>JAUMJK010000121.1:1381135-2762270 GCA_033558105.1 Coccyzus lansbergi | reverse complement strand
CCTCCCGCGTCACCGCCCGTGACGTCACTGCCGCGCGGCCCCGCCACGTCCCCGCCCGGCCTCCACTCGCGCCATCTCTCCGCGGCGGCCGGCGCCGCCCAATCGGATCCTTCCGCGCTTCCCCGGAGGGGGCCCGACCCGGCCAATCCCCGCGCCCCGAGAGGCGGGACACGTGCCCATGGCAACGGCCACCGTGGGGCTGTCGCAGCGCGCCGCGCGTCCCCGGGAGGCCGCCCGCGTGTCCGCGCGCAGCAGCTGCCTCGTTCTCGGGCGCCCCAAGGTAGGACTGGAGCCGTGGGGTGGGGAGGAGGTGGTCGTAGAAGAGTGGGGTTGGAAGGGACCTTAAAGATCATGCCTTTCCGGCCCCCCCGCCGTGGGGGGACGCGGGAGCCTCGGTGCCCCGCCAGGGACCGGGGGCAGCTGGCGGCTCGGGGGAGGCTGCGGTGCTCGGTCCGGAGGTCGGGCTGGTTCCTTTCGGAATGGTGTAGCTGCCCAGCCCTTCGCTTGTTCCGGCCCGGGTCAGCCTGAATGCTTGGGAAATATTCCAGAAGAGGAAAAGGTTGAAAGCTGGGGAGGGGCTCTTTACCGGGGAGTGCGGTCACGGGATGAGGGGGAGCGGTTTTAAGCTGAAAGAGAGGATATTTAGATTAGGCGTTAGGAGGAATTTTTTTAATATGGGGGTCGTGAGGCGTTGGAACAGTTTGCCTAGAGAAATCGTGGCTGCCCCATCTCTGGAGGTGTTCGAGACCAGGCTGGATGGAGCTTTGGGCGACCTGATCGAGTGGAAGGCTTCCTGCCCGTGGCAGAGGGGTAGAACTGGATGATCTTTAAGGCCCTTCCAGCCCAAGCCATTCTATGAAATGTGGCCGTAGAGAGGTAACTTTTCTTCCTGAGGTGAACATGGCTGTGGTTTTCAAAAGATTTCATGTTTGGCAACATTTTTAGTCATCCTGTAGGAGAGGAAGGCTCTGTTGTTAGAGTTGTAAGTATTTGCTGTGGAGAAATAATGTTGGTGCAGATGGCACCAAGCTGAGTGGTGCAGTTGCCGCACCAGAAGTCCAGGACCTGCTGGATTACATCCCCTCCAAGCTGGAGAGGTAGAGCCCTGAGAATTTCATGAAGTTTAACAAGGTCAAGTGCAAGGTCCTAGACCTGAATAGGGGCAATCTGCAGTTTCAGTACAGGATGGGGGATGATGTGATTGAGAGCAGCCCTGCAGAGAAGGACTTGGGGTTGCTGGTTGATGAGAAGCTTGGCATGAGCCAGCAGTGTGTGCTATTAGCCCACAAGGCCAACTGTATCCTGGGTTGCATCAAAAGAAGCATTTTAAAAGTTAGACCATCATAGTAACAATAAGTAATAGTAAGTTCAGTGTGGAGGTTTGCTTTGGATTTACTTTGTCATCTTGTTTTCTCCCCCTTTTTATAATTCCCCCACCTCAGCTGGATGGGGAGAGAAAGTATGCCAGAAGGCTTGTGGATCAAGATAGAGACAGGGACAGATCACTCACCAGTTGCTGTCACAGGCAAAAAAAATTCCTTTTGAGGAAAATTAATTTTAGTTATTATCAATCAAAATCAGAGTAGCATAATGAGAAGATAAAAACAACCTTAAAATATCTTCCCTCCACGACTCCCTTCTTCCTGGGCTCAATTTCACTCCTAGTTTCTCTGCCTCCTTCCTCTCCTTGTGACATTGTGGGGGGACCCTTGTGGGTCCCCCACAGGGTCATGAGTCCTGCCAGTAAATCTGCTCCAGCATTGGCTCTTCTCTTCATGGATCCACAGGTCCTGACAGGAGCCTGCTCCAGCACAAGTTTCCTACTAGGTCACAACCTCCTTCTGGTGTATCTGCCTGCTCTGGTGTGGGGTCCTTCACAGGCTGCAGGTGGATGGATATCTGCTCATTTGTGGACATTCATGAGCTGCAGGGGGACAGCCTGCCTTATCATGAGCTTTGCTATGGAATCTGCTCTGGCTCTTGGAGCACCTCCTCCCCGTCCATCTTCACTGACCTTGGTGTGCATATGGCTCTTTCACATGTTCTCCCTTCTCTGCTGTTGTTGTTTCCCAGCATTTATTTTTTTTTTAACCTTCTTATATATGTTGTTACAGAGGCTCTATCACTGTTGCTGATTGGCTCAGCTTTGGCCAGAGGGTCCGTCTTGAAACCAGCTGGCATTGGCTCTTTTGGACACTGGGGAAGCTTCTATCAGCTCCTCATAGAAGCCTCCCCTGTGGCCCCTCTGCTACGAAAACCTTGCCATGCAAACCTAATACACCTGCTCTAGAGAAAAGCCCCATAGTTGACTCAGTATTTATGCAGTTCTGTCCCAAATTCTGAAGTGACTGTCCCTCACTACTAAACAGAGCAGCATAGGAAGGATTCCTACTCTAAAAACTGGATAGGAGATGAAGAGCTACTCAAAAATTGTTTGAAAACAGATTTTGTTGTAACTTTTATGGGCCTCTGCTTGAGACTCACAAAAGGCTTATGGGAGTTGCCCACATTTCTGTGAACATTTAAGCACTTATATCTTTTACTGTCATTTGCCACAAAATGATCTTGTACAGTCACAGTGCAACATCAATACATGTTGCAAATTGTTAACCTAGTTACATACAGTGTCTCCTAACTGTGATGATATATTTTCCCTTTTCATTTGCTACTGTAATCTTTTGATGATGGCAGCATTTGTTTTAGAATAAGAAAGATAATTATTTTAAAAATTTAATGATGTAAGTCTGTCTTTAAACAAGTAAATCTCATCCACTTCCAACAAAGATAACTATCATAAACAAACAAAAAAAGAGAACAAAATCATCAATTAATACTGCCCACTGAGTCTGCTTAAAAATTCGATTAGTTCTTGCATGTGAAGGTATCTCATATTGGCTGCTGTAAATTTGCTTGTGATTTGATGCTGTAATACAGCTTGAGATACCATTATTTGGTATCTGAACTTATATCAAGAAAACTCCATCAAGCAAATAAAAAATAAGCAACAACAAAAAAAATAATTCTTTTTTTTAATAAGACTAAGGAGAAGTTTCCATAACTTGGCTATGTAGTAATAGTAGTACTACTGAACGTAAACTTATGGTTCGTATTAGCCAAAGGTTTTCTGTCAAAAACTGTCCTCAAGTGATACATATATAATTGAAATTGTAATCATGATAGGAGATAACAATGGAAAATATTATTATATTGACTCAAATGCCAGTGATGTGGAAATATTGACTTACACTTCTAGTGATACACTGACTAAACAAATGCACTTTACCAAAGACAGATAAAATCCTTTACTATTAAGTTAAAAGCCCATATCGGTGTTGCCTTGGTTTAAACGCCTGTGCAAAAAAGGTGTTTTTCTAGTGAGGTGTTGTACTTTTAGTTCTATTTTACTGCTTGGTAAGCAGAAGAGATCTCTTTGAAGTTCCTAGGTACATAGTATACAGAAGCCTTCTGGATAGTTATGTGTTTTTATGTAGCTAAAAATATGGTCAGGTACTTAAGACAAATCAAGTCAAATCAGAGGGAAAATTCATGTTAATTTCAACAGTTTTTGTTCTTACAAAAGATAAAAAACTTTTGTTCTTATGCATGATTTGCGAGTTGGAAGAATGAAAGAAACTGCATTTTCTGTTTTAATCATATTGAGTTGTAAATGTTGTTCTTCATCACAGGTAATTCAGGAAGTATATAAACTCTTAATGATTACATTTCTCATGCTTTATAGTCTATGAAACAAGAGTGGGACATTTATGCGTATTTGGATTCCTAAGCAAGTAGAAATCAGTGGGAATTGGTACATTATGGAAATAAATCTCATTAGGCAGGTATCATTAAGTGCCTTAAATATTTTTCAGTCTGGTTCCATATCATTATATCTACATTTATTCTTGTTAGCTATTTTGTATTTCCTTTTGAAAGGAGAAAAGCATCCAAGGTTTACTTAAGCTTCATCATTTATTGTTGACTAGAGGAAAGTGCGAATTAGTGTAAGAACTGAAATACTTTTTGATTTGAGATTAGAGTTTGAGCAATGCTTTATTTGCTTGTAGTAGCATATTTGAAATGAGGTTGCTTTTTACACCAACACTGACAAAATTGCTGTTCACATTTATACAAAATGAATTTGTGAGATTCCAGGTGTGCTGTTTTGTTTTTCCAGTATGGGAACTGAACTTTTAGTGCAGGAAGCTATATTCCCACAAAAGGTGAGGAGCACAGTGACGAGGAGCGCTAGTGAACAGGAGCATGGCAAAGAGAGCATGGCATGTCAGACAGGGCATTTCATGTTGGCTTGCACAGCAGTTCATGAGGAAGGTCATGCAGAAAGTTGCCTCTTTGAAGGGAGGCATTTCACTGGCTGAGTGAGAGACCTGAGGTACTCAGAACCCAACAGTCAGGTATATTCTGTGACCATCTGCACAAGTCAAGGGCTCTCATCCCACCTGACCCTCAAGGCAGAATGGCAGACACTTGTCTGAGAGCAAAGACTTGCAGCTCTGGCTGGGGGATCTGCACCATCTGCCCCAGTGGTGGCTGATGCCTCCATGCAGGTGGAGCTGCTGAGAGGAGAGGCTGTGGTGCAGACTTCAGACTGCAGGGAGTGCCCGGACCGTTCTCCTGGGACAGGAGCTGGGGCATGCAGCAGAGCTTTCTGCAAAGGGTGTGCTCAGGTGGAGGAGCTCCTGAAGCCAGTGGCTGAGCTGCAGGAGGCAGTGAGATGGCTGCATAGCATTAGGGTAGCTGACGAGTTAGAGAGCTGGTTCCAAGCACAATCTGCAGTGGACCCGCAGCCAGAAAGCAAAAAACTTACCCACCAGCACATGCAGAATGGAAGGGGGACAGTAGAGTCATAGAATGATTTGGGCTGGAAGGGACCTTAAAAGATCATCCCCATGGGCAGGGACACCTCCCACTAGATCAGGTTACTCAAGGCCCCAGTTCAGCCTGGCTGTGAACATTTCCAGGGATGGGGCATCTACAGCTTCCTGGGCAACCTGTTCCAGTGCTTCACCACCCTCATTGTGAAGAATTTCCTCCTTATGTCTGGTCTAAATCTTCACCTCTCCAATTCATAGCCATTCCTTCTTAGTCCTATCACTACATGCTCTTGTAAACAGTCCCTCCCTAACCTTCTTTAAAGGCCCCCTTCATGTACTGGAAGTTTGCTGTAAGGTCTTCTTGGAGGGAAGGGACGCTATCTAGAGGGGCCTTGACAGACTTGAGAGCTGGGCCTGTGTGAACCTCGTGAAGTTCAACAAGGCCGAGTGCAAGATCGTGCATGTGGGTTAGCACAATCACAAGCACAGTTACAGGCTGGGCAGAGAATAGTTTGAGAGTAGTCCTGAACAAAGGGACTTAAGAGTGTTGGTAGATAAGAAGCTCAACATTATCCATCAGTGTGCTCTTGCAGTCCAGAAAGCGAACTGTATCCTGGGCTGCATCAAAAGAAGTGTGACCAGCAGGCTGAGGGAGGTGATTTTTCCCCCTCTACTCTGCTCTCATGAGTACTTGGAGTACTGTGTTCAATTCTGGAGTCCTCAGCAGAGGAAGGACATGGATCTGTTGAAGTGAGTCCAGAGGAGGGCCATGAAAATGATTAGAGGGCTGGAGCACCTCTGATTGAGGACAGGCTGTTTATCTTATAGAAGAGAAGGCTCCGGGGAGATCTTATAGCAGCCTTCCAGTACATGAAAGGGGGCCTGGAGGAGGGGTGGAGAGGGACTCTTTATCAGGGAATGCAGTGATAGGACTACAGGGTAATGGTTTTAAGCTGAAAGAGGGTTGATTTAGATTAGATATTAGAAAGAAATTTTTTACTGTGAGGGTGGTAAGGCACTGGAACAGGTTGCCCAGAGAAGCTGTGGATGCCCCGTCCCTTCTACTGTTCAAGGCCAGGTTGGAGGTGTTGAGCAACCTGATCCTAGCAGGAGATGTCACTGCCTATGGTAGGGGGTTTGGAACTCGGTGATCTTTAAGGTCCCTTCCAATCCAAACCATTCTGTGATTTTTATGAATTCAGTAGAAGTTTTTGCTTGAGTATTGGCTTAATGTTTCGGTGTTTGGGGTTTTTTGTCAGCTGTAATGGAAAGAATTTATAAAATCAATTTATGAAATGTTCCTTTAAAATCAGGACTAATATTTCAGCATTCTTAACTTAGTAAGATAGCTTTGTAGATGCTGATATTTATTTTTCTGAAATGATGATAGGAAAGTTCCTTGGAGGCAAGTAGTATTATAAAAATGTATGTGTATTTGTGTATGTCCCCACAGGCTTTTTAAAATAATGAACCATTAACAGTACAATAGGAAGGAAAACAGCTTTCTTTTCAAACTTAGCTTATAACAGAGCAAAGCACGTGTAGCAGCAGCTGTATGTTTTGCTTCTATGCCATCTTTATTTCTAGACATACAGGAGTGTTGTAAATAGTACTAGCTTCTTTCCCACTGGAGCATTCATAGTTTGTGTTACTGTGTGGTATCCCCAGCATTAGGGTGACCCATTTAATAAAACAGCAGAAGCGTATATTTTTTTAAAAAAGGTTCTTTCAGTAAATGTCATAATACACACTGTTGAGACATGCTGTCTTTTCTGAGAAACTGAAAAAAGAAGCTGTTCTATCAGCCAGTACTTTCAAGAGAACAAAGCAGGTAAGTTGCAGTGAGTAAAATGTAGCCAATACAAGTGAAAAGAGAAGAATTGAAGCAAAGTAAACAAGAGGACAAGAAACGATTCTACTACCTTTATGCACTTAAATAACACTGTTTTATGTAAAACTGTATTTACAAACAGTATTACAATACTTACTAAAAAAATCAGAATGTCTTCTGGATTATAAAATTAAATGGGGTGTACTCTAACAAAACGTTAGGACAAGAAGTCCAGACTCAAACATGTTGGATATTGGCTAGGAAAAAACAAGCAACATCTGAATCATAGGGTTAATGGACAACATTGACAAAAGAGGAAGAATGCTTGAATGATACTGAAAGGAAAACTGGGTGCTTGTGTGGGTGGGACATTTACTGAAAGAGGAGAGAGGGAAAAATGATGCTTACGTATTAACTTTTAAAAGGAAGAATTCTCATTTGGGAAGAAAAGTATACAGGAGTTTCTGTATTTTGAAAGAAAACTTGTTTTCTGTTTATGTCTTCTATGAGAAATCTATATTAAGAGCACTGGTGATCTAGTGAAAAGATGTCTTCACCACAAGCAAAGGTTTAGCTTGGCATCTTGAGCTGAAACAGGGGTTTGCACTTGTCAAAATTGTTGCCACATTTTATCTGTGCTAGTAACAGTTTAGCTCATAGACTAACATTGTGAAGAAGATGCATTAACTACAGATTCATTGATTTCCATCATTGCTTAAGGTATGATAGCTTACAGTGTCTGTTCAGCAAGTCCTCCTGAAAGAACAGAAAGGAACTAACACTGATATTTCAGGTACTTCCAAACAGAAAATACAACAGAAGACTAAGCTGTTTTGCTTAATTTCAAACATTTGATGTATTTTTTTTTTTTTTTTAAGAAATGGGAAAAACTAATGGAATCAAACATACTCTATTTAAACTGTGATATATGGACAGGTATATATCACTTTCAGAGAGGTGAAAACAGGTTCAGGATGTTAGATGGCTCGTACAAACTGCAAAGGAATACTTTACATAGTTCAGATGTAATCTTTGTAGTATTCCCATTCTAGTGCTGGGGTTAGAATAATCTTAGAAATATGAAAATAAGTAGATCTATTTTATCTCTTTCCTGTTTTTACTTTAAATGCAGCACTGCATATGAAGATTGCTCACTTCTCCAGTATACAGCGTTAAAATAGGAAGCCACAGACAATCATGGCTGTAGAGAATATTGCTATCATCCTGCATGTCTGCACTGTACCTCACATGGGTTTAGTTACTTCCATGTGAGATACAGCAGGTGTGCATGATCTGTTACGAATAAGTAGACTTATTTGTATATTCTGTAAGTCTGGATTTGTGTTTACATTACCCATGATGGTAATGCATGGGTTTGGCAAGAGCAAATATGCAATCTGACATTTATAGTGTTGTGCCCTCTTGCCTCATAGTTGTCCGCTGACCATCTACACATACAGGCACTCAGCACTCTACACTGATACCTCTGTTTGTTTTTCCCTATCCCAGTTTCAGAAAATTTGACATTGAGTGCTACTTCTTGAAAAATATTTGTGCTTTACTGGGAAAGTGATAGAGACATCAGTACCAGAATTATGCTACTTTCTGGGCAATAGGTGTTAATGAAAAGTAAATTTTCAGGTTTATATCATAGCTGCTTGTGTTAGTGTTACTAGAACAAAATTTAGAAGCTGCATTTTGTACTTACTTTTCAAAGCCCATAAATCTTTATAATTTAAATGTCTTGTTCCTGTTACACTGAAGGTGATAGGAATTTGTGTTTAACCTTCGTGGGATCACGGTGAAGGTTGCTGGCAGATAGCCTGCTTTTCTTTTTGAATTGTATTTTTCTGTTCATGCAAGTACATTGGTGGCTCTGTTTTCTACTGACTATCTCATTCTTTTAGCTCTCACTCTGCTTTTTTAAAATACTTTCTCCTCAGAGAGGGTCTAATTTTTTCATTTTCCTGAAAGCTTAGGATATTGGCTTTGTTTATAAACTACAGTATTTATCAATTTTAGAGCCCTACTTTTAGTTTAGTTCTCTTTATGTATTATAAATACAAATGTTTGTTTATCCCTATGGGAAAAATGAGATTGATTTCCGATATCAGCAGATTAAAGTTGTGCTGCCTTTCTTTTCCATCTATGTGGGCTACATGGCTTTGACTAAAATCACTTAATTCCCAGGTGACGATTGGACCATTAGTTCTGCCCACCTGTCTTTAAGAAAGTAAGCACTCAGCTGAGCAGATCCATAACAATTTATATTTCATTTAAAGTACATAGCAGTAGGAATAATAGTAATAATAGTTTCAAAGCAATGCATCCATGACAGGGCGTGAGATTATGTGCTGTGTATTGTGTACCATCAATGACAATGATCGCATTGACATTGCACCTCTTCTTTAGCACTGAGATTGTCTGTTGGCTTGGTGGCTCCTAGTCCTTGTAGAACAAACCACATCCTTGAGTCAGACATCTAGATTCATGTTGGAATGCCTGAGAAGGGATGATCTTCCAGGAATGGGTTACTCAAAAGAAACCTACTCTTGAAGGTAGCTAGTAGAAGGCTGAGACTAGAATGAGCTTCTAATAGTAAAGTATTTAGTGGAACAAGAACTGGAATGCCAGTATTCCTTTCATCCTACCTTTTGTCACTCTTCCCTCTAGTTGCTGAATTTGAGAATCATGTTGAGTTTTTTCTTTCAGGTGATTAACATTAGAATTTGCAGTGGGCCTGGTTTCTCTCTTCTAACACAGGTCAGAGTATAGTAAGTTCAGTGACTGTCACATTCTAAAAGGTTTAAAGATGACATGTCTCAGTGATCTGCTTTTATTGAGGGAATTCTGATGAATGTAGTTTTGAGCTAATAGAATATAAATACTGTAACTGTGTCTTCACTAGGTAATTATTTTTATTCTAATAACTGTATTTCCAGTGTACTTGTTGTAGCACAGTTGTGTAAACAGTTGAGTTCCTCAAAAATACTACTGGAAATCCTGTGTTAAGCATAGTAGTCTGCAAAGCTAGCTGCAATGACCGAGATATTTTTTGCTTTTCCATTTTGGTCTTACCAGCTTTTAATTGCTCCTAGTACTTGTGGAATTTTTGGCTTCTTTTATCAAAAGAGCTGCAAGAAAAACACCCTATGCAGAACTTGAAACAAAACTGCTGAATGGGCAGTAGGTAGCCTTCTTTTCAGAGTGGCTGATTACATCAAATAGATGTGAAGAATGTGTTGTGATGTCATCCTGTCTTTCCCATTACATATGACAGCATGTAATTAAAAAGTTTGCTATTTCCAAGGGAACCTAAATTGCCTATGAGCACAAATTCCACAGAAAGTGAGCAGACCCCAGCACTTAGTTTGCTTAAGGGCTTTGATAGATAAGTCATGATGGAGCCTTTGACATATAAATCAAAAGATGGATATGTGGGTATATTTTTATCTCCAGCTATTCCCTCATCCACAACAAAGTAAAGAATATCTCTGCACATCTTCTATGCATTTCTATTTTTTTTGTAATAAGAGTGCTTTCTTTTACACAATACTTTTATGAATAAAAGCTGTTAACAGTGCCTAGTATTAAGTACATACTGTTATTTCCATTTATTGCCTTAGTAAAGAGGCAGATTAATCTAAGCAAAAATAAATCCTTCACTGTCAAATATTGGAACATTTAGTCAGGAAAACTAGCACTGACACTGTAGTTACAATTTGTTTTCCCCTCTGCCGTCCACTAACCCTTCCCCCACCAAAACATTTGCTGCTGGTAAATATAAGTACTTTTGACAGAATTACACGCTTGACTAGTTAAAGCACCTGTACAGAAATTCTTGTAGCAGGTTTCAGCTTGTTTGACTGCACATTTCTTGAATATTATGTCTTTTTATTTGACATACCTAAGCTGATTTTAGACAGTATTTGACTGGCAACTTTCATTTTCCAGGAGATTATTTATGTTACTAACATAATATTGGAGTTAGTGAAGCTTTTTATAGAATATTCAGACTGTGGACTGTCAAAGGCTGAATTGGCTGAATTGTGTCAAGAACCTGACTTTGCTTTAAAGATAGTAGATTACCATGATTACTTTTCTAACTGGATTTCCTATATTTAACAATGTTTAAATATTCTAGCAGTTTCTGAATGAGTTGAGCTGTTTTCAACCAAATTTGATAGAACAGGAGAAGACAGAAGTCAAGAACTCTCAAAGTGCTTGGTTCACATCAAATTATGTGCAGATTAGTTCCATCTAAGACACCAAAGAAAGTCTAGGGGGGATTGGCTTAACAAAGCCCCAGCCTCAGAAACAATTCCCAGGAGTGTGAAGATTATGTTTTTCAGGAATCTCCGTCATCTTGAAATATGGATACGGCAGGGTTTGTAAAATATTTTTCCTGCAAATAAATTTTTGAGGGGATCTTGACTCCAAGTTAGGCATAGTCCATTGCTGAAAGATAAATACTGCTGGCATTCTTGCACTCAGATCTGATTTAATTAGTGTCCATGATTATCCTTAGGAGTTTTTCAATAACTTCGGCAAAGACATTTTTTAAAGTAGGAACATCAGTATTGTGCAAGGCTTGGTCATGCTAAACAAGTGTCTGAACATTGAGCGTTCCCACTGGTTCTGTGGAACCATTGATAATACCTCAATGTTAAAAATACCTCTGAGCTTTTACAGTACAACTTAGGTTTGCCACACAACTGTAAGATATTCAGAGGAAATCTGTTTGTGTAATAATGTTTTTTAAAAATTAAAGCTGTATTTAATTCTTTGAGCACTAGAACATGTGGAAAGTGGGTTATTACAGGTATCTATATGGTAACGTAAAAGAAGATTCTAATCAGTACAGTACAATAACATCATTTATATTAATTTTTGTGACCTGCTCTTATTTCAGATGAAGTGGCTATCTGTCCTGCCCCAACAGTGTATTTTGCTGATGACATGTTTCCTAATAGCCTTGGAAGCTGTACCCATAGACATAGATAAGACAAAAGTCAAAGCAGAAGGCCATGTTGAAGGAGAGAAGGTAGAAAATCCAGTAAGTATAATGAAATTTAAATAATTGGGGTTTTTTTCCTAATTGTTAGTGGTCTGGCTATAGCAAACTCCCTTCCTGAAAATTAGATGTTCTTTACTGGAATTACTTGCAGGAAGGAAACTAGCATTAACCAGTATTGTCATACAGTCTACCATTTATTGTGGTGAGGTTCCATTTAAATTGAATTGAAACAAATGAATCATAAGAATAAATTGTTATAGGGCGATGATGCAAATCAGAAAAAAATTAAGATACATAAGAGAGTACAATGCCTGCATTCCTGAGATCTGAGTTTCAGTTTTATCATTGTATTTGAACAAAAAGAATTTTTTGGTAGTATATTCTTTTCTCAATTTCACATTCTTTTTTTTTTTTTTTTTCCGAAGGATACAGGACTTTACTATGATGAATATCTCAGGCAAGTAATAGATGTCTTGGAAACAGATAAGCATTTCAGGGAGAAGCTCCAGACTGCTGACATAGAGGAAATAAAGGTAGGTAAAAAAAAAAGAGATAAATTAAGGTTAATTAAATCCACAATCATGAGCCATGCATCTTTCATTCTTTGTTCCTTTTCTTTCTTTATACTCTATTAGTTTCAGTGAGCTTAAATTTCCTCTCATTTTTATTTACTGAGGTATTTAACTCTTACTAGATCTTTGTCTTTAGTCAAGGGACAGCAGTGCTTCCATTCATTAAAGAATATCTCATAAATAGCTCTTAAAAAAAACCCTCCAAAAATGTATACTTGAATGCATAATTTCTTCCTTCAGCCTGTTTATTAAAAAGCTAGTTTCAGAAGCCCTGCAGGTAGGTGAACATTCACATACATCAAAACAGCTGTAAGCGTAGCTCTCAGTGTTGCCTGCTGAGTAATTTGGAACACTGTTTTAAATATGGAGGTGTATCTGCCTTGTGAGATTAAGATAAACATGTCACAAATAAATATGAGGATGTGGAAAAGAATTGCTAGAAAGTCAGGCTTTAAAGGCTGGAGAAATTGAGGAGTTGTGCTAGAGGTAAAGTCAGCGCACATAGACAGATTTCTATTTTATTCCTTTCTCCACTGCTGTCCTTTCTTTTGTGCCAATCCACACAGCACTCTCTCCAAAGCCTCACCACATTCTTGTGTGTTCTACTTCAGTTTCTGGCTCTAGGTGCTGGCTCTAGGTGCATTCCCTTTTGTGAGCTAGAAATTCAACAAGGGACAGGTAGGAAACAGTCTAAAATGATAGACTTTAAGAGAAGATCTTGTCTTTTGCATTTCCTTCAGTCCTTCATGTTGCCACTGGCAGCATTTGGCTCCTCTTGCATTTGTACCAGGTCTAGTGTAGCGCTTGAAGGTTACTATTGGTTTCCAGATCCTGATAAATATTCTTGATGGCTGTTGTTGCTCTTGTACCTTCTCTTAAGTCTTGCAGCTATCATCAAGAGGATGAAGACCACAACACTCTGTGTGCTTCTCACAGACCTTTTGAACTAATTTGAGAACATTTGATGAATAAATTGTCACTTCCTAAATATTAGTTAAGGTTACTTCAAGGTCATGCTTTTTCTCTTTGGAGGAGCAAGATACTTAGAAATTCTCTTTTCAGAAAGCTTTTAGGATTCCTCTCTGCTTCTATAGTCATAGGCTTGAATCTGCTCTTTGAAAAAATTTTGAGATTCTTACAGTGTGTTCTAAGTATTGTCAAAAACTGTCACTAGTCTGCTGTCTCATTTCTATCCTAAAGGCTACTTTCTTCTTTTCTTCTATTTTTTAATACATAACTTTTGGTTTTTGACAGAGTGGAAAACTTAGCAGAGAGCTTGATTTAGTAAGCCACCATGTGAGAACACGGCTGGATGAACTTAAAAGACAAGAGTTGGCAAGATTAAGAATGTTAATTAAAGCTAAAATGGATTCTGTTCAAGGTAAGAATATAAAATTTAACTAGGTGAGTTAACAGATGGGATTGTGTTGGAAAAGTGCCCAGAGTCCATCAGTTATGCTTTGTTTGCTGTCAACAAAAATGACTGTAAGCTGAAAGTGAGTATCCTTTCTGAGCTGGCCTAAGGCCAGTAAAGATCCACCTTTATAGGAAACTAGGGAGAAAGGCCATCTGTGTTTTATAAATAACTAAACTTGATCCTGACAGTGGATTTTTCAGATACTTCTAATCCTTTTTCAACCTTTTTTTTTTTTTTTGTTTTTGTGGTGCATCGCCTTATAGATTACTTACTGAGAACTAGTAACATAGTAGGACTATATTTAAGAATACAAGATGACTTAACATTTAATGTCTTTAAAGGTAGAAAACAATTTTTCTTCACAGTCAGTTAAGACAAAAATTTTCCTTTTTCTTCTTTTAAGGCTCCTTTCCATCAGTTAGTTATTGTACAGATTTAGAACAAGTATTAAGAATTTCAGTTTAGAAGATAATTTTTCTAACTTTAGGGGCAATTTTAAGGTCCTGAATAAAGAGAAACATTTGGAGTGAAAAAAATTCTCTGTAGCATTTTCATAATTCCTAATTAAGTTGTACAAACTCAGGCAATTTCTTTTAATGAATAAAGTACACAGGTTTATAGTGATTCTGATTACTGTACGTTTGTGTGGGAAGTGGTGCTATACCTTTTCCTTTCTTACTACTGAAGAATTTTTAAAATTTGCATTTAGAACTAGTTCTGTAAATTTCTAATTAGTGGTTTCTTTTTGAAGATAATTAGTTGCTCATAAACAAAGATCATTAATTTGCCTAGGCAGATACCTTTTTAAATAAAATAATGTGGAAGGATCCCACTGAATTGAATAAGTAATGTATCAATTTAAAATACTCCAAGAATGAGGATCCATCCTCTAGGCTAAGCTGATTTTTGAGGTGGTGAATAGACTGAAGTATATGTGTGCAAATATGTGTTTATGAGGATGTTACTAGAATCAGGAAAGCACAAGATTATTTTGGGAAAAAAGATATTTACAGTGTACTACCCTTACAATTAAGTCTTTAGGTGCTACCGTAGTATAATTATTGAATAATAATATAGAATTGGCTGAAGGCATTAGATAACCTTTCTGTCCTTTGCTTTCTTGTAATGAAAGTTCTAGCCCAGCCCAATGGTATCCCCTTCACAGGAGTCAGTGCATTGCCTCGCGTGCCTCCTAGACACTATATTCATCTTCCTTAGCTAACGATACTGATTGTGTACATAATAATTCTGGGTATTTTGAAATTTTTTAATAGTTTAATAGACTGATTACTTCTTAACCTTCTCTACTTCCATATATCAAGAGTAATTAACAGAACGTGCTTTAGAAAAATAATTTCCCACAACAGACCAGATCTGTTGCAGTACAAGTGTGAGATCTTACATTTGGGAAAGAGCAAGACCAGATTATTCCAGTTCAGAATTTCAGATAGATGTGAAAACATTTGGAGTAGGAAAACATTTTGTAATGTTTATCATGCGTACTTAACATCACATACAACAAGTATGACCAGATTATGTATAAAATACTGGTGCAACTGTACACCTGTGCCACATCTTGGAACATGTACAAAAAAGCATTTTAGAGTTACAGCAGGTGGAGTTGTTATTTGTTCTGCTAATCTTTACCCTGTAACACCACTTACTATCTCAGTCTTCTATTTAGTCTAAACAAAACAAAAAAAAAAAGTACATCCATGCACCCACTCCTGTTTTCTTCCTTCTCAGATGGATTAGGCCCAGGGAGGTGATTGACTCGCCTTCCCTGGAGGTGTTTAAGGCAGAAGTGGATGATGTACTGAGGGGCGTGGTTTAGAGATTGGTGGGAATGGTTGGACTTGATGATCCGGTGGGTGATTCTATGATTCTGCATATATTCAGTCCCAATCCAGATGTGGTTTTAGACATTTGCACCAGGATCCTGCTAGACTGATTAGTACAGGGCAGAATAATGTTATGCGTTGGGTCTCAGATAATACAATAGTATGTCAAGGAATCTTTTCCCATAAATATAAAGAATAGAGAAAAATTGTTTGAGGGGGCTGTAGTTTTTCATTGTTGTGGGTTTTCTGTTTGTTTTGGTTTTAGTTTTGATTGGATTTTTTTAAAGCCTATTATTGCACTTCTAAAAAATGTTTCAAAAACAGACTAAGGCTCATATACTTCAATAGAAATTATGATCTCGCCAGGGAGGAACGATGGTTGAAATCTGCCCCAGCAGATTGTTGTGTTGTGTTTACCAAAGAATATAATTTTCAGAAATGTTTTCCATTTTTTAAAACAAATAAAGTATTCTTTGCTAAACCATCTTGTAAAAGCTTGTCAGAATTGTTATACATAACATACTAAAGTATATGCTGCATAAGATAGTGCTTTTATCTAGCATTAGCAGTCAGAAACCACAGTAACATCTAGAAAAGTCTGTTGTAGAAATGTGGTTTGTTATTAGTGCGTTGTGCATTGATACTGTTTGGTATAGTTCCTGTCATAAAGAAAAGAGAAACATTTGCATTTTTTTAGACATAGCACCTGACTTTCCACTTTCTTGCACTTCTCATTTCGCACAAAGGAGATTTGAATACCTGCTTACCTGATTTGATGTAATTATACCTCATATCATACATGCATCTTGTCCACATGTGCATTGTTTACAAAATGTACAGAGAATAGAAGAGTTGGACTTTTCTCCCAGTTCAGGAAAAAGGTGCAAGGTGTTAGCTTTGATATGCACATAACTTCAACTTCCTCATTTATATAAAAGGGAATAAAATGCTTTCCTTAGTTTGTGAAGCTCAGCTCAGTTATATGTGTCTTTGCTGAAACACAAGCCTTAACTTGTGCATGTTAAATTATTGGTGCAATGCATCAGAAGGAGTGTAGTGCAAACTGCTATCAAGTTTGCTGATCTCCGTCAGGAAAAGCAACTTTAGAATTGTTGCTATAGCTTCCTCCAACAGTGAAAAAATTATCTAGTCCTCAGGGAACCTCAAGCATTTAAAATGCATGAGGTTGCTTATGAAGGTTTTTATCATACTGGTCTTGCTTGATTTCAAACTTATTTTAATGTTTTACATTTGTACCTTGTTTTTTCAGACACAGGCATAGACCATCAGGCTCTCCTTAAACAGTTTGAGCACCTGAACCATCAGAATCCTGACACATTTGAACCTAAAGACTTGGATATGTTGATCAAAGCAGTGAGTGTTAGAGAGAAACTACTGTGGGGTTTTTTGGGTATTAATATGCTTTTTTTCCCCCCTTTTTCTCCGCTGAAATATATATACCACTTTTTCATAAATTACATATGGCTTTTGTTCTCAGAGAAAAGTCAGTTGTCTCCACTGAATACTTAAACTGGTGTCAGTGTGTGGTGTACCCATAAATTTCTGGCTTAAAAAAATCTGAAGAGGACTTGCATTCATGTACCAGTGCAATCAACTTTGGGAATAAAAGGCCTTTCTGGGACCATTTAAATTTAATAAAGGTTTGATAGGGGTTCATTTTTCCAAAATGTATTTTCTGATTTCTATTTCTAAATGGTTTGGATGTCTCATAGAGTAATATAGATAGTCATCCCATATGAATTTTGGGATCTATTTCTAGATACGTCTAGCTGCAAAACCTCAGAAGAGTAGAATTGTAAGATACCGATATTAGAAATAGCATGTGCTGGGCATGGCATTTAGTGTCTGTTTAGCAGGTTCAGTATTGATCACAGGTGTGTATAGGGTTCGGTGCATGTTTGTTAAGGGGATGCAGTTAAGCTAAGCATGGCATGACTTCTTTCCACTACTGGAAAGAATACATTTCACCAGGGGAAAAAAAAAAAAACACTTTAACCTCAGATATGCTTTAGAGAGAACTGCATGTCTCACATGAGCATCTGACAGTTTTTATATTTTCAAAATAAATTGACAGATAAAGTATATTTTAAGATTTCTTTGAATTTTGTGGATTTTTTTTACCCTTAGAAAATCTCAGTTTTCTGTAAAATTATTTTCTGTGTAGATATTATAAAGTTTCTTACCATTTCTCAGCATCACTTCTGGAAAACCTTGGGTTGTCTAGGGGAAACATTCTCATTGGGGCAGTTCTTTGTCTTATGATATTATTTTTCTTGTACTTTCTCAGCTGCAATATTGAAAGTGTAATGGGCAATTTAGGAGGGTTGTTTTTGAAAAGGTACAGTGAATCTGAAAATGAAAATGTAAATAATGGAGAGAGCGTATCAGGTATGAACAAGTTATTAGAAAAGCACTAGCAAAACATCCTTTAACTCGGATCATTTTAGACAGCTCATCTCTGAACTCTATAAAAATACTTGTCAGAAATTCTTCACTCGCATCCTTTCTGTCCCCATAATTGTTTTTTTAATCTAATCTTTATCAAGCTGCTGCAAAGTAACTCATTAATAATGAAAACACTTTTTCATTAGACTGCAGGATAAGCTACAAAAGTCATTCTGAAATAAACAAGGACTTAATTAATTGAGTTAGTTTATTATTAGTTGATGAGAAGGGACACTTTGATGCCTTTTTACAGTACTGTGTAGTTGCAAAAATTTTCTAGCATATGAACACTTTCAAATTTCTGTTAACGAAATGAGGAGAGATGTTTTTGCATCACTGTCTCATGAAAGGAAACTTCTCAACTACTAGTCTACCTCTTGTTTTAAAGGAGAATTGCAGTATGGCCAGCCTTGCCCACAGATCTGAACAATAGAGTGCTTTAATGTCATATGTGTTAACATAATCATGTGGCATAAATCCATTATATTTATATTTTTAGGCTACAAGTGACCTGGAAAACTATGATAAGACGAGGCACGAGGAGTTTAAGAAATATGAGATGATGAAAGAACATGAGAGGAGAGAGTACTTGAAAACACTGGATGAAGAAAAGAGGCAGCGAGAAGAATCCAAGTTTCAGGAGATGAAGAAAAAACATGGAGATCACCCTAAAGTTCACCATCCTGTAAGGCCACAATGATGGGGTGAAAGCTTTCCTTTCCAGAGAGAAAAAGCTAGTAAAAAGAAGGGTATATCTTGTTTGCTCTCAGCATTTGTCTCTTCTCTGTGACTTGGCAGTAGAGAGTGGAAACTGTCCTGAGAGCAACAAAAACCCCACTACACATACCCCACTTTTTCTATACAAATATGCTATTTCATATATGACAGAATATATGACAGATTTATTATTTACAAAAAACCTAAAACTAATGAGGAAGAAACCAGAATTTACCTGATTTACCTCCCTCCAGTTAATGTTTTCAGATGAATTCTGTATAACCATGACTGATTTATAGATGTTCCTTTCTACAAGATGTGTTTCCTTGATATTCCCTTTTTCCCTGGGCCTTTCTGTCTAATGAAAATATTAAACCTGACCAAAAGGGAATTACTGAAAATTCCATTTGCAATGTGACTAATGAGAATATAAAGCCTTTCAGAGAAACTGTAATGCAAAGGTAATGAAGAAAAGTTATGCTTAACCATCTTTTGAATAGTTTTTCTTTGTAACCAATCTATAGGGAAGCAAAGATCAACTGAAAGAGGTGTGGGAAGAAGCAGATGGACTAGATCCTAATGAATTTGACCCCAAAACATTTTTCAAATTACACGGTAAGAGGCTTAGCTTAATTTAATAAACAAGTGAAGAGACTTAGTTATCTTCTGCTGAAGGCAAACTTATGTTATGCTAGGATGAAGTAATTTGGGTGAATCTGCAGAGTGTAGAGGAGAAAACATATATGTTATTGCTTGTAAGTTTACTACAAACTTTTAAATGAGGTTTAAAAGCTGAAAACAGTATTTTCTTTAACTACTCATAAAATCATACAGCAAATAACCAGTAGTGATTTCTCAGGCGAGTATGGGTACTTGGAGTGCTGTCCACAACTATGGCTTTGTTTATACACTATGTAGTAGGGAGATTGCTCCAGACTTGTCCAACCAACCAATGAAAGATGGCAATACAGTTCGGCCAATGCTCATAAAAACCTAGACAGAAAAAATGACCTATGTAAACAGCATCTTGTTAAATAAGGTTTTTAATCCATGTGAAATGCATGTGCTGATACTGATATTACATTATATTAATTACTTTCTGTACCTATTCAACTTGTATTTTCAACACTTCATTTTGTAGATGTGAATAATGATGGGTTCCTGGATGAGCAGGAGTTGGAAGCCCTATTTACTAAAGAGGTAAAATCCAAAAGTTTAGAAATACAACTTGTTTTAGTAAATGGTTACGGGGTATGTATTTCCAAGTATATTTGTGGGCTTTGGACTACAGACAATTTTTGTACATCCTTAATGTTCCTACAAAAATAAAAAAAATACCAGCAGGGAAAATAAAGTAGTTGAAGCACAGAACCGAGGCACAGAGATCTAGTGCTCATGAATTTTTCTGCCACAGGCTTGTTGTTAATACCCATCTATATGGGAATGGGCGGACGAGGTGCTGAGGGGCATGGTTTAGTATTTAATAGGAATGGTTGGACTCGATGATCCGATGGGTCTTTTCTAACCTGGTGATTCTATGATTCTGTAGATGTATGTAGCCATGGGATAGCTATACCTGTTTAAAGTGCAGTGCAGAGATCTGCATTCCCGCTCTGGCTAGATGCAGCTTGGCAGCTGGGTAGCTGTGCTCATTCTGTGCTAATTTAAAGCCATAAGACTTGTTGAAGAAAAAGGGTCACGCTTGTGTGAATTGGTGCAAAGACAGCACGCTGTGGAAGTGGCTGCAGAAATTTCCCATGTGTTGTAGTTGTCTAGTTTGGAGCACATGTATATCTGATTAAGTATGCAGACTTTTAATTCCTTTAACCCTTTTTATCTGTTGTCTGTGAAAATGCATGTATTAGTACTACTTTGTCTCCCAGAGCATTAATGACAGTAATGTACTGATATTCTACAGTGATGGGAATTAAAGAATCAATGAGTAACCTGAAGGTCTTGGTCATAATATTTCCAGTAGGTTCTGTTTTGCTATTGGAGAAAAAAACCCTAAACTTCCCTCTTAAAGGTCCAGTACTATGGCTGTTGGTACATAGTTTTATGCTTTTTTTCTGGATTTCATAAGTCAGGGAGGAAAAAGGCTATAAAGCGTATAGAGAAGCTGCTACTGTAAATATTTGAAGAAATTAAATTTGCAAATACGAATTTCTAACAACGCTTTGCCATAATCCCCTCTAATAAAAAGAAGATACTTGGCAGTCTTTTTTGACAGATCTCATCATTTTGCAGCTTTGCAGTTTAAAACCAAATAGTCAGGGGCTTTAAAATTACCTAGGGCTGAGAAAGCTAAGTAGAAGCAAATTAGCATAAGCTCACCAGAAAGACATAGTGCTAGAAGAGAAGTGGACTGTTAAATTAAGCACTCAGTTTGTCTTGTGATATCCTGAATGATTACAGGGTCAGCTGCATGCTCTGTAAAAAAAAAAATATTCTCTCCTATTCCAGAAACTACATGGTAACTTCCTGTTTTGGATCAAATGTAGGATCAGACTCTGCATGCCAAGGTCAATTTTATTGTAATGTCCACAGCACTGAATTATAACAGCCCATGTGAATTAGTTGAAGACTTCATTCTTACCAGTGAAAAGCTCACTTGTTGCTTAAATACTATGCCAAAATAGGAGAATTACACACGCACGTTCTCACTCTGTTGGAAAAAGAGTGAACTCATATTTTTAGCAATGTCTCATTACTGTACCAAATATGTTCTGTCATTTGAATGAGCAGCCCTTTCTTCAAACTAACACCTGCTGATTATGAATTTCAGCTAGAAAAAGTTTATGATCCCAAAAATGAAGAGGATGACATGGTTGAAATGGAAGAAGAAAGACTGAGAATGAGAGAGCATGTCATGAATGAGGTGGGGACTGATGTTCAGTAGAGCTGCTGAATTCCTTTTGTGTTCAAGAAACATGATCCTCCTAATATGAAGGAGTATCCACATACAGCAGAAAGAGACAACCTGCCACACTGAATCCTGTTTGTACTGAGATTCACATAAAGTGACAATTCTCAAGCCCTGCCTTCGTATTCTGCTGTAAATGCCTGCTGAATAGTTTTTATTTAAGAAGTTCCAGAGAAGGATTTTTTCTGTAGCCTCCATCTTTTGCAGATACGTAATAGAAATTCCATGTGAATTTTATGTCAAACAGGGAAGACTAAGTATGCTTTTGCACTTGTCAAATAGGTAAGATTAAATGTGTGAATAGGGAGCAGAACAGTGTCTTCTTTCATGTAGCTCCCTTCAGAAGATGGCTCAGAGCTCAAGGTATTGCCTGTGATGATGAATAGCTTTACTGGTTCTGATAGATTTTTAGCTCAGGAGACCAAGGAAAGGGAAAAGGATGTTTGGAACCACCATGTTTTTCACTCATATCTTTTCTGTATTCAACTGTATTCCTTAAGCTTGAAGGACAGAGCAAGCCTAGTGTTCAATTAGTCATAAAGGGAAGCATTTCCTACCCTCCCCTTCAAGGATTTGGATACAATTCAGTTGTGGGTGGTTTTTTTTTTTTTTTGTTGGTTGTGGTTTAAAAACTTCCTAGCCAGCAGTGGAGATTATTCTGACTCATGGTTACAAAAGTATTACCAGAAAGCTACAAAACGTTTTTCTCAAAATAATCATGCATGCCACTATTAGTGTTTGGTCTGTGACAACAAATAATGTTTCCAGTAAAGCAAATGAATTTTGAACTACATTAGGATTTACTTTTTAGTTCCATTTTTGTTAAACTATATGAGCTTTAGAGAGAAGTTTTCAGAAGGTGTTGCTGGCACTTCCTTGAAAATAGGACAGTTTAAAAATGAAATTATTGTATTTGTGGAGATATTTGTATAACAAAATTTAACATCAGCTCCACCAAAACCTGCCCTTTACACCGAGTTTAATTTTTTGCTTCAAATAGGTTGACATCAACAAGGACCGGCTAGTGACTTTGGAAGAGTTCTTGCGGGCTACAGAGAAAAAAGAATTTTTGGAGCCAGATAGCTGGGAGGTAATTAAAATGTGTTCCAAGTGCAACATACAATACTATTACCGTCACTCTGACCAGGATACCAAGTGGCACGTCTCTAACCTTTGCTTTTTTCAGTTCTGTTTTGGAGTGTACATGTAGTTAAGTGCCTTAGCTAAATGTAATGCACAAAATGTAGCAGACAAATGAAATGCAGTTGGAATGTCTATGGTCCACACACAAACAGAAAGGGTCTTGCGCCACCCTGTGGATCCTAGAAGAGCTTTTCTCACATGCTTTTCAAATGGGAAGTGGACATTTTGTTTATGAATCACTTTAAAAGCATAATAAGCGTTCAGCTAGAAGAAGAGAATTTTTTTCCCTACCTCTTAAACTGTAATAGTGTTTTCATGAAAAAATACATGAGAAACAGATTGTGCCGTTTCTTACAGTGAGTGTCCTACCCCTTTACAGTGTAGTGTCTGGGTATTTTGATGGAAATTCTGAGGGTTGTTAGTGAACTCTCTAAGTCAGCTAATAATTTCAGTGGGAAGATAATAAATATATATATGCATTCCTGCCTTAGTATTTACATTTGCATTTTTCTTGCAGACACTAGATCAACAGCAGCTCTTCACTGAGGATGAGCTTAAGGAATTTGAAAGTCATATTTCCCAGCAGGAAGATGAACTTAGAAAGAAGGCAGAAGATCTTCAGAAGCAGAAAGAAGAGCTACAGAGGCAGCACGACCAGCTTCAGGCTCAGAAACAAGAGCTTCAGCAGGTATACTTAGGAGAACTGAAGGGGTTTTTTAAAATTTTCTGTAACCTTATATATGTATATAGGCACGTGATAGTCCTTGACTCTGGAGATTTCTTTACCTTGATTTCTCAAACAAGTCACAACTGAATTCTAAAATAACAGTACCACAGCAAAACGTAATCCAGTATTCACGATAATAGCAAACATCTCAGCTCAGTAGTATACCCATTAAAAACGACTTAACATAATGATTGTGAAATCTGTTTTAAGTATATTGATTTATGTCACATCAGAGAAACTTGTCAGATTTAAGATTTTTACTGTGTTATTTTTTTTCCACCAGGTTGTAAAACAGATGGAACAAAAGAAACTACAGCAAGGAAACCCTCCTGCAGGACCAGATGGAGAACTGAAATTCCAACCTCGTACGTATCATTCTGTGTAGTTACATAGACTTTAAAATACGATCTCCAGTGTAAAAGTCCTTAAAACTGTATTTTCTGTTGAAGCTGCTAATGCAGTGTGATTTTAATGATCTCTGTACAGAAGTTCACTAAACTCTCTTCAGAGGAAAGTATTGACCTCTACTATAAAATTATTCCTGAAATCTCGGTGCTTTTAAGTCCATAGTATAAAAACAGTGTCCTAACTTAAGGCATCAAATGGGCAGAGAATAAGGATTTTATTCTGCCTGTCAGTCTAAAAATACTGAGATCTAGGATGTCCAAGATTTCTGACCATCCAGAGAGTAGTCGAAACATGCAGATGACCAAGTCTGTCTGATACTACTAGACATAAGGAAGAATTCTAGACCTAAGGAAGAATTTCTTTACCGTGAGAGTGGTGAGGCACTGGCACAGGTTACTCAGGGAAGTTGTGGATGCCCCATCCTGGAAGTGTTGGATGGGGCCTTGGGCAGCCTAATATAGTGGAACGTGTCCCTGCCCATAGCAGGGGGGTTAGAACTAGATGATCTTTAAAGTCCCTTCCAACCCAAACTATTCTATGATTATGTGTTCTATGGGTGAATTACCAGTCTCAGACTGCAGAGAAAATCAAAGCATTTAAATGCTTTCCACGAGTCTATTCTCTGTCACCATTTTACCAGCAATTTGGCACAACTTTACACGACAAGTTAGTTTTGGACAGTATGAATGACCAGTTGCTTCAACACCCTCAGAAGAAGATAGCAGCATAATAAATAGTTGCCTTTGCTCGTTGGTGGAGACAGAATAGTCAGCTATATATTAGCACTTTATAACACATTGCCCATATTTCTTTTGTGCTTCAAAGGGGCTCTGCTCTCTTATACATCCTAACTTAGCTTTTCCTCCCCTTCTAGACAGGTTGAAACTAATACGGATTTATTGGCTTCCATATTCCTTGTTAACATTATCAATAGAGCTCAAGAACTTCTTGACATTAATCTTGTGCATAAGGTCTCAAACTACATCCACGCAGTCTTTTGAGCACTGGAAGCTCTTAACTGCTCCTGCAGGGGCAGCACTGGGATTTCAAAACTTAAGTGCTGCGTTCATTGATTACAGCTCACTTTATTGGTTGCTCAGAAAGTCTATCCTGAAGCCACTCAGTTCTATGAAGAAAAATAATGATATTTCAGTACCAGTTTAATTTGGTCTTTTATTTGCTTCAAAACTGCCTGTTCCTAATTTCATTTTATGACCCTTAGTTCTGAGAGCCTTACTTCCCCTCAATTTCATTAAGAACATCATGTGTAATAGCAGGTGCCTTGGGAATTGGACTAATGATACATCTTTTGATAATGGCAGTATTGTAGCAGATATTGTTCTACATATTTTATGTAAAAACTTTCTGTAAAGTCATTTAATCAAGTGTCATAGAATGGATTTTATTAGCCAGAGCTAGCCACTACTCATTCATGGAATTAAGGAGATGCAGGTAGACAGTATTTCTATTCTGTAGGCCACTGGAGCTACTAAGGATAATTTAAGGAAGAAAAAAGCCAGCTGTCACAGAAATGCATCTGCAAGTTCTGAAATCTCCATCAAACTATGAAAATTAGTATTATTCAGAGGTAGGCAAGGGGATAATGTTTTCAATATTGTCGACACAGGGAGGAATAGAATACAATTGCTCTTGTTTTCTTTTTCAAGATTCCTGTATTGGAATGAAACGTTTTGTAAAAACATAATATATTTCAGGAAGAACAATCTCCAAAGATGAAAAGTAAAAATATTTCACAGAAACAACTAGTAATCTAAGTGGAAACTCTGGCTATTGTAATAGTAGAATCTGTTGAAGAATCTCAATCCAATTTAATTGTTAGTCACATGAAATTCTTGATTCCACTTACAACCTCAAATATAGGTGGTTTTATTTGATTGTCCCTACACTAGAAGCTCTCTTTTAGAGACTTTTCTCTTCATTTGGAGTCAATTCAATTGAGAAGTTAAAAGTGATTTTACTCTTGTTTTACAGCTGGGGAACACAAAGTTGGAGATGCACCAAAGCACCCTGCGGGAGGTGATCAGCCTTTGCCACCAGGACACGTCCAAGAAACAGCTGCAAGAACTGATCAAGTTCACCCTTAACCACTTGTGCCTCAAATTTATAGCATCTTTATTATTTGGGGGGGCGGCAAATAACAGTGAAACACAGTCTCCACTTTCTTCCCCAAACTGTAAAATCATTGGGAATGTTAGAGATATAGTATTAATCAGATTTGAATCATGAATTAAACTATTTTTCACTCCAGTGCATCAGTCAGAAACAACAATGGGATCATTTAGTGGATATAATGGAAGAGGGAACCGAGAAAACTTAATAGTAAAGATTTTTATGGCCAAGAGGCTGAGCTCTTCTCTTACAAAAAGGGAGGAGATGTCTGTCATTCTGTGTTTAGGCATGAATAGAAATCTTCTCAGAGAGGAAGCAAGGAACCTAGCCTAAGTCTCAAGTTAGGTCTAGTTTTATGCAGAAACTCTTTCCAGAAGTGCTGAGAAGCTAAACATTGGGAAATGAAGACCATGGGTAAAGGCCTACCATTTCCAGCACTACCAAACCCTTTCTTCTTTGAGACCAAATAAAAATCAAACTTCTAATCCTTAGTCACAGAAAATTTG
This sequence comes from Coccyzus lansbergi, assembly GCA_033558105.1. NCBI lineage: Eukaryota > Metazoa > Chordata > Aves > Cuculiformes > Coccyzidae > Coccyzus > Coccyzus lansbergi. The sequence continues at coordinate 2,735,740 of JAUMJK010000121.1, read as the reverse complement.
CACTTTCTAAAATCTAAACACAGCAAAGAATTATGTGGAACAGTGAATATTGTTCATGTTTACAGAAGCCTAAGGATTTCACTGTAAGCCTTCAAAAGGAATACTGTACTGGTGATCTGAACCGTCCTCCTTGTTGAGATTAATTCTTTGTAGCAGTTGAATACTCAAGTGGCTCTTGGGGCAGTACTTTTGTAACTGTTTCTTTCATCAGGGGCCAGCTGATCTCAAAACTTTGCATATTATTAAGTAAGCTTTTTATGTTGATGGAACTATTGTGCGGAACAGAACAAGACTCTTGTCTTTTTTCTGTACAGATTGTCCTACCTCCTGTGATAATACCAGATTTTTCAAAATGCACCATGTGCTTCAGAAAGCTCTTCTCACACATGAACCTTTGACTTGTTAAGAGTCTTGTTATTAACTCTTACTAGTCTTTCAGCAGCTGATGTAAGTTTATGAAGTGTCCTAAAACAGGGGTGCTACTTGATTGTATTATTTTGGTATTGAACCAGGATAGGTCCCAAATACTGTAAACCAAGATTTTGGAAGAATAAGTTGATTTTTCCTGTGGGTTTCACTTTATCATTGAGAAGTGTGATTGTCCTTGCTTGTCATTCATTTCAAAGCATCCTGAAGTGTAAATGCTGTTGTTTTTTGTTTGTTTGCTTGTGTTTTTGTTAAACAGGGATTGTTCTGATTGTACAGTGCTGGCTTTGAACTGATACACACACACCTTGGCAAACTCTCTTTGCATTTGCTTTCTGTTCTGTGGCTAACTGCTGACAGCATTATTAAAGCATGTCATCTGGGTTTTGAGTGAAGAAACAGGCAAGCCTGTGGTACAGAAAGATGTTTCTTTCAGAATAAGACTTGAATGTTTTTAGGCAAAGTCAAAAAAGACAGGAGGCAATTACTAACATTTTGTTTTGTCATTTGGGAAGCTTCTCACTCTGGAGAGCTGTGATTGATCGAAGCTAGGCATATTTCTTCCATACTTAAGACTTCTTTCATCAGACCTGAGCGTATTCTTGTTCCCCACACAACAAAATAGAAGTCACTTCTGGAACAGATTAAATTTTGTTATCTGTTTCATCTTCAGAGAGGTCATGTCACATTTTCTTCATTTATACTACTCAAACAATCAAACCTCTTTAGCTACTTTTTCTTGTTTTGTTTTTGTTTTGTTGTTCTATACACAAGGTGCTAACAATTTAGTTTCCAAAGCCAGCATCTCCACTGTTTGTAATTTCCATGCAATTCTAGCATTATTTTGATTATGTCTTTGTAAGGAGACTAAAATATCTTTCAACAACTTCATCTGTTTGCTAGGAATCCCAGACAGGGTTACAGCTGCATCAAGACTAACAGAGTTTCTCTGTGCACAGCCCTGGCTTTCTAGTTGTAGTCTGATAATGGGTAACAGAGCAAGGGAGGGGGAAACAAAGGGGAAATTAGACAAACATTGTGGAAAAGGTGAGGGGAAATTTTTCACGTTTGGTTCATCCCACATGAAAATTTATGGAGGACAAGTGATACAGTCACAGAATCACAGAATCACAGAACAACCAGGTTGGAAGGGACGCATCGGATCTTCTAGTCCAACCATAAAGTCACAAATGTTTGTAGAGAATCAGACTGAAACCTTTGGTGTCAAGGCATTTCTACCATATAAATAATTCTTTGATTCTACGTCTGCCTCCTTACAAATATCATTATATGTAATGACATGTTTTGCAATGTAATGCTCAAGCTTTGGTTTAAGTGCAGCCTCTTATGTTTCAATTGTAAGATCCTTACTTTCCCAGCTGTTGCAGATAGGTATTCAATCTCCCTTATACCATTTACTTTGAAACACAGAGTTTTGTAAAGATCTGTGGTAACTTACGTGCCGAACTCAGCTTCTGCTTGTCATGGTGTAGTGAGGGTCCATAGTGACTCTGAGACAGCCAGAGTGTGAGAAGCCAGAGTTTTCACTTGTCATTTCATTAGCATAGCATAGCATTCATCATTTTGCATTTCAACTAGCTACTGAGGTGCACTCTGTGTAAAGTGATGTTCTTGTCGGTGTTAATTTAATTAGTGGGTTTGCAGTTTAGCAATATACTACAGACTTTCTGTTCATTTTCTAGAACTGGAAACAGGTAGTTATTTTAAATCCTAGAATTTATGATTGAATTTATCTCTAAAAATAATCAAACTGACAATTATTTGCCCTAAATTACATGAAAGTCAAAGCCTCAGTCCTCAATGCTTAAATTATTGAACTCCTCCTGAACACATCTTAAGTTTGTTGCCTAGATGTTCTTGAAAGGATAGCCCAAATTGCAACTTCACAGTCGCCCACACAATTCAAAATTTCATATGCATGTTTCACCTGTCCACAAAGACGGCAAGGACTGAGTGGATGTTCTTTCAAAAGATTGTCTGTTAACGTTTGCTCTACATTTGATGAGACAATGTTCACCCAATGCTGTCCATCCTGTCCTCTTCTGTAGAGGAAGGATATTGTTCTTCAGGCCCAGGCTGAAAGAGGTCTCCATCTGAGCGTAATAAAGTCACCAAACTATTTTTGTGGATCATTTCTGAAGTGTGGTTTAATTAAGAGTTATCTCACTGTGAGGAACATCTGCCTTGGAGGTTATGCAATATGCTGAAGTCAAGCTTACACGTGAAACATTTAACTGATTTGTTGCTTTTTAATGTGTTTGGGTTTTATGCTGATGTCTTCTTTTACTTGGGTTCTCTTTCATAAAAGAGACAAAAAAAATAGCTACTTAGAAGCATGTTTCTGCCATGGTACTGATTTTGCAGGAGCTTTTGGAAGTTGAAAAAATTATTAAACTGAGCTGAGAGCTAAGCATGGAAGTAGAAAGCTAAAATCACAGGTAAATAATGGGCTGGAATAGCATGGGCACCAGTGCTTTCACCTGTACTCTGCTTTTCATTTAGGAGGTGATTACAAGAAATCTGAGTGTAACTTTATACAGACACCAGTTCCAAGACAAAGCTGTAGAGATTTGGGTTTGTACTTGGCTAGGATTTTGGTAGGAGAATGGAGGGGTAAAATTTGGTCGATATTGTACAAATTCATATCCTCCAGTGCAATATATGTACAAAAAAAAAATAGCCCCACTCCATGCTTTGTATAGACTAGTTTTTAACTGGATTAAACTCAAATTCAGCACAGTGAAAGATGTCTAGTGTTTTATTTTGAGCAGGTGGAAAAGAGGCGGGTTTAGATCTTGTCTATAAGCCAAATTTTGTATTTCTGCTTAGAGGTCCTTTCCCTTATCCTGTTACTGTTTTGCTTGCTGCAAAGATACCTTCTTATGAACTCCGTTTTGCATAAGAATCTTGTGTTATTCTCTGGCCCCAGCTTCCTCACTGCAATAGCTATTCACTGATTAGGTACTCGAATATTTAGTTTTCTGTATTCATAAAAAACCAAAATCAACTAATTAAAAAGCTACTGCTACTGCATTACAGACTCTTGACAATCCCACACACTTCCCTAACTTGTTCGAGTTAAAACCAAAGAAGGTTTAATAACAGATTTTGCTGCAGGTTGTTTTCTCTTTACTTACAGATTTTGCCTTGAAAGCCAGGCATCAGCCATGTCAGGGTGTCAGAATGGCTGTGGCAATGTGTCATTGGGAGAGATATGTCTGTGAGACATATCTATTAAACTTTTCCATTTTGTAAAAGTATCTTAAGTATTTGATGTATAATGGAATTTTGCAAAGAAGTGAAGTTCTGAGCTATGGGGTAGTCTTGTAATTTATGCAACAGTAGACAGCAGATGCCAGGAGCTGTCACTAAGGTTGGCCCCAGAAGTACGTGTTTACATATTCAGATACAGGTTTACATCCTGTTTCTCATTGAAATTGAAAGGTAATTGCACCAACATAGTGAAATGAGAGTCCTATCTAAAAACAAAGGAATATTTTTTTTCTTTATATAATGGAAGATTGTGAATTAGTCCAATGTTTTAAGCATCCACAGACAGCAAATATTGAAACCATCTAGTTACCCTGGTGTTTTCAAATGCCTTAAAAGCTGTACTGGCTGGAATCACTTTGTATCCAATAATACCATGTCTTATAATTATGTGGTCCAACACTACGCTAAATCACAGCCTGCATGCTTGCTTGTGTAGTAAAATGTTGCCATGGTGCAAAAATAATTGCGGGTTTTAGCCATCAACTTTAAAGCAGTATATCTCAGCATAGAATAAAATATCTGACTCAAAATATGAACCATTAGAAACTATACGTTTTTGTCAACGAGAAACAGGTCTATACCAGTAGCATAGAATTCTGGAGTCCTGGAACTGATAAATTCTTCAAAGGCATTTTGAGCTACTACTTGGTTGTGGAAAAAAGGCTTGAAAATGTGGTAATCAGTGGCAGAGAGGTTGGGTAAGCTGGGTTAGGTAGAGTTTTGTAGCCTAGTTTGTGCAGCTTCTGCAGAGTCATTTGTGAGATGTGCAACCAGGTGATATCATGGAGAAGAACTGGTTCTTTTTGGTTGACCAATATTGAACATAAATGTTGGAAGTTGTGGGTGCATTTTGTCAATTTCCTGGCACTACTCTGCTGTGATGGCTTTACCAGGATTCAAGAAGTTGTAGTGTGTTATTGCACTTGCTGGCCACCATACAGTGGCCATGGCCTTTTTTTTTATGCAGCTTTAGTTTAGGAAAGTGTTTTGGTGTTTCACCTTGGTTCAGCTACTGGATGGAACACTATCAGTTGTTGTATAGAATGCATTTTTTTTGTCTCCTGTCACAGTGCCATCAAGAAATTGATCCATTTTGTTAGGCAAAAGCAGCACATAGCAGACTTTGATAGTGATTATTTTTTAAAATTTTTGGGTTTTTTGTTCAGCTTGTGCAGCACCCATTTGTCAAAACTGTGATTTTCCAGTTTGGTGAAATGTCAAGTAATTGCTAAATGGTCAGCATCTAGTTCTTCTGCAACCTTTTGAGCTGTGTTGTATGGATCTACTTCAATACTGGCCCTCAACTGGTTGTCACCTATTGCAGAAGGATGTCTGTCGCCCTCATCATCATCATCAAGGTTCTTGTTTCTCTTACAAAATTTTTGGGACCAATGTCAAGCTGTATGTTCATTGATGGTCCACTGGCCAAACGCTTTTTTGGTATTTTTAGCAGTTTCTCCTGCTTTACATCCCCTTTTGAACTCAACAAAATCCCTTGAATGTGTGGATTTCTTCCCTATTTTTAATTTGACCCCATTATATATATATATACGTAAAAAATAAACTGTGAAACCAAAACCATTAGCAGAAATAAGTAGGATGGATTTCATGCTTTAAACTGCTGTGCAACATGAACACAGTTTGATAGGAGTTTAATCCAAAATAAGCATCACAGTTTACAAGGATATAAATGGCAGCTGTTTTTGCATCAACCTGATACAATAACAATGAGGGAAAGTAATTTTTTTCCCCTGGAGGTACACAAGTGATATAGTTTTCAGTGACAAATGGAAGTGATAGAGCAACACTACAAAGCTGGCCTCTCATTGTTGCACCTATTCCCTCAATTTAAGCACCTGTTACTCTGAATGACCACACAGTGATTGCTGTCCAGTCTCTGTTGTAAACCAATTTGTATTTACTTATACAAACATTTCCTTAACACGTAATAACTCACAGCTCATATCTTCTGAAAAACTGCTCATTGAGCCATTTCTGTGTTGTAGAAGGTGATAGTCCACACAAAACACAGGAGTTCTAGCGCTAATATCTTGCTGTGGAGAAGTGACACAGCATCTATTATAGCACACAGTGATTCTTCACCCAATAAGCACACAAAGTTGCTTACCATTTCTCCACTGGAGGGAGGTCTAAGGCAAGGGTTACTGAGCCCTTTCACGAGATAATTAAGCAGTAGCATAGAGGCATAATAAAATAAGATATTGAAAACTGAATGATCAAAAAAGCCAAACAACAGCTGACACATTTCAAAAGGACTTCTTTGTTATTTCCTTTTACATGAATACATTTCTTGGATTATGCTATTTCCTTTCAGTCTAGACATGACATAAATGTTCCACAGGCTCTCAACTCAGGAAAAAGCCAGAGTGCACTAGTCTCACACCATGTATGCATAGAGAGTTTGGTTTTATTTATCAAAAATAAAAGCCTAAAGCAACTGCAAAACCTCCAAAAAACCAAATTGCAACATAGTAGTTTGGGAAAAAGCAGTGCTGGGATTAGAGGCAATGTATTTGCCTGCTACCACAAAGGATTAACTGTAAAGATGCATTTTGACTAGCGTAGTGGCTGATACCCGACATCCTGCCCGTGCCCGATGCACATGTGTGATCAGCAGAACTTCAAAGTAGTAATTCCTAACTGCTTGATGATACAGTTTCTTCATTATTAAAAGGAAGCTGTGACAAATTTATGCATCTAAATAACCCTTTAGCAAAGAAATTCATGTGGAAGGAACTTTGGAGGCTGGCAGGGTGTAGCCAACTATACAGTCACATACCTGGCAAGAGTGGTGGACTGTAAATGCAACTTTGTTTAAATAATAGCTCTTCACTCAAGAGAATTAATTGTATATTTTAGGCAACAATATTTTTATGCACTATCACAGTATAGTATCCAAACCTTTGTAAAGGGAGAAACCAACTGTGTTGCTCAGGCAGAAAAGAGAACAATTCATTAGCATCTTTCTTTTTCTTGCTCTTTTTAATTTAATGTGCATCTAGAAACCCAAATGTATCTATTTTTTTCCTTATAGTTCCTCAAAAAATACTAGCATTCAAAGGAAGCATAGAAATGAAGCATTTGGAAGACAGTTTTGAATCACCAGATTGTGGACTTTCATCCCAAACCACTGAAACTGAACTTTTTATCTGAAGTATCCACAAGAAACATACCAGTTTTCTTATGGAGTGACATACAGTGTACCATACAATGTAATGCTGCAAGAGAACAGAATGCAGCTCCGCTAAAGGACCGGTAGGGTCTGAAAACTTTTCAGTTTCAGGCACACACAGGTAAGAACAGCACTCTTGTAGCTCAGCATACTGTTCAAGTTTCCCCAAGTGTTTGTGAGCACAACAGTGCAGAGCTTTCCACTGAAATAATTCATGACACTCCTAAGTGGCATCCTCTTGAGTGGACAATGCCACCAATTGTCATAGGTAAGCAAATTGCTTTGCCTTGCAGCAACTGTATGGTTTAATTTCTGGAAGACAGTAGCTGTCTGGATTTACAGTTGGTAGGGCTACAATTGGTGTTAAACCAGATAATTTTTCAAAGAAGCTGTCATCCACTTCAGAACTCCCAAATTTTCATCTCAGTGCTAAAAGGATAGGTGTTCTTTGTCTCCAGAGCTGTGAAAGTAATTTCTCCCAACCCAGACACCCTCAGAGTTTCTCCTATTTGCTCACACAGAATTACTCTTCATAATCCTGTAAATTTTCTCCAAATAGCTGTCCTACCCACTCAGCTCAGTTCTCCAACAGCAGATGATTTCCCTTACAGGCCCTCAGGAACTATGAGGATGCAAAGCATTTTTCTAGATGTTAAATAAGATGAATGTAAACCATTTCTACAAAGAATGCACATTCTGTTCATGGAAGGCAGCTTAATCTCTCAAGAACTGTCTAGCTGTAGTCATCAGATCTCTCTAACTGCAGAAGTAAACACTTTGAAGAAATCCTTGGTTTTTCTTCAGAGGAATTTCGCAGCTGTGTAGGCTGTAACTGTGAAACACATCCCTCCTCATCCCTTTTCCTTTTTGCCGACATTATGGGCTTCCAACATGGGTTTCTCTGAGGCTCAGCATTCCAGGGAGAAGAGAACCCTCAGGCAGCACCTTGCAGTGCTGTATCATACGTTGATAAAGAATTCTGGTGAATTTCTTTTTAGCCCTACCAGCACTGGATGCAGAACAATGTTTAACAGGCATGCCAACTGCTCTGGGGTCACTCACTTCAAGTTGCAGAGCCCATTCCTTCTTTTCTGAAGGTATAAAACTCTAGGTATAAAGATGATGAGCAGCGCTCTGAAGGACCCTTCACAGACACTGAACTAAACACAGAATATCCCTTGCTGCTGAGGACAAAACTGTACTGTAGAGAAACCTAAATTCCATTCACATGACCATGCAGTGGTCTTCACTGCTGAAGTCACATATTCAAATGGAACTAGAAGGAAATACTATTCTCTCAGTTTACAAGGTGTCCCTTTTATCCTGTGTTTTTTGGGCAGCATGTTTATGCTTTCCTTGTTGGTCCACTTGAAAACATCTGAAGCAGACATACTGCCTTTAAACCTGTGCTAGCTCTGCCATGAGTTAGGCTTGCTGGAAGTCTGGACATCCAGCTTTATATGCATAGACATACCAGAAATAGTTTTTAGAGGGCTGAAACTACTTTATCACCATTTTGCTTTCCAAGAGATAGGTTATCTGACAGGAGCAATTTATCTTTCCATCTCCCTTCTCAACTACAAGATGTAATTTCATATTTACCCTGCTGTAAAATTCTAGTGACAAGGAAGCAATATCTACTTCAGATTTCATACTTGACTAGTGTTTGTATCAAATGCTTGTCTGGGTTTTACTTCTCAAATCACTCAACTTCAAATTGTAGAACTTTCTCTGATTTTGTAGCAAAGTAATAGAATAGTTTAGCTGGTGGAATCAATGATAAATGGACTAAATATATAAAGCTAATATACACACACACACACACACACATATATATATGGGCTGAAAACAGCCTATTTAAGACAAGTGCTTAATTACTATCAAGTTAATAGCAGGAATAAGACCAAAGTATGAGTCCTGCAGAACAACTCAACCCAAACCAAAAAACACAAAACCCCACACCCTTTAACAAAGAGAAAAACTTCTCTCTTTTAACATATGCAGTGTGACACAATATGAGTGTTTGTAACTGCAGTGTCTTACTGAGTCCAGGCACTGAGGACTCAAAGAACAACAGACATATACTTTTTTTCTGCTGCAATTCTTTCTTTTGTAATAAATCACTCTTGTCTTTATGTCCCAGGAGCATTTTACTGCAGCACCTTTTTAATGGAAGACTTTCTCTCTTATTTTGATGAAGTTTCCTCTTGTCTTGAGATAAGAGAAATTCCTACATAAATCACAGTCAATAAGACTGTCTTGAACTTTCCGCATCAAATTTTGTACCTGACAACATGAAGAGTTTTATGTCTCAGAGCTACAAAGACCAAACAGAGCTACATGAAGCCAACCAAGTCATAAAAAACTAATATTGGAGAAAAAGTATTTTATTTTTGTATAAGCAGTTCTCTCCAAAGTCATCTAACAATATTAAAACAATAAGATGTGATTTTTTTCACCCAGCAACTTAATATTGTGTAGAACAAGCCTTTCAACTCAAACTTGTAGGTAAACTCTATTCTATTGTTTGAGTAGGTAAACTCTATTCTATTGTTCTATTGTCAACAAACAATATTCTCTATTGTTTGTTGTGTCTTACAAGTTAGTTCACATCTGGATTCTAGTTTGAAAATATTCAAGCTTCTTTTACTGTGACTGGATGATGGAGGAAGACACCCCAAAAAGTTATTAGCTAAAACTCCAATACCTCTAAAGGAAATTATCTTTAAGAAAGTATTTCTGTGTCAGAATAACGTGGAAGATATCCTATTTCCCATACCATAGTTGTGCACTGAGTGAGCTACAGTTACACAGTAAACTTTAAAAATGAATAGAAAGAAGTTTCCCCTGTAACTCACTAAGGATCAAACAAAACTTCTCAACTAGTTCTGATCAGAAATTTTTGTCTTATTTAAACTTTTTTGAAAAATGAATGAAAGATGAGTGCCAGCACACCCTTTCAGTCAGGCATTCTCTGAACTGCATCTGCATTTCTTTAAGTCAGTAAGAAGATATCTGTTGAGTTTGCCACACTTTGGAACAGTTTTTCTGAGAGTCAATGAGAAAATCTGTGATGACTGAATACTGAGTAAAGAGAACGTACTACAAAAAATTTGTGGACTGGTGTAAATTTTGCAAATACTTTTTTACATAAGAGTGTGGGTTTTTCTATGGGTACATTAAGTCCCTTTATGATTGATCAGTGCAAGATTACTCCTATTGTAAATGAATATAGAAGAACCTAACAGGGCTGCTAATAAACTGTCTCTGACTGCAAATCAGAGCCACATAGAATCCTTAAAGTAGTAGCCATAAACCAGAACAAAAGTAGCTGGTAGTACCATTCCCATGCATGATTCAAACCTCACCATGCAAATGTTACTGGAAGGTATGGGAAATGACAGGATAGCTAATGCAGCAGCTGCATGCTCCTATATCTCCTACAAGACTGTATGTGTATAGAAGGCGAAGAAACTGGCAGGATGAACATTGTCCACCACCGTCAAAGAAGTTAACCTAGCACTAACCTGTCCCCAGGTTAATGCTAGCAGTTGTTGAACAAAGACTTTTTTTGATATGGAAGTCACCTGAAGGAGGCAGTAAGAGATCTCTGACGGTCTGGACAGAGGTTCACAGAGGTGGAGAAGGTTTTTGAATACTAGCAGTTTCACATTGTGCCTGCTAAGGCCGGCTACAAAGAAGCAGAACTAGCAGGCAGGGTGTCTTAAATCTACACTCATCTCTTCAGGTAGTTATTCAATGTTAGGGAACATCAGCAAAATGTGAAAAAATACACTTCTAATACTACAACACAAACCACTAGCCAACACGACATATCTATGGAGTGGCGTTGGTGCCAAGACCTTTACCTTCTTCTCTCTGAAAAATAAAAAACAAAGATTCTGGTACACGTAGCCAAGAAGCAGTTACCACTTTGAAAGTAAAATGCCTTACTGTACATCCAAATGCTAGCATGGATGTGCTGTATATCTGGACAGAAAAGAAAGAAGGTGAGTTTAGTTACCTGGTTTTAGGAACTATTCCAAATTAAGGAAGAATTAGAAAATAAGGACCATGAAGATGGATATGTTTTAATCTCCTGTGCGACTTGCAAAATTAGAAAAGCAAAGTGAAGAATGTAGGATCACATTGACAGAGAACTTGATGGAGTTGTACTTAGCAAAGGAAATAAACTCTTCAGTGAGGATCTGTCTGCACATAACTGCAGGAACACTTGCAATACCACTGAAATATCTTCAGTAGTAGTACTGTAATTTAAAAGCACGGCTCACAGGACTATGACATGCTATTGAATTTTTTCTTTTCTTTTCTTTCCCTTAAACATGCTGTTCAAGAATCAGTGACATACTTTTCAGTCTATGTACAGTAATGAGCATAACAAGTAGAAAAAAAAAGCAAATAAAAGAATAACAACTTTGCCACAATTAAAAAGAGGAAACATGAAAGGACAAGCTTTCAAACTGAGTAATTAAATATCACTTTTAAAAAAATCATCCATTTAGTAAAGCAGACAGATTCTAAGTGTAAACATTTCCATCGTGGATGTCCAGACAACACTTGATAGAAGAAAATCTGTGCAAGAATAATGGCTACATCCTATGGAGGTATTTCTAAAGATAAGTATTGCCCTTGGAAAAATATCTCTTTATTGTCCAGAATTCTATACACATTCTCAACAAGCAGGAGTTTTCTCCATGGTTGGTGAAGTCAGCCACTAGTTCTTTCACAACAAGCCACCCTCAAGTATTCAGCAATCAGCACACTCACAGATTGCTAGTCACCTTCTATAACATCACTGGGGATGGCTGCATAGCATAGCTTCTTTACCCTCAGGGCCAAAATTTACCATCATTTTACATAAGGAAGCTGCATTCTGGGCACTCTGCTCCATCAAAATCCATGTATTTCGCAAGAAGGACACTACAATCTTCCTGCTCCTCTTATTACTATTTTTCATGCATCTCATAAAAGAAGCATTACCTTGCTAAATTTTTCCTTAAGCTTTAAAGCTAAAGAAGATCTAACAACACTGGAAAAAATGCATCTGGGACAAAGGCAGGTTGTGGAAAATATTGTCCTTGTTACTTGTATGCAGTAGCAGGAGACAGAGAGAACTTAAACTCAGAATTGTTTAGGTTGGAAAAAATCGAGTCCAGCTATAAATCTAACAGTGTCAAGTCCACTACTAAACTACCTCCCTAAGAGCCATATCTATATATTTTTCAAAGACCCCCAGGGATAGTGAGTCAATCACTTCCCTGGATGGTCTGTTTCAGTGCTCAATAACTTTTTCTGCGAAGAAAGTTCTCCTAATATCCAATCTAAACCTCCTCTGGCACAACTTGAGACTGTTTCCTCTCATCCTATCACTTGTTACTTGTGAGAAGAGATCAACACCCATCACACTACAACCTCCTAGGTAGCTGACAAACAGGGCAAGCTGATCTCAGACCATGACAGAGATATTCTAGTAATTCAAACAGCTCAGCACATAGGAACATACAATATGCACAATGGCCATACTGTTGTAGGCTAGAGAAAAGAAAATAAAACCAGATATTTACTCACAAGGCACAGGAAGAAGTTCCCAGGAGATGCTAAAGCAGAAGCCTTTGGGCATAGAACAGGGAACAGTATCACTGTTGCAGCAGAGGCACCATCAGAGACTATTTGAATCAGCTGCCTATCCCATTAGCCTAATAGTTCCCAACTCTAAAAGGGAAACCCTAGTGCTAATGAACTCCCTGGCAAGCTCTCTTGGATCTAAAGGCCCAGAATTTAACATGGCAACCTGACTGGAAGTTCACTGAAGCTGAGGGCTCATGCTGCTGATATTGATGCTCCCTGTCAATGTCTGTGCCTTAGGTCTGCTCTGGAATAATGTCACTATAAGAGCAATGATGCTCTTTAAAAGCTGTGTTTACCCTCCCTTGGGCAGAAAAAGCATAAATATAAAACAATAAGCAGGTATTTGCCATGTAAAATAGCAACTGAACAAAGAACAGCCAGGGAAGGGAAAGGGTAGCTCCCACCTTCTGCGACAGCACGGAATCATAGAATAGTTTGGGTTGGAAGGGACCTTAAAGATCATCCAGTTCCAACGCCCCTGCCGTGGGCAGGAGCACATCCCGCTAGACCAGGCTGCCCAAGGCTCCATCCAACATGGTCTTGAACACCTCCAGGGATGGGGCATCTACAACTTCCTTGGGCAACCTGTGCCAGTGCCCCACCACTGTCATTGTGAAAAATTTCCTCCTTATGCCTAGTCTAAATCTTCCCCTCTCCATTTTATAGCCATTCCACCCTAGTCCTATCACTACAAGCCTTTGTGAAAAGTCCCTCTCCAGCTTTCTTGTAGGCCCCCTTTAGGTGCTGGAAGGTCACTATAAGGTCTCCTCGGAGCCTTCTCTTCTCCTGCGTGTGGCAGCTAGGCCCCATGACCTTCACAGCAGCAGGGGCAGAGGGATGGGATATCCAGCACCTCTTGCCAGAGCAGCCCCATGCTTCTATGAGGGGAGGGAAGAGGAGACGTGTTCTTCTGCAGGGCCACCATCACAAGGTCTCTGGAACCTCCTCAGTTCAGGTGGAATTCATTAATTAAGGCTGCTCATGTTTGCAGCAGGGAGCTTGTTAAGAAACCTCTTAGAGAGTTGCCATCTGCGTTTAAACTCAGTAAGTCAGGCTGGCACCAAGGCTCGCAGGGGCAAGTGGAGAAGAGGGCCTGCAGATTTCCATTTTAGAAAATTACCTTTAAACAGAGAATTTCCATGTCATGATTCTTTAAAGTCACACTATATATTAAAATAGAGATGTAACCCAGAAAAACATACAGCAAACCATCCTATCTGGGCACCCAGCAGTGCTAGGAGCAGGATGGAGGCAGCAGTATCTACAGCCTCTCAAGAATGTCTTCAGCTCTTTTAATAGTTCTCCTTGAGGGATGTGGAGGTTTGTATCACATATCTTTCTCCTGTTGCTGAATCAAAAATAGTTCACTGAGTCATTTGTTACAAGCAGTTAGACAGTCACCAGCCACACTGAGCACATGCCTCACCACCCTCTCTGGTCAAGCTTCCCCAAGGCCTCCTTCCCACAAGGTCTTCTCACCACAAACAGCAGGCTTGCTTAAGTAAGGTCTGCAACACTGATTAAATCCCTTTCTGCTGCAGCACAGGCTTTCAGCACGTTGGCAGATTACATCCTTTGATGCAAAAATCCACTGCAGTGGGTGGGATTTTTTTCTGCCGACTTCCAGGAAATTTGGATCTGGGCTGTTGGGTTTGAGGTGCCCACCTCGGAATGGGGCAGCTGGTCTGGGTGAATGCAGGGCCACAGAGGAACACACAGTGCAAAGAAATTGACCCTGCCCATTTGCAGTGGCCACATCAGTATGACTTTGAGTATGGGGAGCCTATAACCAAGGAGCCTAAAATGTAGTGATTTTGAACCCTCTCTTCTCCCTCAACCCTAACCTGAAGAGCTAAATCACTTTCCCTTCCGCAGAGACCTGAAAAATGAACAGTGAATAATCTATGGTAGCTTATTAATACCCAGTTCCTAGGAGTAAATATTTCTATGCGATTTACACGGAAACACTGTGAAAGGTGCAAGCTTGGCAATTTCACAGAGGTTTTTGGGTTTCTAATACCTACTTTTTTTTGTATTTGATTTCCCAAAGCACTTTTGTGCTTTATCCAAACACAAAGCGATCTGTGCTAGCAGGCCTACAATAATTACCTGTAGGGGAAACTGACATACGAAAAAAGAGTAGAAGAGGAAGAAAAACACGAAGAAACAAATTCAGTTTTCAAAGAACTATTAATTATTCATTAGACTGATAGTATTAACTATTAATAAACAACTAATCACAAGAATCAGTCACCACAAAGCCCTCCTAACACTGCTTCCAAAAGGGCTCTGTTGTGACTTGTACCTTAGAATCATAGAATCACCAGGTTGGAAAAGACCCATCGGATCATTGAGTCCAACCTTGCTCAACACACAGCAATATTTACCCACTGGATTGATCAATGCTGACTGTGGCCAGCCTGCAGTCTCGCCTTACAGGGCAGACTGAATTTTGACATTGACCCTGTTGAGTTCACTTCTGGTTTGTATCTATTATACAGGGAAATTTTTGTACTAAAGTACACTGTTATAACATTGTACTTAACCATGTGCTTTGGGGTATAAAGAGGCAAAGTCAGATCTTGTTATTCTATAATTTTGTATGTCACTTGATTTCATTAGGAAACGCATCATGAAACTGATAGACCCTGTGCCTATGGGCTCACCAGCAGTCACTAAAAGTATTTTAAAACTACGGCAACATAACCTAAGTCTTCTCTGGTCTCTGTTTCTGATTAGTAAGGTCTGTAATCCTTCTGTTCATCTGAATAGCTTAACAAACTCCAGTTTGAATGGACTAAGTTTGAACCGCGAGCATGAACTGATAATGGTCTCTGGACTATGAAGCATATGAAAGGCAGTTCCCATGGACACCCTAAATTCAGCAGAGGGTTGCTACAAAACCTAATACTTTCCATTTCTTGGGCCCACGCCCTCCCTTCAGTTAGCGGAAGCCCGGAGCATGTAGCCCCCAGTTCCTCTCACGCTGGTTTCTGCGCAGAGGACACGGAGAGGCAGCAATGCTGGGAGCCGTCCCACACTCCCCTACAATGCTTGGCAGGACCCCAACTGTGATACCCCCTACCAAAAAAAACATGTAGGTGGAGAGAGAAAGTTTAAAAGCCCACTCACTTTGGACCTCAGCTACAGAAAACAGTGTTCGCTCATTGCTAAGAATAAGGACATCTCTACATCAAATGGTAGCACTGATGCCTTCTTCAGAACCTTCCTACAGAAAATGAGGGCGGTTATTGCAAGTACATCTTCAGGAACAATTTAAGACATTTGTGTTCTCAAATACTTTGCAAATGACAAAATGGAAGGATCCTCACATTGAAGTAATATCCCTAGTACAAAAGAAATACACGTATTCTTCCTGGCTCTGCCCCTGAAATGCCTCTGAATATTTTAAATGGTGAAAGAATTAAAAATTACAAGAATCATGAAATTCAAAATCACCAACACTTTAATTGAAATAATTCATTACGGTGATTTTAATAGCACAAATCTGCCTTTCTCGTTAGGATGCTTATTTATTTCAAGACTTCAGAAAAATAGGCAGATTCTTGCTAAAGTAGCATAAAGGATGTCCTTAAAGCAGCCCAGCAAATGCAAGCTGTTTCTTCCTGTATTTCATTTCCCATCTCACAGTGAACAAAGAGAATTTTCTACCTCTCCGCAGCACTGATTTCCCTGAGGTAAAAAGATGCTTGCATAACTTTCTGAAAATAGTTGCATGGTAGTGCTACTGAAATTGCTTCACATTTAGGTCAAACCTTTACAAGAGCTTTAAAACGCTACCGAAGGTTTTATGTGAGAAGGTGTATTTTACACATTGAAATAAGGCACTAAGGAGACTACTTAAGAAGACAATGATTTCAAGACACTGGAAAGCTAATTCAAATATTTTATCTATGCCTCCTATAAGAACAGAACAGTGGTATTGTGACAAGAGATAAAGAAACACTGAAATTTCAAAGGAACAAAGGAGACTAGAAAACGCACATAGCTCTACTGAGTGCCTCTCCAATAAGTGATGGAAAAGAGGCAGTAAAATGGAAAGCTAGAAAATAATGTGACAATTAGACTCAGTCTTACAGGAATAATTTAATCATCAATGGTATTTAATAATTATTTTTAAAAATAGGATTTTTTTCTAAACAATTACGAATGAAAAACATGCTTTCCTGAATTTTCTTTGCTGACTAGTTATTAATGCCAGTTTAACTGCCTCAACATTGTTAAACATGTACATTCCTAGAGCTGTTCACGGAATACTATTGGTACATAGGGAATTTCGAAACTGAACAGGTATTTATTCTCTTAACTGGAAGTCTGATAATGCTGATACAGGTCTCCGTAAAACTGAAATACATGAAACTGAGAACATAACTACTATTTTATCATTTTAGAACAACCTTTGATTTTACCCAAACATTATTTCATTTTGTTATAGATGCCTGAAAACATCCCATAGTCAATATGGAAGTTTTGTCACACTTTTAAATGTTTCTCATATTGATATACTGACAAGGCATCAAAAATTTGCAATATTATTACCAACACAAATGATTTCAGGTGCCTGTCATGAACTATATAACACATGAGAACTTGATAGTAGAAGTTCCTTAAATAATTGAGCTTTAACGTAACTTGGTGCCTCTCTGCACATCATGTGCAACCAGGTGTTGGATCAGCTCTGTAATGTTTATTCAGGTTTTATTTGGACAATATTATCTTTTCCACCTGAGTGGCAGTTTGCCATATTAATAGCACACTTTAGTTAATACTGCTGCTACCTCTTATTAATGCTGCATAGAAATAAAATTGCTATTGTTACTAATATCCCCAGATAGAGGATTTGCCAGAGAGAGCTAAGGGGAATTGCTCCTGTTGTCACTGTGGAACTGAGAGGGGAACATGGCTCCTTCATGTTTGCCGTAAACACTTGCCAGACCTTGCAGGCAGCTGAAAACCAAGACGGGCACAGGCAGCGTAGGGAGGTCAGGTTGTAAACAGCAAGGGAATAGTTTCCTCAGCAGAAGTATACTTTGCGACATAGCATCCCAGAAGTGACCATGTTTCATCTTTCCTTTCCCCAAGCATGAAAACTGCGGTTTCTTTTACAAAATAAGCCTGCTTTACGCAAATATAATTTCAGCATTCAGCACTACCCTCCCATTCAAAATCTCTACTCCTATTTATATTCCCTGATTATCTAACAGAATTCATGCTGCTCTAATGGACAGATTATTTTTTCACTGCCTTTCCTACTGCCATTTGGCTCTGTGTGTGTGTGTGTGTGGGATGTCGCTTCTTTTCATTCAGACAATTAGATCACAGAATTTTTCCTATTTATAATTAATCTCAGTTGTATGCTATCTGCTACTCTTTTTAAAGACAAAGCACTGCTTACTATCAGAAATGTAGAGTCCAAAAAATGTATTCCTGGATGGTTTATTCCAGAAGTGCAAGGGGTTTTAAAATAAACAAAAGTAAATATTCAAATATATTCATATTACATGTGGTAGGAGTGGCTCCATACAATACCATCTGGATGAAGCACATGCGGCAGTTAATTTCTTTGAGAAATAGTGTATAATACAAAGGTACTTCCAGGTATGGTCCTGTGTCACATATAACACTGCCTCACCTTTTTGTTGTAAGTCAAATCCAGTCTACTTTATTAATTATTACTATTTTGCTATATTGTTTAAGTTAGGAAAAAAACCAGTTAAAAACTATGGACTTAAGAACACTGCAAGACCCTAAATACTGCAATCTCTGAGGATAAACATACATTTATTTTTTGAGAAGATACATCGTTACCTGCAGATTAATCAATGCAAAATGATCGTGCAAATAAATAGGACAATTTGAATTGAAATTTAAAGCTGCAGACCATGATTTTCCTATTCCCAGTGCTGTTTGGAATCTCTCACTCTTTTAAAAAAATATAATTAGCTTTAGATTTATCACACAATAAATAACACCAGAACATACCTTGTGCTACCAACCTGAATTTTAAAAAAAAAAGTAAGAGGCCACCTCAGTGTTTTGAGTTTATGAGATCTTTCAAATACAAAACCCTAATAGCTTCCCAGTCAAAAGGCATCAGGAAGGCTCATCGCTTATGGTGAACTTGGGCTTTAGCTTGACAGACCTCTTCCTTATGGTGCCTTTAGGGGACAAGGGCATGGTGTCCATAATGCTCCTGTCCTCCTCCAGCTGCCTAGCGGTGCAGGACGGGGTGGGCACTTTGACCGTGTTGCCGAATTTCGAGTAGTCCACGGAGTACCGCCCGTCCTCCTCCGCCACGATGGGCACGAACCTTTGGCCCCAGAGGATTTCATCCGCCAGGTAGGACGTTCTGGCTTGGGTGGTGATGCCGGTGGTCTCCACCACCCCTTCCAAGATGACGATGATCTCCAGGTCCTCGTGGTGGTGCAGGTTGACGGGGGAGATGTCGTAGAGGGGGCTGTTCTTGTCTATCACGTGGTAGATGATGAGCGGGGAGACGAGGAAGATGCTGTTGCCCCCCACGGGGTTCTCCATCTGGATGTCGATCTGGTTGAGGGGCACCACCTCCCCCTCCGGGCTGGCGGTCTTCTTCACCACCTGCATGCGGATGGTGGCGCTGATGATCATGCTCTTGCGGAGGTCGCCCACCCGCAGCATGAAGCAGAGCTTGCCCTCCCGCAGCGCGATCACCGCGTGCTTGCTGAAGATGAGGGTCTCCGCTCGGCGATGGGCCTGCGACGTCTTCATGAAGATGCAGCCCAGCATGATGGCGTTGATCACCAGCCCCACGATGTTCTGCACGATCAGCACCAGGATGGCCGCCGCGCACTCCTCCGTCACCATGCGGCCCCCGAAGCCGATGGTCACCTGCACCTCGATGGAGAAGAGGAAGGCGGAGGTGAAGGAGCGGATGCTGGTCACGCAGGGCACGAAGCCGCCCTCGCCGGGGTCGCGCCGGTCCAGGTCCCCGTGGGCGAAGGCGATGAGCCACCAGACCATGCCGAAGAGCAGCCAGCTGCACAGGAACGACATGGTGAAGATGAGCAGCGTGTGCGGCCACTTGAGGTCCACCAAGGTGGTGAAGACGTCCTGGAGGAACCGTCCCTGCTCCCGGATGTTTTTGTGAGCCACGTTGCAGGCGCCGTTCTTGCCCACGAACCGCGCTCGCCGCTCCCGCGCCCGGTACCGGGCGTGATCCGGCACGTCCTCGGCCAGCCGGGTCAGCACGTACTCCTCGGGGATGATCCCTTTCCTGGAGAGCATGGCTCCGCGCCGCCGCTCCCCGGCCGCTCAGCGCCGCCGCGGGCGGGAGGAGGGGGCCGGCGGCGGGCGAGGCCCCGGGGATGGGCGCACGGTCCCCCCCCAGCGACGGGAGCGCGGCCGCCGCCGGGGACGGCGGCTACACCGCCTCCCCGGGCAGCCCCTGCCGCTGCTCGGTAACCCTTTCGGTGAAGAAATCCTTCCCGATGTCCGAGCCGAACCTCCTCTTTCTCATCCTGTCGCTTGGGAGAGGAAACCGGCACCCACCTCTCTACGCCCTCCTTTCAGGTAGTTGTAGACAGCGATAAGGTCTCCCCTCAGCCTCCCTCCGGGCTAAGCGATCCCGATTCTCTCAGCCTCGTTCATAGGACGACTGGGTTGGAAAAGATCTTCGAGATCATCGAGTCCACCTGCACCTGTCCACTACTAAATCATGTTCCTAAGCATCTAGTCTGCCTGTCTTTTAAATACCTCCGGGGATGGTGACTCCACCACCTCCCTGGGCAGCACGTTCCAGTGCCTGATAACCCTTCCAGGAAACAAACTTTTCCTAAAATCCAACTTGAACCTCCTGTGGCACAACTTGAGGCCATAGCCTCTCGTCCTATCACCTACCATCTAGGAGACGAGATCAACACCTACCTCTTTACAACCTCCTTTCAGGTAGTTGTAGACAGTGATAAGGTCTCCCCTCAGACTCCTCTTCTCTAGGCTAAGCAATCCCAGTTCCCCCAGACATGTTCTCCAGCCCCTTGAGGACGGATTTGCTGCCAATACCTGGCTTGTGTTAACAGTGGCTACTCAGTGGGACAGTGTAGTTCCAGGCTGGGGGTTTGTTTAAAGGCCATCTTTAAAGAAAAAAAAAATCCTGAAATTCACCTGTGTGTGTTTCTGTAAGCAGGAACAATGCATGAATCTAGTGAATCAGGCAGACAGTGGGTAGGAAATTTGCTTGAAGAGAATCATAAAACAGTTTGGATGGGAAGGGACTTTAATGATCATGCAGTTCCAACCTCCGTGTTGTGGGCAGGGACACCTTCTACTCAGTCAGGTTGCTCAAAGCCTCATCCAACCTGGGCTTGAACTTCTTCAGGGATGGGGTGTCTGCTGCTTCTCTGGGCAACCTGTCCCAGTGCCTCACCACCCTCACAGTAAAAAAAATCTTCCTAATAGCTAACCTAAATCAACCCTCTTTCAGATGAAAACCATTACTCCTCATCCTAGCACTTCACTGCTTTCCTGTAGGGCCCCTTTAAGTACTAGAAGGCTATTATAAGGTCTCTCCCCAGAGCCTTCTTTTCTCTAGGCTAAACAACCACACCTCTCTCAGCCAGTCTTTGTGTGGGAGGTGCTGCAGCTCTCTGATCATCATTGTGGCCCTCCACTACACTCGTTCCAACAGATCCATGTCTTTCCTGTGCTGAAGACTCCAGAAATGGATGCAGTACTCCAGGTGAGACCAGAGTAGAGGGGTAGTATTATGCCCCTCAACCTGCTAGTTGTATTTCTTTTGATGCAACCCAGGATGTGGTTGGCTTTCTTGGCTGCAAGCACACATTACCTGCTTATGTTGAGCTTCTCATTCACCAGCACCCTCAAGTCCTTCTCTTCAGGACTTCTTCCAATTAATTCTCCACCCAGCCCATAATTTGTTTGGGATTGCCCTGACCTTGCACTCGTCCTTGTCAAAAAGGCAAGTCCAAGGCTCTTAAGGGTTAAATGGAGACTTGAAACTAAAGGAGCTTGTTCCCACTTGTAAAATTTGCTAGACTTATTTAGCCTTGACTAAGGAAGGATTTTTCTGAAAGAAGGAGCTTATGAAATGTCGTGAGCTGTAATGGCAGCTGACAGCATGGGAAAATGTCTGCTGTCCAAACAGCAGTAGGAGATGCACAAGAATGATCTGTCCACGAGCGTTTAACCCACACTGACATGAACTTCCATGCAGATATCAAAATTGCCCGGAGAGGCAACAAAAGGAGGCAGGAAGCTGGAACTCGCATGTAGCAGTGTGACATCTGTGTGCGTGTTAGATGTATATATGTGCATAAGGATGTATCTTTATGAAAAGATGTGTTATTTAAAAACACTGACGTGACCGCTCCACTGCTTCAATAGCAATGTTCTTATTCATGTGTTAACTTACTCTGATTTATTTGTTTCTAGTTCCATTTAGACACTAAGGTTGTAGAGTTGCTGAAGCATCCTAGGATTTTCTGGAGATGAGATTTTTTTTCTTTAATGATAGTCAATTTATATTTATTTTTCTAATTGTATGTGTCCATGGGCTTTCCCTTCAGTTTTGGCTCACAGTGCTTTCATAGATACCGTAAACAGTTACTGGCATTGATTGCCTGGGCAAGGCAATTGCCCAGTTGATGGCTGTGAGCCAGACAGCTGCGATGAAATTAATTTTTACCACCTACAGCATCCTACTGTGGCCCACCTAAAGATTTCAGAATAGTATTTTTAAGTAATCTCTCTGAGCAGTCGTTATAGATCTTGTAATTAAACTATTACTATTACTTTAGACTATTTCTACTTTTTATGTATGAATAGTTGCATGGTCCTTGGGCACAACCACTCCTTTTGAAGAGGTCGGTTTCTCAATACTTCATGTTTTCTCTTGTTCTGGGTTTTTTTCTTGCTGCTTTGATAAAGAAAACTAAAATAATAACAGGTTGCCCTGGCACCTGACTGCCAGGCCACTGAGCTTAGCCAGATTTTTCCCCTTTCTCCCCATTACTTTGTCTGCTAGACATTTTTTCATGTGCTTGCTGTGAATGTGTCACTTGCAACTCCAATTTTACTTCTTAAATACATTATTTATATATACAATTTAACTTAAACAATAGTGTATTTTTATAATTTTATTTTTAAACTTTAAAAAAACCAACCAACCAAACAAACAGTTGAAGTTATTTGAAGGTTTACTTGTCAAAGGTGCGGTTCTTCAGCTGATGGCAGCTCATAGTTAATTCCAGCATTTTGAAGTGAGCATAAAAGAGCTTTATAACATCATGCAGTTCATTGGTAACGTTTCGTATTCTTTTACAGAGATGCACAGGGGTATTCAAGAAACAGTCATGTTTTCTGGGCTGTGTTTTCTTACTGTTTCCTAATCTTTGTATTCCTCTGTACCTTTTCCTCCAGGGGGCGTTAACTACATGTATGTAGAATGAAAAAAATGTGTTGGAGAGAAGTGCTTTAAAGGGAAAAGTAAATTGCTTCATGGTCTGGAGCTAGGAACAGCCCTTGCAGCCTACAACAGCAAGGGGTGTTTGCATGAACACGCTCTCCATGTTGGTTTTAGGAATCACAAACTCTGTAGAGCTAGAAGGGTGTTTCCTTGTTTCCAATTTTGTTCTTTATTGGCACTGTCATTTGTCACTTCTTTTCCTTCAGCTCTGAGCACTGGTTGGCTGAGATGGAACAGCAAGACAAGTGCCTTCTGCTGAAGAATTTCTAGAGCGGAATAAAAAGAAGCCCTGCCTTTGTGGATCAAGTGACACATACTTGAAAGAAAAATGTGACAGATTTTCTGAGTGAGCCAATGTATTTGTGTTAAGAGGTGCTGAACAAATTGGGCTCATGGAAACGAACAGTCCCACTCTACAGCAATGAATCGCAATGGGTAAGTTTTTCCACTCACATAGTAAGTTTTACATTTCAAAACTCCCCCCCCCCATTTATACAAATTTGAATGGCTATCAAAGAAGATAACTGTTAAAGTAAAATTTAGTTGGCACCACAGTATTACACTTCCTTTAGAAGCAGACCTTTCTGTCAAAGGCTACACAGTGTTAAACCTAACATGAATTAAGCCTCACAAATCACCTTGATGAATGAATGGCTGGACAGAAGAAATGAAATCAGAGTTGTCTATGCAAAGCCACAGGGGAAAGCAGGAGCGGAGCTGGGCAGAGGGCTAACAGAGCAGGAATGCTCTGCTTCCTGGCCTTCCAAGGAAATAGTGTTCTCTTAGAAATAAGTTGAACAGGATGAGATGGTGACACTAAGACAAAGGGGCAAATGGGATTGTATAATAGGAGCATTTATAAAAAGCAAAGAAAATGAAACAAACCCTGGCTGCATTTCCTTGGGCAACCTAATTCACTAACACATTTGGGACTGAGCTGAGTCTCATCCCAGAGGAGAAATGAAATTCTAGACCTAGGTACCCTAGGGCTGCCTTGCACCCACTTTAATACAACACTTGCTTAGTAATGCTTCATTGCCATGCAAGATACATTTGTGAGCCTAATTCAATAGTGACTTCTGGAATGCCTGTCTCAAGGCAACGGGTTTAATGAATCATATAATGGCAGTAAACTTCCCACTATAAAATAATTTTGCTTGGATACTGCTTCTGGTCACTGTTGAGATTCTTAACCCTTTGTAGTTAGGGGCCAGAAACTCCCTGGAGCTTGGCCTCATATAATCAAGACAAGATAAAATGTGCTGAGGTGTGTGAAGTGTATTCTGTCCAAGTGGTAGCTAAGAGGCCTCCCTGTTCACACATATTTATCCAGCAGCATGTTACCATTAAAGAGATGTATAAAGATACATAATTGTTGGATGTGAACCAACTTACCCTACTCTCTTGTAAAGCTGCTTTGTGAAATATAAGCCCCAATTACAATGGAAATGCATGACACTTGTAGTTAAGAGTTATTTCTTAATGCTATGAGATATAATTCAGTCTTTGTAGTGATAAGCTGTGTCCTTCACTCCCTTGCATTCCTTTCCAGCTAACGTTGTCAGAATCTTATGGAACAGGAGCTAGTCCAAATTGCAGTGCCAAATCCCCAGCACTTGCTCGAAAGCAAATGAAACCTCACTGTCTCTGGATCTACCCTCCTGCCACTAGGAATCTGAATCTTCAACAGGTGGTTGCAAAGCATCTGAGGATCTCTGCAGCATGAGTTTGAGATGGCCCGCAGACCGGTGCTTTCCTAGGGTTTTACAGGATGAGATCCTGCCTTAGACCAGTACTGAGCAGTCAGGAGACAGCATGCGCAGAAGTTGTGCACTCACTGTGTCCTTCTGCTACCCTGGAAGGACAGTCCTCTGCCTCCCATTTCTTCTCTCTTGGTTAACCTGCACAGCTGTATTCTGCCTCCCCAACTTCTACTGTTGTTCATCCTACACTCTTCAGTGGTTTTATGTTCTCTGCCCCTAGTTTAATGTTCTAAGGTATTGCATAAATAACAGCAAGCAGATGCTGCAAATGCTCCACTGTGGAACTGGTAACACTACTTAAAAAATGACAACAGTTCTTCAGTTTTCCTCCTTGTTCTCCACTGCAGTGCTAGAATTAATTCGAAATATCACAAATTCCACAAGAACACTTCTTCTAGAAAATAAAACCTTTAAAAAACAGATTCCAAATTACCTGAGTAGGCTAAAGAGGTTTAAAAAGAGAAAGGAGTTTTCCCAAGTGCTAGGAATTTTTCAGAAAGAGGGGAGACCAAAAATGAGTGTAAAGCAAACATTGCTATAAAAAGAATAATGTTAAAAAATTCATTGTAACCTTCCATTGGTTCCTTGAGTTGCTAACCCCTTAGCAATTAATAAGTACTGAACCAATTGTCACACTGAATAGACAGGTGGCAAGTGATTGTCCAGCCAAATTAGGACAATTTCAGTGGTTACAAGTTGTCTTAATAAGTCTATGTTGTCTATTGGTAAAGATCACAGTAAATCTAGAAACGGCGTGACGGTGGGCAAAGTATGCAAAACCAGGAGGCTATGAGTCAAACTCTCATGGCTCTAAGCTATAGTGAGAAGTTTAATGCTGTTTATTTACCAGATTTGGAGGGATAATTTCCAGATAAATTGGTATGTCTGTACTGGTCTGGAAACTTGCTGCATTAAATAATAATACTTTATCACAATCTGCCTCCTCTCAGATTCCTTACAGTTTAGGAGGGAGTCTGGCTTAATCTCATTTGGGATCTGTATAATATGATTTCACGGAGGTGGAGGTGAGGCAGCCAAAGACAGATTAAAGGAATCTGACTGTGATTCATTTCTAGAAGGTGCTGAAGGAGAGACTGAAACACAGGCACTATTAATAAACCACAATATTAAGAAAATTTTATAGATTTTATATTTGTATATTAAAGCTTTACAGAGTCATATGATCAAGAGAAATATAAGCTTTTGAGAAATACCTTTGGTATATGATTTTTTCTTCAGCATTTAGTCAGTCGTGAGCATTATCTACAGTAGTGCTATGACACAAAAAATAACATGGTAATAAAATGACAGGAGAGCTTAAGAATTACATAAAACTCCATGCTATGTTTGTCTGATGAGTATCCTGTCATATTTCACCCATGTGGTTTTTTTCAACTATGTCTCATGATTCTTTGGTAGCAAATAAAAAGATAGTATACAAAAAAGGAAAGTACATGAATAATTCGTTAATACTTCAGGTAGACAAAAATGGCTTATCTCATTAAAAAAGGAAAACTTCATTTTATTATGAAATAATATTTATTTACAGGCATTTTACATTTTTAGAAAATAATACAATTGTACTTTAAAATGCTTCATTTATTTTCATTACTTATCTGCTTGTACAAAAGAAGCAAAGACACTGTCTTCTTGTTCCAGCAGAACCTCAGGCTTGTCATATTCCAAAATAACTCCTCTCTTCATTACAATAACCAAATCTGCATTGAGGATTGTGTGCACGCGGTGCTGAAAAACAAATAAACAAAATGCCAGTTCAGTGTATCTCTCAAATATATTCCAGGATACAACAGATTTCAAAATATTAGTTTTCCTGATAAGTGTGATTAAGGCAACATGCCAGAACTTGTGATAGTTTGTTTTGTTTATTTCACTATGAATAATAGAATCATCAGGTTGGAAAAGACTCATCAGATCATCGAGTCCAACCATTCCTATCAAATACTAAACCATGCCCCTCAGCACCTTGTCCAGGTTTTACAAAAATGCCTCATTTCTAATAGTCTTTTTTTATTTGTTTGCCCATACCAGCTTCTTTGTATCCTTACTCAAGCCTTTCCTAATACATAATATGCATTGGCACTGGGATTTTTGAATAAAATCCTTCAAGTAATTTCCATGATCACCGTCAGATTAAATTTTCTTTGCTTCCTCTTTTAGTATTTTTTCCCATTTATTGATGGGATTTGTTTTTAGCAAGCCTCTTAATTTTTACAGAATTTCACTTTTAAAGTTGACTGTAACTGCTGTACTCCTGCAGGGGAGTTTAACCTCAGAATACTGTGATCCCTGTTACACAGTCACTCTTCACCCATAAGGTTCCTAATCAATTTTTTCATACATACTGGAGATCTTTGTATAAGCACTTAAAGAATAAGCAAACTTAAATTCAATCACTGTCAGCAGGTACAGAATGTTTATTTTCAATTAGAATCTTACTAACTTTTTATTTGTTTCAATCCTGAACATAATTGCTTTATCCAGTAGCAGAACTATTACACAACTTTACTTGTGCTTATTTAAATGACTATTGTAGCTTGATGAAACTTACTCTTAGATTTCACAGCATATTATATTTTAAATTAGCCTAAAATGGGTAACAGAAAACAGATCATGTACTTAGATAACATGCCTTTATAGGCAATCATGCAACAAATTGCAAGATATTGTTATGTATTTAAAAAGAAATTAGTATAAAATGGAAAAGAAAGCTAACACTTAAACACTGTTTTAAAATAAAATGAATGGCCAAATTTACACATTTATCAATATTGTCAAGAATTGACTGATGTGGTATTTCTCATTCTTGCTTGCATTACAATAGCAGCAGAGACTGTACTTACCGCTATTGTAACCACAGTACGGTCAGCAAATGCAGTCATGACTACCTTCTGGAGTATGTTTTCCTATGTAAAGAAAAACATTTGTTGCTTTTCAGAGGGAAGTTACACAACAGACACACAGGCACTGAGATGGCTGAACTAACTACTGAATATTCCATGCTTTTATTGCTTCTTTTTTCTCAGAATGAGACAATAACTACATGTGAGAACTAAGTCAGAGCCTGGTCTCCTGTTAGACAGCCCTGCTTGCTCCCCCCATGCATGAGAGCTGTGCTCTGCCTCCCGAGCTCCTGCTATCCTGATCTTAGATTTACAGTGAGGAAATCAAAGGTGAATTCAGGGTCCTGCCAGACTGCCCACGTGCTGGTGCCTCTGCAGTGTGGAGCTGCTGGAAGCCCAGGAATGTCCCAGCACACCGAGGACATCTAACCCCAAGGGCTGGCAGGGGTAAGCAAAGGAGTATACTCTATCTGGCATATTTAACATCGGAGATGATATTTAGTATGGTCTTAAAATACATAGTTCTTACTCAACAAGCACTCAACCTTTACTATTTAGGAAACATGTTGTGTACCAAACTCTGCCCAGAAATGTCACTAGCATAGATACTTTTACTTGCTATTATATTTTCTTTAGATATGTATCTCAAGGGAAGAATTCTATCCTCTATGCATCAAAATGCAAAACATGTTTTAACTGGGCCGCATACAGTCTAATTCCCAACCTTACCAACATCCAACACACTGATATTTTACAGAATTAAAAACTGTAGCTGTTACAGGAACCTGCTCCAATTATATTCTTTACTCATAGAATAATCATGAAGACTACTGAAACATTTCTCGTAACAACATAACAAGGAAAAAAAAATACCTATTAAAAAGGTAGTGTTCGATTTGGCTGAAACTCAGCCGCTGGACTATAATTCTGTGGTTTAACCTCTGTCTAGCAATTTCAGGCAATTAATGCATTAATCAGATATGTCTCTTTATTTTCTTGACTCTACTTTCAAGCTTTCTAACTTCCTAACTTGTCCTGTCCACCACACCGGGGGAATTTGTTTGCTTGCTGATTTATCCTTCACTGATCATCCCAGCTGACCCTTCCAAAGGGTTCACTTCAGGAAATAAAACTGCCCATGAAAATAACATGCTTCATTTTCCTAATGCAAGCAATGCTGGAATAACTATTAAGCCCCATAGTAAAATGATTGAAAAGCTCTTTAGATTAGTTAGTAATGACTAACAACTACCTGGATTTGTAAATATGTCTGCACTAAATATGATGTAAGCATTTTACAGAATAAACAGAACTGCTTTCCAGCATTTTCTTTGCTTATTAGCAGTTGTCTCCCCCTCAAGCAAAGCAAGAAACCAGAAACACTTCAAACTCACGGTTGCCATGTCAATAGATGCTGTGGCTTCATCCATGATGAAGATGCTTGTCTTCCGCACAAAAGCCCTTGCTAGGCAGAACAGCTGTCTTTGGCCCTGGCTAAAGTTTTCACCCCCTTCTGTGACTATAGCATCTGGAAATGATAGAGTAAAACCAGTGTTCAGTGTGTGTGTTCAGATCAGAGTAGAGCATATGCTTGGAAAATGCAACAAGTGCAGTCTAAGATACTGAACCCTCCTGCTGTAGTGGCATCCGTTGTTTCTTTACCCTATGGCTGTACGACTTAACATTTTAAACTGTTTTGGTTTTATTTTTTTAATTTTTTTTCCACGGTCAAATAACTCACATCTTTAAGCTTCTGAAATCTTCCTCCCTGGACGTAACTATTGGAAAATACAAAAGAACATATTCCAGGTGACACCTGACTTGTCAGCACTTTGTTGAATTCACAAGGCCCATAAAGATCAATGATTCATAATGAAGACATACTGAAATAAGAATTTTACCACTGATTCCACTCCAGAGGTGGAGCTGGGAAGGGAGTTAGATGAACGCAGGGAGTTCGCCTGCAGGCAAGCACCTTTTGTCACTTTCCACAAACCTGAAAAACTTTTTCTTCAGTAACCAGCTTTTTAATAAATAGTGAATGTGAAGCAGCAACATTGTGAACACCTGAAGCAATCTTCTCAAGAGAGAAGTCTTATTACCTAGGCCCCCAGGGAGCGCTTTCACCACATGCTTGAGCTGTGCTATTTCCAGTGCTTCCCACAGCATGCTGTCAGTGCACTTCTTCTCAGGGTCCAAGTTAAACCTACAGTGAATGTGCAATTCAAGAATATCAGTTAACATAAATTTCTGGAATGTATTTTTTCTTCTAGTGTGCTTAGAAACTACTCTGCAAATAGCCAGAAATATATGCTAAAGATCTGGGCTTGACTCTGATCTGTCATTGGTATAAACCACTGAAGTTTGCAGACTTGGACAACATTTATACCAGTGTGATTAAGAACAAAATTTGACTCAGTTAAGTAAAATAGGAGAAGCTTTCTGTTTTGCAGCTTTGTAGTTTTAGAGTTTTGTTTGTTCTGAAAAAAAAATTTCTCATGTTTTACTAGAAAGCCTTCTGAAGGAGAAAAGCTGTGACCATAATCAGTTTAAATTAACATTCATTTTTTAGCAAAGGCCAAAATTCTACTCTCTGCTGTTAAATCCTTTGATGCTTTAGAAATGCTAAACAGAACTTCATACTGAATACAAATCTCCAACACAACCCAACAAATTAGTTTCTTGAACAGATGAATGTTATTTTAGTTTGCCATAGCCCAGAAATGATAGGAACAAATATGAATCTCATATCATATGAGTATATGGAATGATAATCAGAAATAAAAGATTCAGTGGCGTATGACACTTTATTTTTAGTTTTCACTTCTACAGCATGTGCTGTGAATGACCAATGCCAGCCTAAATGAATTTTTAATAAGTTAATTAATAAAAGGTATATAGTCACCTCATTTTCTGACATGAATGAATCATGTGTTATTGAGGGGATAATCTTGGGATCTGTACTAGCAGGGAGCCAGCAAACAACAGATGCTTGTATCACTTACAGTGAACGCTAATCTCTAATGACTTTTATGTAGAAACTATAACTGCAGGTGACATAACTCTGCACTGAGGACTGTACTGTTCCTTCCAAAGGCAAGCGCCACAGACATAGGGAAGGACACTTGTTGGAAACTGTGGAGCATTTTGCCACTCTTTCTACTGCATTATGCTCTCAAAGAGGTAAGAAGAGGAGAAAAAACTCCTCAAGGTGGCTGATCCCACAGATGAAAGAATATTTCAAAGACCAGAAAAGCAACAAGGATAGAGTCGTCAGTATAAAATACTCCAGACCTCCACACAGTACTTGTTGTTCTAGTGCTTCTTTTTTATTTTCCACATTAATTTTTTAGTTTGCATTTTATTTCCATCTCATTGTTTTAAGGCAAACAGATGTAGGAGCAAATGTTTCAAGAGGTACTGGGAGGTTATGGTTATTTGATCAGTGAGCTGAACTGATTATTCGATCCTAGAAGAATAAATAGTGACTTTTCCTACTTTGCAGGCATGAGGTACCTTCTGCTGACAGCATGCTGATCAGCCTTAGGCACTGGGAAGGTGCAGTCTGGCAGGAGTGGGTAAAAAGCACTGGCAGAAGGCAGTGATCCTCCCTACTCAAACTGAGCAGATTGGAACCGAGCAGTTCATTATTAGTAGTTCTATAGAAGTCATTAAATAGTATAATATATAATGACATATAAGCCATTATAATGGTTTTTATTTCTTGTGCTTAATGCTTACCGGATTGTTCCACTGAATAAAATAGGATCTTGCAGAATGATTGACAGCCTGGATCTCAACGTCTGTAAGGGGAGCTTAGCGATATCTATACCATCAATGATAATTCTTCCTGTTCAAAAGAAAATGGATATTCTGCTAGACTCCTTATCACTCCACTACTCACTTTCAGCTTGCAATAAAGTACAAGAGAAACAGGCCTTGAATTGCATATCCCCTTATTTACTACCTAAACAATTTCTGGTTAAGCAATAGCCACAATTCTCTTAAGACTAAGCTTTAGCTGGGAAGAATGTTAAGTATACCTGTAATATTTCATGAATGAGTAGACACACTACTTCTCTGCTTGAACGTTATATAAATCTATCAAACAAGGCAAGAGGTTAATTCAACAAGGGACTAGTTACTGGGGGGAACAAATGTTTTAGAAGGTCAAATTACTATTGAGTACTTTGAAATTTCATCTCTGAGTACAACTGCCTGGCTCTGCATAAGGGCCTTGTGGCTGGGAAACTGAGGGTAAAAGTTTTTGAGATGCACAGGAAGACACTCTGAGAGACACAAAGGCATGGCACACATGTCGGGAAATATGCCAGGAAATTCCAGGACAGCAGGCCAAATTGTAATCCACAGTTGCTGAGTTTTCTGAGTCTGGTGGGTCCTGTCTGTACCTTTTGCATGGGTCCATCATTGTACCTAAATGCCTCCCCCTTTTATGCTTTGCTCCTGCTGTTGTGATTAACAGCACAAAGGGCTGTCCTGGGTCACTCTTGGACTTTTGCTTCTGTCAAGTACAATTTTTATTGATACAGCTTATCAATGGCACAGCTGTTAAGCGATGGATTATATCATATCTAAACAAGGCCAGAAAGTGTATCCTGCTGATTGAAAAGTCACACCAAACCTGCTGCTGTTAAGGAAAGGACTATCAAAGCACATTCAGCAGCTAAGCTTGATCGATACAAGAAAGTGTAATCTTACCCTCAAAAGTGTCAACCATTCTAAAAAATGCAAGGGAGAAGGAGGATTTTCCACTGCCTGTTCGGCCGCAGATCCCAATCTGTGACACAGAAAGCAGATGAATATCATGTAAGTGAGAATAGATAATACCTGTATTTGACACTTAGGATGAATAGATGGAGGAGCCATTCTGGTCCATGTGATCAGTCAAGCTGAACTGTCCATAACAGAGTCCCTAAGTTCACTCTTTGTCCTTAGAGATCTGAGCACTTAGAGATAAATCAAGACCAGTCCCATATACAGGAATAGTAGGAAAGTGATAAGGAGGAGCAGAACAAGGATTGGGAAAGCTTCAGGCAAAACTTAGGGTCCTGAGGTGGCCCTTGTTTAGCAGGAAGGACACAGGCAAACAGGACAAAGGAGAAGAAAAATAACAGAGAGAAAAGATGTGACAAAGTAGAGGAGCAACTATGGAAATAAAGCCAAGAGAACCACGTGGGAATGATGGAAAGTAAGTCTAACACTGTAATGGGCCACTGTCTTTTGGCACAGTGCACTGACAACAGGGCACTGGGATACTAAAAAGTGGTGTGTAATTCTAACTTTTCACTCTAACATAAAGGAAGACACACCAAACTAAGAGATCCACAGACTCCTTCATAGCATTCTACATACTTCTAGAGCAAAATGCTGTAATGTTGTCATCAAAATATACTGTGGTGTGTTTTTTCATCTCTGATCTCTATGATGTACTTGTCTAAAGAGCTTCTCAGAATCACTGCAGTTCTTTACCTTTTGTCCTGGAGAGATGTGGGCATTGACATGCTTCAGCACTGGCTTTAAGTTGCTGTCATACCGGACACTGAGGTTCTGGATTTGAATCTCCCCTCTGTCTGGCCAGTTCTGGGGAATCTGCGAGGAAGCTGTACCAGAAGCCCAGGGGAAATAAAACAGACAACCAATCCTCTCATCACAAAGTAATTGTATAGTTAAGTGGTTTGCTACATTTTTCATGGTAATAGACTTCAAAATCATTAAAATTTCAGCAAGCTCTTTCTGCATGCTGCACAAAACTGCACTTACAAAGGAGCCCTTCGTAATTTTCAGCTTCTGTTTTGAGAAGACCATTGATTCTTTTCACAGCACCCAGCTGGATCTCCATGTCAGCCAGGTTACGAACCATCCAATTCAGATAGTTAGACACCTAATGTAAAGCAAATACACTCCTAAAATTACAGATCTTTAGTATTTTGCATCATTTGACCAGCATGCAGTTTATGCTCCTCCACAGAAACTCTTGTTCAGCCTTAATAAGCTGAAGTTGTGAATGAACTTTACAGTACACAACAGGGTGACAACAACAACTAAAGGTTAAATTTTCTAACTGCAGAACACAAATACTTTGGTACTATGGCAATTTGATCTACACCAACAGGGAAGAGGGAGGGGAACAGTAAAGACAGGTGGAAAGACAGCATCTTGGTAACTTAAGGTTTTACAGTCTGGAATGATGTACCAGGGAAAGTACAACTGGTGCACTGAGAAAATACTCTTCACAATGGAAGACAATATTAAAAAAAGTATGATACAACTTGGTTGTATTTTGTTGACATATTTGAACTAACAGTTTAATAAATATTTTATCTAAAAACTGAAGAAAGCATATACTCAAATATGTCAACCACTGAATGTGAACTGAGGTTAACACATGGTTTCAGTGATATTACAGTACCCACTATAGATGTACTGACACCTTCGATCTTCCTGTTCATCTTTGTGCCCTGAAGAATTACAAAGAAATGTTTGGGAGAGACAAAAAGGGTCCTGAGATTCTTACCATAAGAGCATAGGTTAGTCCCAAGCCTACAAGTCCTGAAGAGAGTTTACTATACAGGCAACTGGTAATAGAAGTGACAGCTGCTATGAGTACCACACATGCTCCAATGTACTCCTGAAGGAATATGAATAAGCTCCATCACTACAAGTCTACAAATGATTAAAACGTTCTCATAACTTTGCATACCAAATAACAAACCCATTGCACAGTTTGAAACACAGGCAGAAATCACCACAACTCCATACAAACTCTGCCTAGTAACCCATTCTCATTGCTTTTGGCGTGGCTGTGCTGTTTGGAAATGCTGTTGTACACAGAAGTTGTACCAACACTCCTAACCTTCTTCTGGAGAAGTCAACACAGATCTCTTAGGCCTATAAAGGAGGTGGCTGAAACTATGCAGCTGATGTTACCCGGGACAGGAGGGAAACGCTCAGATGATCCCCTTTGTGAGTGGATCCTCTCTGTGGATGATGATTGACTGCTGGGAGACACTGCAGCTGGTGTTAGGTGGTTAATATCCATATTTATTCAAACAAGCTGCTCTTGCACAGCATATATCGATTAGTTGGTCTGTGTCCACCTATGATGAACTTTTGCTGCTTTACTTTAAAGTATTAGTGATTTACCTTCTAACAAAAAGAGTCTTTGAGTAAAATTATGTTACTGACTAGAAAATTAACTCTGTAGGAGGGAAATTGTTACTCCTCTGTGTTTGTACTGTTTAGTGTTATAGGCATTGATCAGACTTAGGGACTTCAGATAGTCTAAGATTGATCATGTAAAAGTGTAACAACATTTTATTCATCATACTAAATTTCCAAATTTAAGTAGCTGAAGATACCTGCTGAAATACAGTCCAAAATGGAGGTTTACTGCGTGACAGGAAATATGAGTTAACATACACTTAGCATGAATAAAAGGAGCTGATGTCACCACAACAGCAGTACTACACCTGTATCTAACAAAGTTTGATATAAGTATTAACATCTGCAACATGAAAATCCTTGATTTACTCCTTAGGGAATAAATAATTTCTCATAGCAAGCCGCTTTACTGAGCACTCTAAGAAAATTGGCAGCTGCATATCTCTGGCATTCTTCAGATGGCCAAAATGGGCACAAACCCATCTACATCCTTCTGCTCATCAACAGAGCTTCCAAGATGTTGAAATGTTTCAGAGGAGCCACAAGGCACAGGCCTGCTAACACTGACTAACACCTGGCTGGCAGCACAGCTTGACCAGCTCTTCACACACAAAGGAGCCAATGTAACCTATAAAAACAATTCTTGTCTTGGTAAAAAAAGTGCAGACTAGGCAGAAAATTCATTCTCCATTTAGTTCCCAGGGTGGCTTGGGAATGTGTTCATTGCAGGTAAAGAGAGATAGATACAAAGGGTAAAGGCATAGTTTTGAAACCCAGTTGAGGCTAGTTGACTGTTGGATGCCACAGCAGATTGCTTGCAACGAAGTCAGACAAATTCATTCCATATACACAAAACTAATGTACTTGCCATGCGGACTTCCAGCCAACGGTTGGCGGCTGTAAGGAAAAGGGAAGCAATGTTGTTGGAATCTGTGTATTCAAGAAGTTTTTGTCGAAATTTGGCTTCATACCTAAAAAAGAAAAAAAAATAGGGAAAAAGAAAAAGGAAAAAAAAGAAAAAGGAGAAAAGGAAAAAATACTCAGGCCTTGGGATCTTGGAAAAATGAAAAGTAAAATTTAATTTTTAGGGGTATAAATTTGTGGGCAGTTTGACACAGGGTCTAAATCAGCCTATTGATAGTTCAAAGTTACACCACCTTTAGAACTGTATTAGATATATGCAAAGTGTATAGTGTCTTCAAGAGCAACTCGATGTCATTGTATTGAGGAAACTCTGTATGGGACTTCTGGATCACACTGAGCATTTTCTAACTGTATTTTATTGCATGGTAATTGTGAAATATATGAATGAATGAAACTAAAAAAAATAAAAATATACATGTGAGAAATAATACACACATACACTTGTGAAAAGAAGTATTAAGGTTGCAGAATGCAGTTCCTTTTCTCACTTGGAGTTCCGGTTTTAAAATTTATATTACTGTAGGGCCTAGAAATTGTAATGATTTATAAAACAAAGTATGTCCAGTCACAGTAGCTCCAGTGTTTTTCCTTATCACTAAACAAATGAAGCAGTTTGAAAAACCTAAGTGCAACCACATGGTGCAACAAAAAATAACAGACTGGAAGGAAATGTGTGCCCCCCATCCCAAATGAATCAGCCATAGAATGCAAAATAAGATTAATAGCAAATGGGTCTGTTTGCAGTCTGTTATTCTGGATCTGCACTTATCAACATAGTGGCATCAATGAACTCTGTCTTGAATTCAGCAGAATTCCCACTACCACCTATTCAAACTGGGATCTTGGCAAGCATGAAGGTCAGCCAAGCACACCTTTTAGATGGGCATTCTTGTTTGCACAGGTCTAAATTAACGTGATGTTAATAATAAAACATATAAACAATTCTGTCTAATAATGGAGTGGCACAAAAGCCTTTTCCATTGTAGTAACAGAAGCTTGAAGGCCTGAAGATCTCTCTTAGGCACCTAAAGCTTACTTGTTTTTTTTTTTTTTCCCCCTTTTATTACATAAGCAGTTTTAACAAACTTGCTAATCTCCCTCTATAAAAATTTACTTATTTTTATTTATAACCTTTAGCTTTTATGGCTGCAACAAGCACAACTTGTTTGTAAAATCAGCTCTCCTTATCCTAGCAGGAGAAAACATGACAATGTTTTATTTCAGAATGAAGTACGTGGCTTAGAGAAGCTTTCAAATTGTTCACTGCAGAGTATCTTCTTTCTTTTGAATACAGTATAATAAAGTCACAACTTCATATAAATCATGCATGATTTTGAGGAAAAGAAAAAAGTGCCACTTTGTGGAAATAATTTAGCTGTTCACAACTGTACCATACATATCGTAAGAGATACCTGCTGTTTGCAATGGAAAATGGCCTGGGCTGGCTTGGAGTGTGTTGGTGTGTTTGCACAGCCTAGAATGCTTGTTCCTGAGAGTGAGCATTAGCGTTCACAGTGTCAAAGCTAGTGTGTCCTGCCTTTCCCTCAGGACTAATTACCCTCAGTGCTCTACCACACAGAGATGGCTGTACTGCTTCTGGAACCAATTTAACCTTCTAACACATTTAACCTTCACATCTCTATACCATGAGGTATTATAAGATGCAGATATGTTTTAGACAATGTGAGATATGCATCATGAGTCAGTCACGCATATGCACAGGAACAGGGATGAAAAGCTACTACTGTTGGTAGAGTGGAAATATCAGAATTTCTCTTCAGGAAGTGTCCTAAGATTACCAGGCCTCTCAGAATACAAATCAGTCTTCGCAGAAGCCTTCATGTTTACATTTTATTGATTCTTTAGCACCAATACTATCTAAAACATGAGGCAGCAAACTATAAATCTGGCCAGGGAATCTGAAAAAGGTGCAGGAGCAGCTGTTTTTCTAATCTCCCGCTGGATTTTTTGTACATTTATTTCCTTTTTCATTCTGAATGAGTGCAGGACAGAGTTACCAATGGTATGGAAGCTCCAGCAACAACTGGCACCTCCTAATTTTATGACTGGATTCCTGAATTAGTGTTATTTTTAGGGATGCTTAAGCTAGCAAGTCTGAATGCTACTCGTGCTAACATGTTAGGCAGTTGAAAAGCTACACACTCCTAAAAATAGCTAGGTTACCAGCTGATGTGGGAGGCTGGCAGGCAAATGGAATACAGAACTTAATGCACGTGGCTATTGGGTCAGACACACATTAGTTACTGTAGGATTTAAGAAAAAAGAAGCACCAAAAAATTCTTCGAGAGAGGAATTAATTTCAAGATGACTGGAAGAATCAATAAAAGCATTAGCTAGATGGCATTGAATATTATTTTATTGTATCAACACCTGAAAATACACAGTCATAATACTCTGAAGATCCTCTTGAAATAGTAGGAGAAATGAGAAAAGCAACATTTGGAAGAGAAACTGAATTTCCTTAAGACTGAATATAGATGTAGCTACAAACTAGAGAACATTGCTGACACTTAAGAAATTAAATAACCACTAACGGTAGTTAATAATAGAAAATACTATGCTGTTCTACCACTCTTCAGGAAGTCATCTTCCATTGAAAAGAATCAAATTATTAAACTGTTTTTTCTCTCACTGAGCTATTTATAACCTATTTAGAATAGATTAAGAAAAGTTAACTTTCTGCATTACTGTTATTATAAAATTAAAATTACGCATTAGGAGGAATAAGCGCTACTATTTCAAAGACAGAATAGTAACAGTAATAATTAACCAACAAAATGCATAGACATCAAAATGAGATGAGTGTGGAAGATGATCGTATTTGAGTCAACTGGGAAAAGACAGGAATTGAACCAAGTGTGGGGAAGGCAGCTGGTAGTAGTACTCAGCAGTAGTTTTATTGTTACCTCTACTAGCATGAGTGTGACTGCCACTTTTGTCATATAATACACAACCCAGACACGCTATCTGGTATTCCTGGGCTGCTCCCCTGCGAGGTTATGCAGACAGAAAAACAAATCAAACCAGGCAATGACAGACTGTCTCCAGCTTGTGCATTTTCAAAATCAGTACAAACAACCACATTTTCAGCTAGTAACCTGAAAAATAACTTGGGTGCTATTATATCCTCTGAAGTCACTAACACGTGCAGTTTTACCAGGACATCGACTCACATACAGATAACAAGTTAGTGTGTAGTAGCTGTTCCATGGAAACTGTCCCTGCACACAGGCTGCCACACTGCATGCTGTGGTAACTGCAGGCTAATTTAGCTTCTTAAGTCACATTTGCCCACAATTTTTTTTCAGGCTGTGTGCAAGTGTATGGATAGTTACTGCAGGGCAGCTGGCACATTAACTTGTTATTCTACAGCAACCCCTTCACGTGCCAAATATTTAAAGTTCTTCAGTGTTTTGGGGACCCAAATAAACTTTACTTATAATTACACAATTGCAGAACAGAATCAGAGTTGGATATACTCTGCAAGGTAACATACGTTTCTTAAAAAAACATACCTGAAGGCTCGAATGGTGGTAAGACCTTCAACAGTCTCTGAAAAATGGGAGAGTAATGGTAGCTGTGTGCTGTCATCCAGCTGCTGCAGGTCCCTGGAGAGGGTTATGAAAAGAATTGTGTAAAAAGCCAGTTTTGTTGTGCAGTTATTCTCTTGAAACAGGCCCAGGGAGAGAAAGGGAATATCATCACAACAATTATATATATATAAAGTTCAGATAGATTGCAAGGCACTGCTGCATATGTCTGAGCAGGCAATGAAGAAACCAGGAAGATTATTCTTTTAAAATGTGAATACAAACAGTCCTGGAGTTCTGAATGAGTCTTTTCTTACTCCTTTCCCTTGTTTCTCCTGTATTCCTATTTTGTGTACCCAATTGTTTATTGAAAGACCTTTCTGGTTCTATGCTGAATATAAATTTAATGGGATACTGTAATAAAAGAGCTTGAATTAAGCGGAAAGCAAAATGCAACCTCCTTTCTGTCCCCTCTCCATTCCTAGATGACAACGCAACTTCTCACTGAGCTAACAGTAAATGAGAGCCCCCACTCATCATCAAGTTGTTCCTCTCAGTTTCATGTTTAGTCATCAAATCAGTGGAAGCTGTGGAGTGAAATTCTACTGAGTCCCAGTTCTTTCCAGCAGGAAGTAAATTGGTTGCAGAGTCCCCTCTCAGTCCATGCATACATGAAGGGATAAATGCAGCATTACTGCAAATGCTTCTTGAGTGCCACCGGCTGGGAAGATGCATGACTGTAGAAGCAGAAAAATCACAGATATGGCTACAATTTTTCAACTTGTTAAAACCTAAAAGTCACTCAGAACCTAAGTGCATATTGTATCCCTAATGGGCAGCAATGTCATGGTTATACATTATTCTCCAACCTCTCTCTGTCTTTACAGATTCCCACTTCCACCTGGGTAGGTCAACAATTTCACTCTTCTGTCACCACAAAGACCCTGCTGATGCCTCCCATAAGTTTGCTTGAAGAGTTGCAGACAAAGCCACTTGTAAAATGACACATTCACAGTGGATTTGGCTCAGATGGGGCCATGGCTTTGACGGGGACCACAATTAATGCAGCAATCATGCATTGCTGAAGATGTTTTTATTGCCAGAATGATACTGGGTTATGTTCTTACCGTGAGGCG
Source organism: Coccyzus lansbergi (assembly GCA_033558105.1). Classification (NCBI taxonomy): domain Eukaryota; kingdom Metazoa; phylum Chordata; class Aves; order Cuculiformes; family Coccyzidae; genus Coccyzus; species Coccyzus lansbergi. The sequence continues at coordinate 2,695,281 of JAUMJK010000121.1, read as the reverse complement.
ACTCGGAAGTACTTCTGGATGAAGTAACACATGATTGCGAGGGGAACCAGGGCAATGACAAACATTGGTGTGACGTATGAGATAACAGCAAGAGCAGATACACACAGCAAAGTGGAACGACTCAAGCACTCCAAGGTAGCTGGAATGTGCTGTATAGGTAAAGAAGAATAAGCACACACACTCTTCCATAACACATCAAGTTTAAAACAGCATTATTTCAGTTTCAATAAACACAAGGGAAAAAATTTTGAGGATCTGAAGCACTAAGCACACAGGCCTTCTTTTGAATTGATAGCTACTGGGTCTTGGGAAAAATCAGAAGGGATTTCCACGTCACTGTTTCATAAGTCTGAATTGTGGACTAAAATCCTCATGTCAGAGGATTACAGACAGGATGCAATACACTATTTCAGTGTCTGCAACAATCCTATGAACTGGCAGCACAATCTGGACTAAATATTGACAATCTGAATTTCAGTAATTTCTGTTTTGAGCAACAGCATTTGCCTTCTCATTTAATTTGCTTAGGTGCGTCAAACGAATACGTCACCCCATTTTTAAAAATAAAAGTAGATCCTCTTAATCTGAAGATACCACTGTCGATCTAATTTCACTTCCCTTTTCTATGTAGGGTATCTTAATCATCTAAATATTCTTTTAATGTGCATTTAGGATAAGGAATTAATTCTGAACCTAGAAAATCATTACGCAAACTCATATAGCAGTCAAAATTATACACTAGAAAACTTCATCTAAGTCTAAGTCTTCATCTAAGTCTAAATAACAAATGAAAATCAGACTGTGCACAGTGTGCATTTAGGATAAGGAATTAATTCTGAACCTAGAAAATCATTATGCAAACTCATATAGCAGTCAAAATTATACACTAGTAATCTTCATCTAAGTCTAAGTCTTCATCTAAGTCTAAATAACAAATGAAAATCCACAGTCTGAAAGAAAGGATAACTTGGGAGCTTGAACATATTTATTTAGTACCTGGTCAATAGTATTGCAGTCAGCTGAAAATCTGTTCAATATACTTCCCAGGGGTGTTGTTTCAAAAAACCTAAAATGCGAGAAGAAATAGTAGTGATTACAATAAGGATACTAGAATAGGGATTTATTTCATTCTGTTTTGTCTTCCTTAAGCTAGGTTCTATGTTTCAGACATGAGCAAAAAATTGAACCAGAGCAAACCTCATTTTTCCCTGTAACCATGGCTTTCCAATAAAATGGCAGTCTAGAATGTAACACAACAAAAGCAAGCATCTCCTCAGCTCCCTCTACTGCCTAAGAAATGCAAATTACACGATTTACATTTTAAAAAATCCTTTCGGATTTGCAATTTGAAGCCTCTTCAATTAATGAAAAATGCAAACAGTTACATCACAAGTCTCTTATTTTTCTGGAAACAGAAATGCATAAGAACAACTGTTGGAATAATATATTAAAAACCCCCTTTTACTTTATATTTGCTTATGTAAAATGCAAACTTCATTATTGCTCTTTAATTGTTAACTGTTCCATGACTCAATGTGAACCTGAAGTCTCATTTTATCTCAAAAAAAATAAAAAGTTTTTTAAAAAAGTCTCAGGTTTTCCACGTACGTTACTTCAATGACTTTGGGGTCAAATACAGTTAACTTAAAAATAGGAAAGTATTTTCCCTAGTGTTCAGTAACAGCTGCAGGTCTGAATTAAGCTACAACCTTTGTTTTCCTGCCCAAGTTTTCCTTCCAGTTTGTGAAATAAAGGTATTTCTGCAACCCAGTGTGCTCTAATGAGGCCTGTGACACTTGTCGAAGCTCTTTATCTTTCAGAGGCTTTCACAATTACTGTCTGACAGTAAATATTTCCAATGATTATGACACACATTATGAATGAACTGTTTTCTCCCTAATTAGAAATAGCTAAGAGAAATTAAACATGCAAGGAAGAAAATCGCTAAACTCGCAGTCAGACAGGACAGATATTTGACTTGTATGTAGGAACCCGAGCAGCCTTGGTAGCATTTTCAAAGACAACTCAGTAGTTTGATACCTTATGTTTTTTAATGATACATTTAAAAAAAATATGCCTCACAGTCACTTCTTAATAAAAAACTCTCCTTAGAAGACTGCCTTGAAGTAAGAAACAAAAATTACCACGATACAATTTGTATTACAATCGGAGGATTACCTCATTGGAGCCAAAATAATTTTATTTAGTAAAGAAGAGTGCAGCTTTTTGGTGACTTTTAAGCCAGTCCATTCCACCGCTATTGATGTCACAAGACATAATACAATTCCAAGACAGCAGAGAATGCTGAAAACTTTTGAATATGGAGAATGGTTGAAATCCTAAGAAACAAAGAAAGGGTAAAAAAATAATTCACTGTAAATTATGTTTAAAATTTATTGTAAAAACTCAAATACAGGACTGAAGAAATGGAAGGAGTAGAGCCTTCTTCCTCCTTAAATTATAGTGTCAATGATTTTCGATAATCTTAATCCAAAATTTATTATCCGTAGGAAAAAGGAGTGTGTGTATGAAAATAAGAGTTTAATCAGAAATTTAAAAGCACAAAATACTACAACCACCTCTGAAAAGATATTTTTAATAATTTTATGTGAAGGAAGAAAGCATCTTCAAAACATTTATTATGACTTTGTTGCCTTGGTCTATTTTTTTTTAATAGGAACAGAATGGAGTAGTTTCTATTTTGAAATACTAAGTTACTATTAAAACTCAGCATCAATAAATTATCTTTTAGAGATGAAAACATGAATTGAGTGAAATCATACATGCACCTCCAAAACATTAATGGGGATTATTTGTAGGCTTTAATTCCCTATAAAGAAAACAATCCCAGTTCTAACAAACTCCCTCCATTACTGTTTTGTACATACAGAGTACCCTGCTAGGTGACACTGGTCAGTTCCACGTGAAACTCATTAATAAAAAGAAGTCAAACAAAAAAAGGTGCTCATCATAAAAAAAAAAAAAAAAAAAATCTATGTTGCACATATGTTAGAAAATCTGCAGCCCAATTTGAGGTGAGAATGCAAAAGTAGGAAATAGGAAAGAACTACGATGTCAAAATTACTTTGGAGACAGAGGTTTAGGCATATCAGCTACATGATGAAAATACAATAAATCTAGCAAGAAAAGAATAACAATGAACAAAACTCTACTCTTAGCACTACTGCACTGTGTATCCAAAAATGTATTAACCTTCAATATACTCTGGAGTAGCTCTATTACTAGAAATACAGAACATTGTACATAAAACTCAGAGCAGAGCTTGGCAGTGCGAGCTGACCACCAGTTATCATAAGAGGAAGAGAAATGAGGACTCACATACCTCTGCCTCACAGTTAGAACAGTTTCTCGGCTCTAGCTCTGTCTTCACAGAAATGGCTTCTGAGGTCCAGCATGCCAGGCAGTAGTCGATGGCCACCATCACCGTGTGTTTCAGCAGCTGGGACAGAACCAGGAGTGGCAGAAGGAGGATTCCTGCTGCACTAAGGTACTTGCCACAGGCTCTCCAGGGCATCTTTGCTCTCTGATGCAGCACTGAAGACAGGTTGTCTTCATCATCACTTTCTGTCACTTCTTCTGCAATGTGCGTGAAGAAAGTAGAGCCACGCTGACTTGCTTGTACACACCTTTCAGAGAGACTGGCAAGTGGCAGCTACAGAACAGGTCTTATCACACAGAATAAAGAGTGGTTTTAAGGTGAAACTACCTGCTTAGGCATGCATGTATTAACCCGCTGAAATTAGTAGTAATGTATGCCAAGAAGATGCAAAAAATCCTTAACACTAAGTGTCCAACGTATTCAGCCATGGGTTTATAATTTAAAAGTAATGGCTTGATAAAAATGAATTGCAACTTTTTCCTATGTAAAACCTTAAGCAAGTGTGATCAACTATTCACAGGTTTGAAGCTCACCCAGTATAAATTATTCCACGTTACTCCCTTTTAGTTATCAAATCAAATCTGGAGGATGCTATGACTTCTGAATACTGGAAATAGCTGTAGTCCAGCAGTAAAATGGATGGAAACAACACTCTTATGAATCACAGTCCACCAAAGGAATTGTTATTTTCTTACCAGTTGGTTAATTCATTCTAATATAATTAAGCCATGAAACAGTAAGGTAGTGGTACTGGGCTTAAAGGTTGCCCTTTTACCTTCATCCTCTTCATCGTCTTTCAGCAGAGCTTCACGGGAATACATAGTCCTCCGAAGATTGGTTCTTTCCAAAACAGTTTTTCTTTCGATAATAGTCTCCTAAAAAGGGACAATTCATATGTTTTCAAGCAGAGAATAAATAAAAAGATACTAGCTGTGACAAAGTTTGGTTCTAATCAGAACATGAGCGAAAAATAAAAGTGAGAATCTTACAACCAGCATTCCTAAGTGACTGATTTGCTACCTCTGCGTGATACCAAGAGATATAAAGTAGATATCTAACATTAATTTCAGGTTGTCAATCCCAACCCTCTTGGAATCCTAACATGGACAAGTATCCCTGAATTAATAAGAGCTAAGATTACTATCTCATTTTTCCTGTGTCATAGTATTAAAGAAAAAAAATGTGTTAATGATCTGTAGGCACAACTGAAAAACTCAGTGCAATAAGTAAATTCAGAAATATTTATAGAAGCGGTTGTCAGTATTACACATTACCAATGCTTTTCCTAAATGGCCCAATTTAATATTTTTTAGTCAAAAATACTTTGATAGAGCTTCCTATCAAGAATGGATCAGATGGAACAGTCTCAAGGAAGTATAAGATGTCCTGATGAAGGAATTTGTCTTTATAGATAAATAATAATGGCAATAGGAATGCTACATTCATACTGAGTTAAAAATCACACACAACTTGTAAATCCTTGCTAATGCTTTCAACCTAAGAAAAAAAAAAAGTCACTTTTCTTTTTGCAAATGCTGATTTCCCTGCCCATCAAAAACCTTCTCCAACTCTTGGTCTTGTCGATTCATTAACGTCTTCCAGTGTTCAAAGAGCTCAGTCTCTGATTTCTGAATGTCCTTGAGTGTTCCTTCTCTTTGGATGTTACCATCTTTCATGGCAATTATCTAAAAAGTTAGAAACACAAGTGGTAAGATAAATAGCCACATCTCTCTATTTATTTCAAAGCTATGCTGCTGTGACTGGACAGAATTTTCTCTTTTCTTAAATTAAGTACATTTCTGTGAACAAATCTGTCTTCTAAAATGACAGTGAAGTTATCGCTTGACTTTACTCAAAATGCTGCAAAACCAGAAACTTCCCATACTTCATGTTCTCAGATAGGAAGGCTGCTTTTGAGTAAAAAAAAAGAATGGGGTCCCTGTCAGCAGGCAGGGAAGTGCATTACTCTTTCTAAATATCAGTAATTAGCAGGATAAGATTTCAGAGTTCTCTTACCTCCTGAAACGAAAAGGCTTTTAGCAACACACTGTGCATAGCCTGTTTTGCCCTCATTCAGGCAATTAGATTTGAGCATGCTGGCTCCACCGTCTGTTCGATATCATGGACTTGATAAAGAACAGCTAGGGAATTTGAATCCCTAAAGCTTTTAAAAGTTTAAATAGTGGACACAGTTCAGGTAAAAAAAAAAATTGTTAAGACAAAGTCCAAAGGGTGTGTTTTCCAGGTTTGTATTGGTGTAACTACATTATATACACAGCATAACTACCTTCATTTCAGATCTGAGAAGCAGAATTGGAAAATGAGGCGTGAGGACTGTAAACCCATGTGACATCATTAGAAAACACTTAATGTAGCATTTTTCTCTCTCCCTGGAAACTCAGAAATTTGCATGGGCCAAGGATAAGGAAATTAGCTATTCCACTTACTGCTAAGAATTTACACTAGAGGAAAATAAAAATAAAGCAACCACGGATCTTTTTCTGGTAAATTTATTCAGGAAACCTGTCATTGGGCTGGATCTTGATTTCTTCTGAGGGTTTTGCTACAAAGATTTCAGAGGACCATCAGATACTTTAAAATTCCTTAATAAAATAAAAATTGCTGCTACAGACCATTGCGTAAAATTTGCTCAGGCTTAATGAGACCTGTGCTTATAAATAAAAACTGAACTATTTCTTCACAAATATTTTTAAGATCTAAATTCAATACAAATTCTTCCTGTCTCCAGACTGTTTGGAGCAGTATATTTCATAAAACTGTAACCCAATTAGAAAGTAATAAAAATAATTCTCATAGAGTATCTCATAAAACAACAAACATCTAGGAGCAAGTCTAATATTCATGTAGAAAATGAAAAAATCATACTGATACAAGGCCATAGTTGTGTGTATTTAAAAAAAAAAAACCCTGCAAATATAACAATTGAAAATGCTATTGAAAAAGAGGACACTAAAATGGACCTCAGAGGGAGAGGAAGAAGGCAGAAAATTCCTCTATCTTGAGAGACACAAATCAGAAAACCAGAACTGTGTTGAGAAGACGTGTAGAGCTGAGTGACAAGGTCACAGCAGACACCATAAAGACAAATGCTGCCCACCAAAAACATGATCAGTACAAGATTAATGTCTTAACTTTATAGCGAGCCAATCTGCAGAAGAGAGCAGCTGAAATATGATTATTTTTGAGGCAGAGTAACAGCTACTATAGTCTGAGCAAGCTGCAAATTAGAAGAGTACTCCTAGGAGGCATAACTGCAGTCATCAATCCTTCTGGAGAAGATGACCTATGATGTAGTTGGATAACTGCAGGAGGACTAAGTGCAAGGCCAGTGTGAACCAATGAAATAAAAAACCTCCAGAAATCCAAAGCTCATTATCCTACTTAATTTCCTGCTTTGACATTTGCAATTGCAAACTGTTACAGAAAGTATACCTTCAATTTTTCAATAGATTTCCAGATATATCAAAGAATCCTAACAAGACAATTGAGTATTACATATTTCTTAAAATTTTGCCAACATACAAAGGGTAAAAATATTCTTGATATGTTATGTACTAGTACTAACTGCAAGGAAATACTGGGTTTTATCTTGTATTTTCATACATCTCAATATGCATAAACACACCTTTTTCCATGACAGCAGTGAGACATTCCCACTAACATTCCAAAGGCAAATATGTTACCCAAACACTTCACTGTTTCACAATTAAAAAAATGAACAAAATTTCCAAATATACTATAACTAGTGGATTTGGAACCTCAATATATTTTAAATGCAGCCTGCTTTCATGAGAGTATTAAGTGCTAGCTGTATAAAATCCAGCCTATTTTGGTGTTCTAAGATAGGAATTCCAAAATTATGGCACCCCAAACTCACTGAATATCTTTACTATGTCTCTTCTCATTAAATAATCATTTGGTGGAGAGATAAAGCAAAAGGCTTGTTTGTAGAAAGACATATTCACTCCATATTCTTGCCTCCTCAGAAAAAATGGGAAGAACTTTCTTACCCAGTCAGCATGGGGTAAGTACTGCAGCTTGTGAGTTACGAGCACAATGGTCCGCTTGTCTTCCCGTAGCATTTTCAGGATCCCTTCTTGCATGAGATGGTCACTTAGGTGGATATCCAGTGCAGAAAATGGGTCATCCTGTCATGAGGAGAAGAGGTCAGCTTTTGGAGCCAGCATTTATGGGAATTAAGGAAACTGACAGACCTTAATGCTAGTAAAATCAGTTAGATCGATATAGACAATTGAAAAAAGAACATCAGATTATCAAGATTGTTTTGAGGAATGGTTTTCTTAACTGTCCTTTTGCAGCGAGTACTCAGACATACAGTAACATCAGCTGCATAAATGCTATGATTTTCTGAGGGTTTCCAGGAACTGGTTCTCTCAACAGATGTGTATCACAGTCTACATAACTGTAGTACATTGCTTCTGTTATACTCAAGACAATACAGCAATCTATGCCTACTGCATACTTCTGCTCCAGGGAGAGTGACAAAGAGCACATTTTTACTTCCCTTGTACATAATTGCCTTCTGAATTTTTTTTTTTTATCCATAAATCAAAACCCTATGAACAAAGAATCACAAAAGCAGAAATACTGATCAGTTTGATAACTGTGATCAGATGCTTAATTTGCAACTTAGATTACCTTATTGAATCAATGTATTATATGCACTTAATTTAGGTATAAACTAATTCAGACTGTCTATTGGAGGGTTTGTTTACTTAATTCTATTTATATGGAATTACGAATCTGTTATTCCTGCACACACTACTAGTATTGGGTTTAGGATTTACTTGGTATTATTATTTCATGCTACGGAACGTTTAATGGCTGTAAACTGGACAAGGGCAGATTTAGACTAAACATAAGGAGGAATTTCTTCACTGTGAGAGTGGTGAGGCACTGGCACAGGTTGCCCAGAGAAGCTGTGGCTGCCCCATCCCTAGAGGTGTTCAAGGCCAGGTTGGATGGGGCCCTGGGCAGCCTGGTCTTGTGGGAGGTGTCCCTGCCCTTTGCAGAGGAGTTGGAACTAGATGATCTTTAAGGTTCCTACCAACTCAAACTATTCTATGGTTCTATATTACACTAAAACCAGGATTTCTTAAAAATCCCATTTTGTTTTTTTTTGTCCAGATGCTGACAAAGTAGGGTTGAATTTGAATTAACTCTGTTTTCTCCGAGTGACATTATTGCCAGCAGCTACTTGAGGAGAGGTATGAGCAAATAGGCGAGTGCTTCAGAAATCCCCTTGAACTTCTATTCCCTTCAATTTTGCAACAATTTATACTGCGACTGCATTAGATACTTCAGTATTGTTCCTTTCATACAACAATACTTAACTGTTTGCAATCAACAGTAACATAAATTCTAATATCAGAGTATTTTAACACAGAACACTTAAAAGGTGCTTTTGAAACACTGTAACTTCAGATTGTGGTACAGAATTTATTCTCAAGGTATGTGCAATCGCGTGTGCACTGTGTTCACTGATCAAGGATGTGATGCACTGTACTCAGAACAGGTGAGACCACTCCTTGAATACTGTGTTCAGTTCTGGGCCCCTCAGCACAAGAAGGATGTTGAGGTTCTGGAGAGAGTCCAGAGAAGAGCAATGAAGCTGGTGAAGGGGCTGGAGAACAAGTCTTATGAGGAGTGACTGAGAGAGCTGGGGTTGTTTAGCCTGGAGAAGAGGAGGCTGAGAGGAGACTTCATTACTCTCTACAAGTACCTGAAAGGAGGTTATGGAGGGGAGGGTGCTGGCCTCTTCTCCCAAGTGACAGGGGACAGGACAAGAGGGAATGGCCTCAGGCTCCGCCAGGGGAGATTTAGGCTAGACATCAGGAGGAAGTTTTTCACAGAAAGGGTCATTGGGCATTGGAACAGGCTGCCCAAGGAGGTGGTTGATTCACCTTCCCTGGAGGTGTTTAAGGCATGGGTGGATGAGGTACTGAGGAGCATGGTTTAGTGTTTGATAGGAACGGTTCGACTCAATGATCCGATGGGTCTCTTCCAACCTTTTTATTCTGTGAGTCTATGATTGACTACAAGACACCTGAAAAAACCTAAGTTATATGACAAGACTAGTCCGACATAGAACAAATGAAATATGCTGTCTGAATGTTATTAAAAATAAAACACATAATGAATTATCTTATAACCTTTTTTTCATATTTGCAATGATCACAAGAAGTTGAAAGAATATGAAAGGTTATTGAATATGAGGTGCATGCTTGTGAGAGAGAAGTTTCATAAGCATTTGGTTTCAAAAATCAGTTTTAAAAGAACGAAGCATTTGCAAATACTAACACACAGGATTCCTGATTATTTTTGAAAGATTACTAACTGGAAAAAGGTTTATTGGTAGTTGCTTTTACATTACAATGCCACAAGAGAACCTGCTACTCTTAGAAGATCATTGTGCGTCCTGCACAAAAGGACAGAAAGTGACAAAACCAGGTTAAAGTCCAAGATCAGATATTCTGATTTTTGGCACCTGGCTCAACTGCTTTCTAGTTTCCTGCATTCTGATCATTGCTTGGAAATGCCCTTACATATGAAGCACAAGCCAATCAGCCTAATTACAAGAAGAACTCTAAGTAACCTCTCAGACTTTTAGGGATGACCTCTAATGTGCACAGCTTTTCTAATCCCACATGACTCATGTCTTTCTGTCATAACAGCTGGATTCAAAGCTCCTTGAAAAACGAGCTAAGAAGGAAGTTCTAAATTGGAAAGCCAGCAAGCTCACTACGAGCAAGCGTGTAGGATGCATCTGTTTTCCCATTGACTAAGCTTTTAGAGCCTGCTCTCACATGTTTTTCCATAGCACCTCTGTTGAAGCTAGGACAGGATACATAACAAGCAGCTCAGGGTGGGAAGACAGCTTAGTTTGTTGCAGAAAGGAAACACCTCAGACACAGGACAACATTAATTCTAGGCCTGAGACAGCTTAGGAATTCATGAATACAGTTCAGACTATTAAATTTCTAAGTACTAAAGATAAACACAAGGGTCAAAAAGAAATTTCAATAGAGAGAGGGGAAGCATCAGCATTTCAATTAGTATCCTAATAACTATCCATCTGCCTGCAAAATGCTACCTACCTGCAGGCTATGTAATAACAGATATAAAATAAGCAGTGCACATTTGGCTTAGCCGAGTGAAGCACAACATTCTGTGTGCGTTACACATGAAATATCCTAAATGATTGCATTTTGTTCTTCTGTTTGAAGCATGAACATAATGGCACTTACTCACCAGGAACACAACATTCGTCTGCTGGTAGAGTGCTCTTGCCACACTGATACGTTGGCGCTGCCCTCCAGACAGATTAATGCCCTGGAGATAAGCAGAAGGAAAATAATCAGACAGTTATAAAAATATCAACTGAATATTCATATCCTGAATGGATTATCCACAGAAGATTTTCTGGACAAAGAGACCAGAGACATTTTTCAGAAGTGTGGGACTGCAATGCAGCTGGAAACGCAGTACACAAATTGTTAGAAAGGGTAGAAGACTGTCCAAAGCCATACTCCACACATACCAGAGGGACAGGAAATGTGTAGTGGCGACATAATAGTGTAGGTGGCATAGATATTATACAGGCAGCCTAAACTAAACTAGACTTCTACTCAAAACTTAGCCTTATGAGTCTGACTGTGTCCTGTTCTCTATTTATGTTTATAATTGTATGTTGTCATACTGTATCAGCTCCTTTATTTAACAGTATAGGCTAGCTGGGAGGTTAGACCATGCTGAGGTGAACAGCATCTGTTTGCTAGTGTACTCATTTTTGGCCCTTAGTTCCTTGCTACCATCCTGCTCTAAGTTAAGCATCCCTCCTGTGACCGACTTGCAGCTTCACAAACACCTTAAGCTCTCATAAACCAGTACTGCTGCCAAAAGATGCTGCCCCGCCTTCTCCCCACCCGACTTCCCACCTTCCATCAAAAAAACATTTGTTTGATTACACAATGAATTCGGTTAGGAACTAAGCTATTTCAAATTAACATGGTAGCCAGTGTGGAGCTTAGGCGTGGAAACGTATCCTTGTGTGAGGTGGTTTGTTGTGGTTTTGGGATTTCTTGGGATTTTTTTTATTTGTGACAGTTCCAGCATATGCCAGAGTAAATTCTTTACAAATTTGTGACTTCTGTTTTCTTTCTTGTCACTCATTAAACTTCTCTGAAACTATAAAGCTTAGTTTGCCATTGATTAAACACTTTCCCTTTCCTAAATGAAGGGGTTCTAAAAATCTATGAATTATTTAATTTTATGTTACACCTGAAGAAACAAAAAAACTGCACTGTCAAGTCAGAATATCTGACACAGAGGCTGCAGAATTGGTCATGCTTTCAGATAGCACATTTAAATCACTGCATCTCATATAAATGACAGTGTTTCTATGTTTACTGAGCAACAAGCTTTCAGACTAATGACCCAGACATACACTTAACGAAAAGATTACCTTTGTTGCCAAATAACCAGTAAGATTTTAAGAACACAACAAAACAATAAAACTCCCTCTACATATTTGAAACAAAAATAGAAGCCTGTAACTGTTTACTGACCCTCTCTCCAATCTGGGTTTGGTCTCCATGGGGGAGAATGTCAATATCAGGCTGGAGAGAACAAGCATCAATTACTGCTTTGTACCTGTGGAAACAAAAAAGGTAACGCAATCCCCACATAGATACTGCTAAAGAAGCAAATTTCCTACCTGCAGAGGAACAAAAATTAACCACCTGGAAAAATCACACAGAAGGAAAACATACTTGTCAACCACTAATTGTTCTAATGGGATCTCTTTCAGTCTCAGGCAAGTAAATAACATTTTAGCTAAGAAAAAGCATTTTAGATCAGCTTCCCAACTACAAGTATTTAATAGTTAAAATCAGGCAAAACAGGCACAACTTCTTCCATTGTGTATATTTCTTATGTTTAGCATTTAACTTCTTTCATGCCCAGGGTCTTTGTTTCTTGTTCAGTACCCAAGGATAATGGAAAAATGTGTGTAGGATGTGAATACATAGCTAACCACTTCTTTTAAGGGCAAGGCGAACAGAATATCAGCAACTTTTAAATATTTCAGAATGTTTTTAGAATGTTTGGTGGGCACTTATACTGAATAAAAAGGCAGCCCATTAATCCTTCACAATGTACTAAACACTGAAACTGTGATAAACAACATTCCCTCTCATTCCTTCTCACTCTCCTCTCAGCTAACGACCTTTTAAGACAGTTAAACTAGTCAATTAGGTTCGAGAAGAGAATATTGTATGGTAAACACACGCAGTTCTTGGAAATGAAAACACTTCTACATTTATGCTCAAGCAAGCCTGAACTCTATCCGTTGGGTCCTTCAGGAAAAACATGGTTAAAGGGAGACCATGCAAAATTCAAGGTCTTCTGTCATATTCAGGCAGATGCAGTACATTTGTTACTGGAGGGAGGTGGGAATCCATGCATCAACTGATGCCTACACAGCTCCACTCTTCAGGTGAAAGGGGAGTAAAGAGTGTAGCAGTGCTAAAACTTGTTACCTCTGTTTGTTAAAAGGGCTTTCAAATGTGATATTCTCTTCCACTGTGGCATTGAGCAGCCAAGGCTTCTGTGATGCATATGCTACTGATCCTCTTTTCCTAGGGATAAAAAAAAAAAAGACAATGCTCAGTTTACGAGTACAGTCTGTGTTATAGAAAATCACTTCCTTGTAAAAGAAGAAACTGGTAATAAATCTTAAAAAATGCTGTCTCTCACTTCTTTTCTTTAGGGCAATCAATAGCTCTTCCACCAAGAAAATACATAAGATGTCAAATTTCCAACAGAATACTGAAATTGTCCACCTAACTAAATTTCAGATTGTTCCATTTTTTTTCTGCTGTGAGGTGTGTTTTGGAGAGGGTAGTGCAGGAAAACTCCTTCTTGAGCACTGTGAATGGCAGGAAGAAAACTACCAAAGACTGAGTCTCAGCTCTGTTTGCAGAGACTAATAACAAAATGTATAGCAGATGACTAGTTTCAGGAGGGACATTCTAAAAAGATATTTTTAAGGTGCTTAAAAAAAAAATCTCCACACCTGCACAAGGCAATCAACTCCCCTCCGATTTATTTTCTTCATTCTAAGGAGAGCTTGAGCCATAAAGCATATGTGTAGCCAGCGGTAAAAATCTTTCTATGAAATCAAGAAAACAGAGGAAAGCATTTGCTAAATTTTCCCCTGTAGAGATGCCCCCATACTGTACCATCAGAGAAGACATCTTATCAGGTAAGGTCAACGGGATCTCACTGCTTGTATTTTATTTTATAGGGATTATTATTACTATTTAAAAATAAAAGTATCTGCCTATTAGTGAAGTAGCAGCACTTTTGTTGGCAGTTCCACACTAAGGATCTGAGTGAGGAAGAACTTGGAGAAAGGAAGTTGGTGAAGCGGCTGGAGAACAAGTCTTACGAGGAGCAGCTGAGTGAACTGTGGTTGTTTAGCCTGGAGAACAGGAGGTTGAGGGGAGTCCTTATTGCTCTCTACAACTACCTGAAAGGAGGTTGTAGAGAGGTGTGTGCTGGCCTCTTCTCCCAAGTGACAGGTGATTGGTCAAGGGGGAATGGCCTCAAGCTGCACTAGGAAAGGTTCAGATTGGACATCAGGAAAAGATTTTTCACAGAAAGGGTCATTGGGCACTGGCAGAGTCTGCCCAGGAAGATGTTCGAGTCACCAGCCCTGGAGGTGTTTAAAAGATGGGTGGATGGCATGCTGAGGGACATGGTTTAGTGATTGATAGGACTGGTTGGACTTGATGATCCTGTGGGTCTTTTTCAACCTAGTGATTCTGTGTGATTCTGTGAAGTTTTTTTTATTAGAGTGGCTGATATTGCTGGAAAACTCACTGGCATATCACTGTTTCTCCAAGAAAAAGGCCAAAAGAGGGGTCACACGCTTAAAAGCATATCTGTTTTCTTTCCGGCTCTATCAGCTAATCCAATAATGAAATATAACCTCTCACCCAAACGTAGCCTTTGTCTGTTAGACAGCCATTACAGAAGCCTCTTTCTAGTTGGACTTAAAAACAATTCAGACTATGCGCTGCCAAAAGAGACCAGGCGCTTTATCTTTTTTTTTTTCTTTTTTTTTTTTTTTTTGACTAGGAGCTAAGGTCACAAGCCCTATTTTTTCCAGGCTTTCACCAAGCTTGCTTAGAAATCATTATAAGATCCAGTTTTCTGTGATGACCTGAAAGAACACATAGTGACAATACCCTAAAGAACACGCAGTGACAATACCCTTCTAACATGCTTTGCAGTTCAAATGTCTGATGGCTCATTTGAATTTAATTACATTTTATGAACTCTCTTTATTGGAAAATGAAACAGAAACAAGGAAAAAAAGAAAAAAGAAAAAAAACCCCATAGACAGTCCAGCCCGCAGTCCCAAAATCTAATTCAAAGTGCACTCATTTCTGCCTCAAGAGCAAAGCATTTTTTTTAATTAGCATTAAATTCTCACCCCAATATGTGAGAAAATATTACTCTGAGTATTCCAAGATAAATATGTATTCCCTTCCCCTCATTTTCATTGCTTAAAACTGTACCTTTGCTGCCTTTAATTCTCAATGTGATTGAAAAGTTAATTGTGATTTATTTTTGAAAAACAGTAGCAAAGCTTTGAGGGAAATGTGTTTATAACGTGTAAAACTTTATATTCAAAACCAACTGTTCTTCAGATAAGAGAGAAATGTGTCCTGTCCTATAATCATAGAATCACTAGGTTGGAAAAGACCTTTGAGATCATGAGTCCAACTGCACCTGTTCACTACTAAACCATGTCCTTAAGCACCTTGTCTTCCTGTCTTTTAAATATGTCCATGGAGGTGACTCCACCTCCTCCCTGGACATCCTGTTCCAGTTCCTGATAACCCTTCCGCTGAACAAATTTTTCTTAATATCTAACCTGAACCTCCTCTGGCACAACTTGAGGCCTTAGCCTCTTGTCCTATCATCTATCACTTGGGAGAATTGCTCAATACCCACCTCACTACAACCTTCTTTCAGGTAGCTGCAGACAGTGATAAGGTCTCCCCTCAGCCTCCTTTTCTCCAGCCTAAACAACCATAGTTCCCTCAGCTGCTCCGCATTAGACTTGTTCTCCAGCCTCTTCACCAGTTTCGTTGCCTGCTCCCGCACATCTATGTCTTCCTTGTAGTGAGGGGCCCAAAACTGAACACAGTATTTGAGGTGCAGTGCCAAGTACAGGGGCCCAATCACTTCCCTGGTCCCACTGGCCACTCTGTTTCTGATGCCGTTTGCCTTCTTGGTCACCTGAGTACACAACCTGGTTGTTCTATGATTCTATGATATTCAACTGGCTGTTGACTAACATCCCCAGAATATAATATTACTGCATGAACAAAAACAATGTTTCCACTATTTTGAGCCTAGTGGTAGGTAACAGAACATCCAGATATTGCTAGATCCAAGTGTTCAGGAGCATAATTCTTTGCTGTTAATTAACTGCAAAGGTCACCTGCATGTTTGTAATGCTAAATCTTGCAGGAGCTTGCATACAGGGACAAGATATTTGCCTTCTAAGAAGGAACAGCCAACTAAAGGTAGACACTCCTGAAGAATGTTCACAATCATAGAATGGCTGAGGTTGGAAGGGACCTCTGGAAGTTGCCGTAAGTTTTTAAAGAGGCATACCTGAATTCCGTGTCAATGGGGGATTCCTTCTCTGGGCTGCAGAAAAGAAACACAACAGTGGTTTTGGGGTTTTTTTGGGTGTTTTTTTTTTTTTTTTTTTACATTGAAGTATTATCATTTTGTAACTAAAAATACAATAAAATGACGGTATAATAGAAATAAAAGTCATGTATATTAAAATTCTGTACTACTTGATCCTGACCTAAAAAAAGTATGGTTGAACCTTTGGTTTTAGAAGCGCTAAACGACTTTGTAGAAAGTATTCAACACCTATGAGCAAATGCTATAGATTTCACAAGGCTTTGGCTTAAAATATTCTGTTCTGAGAATACCAGGCATGTTCTACAGGATGGTAGTGCAACAAAACCATCAGACATACTCCTACAGCTCTTACCCAACATGACTAGGATTCTCAGAATCTATGATAATATGAGTATTTGTTTCATACAGTTTAATACTCTTTCCTACTTTTTAACACACTTGCCATACTGTTGTGCACGTTATCTCACATGCTTCACTTGAACTCAGCATAGAAATTGACATCTCTCATACAGAAAGAACTCTGAGATTTCCAAGGCTTAGTCATTAGATCCATGCAACTCCCTCTTGTAATACAGATGGGAGCAGAAGTTTTGCAGGACTAGGTTTGACAACCAGGTAACAAGTCCAAGAAGGAAGGTAAATGGGAGAGAAGAGGTTGATAAATCTATAGGTACTAGAATAGGTGGTGCATCACAGAAGCAAGAAAATATTCTCTTGGTAGGAGGCTCACGATATAGCACAGATCAAGAAAAGAAACACCATGTGACATTTTTCCTCTGCCAATTGCAGTAACAAAGTTCTCACTGGTTTCAGCAGGGACAGGATTACCACTTTTTACAAGGTTTCCTGGTCTGGAGGTTTGTGTGCCACATTAAAATGACCATCATGTCAGAAAGCTTTGTTCTCAGTTGATTTGGTAGATATTCCCAAAACCCATGCTGAGCTATATTAATCTGGCAAAAATAATTTCTATGCAAGGATCCCTTGCCAACAGATGGATTAATCTGCTGCTCTTCTCACTTCTCAGTTTGTATGTGCCTGAAGAATGCTAGGTGAGAAAATAAACTTATGACAGGATGCAAAAAAATTAACAGAAAAATTTGCCATAATAAATGATACCTTTAAAATAATAACTGATAAGGTCATTTAAGTATACCATTAGGGAATAATCTGGTTCAGCCTTAATTTAAAAGAAGGATTTTCAAAGACATACAGGAGAAGTTTGGATACAATTTTCAAGATCACCAAACTGCAATGTTTTCATATATTTTTCTAAGTCACATACGTGGTTTCAAAAACTGCACTCTAGGCTAATTAATGTAGTAAAGGTGTCATTGATTTTCAGAATTCTGACTCTGAAAATCTTAAGCACAGATTTTGGAAACCTTTTGTTCTTGCTACTGCAATTGATTCAGTAGGAAAGACCAATAATCTCATATGATACCATACCTGACATCTTCCCCCGTCTCACTGTCAGAAGTACAGCTGTATCACAAATAGAAAGCAAAGACTATTTACTTAAGTAAGCACAGGCAATCTACCCCAGAAAGAAAAACTATTAAATTCCACTTAGCGCACAGACAGCAAACAGTATTTATCACAAAGCTGCAGTACAGCATCTGTTCCTTCTACACGAACTGACTTGATTTTAGCAGTTAGAAAAAAATTGTAGACAGGTTTTCTGACTCAACAAATAAAATCACCACCCTTCTGTCCTGAAGGTGCTAATCAGAACTGAGAAGACCTAGTGTGACAAGAATGCAGTTCCATTTTCAGGGAAAACAAACTGATTATTTGGGATACTGTATTTTTACAAGGCAGTAACTGCACCTTTGCAGCATATAATGGGTTAGTTTGAACCCCAGATCACTACTTCAGTTGTCTTGCAACATGCTGTATTCTACATCAGCCCTACCCTTTGGGGGAATGTGCCTGCTAAGTGCAGGCAAGTGTGAGGGACAGACAGATTTTGGTTTTGCTATTTTTGAACATGTACCAAGATGTTCACAGAGCTGTCTTGACAGGATCACTGGCCATACTTATTACTGATGCTAAATTCAATTCCATTGAAAAGAATGAGAAATCTGTGTGTGAACCAATATAAACAAAATCAAAGAAAAACAAAGTTTTTCATGCTTTAAGGGGAACATTCTTATTAACTTAATGCTAATACCATTTGCTTATAAATATCAGGAAAGAAAACAATACCTGCAGTTCAAAAGGTTAGTTTGAGACAATTCAAACAACTTAATGCATAGTAAGCAATGACCGTATCCAAGTTCAATTTACTCTAGAATTTGAGAGAGCCAGCCAGGCATCTTTATTACAATGGTCAGTGTACCCAACAAAGCTTTTCCACAATTACCCACACTCTGCTGGTCTTTAGTGACTGTGTGAATTTGGTGGCACCTCCTCCAAAAACCCTCCCTAATGATATGAACCTGGTGCATATCATTAAGTAGGAACATAATCCTTACAGAAACTATCAAGAGGCTGTAATAGGTAATATCTTTTCCAGCCCGTTCATGCACAATACAACGACTCTGAATAGCAAACATTGGTTTCTGTTTCAAAGACCACCTGGAAAGATGTCAGGCATCAATTCTATTGGGGAACACACTCATAACTTGCAAAAATTAGTCCTTGTGCATGACAGCAACTCCCTTTCCACTGTGTTCCTTTCCTGCACCAGCCTGAGAGACAAGTAGCTTGTATTATATATGCAGCTCATATAATCCATTGATGGAGCTCAAGAGGCAAAAGCATTATCTGTCATTACTAGCACAATTTACCTGTCTACTGCATATTTGCAACTTAGTTTCAGTTTCTCCTCAGAAACTAGGGCAAAGCACTATGCCCACAGGGCACAATTTGTTCTCAGAGAGTAACACGAGGTGCAGCAATTCACAGCAATGTCCTGACTTCCTCTGTTAACCATCTTCTTTTGCTATGCAGCCACAGGTGCCACAATCTTCATGCAGGTAGGTATTGGTGGATCAGTTCCCTGAGCTGTTCCTATTCTTTAGCTGGGAAAGAATAATTCTCCACTTGGAGTTTTATCTCAGCCTTTTCAATCCACTTTGACTTTGTTTCATCCTTCCTTTCACTCTGTTCCTGCATACTTCTGACATATAAGGATGCAATTATCTCCTACACCAGTGTCAAAATGTCAGAAGCAATATATATTTGATAATAAGATCTCAATCTAATTTTTCAAGGTATGTCTGGAAATGCAAATGTGCCTACTGAGATTTTCAAGCCTTCAGACCACTATTTCCAATTTGAATAAAATAAAATTAAGCACTTAGATGTTCCTGAAAATCCCAGTAAACACAGAATTATAAAAATCCATGTACTTCTTAAGTATCAAAATAAATTTTAAAATATTGTCATTTGATGAAAACCGTCAAGTCCACATTTAAGAGACAACCTTAAATCCAGCACTTCCATCACATTGTAAGGACTCTACACTCACATAGAAGAATACACATCCTGTTTAGAAACAAATGACAATTTTGTCTGAGAAAACTCTTTTTCATTTCATAATATCAAAACTGGCATTATTTACTGCAAAATTACTTACACTATCAACTGCCCCTTGGACTGTTTAAAGTAAGATACCATCCAGAAGAAATCAGCATGACATATACTATAATTACTTACTCAATAACCAGTCAAATCAACACTATTTACCATCTGTTCAAAATGTAAATAAAGATTTCTCTATTTTTGTTAATCTCCAACCACATCATAAAACATTTATGCTGAGATGCTCTCGGCCTGCTTTGGACAAGGGGCAGTAATCTGAGATGGATTTTTCAGGTCCACACTCTAATACAAACAACAAAATAAAATCACAAATGAGTCAGTGCTCACCTCTGATTAGATGATTTCTAGCTCAGGGATAAATTGCGTTTCTTTTTAAGGTTTTGAAACACATAATTTTTATAGCAACAAATCCCCTTATAGCACTAGAGCACAGAGGCACAGAGGAGGGAAATGACTAGTGCAAGGTGTTCCACTAAACCAAGGGAAAGGCCAGGAATAGAATCCAGATTTCCTGATCACTGAGTGACATGTCAGCAGGATGCATCCTTCATCTTCATAGCTATGACCTTGAAGGAAGGGAAGGGGAAGGAAATTTGGAAGGAAATTATTCAGGACTACTCTATAATGTGAATGAATGAAGCCAAGCATTTGTCCCAAAGAAAGGACTCTAGCAAGGATCTTACTGATTTTGGTGACAGATATTATTGCCTGAGCTAAGGCTATGAGCTTTAGTGATTACTTGATAAGACTACTCTCCTTGAATTTGGGATAATGGTGCATGTACCTGTTCAGACGTTAGTATTGTCTTATCAAATTAAGGAAGCTTTCCTCTGATAGCTTTACAATACAGGTGTGCAACTTACACTGACTGTATATATCATTCTGATTAGATGAGTGGACATGGCAGCAGCTCTGAAAGATGAGACAAAACATTATCTGTTCCAGTACAGCCAGCACTTACAGTGCCAAGACTGTTTCAGCCACAAGCCACGCATCTGACAAACAGAGAAGCAAATGTGGTAACAACTGAATTTTACCTTGTGACACTATGGCACATATAGAAGACATGAAAACCAGGTCTGACTTTTACATTGTTGTGAAGCACATACTTCTAAACAAGTGTTGTTTAAAAACAGTCTGATCAGAACCATCATGTCATCTGTTTTAGTTTAGCATCAGACATTCAAATTGTGCTTCTTAATCATGTTATATCATTTGTAAAAAATTACAGCCTTGCTGAAATGAAATTAGTTCACCTAATAAGTCTGCAGGGATCCTGTATGGCTCCTCACCACACTTCGATTTTCTGCTTAGGGAAGTATGTTTTAATGGGTAGATCACCACATTCTGGAACTTCAGCTCCTGCTCTTGTCTCCCTCATCAATTGTTTTTTTTAAATTCTTCTAACAATTTCTCAAGCTCTACCTACGAATATTACTTTTGTATCCCAAAACACAAAGTATGGCCTGTACAGCTAGGAAGTCTAGTATTGTAAAATAAACAAGCCCAAATTGTTCACACACATTGATCAGATAGTACACTAGAGATGGCAGTAATTTACTGGAAACCACATACAGGAGTGGCAACATAGTATATCATTTGTCATTTAATTTGTGGGCCAGGACACCAACAGTACAGCTATTCAGCGTACAACAGTTCAGTGGCATTTGTTTTCCTCCTTTCATGCAATTACAAAAGTTAGACACAAGTATAATCTATAACTGGCTGTCAGAGCACAGCTGCTGTGTCTCCTTGGGAAAGAAGGGAAGGACATGAGTGTCTCCTTCTTGTCAAATCAACAGGATACTCTAGGGAACTGCTCTGAGGTCACTGCCAGTTATGAAAAAACTGCAGCTACTCAGGCACCAGTGCTGGAATGAAGCACACATCTAAGAGCACAACCAAGGATGACTCCAAGTGAGCCAGTACCTCTTCATAGCTACATTCAAAGATACTAGCTCAGGACTGAATGCAAATGCTATTCTGTAGCGGCACAACATTTGAAGCTAATTAATTCTGATTCCAAATTAGTTACGATTTCACTCAGGTTATGTTGTTGGATTGCAGAATACCCAAATATGCTTACCTATTCCTGTTAATGGAATAACAGGTTGTTTGACCCCTAGCTGGGGGTTCTTTCTGATGCATTCCCCTACCACTTAGGGTAAGGAATTTTAACTTAACTGTCTATTTACAAAATCCTAGACTCCAAAAACATGTTCCCAGAACAGATTTTGACTTTTTTTCCTGCATTACTACTTGGCTCAAGCTTGAATTTTTTTAATAGCTTTACCTGCTCCAGTATACGTTTCCAGAGATCTTCTGCATCTCACCAAGTATGGCTAGCAAGAGAGATGACTTACCGCAGCCAACCTGTCCCACAATCATTGTTAGCTGACCTGTGAGAGAGGAAGGTATATATAAGTTCCTAGTTTACCAAATGCTCATGAAAAATATCTTATTCTGTATATCTCATGTCATTTTGTACCTTGAGGGATTCGGATATCAATGTTGGACAATGCTGGAGGACCTTCAGGTGTCCAGGTGAAAAATCCATTTATGATCTATACCAAGATGGAGAGAAAAAGGAAACAAAAAACAAGCTTCAGAGCTGACATCCTTTTTCCAGCAGAGATACTTCTCTTATCATTACTCTGAACATAGGAACAGAGCTAACCTTCAATCAGTGCAGGAAACAGAACTTCAAGCGATCAGTTTTATAAATGACTGTATTCTGATGTACAAGAATCTCTGAACTCAAGCAAGCACAACAATTACAGAAAATTCCCAAGGAAAAAGAAGTTTCTGTTTAAGGTTTCCTTTGTTCTTCATAACATCAGCATATGAAATAAGTGAAACAATCACAATGCAATTAAATTATATACAAAGCTACAGTTTGCCCTCTGCAAAGCACTGAATGTCACTCTAGAGACAATGCAGCACATACAGCAATTAAACAGCCTAAATTCCAAGCAGATTTGTAGAACTTTCCACAGAACTCAGATGTTGCTGCTGTTACAGTGGTTTCCTTTGTACTTCTGATGTAATTTTCAGATAACTAGATCTAACTTTGGTAGATACTGAAATCTTTTCATTGAAAATGACTAAAAACAAAATACAAAGCCTGTTCAGGACTTTAAATGGAGGAGATTTCCATGGATACAGTGAAAAACAAGAAACAGAAGACAATTTTAGAAGACTCATATTTGACATCCTTCTGTCACTATTTCAGAGCTACCGAAGCCTTCAAAGCCCTTCAGCAATACCAGGTACAATTTTTTTTTTTTGCTCTGAGAAGTGTGGAATGGTACCCTTTTATCCCACCCTGAAGAAAAAAGCAATACTTTGATCTTGGAAAAAAAACTGAACTCCCCCCCGCCAACTAAAAAAAAAAAAAAAAAGTGCAGTGTTTCTCCCTCTAGATTACTGAAGGCAACCAGAGGAGCTTCTCTCAAAAAATGTCCCTTCATGAACAATGAGTTGCAGACAGTCAGTACTTTCTAGACATAGAAATCACCTGACTGGTGCTGCTGGTGACAACGATGTGGGCAGATGAAACCAAAGACTATAGCTGGTCCTGGCTTTCTATCCAATACCTTATAAATACTGTCCTTGTAAGGGTTACTGCTCTGGTCCCTTCTTTGTGACAAACTCTTGTTGTCACTCCAGGCTGTCTTTTGATCCAACACCACCCCGCTAAAACCCTCTATCAAATATTCTTCTTCCTTTCCTGGAAGTCTATTCAAGAAGGATCCTGCACTGAAGCACCATGTCAGATATCAGCCTCTAAAAAACACCTGTAAGCACTACCAGTTGTCCTACTCTATCCCACGAAATGGAATTATTAATTTTCTTGTGCCAGAAATGCATATGTAATAGAAGATTTCCTAAATAAGTAACACCCTCACTATAACAACCATCAGGATTTCTATTACTTCTGGCCATTTCTACCAGTCATCAGCATCAGTCTTTTAAGTGGCATAGGGAATTTTAATTTTTTTCTTCAAAGAAGTTATATCTTTGGAGATGAGTTTTTAACTTTACCTTGAAAGGCTACTAGGAATTCCAAAAGATCCATAACAAGAATATTTTAAGAATGTCTAAAACAAATTATTTTCCATTTCCTCATACTATTTTTCTGTACAGGCATTGGAAATGGAAAAAAAAGTCTGATGTACACAAAAGGATGGACCAGATGATATGAGATTCCTTCCAGTCTGGGCTGTTCTACGTTCAAAGTTTGAAATCTTTGTTGTGAGACTTAAATATTTCATACTCAAAATTGCTGAGTGAAATCTAGAGGAATATAACACAGCAATTTCAATACAGAGATCAGCAGACAATTGTTAAAATGGAAAGAAAGGTGAAGGTTAATAGACTCATAGAAAGGTCTGGGTTGGAAGGGACCTTTAAAGGCCATTGAGTTCAACCCCCCTGCAGTGAGCAGGGACATCTTCAGCCTTCAACCAGACCAGGTTGCTCAGAGCCCTGTCCAAGTCTACTTTGAATGTTTCCAGGGATGGGTCATCTACTATCTCCCTGGGTAACCTGTTCCACTGTTTCACCACCCTCACTGTAAAAAAAATCTTCGTTATGTCTAGCCTGAATGTTCCCTCTCTCAGTTTAAAACCATTACCCCTTGTCCTACCACAACAGGCACTGATAAAAAAAAATCTGTCCTCAATTTTCTCATGACTCCCTTTGAAGTACTGAAGTAATGTCTTCCCATAGCCACCTTCTCTCCAGGGTAAACAATCCCAAGTTTCTCAACCTATCTTCACAGAAGAGGTGTTTCATCTCTCTGATCATTTTTGTGGCCCTCCTCTGACATGAGCACAAGCGTCTGACAGTTCACATCAAATGCTGGTACTTTAATTTTAAACTGCCATCAGAGTACAAAAGTGACTATTAGAGAGCTATAGTAAGTGTTATCAGAGAGACCTTCATATCACCTTTACACAAAAATCATCTGTTTCGGTGATGTTAATGGGTCTTCTCATGTGAGAGCTGTAACTGTTCCAGTCCTCCCTTGCAGGTCTTTTGCGGTTAACAACTTTGAGTGGCTGTGTGCAAAATCAGAGAGACAGAAATAAGTGGTAATTGGTGGTAACATCAGCAAAACATCCTAAACACAAGCTACCGTGTTATGACCTATACAGCTCAAGGTGTTAAAAAGAGGCTTTTGCAATTGAAAGAAATAATCAGTAGGAAATGGAAAAGTAAACAAAAATCATGTATTCTAGGCACAAATTACTCCAGCCACTTCACCTGCAATTAAACAGCACTACTCACCACTGCCTGGTATTTGCTGTGCTCATCTGCACTTCTTAGCTCTGAAGATTTATCATGTTCTTCTCCAATTTCTTCACTTGACAGGAATTCACTCAGTTTCTGCACACTGAAAGGGAAAAAACACAATCAAACCTCAACCTGGAATACAAAACTTTTATTCACTGCAATTTTTACTATAAAGCATTCCTTTCAGTACTTCAGCCACTGTCCACTGCATTGCATTCATTTTGTTACATGTATATGAAAATGCACATTGAGATGTTACTGCAAAGGAAGCTGATAAAATCAGTCCTGTTGCCTATTAACAGTTACAATATTTCAATGGTTTCTGCTGATGCTTCTCAAGTCTTGTCTTTTCTGAAAGACTCCACGAAAGATTTTTTTCAGGCATTTGGTGGGATGCCGACCAGCTACAGCAGCAGCTCATTTTGAAGCCAAGTGCTGAAGTAGAATTAATGTCATTTATGTTATTGAAGTGTTTGTACAGTCAGTTCTATAGAACAGTCTTATGAACACTAGCAGTCTATTGAAGTCTGTACACCACAGGGTAAGTTCAACCACCTGTGATGAAATATGAAGTGGTAACATAATAATGAAGAGGTAATATAATAGCAGAGTATACTTTAACAGAACAGGGTCCAACAGATGAGATATAAAAGGAATTCTCAAGACCAGTAACAAAGAAGAAAGCATAAAATCTTCATAAGCTGCTTAAGATTTAATTAGCTTAGAGATAATGTGCCTTTATTACGACATTTAGCAGATCATTACATCAATTTTTCCTCTGTATCTGACTTTATAAAATGCAGGTCTAATCTACTCACAGGGACAGCAAATGAAATTTGTAAAGGAAGCGGATTGAATTATGAACTCAACATCAAAGGGGCTCAATTAGCTGGAAATAAGTTAACTATCAGTCTCCAAAATGATGAAGTGCCAGAACTCCTTAAGCTTCTAAAAATAAATTTATGGATGAGGATTGAAAAAACTGAATTAAATATTTAGCCTTAGGCTAGTTGGGGAGAAACAGGTAAATAATGCCACAGCAGGAATAGTGATTGTCTTTTAGTTTGTAAATCTTAAAAAATAAAAATACTCCCTCTAACATTTATTTTGCATTCTACTGCCAGTGATTTCTTCTTCAGAAGGGTACTTATTCTCTAAGAACCTCAAGAGATACTCCAGTGGTGACAAAAAAAATGCTTGGACCAAGGCACGAAAGCACTGCCTAACGCAGACTCCCTGTAACAGTTAACACTTATCATGCAAGCAGAGTTCAAAGCCTCCTGAGGACTCCCTAGGAGAAAACTGCCTCTATGGTTTTCCTGTCCACTTGCCCACTTGCTAACTGCAGCTAAAGACTAAGAGATACATGGTGGGATGAATTTAGCTAGAGCAAATACTACCATCTAAAAAACCTAAAAAGCAGGAGAATAATTGGATGGGACAAGAGGAGTACTAATTAATTCATAGAATGATAGAACCACCAGGTTGGAAAAGACCTCTTGGATCATCAAACTCACCAAACCATCAAATCCTGTCTGCCCCTAAACCACGTCCCTGAGCACCCACCAACCCATCTTTTAAGCATCTCCAGGGATGGCGACTCAACCACTCCCCCAGGCAGCCTGTTCCAGTGCCCAGTGACCCTTTCTGTGAAAAATTTCTTTCTAATATTTAGATTGAACCTCTCCTGGCAGAGCTTGAGGCCATTCCCCCTTGTTCTGTCACCTGTCAAGTGGGAGAAGAGGCCAGTTCCCTCCCCTCTACAACCTCCTTTCAGGTAGTTGTGGAGAGCAATGAGGTCTCCTCTCAGCCTCCTCTTCTCCAGGCTGAACAACCCCAGCTCTCTCAGCTGCAACTTGTAACACTTGTTCTTGAGCCCTTTCACCAGCTTCACTGCTCTTCTCTGGACTCGCTCCAGAGTCTCAACATCCTTCTTGTGGTGAGGGGCCCAGAACTGAACACAGGATTTGAGTTGCGGTCTCACCAGTGCTGAGTACAGGGGGCAGAATAACCAACCTGGACCCGCTGGCCACACCGTTTCTGATACAAGCCAAGATGCCATTGGCCTTCTTGGCCACCTGGGCACACTGCTGGCTCATGTTCAGTCAGCTATCAATCAATATACCCAGGTCCTTCTCCTCCAGGCAATTCAGGGTCAATTTTGGACCAAAAATCCTTAATATGAAGGTATTCTAAAAGGAAGAAATGAAAAGCCTCGCCACTAGAGATATAAATATCTGTTTGCACAAAGGTCTAGAAAACAGGTCTAGGAATGATCTTACCTTCTTTGTTCAATGAACCAGATGTTTAAAACCCCCAAATTTTAACTTTCTCTTAAACCATCATCTAAAATGATGGTTTACATGCTGCCTATATGGAAGTGGTATGCAGCTGCACCTACATTCTCTAGAAGACAATTACAATGACATTTCAATAATTGCACTGAAGGTATAAAGAACAGACAGACAAGTTCCCTGTGTATTTGCTCTAGGGTCTAGAGTGGGAGGAAGCGAAATAAGCAAACATATTCTTGGACTGTGCATACCCAAATAAGACCTGGTCTCTATTAAGCTGTTGAACAGTTTGATTTTGCTCTGCGGTTGCGTATCAAGTTGGCTGTACTCTAACTGACAAAGTGTGCTCACCGAGCCCTCTGTCCAATGCTCTGCTTATTTCTGGAATTGCTGCTGCTGGGGCAATTACTGAGGGAACAGAGTATGGCTGTGAAAATCTTTTGTAAAAGTTAGCAACACATTTTTCAGGATGCCACACTGTCCTACACTCTTAAGGAACAAAAAAAGTATGTCCTCCGAAGAGCTCTTGCCGACATCGCAACTTCACTAGTATTCCAGTATCTCCACGGGGAAGCTTATTTTTAAGCCACAGAATAGACGTATTGATTAAAACTTTGTTATTTGCACAGCTGACTGAAAAAGCAGCTTCATATTAAACTCAGTAAGATACATAATACCGCTTCTGCTACTTGGCCTTTGCTGATGGAAAATTGTACATTGTACCTTTGCCCTTGAAGGCTTCACTTTTAAGAAATACATCAATTGGTTGTTTAGTTTTAATTTTCAATGCCACCAAACACTCCTTTGAAAAAAAGCTTTTCAAAAGCATATCAGAGTTTCTCATCTTTATAAAGACTTTCAACAGTTCCTCCTCCCAGACACAAACATCTTGGCCTTATAACCTGGAAAATTTGCAGGAGTCCTATGAGGAACAGAAGCTTTAAATCTGTTTTATCACTGGAATGAGCCATACAATTGTTCTGATAGTGTCAATAACAATCCATGAGGATGCTTTCTAGTTGGACATGTGTAATGATAAAAGATACCGACAAGTTTATTTGTGAAGATTATTGTCCTTAATAGCATCTGGCATCAGAGGCTGTAGTCAATGTTAACAAAGCAGAGGTGGTGAAGTGCCCAGGATATGAATCCAGTAACGTCCTCTTAGCATCCTTTACATGCTGGTTTCTCTGCTCAATAATCTTCCCTTGGACAGCCCCTTTCTGTCTCTACAGCAGGTGCTCTTTTGTACACTTACTAAAACCAAGCAGAACACCTCAGCTTAAAGAACCTGAAGTACAACTTAATAAAGTTAGTTTACCTTTACGCGATCTTACTGATCACCTTTTTATTAGCCCCAAAATATAACAGCAGGACACAGAAATAGCATGCAAACATTAGCTGGGCTCAGCTGGCACAAAACCAGCTTTCTGCCTACTTTTTCATATCTACCAAACTATTTAAGTGAGCCTGTTTGCAAGGGTTGAAAATATCTAGTACATGCTTCCAAAATATTGCACTGAATAATGAGGCACTTCGAAGACACAGCTAGAATAGCACCAGCAGCACTACATAGCAATGCACTCTGCAA
Organism: Coccyzus lansbergi; assembly: GCA_033558105.1. Lineage (NCBI taxonomy): Eukaryota > Metazoa > Chordata > Aves > Cuculiformes > Coccyzidae > Coccyzus > Coccyzus lansbergi. The sequence continues at coordinate 2,666,372 of JAUMJK010000121.1, read as the reverse complement.
TACTACCTGGCTTACTGTGATGTAGATAGCCAGGAGGACAAGGATCACATTAATTTTGTTACAGAGTTTGAACCAGGTGATTCCTGTCAGCATGACAAATGGCAAGGCAATAGCCTGCTAACAAGAACATACCTACAGAATAACTCATGAACACTCCCAGATCGCAACAATTAATACTAATTGTTTTAGAATTGTCCCTGCAGCATTAAGAGGCAAGCAATTCATTTACAAAGAAATCGTTAGACAAGCTAAAAATAAATGTCTATTGCCAGTGCTAGTGTGGGCCCCCAGACACTTTGCTGGCTGCAATCTTTGCACAACAATTTGCCATGACTCTAGGGACTACCACAGTGGCTGCAGAAGATTTTATGCCAGCTGCTGACGCTCTCAGATTTCACACTTGGTAGCAAGAGAGGACACAGCTGTGACTTTGCACTGTCAGGGAATTTTGAAACAGTGAGGGGAATCTCAGCCTCCTGCTGCAGCATCCTTTCCACCTTCAAAGTGACACAAAGACAAGCGAGGGCTGGTGTCCAGTATCTGTCCCATAGTTTAGATAAGCTCTTAAAGACAGCTAAATTGGAGGTCACAAGAAGATCCTAATGAAGCAAGAAGCCCAAGCTCTTTCTTCCTCCCCTACTATTCAGGTAGAGTTTACACCACGTATGAAAAGCATTAAGAGGTTATTACACAAATCCGTTGAAATTCAGAGTAAAATTCCCAGTGCAACAGCAGTTTTACTGGTTGTCATTTCAGTTTTCAAACACTCAGACTAACAAGCTCATAAGAAAGTAAAAATTCATTAAGTTTAGAGTAGATGTTTAGTCAATTAACTTTACTCCCACACTCAGCAGTGATTTTTATGGGTTTTTGTTTGTTTAAGTCTAACTCTCCACCAACATGCAACTTCTCAGGCAGAGGCATGCAGGACAAGCACAGCCCAGGTAATACACGTGCTTCAGGCTGCATTGGCCTTTTCCATTCTACATGCTTAGCACAGGGAAACACATGGGTGATTTTGAAATCTAAATCTTCAGTAAGTTTTCACTTTCTTTCTTTTGCATGTAGCATCAACACAGTTCAACTCATTCTACGCAATGAAGTACTAGCTGTGGACCACAAAATATTTGCTGTGACAACTTTATCAGCAAAGAACTTGTCCCACGTGGTACAACCAAGGGAACCACGCAAGATCAGTTAGGAAGCAACTTACAACAACGACAGATAAAGAGTCACCATACCATTTCTAAATTTACATTTGGAAAATGAGCAATAGATACTTTCACAAAAGTCAGAGAGGTGGCAGCAAAGATATTAATTTTATAGAACTCACCTTACTAACGCTTTGACCGTGGATCTAACCACACTGGAGAGCAGGAACAACGGAGACACGAGAATATGAAACAGGGAGATGGAGGCAAATGCCACAGATGGGGAGAAGTCAGCCTTTCTTGTTAGATGAGCATGCACTACAAATGTCTACGAAGATACAGATATCATCATCAGCACTTTGTTGTAAAGAAGGAAATGCACTAAGACTTCATATTTCATAAACATTTAATTTACAGAATCTTAATTTACATTCTCTTAACAGTTTGAGGGAGTGCATCATACTCCCAACAGCTTCTGGTCACAGACATCAAATAGGCGTTTTTTCATTCTCTCCCAGAGTAATTGCAAATGTGTAGTAGGTTTGCATCCTGTCCTTCTCCTTCCTCATTTCCACATCACACTTGAAAATGCATTTGTAATTAACTCTACTTAGAAAAGTCCATACTTACTATAAGTACAGCTGCAATTGGTATTGCTGCATTCATAAAGACTGTGAAGGAAAACATGTAGGAACATTTAGAAACAATTCCCATTCAGACATGCTAAATGTTAAAATACTACTAGTACTGGTTTACAATGGTATTTTCTATCCTTAAGACAGGAGAATTGCACAACTATCTACACACATCAGTACATTGTTTTAAAATGCCTACAGTTTACTTCCCTTCACATCATTAGGACAGAACCAAGTAGTGTTCCCTATGACACCTACTATTTTTGAGCTGTGATGAGCTCACACGTAGCTCAGGTGAGGGATGCTGCCTCATGATGGACAGAAAGCCTGAGCTACACACAGTCTGGTGGGCAACTTGAATTGACAGTGAAAGGAAGGGAGAGCCAGCAGAACCTGCATAGGGCATAGCACTGGGACTGCCCTGCAGGCTAGCTGCACACCTAGCTCTGCTCCATCTCGCAGCTCAGTAGCAGGACCTCCTGGGAGAGTGACTGCCATGTACGTGAAATCATGACCTACTTCTGAGGCATCACTTTTGAAGCACAGGACTTTGTGGTCCTGTCAGGTTTCACAATGCAGTTCAAAGGGTAAGGAAAGACTGGCAATCCTGCACTGCATTGCAGGCTTAGTTTATTCTTATGAAGGATTTACTTGTAATTACTCCTGGTTTTCAGGCTTGGCTACTTTTTTAATGTCTTTGGGAGCTCGATACAGGTTCTAACAGTACCTAAATGTGGTGGAGCTTTGATTTCAGCTGGGCTCTGTGTTATTAAAATGCATACAATGGAAGTTTCCTCCCTGACCTTGAACAGTGTCTGCCTTGGTACCCTGCATTCCCTCACTACAGCAACTCACATACTATAGCATTCAGAGGTTATTAAACAGATGGACAGGGAGAAACAAGCAAATACCATTTCTGTATAGTGATGTCTTTTTGATGGGCCAGGAATACAGATTAAAAACGCAATGAAAACCAATTATGCATCAGGGGGCTTGAGTTACCAGAGCTACAATTTTATCCCATGTCTGCCCCCTCTATTGAAGCCTGAGGGTAATATTTAATAATTAACTCTTCATTTTGACCTTTGCTCAATTTTATTTCATGGAGTAAGCAATAAAGAGAAAGAATATAGAATCTATAGCTAAGAGCGAATTACAATATTGGCACATACATAACAGAAAAGGAAGAAGATAGCCACTTTTTTGTTTAAACTATGCCTCATAATTCTTTGTCTTAACAAGGACACCAATGTTCAGACAGTATGAGGTATCCCCAGTTACTTCATCTGAAGTGGAGTGTCACCATCTGACCTACAAAAACTTCTGGTTGACTGTCTAGCCATCCTTTTCTGGCATAACCCCCCTGAAGAACTTAACATACTGTCAGACGTTCCTTTTTTCCAACATTTACAAGATTTTTAATGAATGCTGTAACACATTTGTAAACTCTGTACGCATGCATAAGTAAAACAGCTAAGTTATTTCATGTAGCTCTAATTCCTTGACAGAGGAGTGTTTGAAAATAGAGGTATACTTGTATATATATTTACAAAATAAAAGCTCAGCCTTTATAAGATGAATAGGTATAAAGGCTAAAAATTCACAACACAGTCCTCATCTCAGGGGAAAAAAAAAATCTGAGGAAAATGTTTTCTTCTTTGTTGGAATACAAAGTAGCTTTAGTTCAGACCCTCATTACTCCTGACGTTTGTGTAATACTACCTGCCCAGTTTTCATCCTTTTAATAAACAAAGTAGTTATTGCATAGAAATTTTGAAAGAGAAGTGAAGCTTGCTGCCTGCATCTATGGCCTACTTAATTCTATTAAATCCTTGCATTTGCAATTTGCCTTTGAGACTGGTGAAGTACATGAGTTTGCTTTTATGAATGAACCCGATGAGGGAATCTAGCAAAGCTGATAAACTTCTCAGAGATGGATCCTACTCTTCTTTTCCCTGCAGTATGAGATCATGCCTGTCAGAGACAATCGGATAGATTAAATACACTGTAAGGCTGGTAAAGCCCACTGCAATTAAGGCAGCAAGGGTCACTTGGTGGCTCACAAAGAAGCTGATCTGAATTTTGCTGTTCTGTAAGATCACAAGTACACCCAAGGACTTCAAGTATTTTCTTTTCAAGCAATGAATATCTTCTAACGCAAATTTAGTTTGCAGCTAAGAATTTTGGTTTAGTTAGATTCAGTCTAAAGTACCTTGTTGCTAGAAAAAGCCGGACAAAATACTTGGAAAAATGTTTTCAGTAATCACTAAACATTTGAGGATAGTAACTACTGTTATTTTCCTGTGAAAAAGCCTGGAGTTATTTGCTTCTGACACAAACTCACACAAACAGGAAAACCATTGCTTTCTTTCTCCACCTTTCCTGAATGTATAGTGTGAATACCACATCCTGTAAAACTGACCATCAGATAATCTTACTAATCAGTATGAAAAAAAATATTACATAGCAATCTTCTTTGCTACAGTTAAAGAATTTGCCACTGAAAATCCAAAAGTGTCACACTACAAACTTTGCAACCTAACTTTGATCCTCATGAGTACATTTCATTAAAACTACAGGAAGAGATGATTTCTGTAATAGCTCATTTAGTACACATGAGAAATTCCATATACACCCAAGCTGGATCCAGGCACAGGGGCAAGACAGATGGGATCTAATTTCCACAAGCATTGAAATGGAATTTTCTGGTGGTCTAGCCAACATTGCCTTCACACTTGTAGGTAGGTTTTCTGTTATCCAATGTAAATCTATTCCTCATGAATAGAAGTGGCTCCAAACACATTCTTTCTCTCAAGTCAATAGATAATTGTATTTGGAAAAGAACTCCAGAGTCTATTCAAAACTGTATTTAAATAAAAAGTATATACAAAAATCTCACTTCTTTCCTAAAGTACCTGCCTTCCTTTTTGTTAATAATACACTTCACTTTTCTTGCTTTCTTCAAAAATGACATCATATGTTCACTACAGTATTAGCACACTCTTTGTGTGCTGATTATACCTGTCATTCTAATTATATTTACACTAAAGAAAAGAGCAAGTTCCTAAATTTATGTTGCTGTTTTAGTGTGCTAAAATGCAAGTTTGTATAGATCAGTGTAATTTCTGTTGAAGACAGAAGTTATAATTAATTTCTAGGCTGAAATTACAGGAACTTTTTGCAAGCCAAAACAATATGCAACATCAACATGAAAAAAAGCTGTACAAGTTCACTCCAGCTTATAAATTGATCGACTGTGTCTTACATACACATAAATATCACACATACAAAACAAGAATGTGAATTCAAACATTTCAAGAAGTATCAGTAAATTTGTGGAATTGTTTTTAATAATACATGTTCTTATTTATGTCACTATTTCTTTAATGAATAATCAGTACTCTTGGGATGAATATACCTTTTTGTAGCCATTACAAATGCTACTGTGAAGATTTAAAACCAAATAAGCCTCCACAGCTCATTCAGTCCTAGAGCTGAACCTGTTGTTCTGACTATAAATAGATTTTAATGCCACATGAAGCAGTGCAAACACAGGGAGCCCAGCTGTGTTGATCCAGGTCACACAATCTACTCCAGCTAAATTCTGGTTTATATCAAAATGGAAACTACTGTCAAAGCACATAGAGATCAGGATCCCCAAAGAGAAATTCTGGTCTCAGAATCAAGGAAAGCCTCAGCTTAATATCAGTTAATTTTAGTTGGATTAGCATCTTTCCCTCAGAGTGCATCACCTATGTGGTCATTTTGGCAGGGAAGAAAGTCACCTTCACATCTCTTGGGCAAGTGTAATCAAATAATACTAACCAGACTGGAAGCTGAAGGAGGTGTAATACTTTCCTTATTCTGTACAGGTATTATTATATATAGTTATCTACAGTTATGTACAGCTTGCTTGCAGCATTTAGATATTTCTCACTAAAGGTTTCATTTTCATTAAAATCTCACCAATTGGATGAACAGCATTCTTCAGGATGACATAACAATTATTTCTAAAGTATTACAGTAGCAACTACATAGATGTTGCATATGATCTCCTCAAATTCAGAGTTCAGCTTGCCTTAGGTATTTTTAAAAGGATGATAAATGCCCCAAAGCAGCTTGAAAGATAACATGAGATAAATGAATCTGGATACAAAACAAGCGAATTAGCAGGCTTCTCATACTTTTCCTTTCCAGGATATAGAGAAGATCTTAAGAATCGCTTGTTCTTATAAGAAACCCAAATTTTTAGTAAGAAAGAGTAAACAATTCCCTGTCACATAGTCTAATACAGTGCATTATGCAAAACACTGGAGTAGAAAAAAAAAAAACCAAAACCATCAACAAAGGTTACCCCCTGAATGCTACATTATAGGGGAGAATATTGCTAGCTGGAGGTAGCCTGTGAAACTTCCTTTAAAAGCTTCTCTCTGGAGAAGTTAATGCTATGCAACATTAATCCTGACTTCCTCTTTTAGGCATATTTCCCATATAGGCAAAATTCTACTCAATTAAATAGAATGTCTGACTAAATGGAAAGTGAGGAGTATGGATCAGAGCCTAAAGCAACTGAAACAATCTCAACGGAAAAATGGTAAACTCATTAGTAGCTAGTAATGCACTTCAGCTAAACAGTAGATTAGAACAAAGGAAGAGACTTACTGGATATGGAGGTATAAAGGGCAAAAGACTTGAGGCTAGTCATTTCTTTTTGTCTGGTTTCCTCTACGCTGCTGTGAAAGATGTGTTCCCAAGCGTAGAGTTTAAGAAGCTTAATGCCTCGTAGCATCTCGTTTGTCTTCTTCAGTCTCTCATTGGAGTACTCCTGCAACATTTACATACAAGTTTACTTAAAGAGTATAATTGAAGTACCTTGTCCCTAACCACAAGGATCACAAAAAAAATTATGCAATCCTTTATAATCACTCAGGTATACCTCAAAATTCTGCCTATTCAGATGTTTTGCTTTTTTTCACAAAGATGATCTTCCTTAGAGCTCAAGCGAAAAGGCAATTGTTTTGAACTCCTAAATTGTATAAACTGTACTGAATTTTACTCTGTCAACTTTCCTGCAAGGCAGCCTCTCACAACTTCTACTGCCCAGCACCCTGGCTGGATTTTCAACAGTTACCTTGAGATCACACAGAGGAGACCAGAATATGCCAATGAACTATGACTAGGCGCACTGCTTTGCACAGTCGACATGATATGGAAACTGCAGTGCCAGCAGTAAGACCACATTAGCAAGAAGCTGTGATCCTGTAGGGAACCTTGAGTCTGAGTATGGTCAGCTGGCTGAGACACAGCAATACACTGGTAAAGTTATACTCCCAGTAAAGCACAACTGGAAGCTATGCTGCTTCCAGGTTTCAGACTAGCTCAAGGATCTTTGTACCACACTATGCTGTGCAGTGGAGATGTTCCTAGCTGCTCTCATCTGCAGGAATTTCTAGGTGATGCTGAATGTCTGCTTGGATGACCTAGGGATGAAAGCTGAGTACATTTCTAGAAGGGTGTGTACTGTCGATGCAAAGCCATCACTTTTCACACAGGAAGGTGCACAAAAAACTCTCATTACCATACACAATTTGTGGTAGAAGAAGATTTCAGCAAGTTATCTAGCTCCATTATAGGTTCCTATGGTTTCCTTGGCATTGCAACAGCTGCTGGAAGTGGGGATAAGGTTCAGAGCAGCTGGGCCTGGCAGCTCAAACGAACCAAGGTAACTCTCAGCAGTGATACAGGCAATTCAAACATGGTTTGCCAAGTGGGGGACCAAGGAACAGCTTGTGACTGAGCAGATTTCTAAGCTACTCAGTTGAGAAACAGGCTGCACGAGTTCTGACTTGTCCACAGGTTATTTAAACTCTGATAGATTTTCATAGCTATGATGTGTCTAGGGTCTGAGTTTGGATGCAGCATTCCTACCTCCTTTCCACTTGGACAGCTTTCCCTGCACAATTCATTTATTCGTGCACAATCTGACTCTAAAAAGCCACTTCAGCCAGTGAGTACTGACCATTTACATTTACAAGTTAGAAAGATTTTAAGCTCTCTTGCTGTTAGGGAAACACATACTTGTGAAAAACATATAAACCCCAAGAACTGCATATTTACTGCTTGCACTTAATTTTTCACATTCTTGAACCTGACATTCTAGAACATTACGAGGAGTATGGAAAGTGGTTCTTGGTTAACATCCATGGTTATCTTTGTAATTCCAATCACAGACCAATGCATACCAGAGGTGACATTTATATAATGTATGAGTTTGAAGACACTTACCAATGTACTTCTCTGAGCCTGTGAGAGCTTTGTTGCTACGAAGTACTGAACAGGAGCAAGGATTATGATTACTGCTGCTCCAATTAAGGCACTGATCCCAAGAAGGTAGTAGAGCAGAAGAATCCCTACAATTATCTGTTGGAAGAGAAGAAAAGGAGGGGAATGTCTAGGATAAATTCACTTTGGATATGCACCACTTTAACAATTCTTTGATGCCTGTCTACAGATGAACTAAACTTGATTCTTAAAATGAGTCTCTTAGGAAACATGTGGTAACATGAAAGTAAAGTCTTGTTGCATATACATCACTAATCTAGTAAAAGCAAAGGTTAAACTGTAAAACAAAAATCTTTTGGTGACCAGTAAGTGAGATACTTCCATCTGAAGACAGGAAACCCATGAGTCTATGAAGCCAAAGAAAACTTTCAAGGTCTCTGTCAGATGGCCCTGACAGAGCTCCCCTCCAAAATATGGAATGGCCTTGGTCTTTATAGCTCAAGATATTAATTCCCAACTGCTTCTTCGTGGGCAGGCAATCTAGGCACTTAGAATACTGAAAAACATCGAACAATGCACAGCTGAGATATTCAGAAATACCAAGTCAATGCAGGACACTGACACCCTGCTTTCCCTCCATTACTGGTTAATTGTCAAGGACCTCATGGGACTGACTGACTTTCTGGTTCTAGAAACAGAGCCTCAGTTTCTCACACAGACAAGGGGAAAGCTGTTCTAGCTATTGGATCCCGAGGGAGTTGTGAACTCACAGCTGCTTGTCCTGCCTCCATCCTGGCTATTTCAAGGCTCAGTCTTTGCAATAAAATCCTATGTTTTCACATAAAAAATGGTCCCATAATTAAACTTTAATATGTTCATCGTATATGAGACAAAAAAATATATTCTTCATGTAACTGTGAATGGTTGTATCTAAACATATCTGAAATCTGTGAACACTGTTGCAAGCAATTCTATATTTACCAAACTACACACTACACAATCAAGAATAAACAGTATGCAGATAATGTCTGAACTGCTGGAGGGCAATATCTGGCAGATGGGAAGGCTTGCATAATATTCCTGAGGAGGTAGTTATCATATTTTTTTAAAACTGCATGATGAAAACTTCCTTTTCATTAAACTCCCAAGGCTCTTACATGCTAGAGATATGTATCATGAGCAAGAAACTCACCAATAGCTCTGGTTATTTTATCTTGATTATTTATTGAAGAGAGCAAATACTTTCAGCTAGAAACTGCTTTGTGGCCAGTTTTGAAAGAAACAAAATGTCCTTTCATTACAACTGTAAGCTTTCCCTGCCAATGAAGCAGAGATATGAGAATACAGGATTTTGTATTAATCACAATGAAATCAAACAGGGTTGTTCATAAAACGGAGGCAGAGCAAGCCTTTACAGGGCCTCATTTTGCTCCTAATTTTGAGCTACTGAGGGCACCTTTCAATTGATGGGCACCCCCAGGCCTCTTTTCATCTATTTCAATGGCCTCTAAACAGTAACTTAAGGCGATGACAAAGCTCCCATTGACTCCAGTCAGAGCAAAGATAAGGCTCAAATTATCTGGACTGTATAGAAAACCTAACTTGTTATGAATGGCTAGGTCTTCTAGTCAAGGATAATTACAAAATCAACAGCAGGTGCTGAAATGCTGATTATTAAGTTAAGAGCCACAAAACAATTAAAAACCTGTTTTAAATAATAATGAAGCTTGTTCAACTTTTAACTAGCAATCTCTTGAGCATTCAGTAATTGCTTTCACTGCCTCATAAAACAAGGTACTGAATGAATGTTGTGGAATTACTTTTTTGAGAAACCTCTGGAACCACCAGATTTGTGCCCTTGGAAAGCAAGCACCATCCACAGAACAGGAGGATGCTTTGACACTCATAGTCCTGATCTGGCAAGAAGTATCACAGGGTCAATTTTAATACAAATATAATAATTTTCATACGACTGTCATGAGATCTTCTTCCCTATCCCCAGCGTTTCAGTGTAGTATTCTTATATGTTCAACATTCCATAAAAGAAAAACACTAGCATGAGAAGTTGATGGACACAGGAACTCCTGAACTGTGTTAGAAACAGACTGGAAAAACAATTTGGAAATATAATCTGCATTTGTAGTGCATATACAGTCTCATGGAAATGATTTCATTTTCGAGAAAAAGCAGACAACCCAAAAGACAAGGCTGCTGGGTAGATAACTTGTAGCTTTCTGACTTCTACACCAACTAAATTAGCTCCTGCATAGTGCTGGAACAGAACCACCATTGTGACATGAACACAATGGAGTTTTTAATCATATTTTTGAAAATAAAAGATATGATTTGAAAATACTGAGTGAATTTAAACTCTGCTGCCTCTTTTATTTGTACTGACTTCTAGCATTGAAACACTCTCTTTGAAAAAACACCAAGTTGCTGGAAGAAAGCAGATAGAATTGCAAGGCATTGCATTAATAGCAGATGGAACTATGGGCTTTACTGTCAGTTTTCTCAAGAAATTCCTGAATGGAAATGCAGGACGTTTCTATGGTTTTGTTGAAGTCCTAGTTCTTCCAAACTGCGCAATTTGCAGTTTTCCAGTGTCAGTAAGGGTGTACTTTGAAAAATGACCCAAGGGTATACTGAGATTGCTCTGACCTCCTACTATTCTCTCTGTGTTCTACACTCTTATTAGCATAAACTTAATCACATGGCCACGCAGAGAGACTTGCCACTTAACAGACTCAGAGGAATACTACCTCCCTGAACAAAAGATCAGATCAGTTTTTCTGTAGCTCTGCAAGCTCATGTGAAACAACGTACAGTCTATAGAGCTGGAACAATAAAGGTAAAAATACTGTGTTTCCATGTCAGATATCCCACATCAGTTCCTGTTTCAGTAAGGGAACAAGCTTAACATTAATTTAAATCAATTGTGAAAGTACCCTCTGAGACAGGGCTCTGCTTCCCTTATCTTGAAGCCTTGATAAGACACAGTTGTATTTCATCAGGCATTACACACACTACAAGGCTACAGGTCATGGAATTGGGAGTCTCCAGGCAAAGGAACATGACTCAGAACAGTGATCTGCTCTGCCGTTCATGTGAGAAACGAGACTGCAAGATGAGGGTGGTATTTAGAAACACGAGACATAATAGGGGATAAAGTAAGAAATCAATTCCATATAACAAATTAATCTGTAGAATTTGTTATCCATGAGGCAGCAGTAGCTTTAAGAGATGTCCAAAGGATTACCTCTAGACAATCGTATATTTTAATAAACTGCTACTTCCCTTGCTTCTGCTGGGATTCAGAAGACAAAGGACCTTAATACTCCCCTGATGTAAATAAATGAATGCACTGGAATAACAGAATCTGCTGCATCCTATAAATTCTTGTTACAAATGCAAAGCATATCTGGCAGCAGCCAAGCGCCTAATACAATCCTAAATACATACAGTCCTGCCACAGATGTGATGTACATTACATACAATATTTACATGCATATCTTACATACAATGTTTCTAGATACTAACAGCTTTAGTCTTATTTCAGGTAAAAGAATAACTTTAATATCTCTACTTTCATAAAATTCATAAGCAACAACTACAGACTAATGCACATTAATAACAAAGGCCCATTCAATCTCCTTACCTGTACTGGCATAGCCCAAAGGTTAGGGCAGAGGAAAAAGAACCACATCAGCTGATTCGTGTCTATAGCAACCAGGTTACAGATCTGGCCTGCAGTCATCTCCCCCATAGACATGTTAGAGGTTGAAAGCTGCATAATCTTATTGTATATTTTTGTCTGGAAGAGAGATCAAAAGGTGTTAGCAAATAGAAATAAAATATCTAGCTTCATCTAAAGCACAGGTGTACTCCAGCATGCTGAGGGAAAAAGCATTCCCAGTAACTTGAATGAAAAGCTTAAAGTTTGACTTTTTTTGTTATGATGAAACATTCTAAGCTGTCTTCTTGTTCATTCACAAAAAGCACAATGCAATTAGGTACATAATGGTTGTCTAAGTATTCCCTTTTTGCATCCCTGTGGATCAGTAAGAGAATGAAACCTTTACCGCCCAAAAGGTCAAAGAATGTCATTAATAACTCTTTTATACCTCCGGGTTCTCCATGGAGTGCACTTGCTCTAAGTGGTGATAATAAAATAACATATTATTACATTAAATATGTAATAGTCATATTTTACAATCCCTGTTATTTTTCTCTGGCGATTAATTCAGGTCCACCCAACCTCAGAACCACGTTCCTGGCTGAGAATGTTATTGCATTGTGGCTGGAAAGCTTGGTCCCATTACAAAGTTTAATTCTCAGACAACCAATGTAATAGGTCCCATTCTGCACTGAATTAAGTAGTTACCTCCCTGTAGAGTCAGGCACCATGTGCAAAAATAACTTGATACAAAACAATCAAAGTGTACTTTTCCCAGCCGCTCTGGTAAAATGACCGCTCTGCAGTCATGAGACTTAGTTGACAGGAGGCACCCTGATTCATTAAATGCCTTTGAATCAAGTACCAACTGTCCATCACAAAGCATAAAGTCACACAGCACACATCAAATAAGTGCGGGTTTACACAGGGTAGGAAAAGAAATAAAAGGTTTAAAGAAAATTTAAAAAATATAGGAAAAGATTGTATGAAAATACTGGCACAGAGCCTGCCATTGATACTGCAGCTTAGAATGATGGCTAGAAATTCTCCAGTTTGAGCAATCCAAAAACAAACAAACTCCAAACAACTGATGGGAATGTAGCTCTGTTTTCCAACTACTGCTCTTTTACATTTGCTGTGGCCCATGTATTTTTGAGTTAGCAGCCACTCTTCCACTTAATATGAAGACATTAAATTTTTTAATATATACTTTGCATTAAATTTTAATTTCTTTTATTAAGGTAATTTTCTTTTAACTTCTTTTAATTAAGCAAATTAATTAAGTCATTTTCTACTTTGTGCCAATAAGGGAAAAACAGTGGATGGAATCCAGAAATCTGAGAGCTGACAAGACCTTCCAAGCATAAGATCAAAAGGAGATTAAACAATTAGGCTGCTATTGAAAGCACCTATCTATCACATGGGTTCTATGTAGTTCAGTGGATAAATAGTGTAACTTATAGGGCTGGATTTTGAGCTGTCAGAGGGTAGGTTTCAGCCAGTGCACTTGGCAACACTGCACTGTCATCTTACACCTAATTCTCTCTGTTGTAGCCATAGATCTTTGTATACTACAAAGAACTCTGATCTGCTGTTCAGTTCTACAATGATTATAGAATCCATTTTGCCAGTCCAACTTATATTCATTCATTACAGACTCCGTAACACCTGGTAGATTTTGTGGCCTGACCTATGGAATAACACATTATTCCATACATTGGGAATACAATCTATCTTTTTTAACAAGGTACATTTACAAGCCATCTTAAAGCGGCTATTACTTACATAGGATGTTACTAAAATGCATCTTTGAGATGGGTGAGGGGCAGTTCAGAACCTATGTTCTTTCAAAAGTTCAATTCTGTTTTACTACCAGCAAATTTGTGCTCAAAAGGAAGGTGAAATACAGCATTATATACTACAAATAAACGTTTATATAAAATCATCAAATAAGATGCCCAGGTAAGAATGCAGGTCTAAGTTAACACAATCTTTCACAGAAATGGTAACATTAAATACATATGAGGAGAGAAATGTTTCAGAAATTAACAATAACTATCATTTGTATATACAAATACACAACTGTATGAAAACAGGTAAACTAATAATATGTTGTCTACCTGTATTGCGCCTCTCAAGTTGATTCCTGTTTCAATGGCAACATAGTACGATGCTTGGAGAAATGTCCTTTGCAACAGCAGGGCAAAAAATAAGAGTACAGCTAAAACGTAAGCATTGGACAGGAACTCTTGAGATGAAATAAAGAAAACACCAAGAATTTTAGTCTACAAAAAAAAAAAAAAAAGTAGAAATCAGGTGCAATGGCAATTTAATTACCAGTTTTGCGTTTTTAATAAGCAGAGAGAACCACACTTTGAAAGTCCTCCCAACCTGAAACCTCATGGTTTACCAGTTCAAGGAAACAGTCATATAATGTGCCAACTCAGTAAGCTTTACTTAAACACAAAATGACATTTCTAGAATTTCTGATGTCCTTCCAAAACTCTAGGACACTTTGAGTAATTCCACACAGTTGTTTGCTAGAAGGTTTGCACTGTCCATTATCAGAAAGGACTAGTTAATGTCCTTCAGAAAATTAATCTCCTTGTTTTAGCATTTCAGGTTAGCGAACATTAAAAATGTCCTCCACAACTTGCCAAAACTGCATCCTTCTAGCTCTGAGAGCAATGCATCTCATTTTGGTTTGCAGCATCCAATAGGTTTGTTCAGTATTTTTATTTATGGTCATTAACTCCTAGCAAGTTCATGAGATCACCAACGTGCATTTTGAAGTATGTGTGTGGTTTACTTGGAAAGCAGTACATTTATTCTAGATTATGTTTAACAAGACAACATCTTTGCTACCACAATTGGTTAAGATGTTGGCTTCACCTTGGAAGTCTTCTGAAACTAAAATGTCTCTGCTTTCCTCCTTCTCCCCTTGGCTCATTCAAAATTTTGATTGCTGGGTTATGCTGCCCTTAAAAGTAAAATTGGGAAGAGGTCTCTTTCTGTTCCCTCTCGGAGGTTTTCTTGCTATTTACACTCCTGCTGCATTCCTTGTTCAGTGCATTACTTCTTTCCCACATAGTTTCTTTGCTGTTGACATTTTCAAGAATGCAGTAACGCTTAATAGTCCTGTATATTTTTATTAGATCTGATCTGCACCTTGCAACTATCTGTTTATAGAAACCCCATATGACATGTTAATACAGAGGCTAAACTTAGTTTTTAAAGCCCTACTTTTGTAAGATGAGGCTGAGCCAGCTGAAAGACAAATTGACTTTGCCCTAGCCCTAACTGAACCTGGGCTCCTCCAAGCTGCCTGCTTCTGTTTCTTACTGTGCACTAGTTACGGAACTTAGTGCAACTCTCAATTAGACAATTCAAATTGCTGGCAAAAGAATATCAGACCAGGAAACAGTATCTCCTACTTTTCTTTCAATTTAGTGGGTCAAATCAGATCACAAAAGTGTTCAGTCAGTGCCAGAGTTAGAGCAAAAGCAGGAAAAGGAGGTGACAAGGAATGTGAAAGGAGGCAAGAGCAAGTTATTCCAGCAGTGGTGACCTAACATAATGCTACTACTTGAGGAACCAGAGCCTTAGTGTATTTTTTCCATCTCTTTTTATTCCATCTTTTGACATTCATGATTGCTCCTGCCATTGCTCTAGGAGGCACACTATCTCACCCCTTGACATGTGTAGGGTAATTTATAGGCTTAAAAGCAGAAAAGTGTATGGCTACATTGGCAAATAAGTAAACAAAATAATAGGCAAAGCAGCTTTTGAAAGGATCTTTAGTTTTACTTGAGTGCTCACTTAGCAGAACACATTCAGTACAGGTATCCTAACACAGTGCCTCCCACTTCACACAACAATATTCCTTCTCATGAGTCGAAACTTGTCTGACCTGCCCACACAACAGTTTAACCATCTTTTGAGGTGCCTAGGAGGTCATTCATCAACACAAAAGATTAATTCTCCACAAATATCTGATCGGTGGTGAACTGTGGTAGACTCTTCTTCAAACACTGGCCAAATTAAGCAGTCATCAAAGAACTTCTATCTGCTATGCAACACAGACTTGTGTAGATTTCTTAGGTTTACTCCCTTTTGTCACTTATGTGGCATTTGTTACAAGCCACTGAGATTCACATGAAGGCTGGACTTAAAGAAAAGCAAGTAATTATCATTCCATTCCTGTAAATATTTGTTCCTGCAAATGTTCCTTATTTCCACTTTGAGGCATCCTGGTAATTTAGAAGATCATGGAAAATTTCCATCAGCGACAAAACAGTGCTGAGTTTCATGCTTTCAAAACAGGGAATAAAAACTAGTTCATTCAATGATTTGTTTTCTGCTCTCAAAGGCAAATGGTCAGACAGTAAAAATTTCCAGTTCAGCGAGGTACTTGGACTTCAACTTCATGTACATAAACATCTCTGCATCCTCTAAGGCCACAGAATCAAACATGAAATTAACTCTCAGAGAAGCCCTCTGAAAATGTATTCCAGCATATGGAGTCTTTGAAGTCAAATCAACAAAATGCAAGCTGTAGGTAGGCATACTTGCCTTTTGGAATCTGTATCAAGCGCAAAACTCTGAAAAATTACAGTACAGGTCAGCAATTATCTTCAGATAATGAGATATTTAACCACAGGTTTAGTTATTTGTACCTTAAAGGGATTTTAAGCCCTAAATTATAGTTTATTCCACATCATTCAAGTAGCCTACAGCAGCTTTATATGCTACAAGAAGTAGTACAGTGAGTGTCTCTTCCAGATTATTTACGGTACACATACATCTTTTCAAATCAGGCCTTTGATCCTTGCAAGATGTAACTGGCTGTAAATTTATTCTTCCTATAACTTTGAAGAACAATAAGGAAGACCCAAGGCTCCACATTTAGCCTTCAGAAAATGTACCACAGGTCCAGAAAATCACAAGTATAACACCAAGGCCATGGCCAATTTACATGCATCCAATTTATCTTTCAAACTCTTTAATATTCAGGCTCATACGCATAAAGCATAAGACACACAGAAGGTGGAGGAACCACACTTGGTGCTTAACTGTGCAAGTTTAGGAGCTGCCCATTGTTTACTGTGCAGTAGGATATACTCAAGAAATAGAATGGCAAGGACTATATAACTGCAAAACTTAGTAGGTTTTTAGGGGAAAAAAACAACAAGAAAAAGCACCTTTGGGTAAAATCATGATCTTTTACATTTGTGATGTTTTCACCTCAGACATATCTTGCTAACTTGCAACAGTGCGAATCTCCTTAGAGCTATCATTTCTCAGATCAGCTATTATTTTAACAAATCTTCACTGAGTTTTCATTTAAATTCAAAACAAGGTCATCCAGAAAAAAAATAGCATCTCTGTAACACAGTGAAAATTAAACCCAGGTTCTTATGAATGCCAAGCTAGAACATTTAAGTCTGTAACACTGGAAGATCATGAATGTCAAAGAAAGTTACATGACAGCAAAGAGAGGCTAAGCCTTATCTAAATCGTTAACCGTGAAAGTTACAGATTATGCGGTATAACATTAAAGGCAGTCAAAAATTTCAGTGCTCTTCTACATATACATCAGGCCATCACTGCTTATTACTGCAGCTAATACTACTTTTTACTGTATGTAAAAGAATGCCACTTTTTTGCAAAATCATGTTTTGACAAATCACACTTTTCTAGCAATGAGATTTTGGTGTGGTGTTGATTCACATCAAAAAACATGTAATAGATAAATAAGGAAGAGAAGGGAGATTAATATTCTCAGCATTTGTCCTAGTACTCAACTTGAGAGAAAATGAGGACGTAAATACATACACATAAACATCACACATTTGGTGAAAGCACCAAGATCTTTGCTGAGTCTGCAATGCAATATCAGGCCATTATGTCACTGAGTATCTATGTGCTTAAGCTATGATGTTTAAGTATGCTTGTCAGCCTGCAGCAAACATAAGAAAATGATGGAACATCTACTGAACCTTTTGCATATTAGACAACCTTGCCTGAGAAGTTAATGGAACTAATTAGATGCTTTATTTTCTGAGATGTCTTTGGGGACATTTAGTGCCCCACCTCACAGATGACTTCAGGATAATATCACTTTTTAATAAGTGACAGTAGGTTCTAACCAGTAAAAGGCTGAGAAAAGGCCACTATTAAAATACTAGGCTCACACAATCTTAAATATCAATACTGGAATCTATGACTTCGAGAGCTTTTTAAATGAAGTCTATAGGATTTGTGTATCATTTGAACATGTTATATCAGCAGGTATTCCTAATACTGGAACTGCTAATCCTAACATTGCAATGCGGAAGATGCTACCAGCAAAATATAAAGGTTATCATTCTGTCAGTCTCTTCTTTGGTGTGAAATGATTAACACTCAGAGAAATGCATATCTTAAGAATGTTCTAGTGTGGCCATAAATATTGATACTGCAGTTATAAATACACATGAAGAGCGTGACAGAATTTAAGACCCTGTCATGCTTTGACTAACTGTGGCACTAACTAAAGCAGTTAATACTGGCTGTGACATCCATGTGATCTCCAAGTTCCAGCTCCACAGCAGTTTATATCTGTCACAAAGGGACTGAAGAATAAAGCAAATATTATATCTCTTTACCTTCAGTTTCACAACAGAATTTCTGTTTGAATGACACAGTTCACTACAGTTTATTACAATATCACCTAAATCTCAACTATTTAAAATGCAGAAATGTCACTTTAAGGGATGGATAAAAGATGCTCTCCACTGTACTCACAACTTTGCCTTTCTGATCCAGTCCTACTGTATGGCAAACTCAGCAGCACATCAGACACATTATTTCCCCCAATTTATCTTTGCCTTCATAAGACACTGTTTTAGAATGCTTGTTTCCCCACCTATGTAGCTCTTTGGCAAACAATTAATAAAACAAGGCTCTCCTTTTTGAGTCATTACAATTAAGAATATAACATTCTTAGCAGCAGAGTTAGTGTATTCTTTTCCCAGAGCAGACCCAGTTGGGTCGGTATGTGCATACATTTGAGAGTTTTCTTGAACATCCCAGTCTGTTTACAGACGGTTTGACAAAACAGTCTTTACAAATTTTAGAAAGACAGTTCATCTAATCCGACAAAAGCAATTTTCATATGTAAAGATAAATAGCTTTTTACTAGAAAAACGTTGTGCATAATAAACCAGGTTAAAACAGAAGGAAAAGCCTTTGGAAGACCTTTTAGAGAAGTTAAAAAAACACCCTTAAAGTGTTAGCCATGGACTACCACCATCAGAAAATACTGCTGTTAGGTGATCCCTCAAAAGGATTGTAAATGACACCAATAATGAGGCTAGCACTTAGCTAGGCACAGTCACAGAATCACAGAACAACCACGTTGGAAGGGACCCATCGGATCTTCTAGTCCAACCATTCCTATCTAACAATAAACCAAGTCCCTCAAGACCTCATCCACCCGTGCCTTAAACACCTCCAGGGAAGGTGAGTCAACCACCTCCCTGGGTAGCCTATTCCAATGCCCAATGACCCTCTGTGTGAAAAACCTCCTCCTAATCTCCAGCCTAAATCTCCCCTGGTGGAGCTTGAGGCCATTCCTTCTCGTCCTGTCCCCTGTCACTTGGGAGAAGAGGCCAGCTCCTTCCTCTCTACAACCTCCTTTCAGGTACTTGTAGAGAGTAATGAGGTCTCCTCTCAGCCCCCTCTTCTCCAGGCTAAACAAGCCCAGCTCTCTCAACCGCTCCTCATAGGGCCTGTTCTCCAGCCCCTTCACCAGCCTCGTTGCTCTTCTCTGGACTTGCTCGAGAGCCTCAACTTCCTTCTTGTGGTGAGGGGCCCAGAACTGGACACAATATTCAAGGAGCGGCCTCACCAGTGCTGAATACAGAGGGAGAATAACCTCCCTGGACCTGCTGGTCACACCGTTTCTGATACAAGCCAGGATGCCATTGGCCTTCTTGACCACATGGGCACACAGTGAGGACATCAAGGCTAGATGAGGCTCTGTTTAGGGCATATCTGGACCAGACCTGAGCATTTTTCAGAGAGAAGAATGAGCTGACACTTTAAGAGGAAAACTAAACAGGATAATCTGTAAATTGTGATTCAGTGTAATTTCAGCTGCAACAGTGTTCCAAACAAATTACCAGGCTTCCACAAAACCTTCCACAGTACTTGGCTGCAATACGGCCCTACAGTCTTAATTTCTTCATTTCCCACTTTAATTGGTTTCCATTGAATCTACTTGCAATGTTAAAATTTCCAAATATTTAGATAAGGATTGCAAAATGGATAAACAATTAATTACAGCCTGAGGTCTTTGTGAAATTTTCTGCAATGCATATGATGTGTTTCAATATTTACAGGGGACCTAGTCCACAGTGTAATTGAGTGAATGGATATATTTCCACTAGCGTCAACAGACTTTGGAAATAAAATCTGATATGAAACAATACGTGAGCTGCAGAAATAAACTGATCTTTCTCAAAGAAAGCCATGCTGAGTGACCTCACCTTGTAATAGGAAGATGCTTCCCAAGCCTTTTATTTACTTTTTTTTTTTAAGTTAATCAAGAAGTATGCCTGTTTCTTCTTGGAGAACATTCATTTAAGTACTGGCCTTTCAAAACCACACGTCCCCAGAGTAATCAGTGGAAGTTCTTTGTCACTGTTAAATTACTTGGCATTTTTTTGTGATAAAAAAAGCCCATTCTAGTCCTCTTAGACATTACTCATTTTTGGAAAGAAAAAGCCAAGCCAAGTTGCTTTTTCCTTTTTGAAAAGCACTCAGTCCCAGACTTGATTTAATCTCAAGACTGTACCTAAAATCCTTATAATACTAGTGGGACTCTGGATATACTTCACCATTATCTTGAACGAGGTTATTCTGCAGAATACAAGCCTGTCTATATGCAAGGGTAATGCATTTCACTCCCCATCAAGGTACAGAAGTAGATTACAGGCAGTACTTACACAGTGTCATTTCTAGCATTCACAAATACATTACAGATACATCACATATAGATCATTTTCTTTACTAAGCCCCAAAACCCACATAGTTATAGTGTCACTTTTTGACTGCTTCATTTTTATGACAATTTGACAGCACCTGTGGGCGGATGGTGTTATTTCCCTTTCCAACATTGTGAACAATCCCAGAAATGCAGAGTGGACCAGCAAATCCAAGCAAGTCAGCCAGAATACGGAATGTGCTACTGAGAAGTAAGGGTCTTCCAAAAGCACAGCAGAGAGCACGCCATATCGATCTGGATCCTTGTGGAGATGATGACCTTTTGTTCTGTTCAGGAAAAAAAAAATTAGAAAGCATTATGTTATGTATCAGCCTCAGGTCAGACAAATTATTGGTATTTTTACCCTTGATTTCAGTCATTGAAAGCTAATTGCAATGTTTGAGCTAGACAAGCACAAGCCCTAAAACTCTTATTTCACTTGCATTCAGAGTGAGAACAAAGCACTAATTTGTACTCTCCTCCACTTCATAAAAAGAAGTGTTACTTCTTTTACCCTTAATAGGGGTCAAATAGGTGCACTTGTTGAAGGACAAAGAAAAAAAAGAGGGAGGGAAATGACAGCTTTTTTGTTCCTGAGAACATACAGAGCAAAAAACTACATTCTTTCAGGACAGGATGCAAAAGACTTCTCTTAATCCTTAATATATTGAGGTCCCACCAGGGGAGTCAAGCAGAATTTGAGATGGGATAGTTTCAGCCCTGAATTCTACAAACTGTAACTGGAATACCATTGAAAAAATAGCCCTGTGAGGACTCATTAATACTGATTCTGTAATTTAGTGATTCTAAGGTCTTATTTAGGAAGACTGAAAATGGTGTTCAGTTTATATAGTCCATAATTACTTTCCACATAAAAACAGAGGCCATTTGACATGCATTTAACCAGTAATGCGTCTGACATGCATGTTTAGGTATAGAAATTTTACTATTTGTATGAGGTACAACTGAATATGTTACCTCTTCATATATGGAAACCCACACTAGTGGATACTTCATTTGCATCATTTCTGTCTGTATAACTATATCACACTTAGAGAGTAAAAAGTAATGAGATACATGAGCACGGAGTACGCAGACAGGCATAATTCTATACTTTGCATACCTTCTGTGCTTCAAAAGCCTCATTAAGACGAATGTAATTGGTCAAAGCTCTCATGGCAATGGGAAGCTTGCCTATGGTTTTCAAGTCTATTGGTTTTTTATGAGCAGTCTTGATAAATGTATTCATCCACCAGTATGTTCCTTTGGACAACAGATTCACAAATGGCTGTAGGAATCGAACACCAAGGTCCTGGAGATCCTCAGGAGGTTTAACTTCTTTAGGAGTTTTGAAAAAAACATATCTCTGAAATTCAGAATATCAAAAGAATCACACACAATGCATAGAAAATAAAAGCCTGCAAAAAATAGATAAGCGATAAAGACATAGAAGGTAAATAACCAATCAGTCTCGGTTCCTCAAAAGTACTCAAAGAATTTAGGCATTCAAATTCAACCAATACAGCAATCCAGTATCCTCAGGTACTGAGGAAAATTAAAAGGTCTCCATCCTAGAAATAAAACAGACTAAACATTCACTATTACTCTGTTCATGGGACATAAGTTTGCATATCTGTAGGAAAAAAAATACTCACCTTAAATTTCAAATATTACAACCCTAGCCTCTCATTCCGAGTTCCAGACAGAGCAACATGGGATGTACTAGCTCAAGAAGGCACAGCCCTGGGGCTATCACAGTGATTCCCATACCATATTCCATCAAATTTATTTATCTGACAACATGGAGCTACTTGTGCTGTCCTGAATGGGCCTGGGAAACCAGTGAATTAGAGAGTGCATATAACACTACTAACAAATGCTTTCATTGGCTTAAATGCTGAAAGAGTGAGGACAGACTGCAGATGATTTCCTGCAGTCAAGAAAAAAATTTTTTTATACATTGTTCATTTTCGGGAATGAAAATCCAAGCCTATTAAAAATAAGTCTTTCCTTTCTGAAAAGTATTCAATCACATATTTAATTCATCCATTCTCTACTCATGACTGTATGTAAAATCATATTTAACAGGATTCCTAGACAAGCCTCATTGCTATCTTTTCTTCCACCATAGTTGGAGAAATAATTCACAGATTCTATGAGAAAATAGCAATGGGGTTGGGAAGGCCCATCTAAGATGACCAACGGGAACAGCAGAAGAACGGGATAAAGTATAGTTGGGACTGAAAGTCAACCAAGTCAATCTTCAGTCTTCTGGAAGTAGATGGGGAATTAAAAAGGTAATGCAATGCCTGCTGTTCCTGCTAGCATAATGGCTTCACCCTTTATTTCCATTTTCTTTTTCTCTTTCCCCTTTCCTCACTAGCGGCCAACTCTCAATGCAACCCAATGTCCTCAGCAGCTGTAGCAACAAACCTGACTTTCCAAATTCTGCCACAGACACAACAGGCAGTAAGAAAAGTCCATGACTCTAGCTAAATCATTCTATGCAAAGACATTCCCTAATTTTTAAGCCAAAACAAATACAACATAAAATATAATGACAATATGCAATGAGCATTTTTTATTCTTCATGTCCTATAATTTCACTGTAATTAATAGAACTGCTTAATTAAATGAGATTTATGAGCAAACATCTCTGACGTCACAACTGAATTTCACTTTTCCCACAAGCTAATTCACTGTTTTACAATACAAATACTGAATGTCTAGCATTGAAGGTTTTATTATTCTTTCTTTCAAAAATGTTACTGGAAAAGCCGCTTTTAGACATAATTGTGCCCTAAGTTGTCAAATAAACATACAGACACACAAAATCACCCAAGAAAATCACAAAAGAATAAACATGTGACAGAGGTAACTCACATTGTGAATGCATTTCTGGAAAAAGTGAGGGAAGCATCAAGGAAATTTACATGGAAGTTGTTCATTCCATCCTGAGCCTAGTTTTCATTTGTGCACACAGTTAAGTGAGGGACAGGTTATGGGAGGAACTCTGGCATGTATCTATCCAGCAGTCTCCAAAGCCATCTCTCAATTTGGATTACGACTGCAGACCCCACAGAAGGGAAATGCATACACAGACGAGAGGATAAGTATGATCCAAGGGCTGCAGCACCTCCCACACAAGGACAAGCTGAGTGTGTCAGTTGTTTGGCCTGGAGAAGAGAAGGCTCCAAAGAGACCTTACAGAGACCTTCCAATACTTGAAGGGGGCCTGGGAGGGACTGTTTACAAGGGTGTGTTGTGATAGGACTAGAGGCAATGGGTATAAACTGAAGAGGGGCATATTTAGACTAGACATAAGAAGGAAATTCTTCACAATGAGCGTGGTGAGGCACTGGCACAGGTTGCCCAGGGAAGCTGTAGATGCCCCATCCCAGGAGGTGTTCAAGACCAGGCTGGATGGGGCCGTGGGCAGCCTGATCTAGTGGGAGGGTTGGAATTAGATGATCTTTAAGGTCCCTCCCACTCAAATCATTCTATGATTCTACAGCTAGGAGGCTAGATAGCAACCCCAGCTGCCCCAGCAAATCGCTTATTTTGATTATCTCTTGGAAAATGATGTTATTTCTGTGTCTAATGTAGTCTCTGATGGACCAGACAATTCCTTTCATCCAGTCCTCCCTTGCACCAGAAATACCCAATAACTGAAACAGTGAATCATAACAGACATTTTTATAAAAACTTGAAAAGATTAATAAATTCATCTTAGTTTAGCTACAATGGAGTCTGGCACTTTTTTTTAAAATTATAGATTTACTGGCATAATAAAATTGGATTATCCTTTGATTCTCCTATTTCTAATTGGATTTTTCTCTCTCCTTTAGAAATGCATTTCACACCAAGTACTCAGAAAGGGGAATAAAGAAAACAAAACCAATGAACCAACAACAAAAAAAAATCCCACAGAAAGAGACTTACCCTCACCCTGATGACATTGATTTCTACAGCTAATAGCATTCCATACAGAATAACCAGGAGTCCTGTGAGGCAAAATCGAAGCTGCGAAAATCCAACCCCGTTATCACAGAACTTTACGAATTTGATAGTTTTAGTTACAAAAGCTAAAGTCCAGTAGAACAGCAATGCTATAAGGGTTTAAAAAGAAAAAAAAGTTAATCAGCGCCACAGTTGCAAAAATATACAATAGCAGTATTAAGTATTAATTCATAAAGAGGGTAACAATATAAAAAAACCCAATTTCAGAGAGGACTTAAAAGTCATACATACAGAATTCCTCTTGAAAAAACTATAGTCTTCCTATGTGAGGCTTCCTATCATCTTCTCCACTTAAACCACACCAAATCTAACACCCTTATCCTGCTTAAGACTGTTTCCTACTTTTGAGGCACTATCCCTTCCTACTGATGATGCATTTAACTAAAATCACACTTCATCCAAGAATATGTTCTACATTGTCCTACTCCTAACCACCTTCACCTGTCAATTCTTGCGTTTTGTTTCATTCTTCTTACAACAGGCTGAGAATGCGTCTTTCTCAGAGTGAAGAGGGCTTATGCAAACATAGCACAAAGAAAATCTGCATCAGCTGAGCACAATTGATAACCCCCACCCCCAGCCCCCAATCTGACTAATATCTCCATAAAGCTCTTTGAAAAAGAAAAAGAAAGAACAGCAGAACCATTATTCTATTTGGATTTAAATGAGAGTCTATATGACCTTCTAAAAATTTCATAGAACATTAATTTAACTTTTATCTAAGGAGTAATAGAAGGTGCCAAATGCAACATACTCGGGAGATAATGACTTCCCATTGTCATATATCCTGGAAGCATTTGGACTCATTTAGCTTTTGCTTTTGACAACAACTGTATATAACCCAATCTGACAGACGTTCACAAGCCCCTGAAGATACAGATTCTTCGAAAATATAGTTAGGGAACTTTCTTTTAAGTTGTGTTCTTATCATCTGGCTGGTGAGTAAATATTGGCTGCTTCCAGAAATAATCAGCAAGAAATCAGCCTGAACTGCAGATGCATAATTCAATGTATTTGATCACTTTACATCTGCCCCACGTGCCTGCAGCCTGAACGACTGCGCTTTTTCTCAGGCCATGTGAGTGACTTCAATGCACAGCACCACAGCTCTAGATTCTCGCCTGAGGCCAGATCACTGAAAATTAAGCAACGTGGAATTCAAACTCTTTTACAGCTTTATTGGATTAAGCCAAAGTTCTAAAAAAAAAAAAAAAAAATCACACACTTAAATGGATGGGATTTATTAACTAACCTGTTTGGAGAGAAATTTTGCATACTAAGCACTAAGAATTATATTCATATAATAACAGGAAGTTCCAGTTTAAGCAATAAACTAATTCCAGGGTCATTAATTAACATACCAAAGTATGAGAAATTTAAATTAGAGAACTAGATTACTGTCAAGAATAGTAAGGCAGTCCTACAATAACTGATTCAAAAAATGACAATTTTCTTAAATTAAAAATAAAAAATCCTACCACCTCACATGTGTTCCACACTACTATTCCTTTCAGTTTAAAAACTCAAAGTTCTATTGTTATTTAATAATTTTCTCCTATTGTTTAATACAACAAATAAATACTAACTCAAAAAACAGTGCAATCAGATGCTACCGTTCAATTACATATTTTGAAATGTCAGGAAAGCTAGCAGGTTGCTCAATTCATTATGAAAACCATTTTAAAATGTGTCCTCCTATGTTATGCATCTTTTTTATTCAAAACTGTGCAAAGAGCACTAAAATTAGCATTACTAGGAGTCAGCTATAATATTAAACAGTGCTACAATGGAAAAGCTCAGCTTGTTGTAATAGAATTACAGGTCAAAACCATACAGAGAAAAACAGATTCAGACCACAGTATTCCAGCTGTTTAGACACTTGTCTGGGATCCTGGGCTCAATTTGTTGCTTCAGAGGAAAAACATTCCAAGCCTTGACAATTTTTTTGAAAAAAGATAATACAAACAACTACTTCAAAATAACCCACAGGCTGGGCATAAAGCTGAAAGGCAAGATCAGCACAGAAACTCTGCATCGACGTCTTGCATAACACAAGTGAACAGGCTAATCACCAGGTCTGTCATGGTATCTGACTCTTGCTTGTTTACGAAGAACTACAAATGGACTTGGTTTCTTTAATGTACAGAGTGAAAAAGATTTCTAAAAAGAAAACTTCTCAAACTTCCACAGGGTTGGAAACTTTTAGCTCATTCAGAATTAATAAACTGTTAGGTGGAACTTCACTGATGTTCAGAAGTGGCAGATGCCACATCAGGTAATTTCCTTTACTTTGTGTGTATTATTAGATCGTCTTTGCAACATTTTACCAGTGAAGAACCCCCTTACCGTTTCCTTTTAAATGCACTCAGCAAAAAGTTTATGACCAACTTAAGCTCTTCCTCATGGTTTCCATTTACCTCACTTGTATATGTGTCTAAAAAACAGCTGCTTCAAGGCCACACTGCACTCTAGGGGGTTTATAGCTTAGTATAGGTATAGTTTAACTATCTAATATTCAGTAAATTGCCTAAAGTTCTCACTTCCAAGTCCCAGTTGTCAACAGAGTAGCCGCAATTAACATTCTAAGATGACAGTCTTCACAATATAGATAACAATAACTGTTTGCAGCCAAGAGTAGAAGATGGAGACTTCCAGAAATGTCTGTCTTGGATTCTTTCAAAAGCACAGGACAACAAAGACAAAATAAACGTCTAAGACACTTATTATGAAGACTTCAGTTAAAAATTCAAACCAGACCAAATAAGTGGGAAAGAGGGGGGCAGTCTGATTTTCTTTTTTTTTTTTCACTAAGTTAGCCATTAAGCTTAGCTTTTTCTAAAGGAGTCTATTCCTTGGAAATTCTTACAAAAAGAAAATACATAATTATTAATTTTAGTATCAATAGCACTTACTTAAGCATTGGTATTCATTGGTATAGCTGTTTATTATTCAAGTATCATCCAGAGCTTATCTAGCATCAGTGCTCTAAATGCTAAATAAAATTATCATAAAAGAGAAAGCCCTATAGAGAGCAGATTATGCAAAAGTGGGTAATCAACTACTAGTTGTAAATTTGTGTTACCCTTCTCCATGACTTAACAGCAAAAAAGTGACAGTGACATTAAATTCTGAAACACTGCTTTATATATATCAAATAACAACAAAAAAATACTCAAGGAAATTACTGCTTGCTTTCCATGCGTGATTGTAACAGGCTAGCAACGCTTTACTGAGACACAATATCTAGTTACATTAAATAGAGTGGTCACTTATTAAAATTTAACTGAAAGACCATATCTGATTATAAAAAACAAAAAAGACCCTGCTTAAAAGAAGGGTACAAGAAGAAAAACTGTCCCAAAGGAGATGACATGGATAGCCTGGATAGAAATCTGAAGGTTTTCAAGAGTGATGACCTCCCACAGCAGGAGTCATAGGCTCCTACAGAGGAGGACGCTCGCTTACTACAACATGCAGTTCAAAATAATCTTCAACATTCGAAAATCTTTTTTAAATCTAGCTGTTACTGACTTTTTGCCACTGAACAAAAACTAGAAAATGACATACATGACATAAAACAAACCTTAGCCAGATCCATTAATAGGGAAAACCAGTTGAAACAAAATTTGATGAGCCAGGACCACTAAAGATATAACTGCTAACAGTATGACAAAACATATAGACATCCACAGTCAACAAACTACTTAAACAGCAGAGAACACATCACCAACTGCATGATTGGCAGCAGTCATGGATTTTCTATAACTAGCTACAATTTATTTATAGTGTTGCTGAAACTATATAGTATACTAGGTAATTCTTATACACAGCACTTTCCAGTCAAAAGGTCTTAAAACAGAGGAGCCTTAAAAAGTGAGTTTTAGAAACAGGAACCAAGAACAAGCAGGCCAAGTGACATATGCAGGGCCAAACTGGAAGTCAGTGATGTCACTGATATCCCTTGACTCTCTTCATATTTCAATAGACTGCACACATGAAGACTCTTTCGTCATGCTTAAATGCAACATGCTGACAAGCAAGGGGATTTGGATAGATGTAGAGTTAAGAATTTTACGTGCTGCTTTTCTATAAATTCAGCTTTTGTTAGGAAGCCTTCAGCCCACTGGAGCCTTAGGACACCATACACGATACTATCAGAAGTTATAAGTGTTGAAAACTATTAACTGTTTCAGGAAAATTCAGAACAGAACACAGGTGTAGCTTTACCCATACAAGCCAGCACCAAGACTGCAACAACCTGTCACAGAATGAACAGCCACACAGCACCACAGCCACACTTCTGAGTCTTTTAAGTTGCGAGACATACCGATTAACAACTTTGGGAAATTGGATGTTTCGATATTATGGTAATAGACAACCGATGTGATGGCCGCCAAGAACGCCATCCCAGCTGGCATGTACAGGTGTAAATGGCGTGATTCTGAAACCCTTAAAAAGAAAAAAATTAACATCTATTAAAATCAACCCCTCTTATCTCCCTTTTTTTCCCCTTTTAATTTATGAACTGTATCCTGTATCCGGTCCTGATGTACATAGAACAAGCTATGGATGTAAAGCTCTCTGATTTTCAAATGGATTTATGCTCCTAAATCACAGAGATGGATTTCAAATCCCCACTCGCGCACCGAAAATGAAATGTGTGTACTCCTATTTCCCACTGAAATCAACGGGAAAGTTGTTTAAATTGAGATAAGTAGCTCAGATCCAAAATGAGAAGAGTTAATTCAAGCTAAACTAGTTATGAAGCTGTCCATCTAAATACATGGATAAGGCCAACTAACAGCATAATTTAAGATTTTCCACAGAAACATTTTATGAAAACGTTTCATTTGCTTTTTCCAGTTTGGGACAGAGAAGAGCACCACAGCATGAGAATTACTTTCAGCAAGTTCTGTTTTCAGTGGCTGCAAGCCAACAACTAAAACCTACAAACAATCACATATTCATAAATTTTGTCCTATAAAGCAAAACTTTCCAGACACTTTGCTTCAGGAAGCAGTGGAGTGGGTCCTGGCAACTACAGGTCTTTGGGAATCTTAGAATTGATTTGCAATAGTTTTGGATTGTGCAGAGAGGGGTAGAAGCAGTTTCCTCACATCTTTCCTCCTACTTGTCATCTTCTCCTCCTCACCTTTTCTTTCTTTCACAAAAGTAATGGAGTGGCCCATGCTGACAAAAGGTACGCAGACAGCTTGAGGAGAAAAGGCACCAAGAGGAAGTCTTCAGGACACAAACTCTCAGAGAAATTCACACTTTGTCCTCTAACCTCATGGCGAATAAATTAGTATTTCTGGATTTGTTGCTCTTGCTGCAGCAAAAGCTATCTTTGTATAGTTTGGAGAGACAAAAGGGACTGTGCTGTTAGGAAGCTGTTGATCATCACAGGATGTCACATGCCTGAGGACAAACGTCTAACATGCATAGGAGCTGAGGACGACCACTCCCCATATCTGTGCCTAGGAGAGGAAAGCCCTCCCTCACATGGACGTTGTGGTGATGTCTGAAGAACTGGCTGCAGCCTTGCTGACAACCTGTAATCACTTAACTCTTACTGTTAACAAAAAGTTGTACACAAATACAGCAAAATGAGAAAAGATTCTCCAGTCTCTGAATTCCTAGTAATGCCAGGGGATTTTTGCACAACAGGACTGAACCCTCAAGAAGGAAAAAAAACAAGGAAAAGGAACAGATTTCTTCAGACAGCTTATGTTTCAGTAGGTTACACTGCAGGAGTATTTTTTTTTTATTTCAGGCAGAAGTTGCTGGAATTTCCCTATAATTGTATTTCCAATAGGCTGCATATATTGCTGAGGTGCCAAAACCTCTGACACTCAACTGCTGTCAACAAGGTTTACCTACACAATGCATTTTGGTCTCGGAAAGCTGATGAGTGAGTCTCAAATTTGCTTTTATTCCAAGAAGCGCTTGCTAGCCTGCAGAGTGCTCAGGAGACAGAACTGTGGGTTGGCCCTCCCCCAGTATAGCTAGGAGCTTTCATTCCCATCAGGTGACACTCATTACTTAACAGCAGTGTTCTGAGTCAATTTAAATACCAAATAAACATAATGAGAGGCACTGCTGAAGAGCAAAATAAAACAGAAAACTCAAGGCAGGAGATTTTGCTTTGAGCATCCCACAGCCTGGTAACTTCAAATAAGCATGAGATAAATGCTTTTTAAAAAAGCTGGCACTAAGAAACATCCTATTTATATATGTTTAAGAGAAGTTATAATAATAATGATGATATCAGCTTCTATGGCAGAACACTGCAGTGCCTTTCACACTGGTTGGTGGGTAATTGTTATACTGATGGCTAAACAGAAAGGGGTTTTTCTCTCTGATGGGGAGCTTCAACTCTGTAATCCTTGGGTTGCAAATTCACAATAGTTATGAAAATCTGACCTTTCTTTAGAGGAAGAAATCATAGTCGTCGTTACACAACGTCATTTTTTTCATGGTAAATCACTCTCCTGGATCACTTGTTTCACTCAGAAAAATTTCCCCCACAGATTACTGTTCAATGACAGCTTACGTTGTATAACAGATGATGGATCGTACTATGTGTGAGCTGCTCTGCTGGAAGTAACAGATCAGACATGCTGCACAAACATCAGAAGAAACTTTATGGTGTATGATAAGGCTCAACAGATGTACTTATTTTATTAAGGCGGATAGAACTCGATTTGTGGGCCAATGGTATGACCTATTGTGCATATGGGACTGCCTGCATAAGGACTGTGGGACTGGCTTCTTGTACATAAAACATATCACAAAAATGTCACCATCTGCCTGAATTCATAGAATCATAAAACAACCAGGTTGGAAGAGACCCATCGGATCATTGAGTCCAACCATTCTTAGGATTTATCTATGATTACTCCTTGAAAAGATGGTGTCATTGAGCTGAACTAAAAATTATTAAGGTCAGTTGCATGTGTGTGCATACTTGGCCTGTGGAATATCACCAAGAACACAGATTACATGTTTAAATTCTCATCTAGACCATATTCATTGTGGTTATAGACAGGGAGAAAATACTTACCCCGAAACCTTTAAAATGTTTAGCACTGTCAGAAGGTAGACACTTACCCATCGGACACTATGCCCTCTGCAATTTCACACACCAGCACAAACAAGAGGATAAAAGTCAGTATCCAGCGTAAATTGTGGCCAGGAAAATGAAGCCATGTGCTATGATGTATATGTACTTTGGAACTCTGACTTCCCCATCCTAAACAGGAAAAGAAAATTATAAAAAGCTTTCTTAATGACAAGACTGACGCACAGAGCTCCAGCACACAGAAAAGCATATGCATAACAAACTACTGTACTGAAGTTGACACGACTGTGTTGTGAAACATGCACATATTTGAATATTTTCAGAACTGTGCTGTAATTGCTTAACTTCATACAGAATAAAATCAACAATTCAGGCATGACACAGACTTAAATTCCTATGCTATCAGTAACTTAGTATTAAGTAATTACATATTAAGTACTTTTCAAATACATTAACAACAAATGAACATTTTGACAAACTTGCACTCTGTAACAGACACATTATTTTTTCACTTCGGTGCATTTATTAAAGAATTTACATCATATCTTACAATTTCTCTTCAAGTAACTCATTCTCTTGATCTAGATAAAACTTGGCAACACTGAGAGAAGCCAGACAGCCACAGATTGCCCTAAGCAGTTGTTCATCTGAACCCCTTTAACAGCTATGCTGTTATTTCAGCGCAGAACCGTTTCTGATGCAGAAAAGCTAGTGTTGAACCACACAGCTCATGCCGTCGCCTTCCAGAGGACAGGCTGAAGAGAACGGTCCTCAAACTACTATGGGTTAAACCACTGGGCCACCTACCGGTAACCCCATTTTTATGTTATCAAATAATACCCACTGCAGATACAGCAAGAGTTAGGGCAGCCAGGCAGCTGGACTGGGGACGACTGGAAGCCCAGTCTGGCTGTGGGGAGTATTATTTGATAACGTCAGAATTACTTGAAAGGTTTTCTGGGGTGGGGGGGGCGGTTTTTTTTTTTTTTTTTTTTTTTTTTTTTTTTTGTGGGTGTGTTTTATTTAATTTTTTTATTTCAATTTTTTTCTTTTTTTAACAGCACACTTATTTTGGTTTCCCACGCTACCCATCAAAACCTGCAGGCAAACCCTCCAGACCCCGCTCCCGGGAGGTGTCACCTGCAGGGATCTCCGGCCAGCGGGGGAGGGCGGTGACCAGAGCATCCCGGGGCTCGCCCCGAGCAGCCACCCCGCAACCAGGCCAGGCAAGGAGAAGGTGGGGGGAACCAAGCAAAGAGAAGGGGGGGGGGGGGGGGGGCACCAAGCAAAGAGAAAGGGGGGGGGGGCACCAAGCAAAGAGAAAGGGGGTGGGGGGGGCACCAAGCAAAGAGAAAGGGGGGGGGGCACCAAGCAAAGAGAAAGGGGGGGGGGGGGGCACCAAGCAAAGAGAAAGGGGGGGGGGGACACCAAGCAAAGAGAAAGGGGGGGGACACACACCAAGCAAAGAGAAAGGGGGGGGACACACACCAAGCAAAGAGAAAGGGGGGGGACACACACCAAGCAAAGAGAAAGGGGGGGGACACACACCAAGCAAAGAGAAAGGGGGGGGGACACACCAAGCAAAGAGAAAGAGGGGGACACACCAAGCAAAGAGAAAGGGGGGGGGACACCAAGGAAAGAGAAAGGGGGGGACACCAAGCAAAGAGAAAGGGGACACACACACCCCAAGCAAGGAGGAAGGGGGGGGGGACCAAGCAAGGAGAAGGAGGGGACACCAAGCAAAGAGAAAGGGGGGGGGACACACCAAGCAAAGAGAAAGGGGGGGGGACACACCAAGCAAAGAGAAAGGGGGGGGGACACACCAAGCAAAGAGAAAGGGGGGGGGACACCAAGCAAAGAGAAAGGGGGGGGGGGGACACCAAGCAAGAAGAAAGGTGGGTGGGGGGACGACACACCAAGCAAAGAGAAGGGACACACACACACACCCCCCCAAGCAAGGAGAAAGGGGGGAGCACCAAGCAAGGAGAAGGGGGAGGAGGACCAAAGCACACAGGGCGAGGGAGTCCCGCAGGCGCTCACCGATGAAGAGGATGGGAAAGGTGATGAAGAGCAGGAAGACGTGCGGCACCACGTTGAGCGCGTCTACGAAGCAGCCGTTGTTGAGCACGCCGTGGTCCACGTTGTAGGCGGTGGAGTTGTCCTCGTCGCCGCAGAAAGCCAGGGCCATGCTGGGACCCTGCGCGCAGCCCGGCACCGCCTCCGCGCACATCCAGGCGGGGCCGCGGCTCTCCCGCACCTGCGGGGCTGCAGCGCGGCTCTCCTCCCGCACCTGCCGAGTTCCAGGCTCTCCTCCCGCACCTGCGGACTCGCCGCGCGCTGCCCCGGGTCCAGCCCCGGCGCTCAGCCCCGCCCCCAGCGCCCCGGGCGGGGACCGGGACAGCCCCGGAGCGGGAGATGCAGAATCACAGAATCACAGAACAACCAGGTTGGAAGGGACCCATCGAATCTTCTAGTCCAACCATTCCTATCTAACACTAAACCAAGTCCCTCAGGACCTCATCCACCTGTGCCTTAAACACCTCCAGGGAAGGTGACTCAACCACCTCCCTGGGCAGCCTATTCCAATGCCCAATGACCCTCTGTGTGAAAAACTTCCTCCTAATCTCCAGCCTAAATCTCCCCTGGTGGAGCTTGAGGCCATTCCTTCTCGTCCTGTCCCCTGTCACTTGGGAGAAGAGGCCAGCTCCCTCCTCTCTACAACCTCCTTTCAGGGAGTTGTAGAGAGTAATGAGGTCTCCTCTCAGCCTCCTCTTCTCCAGGCTAAACAACCCCAGCTCTCTCAGCCGCTCCTCATAGGATCTGTTCTCCAGCCCCTTCACCAGCCTCGTCGCTCTTCTCTGGACTCGCTCGAGAGCCTCAACTTCCTTCTTGTGGTGAGAGGCCCAGAACTGAACACAGGATTCAAGGAGCGGTCTCACCAGTGCTGAGTACAGAGGGAGAATAACCTCCCTGGACCTGCTGGTCACACCATTTCTGATCCAAGCCAGGATGCCATTGGCCTTCTTGGCCACCTGGGCACACTGCTGGCTCATGTTCAGTCGGCTGTCGACCAACACCCCAGGTCCCTCTCCTCCTGGCAGTTTTCCAGCCAGGCTTCTCCCAGTCTGTAGTTCTGCATAGGGTTGTTGCGCCCCAAGTGCAGGACCCGGCATTTGGCTGTGTTAAACCTCATGCCGTTGGACACTGCCCAGCAGTCCAGCCTGTTTAGGTCCCTTTGCAGAGCCTCCCTACCCTCCAGCAGATCGACACTTCCCCCCAGCTTAGTGTCATCTGCAAACTTGCTAAGGGAAGATGCGGGAGAGGCAGGGGAGCCATGCGATGCGAAAGCGGCGCCGCGGCTCTCGGTTAACCCCGGAGCAACTCGCAGCAGCGCTCCCGGTGCCTCTGGGCTCGGTAATTAAGCATGTTATGCATCGTTAATGAGACAGAAGAGTAGAAAAGAAAAAAAAGCACTAAATTAGTGATGGCAAAGGACCTAGAGACTGCAAGAAGCATGGTGCTTTTAACCTTGTCATCTTTGTACTTCTTCCTCTGCTATGTTGAATGAACAAAATCCTATTAAGTGCCTTATAGTGGTAATCAGTGTGAGCTGGAGAACTACCTAAGCTTACACGTGTGAAACATGGGACAGGACAAGAGGGAATGGCCTCAAGCTCTGCCAGGGGAGATTTAAGCTGGACATTAGGAAAAAAAATTCACAGGAAGGGTCATTGGGCATTGGCAGAGGCTGCCCAGGGAGGTGGTTGATTCACCTTCCCTGGAGGTGTTTAGGGCATGGGAGGACGAGGTGCTAAGGGACATGGTTTAGCGTTTGATAGGAATGGTTGGACTCAATGATCCAGTGGGTCTCTTCCAACTTGGTTATTCTATGATTCTAAAATCACCTGGCTGGAAAAGACCTCTTAGACTGAGTCCAACCCTTCCTGTCTGCCACTAAACCACATCCCTGAGCACCTCGTCCACCTGTCTTTTAGACACCTCCAGGGATGGGGTCTCAGCCACCTCCCTGTGCAGCCTCTGCCAGTGCCCAACGACCCTTTCTGTGAATTTTTTTTTCCTGTTATCCAGTCTGAACCTCCCTGGCACATCTTGAAGTTGATATGAGATTAAATCATATAAACAGCTCTACCTTATCCTCAAAGGAGGCTTCAACACCATCTCCTAAACAGCTGCTGTGTTCATGCGTTATCTTTTCTTACCACTGAAATGAGTTCAAGGCTTTATTTTTTTTTTTTTTAACCTCCCTGAGGCTGCTGTGGTCTATGGGAATAAGACCATTAATCTGAGTGTGCTCCACATCACTCCCTGAGCAATTTTATCTAACCCAATACCATTTTATGTATACTATAAACCAAACTTTTCAAACCTCTTTGTCCCAAGTAGAACTTCAGCTCAGCTGAGCCAATGCCAAACACAAATTGCATGCTGAGGGATAATACTGGAAACTAAAATCTGATGTACATCAGAAATCTGCACCAAACTCTCACTTCCAAACACTGATTGAGTCAAAGCCCGAGATTCAAATATCTCTGGCACACAGCCATGGAATTACGATCTGTAACCAAATCCTTTACCTTGGATCTTCTTTCATTCCCAGTCACACTTATCTCTTGCTTAGATGAGTATCAGCCACATCCTACGAATGTAAATGTAACCAAATAATGCCCACATATCCAGGCTTAACTCTTCAAAGTGCAAAAGATATGACTTGGCTAAGTGCCCCTAAGGAAAATCACCCCAAAAATGAAAATATTCCTTGTTTTTCCTTTAAAAATCATGCTGTGAATATTCAAAAGAACAGAGAGCATTTGATTTCTAGGACAGCCAGCTCCACTAATAGGCCTGAAAATTACTTTTGTCATGCTGGTTTTATTGATCTTACTGTCAGACAAGGGAAAAAAATCAAAAACTGATTCCTTGCATACAAGATTACTTCCTATATAAGGAAATATTTCCTATTCTAGGGATACAGTGATGTGGTTAAGAATAAAAAATGAAAGACAAACCCCAAGCCAAAGCCTGTGTTAATGTATTTTCAAATGCTAAAGTTACTCCCACACTGGAAGGACTATAATTATTTTAAGTTTTGGACAGAACCCAGCATTCATCTGAGCTTCTGGTTAAGCTCATCTCTGTTATCCTAATAGTTATTTAATAAACAGTATGTGCAGTTTACATGCAGATAATTTAAAAATCGTTTATATTTTAGTATTTCCTGAGGCCCCAAGTAACACAAGGACTCTGTGTAACAGAAGAATAATTAGCAGCAAAGAACTCTCTACAATTTATACTCTAGAAACTGAAATCATGGAGTAGGATTTGGGAGATGAATCATCATCACCTTCACAGTGCCCAGAGAACTAAACACTGAAACCAAAGTCTCCCAAAGTCTCTCTCCAAAGAAATCCAGTAACTGAGCTCACATCCCAAACCTCTGCAAGACCTCTGAGCATTGAGACAATCTTCCTCTACTATGAGGTATCAATCACAGTATTTTTAAAAACATATTTCTCAAACATAAAAACATCAGGAGGTCCCATTGTTCGGAATTTGAAATTTTTCTTTTCAATGGTTTGCAAATGCAACCAAGATTACACAGTTAACATAGTGGTTTTAAATTAGTGGTCTCAGTCCAGGTACTGCAGTAGGTGTGAACCCATCACAGAGATGGAGTCAGAACCTCAATAGAAAGGTAATGGATTAAATGAGGAAGAGTTCTGGATTACAATTAGCTACCTAATGAAACACTGAAAAAAACACACACTGACAGAAATCAAAACATCTGGTAAACTGAAATCGCTAAGCCGAGCATTCTTGGCAATAAACACCAATGTGCAACACACAAACTCTTTAAAGAACTGACAGTTCCAAAAGCAACTCCACAATTTTGATTTAACTGTTACAGCAGGGATAAAAGTGCTTAATTTGTGCTAATACTGGTTTTGCTCACTAAAGCATCAACTGATTTCTTTTTTCACTCATGAATGGTAAAAGAGCTATTCTGTGACTTCCCAAGATAATCATAAAACAGAGTTTGGACTTTTTCTTAAAAGCTTAGATATGATTGCCTGTGGTGTAAAAAGACCAGATCTACTTACACAGACTATCTTTGCTAGTCCTGAGTCCAATGGACTTTGGAACAGGTCATGGAGGAACAGTCATTTTCTCAAAGATGCACTTTTGTGAAGCTTTGTGAGGACAGAATTACTTCTCAAAGTACAGAAAAGGCAAAGAATAATACAAAATGAACAGGAAGACAGCTATGTTTATCTGCATGTCGCAAATGCAATGTAATTTTTCACAAAATTCCCACTAAATCTTGTCCCCTTCACTCTTTCCTGACTATTTCTGTATCCTGGGAAATCAGTTTTCTACCTCATCATTTCAGCATGTCTACTAGAAATAAAATATCTCTTTAGATCTTGGCAGCCATCAGCTTCTTCAATATGGGACTGAAAATATTTTGGAAACACCTAGGTTATTTGAAATTTAATTTCAGAGAGTCAAGGGCAATTATTCAAGGAAAAAGAAACCTTTTCACACTTGTCTCAGAATTTGACTTTGTTTACGGGATGCAGGCAGGTTTTGGTGTTTGCAGTAAATGATGGTTGATTAAGAGGTAAGAATTTTAATTTGTGTCAAAGTTTTTGTTTTTATTTTCTACCTTTGTCATTTGTTTCTTGCTCCTCTTACACAGCTGCTTTGCGCTGACCTCTCTTTCTTAACGGTGCTGTGTAGTGTAAGTGATTTGTCCCTACAAATCATCTTTTGCTATTATGAGTCACTCTGCAGGTTTGTTTTGCTTGTGTCTACACCTAGAAACACAAGAAATACAAAAGAAAAAATTAACTTGGATCATTCTGAACACCCATTGTCCATCCTCAAATTTAGTTAGGCATGCAAATTTAGGCATCAAGCAGGAAAATGTTGCTTTCCTGTGTATTTTAAAGTCATTAATGAGATGAAGTATCAAGAGGAAATCTTAATCAGAAAAATACCCTTACTGTGATTTAGCATTTACTAAAAAAGATGTATTGATCTATGACTTCTGCTTCCTATTAAATACCGCTCTCGGAGGTAAAGAGGAAAAGCAATGTACACGAATGGGAGGAAATTACAAATTGCTTTCAAAAGCACATTGGGAAAGGCTGAGAGGGAAAAAAATAAGAAAATCACCTCCAGAGAAAAATGTTTGTTTATTCTTGTGGCACAAGAACTCCATTCTATCATTCCATAGAAGATAAAAGATGACAAAGCAAATGAAATTTCTTTGTAAAACTTGTCCCAGGTACTACTACTAAAAATATTGCTATAAGCATCATATGTTCACAGGTGTTCACAGAAATAGCTGTTTTTCTCTAAATAAACCTTATTAATATTTAATTGCTGTCCCTCATTAAAAATAAAGAACTTATGAGTAAGCATATCTATCTTAGAGTGGAAAGGAAACACAAGCTCTTTATTGGATAATCATCTTTAGGCAAATATTTAGAGAAGTGTTTTAAATTAGAACAGCTGATTTTTAAGTGTGAGCCACAGAATTCCATTGAAACTAATGAATGGGAGCTCTTCCGCCAATGTACATATTGCTGATTCAAACATTTAGCTTGTTTCCTGTATTTTACAGGCAAGATTGATTATCAGCACTTCTTTTCTGCGCTTGATCTTCATGGAATGCAAATGTCTGAGGAAGCTGCGCTACGTTGTTGTAGTCCTTGAATACTCTTCTGGCTTCTTGTGGCTTCAGCTACATACATGACCTGACCTCTATCATAAAGTCATTGTATATAGTACATTTTCCAATTTACAGCATAACATTCAAGCAGTTATACTTTCAACTAGCACTTCACCTGTACACTAGCTTCCTATTTCAACCCAGCCAGAGTGGCACATGTGGCACATGCCACTTGAAAGCTGGGGGAAAACTTGCTTTTCTCTTCACTCACTATCCTTTGAAATGCTAAACAAACACGTAAGCCTTTGGCAAACCACTTGGTGAATCAACTGAAGGGCTGAGGCTATTTCCCTTACTAGCTCAATCTAAGCACACACTGAATGCTTCACTGCCCTCCTACATCTCCAAGATTCTTCACAATGGGACAAAATTCTTGAAACACAGCGCTTTCCTTGAATGACAGTACTCTGCATCTTGGTCTCACTAGGCAGAGATGTTACTGTCAAAGTCATCTGTTCCCTCTCCTCAGGGCACCCATTTCCAAAAATAGAGTCAGCTTTTCGCAGGTTTGCTTTTCCCCCTACCTTTTCACTTATTACTCCACCTACTCTGATTTGTCCTGCAAGTAGTTTAGAAGGTAATTTATTATCCCAGTTTCAGTTAGCTTAGCTGGTGTTCCACACTTGAACCTATTTTCAGTTGAGCTGAGAAATGATGATACAATCCAAGCAGAAGTAATTTTTGAACAAACAGGCCTAAATCAGCTTTCTATTCACTCCCGACTACCGGCCTTGTACATAGATGTACTCTTGTAATCTTCACATGATCCAAATGATCACATTGTACCTTAGTTTATTTTACAGCAGATAAATGGTTAATATTTTGAGTACTCCCTGTGTAGTACTTGTGGTACAAGTGTTGTGTTGTCCTCAAGAGAACATGTTGAGTGCTATGGACTAACTCATGCCAATAAATAACTCCTGTGCTATCTCCAATGTGTTATTTTTCAGCGAAGGTTATTTTAGTTATTGATTCAGTTAAGTGTACATGTACTCTTGTATATACAAGATTATTTTGACTCTTTAGACTACAAGAATCATGAATACTAACAAATAAACACATAATCAGCATTAATTCCTAAATTACAACAGGGCTAAAAGTCACTGGCCTTTCTAGGAAGTCTTCAAAAAAACCCCCAAATTATAATGAAAATGAAGATTTGAATTGTTTCTTAAAGATTAGTAGAAACAAAAAGAAGTTAACATCTTTCCTTTTCAGAACTGAAAATGGTTTTCTGTTTAGGTGCACCAAAGAGCTGTATTTAGTTGATTTGATTATTTGCCACCAGAGAATTGTTCCCAGGTTTCCTCAATTTGTCCGGTGCATAAAATCAACACAACAGTTAGTAGGAAACTTAAAACTATCAATTCAGACTTGGATTTGGAATGCAGTTTGCTTTTGCCACTATTTGACAAAATTATACAAAAAATTAACAACACGAATGTTGCAGTTTAATGAGGTTTTGTTCTACAATTTTTTTCTTTGGTTTATTTTTAAGAGATTGCAATGTGGTATTTATTTGAGTTCTTAAAATAAAACACAAAAAAAATCACTCTGCGAATTCATTAAAAAAAATCTTAAGTATGCAGGAAAGGTTTGATCCTCTATGGCCAAGACTGCTTATTCCCTGTTATGATTTTCTATATGGGTAATTAATTGTCAAGGCCCTATTTCAGGAGACTTTCCTCTTGAGTGCACCCCACATGCAGACTTCATTTGGGATTTTCAGAGACTCAGGGGAATGAAAACAAATAATACCCATGTGAAAAAAAAAGAAAATTGATTTACTTACTTTCTATCTTGTAATTGAATTCCTAGCCAGTAGGAACTTTTTTTTCAGCTTGGGTGTTTTCTCTAATTTTTTCCATGGTGATTTTAACCGGAGGCTTGTTATCTCTTGGAGTAGTACAGTGTTGTTTGTGCACAGCAAAGCGCTGCACCTGAATTTGTAGGTATGGGAGTTTTATGTGGAAGTAG
Source organism: Coccyzus lansbergi (assembly GCA_033558105.1). NCBI lineage: Eukaryota > Metazoa > Chordata > Aves > Cuculiformes > Coccyzidae > Coccyzus > Coccyzus lansbergi. The sequence continues at coordinate 2,624,766 of JAUMJK010000121.1, read as the reverse complement.
CTGAAGTCTGTGACACTGGTACCTGGTGGTAGTAAATTCTCGGTGTCCTCACTTATGGCAGACAGTCAACAGTCTCAGCTTTCAAACCAGCCAAATAACCAGAGAAGAGAATAGGGATTCTCCATACCATCAGTAATTTAGAAAAAATCAAGTAGCTTTTGTAAAAGAAGGAAAAAAGATAGCTTCACAAATCCCTCCTGTAATGAAACCTGGCACTGTTCTTTGTCCTCTATATCAGGTGTTAAACATTTTATTTTTTAATATTAAGTGTCCGTAGATCTTGCCAAAAAATTGTAACAAGAGTAAACAAAACAAATTAAATATCAAGCCCTTCAATCATTGAGTGGTATAAAAAACCCCAGGCCCTTAAACTGGGCAAAATAATGCAATATCAAGGGTGCTAAAACTATTTGCAAGTATGGGTCACATCAAGTTTGGGGTCAATATTTTGTTCTTAGGAGTCATATGCACTGACTTCTTTATAACAAAGCAGATTTATTAAAAAATTAATTAAAAAATATTTGCCCATACGTAGATATGTGAGATGTGACGGGGAGGCTGCCTTCCCCTTTGTGAAGAAAAAGCACAATGGATAAACTTATTTCTTGCATTCTCATAAATAGCTGCAGTGTCTATGAATGGTTTCGTGTCTGTTGTAAGTGATTATTCTGAACTGGAATTCTCTCACTTAGCTTGAAGAATTCTTCAGGTTTTTTTTTATTCCTGCTATGCATGTCACTCATTTACACTAAGATGGAATTGCCTGATTTTCACTGAGAAACATTATGCAATTTCTTCTCTCCTACCAGGCTGATACTTCACACTCAAAGATCTGCTTCATCATAATTCTTTGTGAATAATCAAAATGGAAACATGCACCTCTCTTTTTTCCCTCTGTCCTTCCTTGCTGTTGGAATTGTTGCTGATTTAAAAAATGTTTCTGGGTCTCCTTCCACTAAAAATGTCAGGTTTTATGCTGGGAGGAGGAGGAAGGGTGACAAAAAAAAGTTGTTACTTGAAAAATTTTAATCTATTCAGTTTCAAAGGATAACCCTGAAAAGCTATTTCACCCTGTCAAAGGAATACTTAGTACAAGATTTTAATCAAAGCTTAATTTGATGCCCTGTGTTTCTAAAAGAATGTTTTTTTTATCTAGTATTATTTACTCTTTCTCTGCTAAGTGGCATTATCACTCAAAAGCCTCAAGCTGTTGCCAGCATGAACATGGGGTCTTGGTACCCCTCCTGCTAAAGTATCCAGGACTGCTTAGGGGAAAGGCAGAGGGAAGAGAATAAAAAAAAATCAGAGAAAAGCTATTTGAAACTTTTGACTGGGGGTTGGTGGGGTGGCTTTACACAGAGAATAACCACTAGCAACTTTCCCTCTTATTCCCCTATTGTATAGAAAAGTCCTTATCCTCAAAAATGCTATCTAATTTCTGTCTTACACAGTTTATGTTTGGAGTGCCTCAGTTTTTCTCTCCCAAACTTTATTTTGAGCATCATGTAAACAAACTCTGTTATAGCTATTGAAGACTAATGAGTTTTACTGATGCCTGGATGAAAAATGGTGAGAAAAAATAAGAGGAGGACAAGCCAAGAAAAAGGACAGTGAGGGCTGGCTCCAAGAATAACCCTCAAAAATTATTTGAGAAAATGAAGAGGAACTGAAATTCAATACGAATACTAGAGTTTCAGCATTAACAATAAGGACGTTCCATAATAAGCATCAGAGGGCTAAGACGTCCTTTGCCTTCAGATTTTGACTTCAGGCCCCAATCCAGGAAATTACTTAAGCCTTAGCAGTATTATTGAACTCAACCTATGCCAATGGGATTGACTAATATGCTTAAATTTAAACACGTATTTAAGTGCTTTGCTGGATTACAGCCTTGCTTCTAGTAGTTCATAGTTACCTTGTAAGTGGGAAATCTCTCTCCGCACAATTACCTTTCAGATATCCATTCCTAATCATGTAGTAGGTTTTGTGATACTAGATGAAGCAGCTGTCAGCAGCATATCACAGACTCCATGTTTTTTCCATGTAGACAGAAAGTCTTATTGACCATCAGCCATTGAGATGCATCCAAGAGCTGCAAGACTGCAATGTACTTGTTCAAAATTAATTCATTAAACCTTCCTCCCAGTGGTTGTTACTCTAACAGTTTAGAACCTTTGTCGGACATTATCATACACATCCAGTATCAGAGTCTAGAGAATATGCTTTTTCTTATCCATAAACCGTGATCCTCTTGAAGTTGAATATGCCTTTTATTTCAAACAATCGCTTTCTAGAGAATAGAAATCTTATTGTGTTACCCTTCTTCAAAGCAAACATACAGACAAAGCATATAGAAAACATGTACCAGCTATTGTATACCAAGACCCTTACAACCAGATAAACATCCTTTCGTATGAAACCAGGGTTTTCCGTCCTGTTTCCAAGGTAAGGAGGTTTATAACAATTTATTTATATTCAGAGTTTATTTCTCACGTTTGTGAAGTATGGAGATTATTTGTACATGTGTGCTAGTCAAACTCATTAAAACTATTTAAAAAAATTCAAAAAAAATCTTATTAGTGTGCTTAAACATATACACTCCACCTTTATGTATATAAATTTGTTTATGAACAGAGCATTTTCTAAAACTTCAAACTTCTTTGAAATGTACTTACACATTTTAGAAGATGTTTTAAAAGTTAAATAATGGCTAAATTATGAGTTCTTAAGGTAGTAGAATGGCAGTAAAAAAAAAAATTTAAAAAAATCAAAAATTTCCCTGTGTTGATATCCATACAAGCCATGACAGTCCTTTGGATAGGACAAGAGGGACTAACAGGACAAGAGGGAATGGCCTCAAGCTCCTCCAGGAGAGATTCAGGCTCAACATAAGGAAAAAAATTCTTCAGTGAAAGGGTCATTAGGCACTGGAACAGGTTGCCCAGGGAGGTAGTTGACTCACCTTCCCTGGAGGTGTTTAAGGCACATGTGCATGAGGTATTGAGGGGCATGGTTTAGAGATTGGTGGGAATGGTTGGACTCGAAGATCCGATGGGTCCCTTCCAACATGGTGATTCTATGATAAACAGTGGTATTTCCTATCCTGTAATGCAAGTCATGGTTCTGATCCATATGGTTTCACATTTTTTGCCTGCACACAGGCACATACAGGCTCACCGAGCAGATATGAAAATCAGAAGCCTCTAAAATAATTCATGCTCCAGTTCAGTGACTGTGAGGGTATGCTGCAGACAACGCTGTGACTAAGATGGTCAAGAAATTCCTGAGAGAATCAGAATGATTGTTAAGAGTTCCAAGAAACTCTTCTTCTGGGTTATTATCCCATAGAGATATAGTGGGGTTTAGCGGTTTAAACCAAACAAACAGCTCTGAGAAACTACATATATTCCCTCTGAGATTACAGTGAATGAAAAACAAGCCATCTTATGTTAAAAGCAGTTTAAAGCATTCATGATACTGTCACTGGGGCTCTTGAGATTCTTCCTGTTGTGGATCAGATCAGAGTTTCCATACTCCCAAAGGAAACTAAATATTGGCTGAAAAAAAGAGAAAGTCCTATTTACCCTTACTGTTTATCTTTTCACAGCTGGCTTAATCGAACAGGGGTGAGGCATGGGCACACGTAGCAACTATTAGAGCCCCTAGGAAACAACACAGTAGCTACTCCAATGGGCACGTCTGTTTATATGACTTAGATCTGGGACACTGCTCACACATGCCAAAGTAACTGAAAGAAGACTGTATTTTCTTCTAACATTCTCCAAGTCCTCAAGCTAGCTGGCAAATGAAATGTGTGATCCAGTCCCAGGGCACTGAAAGTGAGAAATAAAGTACAGAGCTACCTGACTAATGGCTTGGGATGCTTTTAAGATTTCAGAAGTCAGTCTTGTTTTTTGTACCACCACCTCCTAACGCTGCCTAAGGCAACTCTGTCATCCTGACAAAGGTTAGACACAAAAAGCAACACTTAGACACGTGAAGTAATAAGCAGTAATGATTACTTCAACTGCTTCTCATACATTTTAAGCTGTATCCAAGCAAATCAAGTTAACAGGGTAGATGGGAAGAAGAAAGGCAATTTTGTGACTAAGAAGCAAGGCTACAACTCAACTGCTGGTACTCCCACAGCTCTCCCAGCTCAGTCTTCTGTCCTCCTTTTGTCTCTGTAAAAAATAACACCAGTAAAAATATTTCTAATATCCTTCCTTCAATTTTTTCTGTCATGTTTCTTAGTGTGCTGAGACAGTAATTGGTACGATAAGCGTTGGCTACAGGCTGAGTTTATCACTGGTGCATTAAAGTAGCTCTCTGCTTGTACATAGCATCAGAGAATCCCTGTAGAGAACATTTGATAGCATCACTTCATCTATCTGGACTGTCATACCATCCAGATGGTTGCAGTATGTAGGCAACTGGGAACCAGAGCAGCAGAAGGAGTACATCATGATGGAATTTTCCCTCTGGTGTTAATCTTGATGCATTTAGATTAGTCTGTTGGTTAGAAAGTCTGGAGCTCTGTGTAGATGCACCCAAAGACCTAGCAAATGAAATGAACTAGAGCAGCTGCACTCAGAAGCTTGCCAACTACCAAATGACTAGATTTGCCCACAAAAACTCAATAAAGGATTACTGCAGCTTGGCTATGTGAAAATTTGCTACTGCGCAGAGTGACTTTTCTTTTGAATTCAACAGGGATGGCTTTCTGTTGCAAATGGGTCTGTTATTGAAGATCAACTCAGAAATCTAAGTTCTTCAGCACCCACAGTACATCAATATGATGTACAAACCCAGAGGCAAAGAGAAAACAAGACATCTTCTGTTTGGCAAATGCAATTTTATTTCTGGATTAGTTATAAGAGTTAAAATTTTAAATATTCTCACATTTATACTCTGCCAGAAACGTTAATTAGCATACTAGAACAATACTACAAATGAAGAAAGTCAACGTAACTAATTATCTCTGTGTAAGTACAGAGTCCTCAGGAGTGTAATTGTTATTTTGTTGTGTTACAGAAGGGGAGGCTACCAAACCTTGAAAAGGCAAGATATCAGCAGGTGAATGATATGCCAAAACCTACAAACTGTCTCTCATTAGTCCAGGTAAGAAAAAAATCTAAACACAATATGAAAAACAGAATACAAACTGGCGGATCCAAAGAAGGAAGGAAGGCAATGACATTTCTGACGAGATATCTTGATAACATAAAGAAATGTCTAAGTTTACAGCTGTAATCATACTTATTTAAAGCCAGGTTAGTATGGATTTTATAATCTTGAGGAATTTACTTAGAAGACCTGCAGTCACAAAGAGCAAAATGTTATACTTAGTGACTTCCTGCACAGTTTAGTTACATACATGGTCTCACAGAGAACAAAGTGCAGACTGTGAATTACACACAAATTTTCCACCCATGATTGTAAGAGGAAGTAATTTTTGCCACCAATACTTATACTCAGTGGTATGTATATTATGTGACTACACATAATGATTTTATCTGGACTACTTGCAAGCTATTTAAAAACAACTCACAACTGAGCAACAAAAATGGATGTTAAGAGAGCTACAAGAATATGAGTGAGAACAGTAATTATCTATATGTATATGTCTGTTTCCCAACAGAAAATCACTCTGTACAGAGTAAAAATATAATCTTTTTCACACCCAAACTGGCCTGTGTACGTGTAATTACAAGTGTTGAATGTGGGAACAGACATCTGTGTTCTATCTTCATTTGTCATTTTGGCATCTATTTCCAGGAAAATCAGAAGATAATCTTCAGAATTTAGCCTCCCAAAACAGGAAAAAAAAAACTGATCGAGTTCCCACAGACCAAACTATGCTCTCTCGCAGTCTTTTCAAAAACATCTTGCTGTATGTCTATAGGGTGATATCAAATTACTTGAAGTACTTGAAGACTCTGAAGTCTTTAGTTTAATTTACAGGTCTGATTGCTTACATTTCTTTCAAATAAAGATACATTTCACCTGGCTATTAAGTTTCCACTAATTTAAAGAGCAGTTGGTTTCCACAGGGCGAAGACTTAATTTCTTCAGTATAGCCTTCTTTAAAAAAATGTCCTGCAGAATAAAAGAACCATATAAAATGAAATAGATGCTGTTAGCTGTAGCGCAATTTTTAGTCTTTCTGGCAAAGATAATTTTATATAAATGGATCTCAGATGAGTAATTTTAATTTGTATTATAAGTAATAATTGAGGAGACCACAAATACCCACATGCAACGTGAAATCTTACATTGGTTATTGTAGAAATCTATGATTGTACTTACAGTAATTACAACAGAGAAACCATACACAATAAACTGAGTTTGTGACACAAAGATAATTTTGGGACAAACCCATTGTATAGTTACTAATTAATACAGGCAAACTTCAGTAAAAAACAAACATTCATAAATACTTGTTTACAGGCATAGTGTCATATAAGACAAATGGAAACTTGTTCTTTGGACAAGCCTTAACAAGGAAGTAATTTGTAGGTACTTATATAGTTAAGAATTCACAAACCCACAACAGTACTCCCATAGATAAGAAAAAAAATAGACTAATCCTACTCGTTTAGGCAGAGCCTACGTATTTTATAGTCTGACAGATGACAAACCAATTCTGCAGAGGAACTCTAAGGGACATTATGAAGAAGACACCAAATACTTATAATATAACAGGACAGACATGGCAAAAGCCCAAAGAACACTCCAGCATGTCAAGAACAAAGGCAGGTGTGGCATGCAATGCACAGGCAGACACATGCTGAAAAAATAACACAGCCTCACAATGGACAGTCATGTTAACCCAGGTCTGGCTATTCACCATGAGGGAACACTGCAGTGGCTACAGCTGCAGAAGATACCCTTGTCTGTACACAGGTGCACTGCCTTCAAAAACCTTTCTGTGTGTGTTGGGACTGACTGTTGATGAGGGAATAGTAGGGCTAAATATACAGGACATGAAAACAAAAATGACAGTGACAGTTATTTCCTTGCCTGTTAGTTTACGCACAAGCATTAAACAATTTTACCACAATCTTCAGCTGGTGTTAGCCAGTAGAACTATACTCATTTACAGCAACTAGTACTGCAATACTACACATAGAACAAGAGACTGGGTTAACAATGACTATGAAACTTTCCTCTGCCATTTTGCTGCTACTAAGGATATCTTCAAATCTTTTCCTTCAGTCAGACTAGAAAATGTTGATCTTTCTTTTGAAACTTTGTCTAAAGTAAAGCAAGTTGTATTGACTTGATACTCCTATTACATGTTAAGCCCCGGATACTTCTGTTTCACACTTATGCTAATTGTCTTTAAAAGGACTTCATGAATCAAACTGCCAAGACACCCAATCCACTTAACCCTTTTGCAAGTTTTACATTTAGTTGAATTAGACAAGGACAGTAACTGCAATCTAATGAAAAAAAACCCCAGAAAACACAATAAAACATCTGCCTGTGATGAAGAATGCTTAGGAGCATTTGTTCTGTCAAATCAGGATCCATGAGACCACAGTAAGTGATCCAAACTGAAGTAAGTAGTTTCTAAACCACCACAGCCTCTCAAATAGTCAAACTCTAAACTTAAAGTATGTGTGTATCACATACAACCAATTCAGAGAACGACAACTTTGGAAAGTCTTGGAACCACTGTTGTAATGTATGATAGCTACTCACAACCATCAGATTAGCAAACAGGTGATGCAGAAGGTTATGTAGTCCACAAGAAGTAAACACTTGAAATGTGTATGTAAACCCCCCCAAACTGCATAGACTAGTGTTACCAGCCTTTTAATCCCCAGAGATAGAAAGCTTTTGTACTTACATTTCATCATCATACTCCTTTGGAGGTGATGCTGCAATGACTAAGTCAATCCAATCCTGAAAAAGACATGCACAGGCAAACACATGCTGCTAAATACTGCTTTTCGTGATGGTTAATGGACCACCATGGAAAATCAGATAGAGAATAGGCAATCTATTCTGCAAAACAACAGGGAACAGCAGAAGCACTGCTATATAGAGGATGACCACTTCAAGATTAAACTGTTTGATTTGTATTCTGACATTAAAGAAGAATCTACTGGTCTTGCAATAAGCTTTTAAAAATAATTACTCTAAGAATCATCCCGTATTTGGTCGTCTTAGCAATTAATACAGTGCTTGCTGAGAAAACTCTCACTATACCTGAAGCACAGTGTTACTTGTACATTAAAAAAATCAAATATAAGCTATGATCATAAAATTTCAGTTTGCAAGTAATTTTCTCTATTAAAGAGAGATTCTATAGATAAATGTAAGATAAGCACTCAATGTAATTTGTTTAAGTATCAATCTTGACCTGTGGCTAAATGCCATGAACTTTCACAGTAAATTATATGCATGATTTTCATAGATGCTACGTACCAAGAGCTGCTGCACTATCATCTCGCTTTGGCAGTACATAGCATACTTGTTGCTTTTTATGTTTGCAACCTTATTTGTGTAGAGGTGACAATGTAATTCAAGAAAAGTATACCTCATATGAGTGTTACGTGTAAAATGAAGAAGTCTTCAAGGTCACTTACCCCACCCATATTCCAAGCTTTTGCTAGAGTTGCCTGGGCTTCTGCCAGCTTGCTGTCAATTAATATCTTGCCATTTACAGCTAGTATTTCATCCCCTTTCACTATGCCTCCTGGTGAAAAGACCAATATATGCAAACAACAACAACAAAAAATCCATGAGTCTTCTCCGTCCCATATTTATGCAGTACTGAGTACAGTGAAAAGTGCCTTCACTAGATGTGAAGACTTAGAATAAAAATTGACATAGACAAGAAAGTTTGCTAGAGACAGAAGCTAAAGACATTTTCAGGCATGGAAAAGCCACACTAATCTGTTATTGATCATGACCAGCAAGAAATTAATTCAACAAGATTTTCTGTAGTAGCAGTTTGCCTGCCTCAGTAATGGATCTATACACCTTACAAACTGCACTTGACTGTAGGCTTTTACAACTACAAAAATGGCAGCATTACCTAATGACCTCAAGGTTTAAGGAGCATTTGTTAAGGGTTTGCAAGACTAATTCCTTTGCAAGGGTAATGTAACGTTTGGTTCTTAGAATTGATTTTGACCTGCTAATCTAGAATGAAGCACAATCAGCTCACTGGGACTGGATTTGAAGAGGGGAAAACACAGACAGTAAGTGGACAGCCTTAGCTATAAGACTCCCTCACAACACTGAAGAGTCAAAGAAAAACAGTACTTGAGAGATTAGGTGGCTGAGATGTTTTCACAGGACTAGTGACTTGAACTTATATGCAGGCGGGGATAAGGTCAGCAAAGACAATATAAGGAGATAATGTCCTGTTTGTCTACCTGATCATGGCCACAGTTCTCAAGGAAACAATGAGAGATACTGGACACCTGCCTGTATGGGTTGGTGTCCATGCTCTCAAGCCCTCCAAAGAGATAAGCTGTCAACCAGAAGGCTCTGGCCTTTAGCAGGATTTTGGAAGTGAACTCAGCTATTTTAGAAAATATATTACTATTGAAAATAGCATTAAGAGCAAAACAAAGCAGTATAGTGTAGCCATGGTCAGGTAAAACTGCTTTGCACATGGAAGTACTACAAATATCATTGCTTGGAAACTGCAAAATAAGAATATTCTGCTTTCCTTAATTAACAGAAAGCACCAAAGAATCAAGGTGGTGGTGTTCAGGAGATTTTTTTTGTTTGTTTTTCTTTTGTTCAATTGTTTTTTATTTGTTTTGCTGTTTTAGGGTTTTTTTTCTATCACATTCTAAAAAGGAGAGTCCTTACTAAGAAAGCAACTCTAACATTTTCAGGCCACTTTACTGAAAATTCTGTAATGATGAAAGTATAGAAGCAGTGACCACTTCTTAAATGCTCTTTATAAATTTTACATAATTATTAATTCAAGTAGCATCCTTCAAACTATGAACTACCCTTCGAGTTAAGACAGGACGTGGCTCCCTTGGACATTCTAAGTGTGCCTCTCACTATCAGGTGTATCTATGATGTCAGCCAACAACTCTCAGCATGTGTAAGGAGCCATTTTGCAGTAACACTCAAATTCCCCATTGTTACTCACCGTGTTTGTCTGCAGCACCACCTTCATATATGGCAGACACAACTATCTTCCCAACTGGAGAATCAATTCCTCCCTCAACTGCAAGGTCTAGTGATCCTTCCTATTAAAAAAGTTTTAGTTCAGAAAAGGTGGTCAATTTTTGCTATCAACAGGAGCTTCAACTTTCCTTCTTTCCAGTAAATGGGATTATATATGAAATGCTTACATGAACCCTTTAAATATCAATCAAGCAAGTACTATATAATTTACCTTTTTAATTCGTAATAGTCGTACATCTTTTCCCACAATCTGTTCTGGGGTAAACTGAAAAAATAAAATGATTAGTGATTTCCAGCTTGGAAATACAAAACAACTAGGCCAATCTATGTAGTGTGAGAGAAAAGGGACCTTTCCCTTCACCACGACAGTGTTTGAGGAAAATCAGAACACTAGGTCATCTTTTCCTGTAGGAAAGCTCCTTTTCAACACAACTAGAAAAGACAAACACACAAGTTCCAGCAAACCAACAAGAATCTTTCTCCCTCCCAGTTCTCAGAACTAAGGATGTGGGTTTTTTCTAATGTATTTCATATGAAGCATTGAAACAGTCATTTCTCTCCTTACCATTGAATATGGATCAAAGTCTTCCACATATTTCTGGAAACCCTGAGAATAAGAAAATAACTAATTGTAAAAACATAAGGCTCACATGCACACTTAACATACAAACTCAGTTTTATTTATTAGTGAGAGAACATTTTATTCATTAAGTTATGAAAGAAGACAGTAAATGGAGAAAAGCATAGAAAGACAGCAAACAGTCCAATCCTGACAGTCAGAAGACATTTCAAAACCTTATGGTAGATCAGCAGTTTGAGTTAATTATTCAGTGGAGCAGTTTTGAGGAATAGTTTAACTGTGGAGTTCCTCTCTACACCTGACAGGACAGAATCAAATCTTGAAAGCATCATAGGCAGGTGTGTCCTGTTACACTCTTTTGAACAATATTTCTTGAGATAGTCACAATGCTGGGGACTATCTAAGATGAGCAGAAGTGACAGGCTCCAATTTGTCTATCAGCAACACACAGTGTCTCAGCTGTAGGATGCTCTTCCAGCTCCCTTCTCTCCTCCTTTCCATGGAGTTTCAGGGAGGTGGTTCCATTCCAAAAATGAACATGGGACAACAACCAATTTTGCTTCCAAATTGTTCTATGGAAGATTTAAAGGTTTGGGCAGGAAGTGTCTGAAACAAGGAAGATAATATTCCAGTTAGGTATAGCAAGATTTAAGCTTTGAGAGAACCTACATACTCTCAAGCTTTCAAAACCTAGTGAATCACCCCTGTCACACCAACACTGCAGGGAAAAAGCAGGAGCTATCTTTTCTGTAAAGATGAGAGTTCCTGAGTAAACAATCACAAATCAATGGTGTTTGGGTGGTGGTTTCTTAAAAAGAATTAGTAGTTACAGCATGAGACTGTGTGGGCACTGCTGGAGATTTATAAAAACAGGGCTTTAGGACTGAACATAAATCTTTACTGAGACACTTAAATGGGGCTTCAAGCTGCAATAACTTGGAGACATGGAAACAACACAGAGCTACGCAATCCTTCACCAACAGAGCAGGTAAGCCATTATCTGACACAGACCAGCAGTCCACCATGTCATGAAGCTTGATAAATTCATTATTAACCCTGTTTTCTACTGCACCCAGCTGATGACAGTCTATTCCACTCTCAGACTCCCATACATGTTTTTCCACTTGTAAATCAAATGCACAGTTTAAGGTTCCTGTGTCTTTAAGAGTGCCAGGTTGTCCTTGTGAAAAACATGTCACCTTTGAAGAAAGTTTTCCTAGGAAAATGATTTTTAAACAGGGAAAAACCAAAACTCAACACCATGACAAAAAATATCTGCAAACAAAGAAATTATATGATCTGGATTGAATAATTTACAAATTGAGGTATGATACAATAAAGGTAGCTGCTGAACTGCAATACATCTCCCCCCAAGAGGGCATCACAAATCCAGAGACCGTAGAGCCCGCTCCGTATCCAAGTGGGAATTAATGAGCCAAGCAACAACAAGAGGAAATGAGAGTGCTGAACCCACATCCTCCCACTACTTAGGTTATCTCAGATGGAAGAGTTGAAACCATTCTAATCCTTTCTTGACTTACTACAGCATCCATAGGACTGAACGTAAGTATAATCTGGAACATTACAATGTTTGATTAAACTGAAACAACTATCTATCTGGACTTGTAGATGAAAGGTAAAGTTAGTACTTAAAAAAAAAAAAAAAAAGAAAAAAAGAAAAAACCCCAAGCCAATAGTACTGTTCACTGAACTTTCTTGCATCGATAGTTAATAGTAACTGAATCCTGGCCGAAAGAGAAGATTTGAAAGAAAAACTCATGACTAGATATAATGAAACATATTTGCTGAAAACACACATTAAATGGTAGTTGAACAATCTCAAAGTTGGATTTATCTCAGTCAAATCTAGTTTTCCCTTCTAGATCTAGACTGAAACTTACCAAAAGAAGAAAAAATTCATTATTAATCTTAATGTTTTGCCCCTCAAAAGCTCACACTGAGAGCTCACGATTGTGCTCCAACATTCTCATATAATATGGCAATAAATCTAACTCAGCTTGCACTAATAAAGGTATTTTGCACAGAAACTGCACATTTGATAGCAGCACCATCTATCGAACTATTAGTCAACCAAATAGGAAGAGATGAAAACTTCATCATTATGATAGAGGAAAGCAATAAAAGTAGTAATACAGCAGAGAAAGGTTATATGAAGTCCTTTCCACCACCAATTACTCATATTTCCCTTCAGTAACTGTTATAACAGCACTATTTGTTAAACTCGGAAATTATTTCAATACTGAAAACATTCCCAAACTGGAAACGAAAAGAAACAAGGAAACCTTAGGAATTACAGAAATAGTAATTTGCTAGTATGAGATAATTTTCAGTGCTTAACTATCTTTAAGACTGCACTAACCACAGAAGTAAATGGTTCAATCTGAAGGATTTACTAACGTCTTAGTCTTCATCTGCTTAGACCAGCAGAAACCACAGACACACATTGAAAGTTTACAAAGACTGGCAGTTTTCATGCACTAGGGCTGTCTTGTATTCTCTGTTATAAAAACTGAGCAACAGGATTAGAAAGGAAAGTTTCAAATCTATGATCAGCCAAAACAAGAAGTACCACACAAAACATGGAAAACGGTATTTTACTTGTTTTTTGTTAGATCTAAATGATGAATTGTAAACCACCATCCTTTTAAACATCTCTTGTGGCTGCAAAAGAAAGAAAATTGCTAAACCAGATATTAACTTTCTGCTATAAGTAATATTACCTACTCACAAATAATTTCACTAATTTCTTTTTCTTTTCTAAGGACTGAATCACAGTTGCACTTGTTACTGTTTGCTCCTTATACCACTTCAAAAAGAGACAGAACACATGGTAAAATAGTACTGGAATACACGGAGAATTCTAGATAAACTACATAAGTTATGCATATTTCCATACCACAAGACTTCTAAAAACCATTTTCCATTACTCCTTTTATCCCTAGCTAGTGAAGTGCTCTCCATGATTTTTTAAAAAAAATTGAAAAAAAACCCAGACAAAACACTAAAAAAATAATTTCCAAAATATTGAAGTCACAATAAATATATGTTCTACATTTATGATTTTGCTCTCCTACCAGTGATTTGGGCTCAACCTGAAACAAGCAAGTACCTAAATACCAATTGTTAGTATAGTTTCATTCTACTTTAAGTTATTTAAATTCAGGAGGATTTTTTCTTTCTTTCTTTTGAGTGGTCTTGCTTTAATTTGGATATCTACAATATTGATTAATACCTGCTGGATTTTATTTTTATTGTTTTGGGCTGTTGTTTGGAATCCCTTGAAATACAGAACCTCTAATTATATTACAAAACATTTCAAAAATAAAACACGCTACCTCTCCCCTTCACATTACACAAAACACTCTTCACACCTCTCCAAACTCCACACATCAAATCAGGTAACATATTTTGAATCTTCTGAAATAAGAACAACTTTCTACAGGCTAAGCTACAGTATTTATATTTCCAAACTCAATTTACTTTCAAATAAAAGAATATATATATATTTCTTACTACTGATTCTATCAGTGTCCTACAGTTTGGAAAAACACCTATATTCCTGGGTTCATGAAAGATTTGTGGTCTGCATTTAATTAATACGAAGACTGAATTTTTTCTTCAAGGACTTCTGCGCAAGTTTGGCAAGATTTTCCACAAAACTCTTCACTCACTCTCTTACCACTTACAGGGGAAAAAAAAAAATCCTTTCCAACACAGATGGTTTTGGTATAGCTATGGCCAACAGTAACCGAAATTCCTAATAACTGCACGTCCTACCATATAGTATCTAGACACCTGTCTAAGGTCCCTTGAGTGCAATCCTGCAGAATCTGTCTTCAAATCTTGCCAATTATAGGAAAACTTAAACCTTCATTCTTCCTTTCAGAAATGCTGCTTCCAGCCACAAAGAAGTGAGGGAGGAAACAACTTTAGTAGCAGAAAGCGCATCAAAGCCTCCTAACTCACACAACAGGATGTTTGTGTTAGTTGGAAGAACAGACTAATGCTCATTTTGGTTTTGCTTCTCCGAAGCCCCCACCACTAAACCATAACACTCCTCTCCTCTTCTCTGAGCCAAAATTTAATTAGCTTTTCCATGAGTGTATTCATTCTAGTACAGCAGACACAAACAGTTCACACTGATTTTGACCCAGAGCATCACTCGGCATTCAGCCCATGGTCAAGGTTTAATACTCACCCATCATTTCCCTATTTGTAAGTAAGAGCAATTTCATTTTTATGAACTGTTAGAAGCCCTAGGAATTCTGACCTGAAGTCATTTAACATGATGATACAAATCACAACAGAGACTTCACAGTTCCTATCTGGCCCAACTGCCTCCCATAGAATCACGAGGTTGGAAGAGACCCATCGGATCATTGAGTCCAACCATAACATGGTAACAGGACCATGTAACAGGAATGTTTTACTTATGCTTGCACATTTGTTTCATTCTTATGTTCATGCTTTTCATCTTCTTTACTAGGGAATCACTTCACTATAGACTTACTTGATTAGCTGTTTGAATCAAGTAAATACATCAAGATCAGGTTCTAGAGTTTGGTACTGAAGACAGCTAAATTCAGATTAAAAAGTAGAAGGAATTGTGTGTACTAAGACATAAAGGAGTGTGAAATCTGTCAAGACAAGAACTAGGGTAGCAAAATATACTTTGCCTTTAGTGATACTTCTCTTCCCTAAGTTAAGCTGAACCTTTCCTGTATCTGAACCATTGACTCAAATACAACACACAACCCACCATTTCCCACAGCCACACAAACAAATAAAACACATTCCTTCTGCATGAAAACAAAACATAACTCTTATACATTTCTGGAGGCATCCAGGTACCGCCTTGTCTGTTTTGTCATACTCTTGCCTTTTAATTTTTTAACTAATGAAGTAGCCTCCGTCTTTAATTTGGTATCCACGCAAGTTTCACTGGACATAGTACAGTGACTTCATTGCAGCAAGGATGAATAGGCTTTACTGCGTTAAGTCATAAAAAGAAGCAATCAGCTTCTTCAACAAGTCTAAACAACCAAACTGACGTTTCTTTCAAAGTCCCATCAGAATACTGGTCCCATTAAAATCATCATCTTCCAACTAATGTAAGGCAGTCTGGGAATGCAGATGATTGACATCTGAAACATTTTTGCAGACTTGGATTTGGAAAATGTGTATGCATAACAAATCATAAGAAATTTGCCTATAGAGGTGGATCCTATAGACAATTTCTTAAACTAACTTTAATCAGTCAGTAACAAAAAAATATATAACAAGCAACATTTTTTATATGCACCAAGACCATCTGATCACACATTAAGGGTACTACCAACTTTGCAAACTAGTTCATATTTGCACACCAGGTTTTGTTTTCAAGAGCTATATCATCTTGACTGCAGTTTAGGATCTTACTCTGTTCATTCCTCCCCTAAGGAATTCCATAATGCTTAGAGAGGCTGAATTACTGAATGCAATCACAATGAAAGCTCTAATGCATGCAACTGAAGGAAACATCTACACTGGAAGGACTTGAATTTATTTTTAGCTTGTGTACCTGTCTTTGCTTGAGCAACTTGCTTTCATTTATCATTTCAATCCATTTATAATACAGAAGCTCCAAGATTACTATATCTGTGGGAAAACTAGGTACTAGGTATCACTTCAATTTGCTCAAACTGTAACTGGGAAATAGAGGAAGAGTATTTAACTTATCAAAGCTGAAAATGACAAAAAAAAATCCATCACACTTTAATGAAAGACAGCTAGGATGTGCTCATCATTTCTTGTCAGATATAGCATAAGCTAGTAGTTAAATGAATTAAAAGTCAATGTAATGTTTTTTCCATCAGTTGGAAATCTCACATGTTGCAATACACTACCTCATCCATGGCCACGTACATGCACATAACAGGCAAAACTCCAATTCTAACAGCACATGTCATGATGACCTCAAGAATAATTACTAATAATTGGTCCATCAGCTATTTCAGATAAATTTTCAGGGCTGTCACTTGGGAGTCATCACTTGTTACAGCAGTATTTCTTTTTTTCAGTAACCCTTGGCTCATTTTCTCTTTTATACCACAATTCCAGAAAATATTACACGGTTGATCCTAAAATACTTAGCCTAAGAGTTTTTTCTTCATTGGTATTTGAAGCAGAAATGAAAAATAAATAAGAAAAAGAATCTGACCATCAGTCAACTTTGCAGTAACACTACACGACCAGGATGTTGGAGCCTAAGATATAACAATTAAAGGGGTTTTTCTCTGCAAATGAAATGATAAAGTACATATCTACATTTCAAGTATGTTCAGGACTATTTACAAAGGAAAAACACAGTGTAATTAGTTTTTACTTTTTCCTTCCTAACAAATTAATTCAGAATTTATAAAAATACAAACCAATATATGAATAAATTAAAAATAATATTGACAGAGTCTAAGGCCCTACACTGCTCTGGAATTATGCACTCCGGTACAAGAACTGCCACTAAAAGTGAGGCATAATAATGAGTGCGTGCATCTAAAAATCAAAAAATATTTTTGTACTTACCATTAGTGACTGCTTGAAAATCTACATGTATTTTAGTTAGCAGAAAACGAGACAATCATTGATTCTGTGAGGACAAGTCCACAACAAATCTTACAGCATGCAGAAAAGGAACGTTAAAAAGGCTTACCAGGGCCTCTGATTTGATTGTTGGCCTGACCACAAAGTTTGGGTCAGGATGCAGCATGACTGGCTTAGAGACTATTGGTACCCCTGGATGTCGCTGGGTAGGTGGACTTGGAGCAAGTTGCTATGGGGTTAATTTAAGAAAAGTAAAATTCACAATGTAAAGTGTGCAAATACATCATTTCACCAAGATGCCTCAATTCAAATAGTTTGTGGTGATGAATTTAATCACACTAATAAAACAAAAGGCTTACATAATTATTTTAACTAAGACTTAGAAAGTCAACATGCTAAACCATCATTTCTCTTGCATCCACATAGTAGCTTTTTTCCCCCTAAACTTTGACTTTACCAGAAAGAGTACGGAGAAATCTCATCCCTGCTTTTGGTATTTATCACATAAAGGCAAAGAACTGAATGAGAAACTACAGGGGGAAAAAAAAAGCTATAGTTGAGTATAATAACATAGTAAAACCAGAATGAGATTTAAACTAATCTATGGCTAAACAGGTCTCACAAGATTAAATTCAAAAGGACTGCAGTGATCAACTTTCCATAAAGAATTTCAAGTTAACTTATCGTGACTTAAGAGCAAGGGTTAGTTATGCTCATTATCTACCCTTGACTCCACAAAGTACAGATACCCAAGAGGCATCCGAGACCTAATCATCCAGCACGTACTAACCTAATTGAACACTTCTTACTCAGTCAAAACTCCCACTGACGTCAAGCATAGTTTTGTTAAAGAAAAGAGTTCAAAACTGAGCCCTGTGGGTTTAGTTCCTGACTTAACCCCAGCAAGTCTCAGCACACTCTGGTCAATGTTTCTCATAGGAAATATGAAATAATCCAGATATCATTCATCTAGTACAAGCTGCATCCTCTGAAAGTATTTGAATTGATTCCAGCAAATTGGTTAGGCCATTTTTTTTGGTGGGATTTTTGTTCGTGTTTTTTTTTCCCTTTTTTAAACAATTTAAGATAAAGTTTTGTAACCAGATCTTTGAAAGTCCCTGTGGATATCCCTCAAGTAATAATGATTCACATCACAAAGCATATAGTATTGTTAAGTTTTATATGATCTTAAAAGAACTGAGAGGTTCAGAGATACCAACTTGTTAAAGTTGCACTGGAACTAGATGATTTCTCCTGTAATTGCACAATTTAGAAAGGGAAACTCTGACATCTGGCCACCCTGAATCAAAATCAGTGCAAAGAGTTATCAGACAAATATTGGTTTTCCTGAGAAGAAAGCTTGCTTCTTAGCTCCCATTGTGTTTAAAACATGATTTGGTCCCTGCTGTTTTTGTCTATCCTGACAGAAGGACAAAGTATATGCTCCACGACATACAGACCACACAAACTCATAGTGTATGTTGCTGAAGTGTTGAAATATGAAGACCAACGGGAGTGAGTTCGACTACCTGCTACTAGGTGTTTTGTAACACAGCAATGGATCCATGCACAAATACAACTGCTGAATTTTAAATTAACTAGCCACACAGAGTCAAATCCCTGACAGTTCCTCGACATTAGTGTTACATGAGAATTTCATAAAGCTGCAATCATTAACAGTATGTGACATACCAGCGGATTGCTTGACGCAGAAGATACTTTGCTGACGTGGGAGGTATTTCTTACAACCTAAACAGCAACAGACTTAGTATGGGATTTATATAAAGTATCGAGCTAATAATAATTCTGAGAAACAGATCAGTTTCTACCAGATATTTTGATAGTTACTCGTCAAGAATGTAGTTGACAGGATTTCATTTCTTTTGCCAGGTATTTGTTTCAGCTGAATTTGAAATTAAATGACTTGGGGAAAAAAATAACTTAGCAACATAGAGAAGATTTACTAGTTTGATTAATACTAGAGAAATAAACTTAGGGGGCAAATCCAGTTGTCTTATTTTTCAGCTTTAGCAGGCATTAAAACAAAATCTTTAATCAAATAAATTCACTGCTTCTGTGTTTCTGTGGTTTTTTTAAAAAAAATGTTTTAAGAAGCAGCAAGGATAAATTGTCCAGCTTCTAATTTTATTTCCAAAACCACATCAGGAACAGAATTATCTACTTATATACAAAGTAGCTTTGTCTCAGTATTCGTGCTTTACTATGAGCTTAGTTCTTTCCTCATATATATTATCTATATTCAGGGAGAAATTACTTATTTTTGAAGGTTGGGTTATTTTTTTGTTGTTCTTGTCTGATGTATTTTTCTTTATGCGTTAACCTCTTACCTCTAACACATCTAGCAGTGAAAAACTGCCAGAAATACATATTGGAATAAAAGAGTTTGGGGTAAGATTCACTGTGGCAGTTCCTATATTACTTCTTCTATCTGAATATTTTTTTATTAGTGTAAGGAGAAAGTATTTCTCCTCTGAATGCTAGTATTTTCTACACTAGCGTAATTTCACATATTTTTTTATTTTGCAAATAATTTGTGAAACACGATATTTGCATGAACACCTGACACCCCCGTTTCAGTGGATCTAGCATGTTCTTGCCATTTCAAACACTTAAACCACTTAGATTGTGCACTATCAGAAGCCAGCTTAAGTTTATATGCAGAAATTAATAGTTCACACTAAGACAATTATTCACATAAAAATAAATTGCCAATTTCCCCTGAGAAGTGATCAATTTGCATAGCTTTCCCCACCCCAACAAGAATCATGCAAACGCAAAGCCTGATATGTCCAAGTAAACATGCCAAAAAAAATAAAAACCAAACCAGCAACGCAGTCAGTCAAACCATGCAGCTGCAGAAAACTATGTAGGAAAGAAGTGACCGTATGGGATCATCTTCTGCTGTTTGAAACAAATAAGAATCTTTTGCCACAAAACTGAATACATTAATTCCACTATAGTGATTAGAGTAAAGGAAATTAGATGAAAAAGCTGCCATTTCTCTCCTAATGAAAGATCTGGCATGGTATTTCTTGTATTTATTACACTTTTGGACTGAGAATGTAATAAGGAGAAACTCCTGTGTGCAAAAAAAAAAGTCAAACCTGATTACCACCTCCTATTCATTTAAAAGTATTTTACTATAATTCAGAGTGTTGATGCTTGAGCTCTAATTTTAAGATAATTTTCTTTGTTCTGTCTTCTCACCTAACAAAGCAATTAGATGACATTTAAAAAAATTTCACAAGCCATTTTCACAACATAGATATTTTTATCAAATTCAACTATAAGTTAAAAAAAAGTCTTTAAAAAGGCAATTTGGACTTGAGTGTTTAACTAATACACTCTGCCCAAGATACCTCCATGTGTAGGGTTACAGTGTGCATAGGAAAGGGTGAGCAAAATCCTTGACTTAAATTCTAAAAGAAATTAAGATAAAACTACTTCTGGATTGCACTCACTACTACAAAACAATGAAATAATCTCATCCCTTTTTTTACTACTGCATGTGGCAGACACGTAGACCCAGCAGATAAAGTCAGTGACGGAGAAAAGGAGGGAGTCCAAGCAGGGGAAATGGTAAAGATGCATGCATCCCAACAGGCTGTGAGGTCACCTGGGAAGCTGGTGTTACTGCCAGCACTGGACCTCTTGGAACATTTGATTTAGGAAGAGGATGGACTGATGATGTTGGAGTAACAATGGGAGCGGGTGGTGGTGGAGGTGGTGCCACACGTTGTTTAGGCTTGTCAACTTCATCTAGGTTGATATCATCAAGATCTGTGGTATGAAGCTGCAGACCACCAGCAAAACGCCGCATTGATGTAACAGAAGGAGAAGCGGAAGGACGTCCACTCGCCAACTACGTGCAACACAACAGAAATCTGCCTTAATTTATCTGCCTGCAACAGCTCTGAAGAAATTAATGGCAAACTATAACATCACTCAACCTAACTGCTCCTGCACAGAATATGATGTCTCACAAAAAAAACCCAAACAAAAACACGAACCAGAAGAGATTAACCCTACAGCTTAGGATCCAAGAGTGGGAGGGGATAGACAAAGACATGGTTATAGAAGGCATTTTAATCTGTCACAATGAGACAAGGCTCAACTAGACACAATTCATGTGTGGATGCATGTTCATATAGAGATGCTTTCTTTCCCTCCATCAGAAAATGTCAGTGTGCAGCAGCCCATAATGCTTTGTCTGTGGAACAGTTTTCAGCTAGTACCACCACCACTGTGCTTGAGCACCCACCCTATTTGCCTGACCTGGCTCCCTCTTCCCAAAGATCACATCAATGCTCAAAGGAACCCATTTTTTTGTCAGTTAAAGTGAAAGCAAAAACAATGGAGATCCTCAACAGCCTTTCAGAAACCTATCTGTGTAACTACTTTGAACACTGGCAGCATCATAGCAGTTGTCTCTCAACTCAGACAGGAACTATTTTAAAGGTAAATGTAGTTAATTTTCCTAATTTGTTAAAGATAGTTACAGGCGCAGTCATTTTTTTTGATGGTGGACCTCATATGTATAAACTTCTTCTCTGAAAGTCTTTTAAAAAGCACAGCCGGGACTCCAGTTTAAAAAGAAAACTGTAGTGCTGTGGCAGCAGCCTTGGCTCTTGAGGCAGGGGGGCATGACATAAAACCTCCTACCCCAAACACAACTGCTTCGAGTCTTCAGAAGGTAAAAATAACACGACAAATAACACAACTCTTGCCTCTGTAGTTCTTATTAAGAGAAAACACAAATTGCTTCTTGCAAAGGTGATTATATTAAAGCAAAGTAATTGACAATGAGGCCTGAAATTCCATGCCATTTAATAAGGGCAAGAGAGTAAATCTGATGAAAATACAACCCCATGCTAACAGAAGAGGGGGAATTAAGCTTAAGTAGCTATCAGACCAAAAACTTTAGGCTACTATGAAATTGTATGGTCCTCGGGACTTTCTAAGTTCTGTTAATGAACACCAGATGCATTGTGGGTATTAAAAATAGGTATTTCCTCAGCAGAATTCAAGATAACTTGACTGCTCTTGTAACAAAGTAGCAGTTCAAGTCCGTAGTACCCAAGTACTGTTGAGCTCTATTTATCCCTCAGAAACACTCTGGTTTGTGTTTTACATTAGTTTAACTGCTTGGGTAGTTTTGTAGAAGAATTGTAATAGAACATATTATATAATATGTAATAAAAGAACCAAAGGAGCAAAAAACACCGACTGGTTGTCTTAAATCAAGGAAGAGCTCTGGAAATACAACAATTACTTTAATCTGTAATGTTCCCTCTTACTATACAAAGCAAAGGGGGACAAAGATCTAGCAGAAAACTGGGCAGCCAAATATAGGCAGTGAAAGAAAACTCAGCATTATCATTCTGCTGCAC
Source organism: Coccyzus lansbergi (assembly GCA_033558105.1). Classification (NCBI taxonomy): domain Eukaryota; kingdom Metazoa; phylum Chordata; class Aves; order Cuculiformes; family Coccyzidae; genus Coccyzus; species Coccyzus lansbergi. The sequence continues at coordinate 2,602,008 of JAUMJK010000121.1, read as the reverse complement.
TGAGGAGCCACATGGATCTGAGCCCAAGGCCAGAAAGAACAGAACACTAGCTGCTCCACATTGACCTGAAGGGAATTCATGCGAGAGTGTTCCCCAAGGGTCCCCTTTGTGGTTGCAATTTCTTGGGAATCCCAGGGGAATTTAGCAGATTGTAGTATTCCTCTTGAAAGCAGCTGTGCTTGGAAGACAGCCAGAGCAGCAGGATGGTGGGAAAGTCTCACTCCACATCTAGAACTATCAAGCTCTAAGGCACAATCACTATCTTAAATGAAGATAATTTAAGATAACTATTTAAAACAAAACCAAGCTCTATTCCTTGGGAGTCACTTATCTTTTCATCATTTTCTTAACCTGTACCTCCATTCCAAGCATTACAAGGAAGCATCCAAGAGCTCAATGATATTCTTATTTTCATAGGATACTAAAAAAAATGGCTGGGCATTCTAGTCTCAGCTTTATTATTGGTAGCATGTCCCACCTAGTCCAAACAGCTCACAAGCCAATAAAACTGTTAGGGCAAAATAAAATCAGTTCATTAAAGCAGAAAAGAATTCTCTGTAAAATATAGGAGTAGCAAAAGCTATAAATCATAATTCAATTACTGGCTTTTTTTTCCTCCCTCTTAGAATGAAGGCTGAAAGGGAAAGACCAAGACATTTTTCTTTGGTAAAAAGCTCTTGCTTTTAGGAGACAACTAGTGAATTATTATTTTGATATCATGCAACATATGGAGGTGTCAGAATTTTACCTCAGGAGACTCATTCTCCACAGAGGAAATCTGTTCTAACCGTGTCTGACAAAGTCTTTCCACCCAGTGCTGCACTTTTTCAGATTCTTCCAGGTCTTCACGTTCTGTTTCAGATACCTTAACCGTAACATCAGTGCATGAAAAAATGTTATAGGTACAGTTATAGTACAAATATCTTTTTTCAAAAGTATGAAATGCCATTAAAATTAGTTTTAAACCTAATAATGCTTTTGGGAATTATTTCCTATTTTGCTGTCTTTCATTAAATTCATCACTACACACCAACACTCACTATATGGGTGAAAACTGACTGTAGAAACAAGCGAATGCAGGAACAGAGTTTTACAGTGAAACAGCTTTTTTTTTTTTTTTAAACTTCATTATGTCTGACAATTAAAAAAGCATCCTGCTAGGATAATTCCACTGAAGACTCAGCTCATTTTCTTTCAATATAATTTTGCACTTGACAGGAGAACACTACATACCTCTTGCACAAGACGATTTATTTTCAGTTGTTTTTCTTTCTCCAACATTCCTTCTTTCTCTTTAGCGAGTTTTTGCTCAAACTCCATTTCCTTTTTATTCTTCCTCAGTTCACACAGACTGTCACTTTTTGACTTCTTTCGTTCTTTCCCTTTCTGGGAAGTTTTGGTGATTTTGGGTTGTGGGTTTTTTTAAGTTAAACAAACTTTTAAATTAGCTAAAACATTGCAAACTTCAAGCCCAGTACATGAGCACCTGCCTTGAAAACTTAATTATAGTCTATGTAAGTATGGGGATGGTCTTTTAAAAGAAAATCTAAAGTTCATTTCCCCAGCAATTTGCAGGAAATTCAACCATATTTGGAGGCCTGTGCACATCAACATAAGTTGGACAAGATCAGACAGTTCAACTTTATTTTCTCCTCCTCTGCAGTTACAATATCAGGGCACACAGGTCCACTATAACACTTGGAATATTCAGTTTGGTTAGGTCTTGATTCACCATCTCACTGTCCTAGCATTTTAGTATGAAAATAAGACTGACTGCTTTCAGTTGACAGATGCTCATGTCCTAGTAGATGTGAACATTCTACGCACAGAATATCTTCATACACGTGTCCTAAAACCAGCATTGCATACCTTAATGCAACCAAAATAAGCAATTACAAAGGAAAGGCTTAGATCAGTGCATGAACTTCATTGCTCCCACCAGGAAAGAACACTGTATCATGAAGGTCATGTAGTTCCTACAAGCACTGAACAAATTCAACTCACAAGTGAACTAATTCAGCATAAAGCAGTTCTAAAATTTTACATGCAGAGTACAACCAAAGGGGAAAACTGTACAGTCTTTCTCTGGGGCCTCCATTCCTGTTGTCTTCAAAATACACTCTGTTCCTTATTTCTACTTTAAGGATGTTACATTTCTGCTACCCTCTTCCGTATGTACTAGCAGAACCAGTTCACATTAAAAAGAGAACATGTGCTTTCCAATTATGAAAATGTAAAAAGGAGGAGCAGTTGGCTGCTTATTGTGAATAACTGCCAGTGCCCAGAGAGGCCACACTTAAGTTTTGATTTTGCTATGCTCATTATCATCAGCTACTGACTTTTCATGGTGGTTTTGAAAATTCAAAGCATGAACATGCTTCACCTTAAGTAGCATTATTTGACTTCCTTCCACCTTTCACACGTAATACCAATAATAAACACTTGGAAAACATATTTGCACTGGCAGCTACAAAAGCCAGTTCTCCCCGCCAAGCACTGAACTGGAACTTTGTTTTAGCATAAAACCGTTATGTTGGCATGTCTTATTCAGGGCTATTTAGCTTGTACTTTAAAAACAATTGCTGGTTTTATCTTATTCTCTAGTAAATTAGAAGATACATTTAGTACTATCTACAAAATGTAACATCTGGCAGGTCAATATGCTAGGTATCAACATCTGAAAAATTACTGAATTTAAAGTCACACTAAGCAGTACACATGACAAAATGTTCCAGAATGTGAACTTATATCAATGTCAGCTGCATTCACAGCATTCAGATACAACAGGATGAGTCATCCTTTCCATCCATTTTCCCCATGGATTCAGTTTACTTCAATTAGAGACATTTTTAGTTCAGCATGAAATTTTGGTCTTAGAATAAAATGAAGGAATCAATTAGCAGTTTGGATTATGAAGAAAATTCATCACTTTTGTTTTTAGAAATATTTTCAAATCAAAGACTAAAACCACATCTTTTCAAGCTTCTGTTCCACATTGCAATAGAGTTCAACAGGAACTGGGTAAGATCTTCATTACTACCTGAAAAGATATTTGGATACTCTGCAAACTACCTTTGCCAGCAACAATATAGAATACCTATTTGTGTGAAGGAATTGAATTTTCCTAACAGTTTTTCAACAGAAATCCCAGGTACTGGAGTTCACACAAGTTACAGATCCATGATGATTTATAGTCTAGCAGTACAAAACTATCAGTGTATCATCATTTCCTGTTCTCTGTTAAGAACAAGCATTTCCTGTCCACACAAGTAATAGTCCCAAATGGTGACACAAATACCTCATCTGTGAGACTTGACCTCTTGACTTTTTCAGAAACCTTGAGTTCTCAGAAGACACATACAAACTCTTCCCATTTCACACACCAAAACACACAACACAACCACAAACCCTGTAATAAGGCTAAGATACACTGAAATAAATTAATGCCTTATTCCTGCTGTTGTTTTATTTGAAACTAATAACTTGAAATTGCAATACTCTAGCAGCAGCTCTACAGCTAACAAAAGTTTTCCAGTGAGGTCAAAGATTTTCAGGTGTTTTTGCTCATTCTGTATCATGCACACGTCTAAAAGCTTTTGCCTTTGGCATTCCTCTTATTTGAAGATTTGCAAAGGTCTAACTGGGAACTGAATACTTGACTCTCATTGAATTTTTGTGCCTGTACTTTTTTTTAATACAGTTTTCTGAAGACTTTTGGAGAACATAAAGACATGCACTTCCCACCTGTACTGAGCAAGTTCTGCAGAGTACTGACACAGAATTGCTACTGCAGCTGGCAGAACTTGAAAACTCCAAAGATTTCAAAAGTACAAACTCTTGGGCAGATGCATCCCAAATGCATCTTAGTTTGTACATGCATTACAAGAAGCATTCAACTTTAAAGAATGTCTACTAACAACAGAGAAGAAAAAAGAGAATTAAAATTCAAATGCACAGCAAACAAATTCACGTATCAAACTTGTACCTTGCAGATTGTGGGAAATTTTCCATCATACCGATAAAACCATCCAAAAGCTACAAAAGGTAAATAAAAAGTTGTTTTTTTGAAGAAAAGTGAAGGACTAGTTCAGATTCAGATTAATCCAAGCTGATATGTTTAACTGACGAAAATTTATTTGAAGGCACAACATCAAAAATTACACAACAAATTCTCAGATGACCTCTTGATCAATTGTGTTAGTTATAAATGAACCTTATTTTACTGATAGCCATTTTATGTCAAAGAAAGCAAATGGAACAAGTAACATTCATACAGAACCATACAGCCATATGTATTGCTAAGATTTCTACAGTCACAGTTCCACTTTGCACTAGTTTTAACAAGGCTTCTTGAAGTGAAACAGATATTCAAACTCATTCAAAAGCTTGTGGCAGAACACTGATGTTTAAGGAGGCAGAGAAGAAAAGCTCCATTTCCTAGGATAAAGTATTTCAGATCAAGCGCATAAATAGTAAAATAAAATATTGCTAAGTAAAAACATACGAAATAATCCAAAATCATGATTTTATATAAGAAATGCTGATATTACACAGAGCTCTCAACATAATCCACTTTTGTGTAGGATTGGTAGATTTCTTATTTGTGTCAATGTATCTTTAGAAAGCAATGACAGTAACAGTGTTGTAACCTGTCATCGTTTACTGAAGGACCACACGTATTGCCCTAGTAAAACCAAATGATCAGATCAGTGTCAAGACTGACTGTCAGGAGGAAATGAAGTACAAGAAGAATTTGAATCAGGATAGGAAGTTAAGGTTGAGTGGCAAACCTGTGTGTCCTGCTTCATGATCACTTCATCCATGACATCTGTTTCAAGTTGGTCATGTGCAACTCCCTTTAAATCTACTAGAGAAACAAAGGATGAAAGGAATGAGGAGGTAGAAATGACAGCCTAACGGAGGTTCCCATGAAAATGATCAGCAATGTGTGATTAGAAGTTTCCATGAAACAAAAAGAAGTTAGCAACAGGGCATTTCTCCACATAATTGAAAAAAATCAAACCACTAAGTCCTGCTCAAATTAAATCAATTTCCAATCTCTTCCAACCCTGAAGACCAGTTAGGATCTGCACATGGCCAATTAGTCTACTCCACTTTGAAGGGAAGCCTGCAGAGATAGGTGGCTTTTCCTGTAATTAAACCATCAGCAGTTCTGAGATATCCAACTTCAAAAAGAAATAGCAGCCTTCTACTGAGCTGTCACTGGGGTAAATGCTATAGAGAGAAAACACTGTCCTGAAGAATCAGAAAACTAAATTGATAAAAGATAGTTGTAGAAGAAACATCTCCTCATCTCAGTTTCTCATCCATAAAAAGGTAAACAACTTTCTCAAAGTCACACAAAGAATATAATAATCAGGTTTGGAACCAACTCAGCTCTCCTTTAAGTTTTAGAACAAAAAATTCCACTTTTTCCTTTGTTTGATTTTAGTACATTCTTCACATACTATTTGTAGCTTCCAATTTAACTTCTTGGAGTTAAGCTCCAAGTTACTTAAATTCCTTTGGAGAACTAAATCACTTACACTTCAGGGCAGTTTATCATGGAAAAGTTGCAGTGCACAAACAGTACCTCCTGAGTCTCCTGACTAATTCTGAAGCAGACTGCCCAGCAATGCCAAATCTGTTTTCAGGCTGTACAAACCACATACTGTTTATGAAAGATTTGCTGCCATGGATGAAAAGAGGAAAAAGACAGGAGAAAAGAGGACAGAGAGGAAAGAGAGAGATTCAGTAAGGAAAACAGTAGTAGGAGGGGAATAGGAAAAATGAAACTTAAGAAAAAGACACTGCGAAATCTACGTGTAATCCACATCTGAAAAAGCAGGATTTGCATTTTTTAATGACATTCAATATGTTTTTTACTCAAGTTGATTACTCCTCCTCATAGGAGAGAAGTAAGGGAGCTTCAGGACATTCCTACAACCCCCAGAAGACTGCCCAAGCAAGAGAGGACCAAGGCGCTGCCAAAGAGATGAGGGGAAAGATCTTTATATTTTTCTGAAAACCAAACGTTGAAGTAGTTTCCTCCAAGACAAAAGCAAGGTTCCCATACCTATATTTTTTTTTATTTAGAGGCAAGCAGGCAAAAGAATTCAAAATTATAATCTCCACCTGCCATAATACACTGATTTATAATAATTTAGAACATCCATAATTTAGAATAAGGGAGAAGAAAAAAGGTAACAATAGGAATAGTACAACATGCATTCACTCACTCCAAATAAGACTAAGTCTAGTACTAGTTTTCTGCTTTCAAAAACTTGACTTCCAAAGATCTCCTCTCCAGTATAAAAATGATGTTAAATTATGTGTCAACATGATTAATACAGAAAGCAGAAAATAATTCCAAATGAAAGAACACTTGTCTCCCCTTCTTTAAACCTTCCTTTTGAAAAGTAATAAAACCCAGTAACACAACATCCATAAAACTTAAAATATTCATTATTACTATAAATAATATTTCCTCCACTGAGATGAAAGCACCCATACACATACAACCTAATATCTGAATACCAGCTCATAAAATAGCTGAAAAAAGCTCATAAAATCTGAATACAGTCATAAAAACATAATAGCATATCATATAGCAGCACCATTTCCATGTTTTCCATACACATAGTGTAAATCAGCAAAAGTCTACTGAGGGAAGAACTGCTCTTTGAAAAGAGCAACGGGTAACACACTGAACAGAAAACATTGAAAGCAATGCACCAAAACCTCAAGCTGGAGAGGTTGACACTTTAGATGATTTCTTAGTAGCTTTGTGATTTTTTGTTTTCCTGTTGCTGCTGCTTGCTAAAAACATACCTGTTTCAGTGGACATAGATTTGTGAGCTAGGAACTCGTTGAATAAGAGCCATTAATCTATCATATACTTTGTGAACAAAATGAAATCTTGGATACCTTGGCATGGAAACAAACTGGTGATATATTCCATATAGTTCAGTGATGTGACTGAAACAAATACTTTCCCTAGGAAGCAGGCTGAAATCAATTACTTACTTTTTTGTTTGGAATTAGGGGCAGAGTGCACTTCTGCAGTTACAGTTTTTAGAGATTTGGGAGGTTCTTTAGGACCCCAGTCTTCTTCCCACGCCTTTTTAAATTTTTCTTCCTCTGCCGTTATCCTATTGAAAAAAAAAACCATACTCAGAATTCCTAGCTGCAAACAGTAGCATCAATATAAGCTTATTACATTCCCAGGTTGCCCAGGGAAGTTGGGGCTGCCCCATCCCTGGAGGTGTTCAAGGCTGGGTTAGATGGTGCCTTGGGTAACCTGATTTAGCGGGATGTCCCTGTCCATGGCAGGGGGGTTGGAACTCTATGATCTTTAAGGTCCCTTCCAACCATAACTATTCTATGACTCTAATGCCACAATTTATTATCACCATAACCCTCATGTTTTGCAGGTGCCAGTTTCCTATTCTGTAACTGTGCTTTACCTACTCATATGCATTGGACCCTATGTTTAGCTAAAATGGAAATACTACAAAATTTCACTTGAAAGAACATGCAGAATGTTTTCAGCTGTACCTAACATATAAAGACCCTTTTTTCAGGCAGCACGTAGGCTTCATAAGGTTTTTACTTACTGCTCTATTTCTCTACGATATCTCTCCTCTTCCTCTGCAGCCTTCTGGGAAATCTCCAGTTTTCTTCTATAATAAAAAGAATTAGGACACCGTGATAAAAATAATATTTCATGAATCAGAACTCCTAAAAAGTGTGTCAGCATGTAGTTAGTAAAAGATATAGAAAACAAATGCATATGAATTGGGGGAAAAACCACTCCTTTTTAAAGGTCATCTTTATAGAGGACATCAGAGGTTCAATACTCTCCTGTAGGTACTCCAAGGATATTCATGCTCATCTGGATAATAACAGCTTATCATCTATTTAACTCTGAAAGTCACTATCTCCTTCTGAGATGGTTTCATAGTGTGTTATTCTAAGAGTACAAAATTTTAACTGTCCTGCTAAAAATAAAGGATGAGGGAATGGCAACAGGAAAATAACTAATAATACTGAACAACAGGGGTATGACAGTTGGAGAACAAAACGACCTTTCTACTCAAGATATGTTTGAATGATATCAGCTTTGAAAACTCAGAACATCTGGAGCACCAAAGTATGAACAGAGGCTCTGCAAAAGAAAAATTGAGTTAATCCAAGTTGGGAATCTTCTCACAGTTGCCTTTCTTCCATACCCTTTTCAAATCCAAGCTAATTTTTTTTCAGACTGTCCTATACAAAGTCCTTACAGTCTCTCTTTCTCTTGCTGTTCTTTGATGATTTTGTTAGTCTCCAATGCAAGTCGCTTCTGATGCATTAACTCCTGGCGTTCTTGCTCACGGAGACACGCTTCTCTCTGCCTTTCTTCTTCAGTCATGAACAGCTCCTTTCCCTGCAATCAGAACCACCACCCAAATCAGTTGTGGAAAGGTCTCATGAACATAGGTCTAGCAAATAATTCAAAACTGATTAAGTACTCATACACCTATCATTTCTTTACATCCTTTTTTCTGAGAAATGCTTTCTGAAAGACCCTGAAAAATCTGACCAATTCATTACAAAGAGGTACTCTACTTCCAGTCTCAAAGTAATGATGTGCTAAACACCTCACAAGGTGCACGCAATTACTAAGCTCAGCAACAACAGTGCAGGGGCCATGCCAAAGACATGCTCATTGTGTTAGCCAGAAAAAAAGCTCCACGTTTTACTTTCTTGAAAACTGAGCTACGCAGTGCTAAAGAGCACCACACTGAATGAATCCCAATGTGGAAGAAACAACACAGTTCCTGTGCTTTACTGCTCTTGTTCCTGGCTGCTGTGTAAATGTAGCATCATTCAGGGAATCCAAACACAGGGGGAACCTATATTGCCAGAAAGGTGATCTAGTTGATGAGTTTCAGTTGGTTTTATTACTGTTTCATTTGCTTTACAGTTAAGATAACAGCATTATTTTCTGTTGAAGAAAGGTATTTCCATGATGCTCTTTATGAAACATTTGATGACATTTGTCTAAATTTTCATTAATGAAATTTAAATCCCATGTTATTTAGGAAGACAGGATTTTTCATGTCTCCAAGGCTCAAAAGTAGGCAGCTTGAACAAAAACAGGAAGTGAACAATGCCTTTGCCCCACGGACTTCATGAACTTTGTTGACCAAAAAAAATGGAGTTCAGAAGCTGTTTACTTTTGTAATCTCTTCCTCAGTATTGAGGAAAGTAGAGATATGCAAGATGAAGCAGAGTGGAGAAGAAGAGTTCCATTGCAACAATTCACCATTTTAAGGATGCAACTACAGCAGTATATGCCAGAGTAGATCCCACCCTTTCTAAGAGATGGTAATGTATCTGGGAAATAAAACTAAGCCCTTAGGATGTTGAGTTCCTGGAGCTTAATCAACTAGTTTAGAGCATTTGTTTAAACAATGTCTACAATGCCTTTCAGCAATTACATCTTTTATTACTATAAGAACAGTTTAATTAAACAATGAATACCTTCATATAGCTACACATTAGATATGAACCCTTAGGAATCCGCTTAAATGATTTACTAAATCTTGTTTTCCCTATTTAACTCAGTTGCAAAGCAATTAAAAAAATACCTTCTTATATCCTTTTGTATATAACTACACATTTTACTGTAAGAAGGAATAAAGTAGCACAAAATATTTATTGAAAGTCACACTGAAGTCAGTGGGAAGATTTAACCAACTTCAGCTGGCTTTCAATTATGCCCCAAAGGTATACAGTTCTGTGCAGGATGAAAAATTAATTGAATCCAATGCAATTCATACTTCATGTTTCAGCAGAAGCAGTTCTCTATTAGGACAAAAGCTCTCAAACATAAGAAAACATTAGAATAAAGTTAATTTCCATTTCTTGTCAAGGGAATGGTTTTGCACCAGCCCACAGTCATGAAATTGTTTTATTCGAGAATAACGTAGATAGATATCAATGAAATAATCAAAAGCCACTCACCACTGCCCTGGTTTTACAGAATTCAGTGGTACAGACATTACGAAAGCCCCACAGCTTTACTGCCTTTTTTTTTTTTTTTTTTACCATTTATTTGCCTACATAATAACTTTCACAAATCTTCTGCTTTTATAAATATAGTACTTACAGCACCTGCTACCACAGTGATTGTCAAAGTACGGCTACTTTTGAGCACTCTGACTGCCTGTAAATTAAAACAGAACAAAAATCAGTCTGAATTAAGCAATAAAAGGCCTGTATAGATAGGAAGAATGATGCTGGTTGTCAATGCCATATTTTTCAGAAGATGTACATGAACTAAAATGGTGGTAGATATTAAAATCTCAATATTCCCATGTTCAATACACAACGTCTTTGGTTAAGTAGCCTGGTATATAAACATATTTTTCGCAGTCAGAGAAATCAGACAGCTGCTTAATAAGCTGATAACTACAAATTCAAGGAATTTGGAAAACTTGATCTTACCTCTTTATGATCCACATTAGAGAAGTCCACTCCATTTACCTCAACAATCTGATCACCCACCTAAAGGAGTTAATCCAAATTTTAGTAGATGTGCTAAGTTAGTACATATATGAAATGAAAACAGAAAGAGATATACTATTTAATATTCCTAATGCAATAATCATAGGTACTGTCTGAGTACAGAGAGAATAAATTGGAAACTGGCCAGGCTTGCACATCCTCCTATGTTAGCATTTCCTATTGCCCCTGTTTGAGACTGAATACTGAGCTTGATGGACTATTAGCCTGACCTAGGAGAGAACTCTCATGGTCTTAACATTTAGGAAATATAAGTACAAGGTATTTCTTCCTCATCCTTACTAGCTGCAGGGTTTTTTTTACTTCACAGTGATCCAGAATTCTTGAAATAGTAAATACTAAACAAGATTTCATTGTGGTACCTACCTTGGAAGGTGGCATACTTACCTCTAAGCCCACCTCTGCTGAAAGAGAACCCGGCTTAACATTGCTGATAAAAATGCCTGGTTTTTGTGTTGGGCCACTGGAAATACTGGTGTAATATACAAAACAAACATTTGTAGGATAATATTAATAGAATTATATAGTATAATACAGTGAGAAGTCTTAGTTGTTTTCTCATAATTTGTTTCCAATTAAAAATACTGTCATCATATTACCCTATTCTGAAACAAACACTGGCATTTGCCAGTACACACAGAATGATTCTTAGTTGTTTTCTCATAATTTGTTTCCAATAAAAAAATACTGTCATCATATTACCCTATTCTGAAACAAACACTGGCATTTGCCAGTACACACAGAATGATTTATTGGTCTTCTTTTCTATCTTTTACAGCACAAAACTGTAATTTAAGAAAAAGTCAAAGGAAAAATACTTGAGCTTCTGGATTTTTTTCCTTCGATGTTGAAATTAACATAGTATGCTGACCTACAATGTCTAAGGGACTGGGACACTAATGATATTTAAAAGCACATACATAACACAATATAAAAATACTAATTTCTTTAGGCTTACTCACTAAACAGTGGTATACTATATGGTATAATACAATGTTGTCAACCAGGGGCCAAGGTCTAGCCTGGAAACTTTAAGCTGCTGTCCTGGCTGGGCGCAAACATAGTAATGATTTTTGTAGATAACATATCCAGCAGGTGATGTTGAACTACCTCTCCAGATTTGTAAATAATTTCTTGAAAACCTTTAGATCTTCCACATAACATGAAAGAAAACTTAGGCTTTAGTAAATACTCTGCACAGTTCAATCTTGATAATTTCAACTACTTCTTCCTAAATCTAAAAGCAATCCTACAAAATCCCATCTACCTCAAAAGCTCCATAACTAGCTGCAAGGACAGTAGACTGAGAAGCATCTTTTCATAATTCTAGAAGCCTTGCAAATTCAACATTACTTTTAGGAAATGGATATAACTGTGTGATGGTTTCTCAGTTCCTTAAGGACAACAGAAAGCTACCTATATCTAAATTCAGGAAGCAAACCTGTCGATGGACAGTGCTGGAATACACTACATCACAGAGCAACATTTGAAAGTATTTTAAAATGTAAAAGCATTTAAAAGATCCAATTCCACAACTACTTGTATCAAGTCTCTTCCAGCCTGCTACTCTTATTTTTAAATTTAAAAGTGTTTGGGATTTTTTTGTTTTAATTCAGAACTTTTAACTTGTATTTATGCTTTATCTGTTCACTTGTCTTCCTGATCCATCATGGATCTGCATTTTGGTGATATTGTGTCAAGGAATGATGGAAATAACTGCCTTGGATGTCTCAATGGAACCAGTCACATTAAGTAAGAAATGTATACCCACCTGCATCCCATGCCCTTTGTACCAATCAAGCTAATGAAGACTTTCTTCTCTTTATTGTCTCTCCCTCCAGATGAAGCAAGACCAGCAACACTGCCCTTTCCTTCCTGTAAGGGGATAAAAAAAAAAAAATGCTGCAGATGTCACTCTGTTGCACTCATATCAAGACTACAAAAAAAACCTTCTCAAACCCAGGATCAAACCCTGCCAAAATCAAGATAGGATTCCTTCTAGGTCCTACTGGAGATGAATATGAAGTACAGTCATTTCAGTGGAGCTGCATGGCTGAAGTGAAAGACTGAGCTTATCTTTCCATTTGGAGAAGACTTTACATAGACAAACTTTGTCTTCAGAAAAAAGCAAAGGAAAACTAAAATTTAAGTGATATGGCAAAACAATAATTTTGGATGTTCCCTGACAAAAGAACTGGAAAAGCAAATGATAGTGCTGACTGAAAGCTAAAGAATGGTAATTGTGGTTTCTTTTTCACTGCTGCAACCCACAGAAGTCACTTGAATTTGTATCTGTCATTCCTTCACTGATATAGCCAAAATAGGCCAAATAAGCTGTTCAAGATTTATACAATAGAACTATAGCCTGGTAAGTTAAAACTCAAGCAAAATAAAGTACCAATTAATGAGTAAAAGATATTTCATTTGTATCCTGCCCATTCCTTACCTAATGATGCTAGAACCATTTTACTATCAGGAAAGAAGTTTCTCTCAGACCACTTGTAACAAGATATTGCATCATAGCAATACACCCAATAACCTCTGTGATAAGGTCAGAGGATTAAGTGTTTCAGAACCACTAGAGATTTCCCAGAAGGCATCTTAATATATTGATGTCTTACCCCAGATTCAGACACAAATTGGTCCACATATTGCCATTTAAGCGGTTCATCTGCTGAACTGCAAAGAAAAAATAATTTAGATTAATGGGGATAAATAAATATGAATGTACTCAAGTAGATACTTTGGAATGTTGCCTGCTATTCTGCATCCACAATTTCCTTTGGATACTATTCACAACAACTGGTTTATTTTCCAGTAATTTAGACAGAACAAACAAGCATACAATTATTTAGATTAATAAAGCTGGTCACACATAAAACTGAGAAAACCTCAAGTAAAACAATTCTGGGAGACTCTGAGAAAGGCTGTAAAATAATCATAACAACTTGAACAGCTTATGTAAATGTCGCTGAAGAGAAACACCTCCCATCATTAGCATTTTCCAAACATTCCACTTAAAGTTTCAACTATTCATCAAAAACTGGAAAAGGACAATAATTTAAAGTTTTTCTAGGCTATGATGCAATCCTCAAATGTTACGCACAGAATAGCAGTGGAGCTCTCCGTTAAGTCAGGTAATGAATTTCTAGGTAATATCCACTAATAATAGGGAATTAAAAATTGGTTTATCTCAGTAGGCAACTGGCATTTAAGTCAGATTCATCAAATAAGACATCTGCCTGTTCATCACAAAGGATGTGACAATTTAATTGGCTATGGAGATGCCCATTCACACGTTTTCAGAAACAGATTCCTTGGATATTGAGGAGACTACCTAAAATGCTTAACCTAATTTGTTTTCAAATTAAACATCATTACCTTTTGACAGGTATCATGCCAACATCTGGAAAAGAAAAATACTCTGTTAAGTAACACCTTCAACAGATCACCAGCAATCTACTAAAAGCAATTTTAGTGATATAGTGATTTTTTTCATGTTACTTACGTCTTACTTTTATGGACACTATTTTCTTTGTACGAATAAGGTTTATTACTTCTTCATGTGTGCACGATGAAATGGAATATCCATTTATACGAACTATCTCATCTCCAACCTCAAAAATGAAAGGGAGAAGAAAAAAACTCCTCTGGATTAACATTAAAGGGTACAATCATATGATCTGGCAATCATTATGATATATGTGTTTGATTATGTCAACTCCTGAATATTTTTTTTTAATTTCAGGTAATGTCCAGATCAGATTCACCTGTACCTGTCTGAACTTAATTTAACATCAAAAGGACAAACTAATGGTCAAGTAACAATTTTATAAATAATATCTAGTCACTACACATCAGACTTGTACTCCACAGATTAACACAAGTGTCTGTATTTCAATTCAAATAGTTTTGGAGGCATTTTCTTCCTTTACACTCCAGCAGTTTAAGTTTGCTTTTACTATACTAGTGTAAAAGATAATCCTCACTGCCAGTGTGTAGTACCAGCCTCCAAACAGTTCAATATTGTTCTGGACAAATCACAGAAAAAAGACCACAAAACTCTCAAGAAGAAATGAGAGTTGAAATTTTAAAAAACCCACAACTATCCTCCAGCATCTTTGTATTAGTAGACTGTATGAAAAAGAAGTAATGTATCTGGAAACAAAGACTACAGAAACAAATCTATGCAGTGCATTCAGTTTATTTCCAAGACTCACGATCTGATCCAAAACGAAGCCAGCTTTACACAGAAACTACATATGACCAAGTACATAAATTCAATATAAAGACTGTTTTCTGGCACAGAGAACAATTCCTCTAAAGCAGAGTGGCTCAATGGAACCTGCTCTTTAGGAATCACCCCTATCACATGTTATCACCTGAACTGCAATTCATCGAGTACGCTTGCTGGCATAAGCCGAAGGCCACACTGGAGACCACACTAACGTTTATCAGCAATCAAATGGCAGCACCCCAAGTACATTAATTGGCAGTGATCAATTTACTAGTGCAGAAAAGAGGGTGTGTTTAGCTGCTTCTGTAAAATTTCTAATACTATTTATCAGAACACACGAAAGAACTAATAGAACTAATGTTTATTTGGTGATAAGGCAACAGGACATAATTGGAAAGCTTTTATTTCAAAAGGATACTCTTCCTCCAAATCCAAATTTGATATCACACAATGATTAGAATAAAAACATCCCAGTTCCTATGAAGTCCACCTAATGATCCTCTTTGCTTGGTAAAGAGAGAAGAAATTAGTGATGGAGACATCACCCACTTCATTTAAGGCTGTATCCTTATTAGTTGATCAAATTAACACTGAAAAATTCCAGGCCCTGGCTAGAACATAATAAGGAGAGACTTTTATGTGATGTGAAACACATGACATGGCTGTGGGAAAACCAGGGCAAGCTCTCTGCCATCAGGCAATGCAAATAAATCCTCTGCACAGTAGGGTAGACAAATGATTGCAAGGAAATGGTTTGAACAGCAAAACTCCAACAATACCTTCTTACACCTTCTGCACCTTGACCTCCACAAGGAGGCCAAATACTTTGGCTCTACTGTTGTCCAGTAGCATTTCTCATTTCTTATAAATTACAATGAATATTTATTATGTAAAATGTGTCAAAACATCACCCTGATAGCTACAAGACTTAACATTAACAGAACAAGATTTTGTCTTTAGTTAGGGAAACTTTGTGTGCCTCCTCACAAATACATCTGCTTTCATGACAGCATTATCCCAAATTTACGACTTTCTAACACATTCTACTTAAAGACTCAAGTTTCAAGCTGTCAAATTTCAGTTTAGGCTTAAATTTCCCATGCTGGCATTTGCATCAAGATGATTTCAAGTTTAAACAAACTTAAAGCAACTACTTCTGAACAATAAAACTTGGATGAAATGAACTGTCATGTTCATTAAAAAAAAAAATCTTTACAAGTAATATGGTGAGTGGCTCTGTGCTTCCACTTTATTTTTGGAAAAGGTCCTTACACTAGAAATTAAGAGCATACTTTTTATAGTCTTAGTTTAGCCTTTATTGACTAAAACGTTTAGTCAGGAAGAGGCAGGCCCATCATAAAATATTTGGCAAAAGCTAGGTAACAAAGACTCTGGCTATACTAGCTCTGATATGGGGGGACTTCCCTTTCATCTACTTCCTTTGGGACTATCAGTGCACCAGGCTCTGGTGCCAAGATCAGCTGTGAACACATTTTCAGCTGTTGCTGCAGGAGATCAGAAGAGTTTGCTCTTCCAGAATGCAGGAGGCACAGGAGACTCACCAGGAGCAGGAACAGATAAGAAGTTTCATTCAGCCCTAACCACTAAGGTGGTGCGAAAAAAAATATCTTTGTGCAAAACCCACTATCTCCTTACAGAATGAAAGACTTCATATTAATATTCACAACAATATTACAATAAATATTATAATCTTTAATGATTTTCTTAATACTGTGTGATCAATTGCCACCTTAGATAACACCGTGAACCTTTTGTGAACTTTTTTTAAAAAATGTAACAGTTTGGTTATTTTTTCCTTTTAAGTCACATATTTATCATTTCCCTCATAGAAACTTTTCAACTTCAAGGTCATACCACTAGCCTTAATGAGACTAAGGAAGTGATCTACAGTGGCCACAGAGACTAAATGATACAGTGTATCCAGTGTTTTCCCATCCCACAAGTTTGATGAGAGCACATGTGAAGAAGGGAGAAAGAAAAAAAAAAAATCACAGTCTAGCTCCCTGAGGAGTAGTTTCCTTGTACCTTGTGACAGTTTTAGGGAAGAAATGGGTACAGCTGGAGACTCCTCCTCTGGCATTGCACATCTTGGCACCAAAAGCCTGTATTTGCATCACCAGATTAACATGAGATGAGGGAACAGAACTGGAACGAGGAATTCCTCAATATGACCTGTATTACAAGAGACTGTAATATTAATACACACTGTGACAGCCCCACCTTCAGGTGACAGGACATTGGGCACGACACCAATGCCATCACCTTCTGCCTTTTTTTCACATGTATAGGTTGGTGCAAAAATAAGTGGTGTTTTTGTAAATGTGGTGCTTATTTTGAATTAAACTTTTAGTCATCTGTGTTCATGCAGGAATACCATCTTAAAGCCTGAAAGTAATTCTACTTACTTATGCTAATAGTTTTGATTTTACCGTTTATTTTTTTTTTTGTATCATTCTGTCAATATAAAAATAGAAAAAAAGGGGGGGGGGGGGAATTAAAGCTATT
This sequence comes from Coccyzus lansbergi, assembly GCA_033558105.1. Lineage (NCBI taxonomy): Eukaryota > Metazoa > Chordata > Aves > Cuculiformes > Coccyzidae > Coccyzus > Coccyzus lansbergi. The sequence goes on along the minus strand of JAUMJK010000121.1, from coordinate 2,584,673 downwards.
TTTTTTGCATGAGCTCAAAAAAGGGACTTAAAGCAGTGGAATCTGCTAGCAATATTTGGCCAGGAATGAAAATGAACGAAAGTAATGAAAATCAATGAACATACAGCTTGACATTTGCCCTAAAAATTTTATAATGGAAATGAAAACCTTAAGGGTGGTGAGGGCTGTAGACATCCTTCTGTGATAGATGAGAGCCACACAAAACAGCTCAAGAGGTTCCAGAACTAAATATTGACCATACAGCAGTTATTCAACATCTGCATCAAATTGGAAAAAAATAAAAAAAGTCTGCTCTGTGCTTTCATTGAGTAAAAATGATTCATATCTTGATTACATTGTGATATGATAAAAAAATGGATTCAGCAAATGGGAACACTCACTACAACTTCTTAAATCCTAGCAAAACCATCACAGCAGAGAAATAGTTCCACAAAACTGACAATGTGCACTTAGAACTACAATGTGTACATCCAACACTGGTCAATCAAAAAGGACCAATTCTTCTCCGTGATGACACCAAACCACAGATCTCACAATAGACTTTGTAGAAGCTACACAAACTGGGCTATGAAACTCCACCTCACCCCACTTTCTTACCAGACCTGTCTCCCACCGATTACCACATTTTCAAGCATTTCAACACACTCGTGCAAGAGTAGGTTTTTCATGAGCAAGCAGTAGCTCAAAACATCTTTGAAGAATTCATCAGTTCCAGGACTCCAGAATTCTATGCTACTGGAATAAGTAGAAACATTTCTTGTTGACAAAAATGTGTGCATTCTAATGGTTCTTATTTTGATTAATAAAACATGGGTTTTTTGATTAACAGACATGGGTTTACCAAAGGCAGGTCCTGCCAAACCAACCTGATCGCCTTCTATGACAAAGTGACTCGGCTGCAGGATGAGGGAAAGACTGTGGATGTGGTCTTCCTGGACTTCAGTAAAGCCTTTGACACAGTTTCTCACAGCATTCTGCTATGGAAACTGTCAGCCTCTGGCCTGGACAGGCGCACACTCTCCTGGGTAGAAAACTGGCTGGATGGCCAGGCCCAGAGAGTGGTGGTAAATGGTGTTAAGTCCAGCTGGAGGCCAGTGACAAGTGGGGTTCCCCAGGGCTCAGGGCTAGGTCCAGCCCTGTTCAACGTCTTCATCAACGACCTGGATGAAGGCATTGAGTGTACCCTTAGCAAGTTTGCAGATGACACCAAGCTGGATGGAAGTGTTGATCTGCTGGAGGGTAGGGAGGTTCTGCAAAGGGACCTAAACAGGCTGGACCGCTGGGCAGAGTCCAACGGCATGAGGTTTAACACAGCCAAATGTCGGGTCCTGCACTTGGGGCACAACAACCCTATGCAGAACTACAGACTGGGAGAAGCCTGGCTGGAAAACTGCCAGGAAGAGTGGGACCTGGGGGTGTTGGTCGACAGCCGACTGAACATGAGCCAGCAGTGTGCCCAGGTGGCCAAGAAGGCCAATGGCATCCTGGCTTGTATCAGAAATGGTGTGACCAGCAGGTCCAGGGAGGTGATTCTCCCTCTGTACTCAGCACTGGTGAGGCCGCTCCTTGAATCCTGTGTCCAGTTCTGGGCCCCTCACCACAAGAAGGATGTTGAGGCTCTGGAGCAAGTCCAGAGAAGAGCGACAAGGCTGGTGAAGGGGTTGGAGAACAGGCCTTATGAGGAACAGCTGAGAGAGCTGGGGTTGTTGAGCCTGGAGAAGAGGAGGCTGAGAGGAGACCTCATTACTCTCTACAACTACCTGAAGGGAGGTTGTAGAGAGGAGGGAGCTGGGCTCTGCTCCCAAGTGACAGGGGACAGGACGAGAGGGAATGGCCTCAAGCTCCATCAGGGGAGATTTAGGCTAGAGATTAGGAGGAAGTTTTTCACAGAAAGGGTCATTGGGCATTGGAATAGGCTGCCCAGGGAGGTGGTTGAGTCACCTTCCCTGGAGGTGTTTAAGGCACGGGTGGATGAGGTCTTGAGGGACTTGGTTTAGTGTTTGATAGGAATGGTTGGACTAGAAGATCTGATGGGTCCCTTCCAACCTGGTTGTTCTATGATTCTATGATTTTCTTCTAAGCTGAGATAAACTGCTTTAAAGTTAATGATTAGAAACTGTGATGTGTTGAAGAAAAAAACAACCACCAAAAGCAACACAACAAAACAAGAAACCACCCCCTTATCTTCTTCACTTCTTTCACAAACTTTTGAACTTCTTCTGGTAAGTACCATATGCTCTGCAATAACACAAAACATGAACACATCGGCTATACCAGAGTTGCTCATGCAGTGCAGTTTCCTCTTCACTAAATGTAAAGATTGTTTAGCTGACACAACACAGCATAAGCAGCCTACAAAAGCAACGATAAAGCAATATGCAACTGTCCTGAAGGAGAGAATGCAGTTGTAGAGGCAGAACAAGACCGTGGTCCTTCTGCAGCTCCTAATAAGTGGAACTGCCACTCCATCTACTGGACATCCACTATTCCCTCCCAGAGCACTTACAGAACTCCTAGGAACTTGACTGTTTTCATTTAAGCCAGTCAGATTTGTAACGTGATCTTTAATAAGAACAGAAATAGGTAACTAATGCAGTGTTTTTAACAAACAAACTGTGTTAAAAATGCAGAATCAGACAAGGAAAAAGTAATCTGCAGTGTTGTGTTACACCCCAATATCTCTAGCTATAAAAGAGCACTCAACCAACTTGTTCCGAACTTTCAAAATCTCATCCACCCACCCCACAGGACTGGCAGTTATGGTAGTGCAATCCTATTCCCTCTCCTAAATTCAAAGCTAATTTCCCATTCCCAAACCCAAGACTTCAGTTGAGAGCTATTCCGTTGTCCTTGATCCTTCAGGAAATTCCGTGGCTGTACTGCAAAGCAGCAAAATGTCACAGAAAAGTCAGACTAATGGCAACATGCATAAAGGCTCAATTGCTTCTACAAACCACAAAGACTCTAATGCTATTTATAATTTCACTGGTTATTCTAGGAAATGACAGGGAAGTGAGTGACCTCTGCTTCTCAAATGAAGGTTGAGTTGAGCTCCTCAACAGTAAAATCCTTAAAAAGTTTTCTCCATCCCCATCTCTGGCCTCTCTCTGGATTAATGACCTGCAAAAGTATGTACAAGTTTGCATACAACTGTTTAGACTCAAATATACAATGCTGACCTCATTTGATCTACCTAGACTTTCCTATGGATCTTACTTATTCGTTGTTGGGGAGATGGTTGGTTCGTCTTTAGTATAGTTCAAGATCCCTCCTTTACTCACATCTTCTATATCATGCATGCTATAACAGACCATGGAGACTGGGTTTGCACAAATCCAGCTTTTAAAAGGGTAATCTAACCTACTGGTATGAACTGCAATGCCCCAACACATAAAAGTATCCCAGTTTTATGAATGCAAATGGCAGTGCCATTTGTAAGTCTCTGTCTGACTTCTGCGTTGGCAGAACTACTGTTGCTCTGAGAATATCATTCACTCAGAGAGTCATAACTGCTAGTATTATATCATCTCTACAAGAGGCACATACTTGCAAAATTTTAAGTGCAGCCAAGAACATATTTTATTTTTTCTTCCATTATGAGAATGATTTTTTTTCCTATATAGATATTTTGAATACTCCTCTTTGCTCAGCTTCAGAAATTAAATGAAAAGACAGTCTAATACTCTTCAGTCACCTTAATAACATTTCTGTTACTTATTCACAATAGTGCTTTGGAAACATCCAGTCTAGGCTGAACTATAGGAGATATAAGTATTTAACAAACCGTCTCTCTTTAGGACTCTCAAACAACTTTTCCTACCAAAAAAACCTTTCCATACACTGAAGTACTTAGTAGTTGTTTTCGTATATTTTGTTGCTTTTGTATTAGTATCACTGTGTACCAATCTTCTGAACCAGAAGCAGTAGAGATAAAATTCTGCAGGATTGAGCAGAAATACCTTGTTCCATTATTTTATTATATCTCGCTGTTTGTCCTTTCCCTATTAAACAGGGAGATTTCAGACATTCAAAAGAAAAGCTGCAAACCTTAACTTTTCCCAAGTAAAACACCTATTACTTGTAACTTTTAACATAAGAAATATTATATTTCACGCTTCTAGGAAATTGAAGGGTTTTTACATAATAACATCACTGTTTCAAATATCTCATTTTGTATATTTCTGCTTTCATCACTCATCCCAATCTCCACCTCTTTGTATTGAGTAGAATCCCCACAGACATAAGTATCAGAAAGCAGAGAGGAAAAAAAAAGAGGTGAAGCACATTTCTTCATGAAAGAACAAAACACTTGCCTTTTAGAGAAACTGTAGTTAAAAAAGATCAAAACTACAAATGCCTCACTGAGCCTTTGTGATTACTCAGTCATTTTAATGTAACTTGGAAACTGTTTCAAGGAGAAATCAGAAATTAATTTGATTTTTTAAAAAACTGATGGTGTAATAGAAGTTCATTATACTTTTCTCAGACAACATTTTTTGGGATAGAAAAGCGTAGGGGTTTAGTTAAATAAAGCAGGCGGGTGAAATTTCAGAAGCAATTGGCCTTACTGAGAGACAGCAATTTAGAACAATGGACTGCCTGTCAGCTCTTGTTTTACAGTAGGGTTCAGAAAGCGTCTAATGCCTCTTATAAGGAAGGCACATTAGGTTGAACTTTAACACCACATATCAAAAAAAGTCTGACAGTTATGCAAGCTGTGAAGCACCATGTGTTCATATTAATAATACTAATACACAATCTAAATCTGATGAATTCATTGTCAGTCTCAAGCATATTTCCCTCTTATTTTCACAGAATCACTAGGTTGGAAAAGATCTACAGGATCATCGAGTCCAACCATTCCTATCAAACACTAAACCAAGTCCCTGAACACCTCATCTACTTGTCTTTTAAACACCTTCAGGGATGGTGACTCAACCACCTCCCTGGGCAGCCTGTTCCAGTGCCCAATGACCTTTTCCATGAAATATTTTTTCTGATGTCCAATCTGAACCTCCCCTAGTGGAGCTTGAGGTCACTCTCCTTTGTCCTGTCACTTGGGAGAAGAGGCCAGCTCCCTCCTCTCTACAACCTCCTTTCGGGTAGTTGTAGAGAGCAATGAGGTCTCCCCTCAGCCTCCTCTTCTCAAGGTTAAACAACCCCAGCTGTCTCAGTTGCTCCTTGTAAGACTTGTTCTCCAACTCCTTTGTTCTTCTTTCTCTACTTTCTCATTCAAATTCTAACTACATTCTGAGTTGCACTATGATTTTTATAACCCAGCTCAAAGATCCTTTACAATCCCATTCATTGTCACCAACAAACAGCACGATTGCCTCAGCTACAGAAAGCCATGAGGGCCTTTTTGTGTACTGATTAAAAAAAACAACCCAAATTGACATCCTTGCAGTAGCAAAGCAACTGAGCATAACTCCTCATCTATCAATCATGTCAAAAGACCCTGAAACAATCAGAGCTGCAACACAGCATTAAGATGAGTGTACTAGCATGACAGTTAATAGCCACTGCCTTTAAGTCCTTTATTGTTCAGCATCATTAATGTCTTCTAGTATTTTCCAGGAGATCTTTTCAAAAGCAATATAAGATACTGGTCATCATCTCAGCTTTCTGGCAGCAGAAGGATATAGCTGGGATCTTTTTACTGAGCTGATCACAATCCAGGAATAGCTCTCTTGACTACGCTTCCTATACTCATTGCATAAAATAGTGCTCAAGGTACACAAGCTTTTGTAGCGCAAGCTCTGAGAAAGTTCATCAATGCCCTTTTCTGGAGTCACCCACCGGCAAATCCCTTGCCTACAAGTAGGCTACCAACACATCCAGTACAGCATTTGTTGTGTACTGTGGCACCGCCCCCCCCCCCCGCCAATTCTAACTAAACACAGAATTTGTGCGGGTGTGTTCCTCAAATTTGTGATCTTGTGATCTTCTAAAAGCATCTGGGTAACCATGCATGTACCTGTCCAGAGCAGACTGCCAGAAGATGGGACTAATTTAATGGTGATTCTGAATAAGTGAATGGGTCATATACATAGGAATGTACAAACAAAAGGGTACATGCATATACGCAAATACACAGAAACATTCATTTATAGCCTTGACATCAAAAACGGCAGTGTGCTAAATGTGTTGTTAACAAGCAGTTGCAAGGTATTGATGATATTCAGGGAGAGTTAGAATATCATTCAGGGTACGCCTTGGAATATCACTGACAACTGGAGTGGCACAAATAACATTCAACACAGTAGCTGGAAATGGGATTGGGAATGAGCAACAGATTTTATCAATAAATTTGGAATATGCCAACTCATAAAAATGATGAGGATAAAAAATTGGAAGCATCAATCTATCATGGGAATATATGAGTCATCAGTTTGAAATACATAGACTCAAAAATATATGAGAAAGTTTAAGATGTAGCAACTACCCCATCTCCCCCATCTCCCCATGGATTGGGCTCCCTGGTCTGGTGGGTCTCTTCTGGCCTGGTGATTCTGTGGTTCTCTGGTTCTAAGCTGCAGGGCACCTGGGCTCTCTTGGAGACTCCTCCCTCCCCAGGTGTTGCTGCTTTGCCCTCTCCAAGGGATCCCTTTTTCTTCCCGGTGGGGACCAACAGCCTCTAGCTGTGCCCGGCCGGGCTGTGGGTGACGGATGCATCTCCTGGCATCACTGCTGCCCTGGCATCACCGGTGAGTCCCCATGGCACACCCTGCATCCCACGGGAGCATGGCGGCAGGGGGGGAAGAAAGGCTGGGGGGCCTGGTGGCCCCCCAGCCAGGTAGGGATGATTGGGAGGGTTCGTGGTTGCTCCAATCTCACCTCTTGACCCCTCTGTGTGCCCTTGGGCTGGGAGGAGTTATCATTCTGGGGTGGGTGATGGGTCAGTGGTGGGACAGAAGCCCTTTGGATTGGGGCTCCTTGCTTGGTGAACTGGGGGTCCCCGTTGTGTGCCTGCTGAGGGACATGGGTTGGTAATTGACAGGGGTGGTTGGACTTGATGATCCAGTGGGTCTCTTTCAACCTGCTGATTCTATGATTCTATAATTTAAAACTTTGAAAGCTCTCAGCATGAATTACACACCTAACTGACAGTCTTCTCAACAGAGTTTTTTTTTTTTAAATCCAAGAGTCATGGAGTTACACTGAAACATTACTACAAAACGCAGTCATTTAATTACACACTGTGATGCATCATGACAGTCTAACACATTATGGACTAGTATTAAGTATAATCCTTAAACATCAATACTTTCAGCAAGTATTCATAGTAGACAAATTGAAGTTAGCCAGGCATATCAGTCTTTTTATGTGCAAGCACAGATCTTTAATACTGCTTATCAAAGCATAGAAATATGCAGGCATTTGCCATAACAATTGCTCACTTCTCTCTTCACTAAGATATATACAAGCAAGAAACAACATATTCAAAAACCCCAAACACCCAAACCTTCATTAATGCAAACTGTCTAAATAGCAGTTTAGAAAAGATGTGTTTTTATGCAGAAGTATTGCCAACCTTGTTACAGTTCACGTGTTTAAGATTCAGTCACCCAAACTGCAATTCTATGGAGTACAGAGGATACTGGAGATGATTTAAAGAAAAATGTTCTCTTTTATATATTTCTATTGCATAAGCCAAAACGCCCATAATTTTTACATCAAGTTCAAATAAACATTACATAAATTATATCTGTGCAAGGTCAAATTAGCATTTTTAGTATTTATATGCTCTGTTGTACATTTAATCAGTATTTGGCAAATTAAAACATTCTTTCACATCTAGTTAGAGATCTTTGCCAGCTTGCACGTAACTGTTGCCACTCATGAAGTATAACCACTCCAGAATTTTTTAGGATAAAAGGGCTATCACATCCCAAATATGAAAAAAGGTTTAAATATCATCAAAACTGGTGAAAAGATTCAATAACTGCCTTCACCAGTGGTATCATAGTATTTAATATGACACTGACCTGCGTATTTTATGAGTCTCAAGAAACAACAAAGAGCACCTTAAAACAGGTACTTCTAAGTATTCAATTCTTACTGCCCATTTCCCTAACACTGTTGCAAAAGCCTTTCTGCAGCACAGCAGCCATAAACATAATTTTATTACCTGAAGTCCAACATTGTCTGCCTGTCCACCTTTAACTAACTGGGAGATGAAGAGGCCACAGCTAAATTCTACTCCACCTCTCACACTTATCCCAAGTCCTTCAGGATGCAAACGATCCAATCTCACTTCTTTCAGCTTTCTACAAAAAAATAGAAGATATTTATCTGTTCAGCTGCATAACACCTTGTGGCAATAACATTCCATATGAAAATAGTGTAATTTTTCTCTTACAACATTAAAACGAGTTAAAAAAAACAGCTGATTGAAGTTTGGATAAATGTGTTAGCTAAAGCCATCAAGTATTTTTATAAGAGAAGACAAGTGCAACTACTAAAGCTGTCGGCTTGTAGAGTTAGAGCTAAAATAACTTTTAATATTATTGAACACAGGAAAAATGAGAAAAAGATTGTTTCAATTAGAAAGCATTGGTTTTGACTCCCTTATGCTGCTTTTACTAGGTTAAACTACTTGGCAACAATTTCAGGCAGTTCAAAACTGCACTTCGAGCAAATGCAGCAAAAGTAAAAAGAATTATGCACAGACCTACACAGGTGACTGGTGTTCTACTTGAAATTTGTCTCAAAACCTGCTCATGCTTAAGTTAGCTGCATTGCTCTGCATTCTCTTACCGTGATCTTTTGGGTGTAAGCTGATCATACTCCACCTGGTGTTTCAATGGGATAAGTGGGCGGATAGCATCAAACAGAGGCAATCTGCTTGGTTCATTAATCACAAGTTTTAGGTCCCCCACAAGCACTGGGAGATTCATAGATCTGCAAAAACAGTGAGAAAACAGGCACAGGTAATCAATACACCAAAAAAAAATTTCATTTAATAACTTGCTGTACATGTGGCTTCAATATTTATTAGCAAGTTGAAGGGACGTGTAAAGTTATTCACACAGATATTAGCGTAACTGAAGGAAAATAGTCTCTGACAAGGCAAACCTCCTGTAAACAAAGACGAGCAACAACTGCCTCCTTCAAAATATAATAGCCGAAGTCTATATATAGCTTTTATGATTCAAGGTCACAAAACCTCACTTTTATAGACATCACCTTTAATTTCAGAGTCCTCCAAAGATTTATGGAACCATTTGGAAATAACTTCCTAGCTCAGACATAGCCACCTACTAGATTTTTGTTTCCTTACTAGTTATCAATCCTTCTATGCAAACTGAGGCTATAAGCTCCTTCCTCTCCTCAACATAGAGGACTGATAAATTGTTTTGGTCCAAGTAAACATTATGATGCTAAGCAGCCAGAGCAAAGATGTTTTAAATTTTACTTATTTTTTCCAAATCAAAATTGAAGGGCCATCAACCAATTAAGAATATCTACAGAAACTAAACTACTGTGAACATCTGTTTTATGAAAGTGTCCTTGATATTGTCAGCACCAGTTACAGGTCTAGAAAATGCACTTCATTGCCCAGGTGCAAGAGTGGAGAAAGCTTTCTAAGGTTCAGTGGAACTATTCCTACACAACATTCAGTTAAACTTAGTCTATACTATTTGCTGTTCCCTCTCTTATAATTTACATTTCCCAGCAAACCATGTTTCTGAAGTATATGCACTGAAAATACAGGTCAGGAATGCATATAACATGGGATTAGCAGTACAATACTTTTAGAAATGCTATTCACAGTGAAGTAGACATTAAACGTAAACTCCAACAGCTATTGTGCGTGGGTTTTTTGCCTTAGAATACTTCATAATGTATTAAAAAAAGATATATCATCAACATACATTCACAGAAACATTGAAAATTTTGTTCAAGTCGTTATTATTTTGGAAATTAAAGAACAGTTACTACATGCATTGTTAATTTTGTAGCTGCAAGAAGATTTTAAATAATTAAGAGCTACTGAATCAACCAGCTTTCCAAACAACAGGCTTTATGAATGGAGAAGCAATTAAACAGACCTGGGTGAAACTGAACCAGATATGAAGCTGAATACACCCATAACTGCAGCTCAGTGCAAACATCAGATGGAAACATCTACATTTCACTCAGTTGAGATGCTATTCATTAAGGTATGAATGGAAACAATGTCTATTGGAGCTGCTTGTCTATGATGAGTGGAAAATACATTCTCATCTTCTTTGGGAAGCAAAGATCAGATGCTGATCTCATTCTCAATTATATAGGACCTAAGCAACTGTGGTTTAAATCAGTTCAGCAAAAGGTAAGTTGATAGGCCTATTACGATCCATTTTTAAAATTATGTCACAATAAGCCAGAATCATTAAAAATGTCAGAGTCCCAGAATATTTTTTTCCCAGCTTTCACATAAACACTTGCAAATAAATTTTTATCTGAACAGTTAGCAAAAATCTTTGAAAAGCAAACTCAATGAAAATCCCTATTGCAAGTAAGCATTATTTGGAAATAGCAATTAATTTGATCAATGCTCTCTTCCTGTTTCCTATGAACAGTTTTACCATCTAAATGCTTTCCCCCTCAAAATATGAGCCCACTGAATTGTTTCATAAAACTGCCAAGTCATAAAACCAAAGTAACTTTATGGGTTATTACAGACATGTTCCTTCCTTGTCTGCAGGTTACACTGTAAGATTTGATTAAACAAAAAAACTATTAATTGAACTACTTTTCCAGCAGCATACAGAAAGACCACTTAAAATCCTGATTATTCGCTCTTTGCATTTAAGGGTGTTAACAAAATTCTACATAAACATATAAAAAGCTAATTCTTACTGGTGGTACATTCGTAGCACATCATAAAGATAATCCTTCTCTGCTTCATTGTCAATTAGTAGATTAACCTGAAAACCAAAGGATATTATTGTAAATCTCTGAATAAATAGCCACAAACGTTGAACACACAAGACTTTAACACATTCTTAAGCCGCAGAGCAGAAATTGCAATAAGACTTTTTTTAAAGATAAACATATTTTTGCAACAGAGTATTACCTCACAGTGCAAAACTTAAAACAAGACTTTCTAAAATTATTATTACAACAATTACAAAAGGTGGAAAATACCAATACATTCTGTATTTCCCCAGAGCAATAATATTATCACAATAACATAATGTTTACCTTACCTGATAATCACTGTACTGTTGAATAAATGTTTTCAGAAATCTTTTTGGCCATTCATTAATGTAGCACATGCTGTCACAATTAAAACCACACTAAGATGATTATAATCTACGCACTGTTATCCAAACCACCGATTTCAGGATTTCACTTATTATGCAAACTGCTACTCTACCATTCCTCTTTACTCCAGCGCTTAACTGATAGAACCTGTTAGTTATTCTTTCCTCCCCCACTAATAGTACATTTACCTAAAGCAGTGTCATGTTACTGCGCCTGCTCTTGGATAACTACAGTAAAATAAAGAGAAAAACCCAAAACACCCAGGAATTCTCATACAAGGATTTCAATTTATATTTGATCACAGTCAGACCCTCAATGATCTTGCAGGGAGAGGTCAGATCACATTAGTTTTAAATTTGGACAAGCTTAATGTTTAGGAAAACAATTTACATCTGACTTAAAGTCTAACATTACCGTGACATGAAGTCCGAGGACCAATTTGCATACTTAAAGAAAGGCCCTTTCTTTCTAGACTCGCAATCGTTTGCATTATAGTCTAAACTAAACACATGTTTCGTATTCCCTTTGCCCCTTCTGGCTCTCTAAAGCCAGCAAGACTCCACATGCAGGTAGCTTCCCATTACTCATCTCCTGTGGAAAAAGATGATTTCAGAACACTAAAAAGCCAAAAAGCTACATGCAGAACAACCAATTTCTTCACAGTGAATTTCAAAACACAGAAGAAAAAGTCTGCCTTAAAAAAAATAAATCAAATGGTTGCAATTAAAACTTACTGCTTGGACAATGCTGTACGCAGACTCAAGGAAAGGTGTTAAATGCAAAATGAAGCCTAACATCCATTTTCCCCTCCCCCTTCAGTAAAAATACAACATATAAATCAGCTTCAATTCTGGCACACAGAACTCAATCACTACTGCTCGCTAACGTACTGTATGAGTGAAGTCTACTAAAGAACATTAAATGTTTAAAGACATCAACCCTACAACTGCAAAGAGCAAAACCATCATCATCTTTTCTCCTGATTTGCAAAGCAACCAGTAATAACATTGTATTTTTCTCCTGATATACCAGCTGATGGACACATCTCCTGTTCCCTCCTGGGAACTGCAGGGCTATGTCTAAGTTCTGCCATTTAATCTCACAAAACACTCAGTCATCATGTTGGATTCCTGCACTTCTCAACCTGCACCCACAACTTCCTTGTCCTCTAACAAAACCAAACCCTGCAGTGACCTCTTATTTATTCAGAATGTTACAGCTGGGTTAATCTTCCCAGGCCATCTCTCTAATTAGGTCATTCTCCTGCTGTCTTGTATTCCACCAGTTATCACTTCATTGTAGCCACCTGCAGCTCTCACCATTTTCCTAATTCATTAACTCCTTCTGACACATACTTCACCTAGGCCTATACAACAGTTTCTAAGAGCTGATTCTAATTTCAAAAATCCTGAAAGACTCCCCTGCACGTTAAGAAAAAAATTATTAAAACGATCGGTGGTGATGTGGTGTAACTTGGATAAGATAGTTATTTTAGTAGCTCTCTGTTTCTCAACAGAAAAGGTATTGGATGGATGATTTTACAGCTGTTAAAACAAGAAATATCTGGATATAGCCCCAGGTAACCTGCTCTCAGTGGCCCTAGCGGTTTGGAGTGGATGGTCCCCATATATCGCTTGAACCTCAATCTTTCTGTGATTATTTAAGGATTTCTTCATATTAGCTGTATAATTTACAATTCTAGAACACAATGAGTTAGTTATTCTCTATTTCTCACTAAATAACTTGCACTACTTTTCAAATAAATCACTAAGGAATCATTACAAAAACTGCATCTACTTACAAAAGAAAAATGAAATCTGGCAACAAGTCTATGTAAGTTTATTCAGTAGAATAGAAGTTGTTGTTGGGAAAAAAAAGCAATTTTTGGTGTGGAAAAAGTTCAGAGTACAGTAATGCTATACTGGAGCACCAGCCTGATCTGTCAGCTTTCATAGAATAACGCAAAGTTCTATTTCAGCCACACACCCATTGAGAAACTATTGAGGAAAATGGAAGAACTGGCCAATATATGTTAATATGTTCATATTTTGCATTGCTGTTTGGTTGATAGGGAGAACCGATTAAAATTGCTAAGGAAAAAAAAGTGAAAGAGGCAAATAATTGAGGAAAGATCCTATAGTTGAGTATTTTCAATGTTCTGAAACAGAAAAAAGTATCAAATATATTAAAATTGCTACACAAGCCATTAGAAGCAGGATGACACAAAATAATTTAAACAAAAGACCTGTTCCAGTAGCCTTTTATTCAGATAAAGTTTTCACCGAGATATGCATCCTACTTATTGTACTGTTTGTTGGTTCAAACAAGGCTTACATTATCCGGGCAGGGCTAGAATGATTAGGAACTATAGCAGCAATGAAACGGAAAAGGTTTAAAGTTCAAGACGGTAACTATTCACCTAGGAACTAGTCTCTACAGATAGGTTGCACAACCCTTTGTTGAGTTATACAGTAACAGGTAGCAAGGCAAAAATAACCTGCTAGATGGCTATAGTTATCTCTACGGAATAACCAGGTCCTTGATGATTTTGTCCTTCAGTTTGTCATGTAGGTGGGTTTCTTTTGCAGTCTATTTCATTATAACAAATATTTATTGGCTTTATTACTAAGGGATGCTTTTATACAACATAACAACATACTGCTGCAAAAAAACTCCATTCCCTAGCTGAGCAGAAAACCTTTCCTTAAACAGAGCTTTTTGAACTAACGTTGTTTATACAATTTTGAGCTCCGCCGAGCATTTATTTAACGAGGCAAACGACAACAAGCCGTTCGAGGCGAGGCAGACTGAGCAGCTCCGCGTTTCCAGTGCCTTCACACCTGACTGCACCGGCACAAAGGACTCGGGAATGGTAAGGAGGAACCGGAGCCCTCTGGGCACCGCAGGGCTGCGAATGGCAGCTGCCTGGGCCCGCTCTGCCGCACCACAACTGGGCTGCCCGCAACGACTTTTGACATGACATTGTTAAGTGATTCTGCCTCCCTGTTCCTCCCCTGGGAGACCTCATCTGGAGTAACGTGTCCAGTTCTGGAATCCTCAACGTAAGAAGGATATAGAGCTGTTGGAACAGGTCCAGAGGAGGACTACAGGGATGATCAGAGGGCTGGAGCACCTTCCATATGAGGACAGACAGGCTGAGAGAGTTGGGCTTGTTCAGCCTGGAGAAGGCTCCGAGGAGGCCTTAGAGCGACCTTCCAGTGTCTGAAGGGGCTACAAGAAAACTGGCGAGGGACTGTTCACAAAGGCTTGTAGTGATAGGGCTAGGGGCAATGGGTATAAACTGGGGAGGGGCAGATTTAGACTAGACATAAGGTAGATTTTCCTCACCATGAGGATGGTGAGGCACTGGCACAGGTTGCCCAGGAAAGCCGTGGCTGCCCCATCCCTGGAGGTGTTCAAGGCCAGGTTGGAACCTTGGGCAACCTGGTCTGGTGGAAGGCGTCGCCGCCCACGGCGGGGGGGGGGGGTTGGAACTGGATGATCTTTAAGGTCCCTTCCAACCCAAACTACCCTATGCTTCTGTGATTCTAGTGAGACAAATCGAGCCCGAAGAAGCGCGCGCACCGAGGATCTTCCTCGTCTCTCCCTCGCTTTTTAAAGGATTTAAGTTTTCCCACCCGCTCCTCCGCGCCACGGGCAGAGCCCCGAACTTCTCCCATCCCCGCCGGAGCCCCCGCGCCCCTACCTTGTGCCGGAACTCGCGGGCTACGCGACGCTCCATGGGGCGCGGGTGCGGAAGATGCGCGCGTTTGCCCGCGGGCGGTGCGCGGCTGCGGGCGATGCGCGGGTGCGTCTGCGCGGCGCCGCCTCCAGCATCCGCGGCCGACCCGGCGCTCCCGAGCTGGGTAGCGATAACGCGCTTTGGTTGGTGAAGGCCAAAGCAAAAGAGAAAGAAAAAGCAAAAGAACCTTTCCCCCCGCCCGCCCTGTGTTCCCTGGCCCTCTCCCCGGGCTGATTTTTACAGCTGGTGCTTTTCAAACGGCGCAGAGCTCTCATCCAGACTTCTCTTTTGCGTTTCACAGAATCACACAACAACCAGGTTGGAAGGGACCCGTCGGATCTTCTAGTCCAACCATTCCTATCTAACACTAAACCAAGTCCCTCAAGACCTCATCCACCTGTGCCTTAAACACCTCCAGGGAAGGTGAATCAACCACCTCCCTGGGCAGCCTATTCCAATGCCCAATGAATATGAGAGGAATGCATTTTAAGTCTGCGTACAAACAAATACAAAAACTATTTCCAGAAAACAATTTTCTCTTACAAGTAAAACTACTAGGTCACAAATCATGTCTTCTACCCAAGTTCCAGTAGCACACTGTACTGGAAAGTGATTCCATCCAGGCATTAGACACCCAGTTGTAGAATTTCTTCCCTACATACGCCTGTGTCTTATACTTGAAAAGGAAAGAGATACATGAAATTTAAGGGACGCATAAAATACCATGTATGTTTCCTTTAAATACACATAGACTGTTCAAGTCATTGATATCTAACGATTGCTTCTATTTGCAGTAATAGATAATTTACAAGCTGAAATTATGAACATATGAAATAAAGTAACATTTTTGTCATATAGAGAAATTTTCCAGGAGTGGGAAACTCCTTCGTGTAGTAAAATATTGTCTATTCAACTTCATTTGGTGATGTGAAAACTGCTGTAAATCATCCAGTAAAGGACATACCACAGAAAGGATGGGGCTGTTAGTTTGTTCTGCTACATGAATTCATGTGCTGTACTGTGCATAAATTAAAAGCAAACAAACCCACAAAGCTATCCCGTGTTCAAACACTGGATGGTTGATAATCACTAGATTTATGAGATGTTTCTGTTACTTCAAATATGTCATATTAAAAGATGGTACAATTGTGACTTTACTGTTTTGGATAATGAATTTTTTCATAGCAAGAAATCAAACTGCATCTAAATTATCTTTCTGTTAGTTTCAGTTATTGTTTGCTGCTTGTTGCATTAGGGGTAAATTAATATAGTGGACAGTCCATTTAGTAGGCAAGGAAATACACATTAATATGTGTGTTGTGTAAACTGATGCCTCTTACTTTTTATTTACTTCGTGTACTTCCACTAATGTAATGTGGATCAAAGTGCATCAGAGCCAAGCGCACAGCGTATTTGCAGTAGACAGGCTCTGCTACATGTTCAGGCTAGCACATAATTCTAAAAAACTGGATCTATAGGGGAAAGGCTATGCTGAAGTTAAAGAATATCTTTTCTGCCTCTTATTTTCTCTCATACACATTCTCCCTCCAAGGTTTACTGGAGGCAACAGAATCTTCAGTGAAAACATCATTAGCTTTCCATCATTTCATTAGAAATGAAACACCTGTTGTAGCAAGAAACACAATCCACAGGGACAAATTACAAAGGCAGAAAAGAGATCTTTCTAATGAGTTACTGTTAACAGACTTCCCGGAGCAGTCAGAAAAGGCCCCTTTTCATCTGAGACAGTTTCTCACCTGGTATGGGCAGGTTCTAAAGCTTCAGTTATAAGATATGCAGACCTGAAGAATGATGGGGATGGAGGCAGCAGCAAGATGGAAAAGGGAAAAAGAACAGAAACAAGGGAAAGGAAAGGAGAGGAAAGGAAAAGGAGAGGGAGAGGAGAGGGAGAGGAGAGGGAGAGGAAAGGAGAGGAGAGGGAGAGGGAGAGGGAGAGGGAGAGGGAGAGGGAGAGGGAGAGGGAGAGGGAGAGGGAGAGGGAGAGGGAGAGGGAGAGGAGAGGGAGAGGAGAGGAGAGGAGAGGAAGGAAGAGAACTCTAAATTTAAGAGTGTGATTTTATAGTAAAAAAAGTAATCAGAGATTATCTGATGGACCTAATCCACAGACATGGATGGTCTGGATGCAGTTTATGTCTTTTTCGTGCCTCTCGCTACTCGCCGTCTGACCCATTCCGGGGGGCCCGCGCTGCCCTCCGCACCAGCCCCCACAACCTGGTCCCGCATTGTCCCCAGAGCCGCGACACCCGCGCCTTCCTAAACCCTGCGAAGGCAGAGAAGCCAAATGGAAGCGAGAAGGCGGGGAGCCGGGGCGAGGGGCGGTGTCCACCCCTGCTAGCGCCGGGCAGGGCCGGGGCGGCTCATAAACACCCACCCGGGGGGCGGGGGCAGCTCGGGGAGCAGGTAGCGGCCGGTGCCGCAGCTCAGCGGGAGGCGCAGCCGCCAGTCCGCATGGAGAGGCGGCTCCTCCTCCTCGGGGCGCTGCTGGGCGCCGCCAGCCTGCCGGGTGAGCGCCACGGGACGGGACGGGGGGAGGGAGCAGGGGTGAGGGGCAAGGGATGAGGGGTATGGGGTTAGGGGATGAAGGGTATGGGATTAGGGGATGAGGGGTATGGGGTTAGGGGATGAAGGGTATGGGGTTAGGGGATGAGGGGTATGGGGTTAGGGGATGAGGGGTATGGGGTTAGGGGATGAGGGGTATGGGGTTAGGGGATGAAGGGTATGGGGTTAGGGGATGAGGGGTACGGGGTTAGGGGATAAAAGGTATGGGATTAAGGGGATGAAGGGTATGGGATTAAGGGATAAAAGGTATGGGATTAAGGGGATGAAGGGTATGGGATTAAGGGATAAAAGGTATGGGGTTAAGGGGATGAAGGGTATGGGATAAGGGGATGAAGGGTATGGGATAAGGGGATGAAGGGTATGGGATTAGGGGATGAAGCGTATGGGATTAGGGGATGAAGCGTATGGGATTAAGGGATAAAAGGTATGGGATTAAGGGGATGAAGGGTATGGGATTAAGGGATAAAAGGTATGGGGTTAAGGGGATGAAGGGTATGGGATTAGGGGATGAAGGGTATGGGATTAGGGGATGAAGGGTATGGGATAAGGGGATGAAGGGTATGGGATAAAGGGATGAAGGGTATGGGATAAGGGGATGAAGGGTATGGGATTAAGGGATAAAAGGTATGGTATTAAGGGGATGAAGGGTATGGGATTAAGGGATAAAAGGTATGGGGTTAAGGGGATGAAGGGTATGGCATAAGGGGATGAAGGGTATGGGATTAGGGGATGAAGCGTATGGGATTAGGGGATGAAGGGTATGGGATTAGGGGATGAAGGGTATGGGATTAGGGGATGAAGGGTATGGGATTAGGGGATGAAGGATATGGGATTAGGGGATGGAGGGTATGGGATTAGGGGATGAAGGGTATGGGATTAAGGGATAAAGGGTGAAGGGATTAGGGGATAAAGGATTAGGGGATAAAATGTAAGGGATTAGGGGATAAAAGGTATGGGATTAAGGGATAAAGGGTGAAGGGATTAGGGGATAAAGGATTAGGGGATAAAATGTAAGGGATTAGGGAATAAAGCGTAAGGGATTAGGGAATAAAGCGTAAGGGATTAGGGATACAGGGATTAGGGATTTAGGGGTAAGGGGTGAGGGATTTAGGGTAGGGGTAGGGCGAGGCGGTCCCGGCCGTCGCTAACCCGGCGCCTTTGCCTTCCAGCTGTGTCTCCGTGGGCCGCCCGGGCCGCCCCTGGGCTCCGCAGGTAAGAGCGGGCGCGGCGCGGTCCCTGCCGGTGGCAGCCCCGGGGGCCGCCTAACCGCTGCCTTCTTCCCTTCTCCCTCCCTCAGCCGAGGCGGCGCCGGGGGACCTGCCGGAGGGGGCGGCCTCGCCGCGGCGGAGCAGGTAGGGGAGCCGGGGGACCGGGGGCCGAGGGTCGTGCGAGAGCCACGAGTCCCTCGAGAAGCCCCTTCCCGCGGTCTCTTGCTGGAACCGCGGCGGGAGGGGCGATTTGAGACCCCCGAGAGGGGGGTTGAGGCAGCCTGAGGGACTGGTGTCCTGGCTGCTCATCTGAATACATCGATATGTTGTCGTGATACTGTCATATTTCTGATGGCTGTGCTGCCATTTGTGGTTCTTGGGAAACCTGTCCTTCGAACGGGACATTAAATGTGTATTTTATCCTGGCCAGAAGGAGTGTTAGTCATGAATGAAAGGAGTCTTGGGGTGTAAAGTGTTTAAACAGTGAGGGAAGATGGTAACAAGAACTTCAGCTCTTTCATAGAATCATAGAATCATAGAACAACCAGGTTGGAAGGGACCCATCGGATCTTCTAGTCCAACCATTCCTATCTAACACTAAACCAAGTCCTGTAATGACATTTTTTTAGCAAAATGTTTTGGACCCTAACAGTCCCTCAAGACCTCATCCACCCGTGCCTTAAACACCTCCAGGGAAGGTGACTCAACCACCTCCTTGGGCAGCTTATTCCAATGCCCAATGACCCTTTCTGTGAAGAACTTCCTCCTAATCTCTAGCCTAAATCTCCCCTGGCGGAGCTTGAGGCCATTCCCTCTTGTCCAGTTACGTGTCTTCTGAAGCATCCTTGCTTCAAGGGAAGTCATGATCTAGTCTGGCTCGTGCAGCAATAACCACTTTGTGGTGTGAGAACTAATTGATAAGTTTTGTTGCAGCTGGTTTGTATGTCATATGGATCTTGTCATATCAATCTGTCTTGTATTAAGAGATAATATGCAGAAAATCTCCAGACACAGATAAATAACCTGAAAGAATAAACACTCTCTTAGAGTTGCAAGAATTTATTGATATGCTTAGTTGTCTAGCAAGATGTAGTTGTCTTGGGTCGAGAGATAACCTGCAGGAAGTCTCCAGACATGGTTGGATAATCAAAAAAAAAAAAAAAAAAAAGAGCATTCCTTGAAAATTTATATGGTTTTCTAAACCTAGTATATATACTCGCTGCTTTTGTAAGATGTTATACCTTTTTTAGAAGGGCATCCAGTTCAGCGCTGAATTATAAAATGAAAATATTATCTTTGCTTTGAAGACTTTGGCCTTTTCAGTATTTTACCAGTGAATAAGTGTTTCTCACAGTGGGAGCTTTTTACTTCTCAGTAAAGTAAATGAGCTGGCAGTATCGGATCGCTACAACTCAGCACTGGTTTTGGGATGGAGTTTATCTTGGCAACCCCACTGTATCATTGTGGCACGTTGCTGAAATGTAATGAGGGTGTGTGGTTCCCGCTCCCTTGTTTGAGGGTGGGAAAAAGAGAGTTTGCTTTGTAGCCCTTGTTCATAGCTCTGCAGAGGAGTCGCCTTGTTTTCTGCTTTTCCCCTGCTCTTTCTGGAAAGAGCTTAGCAGAGAGAAAAACATGCCATATAACTGCAAGCAGGAAGCAAAATTGATTACCAATAAAAGCAAATGCTTGTGGATTGAGGATCTCCCCCTTAAGAATTCAAGATACAGTAATAGACTCCTGGTTTTCTTCTGTGCTAGCCTACTGAACAGAAATGTTCAGTAAGAAAGGTGCCTAAAAAAATTAATCGATATTAGTTTTAAAAAAATGAGGACCTACAGAGTCGAGTAATTGTAGCAACTTGAACTGTCTAAAAATAAGGCATTTTTACATGTTCTTGCTTTTAATAAGGCTCTTCAGGAGGGAGAGGTAAATAAACTCTGATGGTGGTTAAGGCCTCTGAGAATTTTATGTTTATGAAGATTTAGTTAATAGCATAGCTTCCGAGACCAGTCTTCAGTCAAATGCCTAAATAGGTACTTAGAACTCAGAAAACACCTCTAATTTAAAAATATTTTGCAGAATCATGCACACGACTGAGAAATTTGAATTGTAAAACTCTAGGTCATGAAAATTAAATGCAATAACTCTAACAAAGTCCTTAGGTAAAGTCATAGAATCAACAGGTTGGAAGAGACCCATCGGATCATCGAGTCCAACCATTCCTACTAATCTCTAAACCATGCTCCTCAGTACCTCATCCACCTGTATCTTAAACACCTCCAGGGAAGGTGAGTCAACCACCTCTCTGGGCAGCCTATTCCATTGCCTAATGACCCTTTCAGTGAAGAATTTTTTCCTTATGTCTAGCCTGAACCTCCCCTGGTGGAGCTTGCGACCATTCCCTCTTGTCCTGTCCCCTGTCACTTGGGAGAAAAGGCCAGCTCCCTCCTCTGCACAACCTCCCTTCAGGTAGTTGTAGAGAGCAATAAGGTCTCCCCTCAGCCTCTTCTTCTCCAGGCTAAACAACCCCAGCTCATGTAGGCATAGCTGGTGTTGTTTATAATGTTAATTTGGAAATATTTTGCTCAGTTATTTGTATCAGTTTAGGCATGATACATTGTAGCGAATGTTGTTTGTTAACATACAATATTTGTCACTTAATGGAAACTGTATTCTATAATGTGTTACTGAAATATGAATATTTCGTGAGGTAAATGAAGAAATTGTATGAAATGGCTGTAAGGGAAAACTTGTCTTAAATCATTGGCTTCTAATGATCAAAAAGTTTAATATTAAGTAGAGAAAAATGTTACTCACTATAGATGTAGACAGTTCTAGAACAAAGGTAGGAGACTATAGAGAAAGTGGGCAACTGTAGTTTAAGCAAAGGCACTTTTACTCCTGCTGGTCATGAACATGGCACTGTAATCATATGACAAAATATCAAGAGATTAGAGTAATTTGGCTGAGAAGGTTTACTCTTTTGTTTTCTCAAGTAGATGATATAAGCTGACTTGGCTTTTGTGATTTGATGTGTTGCTGGCTGCTTTTGTTTTATTTTAAAAAAATGTCAGTGTTTGTTTGGAAGAACTCCTTAAGGCACCTTTATAGATCAGTGCTGATAGTGCTTTCCCTTACGCATGAGAGTACATTTTATGGGACTAGTTTGTTTGTACATTCTAAAACTGGATGTTAGCATTATTCCCTTACAGCATACTATCCACAAGAGCTGGTGTGGAAATTGTTTCCTGAGTAATAATTAAATTGTCTTGGATATTGTTTCCCCTCAAACAAAAATTGTGGAGAATATTAAACACTATACACGCTCAGGTGCTGCCCAACATTAAAATGTTCCCTTTAAGATGAATTTTCTTTTTTCTTAAGTCTCCTTGAACTGGAGCATTCAAAGCTGCATCTTAAAAAGTGTTTCCAAGGTCCTATCTACCGTGAATCTCTGTCAATAACTTGGTTTCTGTTCAGTCCCGCTCTCTGTCAATGGGATAGACAAGGTCATATATTTCAAGTAAAGAGCTAAAACTGCACTTAAAACAAGATGGGCAGAAACTTTTAGGTTTACATACATGATACATGAACTACACTTGGGTAAAATGATGTGAAAGAATGTTGTCCTTCCACTTTATGTAGAAGATGGCAGATGACTGGTGACAACCATGACTGACTTTGAAGCTGTTAACAACTAGCCAGAGGATTATTTTTTCTTTCTTTTTTCCTTTTGTTGATGTGGATTATTGTCATGGTTCTCTGGTAAGACTCAGTATGTTTCTAGTTTGAAGTGATACAGGTACCACTATGTAAATAGTTTGAAATTTGAAGGAGAGTGGTAGCATTGTGACTGGCATCAATGATAGAAGAATGAAGTGGAAGTTGGATTAATAGATAAATATGGCAAGAATGAGGAGGGTAGTTAGTGTCGTGACATACAAATTTATAAGAAATATGCTGAGGTCTAATAGACTAGACTCACTGGGGTTCCAAAGGGAAATCTATTGGAGAAAAAGGAAGTTTCATTTACTACAATATTGAAAATTAATACAGGAGAACCCAAGACACCTTGGTGCTGACTCTTGAAGGTGGAAGTCCTCATGGGAAAAGAAACACGGAATAAAAGCTTTAGTCTCTCATGTATTTCTTGAATGTTGGAACAACAGGAAAATGTTATGGAAAACATGGTAGAAAATGTTTTGAAGGCTAACTTGGGTGTTTTTTTTTTTTTTTTTTTAAAGTAGCATAAACCCATCACTATTCAAACCTGTTGATTTTGCTGGGTTTTACATCAGGTTCTTGAAAACAATGTGAATTTAGAACCTTACAGGACATTTTGTTAATTATTATGTTGTTGATTAGTGATTTATGTATCTATTCTTTAAAATTATATTATTTAACAGTAACTGAGTGATAAGAATTTCCAGAACACCAGGATATTTGTACTGAAAAGTATGTTAAATATACATGATGGTACACAGACTGTAACTGTAACTGAGAGTAAAAGGGTTATGGAGAAGAACACAGAGGACAGTGTTTGGATAGAAAGCTTCAGACATTTTGGCTTAGCTGGCTTAAAATTTGCCTGACATCTTCAAGTGTAGTGTACTTTGATGCTCATTTACTGGAGACTTGAGTAGAGTGACTGACTATTCTTCTTACTTTTCAGTGGTGTTTTTGATAAATTTTTGGTAAACTGATATGAAACAGGGAACTTACTAAAAATAGTAAATTTACTGATACCATGATGGTATTTTTCAAGTGTCTTGGTTATAGCGGCTGATTTCTTTGTTCTTTTTGAAAGGAATCTGACATGGCTACAATATCCTTATCTTGGAACAGGAGACTTCACAGTACGAAATGTGGATCATCTAGTAAGTTATTTATATTTCTACATGAAATAATGTCAGTTATTCTTTATATTCTATATAATTTAATTATTTTTTATGAAGAACACTCTCTAAAATAACTAGTACAGGCCTTCAGGATAAGGGGGCTCTACCTTCATTGACCTCAAAGAGCTACAGGAGTACAATAGTTAATCATGGCGTTTGACCTAGCTGTAAGTTTATATCTGATTCTGGTTTGATCATTTGAATAACTCTCCATAACTGAAGTCTTTCCATCAAAGAGCTTTCTTCAGGGGAATCTGCTCTTGTAGTGATACACCTAAAGATGCGGATTGCTAGCCAGATGCCATTAAATTACCTGTTCAATGTCTCTTCTTCATTTGTTACTTTTCTACTGAGGGAATCTGTGGATGCTTTTCGCTTGTGTTGTCTGTGGGGTAGCAGGATGAGGTACTCTTAGCAGTTAGATTGCAGTGATAGGCATTTGCTTGAGGAATTTGTCTTGACTGTTTTAGTTTATCTTATTTTCAGCAGTGGACAGGCTTAGATCTCTTTGCTCAATGTTCAAGTGTCTCTGTGTTAGTTCTTCTGTAGAACTCTTATCGTTTTTTGTCTTGCACAAAGTAGGAACATGAGGCAGAGTAATTCAGAGTGATGTCATCATAGTTAGGGGGTGCAAACCTTCTAGTTTCAATTCAGTTAGCCTGATTGGTTGCATTGTGTATGGGATCTTCCTAGCAGTGACTAGTCTGGAGTTGCATCCCCTGGTTTTATAGCACAAAATGCAAGACTGATGTGTGGACTGGACTCTTAAAAATTGGGTTAGAGTTGTGTCATCTCTAAGCGCTTGTGATTTCCTTAATATGCAGCATTTTTGGAAGCTTTTGCGAAGCATGTAGCTGAAAGTGGAGGAAGGGTTTATAGAAGCTTAATATTACTCAAATAAAAAAAATATTACCTATGAACCTTTCCAGTATATGAAAAATGTCATATATTTGTGTATGATAAAATTGCTCTGCCAGTATAGCAATACATACAAGTAAAATTTGCTATACTTTTGAGGAATACAGCAACTTATTAACCTGGAGAAAGTTATTGTCTTAGTTCTATTTTGTTAAACCCAATGAAGCAGCTTCCAAAGAGAAGATGTGCACATCAGGCTGAGAAATTAAATGCCATAATAAGTGTTTAGTTCCTTGGGTTTATTTTTTTGCCAAATAAAAATTCTTTTAATGGGAGTAGTGGATTTCATGTTCTGCTTCAGAGTAACCAGCTGGGGAAAAAAAAAAGAGACTTAAAATGCATTGGGCTACCGTACTTGAAGGCAAATAAAATAAGAATTACTGAATTCTTTAAACAGTGGAATTCTTAGATTTGGAAGTTTCATTTTTAAATCCTGGTAGACTCTGTGGGAAATGGAATCCATTGTTGCCTGTGTGTGAAAGACATACTAAAAATAAAACAAAAGAGCAACCTGATCTGCTTTGTACAAGGGTTTTGGTAGCATGCTCTAAATACTTAGAACTATAGTTTCTCTTTGGCCCTTCATACTTGAAGAGACATGCAAACTGCTATTGCTCTGCTCATGGACTGTGTTTTGCATCGGTCTGGGGATATATGAAATAGTAATTTTTTTTTAACCCATCAAGATAGGTAGCTTGTCAGCTTATTTATCTAGTTCAGTGATGTCTCTATGAGAATTATTCTATGACATTGTTATAATCACAGCTTTATATTTGACTTGTACTTCATCCTATTACAGTCAATTCTTGTTGCAATAATATTTGTTCTTTCTTCCTGAAACTTTTCCTGTATAGATAACCCAACATGTTTTATGTGGAATTTTTGTACAATGGATGCATTATTTATTGTGCAATAGATCTCTTTACCTTTGCATTGTATTAGTCAATGAAAGGCAGCTTAAAAGAAGATGTAATATCTTATATGTCAACAGAACAAAAAAGCTTTAGAGTACAAGTAAAAGTCAAGAGCTAAATTCTTTGGGTTTTGAAATGCTTATCAGAGTAGTTGACAGTAGCTAACATGTAGCTAACATAGCTGGTAAACTTCTGACTTCTTTCCACATAAATCTATTTCTCATGCTAAGTTAAAAACAGAACTAAACAAACCAAAGCAACCAAATGAAAAAAACAAAACAAAACAAAACCCACTAGAGCTAAAGCACATTAAGAACCTGGAATGGGTAAAAAATTATTTCTGGAAGTAAGTTTCAAGCTACTGCTGAAAATTCCTAACAGGTTAAACACTTCAAATTTATTGTGTTGAATGCTATGGCACGCATGAATTTTTAAAGTCACTGTTTCTATAGAAGGTACTTGTCCCTTGCAATATGTGTGCTCAAAGCCTGATGTCAAGAGATGCACCAGAGCAGAAAATCTGCAGCTGACTGGAAGGCTCTTTGAATTGAAGGATTAAAATTACATCCTACCCATTCATCTCAATCTCAAAAAGGAAAATTTTACATCCTGATGTAATGAGATCTTTGTCCTCATTTCAGGGCTCTATTGCATCCTGTTGAAGCCTGCATGCCTCAGAAAACATGTGCCATTACAGGCAGTTGCTTTGAAAGACCATGAAGTTGAAGGATAAAAGATAATATTTGTTGTATTAGTTCCCTCATAGTCAAAGGAACACCTGAAAGATTTCTAGTGAAAATGTGCAGTGGAAATTATGCAGAATTAAAATATTAGCTTTCAAAAACGTTGACAGCAAAAGTTAAATATTTGATTTTAAGCATACCTTCTACTCTTCTGTTGATGACTGTATATCTCACTGATGTTTCTTGCAGATTCTTTTCCCAAACCACATTTATTTTTATTTTTCAATTTCAGAATACAATTTGTTGTTTTAAGATAACTGATCTTTTATATAGTTTAATAACCTTCTATACTTGCATAAAGTATGCCATCTTTTAAAGGGTCACAAAACCCATACAATTTGTGTCTATTTCTATAAATGACTCTGGGGCTCTGAAACTGTTTGGGCCAAAGTTGGTAAATGGGCAGAATCATGAGGACAGAGGGAACAGACTGGACCTTGTAGCTACCTAGCTTAAGTAAAACCTGATTGCTTTCAGATCTCTAAATTATTCTTGCATACTTCCCATTTTCTGTCCAAGTGAGTCTAATAATGAATATCCCCAAAGGAAAACTGTCTTCAGTGACTTGTTATTAATTTTTCATGTTTTGAAGAGTACTGAGATACAGAATTCAGACCCTAAGAAATGTATAACATCTTACAGAAAAATACCTGTAGGATGGTCCACATCGATCACTTCAAGAATTAAAAGAGTATTGATGATAATGGCGTTTTACAACAAGGTTAAAATTCTGTTGGAGTGTCAGGATTCACATAATGCTAAAAACAAGAATCAAGTATTTCAAATTGACATGCATGATCATTTGAGTAGTCAGACATGTTCTTAAAGGAGTTGGCTTGCTATTACTTCAGTGAAAAACTTTAATTAGGATGCCACTTTGATTTAGTATCTTAGCTTTTGTATGGTGTACAGATACATGGTTTTTTTGCAGTTGCCTCTTTGTGCTCCAAGAGGAGAACTGTGCTTTGGTGACTGTATCTTACTTAATGCTCAGGGGTTTAATTTATATAAATTACTTTCAGCTATACTTGTTTTGTTCCTAATAAATATTAGAAGTTCAGAAGAACAAATTATAGATGGTGAATCTGGGCATACAGCACTTTGGCAGCTGAAACAAATTCAAGAGATCTTAAGTACTCATTACAGTATTAATGTAAGAAAGCATAATAGACTAAGTGAACCTAATATCTTAGAGACGAATCCACAAAATATATTGCATCTGTAATAATGTTTCAAAATAAACACTTTGACAAAAGTGCGAGATGCCTTTGAACAGTTATTATATGAAATTGGCAGAACTTGCACTTGGAACCTAGGTGAAGAACACTTGAAAGGCCAACAAGAGCTGGGTAGGACTGTACTGTATTTAAAAGCGGATTTTGAAACTTCTTCTTGTCAGGCCTACGTGATCATAAAGGTTGGACAAGACCTCTAAGATCAAGTCCAACCCTCAGCCCAACTCCACCAGACCTACTGAACAATGTTCTGAAGTGCTATGACTACATATTTTTAGAACATCTCCAGAGAGAGAGACTCCACCACTTCCTTGACAGTGTGCTCCAGTGCTTCACCACTCTTTTTCAGTAAAGGCAGTTAGTCATAGGAAGTGATAAAGTCTCTCCTCAGCCTCCTTTTTTCCAGCCTAAACAACCCCATTTCCTTCAGTTGTTCCTCCTAAGACTTATGCTCCAGACACTTCAGCAACTTTGTTGTCCTTCTCTGGATGTGCTCCAGCAGTTGAATGCCCTTCTTGTAGTGAGGGGCCCCAAACCCAACACAGTATTTGAGGTGTGGCCCCACCAGTGCTGAGAAAGCAACAGCAGTGAACACCTTTGTAAAGCCTGGACACTCATCTCCATAAACACTTGTAATAAAATTCAAGCAGTACAGATTACAGATGTGCATTTCTGAGGCTATGGTAAGTAATGGGCATGAGGTTCTGCTGCTTCCTGTTGTGTGTCAGCTCTGGCCTAAATGCTCTCATTCACTGACACTGAAGAATTAAGGGGAATGAACTAAAGAGCGGTTCAACTGCACAGGGATTAAAATGACTCTATCCACATACTGAGTGGGGTTGAACCTATTCAGTCATTACCATATTGTTAGGGTATTTAGGCAACTAGAGCAGCAGAGGAGAATTCAGATCTGTGTTATAAGATGATCCCATGTCTTCACCCTGTTCGATAAAGAAGGAACTTGAGAAAGTTGCTTCATGTCAGTAATGCTCATACTAGCAAGGTGACTTGCAGGCTGTTAACAGCATTATTAGTTAGAAGCCCCATTATTACTAACATGAGTCAAATCATATTACTTAGGCTTACCACTTTCTCCAAGAAGAGTTTCACCTGTTTTCTGTTTCAGATTCCAACTCAATGTACTCAAGGGATATAATGTCAAAGGGAAAAGAGGGGCTAAAAGGACCTTATTTTGATAGAGATCACTTTCACAAAGGAATGCTAGGACACAATATTGTTCAATAACCTTTCCCAGTTTTTAACCTTAACTTAATCTTGATGTTTATTACCTTTCTAAAGATGTTACTGTTCCTCATGTCCCCCAAGGAGGCCTAAAGTTGTGATATGATCACAACTTATATGATACTGGTTAACTTATTTAGGGAGCTTATTTTCCTTTAAGATCAGAGTGAACCCAAGGAAGTATTTCTGTGTTAATTGAGCAGGATTGGATGATCAAAGGAACCAACCATGTTTAACATACTAAGAGCACAAAATGTGGTCTGAATCAATACTGTATTCTTTTCCTTACCCCATTAAGCATAACTAACATTTGAACACAGAGCCTTTCTGTCCAGTTTAAGTTTCTATACAGTGATATAAAGAGGATGTAAACAAATACAAGAGCTATGTTTATCTTTATTTCTTAGGATCATACATGCACAGACAGAAGAGAACTTTCTTAAGAAGAAAAAAAAAATCATCATTGAGTCATTTGACTTCCAATTCTGATTTGACTTTCTCTCTGGAAGAGAGTCAGGGTGATCCTTCCCAGTGGCAGCAAGGGTCCCTAGAACAGCTGATGTATTCACAATCTAAATAAATATGACTTGAAGCAGGTTACATGATCTGTGCTTAAAGGGGAGAAATTCAACCTGAAGCATCAAAAGGGGACTAACTTCCTTTACAGCTGAGAGCAACATGATTGGCAGTCTAATTGCACATTATTGTAACTGGACAGGCAATAGGTCATAATCTTAGAGAAGCAAAGAACAGAGACCTAGGATCAGATTACACAGGTCTCACAACACTCATGATGAAAGAGATCAATGTCTGCCTCTCTTGACAAGAGGAATGAGGCTTTTGCATTAGTCATAAGATCGGTCACTGTAAGCATGTAAATGAGATGGCTCAGTCACAGTAAATTGGAACCTTTCTACATGGTGCTTGCACTAGTTTTTGAATTGAACTTGTGCTGGCCAGGCAAGGAAATGAGCTGGATATTTGGACTAGGTAGGCAAAGGAGTGTTCTCTTTTACTTTCCTACCTTCCTTGTTCTTTTCAACATGGTCTTTTTTGGTGTGGTATGTGTTTAAAACAAAGGAATCAAAATTAATGATTCAAATATTTTAAGTCTTCATGTAAGCAACAAGAATTTATAAAAAATTTTGCAAATGGAAATGGCCGTATAAACACCAATAAACTGTGCTGTCAAATTTTGGCAGAACGCAGTCAGCAAATGTTCTGTAAACTTTTAACTGAAAATATTATTAGTAAAATCTTGTGGCCTAAAGTATATGTAAATATAAACTCTCTTGTTTTTCTTACATTATCTTAAATTCTAGATTTCCTGAAGTCTTCCTTATTATAACATTGTAGGTGGGCAGCTGAAAGGTTTACAGCTGGGATGTTAACATGTGTATTTCTAGGGTCGTATGCTCTCATCCTTGTAGAGTTTACCTACTGAGTGTTAGGTGTATCAGTCTTATACAAGGACACAGGCATTGTGGTTTTCTGTTGTGTAATACTTGCTCAGTTTCTGTCTTTGTTTCTTAGGGGACTAGAACACATCAGACTAACTCACAGACATTGTGATTTAGCTTCCCTAAATGAGCAGTAAATTTATTCTATCTGGTAATATATCTTGATGAAGCTTTTGCAGTGTTTCCCATTTGTGGACATCTGTGGAATTCTCCTGGATTCCCCAGCATCTCTTGTCATACATAGTTACCTTCAGTGACAGAACTGGGCCTTAAAAATGAAAATTGTCGTAATTTATTTTTAACATGCCTTGTTTTTTCCACTCAGATTCATTTACATGTTTTAATGGAGGTGAATGTGTCTACAGAGAGCTGTGCAACTGCAGTCGATTTAATGCAACTGGACCAAGATGCCAGACAGGTGTGTCAAGAGAAAACTAATGGGTTTCTGGGATTGTACTTCGGTTCCCATAGCTAGAAGAGTAGCTATCCTCTGCCTAAGGGCTCCTTTGTGTCCTAGTATTTTCTCCTCCGTTTATTCTCTCTGATGGTATTTCACAGCATGCCACATACACTATTCTTCCCAACTACAGATTGAATAAAAAATCCAGCACTATGTCTCAAGTTACTCTCCTTTTGTTAGTACTTAACACAGGTGCTGAAAGAGACCATATATGCAGAACATGGGGTCAATATAACTTTGAAACTTTCGATGGACTGTATTATTATTTTTCTGGGAAATCCACATATGCGCTTGTGAGACATACTGAATTAGATGGACAGAGTTTTTCCATACAGGTAGGGGACTATACTTCTGCATTCCTTTTAACTGTTGTTGAACATGCTGATAAGGAATTAATTTTAAGAGATTAAAGATAGCTTGAGATGGTAGTATGGGCTTCTAGAATGTAATCTATATGTAATTCTGACATGACTTGGGCTACCAGTTACTGTAGCACAAAACAGAAAAAGATGGAAGAAAACTGATGGGTGTACTTTCAAAGCTTGCTACTGCTGCTGTGAAAAGACCACTCCAAGAAGAGTGCTAATTATACTAATTTTTTGGGGGGAAGAGTGAGACCAAACCACTTGTTTGCATGCTGAGGGCTGGATTGGGAGTGTTCATTGTGTAACTTGAGAATCACAAGGAATTTGATTAAAATGTTGACTTTGACACTAGTGATTTTATTTGGCAGGTCAATAATGATCCTGAATGCCATTCTTCTCCTTATTCCTGTAAACGATCCATTAGTTTATACTTTGCTGGAGATGAACACATAAAGATGGGCAGTGAAGTCACCTATAAAGGATTTGGGTAATTGCATGCGTGTTTCTGGTGCTCTAGTTACACTGGTATTAATCTTGCGGTACCATTTTGAGGACAGAGATGTAAAGTAGATTGCTTATTTGTTGGTAGCTTAAAAAAAAGACCACAAAGTATTCCAGACCCCAAATGTATCCACCCCATCTACAGAGTAGTGTCTGAGGAAGGTGATATCTGAATAAGGAGTATGTATTATTAAGAAATATAATATTAAGAATTATAAAGTGTATATAAGGGATATTAATCTTTCGATTACCGCTGTTATTTGCAACTTAATATTTTTAGCAGAGTTTTTCAGTATTTACATCAGGAATTTTCAGATGTATGAACAAGAAATTAATTTTTAATGGTGATATTTTTCTCATGTACAGTTGTTCTTGATTCCATGTCATTTCAGAGTACAATTACCTTACAGTATTGGAAACTTACACATCCAGAAACTAGCTGGATACGTCCTAGTTAGGCATCAGTATGTGTTTACTCTGGCTTGGGATGGTACGTCTGCAGTATATATCAAAATGGCACCTGAGTACCTGGGCAAAACACATGGACTGTGTGGAAACAATAATGCTGTCCTGCAAGATGACCTTGAAACTAGTTATGGTGAGTATTTAAAGTACTTCTTGTGTAATGCAGGTTTTCTTTCCAAGTGAAATAAATGTTTCTTTGCTTAGTTTTTAGATCTAATTCTAATTAAATTTAAGATGGCCAGATTCTGATATGATATGGAAGTACTTCTGGTAGGTGATTGTGTTAGTGAAGAGGGCTAATTTCAACACAGGTGAGACTCTGGGGAGGAAGATCTTTAAAAAACTGTCTTACTCAATTACCTATAATGGTATTTGTACTTCAGTTTCTTGGGACCTGAAAGGTAAAATGTATTTTTAGGTGTTCCCTGCCCTCTTAGCAATTTCGAGGTATTGCTATGGGAAATAAATAAATAATTGTTATTAGTCAAATAAATGAAGACTGCAAGATCATGTTTGATCTGGCATTTCATTTATGCTAATCCTTTCAGAAGCGACCAGTAAGCCTTCAATACCAATTTCAAATTTGTCTGAGAGTCTTGGTTTTCAATAAATACTGAGTGAAAAGCTCTACAAATTAAAGAGAAATGGAACGGGGGATTGATGGAGTTGGGGGGAGAGTGAAAATCATGCACTTTGAAAGGTATCACAAGTTAAGTGATAAAGACTTCTGGAAATAATTGTTTTGGGCTGTTTAACTCTTTGCTCCTCCTCTTTAAATTAGGATAATTCTGTACAGTACTGCTACAAAGCTTAGAGTATATGTAGTAGGTTTCCTCTGTTGTTTATGCGTGCTCTCCGTTTCAGGAAGCACCAGACCTGCACTATTACAAGTATTTACTCCTATTGAGAAGTTTACTCACTAAATTGAAATGCTGAAATTAATACCAAGATCAATGACTTGTAGTCCTCATTCCTGGCAGAGACTTTCCTCTACTCGCCCACCTTTCTCTTGATATCTCAGTGTCATAATGCTGTGGTTGTAGCACAAGTTGATACTCTGCAGACTGGCTTTATCCAAGTAGCTTACAGAGCAGTAGCAGTAAAGATATGCTGTGATATACCTTCATGAGTAATCCAAGTAGTAATCAATATCACCACTTGTCTCTGATGGATAATACCCTTCTTTACTAGTTTAATGCTAGCTTGGACATTTCTACTTATTTTAAAAAAGTGAGACCTTTACTAGGTTAATGTGAACAATCGTTTTGTACCTTTGCAGTGAGCCAGGAATGCCGCATCTTTCTTGGCTTTTAGACTCTCTGTTGGGAGTTTCACATAAAGTAATGGCATAGACCTATTTATATACACTTCATTGCAACTTTTCTTGCTTTCTTCCATTACAGAACTGTGGCAGACACAGTCCTACTTCCTTAAATCCTTTCCTTGGCAAATTGCTTGAGTAAGCTTTTTTCTGCCATTCGAAAGTCTCCCTGCTATATTCCCTTTAAAAATTGTTTTTGTTTCATGAAAGGACCAGATGGTCTTCAGGCTAACAGCTAATTCTTTTAGTTGTAAGAAGGGTTTGGTGCTCTCTGCTTGATATGTTTTGATTATTGAGGTGTTTCCCTGAGAAATCCTATAGAAGAATTGTTGTTCCTCCAAGTCACTGTGGGTCTGTATCTTGTTTAGGAAAACTGACAGACGATGTAACAGAATTCGTAGAGAGTTGGCAGGAGAATTCTCCTCAAGAAACACCCAGTTGGGATAAATCTCTTCTCAATGAACCACCCTGCTTGACACAAAGCCATGAATCTTTACAGGTTTGGATCATCACAAAGTGATTATTAGAGTAGTTGATAATTCTAATTAGAGCAAATTTGACGTAACACTTTGAAGTAGGCTGTTGTTCTTTGGAGAGGGGGATTAAACTGATTGCTGCAGCAGAGCTTCCTTTGTCCTTGCCCCCCACTTCCCACTTTTCTTCTGTATTTAATTATTTTCAAATATTACACTTCTGCATAGCAGCGAATAGAGGTGTTTGAATCTGGGGCTAAATGAGTCAAAAGATAAAAGGAGGTGTGTGTTCTAGAGCTGGTTCCACCGATTCATTCTCTTAGGAAGGGTAGAAAGAAGCCAGCAGGCAAACCAAGAATGAGGGCACACTTAATTGGTCAGTGTTAAGAAAAGAATAATTGTTCCTTATGTCCGTCACACTGAAGTAGCTTTTGCTTTTAATTAGTTTTTTCAACATATAACCCTGAAATGAAGTGCTTTGAAACTAAAGCTTACGCCAGGCATGTTTTATTTCTGTTGACTTTTACTGTGTAATTTAACTAAAATGGAGACTATTTAAGGTCATCTGGGCTTGGCTGCAACATGTTCTATGACTTTCTTGGGGAAAGGATAGGTTTTGCTGCCATTGTTTTGACCTTGGATAAAAGATTCAGTGTTGTAATTACTCTGGCCTGAGGAGCAGTATGTTGCTAGCCACTGCTTCTAGTTGATGAAAGGGAAGTGATTCCTGGTCACAGTCTGAGAAGTCTGTTATGATTTTCTGTGGTATTCTGTTCTACGTGGGTTTATTTTTTAAAAACTTTTCACAGCAGCTATCTCATTCATTTCAGAGGGTATACACTCTGTGTAATATCCTGTTATATCCCCCATTTGAAGAATGTAATGAATATGTGAGCCCTCTTCCTTTTATGGCAAGCTGCACCAATGATCTATGCATGTAAGTGAATGTTTTTTGGGTAATTCCAAAGCTATTACAAAAAACATTGTCCCTCTGTCATGAGCATAAATTGTAAATGTTAACAGTACTGATGCATGTCTCTTTCTGCACATCAATTTTATCTAACATTCTTTTATTATCTTGCTTTTTTTTTCATTTGTAGTTTTACTGCCAGAAATTTCTGTGGAGTTTTTCCTATTTTCCTTGGTATAAGAATGACCAAAATCAGGCCCGGATATTTTTATTATTTGTTAGTGTAGTTTCCCTTGAATGTAGCATCTGTTTTGATGATGAGTATGCAACATCATAAATATTTCTAACTTTTATGATAAGTAACAGTGAAAAGATCAGTTTGGCATACACAAGCCTTATGTTGATGGAGGGAAAAGAAGAATTTGATTACGATTTGAATTTATGCTATCGTATCCCAGCCTGCTGTGCAGTTTTGGCTACCTATAACAACAGGCAGGACAGGAGAAGATAACCAATGACAGAAACCTTGTACTTCTTTCTTGTGAGTTTTCTGAAGGATGTTTTTCTTTTGTAAAAATCAAGGCATTTATTCACGTCTGTTTATACTGTTGTATCTCTGGCTTTCATGGATTTATTTCAGAAATTAGCATCAGGTCTCTAGTATATTGATGGCCTGTGTTTAAGTTTGGCAGAATGTGTTACCTGATTAAGACTTTTAACCTAGCCAAACAGCATAGTACTTTAGAACATTATTGGAAAAGGTTCAAGCAATGTGATTGTATGCAATGCAGGGGCGTTCATAAGGTTATGATTTCATGTTTTAATGTAAGTATGAAATAATATGTCAATTTTTATTTGTGTAAGGTCAGCAGTTGATAATGCAACTTGGTGTCGAGCATTAACTGAATATGCCAGAGCATGTGCCCAAGCAGGAAAGCCACTTCATGGATGGCGAATGCACTTTCAGCAGTGTGGTACGCAGATTCTTTCCTTCTTGGAAATAGTGCTTAGTAATTTTATTTTGAAGAGAGTACCATTTGTCCTCTTGCTTCTTTGTTATTTCTCCTATTTTAAACTTGTACAGTTCTCAGTGAAAGCGTAACTATGGACTCACTTCAAGGCTACATAAATGCAATGTAATTTTTGTTATGTGTGTAGCTTTTACTGAATATAAAGCAACGGGGCTTGCTAGAATGTGTTCTAAGAATCTTCTTACTGAAATATCAGAGATTCTTTAAGATTACTAATGATATTTTTCCATAGAACTACTCTTTCAAATATTGCCAGTTTTCATGTCTTTCCGATATAAAATTTGTTCCATGAGCGTTAAAAAAAAATTGAATTACACTTGCCTATGTCTTCATTTTAGAAGTCACAGAAAGTAAGTTTGAAAGAGATCATCTAATTTGTCCACCTGTCTGAAACAGGATCAAAACCGCTTTGTTGTTCAAGACAGAAGATTTCCCCTTTGCTTCTGAATGGTTGTTAATGGGTAATGGTTGTTCTACCACTTCCTGTGCTGCTCTGAGTGTTTAAATATATCTGCTGTTAGAAAGTTTCCCTGAGTATCCTTTGGTGTAATTTAAGGTTATTCCTTCTCAATGCACCTTTAAAGACAGAATATGTCTTACCAAAAAGGAAATACCTGGAAGAAATGTGTGCCATCTGTTTAAGTGCTGAGGCAGTAGCACAATATCTTTTAATTTCTCTACCTTTTTCTATTTTTTAGTAATTGCCTGTGATGAACCGTTGACCTACAATGAATGCATCAGCTGTTGTCCTGTTTCATGTCATCAACAGCCACAGTGTGTTGACAGTGAGCTTCCCTGCATTGATGGATGTTATTGTCCAGATGGTAAATTTTGCTTCTCAAATATTTGATTCTGTATAACTTTCAGATTGTTCTCTTTCAGGTTTATATACCTATATGACCTGGCTAGATTAAGGCATTCACAAGAACTCTTTATAAATGCAGTGCCAACAGAGTGTGGATGAAGAACCTTGTTTTCCTTATAACAAGAGCCTTTTCCCTCTTCTAATAAGTGGGATTAGGTTTCAGCACAGATCCCTATGCTAGCTGCAGAACTCCACCATTTGACTTAAAAATGGAGTTTGTTCTGTTGTTGACAGGGCAGCCATCCTCCTGATTCTGGTGGTTGCTACAATTTTTTGCAGGGGAGTGGTGGGGTGTATGTGAGTATTTGGTTGGTTGTTTTTCCCCCGTCAAGGATGCTTGCAAGGTCAGGTTCTTACAGGAGCTCAAAAATGCAGAATGACTGTGACTCATTCATGTGACCAGATTCTTATACTGTTGTGTGATTCTGGCAAGTGATGTATTTACTGATGTGGACTGCAGAGAAACTTTGCCCTTATTACCAAAATACACTTCGATGTCCAATTTTCGCTTTGTTACTGGCTTCTGTCAGATATATAATTCTATTTAGAAAAGGAGAGAGAATGTTATGCCATGGAACTCCAAGTCCTGCGTCATATCTATCCTGATGATTTATAAGTATAATCATCCTTGTCCTATGCAATATCATCTGTGGTTTAGTAAATTCTTTAATTTCTAGTTCTTTAATAATGGAATAATAAAAAAAACACAATAAAAAAAACAAAGCAGAAAAACTCTATTAGTAAAATAAAAAACAAAGAGTCCCTTACACATACAGGCAAAAATTTGTAAAGGTGTCAGAAAGGAAGCCGAAGATACTCAAAGCATCATGGTTCAGTGTTTGTGTGTTTGGTTTTGGAGTTTTTGTGTCAATGATCAACTCCCACTCTCCCCCAGTATTAAATACTTCTTATTCATACTGTTTTCAGTATATCTCAAGCAATTTAGGGATCTGTTCTGCAAAAATGACAAACAAATAGTCTAGGGTTCTGTTATCATGCATGCCTACTTTTGTTCTTCTTGGTAACAATTATTAGTGCTCCATCAACCATTTACAAATATTTTACTTTTTTTCTTGGTTTTTTTCTTGGTTTTTTTTTCTGGTTTTTTTTTGTTTGTTTCTAGGTTTCATTTATGAAAACAAATTGTGTGTCAAGCCTCTGGACTGTCCTTGTGACTACCATGGAAGTTTCTTTGTAAAGGGCTCAGTGGTTTATGAGGAATGTAATAACTGGTTAGTAGTTTTTCTTTTTATGCTGTGAATATAATCCTTTAATGGTCATGAAAGACAGCTTCTTAAAGCCAGTTTCAGTTAAAAATTGAATAAGTTTTCACTCACTCACTGTTTCTACATACAAAAACTCTTGTTGCATGTAAGTTTTTCAATGGAGGGAAAGATGAAAGGAACTATAGAGTTATTGATGTGGAAGAAGACCAAATGACAGATGTTGCAGAGGATACTGTACTGTTTAGAACTCTTTTCACCTTGATCTGTCTCAAACTAAAAGGAATCTAAAATTCAGAATCTTAAAAGGAAGTTTATTTTGACTTTACATTGCCTCTTCTTTGTGTTTTTTCATTTGGACGCATAGAGCCTAATGTCATTGTGACACTAAGATGCTGATTCAGGAATTTCTAAGTTAATTTTATACATTGGAAAGAGAGTTTTTTTAATTGGATCAACTTCATTGAAGAAAACAGTGGACCTTTGTAGCACTTCTGTTTTTTTAGAGAAATAGTGTTCAAATTGCTTGTGTTTATTTTTGTCAGTTTCAATTATCCTTAACTTTTATAATGGCTGTCAAGGAGCTAAAAAGAAAGAAAAATGCTACTGGATGTATAGATGAAATTTCACCTGGTTAGATCCTCTTGACAAGCTCTTGCCACAGCTTCCAGCCATTCTAGTGACTGTGATAGCTCTGTTGTAGCCTTTTGTGAGGCTCAAGATACTTGGTGCTCACTTCTTAGATAAGGAATCCAGGAAGAACATATGAAGGACAGCTGTATAAACTTCACCAAAAAAAACCCAAACAAAACCCTTTTGTTTTTATTTTAGCACTTGCATTGGAGGCAAGTGGATTTGTACAAATCTTACATGTCCAGGTATGTGTAAATCTTCAGTAGTCTTCTATTTAATAACTGAATTTCACTTGGGACATTATCTGAATAGCAGACATCTGCCTTTCTGGTTAGCACAGTAACGTGTCTCCCTATACATCACCATAAAGTCTCTGGTAGGTGGCACTATCTTGCCTTTCTTGTCATTCAACTAAAGTTTCTTCTGCAATTTTTCATTTGTCAGACTTATGGCAAGATTACCTTTCCCCTCCCCCCAGCAATGCTGCCTAGTTATATAGTATTTAGATGTTGTATAAATATCAGTTAATTATTTTCACATGCCTTTGGACTGAGGAGTGTTATTCTTACTTCACAGATAGGCAGCTAAACTGTAGAGATTAAGGTCAAGAGAATTTTGCATGTTAAAGGTACCCATGTCTTCATGGTTCTTGTAGATGCCAATAGATTCAGGCACTGATCTCAGAGCTATCTGAGGGAGTGCTTAACATTTCTGCAAATTCTTTTTTAGAGCCACAAATAAAATACCCAGAATGTAAGGAACACACATATTATTGCCTCCTTCTGGAGGAAGAACTGTTAAGGTGTCCTGATGTGGCATTAGGTAGGAATTCCATAACAAAAGCAAGGATAAGGTTCAGTTCCTAACCATGTTCCCAGTACATATTTAGAATATGAATATGAACTGTACTGTGGTATAACCGTTGACAGTACGTGGTCTTTTCTACATACTGAAATACATTATTTTTTATGTTTGTCAGCTGAATGTTCAGTTTCAGGAGATATTCATTTCGTGACCTTTGATGGGCGCAAATACACTTTCCAAGCTAATTGCCAGTATATTCTAGCAAAAAGCCGTACATCTGGAATGTTTACCATATCCTTGCAAAATGCTCCATGTGGACAGGTAAGGTCTAGAATCTTTTTGTCATGTTTATATCTTCAAGGGTTGATTTATTTGGAGGTAGGGGTGGAAGCTTTAAAATATATATATATATATATACACACATATATGTATATGAAAGCCACCTGCAATTGCATATGTTCAAATTTATCAGTAACAACAATTTTCCTCAATGATGAAATAGATATATAAATTCTCACATTTACTTGTGATAAGTAGAAAATATTATGCAACTGATCTGAATCACTGTTCACTGAGGTCATTCAATAGCATCTGGTGGTTCATGGAGCAAACCTTGGACAATCAATTATTTTCTTGAGGTTTCTATGACCATTTTCTGGATTTGCAGCCAGCACAAAATAAACCTGTTCTTATTAATGATTGAAAGAAGGTTGACTTTTTTGTGCCTTGAAAGTAGAGTTTTCTTTCAGCTTTTTCTTGCAGCTTGAAAGTCACTTTTACATGTATTGATAGAAAAGCTTTGGGTAGCTTTTGGGACAGCTCTATCTGAGTAGGATATATGTGTGCAACTGTTAACTGTTGTTAAGTTGGTATCCTGCACACTTAATTTCAGCCAAACATGCATATGTATATAAATAACTGATGCTAAGGTTATTCCTACTTTCAAATATAAAGTTTCTGATACTATACACAGAAGTCACCAAATATTTACCTACTTTATGTTTAAGACCCATTCACTTATGTTTGTTGTTGTGTACATGGATTTCTGAGAATGTATATTGTTGTATGTGTGAGGATATGGAACACTGGTAAAATTTTCACTACAGCATTTCTTTCATAGTCCTGATAGGACTTGTAATTTTCAGGAAGTTAAAGCAAGTTAGAACAGATCTTAATCATGCATAGGTGGTGTGAGAAGTGTAGGTGACTGAGTTGAGCTGTTTTCTGGAGTTAGGCTTTTCTCACTGACTTTGAGTTCCACATATGAATGTAAGGGCAGAATCTGGCCTGCATTCATGTTAGGGTCATACTGCTACTATGGATGCCTACTTACTAAACTGTGGACTTGCTGTAGGAGCAAGATGTCAAGCTTTGTATCTTGGCCAGGTTTGCATTTTCCCCAATGGTCTTGTGTATCGATTTTACCTAGGAGCAACTGTAGAGATATCTGAAGTGTAATAAATAATAATAAATGCATAAACTTAACTATGACTCCTTGCTTTATTTCTAGACCACCTACTATATGTTGGGCCCAAATTTTAGTTCTTAGCACGATCAGCTTCCATATTGCTGCAGTTATGTACATTGTATAAAATCAAATTTAGCACCATTACTTTTTAATTCTGTAGAGATAACTGCTACACTTCCTTATAGGAGTTTTCTTTAAGAAGACCTTTAAGCAGAAGGAAGTAATATTAAAGTTTGACAAGTTTATTATAATAGAATTGATTCATTTGCAATCCAGGTAAGAGATGGGAGACTGAGTGCATAGCGTCCCCTTCTCATCAAAAGTTGAGAGGTAAGAAGAATAGCTTAACTGGATAGAGACCAAATATATTTTTTACCTGGAAGATATGTAAGTAAATGTCCCACTCTTTTTTCTGTGGTTCCTAGGAAAAGTGTATTGGGACACTGTGTGAAGTACGTGGCAGGGCATAGGAGTCACTGGTGCTGAAAAAGTGGATTTCTATGTTAATACAACCGCTTTATTACGCTCTAGTAGCCTCTAGGCTGTTGAGTTAGAACAGTTACAGTGCAGGCTGTGAAATG
Organism: Coccyzus lansbergi; assembly: GCA_033558105.1. Lineage (NCBI taxonomy): Eukaryota > Metazoa > Chordata > Aves > Cuculiformes > Coccyzidae > Coccyzus > Coccyzus lansbergi. The sequence continues at coordinate 2,543,377 of JAUMJK010000121.1, read as the reverse complement.
AGATCTTGGCAAGGTTATATATATTTGAAGAACTTACGCTTTACCCTGTGTGTGCATCATTCTTAGAGTTGGAAAAATCTGGTGACCCTGCTAGTTCTCTGTTCATGGGAAGATAGATACTGTTTCAAGAGACAATGCCTCTGATTGTTGCTACAGTTCTCCACTTCAAATGCACCTTCTCCTTAGTTTATTTCTGTTTTCATGAGTTTGTCTGGCTTAGTTTAGTGCTAACCTTTGGATCTTGAGGATCTGATATAGTCAGTACCAGCATCTAGAAGAAAAAAAAAATGAATTAGCTGTGATATGAAACATAAACATAGACATTCAACATAGGCATGAATCTGTGGAGTCAGCATAATATTCTCGGAGCTTTGTAGAATCCAAGAAGACTGAGAAAGATGGTTGTATATTGAAGCTCTGTCCTGTATTATATGTTTGAAAATGAGCAAAGAGGATCCCCAAAGAAACACTCTAGGCAACTTTTTGTCAAATTATAGTTGAGGCATGATTGATTTCTTGCAGAAGTCCACAGTGAGGTAGCTCTCAGCCTAACCTGTTGAAAAACCCGTCAATGGAGAGGAGACATCTGGAGCAATTATCTGCTATGGTAATGTGCAGGATATGTATTGTAGATCACATTCCCTTTTGTGTTACAGGACGTAACTCTTTGCAAAACAGACAGAACTGTGAATTTCGGTTTAGTTGTTGCGGTGATACTTTTGTTGGAGGAAGTGATAATCAAATTAGTTGGCTTTCTGCAGCACTTGTGAGACTGCTAGAAACCTTGGAGTAATTCTTGCATCTTCTTCACCCTTATTTTAGGACTTTGTTTAATCTTTCTCTTGGTCCAAGTAGCTTATAGGTGAAAGAAAAGATTCTCTTGCCTTTTGCTACACTTTGGATTTTGTATTTACCTAGCCTTTAACTAAGGTGATCAGTTCCTAAAATTTATAGACATTTACAGAAGTTTGAGTGAAGCATTCTGGACATTAACAGCCAGGTGGGTGATCAGAAGCTTATGTGGTACGTTCCAGGGCTACATGCTAGTTTAATTATCAACATACAAGTGACGAGAGGGTAGTGAGAACAGTTTTTATACTATACACAAGAATGTGAGGATTCAGTGCTGCTATTCAAGTGTCTAACTATGAGCTAGCTGGTACCACATAGCAGAACTTCTTTACAATTCCCTAGGCACCGTCTGTTATCTTTTTCCCATTTATAAAATATAATGAAATGAAATGTGAAGCTAAAAGATATGTAGTGCAGAATCTCATATTTCTTTGATGGCTTGAGATTTCACGTGCTTTATTTTTTAAAAAAACCAACTTATCAGTCCCATCTCATTCAAACAGATTAAAAAATGTAGAAAGAAAATACCTGGGGAGATTTTAGCTCTCTCTGAATCACAAAGAATCCAGTCATCTAGAGCCTTAGAGCTGGTGACACAAACAGTCATCAGGCAACAAGTTATTTCAAAATGATGTGAAATTTTGTTTAAGCACTTTTTGGAAGGAGAATCTGTTAAGTGATCAGCACAGCTTAGCCTTATCTGAGTTTCAAGTGACAACCTCACTGGCTTTGTAGTCTGTGATGAGAAGGTTTTCAGAATATGGATTTGTTTTTCAGAGTATCTAGTGAAATAAATGGCCATTCCTATGAAAACATCTGTTCGAAGTTGGCAGAGGCAGTGCTATGAAAGAAACAGTCATCGCAACAGAGAATAATTGTCAGGAAGAATTTGTCCTTCAGTTTCAGCATGAAGGAATAACAAAACTTTTGTCAATGTTATGTAGTAATGTAGATAATATGGAGGGTTGTTCTCTTGGCTCTGGTCTGCTCTGCATATTAGCCGGTATTCTTTTGTTTTCAGGTTCTTAAAAGATCAACAAAGTTGTCCATTTATAGCCACTGTTGCTGAATGATAGGCACAGAAACATAATTTCTTAGTGAAAAGGAAAGCAAAACGAGAAGCTGAAGAGCATAGCTTCACAATGCAGATGTCTATCTTCACTGTTAGTCCAGGAGAGCCGGTTGAGCTGATGAAATCTCCAGTTATTTTTATAATTTACTATTTCTAAGTTTCATTTTATCATTTCACCTAAAGATCACTGCTGCACCATTATTTAGAGACAGGAAAGTTTTGAATGTAGTTTTTAATCTTTACACACCACTGTGTGTACTTGTGTGTCTGTGGTACTTCAAGGACTAACAGGTAATCTGTTCTAGTTCAGCATCTGTTAAAACCACATCATAGTGTTCAAAGATCCTTGCAGCTCTACTAATTGTTCTCAGTGAGTAGGGCAATGTTTGCCCTGTATTAGGCAAGTTCTAGTGAAAGCTAGCAAGAGCTGGATAAAGGTGTAGATCTTCAACATCCTAATCTTTTTGTGAATGGTGCTATTCACAGTATGATTTTGCTATTAGTGCAACTGTCCAAAGGCAGGGCTATTTTAACTAAATCTTGTTCAGTGCCTTTTTCAGCACTGAAGATGCTTAATGTTTTATTATTTCATAATCAGTTACGCCTTCAGTGTAAGCTGTGGGACTGAAAACTGTAGCCTCCTGCACCTCTGCTGGGCATTTTTGGACTACGGCTCAGGGAAAATCCAATCAATGAGAAATTTCCTGCAGTGAGAACTAGACTGCTCTTTGACCAAATGATTGCAGACATGTCTATTGTCTTGGGTACATAAGACTTTATAAGACATTGAAGATACATAATCAAAATGAGAGTGAAATGAACAAATAGTGTGCTAAAAGTGGAAGATGACTGTCATTACAGAATGCTGATGTGATTAAGCTCAAATTGTCTCTCAGTTCACCTCTGTGCCTGATTCTCTGTGAGAGGACATTTTTCTTTTTAAAAAATTAAGCAGTGATCACATTAATTCTGTTAAGAAAAATCATGTAGAGTCTTCTATGATTAGTAAGTATACTTTAATATTTGCATTTAAAGCCAAGTACCTGAAGGGTCGAAGTCCTGGCATGGAAACTCTGATAGGAACTGAGTAATGTTAATCATCTATCTAGTTTCCATGCTACTTAGTATGGATGTATTTGTTACTGTGGTATGTTGAAAATGTTCAATATTCAATAGCCCTCAGACTTGTGCTGCTTTCCCCTTGTGTGGTATGGTTTCTATTTGAAGATCACTGCAGTAACATAAGAGATTCTTGAATATTAAGTAGTTTGGGACTTTATTTAAGTACAAACCAGTTTCAGGACTTGCTGGAATGGAAAAAAAACCCATCCAGCCCAACTAACATAGAATGAGTATACTACAAGTGACTTTTGTTTTGATGAAAGCTGTTAATGTGAATTCAATTCTTGATCTATTAAGCTGTTGTGAAATTTCCTTGTGTAGGCCATGTAGACTTTTTACATAGTGAAACTTCAGCACATGAATCTCAATACTTTGGGGTTTTTTTAGGATTTCATTTGATTAACTGCTTTTGGTTATATTGACATTTAAGTGCCACTGAGGAGAGTGGGTATAGGTAAGGTGGATGAGGAAGTCAGTTTAGGATTTTTTTCTAAATCTGTTTCAGCCAAACTGAAATACAGTATTCCTTTTCACTTTTTTTTCCGTGTGATGTTTTGACCTAGAGTACTGAAATGAAAATAAGAATGAGAAACGGTAGTGACAATAAGCAAACTGGACCAGTTGAATGTTGTGATATTGTACGCTATCACAATGCTGCTTTTCATCAGTATTCATACCAGGGAGTTTATGAACATACTCCCACAGCTCCTTTTGGAAATAATGTACTTAGATGTTGTTTTAAGTAATGATTCACAAGATGCTTCTGTCTCTCATTATTGTTTGCCTTTGAAAGAATTTTATATCTTAAATATGGTCTGAAAGAACCTGGGTATATCAGAACACTTTAAGTTAAAAGTACAGACTTGAATTTCTCTGCACTATGATGCAGATAACACAGCCTGGTTTGTAAAGATTAACTCAGCCTCAATGGGTCTTTAATCAGGGGTCTCATGAATTGCAGGTGCTTTTGTACTAAGCTGTTTAAGAATTATTTCTCTTCCAAAATCTCACTTGAGCTGTACTAGCATAATAAGTTAGTGTCATATTAACTATGCATTTGAGATCATTCAAATACTTACTGTATCTTACTTACCTGTAAAGCTGTATGTTTTACAAGTGCTCTCTGGTAAGAAGCAAGATACAGATGAAAATTTTCAGTTCTCTGCTAATGATAGCTTTACTTGCTCTCTTATTTAACATTCATCCTACTTCAGTATTTTATTTGTATTTAATTTGTTTTGCTCTTGTAGAACCATGACGGATCATGTATCCAGTCAATCAACCTTATTCTTAATCAGGACCCCAAGAGGCAAGTGACTCTGACTCACTCTGGAGATGTTTTGGTATATGACCAATACAAAATTAACCTGCCTTATGGAGATGGTAAGGAATGATACATATGCATGTAACACTTACCAAGCACTAAAGCAGTACTTTAATGGCATATGTCTATGATGTGATACTGTCAATATTGCTAACATATTGAAGTTAAGTGTATATTGTTAATATGACCGCTTAATTTTTTATGAAGTGTTTAACAAATTAACTGCTGATCTACCTTTTACACTAATTGTAGGAGTTGTACGGTAGCTATATTGGGCTAGTATCTCTTATGTTAAGATTCTGTTCTGTCTCTAACATGTCTAAATGCCACCCCTTACATTTAAAAGGTTGGTTAGTTCTTTTCTTTTTTTAAATATCTCCCTGTGGAAGATATTACCATCTATTCTATATATGAATATGTGACTCATTTCTGTGAGATTCAGTGTTAGCTTTAATGAGAGCTTTATTTGCAAAAGACTTGTACTTTTGATGACAATGAAGCCTTTCAATGATTTTTGTTTTTACTTACCAGAGTTATTTGAAATACGGAAACTCTCCTCTGTATTTCTTCAAGTAAAGACACACATTGGATTACAGATACTGTATGACAGAGAAGGACTGAGGCTTTATGTTCAAGTGGATGGACGGTGGAAAGATGATACTGCAGGCCTTTGTGGAACCTTCAATGGAAATATGGAGGATGATTTTTTGTATGAATAGCTGCAAGTTTTCTATTTGCCAGTATATTAACATCTCCAGTTAGTGGTAGATCTAGTGGTAGTTAGTGGTAGCTAGTGGTAGTGTATTGAAGCTGAATGAATAGATATCAAAAATAACTTATTTGAAGTTTTGTCTTAATGAGAAGGATAGTAGTAGCTTTTATTTTGCTAACAGAAAATATGTAACTTCAACTACATGATATCCAGCCAAGTTTTGCTTAATATATTTAAATATAAAAATACAGTGAAATATATATTACTTGTAAGTGCTAGTTTATCTGGAAACTTTTGTCAGAAATATGGGGAAGCCTTTATAATGGACTTTCTGCCTCCCTGCAAGCCTCTTTATCTCTTTCCATCTCCTAATTTTTGCTGCAGTTTATAATCTGCTCTTACTGACAGAACCTCCATTACTCAGTGCCTGCAGCCCAACAACAGGAATTAGATGTTGCCTGAGATTTTTTTTTTATTGTGATGCAGTGAAAGCTGGTTGGAGCTACTTGAACACTACAGTCATGATTGCTGTTTGTGCAGCATCTTTGCAGCGTATTTCCTGCAGATACTAAAAAACAAATTGGCTTCCAGGGGATTGGGCAGCCTAATGGAAGTTGGGGAAAGAGAACATAAATTTAGAGCATGGCAGAATGTTTCTTAAAAAAAAACCAACCAAACAAAAAAAACAGTAGGGAAACTTCTTGCTCTTAAAACAATTAAAATTTTAAAAATCAAAATTAAAAGAGAAATGCGAGAAATATCTTAAGAGTACTAATTTAAAAATACAAACACATGCACAGTCACATGAGTATTCTAGTGGATTTTAGAACAACTTCTATCTTAAAGATTAAAAAGTATTTTCAAAATATTGTTTTAAATAAGACTAGGAAAGACATAGAGAAGGCCTCAATGAAGAGATATTATTTATGTAAAACCATTTAAAATATTTCTCTGGTATGCAACAAAACTTATTTGCTTCTATTTTTAATGACAGTCTTTGGAGTTGTTCTCAAATAAGTGAGTTATTCAACACGTGTTTATGAAAAACGCCCTCAAACTATAGGAAGTTATGAACTATGCTGAGACATGAGAGAAGACATAATGTGCAGGTATCTTGACATATACACAAAACACCCAACCCATATCAGATTTAGGAGACTTACCTTAGACAGTAGTGTCTTTCTGGAACACCTCCACTCTCAGGTACTTCACCTGAAGTAATATCACTGGTTGTATGCCTAACGGAGTCTCTTCCCATGTTTAAATGCACCATTTTGATCATTCTCCCTATACAGTATTAATGTGCCTTGGTTATTTCAAGCAAAGTCTTTTTATCTCTCAGGTTCTGCTGCCCTTCTGCTTACCTGGACCTTATGGATATCTATTAAATTGTTTCTACAGTTACATCTCTGGGACCCTGGATTTCCGTTCCTTCCTCTTTCTTGCAGGGACTAGAGAGCATGAGAAGTCAGTTACTCAGGAACAGACAGGAAATTACAGATAGAGAGGAGATAAAAATGTGTCTGGTATGCTTCTGTCTCCTCATTGATGAATAAGAGAGTGCAGACATTCAGGGCAGTGGTGCCTCCTTCCTCTCTTGTGAAAATAGAACTTGGTCTGTTTTGATCTGTCCTTCCTGACAAGGTATCTAATGGCTGTAGAACACATCTTCTCTTTTGTTTCTGGTCCTTTGCCTGGAAAGAAAGAGAAGTCCTGAAACTTAAGCTGCCAGTGCTTTACTGAGGAGCGCAAGGGAATATGGAGCAGTGGAAGGTGAACTTGACTCAGCTTTGCTGAAGGGAGTAGTAGAACTGAGACTGTTGTGTATATTCACTGTATTTTTTTGTAACTGACTTCTGTTTTTTTAAAGATCCCCAGTTGGAGTAACTGAAAGCACTCCAGAGCTGTTTGGAAACACATGGAAAACTTCATTGGCATGTGTTCTTGTGCATGATAGTTCGCAAATGGATCCATGTGACATTCATCTGCAGGCAGGTGGGCAATGAAACTCAATTAATATTGACAAATGCATTTCTACTTATTATATCTGTGCTGGTTTTCCTGATAGGATGAGGTAAAGTAATAAAAAGTCCTACTCACTGAAAAAATCAATACTTGCAGGTAGCATTTGAGTTTAACACCATAACAAATTATACAGTGTACTGTTCAAGTATTTTGTGATACTTGCAGAGGCACTCAAAATACCTGCTTTGCAACTGCGAATCAGAAATAAAATGTGTTAAGTTAGGCTTGTATTAAAAGTTGATGATATGTCAACTGTTGGTGATGCCGCTATTTAAGATGGAGACTCAAAATTATTGTAGTATTCATTTTTTAAAATACTGAAAAAAATGAAACATTTCATTTATTTGCCTGGAGCAGAATGGGTATGAGAAAAATATCTATGCATGGCCTTTAGATTCAACTGGAAGGGTCAGGTTGGGGAAAGGTGCTAGTGGATGGTGTCCTTTAATAGTGATAAACTTTTAGATCATCAGTCCTATCCATTTCACAGTTCTATCACTTATTGTCTTGGATGCCACACATTTTTAGGCAAGATATGGAGGTAAGATACTGATTAAGATTTTGCCTGTAATTTCAGCAGTGCTAGGAAATTGTCATGCCTCCTGCTACAACACCGTCCTGTCTTTTGAATATTTATACAATGTACAGTACTAAGAAGCTACATTCTCAGTAATGGTTTGGATGTGAATGTAGACAAAAGTGGTCTGTACAAGATGTTAGAAGTTCTGGAAAAGAAATTTTGAAGTCCTAGTTTATCCATCTCTCATTTTGTGGGAAATACAAATTTGTCTCTATGTTTCTTTTCACAACTGTTACACAATTATTTAATGCGTTCAGAGTAAAGATATTCAAATGAATGGTCTGCTTGGAGCTGTGTAACTATTTGATACTGCTTTTGTTCTCCTGTGCTACCCCAAGTTAGCAGCTCTGGGTGTGTTTGTAGCCTTACACAACTGAAACAATTGACAACAGATTATTCTTTTAAATACTGACCTATTGAAGTAGTTACTGCAAATGATTTAAACTGAAGAGATCTGTGGTCCTGTCCGTTTATGAAAGGCACAGGGTAGTGTGCAGTATCTGTTGCCTAACCCACATCCATGAATGAGTTTAAAGATAGGACATTGTATGTAGACACTGTCTGCTTATTGTAGACTTTTCTGAATACTTTAAAATCATTCCCAGAACATGTTCAAAACTACGAACAGCTAGCTGCTTTTCTGACTTCTGTACAGCTGTATAGAAGACAGAAACGTATATATAGCAATAGTATATAACAATAATCAGTTGCATTGCCTGGAAGATGCTTTTTATTCCAAATATTTTTAAATTCCCTCGCTGAAACAGTGTTTAATCTGTTATTTGTATAGCCTCTTATGCAGTGGAAGCTTGTAACATCCTTACAAAAGAACTTTTCGCTCCATGCTACCCCTATTTGAGTCCTGTTCCCTATTTCGAGCAGTGCAGAAGAGACACTTGCAAATGTGGACGTATTTGTTTTTGCTCTGCTGTCTCTCATTATGCTCATCGTTGCAGAAGATTTGGAGTTGTAATAGATTTCAGAGGAGGTATTCCAGACTGTGGTGAGTTGCCTTTCATTTCTAGTCTTAAGTAATTACTGTTCGAGGGCTTTAGAATGACAATCAGAAAATTAAATTAATATAATCTTTTAAATGAGAAGATAATTAATTCTAGCACTATCTTTTGTGTGCAGTACAAGGGCTTTTTTTGTCAAGATAGAATTAGTATGAGTGTTTTTAGAGGATTGTTCTTTTATAGTGCAGCTTCTATAGGTCTTTTGATTTCAGAAAAGAGGCAAAGATTTTTTTTTACGTTGTTAGATCATAATAATTGATAAATAATAAATAATAAATAAAATGATAAATGATATAATTTATAAGCTACATAAATATATTTGGGTTTTTTTCATAGATGCTAAGTTTATCTAATTCTTTAAAAGAATTAAATGAGAAATGATGGTGATGTATTTAGCAGTTTTAGCCAGATAGTTGTCAACTTCCTTCTCACAACAGCTTGTTCTCTTACTGTAAGTGATACTGAAATATATAGAATGCTGAAATCATAGAAGATTGGCACTGTTGATAAATGTAAATTAAAATGAACGGAAGAATATACACAGTGTAGACATAGTAAAGGTGACATCTGTTATCTGCTCTATAAAGCCATACAAGCAGATGATTGCGATAGTTTAAGTGAACTTTTAGTGATGCAAATGATGTTGATAGGACATATAGTGTCCTCATACATTTTTTAAAATTACAGAATCAGAAACCTATGAAACAACCCTAAACCGACACCTTTGATGTTTCAGTAGATTTAGCTCCATATACAAGGCTAAAAATCTTTCCTAAGGGACATTCAAGAATTGAACATCTGGTAGTTTTCATTACATCATGTAATTATCCATGTTTTAACGCATGATGAAGAAGATACTTTAAAGTTGATCCAGCTTAAGTAACTCAAGCTGGAGTATTTGTTTGTAAATCTGTGAAAACTGACATTCCTGCAGTCATCAAGGTGTGAATGGCTGTATCCAATATGAGTGGATGAGTCATTCAAGCCATTTTTAATTTTAATTTTCTAGAAGCAAGTTTGTTTTATTAGAACGTACATAAAAAGTCATGCTTGTAGGGTTTAAAATACACAAATCTTTGTAGTATTTCAAGAACTTCAGATTTCTTTTTTTAAGTAGAGCTTTGTAGGAGATGTATACATGTCAGAAAACTTAGGATGATATTGTACAATATCTGCAAAGTGCACACTTTTTATTTATTGCTCTTAATGTTTTCTTTAAGATGCTGTGCATTCCCAAAGCCCATGCACAAAAGGCAGGCATTTTTAGGGCTGGTGGGGAAAAAAATTCAACTGTTCAGTTTCCCTAGTACAAATCTGGATTAACTGTCCAGAATTCATTGTGCTTGTTATTACTGTGGATTTACATCTGTGTAGTTTACACAGCATGATGCCAAGATAGCAATTTTAGTGGAATTTAATGTGATTGGGAATGAAAGAATAAAGATTTTTATCAGAAAACTGTTGGGAGGTACTTCAGTCTCTTGCACTGTAATTTGAGAGGTTTGTTTCATTTGGACAGCTCTTTCATGTGAAGATACAAAGGAGTACAGTACTTGTGTATCTACCTGTGGCAGAACTTGCCAAGCACTCTCTGTGCCAGAGACATGCAGCAGTGACTGTGTTGAAGGCTGTGCTTGTCCCGCTGGAATGTATTTGAATTCCAAGACTGAACAATGTGTACAGAGGTAGGTAAAGTTGCAGTTCTGGTAGTCACATTGCAGTTTGCAAGTTGGAGTGAAAAGCTAATAAACATGTAACCTGGTACATGTTATGCGTCTGTAGACTTGGTGGGATCTTAGAATGATACAGAACCTGTATATTGATCAAAAGTAGCTGTTTTGTAGTACTGACACCAAAGCTACTTTCTACATATTGTATCGTTTTTGGCATATAAGACATACAAAGGATGTCCATTGTTGTGCAGACATTCTGCTTTGTTATGATTTGGTTTGGAACACACTTGAGTTACATGGCAGTATTCAGATCAATTTCTTGTAGTTTAAAAAACCAAAAACCTCACAAAAATCCAACCAAAAAAATCCTCACCAAAAAAAAAAAACCCAGGCCAATTAAACTTTGAACAGCAATTAAGTCAATGGTTTTTTTTCTTCCTTCAGTTTGAGCTAATCACAGTTACGTGTTTTTCCGCTACTCCAGGAATGAATGCCCATGCTATTTTCAAGGAATTGACTATCCCCCTGGAGAAAATGTTATGACATCTTTGGGCAAATGGTAAGGTAGAAAACTATTTTTTCATCTGACTACATGGTGTCTCTTTTTAAGAACTCTGTCAAGTCATTCTGTCTAGACAGTTGGGGGTTTTTTTTGTTGTTGTTTTGGGGTTTATTTTAATGAAACATACAGAATAAGCCTACATTGATTTTCTATGTATGTTTGGGCAGAGCTTCTTTAGAACTTAGATTTTCAGGCTTATAACCAAATTATTATATGCTTATAACCGAATAAGCTGGAATTCAAAGTAGAGAGAAAGGCCAATATAATTTTGTAGATTCACACTGATGTGGAATACTCCAGAACTCCCCAGACATTTCCTGACCGTCCATTCAAGCCTGTTCATGTGGACCTTCACTGCTGTTCTCCTTCCTTATATCAGATTGTAAATATATTTATGAAGAATTAAGAATCTGTTTTCTATTAGTATAGGATCACTGTAAAAGAGAACTATATCTTTATCAACTAAGAAAAAACACAAATTATTGTGAGCAGCAAAGGTAAATAAGCATCTCTGTTATTATTCCTTACGTGTAGCATTTGTTCTTATCCCCTTGCTCTTCCATTCATAGAATGATCATGTTGGAAGAAACCCACTGGATCATCAAATCCAACCATTCCCACCAATCTCTAAACCATGCCCCTCAGTACCTCATCCACCCACACCTTAAACACCTCCAATTCTCATCATTATAGTCATGACATTAAAGAATAAACCTTGTTCAACTATTCTGGCTGTTGCAGATGCATCCTTTTCAACAGTTAGTTCTGTGTGGAGAAGGTTAAATAATGTGGACAACAATTTCTGTAAAAATCAACCTCTCGGTATTCTTTATCTTGAAGTAGTGTTTGAACTGTCACTGCCTGTATCAGTTGTTACAGCATTTAGTTAAAAACAGAACAGACCAAATCATGTCTGTGGTAGGACGGTGTGATACTTTGGTTTGTTGTAAAAGCCATGTAAGAGATTAATTGGTTTGTTGTAAAGGCCATGTAAGAGATTAATATTGTCAAACAGCTATTGCAATAGGGTCACTTAGTAAACATGCACACTTGTTCACACACTTGTTCTGTCTGTAGGCTACTGTCCATAAATATTGATCATTGTAAATCTATATCTTAGTCATCATTAGCTTATCTTTACCTTAGGGCAGATTCCTTGGAGAGTACCAGGCAACCTTTTCTGCGTGTGAGGCTGTGCAAAGTCTGGGTGCTCTGTTGCCTGCTTTCCTGGGTATTTTTGTTCACAGACCATATGCCAAACAGCATTGACGGTCATGGGAATGGGTTCTCCTGTAGATTCTTTGACCATTGTGCATCATCCTTCTCGTCAAGGATGTATTTTAGCTAATTATGCTGAGCAATGTGGTGGATAGATAACTGCATGCACATTCATCATGTGATTATCCACAAATGTACTTTTTTAAGAAAGTACTACAAATGAAGATCATCTTTCTGTTGATTTCAGTGGAGTTATTTGGATCTGGCAGTTTGTTTCATGTGAATGTGTTAATTAAAATGTATTTACTGGTTTACAGTCACTAGTCTTTAAGATAAAATAAGAGACTTGTGTCTCCTATTTAGTCATGACTTTTATTACCCACATTTTAACAAGGCTGTATACAGATTTGTTGGAAGGAAAGGCTTTCAAACATGGAGGTGCAGACTGTCAGCATCTCTGAATTTCTTTTAGTAATCATGTAGGGCTATATGTGTGGATGAACTGGAAAAAATACACACAGTTTATTGGGTTTTTTTTATGTGTCACTGTGTTTTTATTAGAAACAATTAAGGTCTTTATTATGCTCTCTCTATCCTTTTCCTTCTCAATTGCTTCCTCTTTGAAAATTAAACTTTCAAACTGGAATTTCTTCTTACACTTGTCTATGGAGTGGCCTTTCTGCTCTCTTGTTTTCAAACAGTTCTTTAAAATATTTTTACTACCATAACAATATTATTAGTATTTGAGTAGCCTCCCTGTCAGCTCCCTATGGTACTGCTTTATCTGTTGGCTAAGTTATTCTGTGAAGTCCTTGAGTACTTTTCCTGCAGTGCTTTGGGGTATATACACAACTCCAGACATGACAGCAGAGCGGCTGTAGCATGTACAGGGTTTGGTTCTGAATCTACTAACTATCAGTACATGTACTGGATATATCTTAGCTCTTGCAAAAGAGTAGGAGAATAGTTCCAGAGTTCATGGGTTCAGGTTGTTTAATGAAGCATAAGACCTGAAATGAAGCCACTGCCGCTATGTTTTTTCCTGACAATGAGCTGCTGTGAGATCTGTTGTCATTTTATAAAAGTACTGGACTATTTTTGACTGGAATTAGGCAGGAACAGACAGTGTTACATTGCTCCATTCTTCCCTACATACAGTGTCTTGTTAAGCTTGCATTTTGTGCAGTTTAGTTGTTTATTTGCTGAACTGTGTCATGTAGGGGAAACATGTTTTGTCTAATCCTGCCTGTGTAAAATTTTGCATACATGAATGGGTGTACATACTGCAAGCATTATGATATGCTAATTTAAAATTTTTGGTTTGAATCTTTGTTAGCACAGACTGATTTGAATTTTTTAGGTTGTGGTTATGAACTGTAGTTCCAGTTGATTCTGGTAATAGTCACAGTGGATTGCTATTCTGGATTCTTATATTGCTGAAACAAAGTTAGTTGGAGAAAGTGAGAGGATAAAAATTAGCAACTGTAACACTGTTTCTTCTTGTGAGCCAAGAAAACAAAAATAATTGAAACTTTTTTTTTACTATAAATGAGACAGAAATTCATGATATTGTGAGATGTTTTCAGATGGATATTTTCTTCATGATCTGTTAGCAGAGGTTGAGAATAGACAAATTTATCAATCCACTGTTTTGCTTGTGGAAAAAGTCACTCCAGTACAAAAAATTGTTGCAGTCACAATAGCCTGTGATTGTATTACATTCAATGCTCTATTGCCTTCAATTGTGGGATAACTTAATAACTGTTGGTATCACCAGTATTTTCACATAAACTGAAAGTGTGGTTTTCAGCAGAGTTCTAAGCTGATGGTGAGGAAAATGGAGCATTACTAATAGTGTTACTTTAAAAGTACCTACCCAGAGGCTGCTGTAAAATATTTGTGTGCATGTTTAGGGTTTAGGTTTTTTTCGCTGCTATTGTTCCTTGCATTCTTGTTGTAGGTGATGATTCTGTCATGTACAGGGCCTGGTTTATTCTTCCTGCAATGATGTCTTTGGGAACAGTATAGTGGTGTAATCCTGTATGTATTTTTATGTCAGCCCAGGCTGACATATTTTAAACTTATAGTAATGTTATATAGAAAGCTAAAGTTTGAACTGCAATTAATATTTTTTGTGTGAAGGCAATGCACAGTTCTAATGTTCAGCGTTTGCAGTTCTAATGTTGAGTGCAAACGTTGTTTTGTATTGACTCGTACTGCATGCTTCATTATTAAATAGAAAATACTAATTTTTCAGATCTTCCTGGCTCTCTTTACATCTTCATGTGTTTTTATTGCAGCCATTGTAAGGATGGAGTAATGAATTGTGATAACAACATAATAGGTGAGTGAAGAGAGAGAGAGTAAAGATAAAGTCCAATGATATACATCCTTCAATCTCTGTTGAACCCCTTATCTGTAGTAGAAGATTAGACAATATGTAAAAATGAATAACTTGCAGGAGAGAATCTATAATTTAAGAAAGATGTATTTCTGTAATTGAAAGAAATGCTAGTGCAAAGCAGGAGGATAACTCTCCAAAATACTGTTAAATCTGAACAATTTTTTCCCTAGTACCTTAAATACTATTTTTTTTTAGATTGCTGGTGCAAGTAAGCTGAAATATGGAACCCCCCCACATTTCTTTTGTCATACTTAAGCAAAAAGAATGTCAATAAGTGCTTTTTCTATTACAGTATATTTTTATGTCATTAAGCATTATGGTCTGTACTCTTGTTATGATGCTCCTTTTACTTCAGTGAGAAAGACTTATATGTAACACTCAGTTTTAGAATTGCCAGCTTTCTGGCCTTTTGCAGAAATCTGTTCCCTATGCACTTGAAGGTGGTGGTTGTACTGATCTGACAATTATTAAGAACCTTTCTCCCTAATAAAAGATCAAAATCCCAGCAACCAACAAAAAACATATTAAAACACTGTCGCCACCTCAGGCATTTCTGTTACATATACATAGTGTGCTCAGCACAACTCAAAAGCCATTGTGTGGTAGATTTCTTCAGTTCATAGTCAGTGGTTCCACCACAGAAAGTCACATCTAGCAATCAGGCCTTTTCTTGGTGTTTTTTGCTTTCTGTTGCTATCTGTTTCTCTGTTGGTAGTACTTTGCATTTCAGCTTTGGAGGGCTGATTCCTGCCTAACTGTGTAGAAAATCATGACCCTTACTAGATGGATATATTAATTTCCATTTTTTGTATGAGATTTATAGGGGTTCTGTGAAGTTAACTGTATCCAGGCGAGACCGGCAATTGGATGTTACTGGTATTACTGGATGTTGCACTGTTGCACTACATGTTCTCTATCGAAATCTATTGCATGATTTTAAGGAATACAAATTTTCAGATGTGAAGGCTAATATGTTTGTAATTTTTTTCCCTCAGCACACAACTGCCCAGTTGGACAGATTTACATCAACTGCAGTAACCCACAAGTCGATCCTGAACTCAGCAGAGAGAGAACTTGTGAGAATCAGCTGCTAAACCTCACTTTCTCAGCACATGTTCCTTGTGTTTCAGGTTGTGTCTGCCCACTGGGGTGAGTAGACAGATTTGATTCTTGCAGATGACACTAAGCTGGGTGGAAGTGTGGATCTGCTGGAGTGTAGGGAGGCTCTGCAAAGGAATCTGAACAGGCTGGACTGCTGGGCAGAGTCCAATGGCAGGAGGTTTAACACGGCCAAATGCCGGGTCCTGCACTTGGGGCACAACAACCCTATGCAGAGCTACAGACTAGGAGAAGCCTGGCTGGAAAACTGCCAGGAAGAGAGGGACCTGGGGGTGTTGGTTGACAGCCGACTGAACATGAGCCAGCAGCGTGCCCAGGTGGCCAAGAAGGCCAATGGCATCCTGGCTTGTATCAGAAATGGTGTGACCAGCAGGTCCAGGGAGGTGATTCTCCCTCTGTATTCAGCACTGGTGAGGCCGCTCCTTGAATCCTGTGTCCAGTTCTGGGCCCCTCAGCACAAGAAGGATGTTGAGGCTCTGGAGCAAGTCTAGAGAAGAATGACGAGGCTGGTGAAGGGACTGGAGAACAGAACCTATGAGGAGCGGCTGAGAGAGCTGGGGTTGTTTAGCCTGGAGAAGAGGAGGCTGAGGGGAGACCTCATTGCTCTCTACAAGTACCTGAAAGGTGGTTGTGGAGAGGAGGGAGCTGGGCTCTTCTCCCAAGTGTCAGGGGACAGGACAAGAGGGAATGGTCTCCATCTCTGCCAGGGGAGATTTAGGCTAGACATCAGGAGGAAGTTTTTCACGGAAAGGGTCATTGGGCATTGGAACAGGCTGCCCAGGGAGGTGGTTGATTCACCTTCCCTGGAGGTGTTTAAGGCACAGGTAGATGAGGTCCTGAGGGACTTGGTTTAGTGTTTGATAGGAATGGACCCTATGATCTGGTGGATCTTTTCCAGCCTGGTGATTCTATGATTCTATGAATCTTATGCTGCACAAACATAGATGGCCACCTTATCTTTATGTGTGTGAGCCTCCTTTTTAAGAGCATCTCTGAGAATGTTTTTTATGTACATTTAGGAACAACAAAACCAATCCCTCTATCTCTGCCTCCTCCCCTCCACCCATCCATAAAATCCAAGCAACCAAAAATAAATAGACACACGCAAAAAAACCTGACCCACAAAAGCCCACCAAAATCCCACAAAAAGCTAACGTCGCATTTCACCAACTTTACAGCCATAGACTTTTGTAGACACAGCTTGTGGATGACACATCACAGGGTAGAAAAAATTAACTGACATTTCAATTTTATTGTATATGCAACTTTTTTTTTCCAGATTCCAAACAATTTAGTGTTGGCACACTGAGTTACAATCATTATGGCTTCAAAAACTCTTTTGAGACCAGGTTTTGATGCTAGTGTTCCAAAATCTACCTCAGTTTCTCTCTTAAATGAGTGCTGTGGAGTCAAATGACCTTTCCAGGCTGAATGCAATGTTTTTCAATGTGCTAGGACAAGATTTCATCTCTGGACTTAATAAATGTTATCTCTGGAATGAAAACTGTTATCATTTATGACAGAGGATACTGTCTTTTGTGCTGAACCTGGACTCTACTAAATTGGGGCCAATTTAACCTAATAGGAGCTTTTACGTCTGTATTTTTTTTTCCATCCCTTTTTGCTCTCATAGGACAGAACTATGAAAAGGTACTAAACTGAAAGCTGTAGTGTCCTGTAATTTTAATGAAATTTTGTAACTAACAAAGGAATATTATACCAGGTTTTACCTCCAAAAATTTCTAAATTGTTGCTGTATTTGGGTGGTGGGGTACTGTATCAAATAACATGTAAGGAGCTTAAACGCATTCTTGAAAGTTTTTCTTAAGAAAAGAAAGTTAATCACTTTCTTACTTACACAAACAAAACATTCATTTTGTCATGTTGTAAGTGTCTGTAGGCAACCAAACCTAATAATGGGGGAAGAGTGCAAGTCAGTTTCAACTACTTTTAGAAAACTGACTTGTAATAAAATGTAATTACCTTGACTGTGTTCTGGCTTATAATATGTCTCCTTAGATGAATTCAAAGTCCTGTCCTTCTAGTATGTTTAGTATCATTTTTTCAAAAGACTTTCTGCCTCTCAGTTTAAAGCTTGGAATTTACTATTACTAGCATGAGAATAAAAGTAGTATTCTGTTAAAACCTCTTTTCTGGATGGCCCTCCTACTGCTACTATGCTAAATATTTTTAGGGGTTTTGTTTTTCTGGTTTAGGCAGTTCTGGAGGGGCGTGTCAGAAAGATACAAAGGTAAACGAAAATTACCCCAATGGGGATGCCATCCTGGCTATGTACTCTACTACTTCCTCAGGAAAATACAATTCTATTACAAAGACTACATCTACTTCCTGTATTTGAGTGCATCAGGAACTGGTATTTATCCATGTTGGGTTCTGTTTCTGAAGGCTATAGAATTACAGCATGCTAAGTGGTGGAACCATTTCCAAAGAGTAAGTGTATAATACCTCCATTGCAGTACCATGACAAGACAACCCAGCTCTTTTCCATCCTCTTCTTGCTGCTCTCTTGAAGTGCTCCTTATTTCCTCTTGTGATACTTCCAAAACCCTCTTGGTCTCCTACTTCCTGGTTTACAGTAGCTGCAAACTAATCTCTTTTTTTTTTCTGTACCTATTCACAATAAAACTTCAGCAATATCATTCAGATTCTTGAACACCTTTTCATATTGCCTTCTGTTTTCCATTTGCTTTTAAGAAGAGAATCATTGAACTTAGTCATTTGGTTTGGAAGGAAGACTTCTGTTACTTTTGGAGTTAATTTGTGAAGTTCCTTTTATTACAAAAATGCATTATCTTTTTAATTTGTTCAATAAAAAAATGCAAACTAAAGTACCATTAGTATAGTTATGGAGTGTTTCAGTTCTTGTGGATCTCTTTGACAAGAGTCGAAATTCTTGAATCTGTTTCGTGTCATTTTTAATGTCTGGTACAATTCAAGCAGGTGTTTGATATGCCTGTAAAAAAAAGTGATGGTTTTACTTGCTGGCAGTTATGCGTAAGTCCACTGAACCACCAGCCCTGGTTGAATCATCTTCCACATTGAAAATCGCTTCAGCTATGAACTGTTAGTCATCTGGCACATAAGTTGTCATCCTCTTTTACTACAGATTAAGAACTGAGATACCAGGAATCTACTTGGATATATATCTGCAAATACACATTAATTCGTCAAAAGTATAAGTAATAAAATATGTATGTTCATTCCCCCGAAGTGTTTTCAGAAGAACTAGTGATGATAGATCAGGACAGCTGGTAGTATCCTTTTGGCCATTCATAAATGGCAATTTTTTTGGTATCTCACTTTCCCATGGAGTCCTGCCTTACAAGATTTTAGCACTGGACTGCACCTACAGTGTTCTTGGAACTATTTGAGGGCAAAGAGAGAGAGGTTTTAATCCAGTGTGCCTAATTAATTTTCTCAAAGTTCAAGTAATTTTGAGTCATAGCCCTGAAATTACACTGGTAGGTATGAGGTGCAACTGAGATAACAGAGAAAGGTACCAAACATCACACCCACAGAGTGACAGTCTAGACAATTCTTGTTTGTGAAATAGGCTGGGGCAAAACACAAACTTCAGCCTTCTTTTCCCTCAGTCTTGCCTTGGGATATATGCTACCTGATGAAAATGCGGTGTGTACCACTTCTTTAAGCAGCTGTGAGAGCTACCAGTGCTCAAGATGAATCTCATCTTACAGCCCCCATGTGACTGTGAGCAGGGTGGGAGAGGCCCCTGCTTTAAAGCCTCTTTTTTTTTAATGATGGTCTTCAGTCCCTGCCCACTACTTGTGTTCCTTCCCTACAACATAAATTAAAAAAGAAAACATCCCAGAAGGAGGATGGGGAAATGCTAATAAAAGTGGTCTTATCTTCATTCTTTCTCTGACTTTACTTAATTCCCATAGTATTTTACTTCTTAGAATGAGAGATGTCAAGACTGTTCCTCAAGAAGTCCCTCTCTTAATTTGCTCTGATGTTGCAGCAAAACCTGTACCCAGGTTTTATGCAACTGTGAGTATTACGCTTGTGACTTTTAAGATAATTTTTCCCTCTACTGCCCACAGCTTTAAATAGAAGGAGTGTGGAGGCAGGAACTTCTTTTTGCTTGAGGAAACATCATAGAAGGCACAGACAATGGATGAACCAAATTTTCCGAGGCCTCTGTGGAAAAGGTTGGAGAATATGGGAATCTAGATGAATCCCTGTCATTCTACTTCTTAGAATCATAGAATCATAGAACAACCAGGTTGGAAGGGACCCATCGGATCTTCTAGTCCAACTATTCCTATCAAACACTAAACCAAGTCCCTCAAGACCTCATCCACCCATGCCTTAAACACCTCCAGGGAAGGTGAATCAACCACCTCCCTGGGCAGCCTGTTCCAATGCCCAATGACCCTTTCTGTCAAAAACTTCCTCCTGATGTCTAGCCTAAACCTCCCCTGGCAGAGATGGAGACCATTCCCTCTTGTCCTGTCCCCTGTCACTTGGGAGAAGAGGCTAGCTCCCTCCTCTCTACAACCTCCTTTCAGGTAGTTGTAGAGAGTAATGAGGTCTCCTCTCAGCCTCCTCTTCTCCAGGCTAAACAACCCCAGGTCTCTCAACCGCTCCTCATAGGTTCTGTTCTCCAGCCCCTTCACCAGTCTCGTCGCTCTTCTCTGGACTTGCTCCAGAGCCTCAACTTCCTTCTTGTGGTGAGGGGCCCAGAACTGGACACAGGATTCAAGGAGCGGCCTCACCAGTGCTGAGTACAGAGGGAGAATCACCTCCCTGGACCTGCTGGTCACACTGTTTCTGATACAAGCCAGGATGCCATTGGCCTTCTTGGCCACCTGGGCACACTACTGGCTCATGTTCAATCGGCTGTCAACCAACACCCCCAGGTCCCTCTCCTCCTGGCAGTTTTCCAGCCAGGCTTCTCCTAGTCTGTAGCTCTGCATAGGGTTGTTGTGCCCCATGTTTCTCTTACTCTCACCTATCTCTGACCTTTAAACTGCTTCTGCTGCTTCCGTAAATTTTCTTTTAAGGCCCTCTCTGCTTAGCACCAGTTGGATGCTGATGGCAAAGCTGAATGCAGGAGATGTTCCCAATACAGGGTGAAATTGCAGATGTGCGAGGGTCTGACTGTATCTCAGATGAAGCATTGAAATAAATTGTTGCACAGAAGGGTATATCAAGGATATTAAACCCCTTCAAGCTTTCTGCCAAATTACTAATATTTCTTTACAATAAACTGGAGGGTAGGGGCAGGGAAAAGTGGACTGTAAAAAACTCCCCAAACAAGTAAGAAAATGCTTAGCAGGAATATAGTAATTGTCCCTGTCTAGAAGGTGAGTGAATTACAATGAAACCATTAGGTGTACAGTATTGTTAACAATATCTAGTGTTTTTTAAAAAAATAATTTATCCTGTTTTCTGGTTAGGGAAGTCCCTGGTAGGGGGGTTGTGGTGCAATTCTGGTATTAAAAGTGTTACCTGCTGCTAATTTCATTCTTTTAGTCTTCCTTAAACTCCGTTAGAGACTTTTGTGGGAAGATTAGTGAAATCATCAGAGAGCAGATTTGTTGTTGGTGCTAAAGTATGCATGGCTGCGTAAGTCACTTGGCATGGGGAAAGAGCTATACAATACACAACCACTTAAAAACTGCTCAGGTGGAAGCTGCAGGAGAGTTATTTTTTAGTGTTCTCATCCAGATTTGTGGGCTTTGCAGAAGCAAGGAAGTATTTGTTCTCTCAAAGGTGACACCTTGCTTGTAATGATGCCTTTACCAAGGCTATTTACTGATTTGTGTGTGTGAATGAACAAAGCTATAGATAATAATCAGATAGCTATTGAACTGAATGTTCAGCATGGTGAGGTGATAATAATGAGATGGTAGTGAAACTGAACATTCAGTGTTGTGAAGCATGATAGCTGTCCTTGTATCTTTGCGGTTCATTGTAGGTTGGGCAGTAAGTAAAAGCATCAAGGAAACTCTGATACTTCAAAGAGGAGCTGTGCAAGTCCTCTCTGTAGAGTATTTGTGTTGAATTCTTAGGTCATTGAAATCTATCCTTTTGCTTGGCTTTACAAGACAGAAAGCTGTTATCACTTGTTTTAGCCATGTTAGTGTTACCTTGTCACCGTGGTGCTCTTTGTGTCTGAATGTGCCCTGTTCAGTTCTGAGCAGCTTTAAACCAGTGGGAATTTCAGTCTCACAGCTGATTGCCTTCAAGTGACATAATACTTGAAATAAACATGAATTAAAAAAGAGCACATCGCGTACACTGGGGGAAAATGACAGTTTTTCAGTCTAATGGGGGAGGGGGTTTTATGATGTCTGCATGTTGCCATTAGGAAGAACAACAGAGTTATGAATGTCCATCTGATAAACAACACACTGAAGGAGAATCTAAGTCACAGTAAGCAAATTACCAGTTTATTAATATGAGTAAATAAAATATTCCACGATGAATGAATGATGAAATCTTATCTTTTGGATACCAGGGAAACAAAACATTGTCATCACTCTGTTTGTCACAGATGTGCCTCACACCTACTCTACTATCTCTTGTGCACCGTGCAGGGTCTTGCCCAAATTACAGTGCTAAACATCAGAAATGCCAAATCTGTTTTCTTCAGAAAACTGCTAGTAACAGAGGAAAATCCATACACAATTTGTATTATTACAGAGACGTACTGGAATTCTAAACAAATTTAGCTTGAAAAAGAAAAAGTTTAAGAGATTGTTTATTTCTTGATACAAATATGTTTCAAGACTTAACATTTAGTAACAAGGATTACTGTAGATTGTATAGTACCTGTAAAAAATCCTTGCACTGCGTAACTAGCATGTTAGTTGCTCCAGCTTCTTACGTTGTATGAAACAAGATCCTGTATAGGAACAGATACAGAACATAAAGCAAGTTAGCACAAGAAACTGCAGTAGCTTATCAAGAATTTATGTTTCAGAGTTTTCATTTGGCAGATTTATTTTTCTTGGGAGGTGTTCTTCTATCTGTTATTGGAGATTTAAGTCCTATATTGATATTTGATTGCTTATCCAATAGCATTACAGTAGTTTTTTATAAATGAATTAGTCTCGCGAAGAATTACAGCTTTCTTGGGCTCAGTGAAAAGATAGCTTTTTGAATAAAATGAATTAATATTTCTGGTGTGTTTCCTGAGGTTTGTTTGTAGAATCTGTTTGAGATCTCTTTCTTTTTCCTAACTCTCATATTTCATTTTTTCTGGATTTATTAAAAATATTTTACTTTAAAATTTAGATGAGTTGTTTTACTTAGTCTAGCTAGGCAAGAATTAATATGTTCTTTCTATGTTAATGGAATATTTTACATTTTCTTTTGCATTTTCAGTTTTCTTCTATTATTCTAGGATTTGTGATTGTAAGCACAAATTTATTGCATTAGTCTTGAACTCTAAATAGCTATGCATATGGTTGTCTGTGTTTTTATGAAAATCTCCTTCAAAGGCTGTGCAGACATTTCTGCCAATAAAGTTAAGTTTATTTGTGATTACTTGCAGGAAGGTGCCAAGTGCACAGAAATAATGTACTCAATTAATTTTGTACACCCAGGATAGCTCTTCTGATACTGATTAAATTTTTCACAGAGCAAGAGGTGTAGCCACACACAACTACAGGAAAACTATGCAGCAAATGAAAGCTCTTTAAATCAAGTGTAGAAAAGGAGAGATTAGTTGAATGTAAGTTAGTTGGCTGAGCTAATGAAATTTGGTGAAATGTAGAGGTCTGGAATCTTTGTTTCCCTGACCTTAATATTTACTTGTTTAAGAATAAGTCTTCACTGGGTTAGCGGTTGATAGGCTAGTGCCCAAAGTGCTGTCACTTACTAAAGAGGTACCTATGGGTGTAAATTACTGAATTACTCATATAGAATTTTAAATAAAATTGTGCTTTTTCAATTTCAGAAGATTTTATGAATTACTTGTTTTTTAATAGTAGTAATGCTAGTAATTAAAAGTTTAGGAAAATATTTTTTGTAACTGGATACCAGGGTTACTTCTGCTGAATTTATATTTTTTGTTCTTTTTTGATAGTCTTGTTAAGCATGGGGATGTGTGCTTGGATGCAGAGGAATGTCCATGTTCATGGAAAGGAAAGGAATACTTCCCAGGTGACAAAGTAATTTCTTCCTGTCATACATGGTAAGCAGAGATCTCTTTAGGTGATTGTTTAATTCTAGTTGTTCATTTATGGATTTATTATTTCTTTACCATTTTCAATAACGAATTTTTTTTTATTACCAACGTAATTCAAATTAATATTCAATGGCCAGTGCTCCAAAGTACTGGCAAAATGCTTAAAATAGTACATCTAAGTGACATTAATAAGCAGAAAGCTTTAACAACTTTTCACATTTAGCGTTGTATCTTAGCAGTCTAAGGACCCAAACCATAATCCTATGGCCATAAGTATACAGCTATTAGAATGATAATCTAAGGAGAATACTGAGCAACATCATCTGCTAAGCACTGTAACAGATAAATTTGTTGCCAATTTTGTGTGCGTGTGTGTATCTGATGAATCAATTGGCTTTAAAAGGAGGTTTTCCAATAGACAAGGATTGATAGGGTCACTCAAATACACGTGGAAAAATTCCAGTGTTTTAATGCAGCACAAGTCCTATAGCTACATTACTCTGCAAAGAAAGTGGTACATGACCATGATAATAAGCTTCACAAGTGCTAAGATATGAAAATATACCCCATCTGAATGATCCAGACACAGACTTGTTTCTTGATGGTCCCTGCCTGTTTTCTTCTCTGACCACCGTTGAATGTTGCAAGCTGGCACTAAGTAGTATGATTTGCATTACCAGAGCCTCAGAAAAATCAGTTGTAGTGTCAAGCATTAAGATACCATGGTAACCGTGTAGCCTCCAGCCCATCAGCAAAACAGGTCCTTCTTTTTGTCCCTTTCTTCTAGCTTACCAGGAACATTTAACTGGTGCCACCTGGTAAACTACTGCTCCTGGCCTGTGCAGCTCAGTATAGCCCAGTACAGTGAAGGCTTGTCCAGTCAGCACTAGTCACTGCCTTGTCTGGATGTCGTTGCCCCCTCCAGCCTTGTGCTGACTGCCTACCTCTGCCTCTCGTCAGGTCCTCAGTATCTGCTCTAGAAGATATTTGTAGCCCTTTGGTCGACTGGTGAAGCGACTTACAAGCCATCTCCACTGGGCAGGCAGGTAAAGCGAGCCGGGTTATTCACCCCTTTACTTCCAAAGACCTCTCTAATTGGACCTGGTGTGGGATTGCTTGAATCACAAAAAAACTACTATATCCCATTCAGTCTGTATGGGACTTCACCAAAGGCGGCAGCAGCAGTGCAGGCAGAAAGACACTCACTGGATATTTAGCCTTCGCTCTTTTTTGTCTGAGGCCAGGCCCATTAATTAATTTACAAATCATTTAGGCTGCTATGGCTTTTCTAGTCTTCCAGATCGGGAAGCAGAAACAGATTAAGTGACAATAGGTTTTTGGCAATCAGTTGTCCACTGACAGATGGGAAGTCTGAAACACGTTCTGTTTGATACAAAGTATATAAAGTTTTTGGGAGTGCTGTGTGTGTATGCAGGAGTGTATTCCATATGCCAAGAGAAATGTGCATTTTTGCTCGTGCAAAGCATGAGAGTATTCCTGTGCAAACAAACCCACTTAGGCTTTCATGGTAGTTACAATGACTTTAGTGTTATGTAACACTCAGAAATAGTGTGTGTTGATACTAAATATTATATGTATCTGATGTAGTATTAGCAATGTAACTATCCATCTGATTTCTCCATTGAATAGTAAAATGGCAAGTATATTAATTAATTAAATTGGCAAAGCTACCAGTGGAGTGCCAGGAATTTTCAGCCCAAGCTTCAGGTTATGTCTGAATTGTGGTTTTAGATTTCCCAAGTTTGGTGTTCAATTGTTAGCATGTGCTGGTGAGTTTAAACACAAAATGTTATTACACTAACTGAAAGTATCAGAGCAGTATTTTAATACTGTCTGTGTGAGGTATGATGAGTGGTGCAGTTAGCTATGCTGGTTTGCTGTCAAATGTTGAGACCATTGAGCAAATGCTGGTTAGTCTCTGTAGGATGCTGAATTGGACCTTATGTGTTCTTAAGTACTTCCTGGAAATACTTTATTTTATAAAGCTAGTCAAAGTTCGGAAGGTTCTAGTAGCTCTGCTTTTCCAGCTAGGGCTGTAGGTTCTGATAACTAAATGTTAGTTTACTTTGTATGAAACAAGAATGGTGCAGAGGACTGAAGACATTGTGTACCCCCTACACCCTTCCTTCTGACTGTAAATATGTTAAGACTGCTGAAAAATAATGTATACAAAGGAGCTTCCTACTCTTTATATGTCAAGAATTGTTTCTGCGTGAGCCTTTAACAGACCAATGTGTGGAGGAATATTTGAGTAGACCAAGAGTAAAACTGAAATCTACCATCTTACAGAGAGCATGTGAAGCAGCTTTCATTCTTTCAGTCCAAGTATAATTTCTATTTGCCTCCCTCTCCATCAGCCCGATGGAGGTTCCTGCCTTAGGTACCACTTTAAGGTGACTGGAGATAGCTGGATGAGTCCTGCTGCTGTCTAGTTGTGCTTTGAAACAGCAAATGCTTTTCACGTGTCATACTTCTAACTTTTAACAATGTGCTTAGTGTATTGATATATACATAGTTATACAAAACGCAAGTAGTGGCCCAAATCAATGATGAGATAAGTGGAGTCTTGGAAAATCTAGCAAATTACTCCAGGCTGGTGCAAGTTATGTGGTTAGGGAACAGAAGAAAATGTGATGCTGCTCGTAGTTGGAGGTGCCTGGATTTTCTAGACAATTGCTGCTCTTCTGAAAACAGTGGTGTACTGATGCCACGATAGCAATGTAAACAGAAAAGTTATACTGACAAAAATTATACTAACAAAAAACTTCATAGTGCTTGTTTCTTCAGTATATGAGATGCCAAGCATTAGTGATTTATCAGATATTTCCAGAAGTGAGATTAATACTCTGGTTGTAAAATGCAAAGCATTTATTTAATCAGGAAATTAAAAATTCAGTATTTTTGAAAATAAACTTGGATATGTGCCAAAATTATATCACAAGCTGTTTTTAGTTTAACCTGTATTTATTAACACACCTGTAGTAAAGCTATTCCAAAACACCACCTCTGCTGTCTTTATCAAGTAACATTTCTAAAGTGTCCAGGTGATTTAAAAATATAAGAAAAAAAATTAAAATATGTTTTGTGGATACAAGGAATGAAATTCTACCCATTATTCATAAATCTCATGTCTTTCCTGAGAATGTTGTTTAGATTTCAAGAGACTGATGCAGAAAGAGACATAGTATCCAGTTCTGCAAAGCCTGGCTCTAAGGCAATTACAAAGCAAAGATTATTCATGAAGTTCTGAACATTCACCTAGTGTATGTGCGATGAAAACATTTTGACTATGGTGACCACAGACAGAACTTGAACTATTCTGGAAGCCCCTGAACTGTTAGACTAGGGTTTGGGTGTGATAATAGCCCAACAATCCAAAACAATGTCCTTTTAAGGAACTGAAACAGCACTACTAAATTTTTTCCTTTGCACTTTTGTGAAATTCACTTCCAAGCAGAGAGTCCATAAAGACTGTAGTAATAGGACACATTACTCGTTTATTCTAAGATTCAGCTCATATAGAAACAAATGGTCTGTGAGATGCTGAAAAAGAAAGCTTTAGCCTTGTGGCACATTATTCACTAGTAACACACATCAATAAATTGTATTACTTTGGGTGGCATTGTTTGTTATCTTGTTTCAATGAAAGAAGTGTCCTTTTGGTGTCTTTATTTTCTGGAAGGTAGAAATTCTAACACAGGCTGCGTAAGTTCAATATGCACTTTTTTCCTCCTAGAGAATCAATTTATATTTGCTTCTTTTAACGTTTAAAAAGGAATCTGTCCACAGTCATCATACTTGTGTGTTTTGTATTTTTGCTTCTTAGCTGTAATTATTTGTCTGTGGTTACAGTTGATATTACCATGATTTGTCATACATTTTTTCAGCATTTGCCAGCATGGATCATTTCAATGCACCTTCCATCCTTGCCCATCAATGTGTACTGTGTATGGGGATCGGCATTACAGAACATTTGATGGACTAACTTATGACTTTGTTGGAACTTGTAAGGTTTACCTAGTTAAGGTGAGACTCTTTTTTAAAAGCCTCTAAACCTGAATTTTAAAACTACTTGTCACACATATTTATATTACTATATTTAAAAGTGACCATTTCTTTCTTATCTTCAGGGTACTTCTTCAACCAGTCTTTCTGTTATTGTAGAGAATATTAACTGCTTCAATACTGGAATGATTTGCAGAAAGAATATTTTCATTAATGTTGGAAAATCTTTTTTAATATTTGACGATGAAACTGGAAATCCTGTAAGTTTCAGTCTTTAACACTGATCATAAGGTAGCATATGTACTTCTCTGAGTGGTTTTTCCTTTTGTTAGCAAAATCTTACTATGTCTCTTAAGCAGCAGAGGCATAAATACATTTACTGTGAATGCTGATCATATCTGGGTTGTTCAATGGAAGCCTTAAACAAAATCTTGTCTATATTTAACAAAAATACTAGTTAAAGTGATTGTAGCTCTTTTGTTTAGACTTAATTCCTATTTAACTTCTTAGGAAAAACCCAGATATTCTGGAATCAGTGGGAATTGCTAATTCCTCTAGAACTAAGAGTTTAGTGTGATTTGGAATGTAGAGGACAAATATTCCTGTACAGTTGTAAAAAATTAATTTCAGTCCCCGGTATGCTCTCCACAACATGATTTTCATTTTTGTTTTGGTCAGACTAGAAACTCTATTGCTGTAAATATTTAGTATTTTTTAGTAATTTTAGTACTATTTACAGTTTATAGACTGATATAGAAAAGAAATTATGTCTTTCAGTATAAGAAATTGTGTAATTAAACCAGGCATCTTAGTCCATGCTACGAATAATTTGGTATCTGGTCGTTGCTTTGTGTAAATAAGATGGCAATCTCTGGACATATTTAAACAATTTCTTATTTCAGGAAGTTGCTCTGTGCATCTTTATACCTACCTGTATTCAAATCCAGACCACTTTTGTTTAAGCATGTATCTCTAGGTGGTCTGCTGTCAGTTTTTGAACTTCTGTCCGAGAATTGTGTCATTGGTTTTACTTCAGATATTCATTTCCTCTTAAGCGAACATTTTGTGAGACATTATTTCTATTATACGTGCCCTTGTTTTATTTCGAACAGAGCTTATCTAGTTACATAGACAAACTACAAGCAATGCAGTTATGGAAAGCTGGATTTTTCACTGTTGTTCATTTTCCTCACGAACACATCACCGTTCTTTGGGATCAGAGAACAACAGTTCATGTCCAGATGGGTCATCAGTGGCAGGTGAGTGGAGCTCAACACTCTTATTGCCATTTCTTTGAAGTACTTATGGAAGTCTTACTTAATAAGACATGTTATCATTATTCAGTGAATAGAAAATGCAACAGAAATCATGGAGAAGTTCAGTGGCTGAATCAAGGAGAGAAACATTCTGTCACCTTGTCAATTAAAATATTCCTCCTCATTTACTTTTTTGTATTCATTATTTACTGTCTACCTTCTGTAACAGCAGAAACAAATATCTTTGAGGCAACAGCCTCCAGCAGTACTCATTCTTTATATTCTGGAGTATTATTTTGTTGCAGCATAAAAAAGCACATAGCTAGCAAACAGGCCACTTCTCTGAACAGAAGATCAGCTCCTTTCTCAAAGACTTGGAGATACTTAGTTGAAAGGGACTAATATTGATGATGTCCAAATAAAAGGTTTTCCATAGCTTTATTATCACAAAGACCTGAACTGTTTGGGCTGAAATGTAGCAAAAAGTATCAAATCCTGACCAATTTATAATTAATTCCTGAAGACAGGAACTTAAGAAGCAAGATTTGAAAACAGTTGTGGCTGGTAGTGTTTTATGTCACATGAAAATATGTTTTTATTTATATATATATGTGTGTGTGTATGTATATACGTACTTTTTTTTTATTATATATTGTCCCCTCCCACCCCCTAGGGTGCATTGACTGGATTATGTGGAAATTTTGATTTGAAGACAGTAAATGAATTAAGGACTCCAGATAATTTTGAGTTAACAAACTCGCAAGAATTTGGAAACAGCTGGTCAGCTGTTGAGGTATGTAGTAAAACTAATAAGTTTGCTAGTAGATTTTTTGCCACTACATCATATAATTTATCTAGAATGAAATCAGAAACTAATTCCTGGAAGTATCTATTATGCAGCAATGCAAGTGGCAGTAGCACTGGTTCTTACAGATATCATAATTCATTAAGAAGAAAGTAGTCACCATTTTTTTCTACACAGTGCTATAATACAGAGGAAAATGCTGAACAATATTCTGAATCTACAGATGTTTTGAAAGATGTTTGAACAGTAGCCATTTTTTTAAATAATAGGAGAATTGAGGGTATGGCCAGTTTAGCTGATCTTTCATAGCTGGAAGCTATTTAACAGTGAAGCCATAACAATGGAAAGAAGAAATAGTCTTTCCATATGCTGTAAAGTTAAAAATTGAACTGTTTTTTTTTTTTGTTTGTCTCTCTTTATTTAAAAAAAAAAAAAGAAAAAGAGAATTGTGCACAAAGTGCTTATGAAACAAGTTTCTTACCTTGATTTTACTTTCTGGTTAAGTGTGTTGACAGCTCTGATATTCGAAATCCATGCAGTATGAATCCCCTTAGAGAGCCATTTGCCAAGAAGGAATGTGGAATATTGTTAAGTGAAGCATTTGAAGCTTGCCATCCAGTGGTGAGTTGTTGTCCTGTATAGAAAGTTGTTAAGTTGAATGAATCGCTGGAGAGAAACTTCACTCTTCATCTTGTCTTCCATAAAATAATGATTTGTACTACTGTAGCAAAAGAGAACACAAAGAAAGTCTAACCGATATCTTCTTATTCTAAAATGTCAGTATTTAACTGGACTATCTGCACTTAGCTGATCTAGACAGTAAGACACTTTGGAACCAGTTTAGCATTCTGCAGGATGTATAGTCGTTTTAGCCTCCTCTGTAATTAATACAGGCAAAATTACACCAAATTTGTGTTACTTTTTTTGTCATCCCAAGCACTAGTTGCATAAGCACAGGAACTTGCTTTATTTTGCTCAAATTACGTATTACGTAGCACACACGTTTTTCAGTTATACCTCAGTAAATTGACAGTTTCTTCTAGGCAGTATCAGATGTGAAGAACTAATTCCTAGAGAAAAACATATACATGTGGAATATAACATATCTGAAGGTGTTCAGGTATCGAAACCATGTGCATGCCTTAAAGAGTGTATCAGAATCGTTCCTAGAGGGAAAGGTGATTTCATATGAAAGACAACTAGGACTCCTGCAGGGTTTCTTTGTATATTATTTTGGAAGAAAGCAGAAGCTGATGTTGAAGTTTTATTAATATAACACCGATTTAGTCTACTGTGTAAGGTAGGTAGCAAGTTCCTTGTTAGTGTGTTAATGTTACTCAAGTGTAATTTCATGTAGAATGTGTAACAATACAGTGAATGAATTAGCATTGACAGTTTTCTTTGAAATTTTGTCACTTTAGACTTCAAAATAATCTAAGGGGAAAAATCACTAATTGACCTGTCAAATTATCAAGTAATATGAAGAGAATGAACCACCCTCGCATGAAAAGAAGTGTTTTCCATCTAGTTCATTATTTCTTACATTTTACATATGTCTAACTTCATTAACACTTCTAGGATTTATTAATTTGTCATCAGTTTTGAGAGTTTCTTTTATTTTTCTAAGCTGGTTTGTTGTTTATTATTACAAAACCATACAAAACACAAGCTCATATTCACAGTTTAGTGTGCATATTCATAGTGTTACTAAGTATTGTACAATATTTTGTGATGTGTTCTAGTAAACTGTTTTTAATGTTTTTCAGGGAACATTTAAATTTAAAACTTCAATACTTCAAATTGTTGCATATTAATTTTGAAAGTCTTATAGCTTTGTATTGAGGTGGTTGTTACCAGTATCTGTATGAATATTTATATTTCCAGATTGACGTCACCTGGTTTTACTCAAACTGCTTGACAGATACATGTGGTTGTAACCAAGGAGGTGACTGTGAGTGCTTCTGTACGAGTGTATCAGCATATGCCCACCAGTGCTGCCAGCATGGAGTTGCTGTAGACTGGAGGTCCCCTAGAGTGTGTCGTAAGTGTACTTAACTGGCATTGCCAGCGGCTGCCACTGTCTGCATTCATGAAGCCCAGACCTGAAAAATCAATTGCATTGAGTTGACTGGAGCCAAGAACTGAATCACTAAGCCACACTGGTAGGAAGATGAGTGTGTGCCTCTCACTGCCCTCCCATATTCATTTTGATCTAGCTGGATTATGTGCTTTTTTCCATCTTTGTGGGTGGTACTCCTCTATTTTTAATTCCTTGTTCTACGGTGTCAAAGGAAAAGTCAAGGGAAATCTATATTAAGATAGGCATGCTTCCCTCAAACCGAAGTTACAAAGTTAACAGCTCGAGTAATTTCCATCTTCAGGAGGATCTAACTTCTTAACAGGGTCTAGGCAACAGAAGTGCCTTACTACTGCCCCCAGAGCAAGCATGAAATAAAACAATTAGTTTTTCAAGCAGGACTTTGTCAGTACCTTAATATCCCCATGCAACAATGCTTGGAAGTCTTAAAATATCTGAGGCACCTACTGCAAAGGCCTAAAGGGACGGTCATTTCCCTAAAGATGTTATAAAAAAGGGCAAGATAGAAAGAATGAACAAGGATTTTTCTGACTTCACAGTTGCAAGAAGAATGTTTGAAGCTTGCTCAAAGTTACACAGCCAAGGAGTGAGAGGGTTACTTTTAAATTTTGGTAGAAATGGGACGTGTGTTAGCGTGAGCATGGAAAGACAACAAAGCTTAGTTTTAACCACTAGAGGTCACAAAAAGACAGCTGTAGGTATGTGAACCTAGTATTTCCTGCAAGAAAACAATGTTATATTTATGTAGTTTAAATTAGTATTTTATTTAAAGCAGTGAAGAAATTATTTGGCAATAATTTTAATACATGTTTTTGAATGATCTAACTTGTCCAAGCATTTGACGTACCCTTTAATTGTAAAGAATAACAGCAAACCTATTTATCTGTAGAATGCATGCAACTACATTTCTTTTCTTTTTATTTTTTTAGCTTATGATTGTGAATATTTCAACAAAGGTAAGTCCTGAAGGAGCTGATAAAATTTCAGTAGAAACTTTTGTTTCTTTATGTAATTTAGTACTGTGAAAATAATTGTGTTAATGAAAACACTCGTGAATGATATATTATTGAAATAGTCAAGATTGTGTTTTACTGGTTTACTTTGCTTTTTCAAAGGCTTTTAATTTCATATTTTTTTTTATTCATGAGTCTTTCCCAAGAACTAATTTTTAACTAATTTTCTTTGCGTTTATGGATAATGATTAAACTAGTAAATCATTAAATAATTAATAGACTATTCAACTCATCAGTGCTAGCAACACTGCTTGCTTATGACATGCTGAAGTTCCAAACCTATACCCAGTAGGTCTGTCAGACCAATTGTGAGTTCCTGTGCAGCCTTCAGAGGGAGCTAGCTCTTGAGATATTACAACTTATTGTGCTCAAATGGGTAATAACTCTTCATTTGGGCATGTCTGACCTAGCTTTAAGTTCCTGAACAACGAACATTGCTGCTGCAAAAGAATGGCTCCAAAAAAAGAGGCGCAAAACTTGAAAGAGGTGCTAGAGTAAACCTTGAGTCTTCACTGGGTGCTGTACTGCAGCATTAACAGTGGAATCTGTATTCAGACTAATTTAAAGTTACATTGCAAGTGTCTGCATAGTTAGACATGGCATACATACAAGCACTGCAAACCAGCCTGATGTAAGGAATGGTCAGGACTCCTGCTATTTATTCTATTACTCTTTTTATCAAGCTCATGTAGAAGCCTGTCTGTCCAAATGGTTTGTGATATTTTGGTCTTCTGTTAGACTCCATGTTGCAGTAGCTCACCCCCAGAAAAATCTCAGAGGGGGACTGATTTTTAAAGTAGAAAAGACCTGTACAACATGCCAGGCCCAAAGAACATGGCCAAAAAAATCTGCATTTTCTTATATACTGACTACTGAAAGAATTTTGAGTGGGGTCAAATTGCTAATGCAGTGGAATTTTACCTGAATCACTATTTAAGCCTCTAAATGAATTTAAGTAAAGTCCAGTTGAGTATAAAAGGTGATTGCAGTTTTACATTTCCTTTTTGTGTTGTTTTTTTTTTTTTAAATGAAATACAGTCTAATACTGGATAATCTTATTGCATTGTAACAGACTGAAAATGAAGTGCCTGTATCTTCTGTGGTAGTAGTGAAATGAGATGATAACGTGTACTTCTAAAGAATGTTATTAGTTTTACTTGAATTCACACTGGCAGAAATTAGTTGAAGCAGTGGAGAGTTGTGCATGTGACCAGCTTACAATAAACATGGTTATCATATAGTTCAATTCTCACTTCATATCTTGCAACTGCTTGTGAATCTAGCTCATCAGTATTCAACTTAGGATGTTTCAGAGCTGCCAATGGGGAAAAAATCTATGCTGATTTTCTTCTCTAACTCAAATATAGTAACATTCCCTAGAATTACTTAGTTTTGGAGACAGGAAGTTTAAGAAATTGTCTTAAACTGGAGAGAGGTTTTCTCTATGTAACTTTATCACAGTGAAATAGTTCCAATCTTACTAGAAGCAGGAGCAGAAGGTTTTTATCTTTGTTAAGGGGAAATTTTCAGCTGGTAGCTGTGATTTCTCAAGCTTTGGATAGGCCTGAGATGGAGACTTAAACATATAGTAACATTTCCAGGTTAAGCAGGTTTTAAAATGTTTTTCAACTCCCTGCACTGAAGGCAAGCAGATATTGTTGCACATGTTTAGTGGAGCCTCTTCAGGATATCAAAATTCTTAATACATTTTAAGATCAGGGAGAACCAGCATGTAAGGGCAGGCTGTAAACAGCAGTCCAAACTTTAAACCTGTTGGAACAGATTTTAAGGGTCCATCCTATTAACTGCAACTATCAGCTGAGAAGTTCTGGGACACTTCTGCCTGAAATGTACGCTTGCCATGTCCGGGCTTGTGGGTAAAGTGATAGTGAGGTGAATTGCACAGGTGTGGCATAAAATGCTTAGTTTTAACAGAGATGTTCACAAAACTAATTTCAAATAACATTTAAAAAAGAACTTTAAAGTACTTTTCTTCAGTGAAATTGGAACTGAGCAAGGAGGTGTGATGTTGTGAGTTTTGTGACATGATAACTTTGCATGCATTTTGCTTTTTTTACTTACAGGTAAAATATGACCATTCCTTTGCTTATGATTTCTTACTGTCTCACTTCACAGTGGTTATGTTTGTATCTACCTGTTCAAGGAGTTCTTTGATATTTGATGACAACAAAATTTTATTCCCTGCAAAATGCCTCACATTTTTGGACACTAGTAAAAAAAGGCTTTAGGGAATAATAAAAAGCATATAATCAGTTCAGATAAATACGCTATTTAGAGGGTACCGAAGGTGGTCTGTAGATCACTGTTTATTTCTAAACCAGTAAGTCAACTAGCTTTAATAAATTGACTGTGAAACTTAAGTGGATGAGAAGAAGGAAAAGAAAAGGCTAATCATGAATCTTGAAAATTGAAACTAGGTATTTTGGATAGTTTTCAGAACAGGTATTTTTGGTATTTTCTAGCAGGCTTTGGCTTTTATTTGGTTGTCCTTATAGTTTAGTGCATGACACCTAGACCTGTTTTCAGAGTGGAGAGATTTTGGTTTTCATTGTGTGCTTTGTCATAGTATTTAAAGCTCAAGTATTCATGATATTTGACATTAAAGATAATTCTGATTTTTTTTTCTCAAAAGCTCTGGGAAAGGGCCCATACAAGCTGGTCAGCTATGTGGATGGAGAATTTGTAATGACAGTGGATCTGGTGGATGGTGGTGTTTTCCCAATGAGAGAAGAAGATATTGTTCCTGGACATACAGTGAGCTTTATGCTGACTTCAGGACTTTATAAACCCAAAGCACATGGTAAATAAGGCAGAGCAAATTCTGTTGAATATGAAGTTAAACTTAAGAATAGACCTGGATCAAAAAATCTTTTCTTTGCCTGTCAGCTATGTTGTTTATTAAAATTTTCATTTAGTTTGTCTTAATTAGATGATTGTAGCTTTGTAAACAGATATTTTTAATTGAAAAGAAACAGAGTCCCTTGCACCTTCAGAAACATCAAACCGATGTTGTAACTCAGTGTTCCAGGTATGTGTTGTGTCTCCCATCTTGTCTCTGGCAGAGCTGGGACTTAGGAAAGAATGGGAGAGAAATGATACAAAAAAGTCATCCCTAATTCTTTGTTTGGCACCATTGCTTATTGTCTGCCGGCTTGTACAGAGTTGCCTCTTGGCACTAACCTGAGCTGTGTAAGGGGTCTGTACTGCAAATTTGTCTCCTTGAAGTATTGACTTAAATTTCCAGTGAAGGAATGTGTTGCTTATTCAGCAGACAAAAGATGTCTTGCACACCTTCAGGCAGGTGGAGAAACCTCACAAGAATATATTCAGCATTTTGTGACATTGATTAAATAGTAGAGCTGTCTGCATACACACCTTTAATGGCCACAGAGCACTTGAGTCACTATAGTTTTACTGCTTACAGTCCTCTGATCGAGTCTCTGGACAGCCTGAAGGTGGCTGTCTTTGTGTAATCAAAGAAGGGATATGGGTCAGTTGAAAAAATGACAAGCATTTGATTAGTAATACTGCTGTCTGTAGAACTGGCACAAGAACTAATGTAACAGAATATCCAGGTCCAGATTTCTTTTATTAGTCATAGTTTTGAGACACTTGTGCATTGCATTCAATTTAGATTTGGAAAAGAAAGGTCAGTCCTGCAATTGTATTCCAGTATAAAAATCTCTGGCTCAGAATTTAACTTGGCAAATGGGATTTATGCCTTATAGTCCCATTTGAGTTAACAGCATTTCATCATTTGGCCATGGAGGAATATCTACAATCAATACGATTTTCTTCATATCCATGTCTTCATTTATATGACATTCTTGGTTCTTTGGTACCTCAGAAAAATGGATATGTTTTATAAGTTTGAAACAATTTATAGACAATGGAAAGTTTTGAGCATTGCACTGGTTGGCTAAATGGCAGGTATTATAAATCACACTTGACAATCTATTGTTAGTTATCACATAGCTACTTAATCAATAAAGTACCAGAACTATGTTTTTCAAATTGATTGAATTTCTTATGCTCAGAAAACAACTTGGTGTTCCAGAACTATTATACCATAATGTTTTCAGGATAAGGTATCGTGTGGATACCTTTGTCAGAAAACAGATTGCGTTGTTAATATTTTTAGGGGAAGGGCTAGAGAGCTGACTGATTAGAAAGCTTAATGCAAAATACGTTTTTGTAACTGATTTTTTAATGAAAGGCTGAGCTCTTACACTATAAATTCCTGATGGCAGATGTTACTTATAAAGCTAGTCAGAAAAAGTTTAATTTTTTATTGAATAAATGGCTTAGTGAAGGCCATACCCTGAAGTTCTGCTTTACTTCAGGGCTCTATTCCTTTATCCTGATGTGGGCAACTGTTTTAATTTGCTTTTATTACTGTTGAATTCAGAATCTAGCACTCTGAAATCCTTATGTTGTATATTTTCTTACAAGATTAAGGCTATTTTCACTGCTAAGGGCAAAGTAAGCTTTTATTTTTCATGCTACTAATATCAGTAGTGGTACATCAGAATGACTTTTATTTATTATGCATATATCAGCAAGTAAATGAGTTCTGTGTGGTTTCTTTCAGATTCTAGCTTGATTTCATTTGAAACAGCTGAGAGACCAAACTATTTTCTTCAACTGGTCTCCAATAATACTCTTGTTCTTTCTAAATGGAAAAAAAATGAAGAGTTTCACAACAGCTCTACATTTGTTATTCACAAGGATACATGGCTTTCAGGATACAATTCCTTTGAGTCATTTGCAAAACCAGGATACTTCATCCACCTTTCAGCCTCTTCAGTTGAGCTTTTGAAGTACCATCATTCAGAGG
Source organism: Coccyzus lansbergi (assembly GCA_033558105.1). Lineage (NCBI taxonomy): Eukaryota > Metazoa > Chordata > Aves > Cuculiformes > Coccyzidae > Coccyzus > Coccyzus lansbergi. Next base: position 2,505,463 of record JAUMJK010000121.1, on the reverse strand, counting down.
AGTTCAGACTGTCAACTCTGTTTAAACTTGTAGGTAGGTAATTAAAGTTGTATCTTATGAACAGCAACTTGCTCCCTGTGAAAATGCAGGCTAAATGGCATTGATATTTTCAGAGATTGGTTACTTGTACCCTACTTCACTGGGAGCTGTGAGTAATCTGTGATATGCAGACTGAAAATCATCTCTGATCCTGTTTTCTTGTCAAAGCTGTTAAATAACCTCACACACAACTTCGCTATATTCACCAACTGGTTTCACAAAAGAAACAGAAAAAACCCGAATGCATCTCTAATACATAAGATATAATGCATACTCTAATACTTTTTCTCCTCCATTCCCTCTGATTGCCACCAAGAGAGACTTTTCCTCAAAGGGCATCCTCATCACAAGCTTTGTCACCGCCTCAGAGGTCAGGCCATCCAGCACTAGGGACTTTGCCTGTAGATTACACCTCTCAAACTTCATGTTTATTCTGAAAAATACCTCAACCTTTACCCATGTGCCCAATCAGAGGGGCCTTTTGAAAAGTTATCCCCAAGTTTTTCAGGTGCCGTCAAAGTGGAGATACATAACTCTTATTTGGGATCTAGATATCCATTTCCCTAATGTTTCTTGGACAGCTACAGCACTCGTATAAACAACATAGACTGCTGTGAGAATGTTTCTACCTACATGAGGGATTCCCATTCCTGTAATAGCAGTCCCATTCCAATCAGACATAAGGATCAGAAATATAGGAGATATTCTTAGGACCATGGTAGGAGGTGGATGCAGCAGTCACTTCTACAAGAACTGATGACAAAAAACACACGTTAAATTCAAACCACTAATTGCTTAAGCTCTTTCTTTTTTATATTAGTAAGGAAAAGATATGTTTTCACATATTCTTAAACACTTGGGAACCATGTGCTGGAATGGAGATGGCCTTAGATGGCAAGAACAAGATGCAAGAAGTTATATCGGCCCATAAAATAAAGCAAAGCTGACTATTCATGAAACCATCTTTTGCTTTAGCAACTGCTTGTCTTGATAGATCAGGTATATCAAACACGTTCATATAGCTTTATTTATGAACTTCAGCAACAACTATTACTTGCTGAAACCACTGGCCTTGATGTGGTTTATAGAATTCTGAAATCACTACAAGTATTTATGTTCCAAAGCTTTTTATTGTGCTATAATTTTAAATGCATTAGTAATGTGTTTAGTCAGGTAGCGGGAGTATTTTAATAGATATGCCTAGCAACCCAGTTTTTTAAAATCAGTTGTTCAGTCTCTGAAACTGAAATCTGTTTTATAAGCAAAGAAAGAAAAGAAATATTGTAACAAATTAAGCATGACCTGGCTGTGTTTTACAGTGAATCTCAGCACAGACAAATCTGAAGCAGGCACTGACTTCTATGACAGAAGAGGCCAACTGTATGCCTTGTGGAACTTCTTGTTATCAAAACATTGAATTAAAGTGTTAATGGTGGCATTGTGAATCTACCGATGTTTTGTGGTGCGTTATGCTGACAGCCTAATGCAGCTGTTGACTGGCACACTCCAACTTCAGAAAAAATGACAGATTTTGTCATTGCCAAATGCCTGTTGCCTCTTGACAAATGCTTGTAATCACAGAACTGTTGAGGTTTTTGAATGGCAGAATTATAGAGCTAATGCTGTTACCAGGATGTTCGTACAGTATTTCAAGCAAGGAACTTTTTTTGGACATAACAAAAATATCTCCTTAGTCTTTTATCTTTGAGATGGGAATGAAGAAGGTTAAAACATGTTTCAATTCTCAATGGTCATCCATTAAATCAGAGTGGTATGTCTTTTCAAGTGTGAAGTCTTTACCCTCTAGTCATTATACAAAAAAATCCTATCTATGCCAATGGAAAACTAAAAAAATTTATCTCAGCAAGTGGGATCAGATCAAATGATCAAGAGGCATTTCATTAATCACCACATCCGAGGGCTTGGATTTCAGAGTTTTATAAGCAGAGAAACATAGGGCTTGAATCTTTCTCCAGTGTACTTTCACAAGGCCCAGCCTGCTGATGTAGGGTAATTACACGGTCTAAAAATACAGCAGCATTTGTTTAAGTTAATGGAAAAGTTACACCAGCTCCAGAGTGCACAGGCAAAAGCATATTGAGTTTCCTGCTGACTATTGTAAATGGTTTGCATATTAGATCAGAAACTCTTGAACCTGGAACAGCTATTCCTGCGGAATCAGAGGATAAGTATTGGAGGCAGAATAATAGGCCCAGTAAATCCCCTTGGCCAGAAAGCTCCTCATGAGACTTCTTCATGCTCTGTGACGCACATTCAAGAGGAAGAATTTTAAATGACCTGATCACCACAGCAATAGATACATGTCTGTTTAAAGTCAGCAGACGAGTCACTTTTTCCAGTTTGGTAGCAATAAATATTTTCTCATTGAAATACTTTGACTATAAATTGCGCATATATGATGGACTAACAACTGCAAAGTATTTTCCATAAGTCACTTCAGCTTTTAAATTGAATTATTTTCATTGTGCTTTGATTTGTCTGCTGTGCTGTTCCCACAATCATTTGAGTGTTTGAATGAATAACTGAATTTCATGTCTGGAGTATCCTTACAAAAAAAAATACATTTAGAATTCTATATGGGAGCTTTTACTAGCAATAGATTGGTATGCAGTCAATCAAGAGATAGAATGTACTTAATCTTACCAGATGGGCATGCACAGAGGTGTCACGTAAAAATGATCAATTCACATTTGAAATTGCTGGGAAATCAGTGGATGTAGGGAGCTGATGACCTTTTAATGGATGTAACTGAGATTTTCTTGCCCTTCTTTAAAATAATGTGCTCAAGCTAGTTACCTTTTGCCTTTCATAGAATTATCATAGTATGCTTTAACCTCTTAAGATCTCTCTGAGTTAACTTTTTGCATATTATAAAAATGTGACTTGTCCCATATAAATTAATATGCAAGGTTTGTAATAATGTTACTTATGTGATTTAATAGTTAACTTGCTGTAAATATAGGGCCTCCCGCAGAGAGAATTTTCAATTAAAATCTCAAGATGTACTAGGTATATGCACACTGCTCAGAGGTATTGGTCAATGTTTAAGCATGATACCACAGAGCATTTTTGGTTCCTACAAATGTTTGTATCTTAATTAACTGAAACACATTCCAAAACATAATACAAAATGGAAAATTGAATTAGTTTTAATGAAAACCTTTTTTTAACAAAAGCATCTTGCACTTGAGGTCAGTTTTATACATGATATCATTGACTCTTTTAACTTCAGCGTACTCTTACTGGGGTATCGCCATGCATAGGATTAATTTTCTAGAATATCCTGTTTTACTCATAATGAGTTGTTCTTGAGTTTAATTTGAGCTCATATGCTTTGTCAGTCCAAAAGATCATGACAAGGGACCTGGGACTGGATTATGATGGACAACTGGTTGTACCTGCAAATCCTGGGTATGTCACTTAAACATCTGCTCAGTAGCTCTTGGAATCAGACCGAGGTTACTGTAGAATTATAACATCTTTCCTTCTTATACCACAAAGAAAAGCATTTGACCTCCCATTTTTAACTGAATAAATAGGAGGAGGTTAATTAGTTACCCTAACAAGATTATATTCATTAACATTGTAGTAGTAAACTAAACCAAAAGTATTTGAGAAGTAGATAATTATACTTTGCTTTCAGTGATTTTTGGGGGGGCACAAAGTTCAATTTCTACAGTGATATTTGCTTACATTTCTCACTGCAGAAACTTAGAAGTCATGGGCAGAGTTTGTTAGTAGTTTGTGTGTGTTAAGTGGGTAGATAGGATTTCATGTTTCTAAACTTGTAACTGAAGAGAAAGGCAATCTACGTTACTAAGCAGAGTTTTGCTGCTGTTATAAATAGAAGTAATTCTAAAGCAAATTTTGTTCATACCAGATTTTTTAAATCTTTCTTGAAAATTGCAAAACAGGAAAAGTGTCGGATGAGAATGAAAATCCAAATATCTAATTTTTTTCATTATTTTTAAAGCCTTTAATTTAAATAAAACCTTTAGTTGACATTAGAACATTTCAAATTTTAGTTTTTTGAAGTAAGTAGCATTTCTTGAGCATAGCATGAAGTTATTCACAAAAAGTATATTCTGAGAATGTCAAGTTTTGTTGCCATGAAGTAAAAGTCAGCATGGAAAAGAAAGGTAGGATGGACTTGTGAAACATAGGAATTGTCAACACACAAAAAAGTGGCCAAGTTACTAAGGAAGTTACTAAGTGTTCTGTGACTCAACAGAACACCACAGTCTCTCAGTGATAAAAAAATCAAAATTCTTCTTTAAGTGATCGCAACTGCTCTCATTACCACAGAATTATTTTGAAATTCACAAAGTGTGACAGTAAGTTATGGGAACAAAATGCTTTTCTGATGTCCAAGCAAGTGAGAAAACAATGGAGCTGGGGAATGTATTTTAATATATTCTTTGGTGACATAAATACTTGAATTTCTGCAGTACTGCAACATATTCATATTCTCAGTTCCTGTCATGTAAAAGAGCTGTGGGCTCAGTTGGCAGATCAACTGGAATGACTGTTATCCAGAGCATAATTTACCATTTTGTGAAGGATTTGCTGTGTCACCAAACAGAAGACAAATGCTGGTAGACTTTATGGGGGGACACGTGATTGTTTTCAAATGCCATGACAAATCCTTCTGAGGAACACATGCCTGATATAAGAAGTTTGACTCATTGTCTATAAACTGTGTATCATTCTTTTGTTGTGAGTGAGTGGTATTGTTGCATGGAGTACAGTAAGCTTGTATTACTGGTTACTGGAGGGAGAATTTGAGTATTAAAAAAAATGGGAAGCATGTGTTAGAGGTGGCTGATCAGCATCCTGACTAACATAAAGCATTCATGCCTTGACACTGGTGAGATCCCTAAGTTCTAAGCTGTGACACTTTCATGGGAATAGCACCGTTATAGTAGCAGGAAATTTGAGGTTGGTCTGGCATATATTTACAGCACTTGATTAATTGCTTTTCCTTATACCCTTACTGTGGGCAGTGTCATAGTTAATACACAGATGTACTAAAAAGGGGTAAAAATTCTATTATTTTAGCTAGGTATATTCACCTCCCATACAAGGACAGGCTGAAAGACTAAGGCTTGTTTAGCCTAGAGAAGAGAAGGCTCTGGGGAGAGACGTTATAGCAACTTTCCAGTACTTAAAGGGGTGCCTACATGAAAGGTGGAGAGGATATCTTTATCAGGGATTGCAGTCATGGGATGAGGAGGAATGGTTTTAAGCTGAAAGAAGGAAGATTTAGATTAGATTTTAGGAAGAAATTTTTTACTGTGAGGGTGGTGAGGCACTGGAACAGGTTGCCCAGAGAAGTCATGGATGCCTCAACCAGGTTCAAGACCAGGTTGGATGAGGCTTTGAGCAACGTGATCGAGTGGGAGGTGTCCCTGCCCATGGCAGAGGATTTGGAACTAGATGATCTTTAAAGTCCCTTCCAGCCCCAACCATCCTATGTTTCTAAACTTTATTGTTCTCCTGGCTTATTCTTGAATTCATGTTAATTCAGAACATGGCTCTGTGCCTGTTTCTCTTCCCCTTCATTTTCTGTCTTGGGCTGCTTAGCTATCCCAGAAGTGATGCTACCTCTAGTGAAAACTTTAAATACGATGAAGGACTGAACTGACATCCTCCTAATGCTGGAAAGGCTTTTTTCCATAATTCATAATAAAATAGATTTCATTATATCGGATGGGTTTAATGTTGACATACTGAAAACTTTTGAGAGATACTCTTTAGGTCTTTCTGTGATTTGATTGGTTCTTTTTTGTAATTTACACACTAAAAATCCTAATATAGCTTGGCCTAGCATACTCAATTTTCTAAAATCTCTTGACTGGAAAATTAAATGTGCATTGGTTGTACACCTCCTCTTTGAAAGTAGTCTTTATGACAGGTTCATGAATACATTTGTTGTCCATACTTCTTTCTGCAGAAACAGAGACAGAAATTGCAGATAAGCTTGATGTTTTATTCTTCACTGAAAGCAGTGTTTATGAACCACTCAACAAGTGCTATGTGGTTATGTACAAATTTGCCCTACCAGGGCATGCAACATCAGCAAACTCTTTGAGTTTAATCTGTGGGAAAACTTTAGGGAAAACAGCAATCATTTCATTTAAGTCAAAGTTTATTTGGAGAATGGGAGTTGGTATGTTAATCCCACCAATGAAATGTTCACTGTCACTGTTCAGCTAAGAACTGTTCATCCTAGTCACATTCTTCATGGGGTTGCAGTATGTGTACTGCAAATCTTGTGCCTTTATTGTGTTTGTAATGTCTTCTGTCGTTAACGGAGAGGTTTGTGGCAAGAGTTAAAAGTTATGAATCTGTCTCTATACTTATTCTAGAGGTGTCTGAAAATGGCATTTCCTCGATTCCCCTTGGACATACTGCTATTGCTGGTTATTAATACTACTGCCTGTGCCAACAGGCCTCTGATATGTTTCGTATTTTTGTTGTATAACTTCTTCTGTTGTCCGTAAACCTTACCACATTGACCCGTCAGTGCACACAAAGTCCTGTACATCAGTCAGCAAAATGTATGGAAATAATTCTCTTCCCCCCTTAGATTTAACCAACTTAAGCTGGTTTCACTGGAAGGCATCATGGAATAATTCAGTGACTTGTACTTAGCTTTTCATGGGAATCTAATTTTATAAATGCATTTACTGTTGTCATAAGAGTCTTATGTTCAAAAGCAGTGATAAGTTATGTCCTTAGAGTGACATGTAAGAAGGACTACACTAGATGGCAACATACACATTCCTTTGAATTTTTTTAATACTTTTGTTTTAAGGTAATAATTTGTAATAAAAAAAGAAAACATTAATGGTTAATAATGGCAGACACTAATTAAGGAACTATTATGATAAATTATGTTGTAAAGAGTATCAGTGTATCCAACTGATGCTTTTTATTTTAATAGCAGTAATTGCACTGAATTAACATAATCTTAATTTTGCATTTTGTTTGAATAAACAAACAAATAATTTTGTTGTTGATACAGTTTGTAAAATTAAAAAAATCAAAGTTCCAACTTGCCAAGTTTTATTTTCAAGCTATAGTAATATGGAATAAATGTGGCTAATGCAGCATCATGTTTTGTACTACAAGTAGTAAAACAGGCTGCAGAACCAGCACTCGTTAATATACTCTGCATAAATCTGAATGATTTTTCTACGTTTTAAAGACTCTAGTGGTTCAAGAAATATTACCAATTTTATCTGTAAAGAATACAGATAGAAACAGTAGGAAATTTAGAGCTGCAGTGAACTTGAAGCATACCTCTTAGCGATATGTATCTGTGTTTTGAGAAATATATGAGAAAAATATATCTTCATTGTTTTCCAGATGTCAAATTTAAATTTCTGTCCCGTTCTGCCTGTGAATGGCATTATGATGCCTGTACAAGCCCTTGTTTCAAAACATGCAGGGACCCCCTGGGGAAAAACTGTCAGGCAGTACCTAAGTAAGTATCACTATTTTTTTGGAGTATGTAGTTTAGGTAATATGCAGCATAATAAAAATATGAGGGACTAGGTGTAAGTGCAGTATAGCAGGACTGTGTTCTTGTATAAGGATATAAGTGAAGGATAGAAGAAATAGAATAAAACCTGCTGTGAAAGCTACATGAAAGTGACATTTCAGTTGTTAGGTGAGGATTGTTAGACTGTGGAATGACTATTATATTTCTGACTTCTAAGCTGGGGGAAGCATCATAGGTTATTAACAAACAGAGGTGATTACATGATTGTTTCAAATACTGATGCCTCTACTTTTTTATTACGGCATTTGTCCTTGCCTTATTCTCCCAGCTGGAATTTGTGCTAGTTGCAGTAAAACTGTCATTTGGATTTTGCAGTGTTAAATATTTGGCATTTCTTAAGCAATAGCATTCCATATTGAACCTGTGACTGTTCATTTCAAAGGCTGAGTATCGCAAAGTTCATACTTTAGCCTTGATCTGAGTGAAAAAAGAACCCATGGCAATGACATTTTAGAGGAATACACTGAGGTGATTAGAATTAAATAGAACAAGACTGTCTACTTAAAAATGCTTTACAGATAAATAATATTTTCCTAAGATTAAATACTTGATCCAGAAGATACTGTTTAACTAGTTGATCCTAATGATTTTTCTTTCAGAGTGGAAGGATGCATCCCTGTCTGTCCTCTCAATATGTTGCTGGATGAAATCACTCAAAGATGCGTGTATTTTGAAGACTGTATGTTTGAAAAAAAATTATATATTATGTATGATACTTAGAGTATTAATTTTAAGGCCTTTAGTCAAATTTTCAAACATTGGTGCTTAACTGTGTGTGATTATGACCTTAGTCGTACAATTCCTGAACTTACTAAACATACATTTTAGTTAAAATAATTGCACTCCTCAAAATTCTGAGAAAAATTTTAAACTAAAAAAGTTGTTCTTTCTCCACAAAATATTTCAGTAACTTTAGATATGGAGCAAATTATTTCATGAAAATATTTTTTAACTTCTCTATGAATTTTAGAAACTTAGAGACAATTAACATGATCAGAGTTATGAGTTAACATAACTTGCTTCTAGCTCTGCTTGCTTCATGGTAATAATAATTATTCATAAATATCTGATTTCTATTTACTTGTGTCTAATTTCAGGCATAGAACCTGCAGAAGATAGCCCACCTTTGCCACCCAGCATTCGAACACCATCAATTCCACACATAAGGTCAAGTACAAGTTCAGCAGTAACCAGTGAAGCGGTAACTTCATTTCCTGTACCTGACACGAAGGACATGGAAACAACACTTGCTTCGAAATTGCAACTCACTGCATTTACAGGGAAAACTGATTTTTCAGCTGTTACATCTAATAAAACACTTCCAACAGTAACTTTATCATCAAGTATTTCTTCACAGTCAATAGGAATGACATCTGGGAGAAACATTACAGCAGCGTCTGAGACAATAAAATCTAATGTAAGTTTGTCTTCTCCTGTTGATGTTTCACCATTGTTTCTGTCTACTGTCAGTTCAGAAACTTCCAGAAAGATGCAACCAATCAGCAGTGGCTCCACTGAACTATTGAGGGCTACAGAACCTCAGACAGTGACTGCTACACGTGCATTGACTGCAGGCACAGAATCAGAAAGCAAACTAGTTTCTTCTGCTGTTTTTATGGGGACACCACTTACTCTTAGAACCACAGAAATGCCAATCCAAACTAAAACAATGGAAATACTAGAAATAGCCACAAGAATACTTCCCACAAAAGAAGCACAAGTAAAACCAGAAATGCTAATGACATTTATGCCCAGTTCATTTGAATCAATAACTGAAAAACCAGCTGCGTATTTGCCCCGGTTTTCCACAACGTTGCCTGCAGGCACACCTTCACATACACCACCAGTAAACCTAACGGGAACTTCAGAAGGAACAAAAGTAAGCATGGGACAGTCTTTTACCACAAAGGCTGCTGTTACAGTAACTTCATTTTCACCTGTGATCACTACTTTGTTAAAACCGGTGTCTTCAGCAACAACAAAAGCAGGAATTGTTTTGGCTGAACAAAGTGTGAAGGCTACATTTTTACCAACATCCACACCACCCATTTCTTTTGGAAAGGTAGTTACAGAACCTCCTGTTAAAACGTTTCAACACCTGACTGGTACTGCAGAGGTACCTTTCACCATAACTCCAGGTCCAAAGACAACAACTTTGCAAATTCAAGATAGAGTATCAGAAGCAACTTTGTTATCATTTACAGCTCATACAAAGGAAACTTCCAAAACAGCATCTTCTGTGGAGCATGCATCAACTTCCTATCTCCCTGAAAAATCCACCATGCTTTCTACAAAAAAACCTTCAGTGTCTGTTCCTACTCCTGCTTCTCCAGCTGTAGGTGAATTAAAAAAAACATTCATAACTGTTTCAACTACAAAATATCCCTCATACATATCTCTAAACACCACAGAGTTCCTGACTACGTTGTACACTAAATATCCCATTGTGGATGAGACTACCAGTGGGACGCCTTTGTCTGTGGAGGTAACATCCAAAATGACATCCCCTTTTGAATTAGCAGCCAAGTCAACATTGTTTTCTGGAAAAACATCTACTAAATACAAGTCAACTGTGGTTTCAAGTACAGTGAAGACAAGCACTTCAGCTTATTCAGGTAGTGTTACCTCATCAGCAGTGAAAACCTCTGTCTCATCGGAAGAAACAAGCACAGTTCCTATCATAGCTACAGAGTCATCTCAAAGAACATCTGTCACTGGATCTCCGCTTGCTGTCTCTAGTGCAACTGAAACCACATTGTTGACAACGCAGCCTGATAAATCCCAGGTTGAAAGAATTACTAGCATTTCTACTAAAATACCATCTGCTTTCCCTTCTTCTTCATCAAGTTCTTTAATCTATCTTAACATTTCTCTTCCTTCACTACCTTCGTATGGCAAAGAAGCATCACTGACAGATCTTAGTCCTGTGCATACATCCCATGAAACAATCTCTTTATATCCGAGAACAACTATAGCAAAATCTATGTTACCACCAGAAAAGACCTCTTCACTCCCAACTTTCTCTGCTTTATCCACTGCAACAGAAAAATCAAGTCCAATAACAACAGTATTACACGACAAATTAGCAGGCAAAGACATTTTAAATATCACTTCTGCTACATCCTCCCCATTCCCTGAATTCACCAGTCAGCTCATGACAACCAAAAAAGCGATAACAGCCAAAGAAAAATCAACTCTACCCACTTCTGTTGTAATTCCAGTAACGAAGACATCCTACACCTTCTCTGTCTCTCAGTATTTAGCAGATAAATCAATTTCGTCACCTTCTTTAACACAAATGATACCAGAAATAACAACCACAACAAAATATCCAGTAGAAGTTTCTACAGCATTGAAATCTCCAGTGAAACTTACAGCAATCACAGCTCAGCCATCATTTCCTCAATCTTCAGCAGGACCCTTCTCTTGGAAGACATCATCAGGAGATAAAGTTTCAGTACAGACCACAAAGACCATGGCTATACCGTATTTTTCTACTCAGAAGGCTAGGGAACTTGGTCGTCAGACTTCTGGGCCTTTGTTGACAAGCCAAAGCAGTACCTCAGTTTACCAGTATCCTGCAGAAATGCTAACAGTATCCACTGGTCAACCACAACATATCTTCAGCACAACTGAAGCTACGGTAGAACTGACTTCCTCATACCCCTTAATCACCTCACTATCTCAAGGGTTTCATTCAAGTATATTACCTGTCTCAGCAGGTCCCACACATATTTTCTTACCAACTGAAAAAGAATTGCATTTAACTGATTCATTCGCAGAGCCACATGTATCTGAAATTTCTTCTATTTTGCAGTCTACAGTCCCAGGCAGAGCAAAAACTGACCTGGTTTTTGGCACCAAAATTCTCCCTTCCTCACCAGAAGTGCTTGGAACTTCCTCTTCTTTAGCAACAATTGAAAAAGAAGCATTTCCTTCGTTTTCCACACAAAAGGCTGATACTGATCTAAAATTCACATGGCAGGCGTCATTTGCTGAGTCACTTGATTCAAGTCAAACTCTTGAAACAACAACAGCTTCACCAGAATCTAAGTCAACCTCTTCATCTGTTTTGTTACCAGAAACAACAGAAATTCCCATTGTGGTGGGGAGTCGGCCATCCACATCAATGGGTACAAGTGATACAGAGAAAACTGTATTACCTAAGCAAATCACACTGTCAACCACTGCCTACAGTTCCACATTTTTAGCAAGTACAATTTTGTCACCTGTGGCCCGTTCATCAGCTGCAGCTTCAGCCTCTTCAGTGATAAGCAGTACTGGGCAAAACGTTAATATTGTATCAGCAACTTCAGACAAAGTAGAAGCACTAGCAGAATCCATCACACGCTCTGTGAAGCCCACCTACTTTTCTTTTAGTTCACAAGCAAAAGGGACCATGCCTGTTGATACTGTAAAATCTGAAGAGCCAGAATTAACAACAGAAGTCCAAGCTATCCATACTCAAGGTGCTACCGTTACCCCAGAAACACCTCAGAGATTTTACTCTCCAAATATAACAAACACAACTGCAGTTTCTTCAAACGTATCGGTATTGTCCACTCTACATTCATCCTCTGAACCAAAACCTTTTTCTTCTGTTGTTGCATCATCAGTCGGTACAACTCAAACTTCAAATCTTGAAATAACATATGAGGTGCAAAAGCCTTCTGTGAGTTCGCTGCTAATGATATCTGACTATCCAAATGACACCAAAGCTCCATCAGTTTCATCATTTGATTATTTATCTACTAAACCGCTTTATGGCTTGACTACTACATTTTCAGATGAACTGACAAGAGCTGAAACTGAGTCAGGAGTCACAGCATCAGCTTTTATGCTGCCTAGAGAAACAGCAACTCTTCAAACATGTACAGTGAGTAACTATATTTGTCTGTTTGGTTTTGAACATAGCTTGATTACTTTTACATAAAAATAAAAATAAAAATAATCGTGACCCATACTTGGGCCTCTTGGATTTAAAATATCTATCAGATATGAGGTCCTATTATTTTCTCATTTATATCTGTAACTTGGAATGATTTCATTGTGCGTAATGTTTTTTCAAGTGGTGTAATAAACTGTGTTTTGGGCCTCAGTTTTCTGATTATTGACTGCCAGTTTGGCAAAATAAGTTGCTGCATATTGTTCAATGGAAGTTTTTTGGCACATTACCTGCCTTAAAGTATATCTTTCCAGAGAATCCTGTTATTATTCCAAATTGTGCCCTTCTATGCTTTTCCTTCTCAACTTCTTTTAACATAAAGTAAAAAAATTCAATAATGCTGTTTTCTGCTTTACAACAAGGCAGCATTTTTAAACTGTCCTAGGAATGATTTGGTTTCCAAAGTTGCTCTTCACTTGTAGCTTCCACCAATGTTACAGGAATTCATAAGTATTCTGTATCTGGAGAATGTGAGCTTTTTTTGAGAAAATACTCTGTAATATCATGATACTAGCTTGGTAAGAATGGTAACCTGTGTTTCTTATTAAATATGCCTTAGCCAATCACAGAGAATGAGTGCATAAAACACATTTGCTTGGATGGACAACTAATCCAAGTTAATAAATCGCAGAACTGCCCATATAATGCAACTCAGCCCAGCTGTGGAGTTTTAGGATTTGCAACTCAAATCAGTGGTGACAAGTGCTGCCCAAAGTGGGAATGTGCATGTAAGTTTTAATTATTATTTGTTAATATTTAAGTATTAGCTAAAAAAAATTTTACGTAACTATTTAATCCATGTGTAAGGAGGCTAAGAACTGACACTTCTGTACCATGGTATAGAAATAGAAGATGCATATTTTACTGGCTACACATTGTTGAATGTAATTTATAATTGTAGTACATTCAGGGAAATGAAATCAAGATGCTCCTTTAATGTAGGATATTCCTTCTATCCAGCTTTAGGTATCTGCCGTGGACATGTCTGTGTTTGACTTAGACGCATCTTGTATTCTGTCTAATCAGGGGACACCTACGCTGAATAGTCAGTAGACTTTTTTGGTACTTCTTGCATCTAATTCAGGATGAGAAGGTTTCCTAGACTGTTAACTACCTCTGTTAACAGTCTTGGGACTCTGGAAGCTATACAGTAGTTACTCCCATCAGAAGAAACCAAACCATAAAAAAAAAAAAATCACTTTAATCCATAATATTTAAGAAAGGATGCAGAGATAGGCTGTACAAATTTATGCTAATGCTCTAGATTTTGAAATAACTACAAGTAGGACTCCAGGCCCTTTGAGACATGAAAGCCTTAGCAATAAGACTGAGAAGAGGGAAACTTTAAACATGAGCACTTGTCTTACAAATAAGACTAGAAGAGAACTAAGGATTTGGTGTGTTCTACTGCCATATATGTTTTTCGCTAGTTTGGGGCTAGTAAAAAGTAAAAGCCTTTGCTGGCAAGGACTGTAAGAAAATAACTGGTTGCAGAGGCCTGTAGACTGTCCCATGGAAATATGTGGGATTTGACCCTGCTGCCCATTTACATAGGTGCAACACTATCAAATATAGCTCAAAATATATGCTGCCTATTTGAAGCTCTGTTAAGCTAATTAATCTTACAAATTTTATTGTTTACTCTTTATATATAGCAATATTTACAGAAATTCTAAAATAAATTAGAAAAAATGTTTACTTTGTTTCTATTTTTCTTAGGTCGTTGCACAATTTTCTCTGACCTGAGTATTGTAACATATGATGGAAATCATTTGGCTTTATTCAAAGAAGCATCCTACATTATTAGTCAAACTCAAAATGAAACTATAACCATCCATGTCCTTGACTGTAGAATGGTAACTAATCTATCAAATGATGTTCAGTACTGCTAATAAGCCATATCTTAAAAAAAGGGTAACCTGATCTAGTGGGAGGTGTCCCTGCCCATGGGACACAACTATTCTGTGATTCTATTATTCTATTTCTGATCCCTTACTTCTGTATTGTTCATATATCACATAGATTCATCATTCCCAGTCTTGTTCTTGCTCATCTTCAGATATGTATCTCATAGTTTTTGATATCCAAGCAACTAGACTGCTGCTTTTTTTTTTTTTCTCCTGAAAACCTTTACTTCTGTTGTAATTTCAAGATTGGGTGATATAACATAGTTGCTGAACACAATGAGATAATAATATTTAGTTTATTTATTTTGCAAGAATGCTCACTAAGGAACATTTTAGTCCAGACTGCAATCAGCAGCAGTTTCCCTCTCTTAAAAATATATCCCCCCAAAATTCTTAATGCCCCAGTATCTTAAAACCAGCAAGCAGCTAATCTATAAAGATTTTGCACAAGATAACTGTGGTTGATGTATTTTTGCTTTCTCCGCAGAGTAATTCAAATTCAACTTCTTTGTGTCTGGCAATGTTGAATTTAACTTATTCATCAAACCAAATTATTATCAATCGTTTAAGTAGAAAAGTAAGTATTTTGAGGGTCTGTTTTTCTTTGCCTTTTAGATAGCATCTCACTTCTGTAATCAACTGCCTCCTTATGTGGGTACTGAAGATTAGAGTAGGACACAATAGGTAATAGAATTAATTGTTCCAACGTTATAATTTTGTAAACTACTTGTAAATTCAAAGAGTCAGACTATGATACAAAGACGTTTGATGAGGTAAGTTACAGAGCAAAGCACGTAAGTCTCTTTAAGTGTCTTTGTGGAGGTGAGCCTGACTTTCTTTTGAAATTAGTTATGTGTTAGATCTCTAAGCTGTCAAGAATCTGGCCTTAATTCTTCTGCCTAATGCATTTTTGCCTGACATTTACCTCTTCTCTGTGTATATTTTAGATAACAGTAAATTCAAGATTTGCTTGGCCTACAGTTAGAAAATATGGGTACAAAGTCAAGGATTCAGGCTTCAAGTATGCAGTTGAGACCCCAACAAAAATCAGAATTCAGTGGTTTCACAACACAGGCACGATGATTATTGAGTTTAATAGTACTGGAGAACCAAGAGCTTTGGGATTATGTGGTAAGTATAGATTGGTGCAAGTAATAAAGGCATTCATATGCTTTACCAGAGGAAGCACATTCTCCTAATTGTATAAACTGTCTTTTGCAGGATCTGGCCCAAAATAATTATTGCATATCATTACAAAGTTTAAAATACTATTAAAATTAAATTATTAATAATTTTGTTAATTGTTGGAATGGTGTTTGATACCTATCCATGTAATCACTTTTTACCCATAGTGTTGCTTCTGACTGTAACCTAATTGAGTCACAAGCATGTTTGCTGCAACTAAACCAAAATAAGTAAGTCAGGCATAAATCCGTAATGTCAAATAAGGTCGTTTACGGATTTAGTGTTTGATATCCATCTGATAGGAAATGGTATGTGCTATTTGCAGTTTCTAAAGGTCAGAATTCACAGGAAACATTAACTTGAGAGAACTAATCTTAGTTTGTCTGTTGGAAGAAATATTTCAGAGGGAATTTCTTGATAATTGTGGGTTAAATAACTGTAAGATTGTACTCTGTAAGGTCTGCTCAGTAGTTTCATGTAGTTTGTTTCTTTTTAAAAAACACAGCCTCAAATAAGTTTTTGGTGCTATAGCTTTTGCAAGCATGTGTTTATTTGTTGATGTAAATCTCTTCTGTGACACCCGAATCTGTAAATTTATCTGCTGTAAATTGGAGCTGGAAACCAAGATTACAGAGTTCATATGATTACAGTGGATATCTTTCCAGTTTCAGAAAGGGCAAATGCCTGTAGCTCAGTATCAAATACCAGTGATAGCTCAGCCTAGTTCCAAGTCCTGCAGGCAGTAATATGCTTCTTGCAAAAGAAGAGAGTTTGGATTTACTGTCATTTTGGAATTGAATTATTATCTATAATTTGCCCTGACTTCTGTTTTTAACATAATTCTTGCTCTGTTTTTTTAAATTTTAATTGGATCATACAGAAACAAGAAAGCGAAGACAGTATTTTTTTAATAAGCCTGATACAAATTGTCCTGAAAGTCCCTTTTTCCTTTACCTGTTTGATTACTTATACAGAGGGAACTGGGAACATTATGTTCCTGGTTTACAAAATGGTTTAACTAGATGGTAACACATTTCTGTGGGTGTTGTTCCAAGTACAGCTTCTTCAGAGAATGCACTGTATTTTCCTGGTATTCATGTCTGACTGGGATTCTCTGCACAGATATGCCTGCACAGTGCTGTCTGGCGCAACTCACCAGAGCCTGCTTTAAATGAGCTGTTGAACTCTGTCTTTTCAGGATAAATTAGTCTCCTCCAATCTCGTGTGCTTTCTGTGTTTGCCTACTTCTTATATTTGAACTTTCTCACGTGGCTTGTGGCTGAACTGCAATATTGGTAGATCCAGATTTCTTGACTTCATGGAAATGGTAAAATGGAGGGCACCATTACAGTTTCGTGGCAGGAGGCATCTCTTGGGAGGATCTATTTTAGAGATAGCAGTGTCTTTATACAGTGGAAGGCTTGGGCAAACAAGGCAACTGGTGAAGAGCTGATGTCGGAGATGAGGGAACGTGGACATTGCTGTGGCAAAACTCATGAAAAGAGAGTGTGAGCATGTCAGTTTGAGCTGCAACAAGATCCCACCAAGCCACATGTGAAGCCTTAGTTTTGCTGTGTTAATTCTCCTTGTCAATGCGTAAGAGAAGTGGTGGAAAAAGATATCCCAGACATGACAACAATCCTTTGAAGTCTTTCATAACCAGCGAGTACTTCCTATTTGTGTTGCATAGACTCATAGCCTCAAAAAGTTAACCCATAAGTGTTAATGTTAAACAGTTTCAAAACCTATTTTACTCTTTGAATGGCTATTTTTCTATCACACATTGTCAATGGTTTGCTTGTGTCATCAAGGACTGGCAAAAATAGTAAAACAGACAAGTTCTCTAGTAATGGTTAAATCCATAAACAGTTTGTGAACACAAAAAGGTTCAGAATTGCCCTGCAAGTTTATAGAGACATTCACAAAAGTCTCACTAGGAAGAACAAATAGGGGACTGATCCATCATCCTGTTTTTTTACCTGCTGATTTCTAAACCTTCCAGAGGAGACTACTGTAATTCTTAGATGTTCTGTGCTCACCAAAGCCAGTCTGTGTTACCTTGCTTCCTTTCCTCTGGTGTTTCAAAATTGCCAACTACCTTAGTTTAAAGAGATGCAAAGTGTGATACTTCCTTCTGGGAAGTGAATACAGAAAAATGTGATTTTTTTTTCCCCTACTGAGGCATGATATAAATATACCTGAAAGTGCAAAAAGTTGCACTTTTATGCTGGCTCTTAAGCCAATAGATGCTTAAGACTGACCAGAAGCATAAGTAGAAAAGTACAGAATTTCTAAGTACAGTATCAGATAAGCATCTTACCATTCTATGGGAGTTCCCTATTCTCCTAACATTTACAGTTTTATTTTGTTGCTAATCATAGAGTTGCTTTGTAACCTTTTTAGAAATACTTTTTTCTTTACTGCTTGTGCAACTGAAGAGGTGAAGCTTGTGTGTCATAGCTGGGCTCTCTGCGCAGTTTTTTGATATGTAGTAGAGTTCATTTCACCTATCTCAATTCTTAAATGCATCTTTTCCTTTTCTTAATTGGTCTGAATTTTGTGTGTTTTGATTCTGCCAGAGACTTTCCACATCTGTTGTGGTTTGTGATACTGTCAAGTTGTGTAAGTTTTTTTAAAAGCTCTTTACTTGTTTGAATATACAATTTCAAACTTACTTCAGTATGTGGTGTTAACCTGCTTTTTTTCTTCTGGTTATACACAGGAGTTTGTGATGGAAGCTTGGAAAATGACCTGATGCTACCCAACAGGACAGTTTTAAGCAAAAGTGATGCTTTATCGACTTTTATAGACAGTTGGCAAGTGCCAGACACATTAAAGTATATTGGAGAAGACAGACATCAGGAAACTAATTGCTCAGTCATGGACTGCTCAGAGTGCTTAAGACTGGTGCTGAACCAGACCTTCAGCAGCTGTCATCCTTATGTATGTTAACTATTTCAGAAGCTTACATTTACAGAGAGCTGTAGTTCTGATATATTTTTTTATACTTGATAATTTCATTAATGTGAAACTACATGTAACAACATCTGTGGAATGAGATGATACTTTATTTATTGAGAGTTGCAATGTAAAAACAATTGAAGCATGAGCCAGCTTGATAGGAGATGACTCACATAACTGGAGTACAGATATGGTGGGGTACAAACTCTTCAGGCAGGATAGGAAGGGTAGGAGAGGAGGTGGGGTAGCCCTCTTTGTAAGGAAGGACTTGGACACTATTGAGATGGATTATGGTGATGAGGAGATTGAGTGCCTGTGGGTTAAAAACAGAGGAGCCCATGAGGAGGTAGATTTTGTGATGGGAGTCTGTTACAGGCCACCCAGCCAAGGAGAAGCAGCTCCTCTATAAACAACTGGGGTTACTCTCTCAATCAATGCCTCTCGTTCTTGTGGGAGTCTTCAGTCTTCCTGATATCTGCTGGGAGTACAATACAGCAGAAAGGAAGCAGTCTAGGAGGTTCCTGGAGTGCGTGGAAGACAACTTCCTTCCACAGCTGGTGAATGAACCAACAAGGGAAGGTGCCCTTCTGGACCTACTGTTTGTGAACACAGAAGGCCTTGTGGGGGATGTGGCAGTAGGAGGATGCCTAGGACTAAGAGATCATGAGATGATAGGGTTTTCTGTTCTAGGCAAAGTGAAGAGGATGGTTAGCAGGACAGCAGCATTAAATTTCCAGAGGGCAGACTTTGATCTCTTAAGAAGGCTGGTTGGCAAAGTCTCATGGGAAACAGTACTTAAGAGCAAGGGAGCCCATCAGGGCTGGGAGCTCTTCAAAAAGGAGATTCTAGCAGCTCAGGAGAAAGCCATCCCCATGTTCCAGAAAAAAAAGCTGGCAAGGGAAAAAACCAGCTTGGTTGAACAGAGAGATCTTGAGTGATACCGAGAAGAAGAGGAATCTTTATGGGCTCTGGAAAAAGGGATGGGCCTCTTGGGAGGGAAGTGAGGTTATGTAGAGAAAAAATCAGAAGGGCTAATGCTGAACTAGAAATCAGATTAGCAAAGTCTGTGAAAGATAAGAAAAAAATCTTTCTATAAATATATAAATAATAAAAGGAGGACTAGGGAGACCACACAGTCCCTATTGGATATAGAAGGAATAACAGTGACAGGAGATGAGGAAAAGGCTGAGGTACTTGATGCCTTCTTTGCCTCAGTCTTTAATTGTAAAGAAAGTTGTTACCTCTGTGTACAAACCCTGGAACTAGAGGAGCAAAATTAGGCTCCCATGGTCCAAGAGGACGTGGTTAGAGCCTTGCTAGCCTGATTAGACACCCACAAGTCTATGGAGCCAGACGGGATTCACCCTAGGGTATTGAGGGAGCTGGCGGATGTATTGGCCAAACCGCTTTCCATCATCTTCCAGCAGTCCTGGAAGACTGGGGAGGTTCCACTGGACTGGAGGCTGATGTGGTTCCCATCTACAAGAAGGGTCACAGGGAGGATCCAGGGAACTACAGGCCTGTCAGTCTGACCTCAGTGCCAGGGAAAGTCATGGAACAGGTGATCTTGAGTGCTATCATGAAGCACTTGCAAGAGAACCGGGTGATCAGGCCCAGTCAACATGGGTTTACCAGAGGCAGGTCCTGCCAAACTAACCTGGTCACCTTCTATGACAAAGTGACTCGGCTGCTGGATGAGGGAAAGACTGTGGATGTGGTCTTTCTGGACTTCAGTAAAGCCTTTGACACAGTTTCTCACAGCATTCTGCTACAGAAACTGTCAGCCTCTGGCCTGGACAAGCGCACACTCTCCTGGGTGAAAAACTGGCTGGATGGCCGGGCCCAGAGAGTGGTGGTAAATAGTGTTAAATCCAGCTGGAGGCCAGTGACAAGTGGGGTTCCCCAGGACTCAGTGCTGAGTCCAGCCCTGTTCAATGTCTTTAGCAATGACCTGGATGAAGGCATCAAGTGCACCCTTAGCAAGTTTGCAGATGACACTAAGCTGGGTGGAAGTGTCAATCTGCTTGAGGGTAGGGAATCTCTGCAAAGGGATCTGAACAGGCTGGACTGCTGGGCAGAGTCCAGTGGCATGAGGTTTAACAAGGTCAAATGCCGGGTTCTGCACTTGGGGCAGAGCAACCCTATGCAGTGCTACAGACTAGGAGAAGTCTGTCTAGAAAGCTGCCTTGAGGAGAGAGACCTGGGGGTGTTGGTTGACAGCCAGCAGTGAGCCACAGACAGCCACACCATGAGCCAGCAGTGTGCCCAGGTGGCCAAAAAGGCCATTGACATCTTGGCTTGTATCAGAAACGGTGTGACCAGCAGGTCCAGGGAGGTTATTCTCCCTCTGTACTCGGCACTGGTGAGACCACACCTCGAATCCTGTGTTCATTTCTGGACCCCTCACCACAAGAAGGATGTTGAGACTCTGGAGCAAGTCCAGAGAAGAGCAACAAAGCTGATGAGGGGCCTGGAGAACAAGGAGGCTGAGAGAGCTGTGGTTGTTTAGCCTAGAGAAGAGGAGGTTGAGGGGAGACTTCATTGCTCTCTACAACTACCTGAGGGGAGATTGTAGAGAGGAGGGTGCTGGCCTCTTCTCCCAAGTGACAGGTGACAGGACAAGAGGAAATGGCCTCAAGCTCTGCCAGGGGAGATTTAGGCTACACATTAAGAAAAAAAAATCACAGAGTCACTGGGCACTGGAACAAGCTGCTCAGGGAGGTGGTTGATTCACCTTCCCTGGAAGTGTTTAAGGCACAGGTGGACGAGGTACTAAGGGCCATGGTTTAGTGTTTGATAGGAATGGTTGGACTCGATGATACGGTGGGTCTCTTCCAGCCTGGTTATTCTATGATTCTATGATTTTATGAGGGTTGCAAGAAGCAAATAACACTTTCAGAATTCCGCATATATCTGTGTTTTGACAATACTATCTCATAAGGCATTTAGATCAAACCTAAAGCAAATAACAAACTGAGAGTGCAAACAGACAATGTGGTTTTGCTCATATGTGTGCATTTGGCATTTCATCTTTTTTATATTGTTGCGGCTGATAAACAAAAACACAGAGGTGAGGAAGAACAAGGAAGAATGAGTAATTGTCCCTTCTATTGGAAAAAATGTATTATCACTTGCCTTGGCACTTCTAAGAGATGAAATAAGGAATATATGGGTGTCTTACATTATTTTAACATTCAGGAAGTCTTACTTTTAAATGATAGCAAGGTCTCTTTGTACACTATAAGGGCTGGTGACCTCTTGCTTACTGTGAACCAAGAACTTTTGACTTCTTTATTTGAAGCTGACATTTGAAAAAGTCGGTGTTTCCTACCTAGCAAGTTCTCTATGAAGGTGCAATATTTTTAATTTTTTCTTTATTAGGTTCCACCTGAGTTATTCTGTAACATATGGATTCAAGACACTGAGTACATTCGAAATCCATGCATTTCACTAGCTGCCTATGTGACCATGTGCAACAAATTTAATATTTGTATAGAATGGAGGAGCTCTGATTACTGCCGTAAGTATTCTTTATATATATGTGCCTCTAGACCAAATTTGCTTAATATAATTGTTACTCTTAGTTGAAAATACCAATTCAATGCTCTTTGGCCTCCTCATGTACTTAGGAAGGCATTACTGAGATAGTAAATTCAGCCATGTTTTGTATAATTCAAAGCAGTGTGCAAAAGGAAGCAAGATCATTACGGCTATTTCACAGATATAAAATGTACATTAAAGAACCTTGCTCTGGAGCCTACCTCTGGTTTCTAATGTATTTAACTTTAGAAGTCAGATCTTCTCACTTGCAGTGTAGTGTTTGTTTCTCTTAGTCACTTTCCACTGATAAAACCAAACCACAATAGAATTGGTTGTGGAAGGGAGGAAGCCACAGAAAGGTCTGTGGTATTTTGACTTGGCAGCACCTGATTGATGCTGCTCCAGAAAGCTGTGTTTTCAGAGGAAGGCTTAGAGAAATAAACACCATTGAGATTAGGTGGAAAGTAAGGACTAAAACCCAAGACCTACAGTGTCCTATCAGAAGACATCTCCTGCAGCAACATACTAAAATGTTAGGCCAAATGAGGTCTGTGGTTATCAGTAAATAAAAAATTTGGATGACAGCATCTCTTTATACTGTCAATGATCACCTAGGAGAAGCCCTATACTGTAATACATAGGGAGAGCTGTGGTTTCAGTGCTTGAAAAAGAAGAGATTTACTGATGAAGTGTGATCCAAAAAAATGAGAGAACTTGCTGTACACAGAAATCCTGAGTGATGTCTTTGTTAAAGTGATTTGAAGTGGGTGTGTTATGTACAGGCTTCACAAAGGCATGTTGTAATGCCCTGCAAATAATAGTTGTGGAATCTAAGGCTTGAAAAGTCTTTTTTCAGCTTGTATGGATTTTAGCAAATAGTTTAGTTTATTTTAAGAATATTTTAGCAAATAAGTGTTTAAGAAAAATCTCATAAAATATATCTGTGAATATAGTTACGTATTCCATCCATCATTACTCATTTTTATACCACAGTGACCACTAGTGGTGTGTTCCCAGCAAAGAAGAACCATGAAGTCACATCTGGATTTTGTAGTCACTAAATGATATGCTCGAGACTGATTTTTAGAAGCTTGATCTCCTCTACTTACAGCGCTCTAGCAAATATTTCCTATGGGGCATTATGGCCATTTTTAGTAGAGAGGAGCTGGATAAAGTCAGCCTTCGCTCCTAGTCAATCTTTAAAGTCTAAACTGGAATCTTCCTCAGTTTTGAACAGACAGTGCCTTTGTGAACTGGACTTCATCTCATTACCATGATTCCAGATGCTGCTGCTTTGACTTAGGTATCATTACATGATGAGGATCATATATGGTTGGACTTGATGATCCGGTGGGTCTCTTCCAACCTGGTTATTCTATGATTCTACGATTCTATATACTTTGGTAGTTTACAGAACCACACTGTTGGTATTTGTAGTCATTCTCTGTTTGCCATATTTATGAAGCTTTAATCGCTGTTTGAAGCTATGAAAGGTTATGTTAAGTTTTCAACAACAAAAGTTAAATCAGATTGGATGCTTTTTTTGTCAATTCCTGCATGCACCCATAACATGCCAATAAATTTACATTAGTAGTATAAAGAATGTTAAGTTTAACTGTGTTCATTGACTTAAAAATAACACAGACATACAAGAGAGTAATTAACGTGAGTTAGTATACAGAATGATTCAGAACACTGTAGTATTAATCTGTGTGGTATTTGCAAATGTTTTTGAAGTCTAAATTACTTTGCGTCAACACTGGTGCATGGTTTGATTACTGCCAAAGTGCAAACCAAAGCCTGATGAAAATGTTACTACAAGAAGAAGTAAAAGTGCTCACAACTTCCTTTTGTTTGAATTTGTCATGTAGAAAGTAACTGATTTGTATTGGTTGCTTTAGGCTCGAAGATCCTATTGTGTTGGGGAGTACTGAAAGTTGCTAAGAAGACAATAATGTCTTCTATTAAGAACTACTTCACGTGATTACAACTTTGTGATTTATTTCCATCCTAGCCTTCCCCTGCCCTGAAAACTTCTCCTATCAGGCTTGTATAGGTGCCTGTGAGGTTGCAGATAGTTGTCAGAGTAATGAGGTTGCTTCTCTGGACTCAGACTCTTGCTCAGTGTTGACAGAAGGCTGTGTCTGTGCTGGAGGGACCATCCTGCACCGGGCTCACACTGCTGCCTGTATTCCTGAAGAAAAGTGTGGTATGTTTGGATGTGGTCTTCTTCTTTATTATCTCTGAGTTGGTGGTCATTAGCAATAACTCAATTTCTGGCCTGATGTTCTGTGGGTTATGTATATGTTACACAATTGAGGACTCCAGGTATTGAGTATGAATTAACTGTACAGGTGAGCAAGCTGGAAGTATCCTTGTGACATACAATTTTGCTCACTTTCTCTCAGCTGGAGGATGCTCTTCAGAACGGAAATTTTTGTTTATGCATTCTCATGTTCTACGTGTATTAGTCATGGCCTCCTTTCTACCTAGCCCTTTGCCAAGGGATCCAACCTAGGCAGCATTCAAAAGACATGGAGCAACAGTCAATTGCACATTTTTAATAATACTCGTATATGTCCTGCATTCTTTATACCAGTATTGATACCCACTGTTGAAGAAAATGGCGGTCAAGCTTCAAGTCAAAAGGAATAACTTCTGTTTTCTGTTTTCCTGATCTAGCTTGTACAGACACCTCAGGAGCACCTCGTGCAATAGGTGAGGTCTGGAAAACTTCTTTGAGTGGATGCTGTATGCAAAAATGTGTTGACAGTGAGACCATTATTCCAGTGGAGTACAACTGTTCAGATATCCAGAATTTAAACTGTCAGCGATTTGCAGAAGTCCCCTTGCTTGTTCCTAGTGATCAGACATGCTGTCCTCAGAAGATTTGTAGTAAGTATTCTTTAATGATTATGGATATAGCCCACTGGAACATGCAGATATCTTTTCTCTGTGGTTGTCTTCCTGTTACACATCTTTGGAAGTGAATGGAAATTGCTTTGATTTAAATTTACAGATTTTGTATAAAACTGTAGAAACTTTATACTATTTGGCTCAACATCCAGCAATTTTGGGGGAGATGTAGAGGAAAGGAGCAAGGGTTATAAGGATTGAAATAGCTGTCTGTTCATTTGGATGTGAATTGTGTTTCTCTCAGCTGTACAGGCTACTGATTTATTTTTAATATCCAAATGTAAATAAATCATACAAATAATTACTAGAAAAAAGATCAGATGATTGTTTATCAGATCTATGAAGTGTGCAGTAAAAAAAAGAATGTAAAAGCTGTTTTGAATCCTTATTTAGCTTTGAAGGTTCATCTTCAAAAAGAAATTGCAAGCTTTTGTCATGTTTTGACCACATGGGATGATGTTGCAGTGAGTTTTCCACAGGAATTTTTCTGGTTTTTTTTAACATTCTCATAGGTACTCAGCTCTAGTTTAACTTTGCCTCCATGGAGAGTATTGCAAATGCTGGACATTTCTGAATATTGCCTTAGGGTTTCTTTGCTAATTTGTTGTAGGTTTCCTGTGCATGTTGTTATTTGGATATTTGGGGTACTAAAGTGCAAATACTGCTTACCATGGCACTGCACTACTTATAAATTTATAACATAGTTTAATTTTTTTTACCTTTTCCCTTTATGTAACAGTTTGTAATCAGAGCCTGTGTGAATCCCTAATCCCTGAATGCAATGGCTTGGAAAAGCTGGTCACATACTACAGTGAAGAATCCTGTTGTCCCAGCTACATTTGTGGTAGGTTTCTTCTGGAAAGGTAAAAAAGTTCACCCTGTAAAAAGTCATTGAGTAAGCTAAATAGATCAACTTAGAAGCAAAAAGACAGGTAGTGTAGATAATATCATTAGTATGGCCATTTACAAAATTTTCATTCATCTATAAGCTCAGGATTGGTCTGTGCCTCAATTTGAGCAGATATAATGATGAAGTGTTCATGCATTTTAATGCTCAGTTGAGAATATATCTTTGCTCTCTTGTATTATAAAGGAAAAGTTTTTCTGAAGTGTCTTGTAGTATTTCTCTGCTCTGCACTGCTGCTGTCTCTTAGGAATGTAGCATAACAAAAGATGAATACCATACTTCATGTAAAGAAATACATCCGTTGTATTCTTTTGCAGAGTGTGATCCAGCAAAATGTGAACCAAAGGAGCATATGCCAAGCTGTCAAGAAGATCAAACGCTAATTGCTGCTCGGGTGGAGAGTACCTGCTGCATTTCTTATATATGTGGTGCAGTATCCTGGCTAGTTGAGACCATAAGTGTTTTTGCATATGCAATGATGTCTCCTATTATCTTAAGACTCCTTGTACTTCCTTTAGCTGTCCCAACACAATAATGCTTGCAATTGTTTAAAAAATCGGCATTAAGTTTATAAAAATCAAGGAATGGCAACACCCATCAAGAGTCACATAACAGCTTTGTGCAACTGAGTGGTATTCTTAGGTCCTGTAGAGTAGCTGCGGTTGAGTTCAGTTCTTTTGGTCTTTGGCCTTTAATAACTTAATTCAGTAATGAAATTGCACTTTTGACATGAGTAGAAGAGTTCCAATGTTACCATATGGTTGTTTTCTGTATGATAATAATGCAATAATGAGGCCCTATTGAATTTATTTTTACACATAGATATCTGAATTAAAAGCTGAGTCATCTTGATTAGCTCTTTTATGAGCAAAAAATTTGAGCGTTAATAGAAAACTTGAATTACGCTTCTGATATTTACAGTAATAGAGGGCCAAAGGGGTCCTACAGGAAAACTCAGAAGGGGCTTTTTATCAGAGAGTCACAGGACAAAGGGTAATGATTTTAAGCTGAAAGAGGATAGATTTGGATTAGATATTAGGAAGAAATTTTTTACTGTGAATGTGGTGATGCACTAAAACAAGTCACCCAGAGATGTCATGGATGCCCCCTCCCTGGACTTGTTCAGGGTCAGGTTGGATGGATCTTTGAGCAACATGAACGAGTGGAGGTTGTCCCTGCCCATGGCAGGGGGTTTGGAACTCGGGAATCTCTGAGTCTCTTCCAATCCAAACAATTCTATGATTCCATGATTCATTCTATGTGCTGTGTTTGGCTCTTCTCACTGTCCGCATATTATCTTTCTGTCTCTTTTTTGATATAATGAGTCTTCACATTGTATGTATCAAAAGATACCTATTGTAGTTTTCATATGCGTTCAAGAGGGAGGATAACATTAGGATCACAGGAAATGCTCTTTATTTTGGGGTGAAAAAGCTTATTACTTGGGCAGAGGAGCATTCCTGAATGCAACAGGCTAATTTGATAGGAAGAAAATGTAGCAAATTTTTTCATAACAGAAAGGGAGAGAAAATCTTATTTCTTGTGATCTGACTCACAATGTATTCATTCTTTATATCATGGGGCAAAGGAAAGGCAAGCTGCACTGGAAATTAGCCTCTTGTGTTAGGACTACAGGGAGTAGATGCATAGTACCTCTGTTCTCCTTTATATGGTTCTGTGAGAAACTTATGGGCTGGTTTCCTAGGCAACAGTAAAATTTCTTCCTATGTTTACTTCAAATAATGCTTTCAAATAATTGTTTTCTTCAGCATGCGGGGCTTGCTCTGATCAAATACCCAAATGTCAAGAAGGAGAAGTTCTTATTGTGGCTGGCAACACTACCGAGAGGTGTTGCCCTACATACCAGTGTCGTAAGTTTGACTTGATTTTTATCTTTTAAGTAATAGATAACATGTCTGATTTGGTAGTGTGGACATTCATTGCCAAAAATGGTGGATTAGACATACAGCTCCACTTGTGCATATAAGTTAGCTATCATTTGTAGTCCTGAACAAATAGTCTTTACTTCTAAAACTTCATGTGCCCAAAGCTTTATCTAAATATCAGTATCATGGAAACAAATCAGTAATTTCTGGGCCTAAATTCTGGAGACTGAAACCTGTTTTAAATATTTACCTTGAGTACTTGTACTCCACACTGCTATTATCTGATGGCTAGTGATTACATTTATATTATTAGTCTTTTCAAGTAAGATATTTTCTAAAATATTCTATTATTATCTATTATTAAAAAGTCATTTACCATCTCATGATTTCATATTTCCATTCACTAAAATATGACAAACTTGTGTTTATTGGACTTTCTTTTCCTTGATTTTAGTTTGTGAAACACATCGGTGTCCTGAATTCAAATGTATGCTAGGCATGTCTTTGATAGAGGTGTGGAGCCCAGAGAAGTGCTGCCCCTTTCGGACATGTGGTAAAATGACTTATTTTCATTTTAGTTGTCTTAGACAGTAAGACACTAACAAGAGCTTTGGCCTTTTGGGTTCAAGTCTGGTTTAAGCCAGCTGTACCATTGGAGTCTCATCATGAACAAGTGATACAGAAAGGTCGTCTCATGGTACAGAACTTCTTAATCTGTTTGTTTTGGTTTTTTGTTACTTTGCAAGGATGATCATACACTGTAGTATTTACCTGCAAACTGGGTGACTTGTCATCTTGCAAATTTTGTAAAAGCTAGTAGTTACAGCTTTTAAATGTATTTATGTATTTAGTATTTATGGCTTTTAAAATAAGGTTGAGTTCACAGGTCAGGAATTTGCCAGTTTATGAAGATGGTAGTATATCATACATCTCTTTGTGATGGCTTAAAACAATTCTCTGTTGTTTTATATTGATTATAATGATTGTCATTACTGCAAGGAGGCTAGTGGCTAGAATGATCATCTCTTGATGGTCGGGTGGACTGCAGTTGATACAATGCCGTAAATTGTAATAAGTAAATGTGGTCAAAGAAGCTTATAATAGTTGTCAGGAAGGAATAGAAATTTAACATGATTCTTGTCTCCCCAGACAGGTATATTTCAAAAATTTCAGCAGAACTTCAGTGATCACTTGTACATCTAGAATTTCTGTTCTTTCTGATGCTCTATTTTTAGCAAATGGCATACAATTTCTAAACTATTGTTTCTGTAATTGTATTTTGTTTTAGAATGTGCATGTGAAACAATCCCCAAACCTCAGTGCAAACTGGTATGAAATTCTTCTTTGTCAGTACTTAGTATTCTTATTTCTATATTTCTCAATATATCTAATTATTAGTAT
The DNA here is from genome assembly GCA_033558105.1 of Coccyzus lansbergi. Taxonomy (NCBI): domain Eukaryota; kingdom Metazoa; phylum Chordata; class Aves; order Cuculiformes; family Coccyzidae; genus Coccyzus; species Coccyzus lansbergi. Next base: position 2,476,188 of record JAUMJK010000121.1, on the reverse strand, counting down.
CTCACTAATAGTTTCATCAGTGAAATATGAAATGCCACATCAGTCTCTCTTTTTTAAAATTGCTTTGCAAAAAGTTATATCCATTTATAAGAATTCAGTTAGATTTAAATGTCTTTCAGAACAGAATGGCCATATAGTATTGGTATTTTTAGAGTGTTTTATGACCTTATCCTGCCCTGAAGTATTTGTAGAGTGGAACTGCTTTCATGCATGCAAGGATAAAATTTTGTTTTAAAACTGTCAGAACAAAATACTTGAAAGCAGTGGTGTTTTACTAATATTACTTGTTAATATTGTTTATTACAGTGTATTCGTTAACATGCATCATGCGCTCAGGCTGCTGACTAAACAGAACTTTTAAACTGTATTTCATTGTGACTTGCTCTGCATTACAAATGTGCTTCTTAGAATTGCTGGGTTAGGTTCTTAGTCAGTACTGGGCATACTTTGGTTCTACATTTGATTATATTTACGAAATTAAATGTTCCTGTGGGTGATGAAAGTGTATTCAAATCGGGGCAAAAGATACTGCTACTCAAATCCTGAAGGAACGGTGTTTAAAAGAAAAGATCTTACAGATAAGAAAACACTGTTGGTTCATTACTCTTTTTTTCCTTCTTTTATACATTTAGGGGCAGAAACTTCAAATAGATGAACAGTTTCAGAACAGTACAGAAAATATCTGTAACTGCGTTAAGTACAAATGTGGTAAGTCAGCAAATAACTTAGTTCAAAGAAGTACCCTTTTGAGTGCTAAAGTAATTTTAGGAGTCATAAATTAGATGTTAACTTTGAACACCGTACTGAGGAGGGAGGAAAGGTCTGACTGACATAATTCATAAATGGTGTAAGAAAATCTAAGAAAATGGGACCCCTCAGGAAATATTTGGTTGATTATGGTCTGTCCTTGTATTCTCTTAACTCCTACAGTAGCAGGTCTGTGCAGTGCAATAGCAGATAGTTTTGGGAAAGTTGGGTGGTGTTGACTAAGCAAACTGTATATTGCTGAGCTGGACTAAATACTCCAGAAAGAAGCTAAAACACACTCAGTGTCTGCTTCAACAAAAGTTCCACTAACCCCATGGTGAGACTGTCACGAGCAGGTTGACGTGTTTATGTGCTTTACAAGATCAAGGACAGCATTGAGCACCATGCAAATTTGTGTTAGGACGTGCCCAACAGCGTCTGTGAAAATTCTCTAAAATAAATATATATATAAAAAGGGCTATAAAAATAATTCCTGTGGGTCACCCTGCTGGCCAATAGAGTTGGGATTGTCCTTGGCTAGATGTCTACAATGAAGACGTATACTTCTGAGCTAATTATCCTCTGGGTTGTAGAGTAATCAGTGGGGAAAATCAAATATTTCACAGGTACATCCCTTAGGCTTATAAAACATATCAGATGAAGAAGCCTGCACTGCCATTTTGGTGGTGCAATGAATAGAATATTACATATTTATTTATTAGATTTCATGTGTGATTGTGTTTGAAATAGTTTGGTGATTCTAGTGAAATATTAAACTGCTATTAGCAGTTTATAATTGAAAACCTGACCCATAATTCTTAAAGAGGTAGAGTACATTTTCCTGTTCCTGTTTTACTGTTTGAAATGTTTTTTAATAGAGTTTTGCTATCAAGCTGATTGTGCTGAGTATGCTGTTTATTTCATATTTTCTTGTAGTGAGAGACAAAGTTTGCCTGAGTAATGAGAGAGGTGTGCTGCTTCCTGGACAGAAAATTGTGGAACATGGTGCAGATGGCATTTGCCGCATTTCTTATTGTACAAATGTTATTGATCCCTCCACTAAATACTACAGAATAAACACATCCTCAATAGACTGTGCTGTCAAGTGCAAAGCTGTAAGAAATTCCAAATTTTACATGTGCATATTGTGACTGATGGTCCTAATTACATTTCATTGGGTTTTGTTGACTAGATTATAGTCACAGGAACAAGCAAGTAACTTTGAGATCCCCCTGTAATGATGTGATTCCACACTTCTGATAGCAGTTTACAAAAGTCTCATTTCTTTTACTTATTTCTCCCCTATGTAAATCTTATACAATCCAATGCTTATAGCATACTGCCACCTTACATCTTTGTGTAACTTTACCTGCATTATGTGCAAACTCTTACAAATTCCTGGCAGATGTTGGCTCAGTAAGAACTTGGAAGACAATAAGTATAAATAGAAGAATAATTCTAAATGAGATGAAAAAAGCTTTATAAAATAAGCTAAGGATGTTTTATCTTTTTACCACATATGATACATTACCGTGAGAATATTATATAGATTACTTTTTCTAATTATGTACTTACTTGATATCTAGTGTGTAAAAAGCCAAAATTTCAATGGATCTTGAATAAGCTGTTGGACTTACATTTGAAAATGATAGAAAGATGGGTTGATTCTCTCAGAGTTGGAACCTCTCCTTACTTCAAGATGGAAGTTATTTTGTAGAAGCTTCTTGAATGTAGGATGTGTACAAATGTAAGCTATGAGGTTTAGAAAGTTATTTAAAAGCCATACCTAAAATCAAATACATTAAAAAAATCTGCCCATTACAACAGGAAAATATCAAGCTGCAAGATGGTCTCATACAAGGAATAATCTATTTGCTTTTGACAGAACCAAGTCTATCAGCCTCCAAAAGATTTAACAACTTGCTGTGGTAGCTGTAAGAACTTGTCTTGTCTCTACACTTTCAGCAATGGCACAATTTCTAATTTTAAGGTAAGTTTATGCATATCTTATTCCCTCAAGGTATTTAGAAGTAAACAAAAATATTATGAGATGCTGTACACACATTGCCTTGTAATATGTGCAAAGAAGAGCCTTAATTGGCCAAATATTTGGAATAGTTTTGCATTCTCTCTGGTGACCAATGAGAGGACCCAAAGGAATAGCAGAAAGATGTCCCAGGGAAATTTAGGTTGGATATTAGGAAAAGGTTCTTCATTGAGAGGGTGGTGGAGCACTGGAACAGGCTCCTCAGGGAAGCAGTCATGGTGCCAAGCCTGACAATATTCCAGAGGCATTTGGACAACACCCTTGGACTCATGGTGTGAATTTTGCGGCTGTCCTGTGCTGTAACTCAGTGATTGTTGTGAATCCCATCCAGCTCAGGACATTCTATGATTACAGGATTAATTTATTGGAGATTCAATGATGTCCCCGTCCACAAAGATTAAGGGGCTTTTGATACATCAGAGAATTATCTTCAACTTGACTCTTTTAGAACCTGCTTAACAGTATATATTTAATGGACTGCTAGGTTCTGTACTTATGCAGAACTTTAATATGCATCTAAATTATATTTTGCTACAAGTATTACTTTTGATTAAGACAAGATCATAGAATCATAGAATCATTTGTGTTGGAAGGGTCCTTAAAGATCTAGTTCCAAACTCCTGCTATGGGCAGGTACATCTCAGTCCGGCTGCGCAAGGTCCCATCCAACCTGGCCTTGAACACCTCCAGGGATGGAGCAGCCACAGTTTCCCTTGGAAACCTGTGCCAGTGTCTCACCACTCTCATGGTGAAGAAATTCTTATATTAAGCCTAAATCTGCACCACTCCAGTTTATACCTGCTCCCCCTCATCCAATCACCACAAACCTTTATGAATAGTCCCTCTCCAGCTTTCCTGTAGGCCCCTTTCAGGTAAAATCTCCATGGAGCCTTCTCTTCTCCAGGGTGAACAAGTCCAACTCTCTCAGCCTGTCCTCATATAGGAGGTGTTCCAACCCTCTGGTAGTCTTTGTAGACCTCCTCTGAACCTGTTCTAAGAGTCCCATATCCTTCTTATGTTGAGGATTCCAGAACTGGACATGGTACTCCAGGTGAGGTCTTACAAGAGAGGAAAAGAAGGGCAGAATCATCTCCCTCAACTGCTGGCCATGCTTCTTTTGATGCAGCCCAGGATATGGTTGGTCTTCTGGGCTGCGAGTGCATGTTGCCAGCTCATGTTGAACTTCTCATTGACCAGCACCCCCAAATCATTCTCTGCAGGACAGCTCTCAATCACTTCATCCTCCATTGTGTACTGAAATTGAGGATTGCCCTGACCCAGGTATAGGACCTTGCACCTGTCCCTGTTGAACATCATGAGGTTCTCAGAGGCCCACTTCTCTAGCCTGTCCAGATCTTTCTGAATAACATCTCGTCCTTCTGGTGTGGCAACTACACCACTCAGCTTCAAGTCATCTGTAACTTGCTGAAAGCACACTCAGTCTCACTGTCAATATCATGATGAAAATATTAAACAGCACTGGTCCCAGTATGGACCACTGAGGGAAACCACTTGTCACAGATATCCAGCTGGACTTCGAGCTATTGACTACTAGTCTTTGAATATGACCATCCAACCAGTTTCTTAGCCACCGTACCTTCTACACATCAAATCCGTATCTCTCCAATTTAGAGAGAAGGGTTTTGTGAGGGACCATGTCAGAGGCTTTACAGAAGTCTAAGTTGGTCATACAGGACTTGGCCTTGGTGAAGCCGTGCTGACTGGCATTAATCACCTCCATGTCCTCCATATGCTTTAGCATAACTTCAAGGAGGATCTGTTCCATGATTTTCCCAGGCACAGAGGTGAGGCTGACAGATCAGTAGTTCCCAGGGTCGTCTTTTCTACCCTTTCTAAAAATAAGGACAACGTTACCCTTCTTCCAGTCACCAGGGACTTCTGATTGCCATGACTTTTCAAATATCACGGAGAATGGCTTGGCAACTACATCAGCCAATTCCCTCAGGACTCTGAGATGCATCTCATCCGGTCCCATGGACTTCTAAATTTTCAGGTTCCTCAGGTGATTATGAACCCGATCTTCCGCTACAGTGGCAGAGGGTTTACCCCACTGGTTACCATCTTACTGTCCCATGACCCAGGAGTGATAAGGAGAGCAGTTATCAGTAAAGACTGAGGCAAAAAAGTTAAGTACCTCTACTTTCTTCTCATCTGTTGATATAAGGTCACCATTCCGAACAATTAGTGGGGGCATGTTCTTCTTGACCTGACCTTCACATTTAAAGGAATTGGATTATACATGCTTATAATACTGTTTTTGCAGAGTCGCTTAGTAAAGTTTCTGTTTTGTAATTTTTAACAGCCTGGTGCTGTCTGGATTTCAAACTGTATCAGATATGAATGCACTAGCACAGAAGCAGGACCGTTTCTGGTTTCCTCTTCAGTTGGCTGCCCACCCTTTAATGAAACTGAATGTATAAAGGTTAGTGTTCAATGCATTGTTTGCATCCTAGCTATCATTTATGTTTGCATGAAAAACCTGATAACAAAAGACATTTTTACCTCAAGAAGGGAGAAATTATAAATTCTTGCAATGCCTGCATTTTTGCATTTTTGAAGGTGAAAAGCTGTATACACACAGTCTGCCACCAGACTGCCCAGTTACACAGCCAGAGAGGGCTATTCTCAGAAAATATTGTGGTTTTTTAATTGAAGCTTTTAATACCAAACTAGACCTCATACACTTGCCTGAATTTGGATACTTTTCTGGGTTGGAATTCTGCTTTCTGATTTTCTGTGTACAGCAATTTGATTCATCACAGTGGTCAAAACTATTGAAGAAAAGGAAAGATTGAATATCAGGAAATTTTTTTCTATAGTAAGACATAGGTGTTCGTGGGCTAGTTTTGCAGCAGAAGCAAATGCTCTGCTTGAATTTGCAAAATAAGATTAGACTAAGTGCCAGAAATGTATGCAGGGAGCAATCTCATATTCCTTTCTGTAATTCTACATTTACACATGGGTGGAAGGATACTTACCTTAATGAATGCTGGTACACAAGCAGGGAATGGTCTTAAAGGAACTAGGTGGCTGTAATTCTTCCATGCAGACAACCATGGATTTGTTCTTCAGAGAGATTCTCAGTTAGATAGCTGGTGAAAGGCTTTTTGCTGTTCCAAGCAAACTAAAAAAGTTAAGGCTGAAGACAGCCATGACTCTCCACTATGGGAGGGGTATAGCTTTTCATTTAGACGAGATTTCCTGCACCGAGATCAGAATCAGGGGTTTTGTGATTATCGATATGGCCTCTACAAAGAGTCAGAGGTTAACTCTAAATAACATGTGATGGAGTCAGACTTAACATGGGAATTTCCTCTCCAAATGTGTCATTTTGATGGCTGGTGATGCAAAGTGTGGCAATCACTTTGTACTCACCCGTGCTAAAACTGTGAAGTTAGATCATTCATAACCAAACCTTCATCCATTCACCAGAGCATTGTGTTTGCCTGAATTAACATTGCAGCGATTCATCTGGAATGTATTTATAATAGTACAGGTATATGGAAATGAATGTTTGAAAAAAGCAAGCTTTTTCTCTTTATTTCTTTCTTGGTCAGGTTGGAGGCTATGTTGTGCCGTTCTTAGAAGGATGCTGTAAAACATGTAAGTGATGAATGACACTTCCTGCCTCACAAATCTGATTTGTAGTTACTTTAGACATAAGGTTGATTCTTCCCTGCTTGATTTGCTGATCTCAAAACCCATACTTTTCCCAGTCCTACTCATGTGAATACCAGTGAAATAAGTGGAATTCTATCAGAGAAGATGTTCTATCTAACATTGAAGTGTTTACTCCACTTGTAGTGATTGTGGCTGGCCAAGTCATTAAAATTGTTACCTTGAGTATTTTGTAGTTCTCATGTAAAACTCCTCAAAATATTAGTTGCTGCATTTAGAATCATAGAATCACCAGGTTGGAAGAGACCCGTCGGATCATCGAGTCCAACCACTCCTATCAAACACTAAACCATGTCCCTCAGGACCCCATCCACCCGTGCCTTAAACACCTCCAGGGAAGGTGAATCAACCACCTCCCTGGGCAGCCTATTCCAATGCCCAGTGACCCTTTCTGTGAAAAACTTCCTCCTAATCTCTAGCCTAAATCTCCCCTGGCAGAGCTTGAGGCCATTCCCTCTTGTCCTGTCCCCTGTCACTTGGGAGAAGAGGCCAGCTCCCTCCTCTCTACAACCTCCTTTCAGGTAGTTGTAGAGAGTAATGAAGTCTCCTCTCAGCCTCTTCTTCTCCAGGCTAAATAACCCCAGCTCTCTCAGCCGTTCCTCATAAGGCCTGTATAGTATAATAAAAGGCACTGTTTAAGAAGGCACTGTTTTGGAAGGCACTGTTTTGGAAGGCACATGTTTCATCTACATTCATGTCTTCATATTTGGTTAAAATTAAGATTAATCTATGCAGTTTGTAAGATAACACTGTAAATGATTAACTGATTGTAATATAGTTTTAGGTTCCATTGACAGACATTGTTCAGAAGCTTTCAGGCAATATATTTTAAAAGACTTACAATTAAAAAAAATCCTCCCTTACCTAATTACCAAAGCAGGTTTTGAGAGCTAATAAAGGTTCTCAGGAAAAAAAATAAAATAAAAAATTCTATACAGAAAAAAATCCATATAAAAAATTCTTAATATACATCAAGAGCTAAGTTGATCTTTTATTAATACAGTGGTACATAGCTGGCGCACTTTGGCTGATTTCATGATGAAAGTGGGATATATATTGCCAACTGGGAGATACCTTTCGGTTATAGTTATTACAATTTGTAGTACAAATGTCATTGAAACTATTATTATACTATTTCTTTCTTGTAGCCCCAAAAGACAATTTAAATGTAGGGTATCGGATTGTCTTAGTTAAATCAATCTAGATCAAAAGCTTCCTGGTTTTGATGTTAGGCTTAGTAATACCGGGACATGGTCCTGAGCTGCTGGCACAATGGTCCCTGCTTGAGGTGGGAGGTAGGACCAGATGACCTCTAAAGGTCCCTTCCAACCTCAACCATTCTGTGATCCTGTGATACACAGTTCTAAGGTTGAATTATTTTCTCAAATATGCTGGAATCTAGTAACTCCAAAGTGTTTCATACTGATAGGGAACCCTCTGTAACATGTACTCTGTTCAACATGTGATATTCTTACCAGGTTCTTCAGTGTCAATGTTCCTCCCATTCCCTGTTAGCCCAGTCACTCCTACAGCCTATGCTAGCTGTTACACAGGTACATTTTCCTAGAAATAAGTAGGACCAACCCAAACAGAATCATTGTTGATTTCCAACAATGTACTCCCTGATAGGAGCATCAGGCCTTGCGTTACCCAATTATGCCAAAAGCTGCAGTGTAGTATAACTGCTCATGGTTCAGAGTGGCTCACATTTTGGTTTTGTTTTGTTTCATTTTGCACTGTGTGGGCGGTGCATTGTTGTTAGCCAACAATGTACTGTTGGTAGTAAGCATTTGCATAGTCTTTGGCTTGCCGCATGTGTAAGATTGCTCTGTTTAAAAATGTAAGCTAATTCTAGTATGTTTACAGTGCTGCAGAACATAGAGACTAATGGCTTTGCTTGTTAAAGCTTATAACAAAACAGCATTTTGGCAGATGATGTATCATACAGTTTTCCTCCCATTGGCATACACAGCAGAAACACATCATTCCTTTCCCACCCATATTTAGGACAGTATACTGAAAATAGCAAGCCCGTGATTACTCCATGGAAACTGGAGATTATCCTTTTTAGTAGACTGTGATTTTTTTTTTTAAATTTATGATATGGTATGAATGCAATTGTTTTGGCATTTACTGCTGTGCCTTGATTAACACTGGTATATGATTCTGATCAGAGTGTCATTAACCGAATTGATGTACACCCCTGACCAGATGTAACCTACCCTAAGTTAACTGAAGCTCAAGTAACCTAATCTAATAATAGTGTAACACATACATTGCATAAGTTAATAATAATTACTGAAATACAGTAATAATACATCAATATCAATACAGTAATACCGTAATGATAATAATACTGTAATGTACTGTACTTATCAACAGCATCATGGAGCTGAAGTTTCCTACCTTCTCTTGTCTTGCAAAGTGAAGCAGAGGGGTTAAGAACTCAATACCATCACAATAGAGGATACCTTCAAAATAATTTGTATACATTTAATATAGTCCTGTACTGTATTATGCCACAAAATTTATTTTCTCATTGGTTCTATCAAACCTAGGTCATGCCCAGTTTTAATAATGCTTTTTCCTTCCTTGTGTTGCTTTATCACTTTTTCTTTTGTTTCCAGATCTATTACCTTCCTTTGCTTCTTAGGAGCACTTGTAGAGGCTGACTACTGTTGTTTGAGGGCCACATTGAATGAAAATAGGAATATATATATATAAATAAAAATAGAGCCCTCCCAAGAGAATGTTATCACGACTGCATTTGTTTACATACTCTATGTTGTTTACATCTCTGTGGAAGAGGGCTTCATAGGGAGGCAAGACAGTATTTTGTGAAAACATCGCTTTTTCTGTAAAAGAAATGATGTTGTCTGTGATTTGTACATCCTTCATTAAATTACACTCACAAGACTAGGAGTGCAACACTGAAATCTATATTACTGTTCCATATTGACATCACTTTAAATGACAAACAAGTTATGACTCAACCCAAAACTCAAGCAAGGATTTTCAACTGTACAGACTGTGAAAAATGATCTTCTTATAACATTACACATTATAAGACACTCACATGTTTTGTAAAGTTATTCATGGAAAAGTACATTGTGTTGCAGAGCGCATTAAAAGTGACTAGACATTAAAGTGTAGTATAACTAGACATGGAAATACATTGTGCATTTATTTCTTTGAGATATGATGTACCTTGACTATAGCCTGGATGAAGTCATAGCCACAGCTGCACTGAATTCTACATCCTACAGACCATGTATAATGTAAAAGAAGAAAGGACAGAAATAGGACCATAAGAAATGTGAAATAATGGTGAGTTTTTTGTTTTCAAAAACAATTTTTTTCTTCATTTTTTGATTTACTTTTCCCTAAACAAATATGATTCAATGATATTCAAGCAGTAGCCAGCCATTTCTGACTGTAGATTTTTATTAGCTTCCAAGAAGATTCATTGCTGTCCTTTGTTTCCTATTCCAGAACCCCCTGCTATGTCTAGAAGGAGCCACAGGTTTCTATGTATTTAAAAAAACAAACCACAAGACAGAAAATGCTTCTCTTTGAGAAGCTTTATTACCTGGTTTGACAGCAATTAGAGCAGGAAATTGTACATCACACCTCAAAGTGTAATAAACCTCTGTCACGGTTCAGTATTAGGTACTGGTTAAAGCAATGAGCCTTACATTGTCCTTGCTTTTCTGGAGCTAACATTAATCACATTTTGTCAACATCTTTGGTTTTCTTGGCTAAAAGAAAATGCTGTTCTGTAAGTGGAGAGTCATGTGGGACTGCATCACAGTGTACAAAATCTGCTGTGAAACTGCGGAAGCTGTTATAATGGACTGAACTATTCATTTCTCTTACAGATCTGCAATGTGATGTAATTTCTTCACCGTAGAGAGGATCATCATAAGAAGATTCTGTATTTTCCCATCTCTAACAACTGAACTTAATACTGAACTTCTTTGCTTTTCTTCAATTGTTCAGGATTCCCTTCTTAAATTAAGCTTAACCCCTCATGTCATATCATATTTCCTATTTTATTTCATCCATATACTCTGTAAATACTTCTGTGAGAAAAATGTGGAAATAATGCAAATGAAAATGTAAATAAAAATATTTTATTCATTGTTGTTCTTTCTCTTATTTAATAAAAACATACAGAAATATAAAATCTCCTGAAGCTCTATGCTTCATCAGATTCTGCAACTAAGTGTTCATTTTAAACTTTGTTAATGCCACTGGAATGCAATTTCTGCTATTAAAGTTTATTACAATTATTTCATAGAAAATGGATGTTATGCATTATTAACAAGTATTCTTGTAGGAGTGGTTGATCAATTTTACAACATTTTTTAAAGACAATAGCCTTACACTTAGAAGTTTTCTGAGTGAAGAATGAGCCTTTTATAACTGTCATCGAAGATACAAGGTGACAGATACTTCTAATGCATGAAATAGAATAGTTTTTAAAAAGTGATGCAATACACAGCAAATACCACTTTTCCAAAGTTTTGTGTATGTAGTGATGTGTATTTTCTTTTTGTGTCTTGTGATCCTATAGAACATTCAGGAATGTTCTTGTCTGTGAAATGTTTAGAATTTTTAGCTGATATTTTTCAATCAATGCCCATTTTTCAGGTAAGGAAGATGGAAAGTTCTGTAAAAAGGTGACTGTTAGGATGACTATCCGCAAGAATGACTGCAGGAGTAACACACCAGTAAGTGAACAATTTCCACTATTTGTTTTAATAGAAGGGGAAAAATACAAGAAATAAAAAGAAAGAAGAAAACACAAATTCCATGAGGCTGTTGTCTACATCTTTCTCTCACAGAGACAGAGGTTTCTGTGTTTCATAGAGCTGTTTTAATGTTTCCCTACATTCTCAGCAATCTCCTGCTCAAATAAGAAAAAGGGGGATGTGACTTCTGCTTTTGCATTTAGGCACATGGTGATTCCATGCAAATCCAGGGTCTCAGTTCACCCTATAGTGCAATTATTGTATACAAATTAAATTTGATATAACTGAATCTTGATACACTACAGTTAAAATGGCTGCAAATGTGCTTGATTTCCCATCTGCTTAAGGAGAGTATTTAAATGCCAGCTTCATGAAGACGGGAATCTTGGATCCTGAAGGTTTTTGTTTTAGACAGCAGCATGAGCATGCTGTGAAATGCATAGGAATAATGAGGCACTATCTGTGTGCCTACTGAAGGATTTACTGTAGGAGGACACCAACAATGCCCTCCTGGGCAGTAAGGCAGTGTGAGCAGTGGCAAGGGCACAGACAGATGTCTGGTGTGAGATGTGTAAAAGTGCCTGGAAAAGCTGCAATGAAAGCATATAGGGAAACAGCTGTAGCATCTAAAATGACTCCGAGAGTATGTTTGGTAGAGTGAATTGTTAGGCAGCCAAGAAATTTAGTCTCAATGTCTCATTGAACAGAAATGCAAATCCTGACTGTTGAACTTGAAAATATTACCAGTTTCTATGACTGTTTCTGTTACAGTCTGTATTACAGTTTTGGTATCTTAACTAATAATTCCCCTTGGCTTCCCAAAGGATTGATTTGTTATATTCCTCCTTGCTGATACCAGTATAGCAACACTGCATCAGTGTTTCACGGGGAATGAATACTCTAGGGAGTTGTAGATAGAAAATTTGGTGCTATGTTCAAGCCAAAGTTGTTACGTTGTTACAAATACTTTAAAGAATCAAAACTGAAATTGTTTCTTTGTGAAACGAAGCAAAAATCTGACAGGAAAATCATTATTAGTCTCTGTAAGATAAAAATTAAGACCTATCTGGGCAATGTAACTCAGAGTTTATTACTCAGACATAGTGGGAGTTCGTAAGGTGCTAGAGGAAATACCTCCAAATTTTTCATTGCTATACCATTGGATTTGGGTACCTAATGTCTTTGAAGGTTCCTAGAGAACTCCTAACTCTATTTCCATGCTTCTTCCATTTGCTGATTATTCTTCATGTTTGTTACCAGGTGAACATTGTGTCATGTGATGGGAAGTGCCCGTCTGCAAGCATTTACAACTACAACATTAACACATACGCAAGATTCTGCAAATGCTGCAGGGAGCTTGGACTACAGAAGCGAACTGTGCAATTGTATTGCACCAGTAATTCAACCTGGGTCAGCTATTCAGTCCAAGAGCCTACAGATTGTTCTTGCCAATGGTCTTAAAAAAAAAGTAAAAGGGAAGAAAACAGCAAGCCCAGCTGTTCCCAGCATAAGATAATTTGAACAGTTCCTCTATTAAAAATACAATGCCCAATTCACTGAAGTTTACCAGTTTAATGCTAAAAGATAAAAGAACAAAAATACTTTTGGACTCTTCTAAATTTATGAAGAATGGCTTTGCATCATTAGTATCGTGTTTTCTTTCCATGTTCATTCACAGGGATTGTTTTAAAAGTTCTTATGATATGTGCCAACTTAAAAGGTGAAAAGATTTACATTAGAGAGACTACAAGAGGAGGTGGTTCTGGAAGGCTGGCCCATTCTTTATAAGGCACCCATTCCTGTTCTAAGTCATTGACCAGCTTATCTGGCAGCAGTTCACTGTTGAATTAATTGCAGTTGTGCAAGTACATTCAGTGCCTACTAAGAAAAACTGGACAGCATGAGAGGAATTTTCAGTTTAAATCATATTCCTATTACAAAGTAGTGTATGTATGAGAAATTCAATTAAAGATTTTCTTGTTTGTTTTTCTCGTTCAGGGAAACACCAATATTCATAACTGTGTGTAGTATTCCCTGGTCATAATTTCAGTTTTCCTAGAGTATTTTATATTGTAGTGAAAAGCATTATGGCAAACATGTAATGTATGGACTGGTTTTAGGTAATGTAGATTAGTCCTTGGTAGTTACTTTATCCTTCTGCTAAACAGTATGACTTAAACTGAAAAGACAGAGATTTAACAAATGGAAACCATTTTACATTCCTTTATATAGGTATCTCTTAAATTCGGCTTATGAAATGCACCATGCTTGAACTATTCCTTTAGGAGAATGAACTTACTTTAATACTAATTTTAAAGATGTGAAAATTCATTAGGAAAAACAAAACCAGGATTGTCTATCTGTCTAAAACAAAAATAAAGTTGAAAGTCTTTGTCACCAGTACAGTAGAATGTAACTTTTTCTGACAAATGTTTGATATTGAAAATGTACAGTTGTAAGGTTTGAAATTTCAAAACGAATTTTTCTTATAAACTTGAACACTTAATGTTTTGTTGTAATGAACAATGGAATTTGTTGTAATTCTTTTCTCCTCTAAGCTTATGTTGCAGTTCTATTCTTTTCCAACAAATACCACCAAGATTCAGCAAAAATTCAGTAGCTTGTAGATTAAAATTGTAGACAGCACAGTGATACACATGAGATTCGATAATAGAAAATAGACCTCAGCATAACTTCTTATAAAGTTGCTTGTCTGCAGTTAATCCAAAGAAAACTGTTGTTAAAATCATTTGTAAACATTTTTATATTAATTTTGTATACTGTACATTTCATTCTTACAATATCTAATAAACAACAGGAAGTCTTATTTTGTTACAATTAATTTTGCTATAGTTGTTAAAGCAGCTTACTATCCTGCAAGGAAGACCTGCATATGGATTTCTGAAAATGGACATCTTTTTCTGATTCTATCACAGTTCACTTTCATTCTCAGAAATGCAAAATTCAACTATTTCATTTTATTCAAAACAAAAATTGGAAAACTGTTTCTCGACAAAGTGTAACAACACTAAGTGTCTGGTAGGCTGTTTGTTCTGGAAAAACAGAGGAAAAAAGAATGGTAAATTTCTACACATTTCCTTTCCACTTTTTTTTTCCTAAACTGTCCCTTAGGATTGACTGCAATGAGCAGCGTGTTTTGAGTAAGAGTAGGCACTTTCTTATAATACAATTGTTACATGGTGATGATTACCCTTCAGTACTTAAGGTCAGAAAAGTCATTGAGATCTAACTGTAAAATGTGCAGTTCTTCCCCTACAATGTCTTTAGTAAGATATGTTCTTTCTTCAAAAACCTCTTCTAAGTAGTGAGAAAGGACAGAGTTTAGGAGAAGTACATCCTTTGGAAAACCACGAACTAAGTAGCAGGAAAAAAAGTACTGTTTACAGGACATAGAGTAGAGCCAAGTCCTTGAAACCTAGTGTCTAAAGTACAAGCTTTGGTATTTGCAAAGGTGAAGTTCAGCCTCATGTAGTACTAGCTGGCAGATGCCATCCTGGAGGATAGGAATTAATGGAAAGAGCTGTTTCTTTTCACTCAAGCAAGATGGTATTATATTTACTGTTAAGTTCCAACCACCACCATGAGGGACAGAATTAGAGCAGGAATTTACCAGGTGCCATGGCTGTGGCATTATCCCTCCTCTTACCATTCATAGAATCAGAATCATAGAACAACCAGGTTGGAAGGGACCCATAGGATCATCGAGTCCAACCATTCCTATCAAACACTAAACCATGTCCCTCAGGACCTCATCCACCCGTGCCTTAAACACCTCCAGGGAAGGTGACTCAACCACCTCTCTGGGCAGCCTGTTCCAATGCCCAATGACCCTTCCTGTGAAAAACTTCCTCCTGATGTCCAACCTAAATCTCCCTTGGCTGAGCTTGAGGCCATTCCCTCTTGTCCTGTCCCCTGACACTTGGGAGAAGAGGCCAGCTCCCTCCTCTCTACAACCTCCTTTCAGGTACTTGTAGAGAGTAATGAAGTCTCCTCTCAGCCTCCTCTTCTCCAGGCTAAACAACCCCAACTCTCTCAGCTGTTCCTCGTAGGGCCTGTTCTCCAGCCCCTTCACCAGCTTCGTTGCTCTTCTCTGGACTGGCTCCAGAGCCTCAACATCCTTCTTGTGGTGAGGGGCCCAGAACTGAATACAGTATTCAAGGAGTGGCCTCACCAGTGCTGAGTACAGAGGGAGAATCACCTTCCTGAACCTGCTAACTCAAGCTAATTCAAGCTAACTCAAGTTCATTACTTCCAGCAGCACAAGGCAGTTACTCTGAAAACCATTCAGGATCCAAACTTTCAGCTCTTGATTGAAGAGGAAGTTAAAACAGACAGTAAGAGTAGAAAGCAGACTGTAGTGTATCCAGTAACCTTAATCAAACACTGGTGCTGTTTCTACTTCAAGCGTAAACCAATAAGTATCTATTGTTGATTTTGTAAACATTAAACTTGTACTAAAAGAAACAAGGGAGAAGATCCAAACTGCCTATGGCTTGACAGGGGAAGCTACTTTTATCCCTGCCTCTGTGTTAAATTCCTTCATGGATGCTTAACCTGTGGTTAGTTGAAAACAGCTTGGTCTCTTACTGTGTATTTACCTTATTCAGTGTTTGCCTGAAGTGGCTCAGCTGGTAATTTTACTTCCAAAGCTTTGGAAACCAAAGCAGCCTCCAACAAGCTGTGGATTTCATCTGGCCTTGCCATGCAGGAGGCACTTGGATTGTACCAGTATCAGAGTCTTAATATAACCTTGCTTATTTTGCACTATGAATCTGTCTTTTGCTTGAGTATATAGATGCAATACAAAGGGTATAGAACACTAGGGCTTTAGAATGTTCTTCAGAATACACACATTTTACTAAGACACCTTTATTTATGTCTTTACTACCCTTAAAGTCATGTGCACTTGGAGCTAATGAAATATCGGAGCCTTTATGCAAGCACTGATACCACAACATACTGTGGAGTTAATGGTTGTGTCTCTTGCAGCTGTGCACTCCACATGGGTCAGAGACAAAACTGTGACTGGATCCTTCAGTGAGTTCGACCAAGATTTCTTGCAGTATTTTGTAGAAGTGCTTCTTAGCAACCATGAAGGTGTGAGGAGAAAGAAAACTTAGGTTTAGAAGCCCTAGAGAACCAAAAAAAGCTACCTGTCCCGCAGATACTGGGTAGTCACCTCAGTTGGGTGACTGCTGGGACAGCAACTGGCATAAAGGACTGAGCAGAGAGATGTTGTCCCCTCACAAACACAAGGACAGGGCAGGAAAAACACCTGTGCTGTTGCCACACGCCTGCTGCCTCTTGGAGAGGAAGGTTCCCCTCCCTTCACCTAAAAAACCAACTTGGTGTCACTGAAGTCTGTTTGTGGGGGCAGATAAAGGTGAAGGAAGTGGGGGCGATGTGCTGACTGATAAAAGAGAATGGAGAGGTATAGCCTACTGAGTTTTGTGTGCTGTTTTTATGAACTAGTCCCTTATCTTAGAAGAGAGGATGAGGCTGTTGATATGGGGTCTGTGGGCTCAAAAATGAGAACACTAGCTGTGTGGTCTTGTTGGTCCTGGTAGAGGCCTTTATTCTTTCATATGTGCTTCTCTCAGTATGGCTGCAAGAAAGATTTGAAAAAGTAATCTTTTATTCTGAAAAAGCTGACTTCCAGGTGGCGAAGGCAGCAAATAAATAAAAATGTTAGTAACTTTTGTGCTTGTACAGCCGTGTGGAATTGGCTCTTCAGGCTCTGTTGGGAGAGGCAGCCCTCAGCTGGAGGGCAGACCTACCTCACTGGAAAGCTGAACCCATGGTAATTGCTCAGGGAAAACACAACTGCTAACATCTATGGTTTCCTGTCTTTTGTTGGCTTCAAGACTGTCTGCAGAAATGAACTTCCAGAGGTTGATTGACGTAGATGAAAGTCAAAAATGATGCTCAGATAATCCCTCCAAGCAAATGAACTCTGCTGCTGCTCTTCTGGCAGGCATCTTGTGTCTGTTGCTCTGCAGGGCTGGATGAGTTGTGAATTTGTTTATCCTAAATAAAAGAAATAAAATCTAAATTTTGAAAACTTCTCTTCAGAAGGTACATGAGAGACTGAGTAATTTGGGGGGATGGATAGGGAGAAAAAAAGTATATGATAAAGCAGGCATGTTGTCCTCACCTGTGTTTGCATATGTGGAGTTTCTTCACAAAAGTAATTTCTAATGCAGATGCAGAAAAAACCACTAGCTATCATGTTAAAACTAGGATTTAAAATCTTTCTAATGCTGGATTGTTTTCCATCTTTGAATAAAAATACTTAATGATTTGGGTGTCGAAACATTGCTTGTTTGCTGTAGTGCTGATTGTTGAATATTGCCTTCTTTAAAAAATGCTCTACTTATATTATCTCAAAGAAGCTTACCCAGCCATGATTTACAGGAAAATATAAATTATTTGGCAGCTGGAGCCTTGAATATGATGAATACTGGCCATTAAGAAAGACTTTTAAAAAGAAATATAATTATATCAGTTGTGCTATCTAGACTCTTTCAGTTTGGGTTACTAGTATGTGATCTGGTCTCAGGATAATGGCCTCTAGAGTAACACATTCTCTAATTAGTGGTACTGCTGCCTGATTGTTTGGTAAATTAATCTCAATTATTGGCATCTGTTGGTCTGCAGTGTAATACTGTTAGTCACAAGTTAAAAAACTTACATCTCCTCAGATAGAGTCTCAAATATGCAGCCCATGAAGTCAGACCAAAATAATCCAAAAAATTTCATCCTCACTCATACTTCTGCCCACACCATCATCTTTTTCCCCAGTGTAAGTGGCTATCCATGAATAATTAATATGAGGTCACAGCTGCTATGCAGATGGTGATTTTTATTTTGGAAAAATCCCCTCTCAGTGTGATGGGCACATCTAACCTCTTTAGAAATAGCACCTGACAGACTGCCATCTTCTCAGATCTACTTTCTGTGTGGATTTTTGACAAAGACTTTGATCATATTGGCTAACTTTACCTATTTAAAATATAGATATCAGAATTATTTTAGTTATCCAGGCTCCATCCATCATTGAAGAAAGAGAGGCACATCTGGAGATTGGTTCACCCCACCTTATTTTTAGGTTGTTAAAATTAGTAGGAATGAAATTCACCCTTAATAGTTAAAGATATTTCAACAGACTGAAAAGTAAACAACTCTAACGGTGTATATAGGACATCTTATTTGACCACATATGAGATGATTAATGGTAATGTTTTATTTACATGAAGCTGAATGTAATTTATTTGGTTTGTACAATTTTTCCTTTGTACCTTAAAGTATACTCATTTCACATGACAGCTGTACCTAAACTATCCCTGTATCTCCAGAGCTGAAGAAAGATGTCATGTGCCAAATCTTCAAGATGAAAAAGTACAGCTGAATTTGGGAAGATGCAATGCATTTATGGCCATAACAAAATGTTACGTTATCCAGAAGAGATATGTAAGGTGAGTGGATTTTAAAGTGCTTCTGTTTTATAGACCTGTTCTCATCTGAGTGCTTGCTTGAGTCTTGTAGGCAATTTCTGATCTTCCTTTCTAAGCTTTTCGCTTCTAAATCTTTAAGGTAATATGATTCTCCAGAAAGTTATAAAACCACCTATGAAATATTCTTGTGCTTTAGCTCTTTAGAGTGTCTGGAGCAGAGTTCAAGGCAGCAGAGAGGCCTTTCCTGACTTTCTCATTTTTTTTGATGCAATTGTCCAGGACCAGATTCTGACCTCAGTTACGTACTTGAAAGGAACATCAGATTTGGTGTTCAGTTTTCCTCAAGATTGACATTTGATCATGAACTGAATATATGAGATTTGTCCAATATGTGCTTTGTGTGATATAAGATTGGAAAACAAAAAGATATAGCAGAGTACTTTAGTAACATTTATTTTTTATTAATAATTGAGGAGTATGATTTTAAGCATGAAATATCAAAGGCAGAGTAGCTGGAGTTTTGCTTGATGTCAAGACCATTCCTCTTCTTGATCTCTAGTCGTAATCTCCCAACTGTACTTTGTGGAACAAATTCCCTTCTGAGTTCCCCATTGATGTTTTATTTTACTAAGTAGGGGAAAAAACAGAGAAGGACCTTTTAAGAAGAAGGCATCTAGGTGCCTAATAGACTTGATCTCTAAGCTGACTATATGCAGTGTGGTATCCTTTGACTGTAAAACAGGAGCGTCACTAATTATGGGCTCCCACATTTCCTGTCAGGAGAAGATAGGTACTATATTTCCTTTTTTTGTTGTTTTTAGTTTTCCCTCAAAGAGCTCCATCCTGCCCAAGCAAATCTTTTTTGGTGAGTGGCAGAAGTTAGCTGCATTATGAGTAATCTCTAAAGCAGAGTGGTGGTATTAAATATTGCTGAGGGATTAGAGGTTACAAGATAACCCAGTCAGTAGCACATGAAGAACATAATCTTGTATTGGCCCAGCATCTTCTTTGCAACCTTTCGCTCCTGAGGAAACTGCAAGAACGGGAAAGTTTTAGGTTAGCGGGTTTGGAATGAAAAATGTCATTTTCCATATGAAACTTGCATTTTTAAGGAAATATACTGACAAACTGTTCAACAAAGTCTCTCATCTCTTATGAATCATAAAAGAATGTTTAACGATGTTTGCTCTCAACTGATTTCACAGGCCAGTTGGGTGCTGTGAGGAAACACACAGCTGCACAGTTTAGGTGGGTCTCAGTTTATCGAAGAGGAAGAGGCGCTGGGTGTTGGTACCATTTATTGTTATGGTTAGGTTCACCATAACCCTCTTTAAGGCTATGTTGTGTGCAAGCAGAGAGAGCATGTTGGAAGCAGATTTTGCTGATGCAGTTTTTATATTCAGTTTGGTAAACAGCTTCCTTTGACCTGCACTTGTTTCAGGCTCTACACTTGGAAATCCCCTTGGCCTCTGCCAGTGCTATACCTGAAGGTACAACTTAAAATGAATGTTTAAAAGCATTTTTCTACTGCCAGTCTGACAGGATTGCAGCATTACTGCCCAGGGCACTACCAGCCTTGTGGAGGAAGGAGGACAAGTTCATATTGCATTCTTGCTTATATGATTTTTCTGGAAATCCAAATTTTCCATGTGAAAACTTTTGAGGAGAAAACTAAGGACTGACAAAATGGCTGAATTAAAAAAATAAATGACTATTGTATCTGCTTGGAATGACTTTATGTGGAACCCTCCCACCAATTCAAAATCTCTAAAACATTAAGAATTGTTTTCTGGCAACCTCCTTATTTTCAGATATTTTGTTGGGATATCAGTATTTTAAATCCTGGCCTTTCCTCTTCCCCTCTGGAGGACAAAGAGGAAGGAGAAGGATGAGATTTTGATGAAAACATTTAGAAGTTTATCTCTTAAATTGGACTGGCAAGTTATACAGGAGAAAGCGGGAATCCTTACCTAAGGGGTCTGTTGTGAGTTTTGGCATTAAAAGGGGGAAGGAGGTGTAAAGCTTCCCTTGATAATGGAGGAATTGGAGGAAAACTGACATATTCTGTGGTTACACTTACAGCAATGGGCTTGCATGCAGCCCTTGGGGTAGTATGTTAATTTTTCTGCCATGTGTACCCAGTTCCCACTGCCTGTGTGTTTTGCTGGTGATGCCAGAATAGGGTCAGAGCAAGCCAAAAAGGCAGAGGCTGAAGACTACTGCTGTTTTCGCTAGAAAATGCATCCAGGATGTGTTCTGGCTCTGTGAATTATTACAGATCTGGATGTGTCCATGGTTTCTCAGGGCTTCAGTCTGGTACTTGTCTCTAGGCTGTGATGGAGATGTAGCCCCTGTATAGAGCCACAAAGTTCATTTTGTGTTTTAGTTTGGCTGTGAAGCTTAGGGCTGCCCCAAAATAAAGAGCTGTAGAATACAGTTAATGGAAGGATGCAAACTGTGTGATGTTAAAGTATAAGGAACTGGTACTTCGTTACCAGGTCTCTAAAGTGCTTTTTTTTTAAATAAGAAGAAATATTCTGCAAAGCTTTATTTAATGGAATATTTTGCAAATATTGCTCTGCTTTAAAATGTATTTTTAGTGCTTCACAATACTTTTTAGTAGTAATTGCTCTTGTATCTTGTCCATGTGTCGTGGCGCTAAAGAGGGAGTATCAGGTCTTCAGGTAGCTCTATTAATGGGAGTCTTTTCTTTCATTTTTTGTCCATTGTAGGTAATGAAAATATAACCTAATGTCCTATAGACTATGCTTAAGCTGATCTCTGGAATGAAATTCATAGCACTATTGCACATTTGTTTCATGGCCCCATGACAAGAGGAGATGGGGGAAGGGAAGGAAGTATTTTTAAGCTTTAGATTTGGCCACATTATAGCACTTCTAAATCTTCTGTCAACACTGGCATGACGTTGCATTCATTAAAAATGCACAATCTTTTAAAACCTCCATCTGTTATATAAATATAAATAATGCAGCCCTATATTTTTACGGTATACTAATCCTGCATGGCCATGGTCTAATTTTCAAATGATTTCATGCTACCCTGGTGGCAGGCAACATCCAGACCACTGAACACTTGCTATGGATCTCTTATTAAATCCCTCTTGCACAGTTTCATTCATAAATTTACCATGGTTTTAAAACAAAATAGTTTGATGCTTATACAGCAATATCAAATAAGAGCAGTATGTTTCCAGAATGCAGCAACATCTTTCAGATGCTTCACTTCATGCATGACTGACTAATTGGTGGCAAACTCCATTATTGCATTCTTTTACCTTGAGTGGAAACTATATTGCTGGTACGTAGTGCACATGAATTGTGCTCAAAGACTAGATGCCCTGTCTTTGTGGAGCTTGAATATTCTGTTCTTTACATCAAGTTCACTTTGACAATAAATGTCCTAAATTGGGTGTCAGCACTCCTAATCCACACTCATTTCCCTGCTCTGTTCTGGCCACATTGGAGCTAGTACAGAGATGCTGGATGTTGGAGCACTCATGGCTCTTGCCTCCTCTGATGCATCTACAGCACTACCCTGTGTCAGCTACCAAGAGAGACTTGATGCCTTAGGGATTCGGAAGCATGTCATGTTATGCTTGGAAAGCCAAAATCCAAAGAAATTTTGAGTTTATTGGTTATGTTTTTAGTTTAACTTTGAAAAGACTTAGAAAGTTACTTGATAGAAGTGGCTAGTGGACGTACCTTCTTATTTCCATAAGGCATTTTTTTTCACCTTTGAATTCAGGGCAAAGGGCTCATTCCCAAGTGACTATGTAATTAACTCCATTAACAATGGAATGATCCAAATTAGAATTTAAATATTTGTCCAGATTTATATTAGACACAGTCTTGGTCCTCTAGCCCAGGGCTCTGGGAGGGGCAAGCCCATCATCTGTATTGAAGGCAGAGAGAAAGAAAGCATATATGTATCCCATGGATCTACTGGCCTGAAATTCAATAGAATTGTTTCTGCTTTTTGAGGGTTGGTAGAGAGGCAGTTAGCTGGATGCAAGTCATGGTGGTGACAAAGAAGAGCCTGTGACTCACTGAGGGCAAACCAAAGCACTGATGGTAGTAAACGTCACCAGTGTGCAGGCAAAATCATAGAATGGTTTCAGTTGGAAAAGACTTAAGATCATTGAGTCCAACCATCAGTGCAGCTCTGCTAAGTCTACCACTAGACCATGTCTCCAAGTATAACATTTATTCGTCTTTTAAACACCTCCAGAAATTGTGGCTTAACCACCTTCCTGGGCAGCCTATTCCAATGCATGACAATTGTTTCAGTAAAGAAATTCCTTCTGATATCCAACCTAAGTCTCCCCTGGTGCATCTCGAGGCACTTGGGGTCACTTCCAGTACTTCCATATTCTAGTTCAAACCATCTTACATAGTCCAAAATCTTTTTATCAGCCTTTTATGTTTGCCCTAGACTTCTTCAAATAAAATTGATATAGAACCACAGGAGTGATTTGCACCTGTGTGTTACCAGCATGCCTGGCCTCCTGCTGAAGTTTAACAAATTACTTTCCCATCTTCTCTGACACAGCTAGTTCTGATTTAAGTATTTGTAATAAGTTGGGAATTTCAGTGAGTTGTGTGCTTACTCACTGAAGCATGTGATTTGCTCATTGCTTACAGTCTGGTTTTGTTACCAGGTCATTTCAAGTTCGAAGTAGTTGAAGACATTTGCAGCATACTCTTGAAAATAAGATACCGCTGCTCTCTGTGCAAGAAAATCCTTACCCAGAGCATCTTAAGAAATGATCCTTAGACGTGGAATTTAGGCAAAATTTCTTCTAAACCATTTGAACAAAAGGTGCTTGGGGGACTGCCAGGGTGCAGCATTCAAGCCACTTCCCAGTTCTCTTGCTGCAAACAGTGGGACTTTTTAGAACTGTGCCACATCCCCAGGTGGCAGGACTGCCATTGTCAGCAGAAGTTAGAAATGCACAGACAAGGGAGAGTGGCACTAGGGCATCACATATATGTATAACAAAGGGTACATTTACTTTTTTAATTTTTCATTTTATGTCCCTTGTGAGTTGTCTGAAATCTGTGGCAATACAGGTGGTGATGAAAAAGCCCCCAACAATCAGAGCAGCCTGGCTTGTCACCACCAGCTTTCTCTGCTTCTGCCTGCCCCAAACCTGCCTCTCTCCCTTTTCTTCCTCATAAGTGTTTTGTTTTCTTCATGGTCCTTCTTGCATGTATGAGGTACAGGACTGTGGAGTGTGGCTGAGCTAGGATTGCCTAATACAATGTGTGGGGAAACAACTATGTCTGATAAAACTAGGTGAATTTTTACAGGCTAAAGTGATCGTATTTGTGCTTGGGCTGGTCCTTGCCATGTTTCTGTTCCAAAGCCTGTAAGTACTCAAGACTCCTGGATTAATAACTCCATGGATGTCTGTCTGTCTGTCTGTCTGTCTGTCTATCTATCTATCTATCTATAGCTTTTATATATAGGAAGAAGCAAGTAACTCTTATGACTGAGATCTTTAATAGCACACATAGCAAACAGAGAAGAATATGTCCATTACAGAAAGTTTCCATCCATTTTATTTGCTTGTCAAAACTGTAAACTTCTGAAATTAGGTTTTTTTACAAGGAAGAATTCTGGGTAAATTGTTTGGAGGGTGCTGCCACCAGCTCAAAATACTACTACTACTGCTACTACTACTACTACTACTACTACTACTGATGATGATGCGCAGAGGGTCAATGATTGAGCAGCTGAAATGCTCTACAGCAGGTTAAGTGGTGGTGGGATGGAGTAGCAGGAGCAAGTGCCAGTGTCTGTGGCTAAGTCAGACTGGTGCCTCCAGTAAATGGGTAACCAATAATCATAGAATCATAGAATCACCAGGTTGGAAGAGACCCATCGGATCATCGAGTCCAACCATTCCTATCAAACACTAAACCATGTCCCTCAGGACCTCATCTACCCATGCCTTAAACACCTCCAGGGAAGGTGAATCAACCACCTCCCTGGGCAGCCTGTTTCAATGCCCAATGACCCTTTGTGTGAAAAGCTTTCTCCTAATCTCTAGCCTAAATAATGGTTTCACTTATTTGATATTCTGTTTTCATTTGAAGAATATATACACTGTGTATACTCCGTGTGTGTATATCATATATGTGCACACAATGGAAATGTGGTAATGTGGAACTGTTGACCAACAAACAGCACTTAGTGGTCAAGAATGCTTTTCCTTTATGCTTGTTGAATATTCCATTGACACTCCTTTCATTTTATACATGCCTGTCTGTGCAAGTAGGTAAAATCAGATATTACTGTATAATATGTATAGTAATAGGGGTTTTATTCAAAGTGCTGATTACTAATCAGATTTTCAGTTCACTGACCTTGTCACATCTCTGCTATGTTTCAAGATGTTAAGAGTATTTTCCAAATTGCCCAATCTCATATTTAAAATTCTAATGTATTTTACATAACATAAGAATGTTTTAGTACCAGAAAAATTCCATTTTCCTCAGTCCAGTTTCAGGTTCCTAACCTGATTTTCTAGGCTTAATCCTCTTCCTGTTGAAATCAATAAGTACATTGTAATATAATGATTCACGTTCAAGGTTCAACCATAGAAAATTCAAACTACATGCTGATTTTACTGCCATTGTTGAAAGATGATCTCTTAAAATGTGTAAAAGTACAATAAGCTCTTTAACTCTTTCAGTTCTATTCTTTTTTTTTCTCTGCAGAGAGTATTAATACTTAAAAATGGAGCTTGTTTTTATACCTAATGAAGGGAAAGAGATAAAAGCTGAGGTATACTACTTAGATAAGAATATCTTACATGGTTCCAAATGCTTTGTAGTGGGTCAGTCACTGGACAACATGGAGCCTGACACGAGATGCCAGGAAAATCATAGGCTACTCTGAGAACCTTTTCTGATGCTTGACTGTTGTCCTATATTTGCCTCAATTCCCTCACACGAAAAATAAAGCCGCTTTGAAAACCCCAACGCTTTTGTGAAAAAAACATCCAGGTTGGGATTGCTTTGTTCTTTTTTTTGTGCGGAAATTGCAGCAACTGAGTTCAGTTATGCTGCCTTCTTTCCTTAACTAGAGCATGTTAAGTGAATTTGAAAGAGCGTAAAAAGCAAGTGAGGCTTATTGTGTTGTTTTAATGAGAAACAAAGTAATTAACACTACGGAAGCATGGGATCTAGGGTTTTTTTAATGCCTTGAGACCAGTAGAAAAGACACTTCAGTCACTCCAGTCTATCCGTCTTGTTGAAATGTACTGGATGTGCTGTGAGAGTTTGGGATGCTCCCTTGACATTGAACAGCCTGGCAGCATCTTGCATGTTCAACACAAAAGTCCTGTAGTTAAGAAGTTGCTAAATGATCCTCATAGTGGTGTGACTACATCTCTAAAGCTGAGTATATCAAAATGGACTTTAGAATATGCTTTAGGCAGTGTTCAAATTGTTCTTCTGGAAGCAGTAATTGCACCCTTATTTGCTTTGCTGCATCATGTGGGTGCTATAACCACAACAAGATGAGAAGAGTGAATTCTGCCCTTGGTTGCCTCAGATGGAGCGTGCAGGACACTGCAGGAACTCTGCTCCCTGAGGGTACTCATGAAGAGCCTCCACCACTGCTTTTCACCAGAGCTATCTGCAGGTCATAAACATCCTGACACCGCGGAACAAAATTCAGGAATAGAATTCAAGCATAGGAATAAAATTCAGCATACACCCTATAGCTTCTGCTCCGTAATTATGAAACTGCCTGTTAATAACATATAATAAACATTGAAGCATTAACTTCTAACTTTTTGGCATCCCAGTTGATTCCATCTCCTCACTCTGCAAGAGTTTCTGAGGAAGCCAAATTTTTCCTATTGGTTTCCAGTCTCTGCTGAGCTCTCGTCTCCTGTTCATGCTCAGGTGGAGGAAATACTGTGTTCCCTTCTGAGATACAGCTTTTTCCCCATCCTCCAAGAACAGGAGGACATTCCTGGCCTCTTCCTGATTTCAAGACCTCATAAGGAAACACAGATTTCTGGAGAGGGGAGTCTGTACCAACTGTTTGGGGCACCCTTTCTTGTGCAGAAGGACAGAGAAAAACCACGTATGCTTTCATGTCTTCCGGCTAATAGAATTGCATGCTCTTGTTTCCTGAGATGTGTGTTTTTGCTAGCACCCAGGCTTGTGCAAAACTGTGAACCGATCAATGAATATTTCTAACACCAGTGGAATTATTCTTTTTATAAATGTAGCATTCAGAAAAAAATAGTCTGAAAAAATATCGTACAAAGTACACTTTGATTGCGTGTCCCTATTGATTCCAGTTCAAATGTATCCTTATAGTATAAAATTCCACTTTTCTTTTTTTCCTAATAGTCTGACACACCAGGAAAGGATTTCCAGGTTGCATATACTCTCCATCCCCAGGTGCTGGTTTGTAACTGAATCAGTAAGGACTAGATATATTTTGATGGGCAAACAACGGATTAGCCTTGTTAGATCAATGAAACTCTACCAAGGAGAATAAGGCTTGAAAAGGCAAAAGTAAGAACATGATATAACTTGATCTCCATGTAGATGTTTTCTGCTCTGCTGGTAAAAGAAAGAAGGTGGCAGTTTTGGCAAGGATGTTGCGTATGTGTTCACCAGGTCAGAAGAGGCCCATGTTCCATACTTTCCAGCAATAAGGAAACTATTACAAAGAAAAGCTAGCAGGGCTGGCAGGTCCCAGTGTCTTGAACTTCTTCACTAAATGCTATAATGGAAAGCAGTGGTAAGAAAAGTTGAGGATTTTTCTCTAGCTTGTATGAATAAGAAAAGAATACAGATTCAAATGTGGTCTTTTAGTTGCCAGATTGGGTTTTGTGATCTCTTAAGACTGAGGTTTGTAGGTAGCCTACAGACACAAAATCCTAAGAGGAATGGCTGTCTGATGAAATGAAAACAGGCTGAATATCTAATTTCAGAGGTACCATTGACATTTCATTTTCAAATATACCTTGAAGCTCATAATTTTCTACTATAAGAAAGAACAGTGGCTTGTGCTTCCTTCCAGGATTTCTTTCTTTGACAGATAATGATTCTGGCTTGTTTGGTAACAGTGGAAGGAAGATTGTTTTGAGGAGGCAATGTTGGTGCTTTACTTTCTGAACCAGAGCAAACTGACTTATTTTTAGATTGGTTTGATGTGGCTGTGGGCTGCCAGTACGCTTCAGGAATTTATGTGGCATAGTTTTCCCAGCAATATCTAACCTTTGACTTCTAGAAGTGTAATACAAGCATCACAGTGATAATGCCACTTGGAATCAGAGTGAAAGTTTTGGAACAAATGGAAACACTTCCTAGAAAGATGCTACAGCTTGTACTTCCAAGAGGTTTGATGAATTAGCATGTAGTGATATGATTACTTTTATTAGAAACTATTATCTTGAAACTATGAGATATATGTAAATAGCTCAAAGTTGTTACTACCAAGTACTGTGAATGAAAGGGTGGCCTAAAAATTAAATACAAGATTATCTGGATCTAGGAAATGTGACTTTGGACGTAACAGCCAATGTCTTTCCAAATCACATTGTGCCACTGAATATGAGGGCTTATAGTACTTTTTCAGGGCAGCTTTTGATTAGGAATACTGAAAACCACTTTAGAGAGCCTATTCCATTGGTAGGAAGCTGAGCAACTTTTTAAATAAAAAAGAAAGAAAAAACCATGATTGATTTTTTCCCTCGACAGCTGCAATCTGATTTCTAAGTTTCTATATGTAAAAAATGCCTCCCAAATATATCCAGCATTTGATGCACTGTTGAATCTACACGAGATCCTATCTGTCTTTAAAAATCTCACTTATTAATAACCACAGTAAGAGGGATGCTTTGGATATGAACTTATGTTCAATTTTAGCTTGTAGAAATTTGTAAATACTTAATTTTGGATCAACTCAAATAAAATCTAAAAATTTTGAGAACTGTCATCAAGCCAGCATTGCCACATGGGGTCAGAGCCTCTGGGTAGTGGTGCCTTCTGCTGTTCTGGTGAGTTTCCTGGCTGGTGCAAATTGGTTTAGTATCAAGGAGCCACAGTGAAATGTAACACTGTACGTTGTCTGGTTCTAAGCTGTGTGCTGAAGTCATGATGTAGCCAGTTAACTCTTTGTGGTGAGAATACACTACCATCAGGCCTATTAACGATGCTGGATGCAACGTCTACTGGAGCAAAGTTGCAACTGCACAGCCATGCCTAACAAAGCAATAACTCTTAGAGATGCTTTTGAGGAAACAGTTATTGCTGCCAGTGTTTTTTTAGTATCTTTCTATTTCCACTTTATCTCTTATGATTCAGGTTTTTAACTGATGTGTTTCCGAAACTCCTACTTGGCATCCAGTTACAAATAAAACGTTGGAGAATGCATGGAATTTCTATTTGAGTCCTATTTGAAGTTAGTCTGAAGACACACTGTTAGTTGCATAAATATTTGTATGGTTGATGTTAAAACAGAGAACTATGAGACTATCAAACTCCCTTTCTATTTTTTCATTCTTGCTTTAGCTTCATTGCTTGCAGACAGAAGTTTCGCAAAACAAATATTTGTGTCAAATATGTCAACCTCATGTCTATTGTGGTGCTTTAAATAGAGAGAAGAACTCTGAGGGGAGTGAGCCAAAACCTCTGCTGCTGGAAATGGATAGGGCAGCTTTGAGGTTATTTGCAGTAGCAGAGGATTTGCTGCAGTGTCAAAGTGCAAATATTGGTTTTAGGGTAGGAGTCAAGAGGTGATACACAGATCTCAGCTGGAGAGAGGCGAAATAATTTTATGTGGAGCACATGCAAAAAGCCTTCTTGTATTTAATTTTTCTTTTGCATTAATGGAACACATAAAAGGAGAAAAATAGAAGTCTAAAATAATGTATTTTAAATAGCCAAAATGCTGTTATGCCTTGAAGGTCCATATATATGTATCTTCTTTACTAATTAGATTGGTGAAGAGCTGCTAGTGCTATTGGACCTGTATCAATGTCTTTGTCTTCAACAATCCCTGGACAAGTTCCTCACCTGATGCTAGGCAGTAGCCAGCTCACGACAGTTCTCATTACCTGCATATAGATTCATTTCTGTAGTTGTGTTGCTGAACTGATGCTTACAAATTTAGAAATGGAGGTGTTTCTTTGGATTGTCTTTGGTTTTAATGATGCTCCTTCTGCTCCTGTAGTTTCCCTTGTAAATGCCAAGATTGAGTATGCTGAGAGCCAAGACTGATGCTTGGTATAAGTACTATAGTGATTACTCAGTAGGGATAGTGGGAGACTTCTGAGAGATAGTATGGCAGGATCCAAAGAGGGGAATGTGGTAAATTGGCTACTGTCCCCAGTCTTGCCTGTCCACAGCCCAAAGAGGTGTATGTTGACTCCTAAGTAAAAGTAGCTACTAGCAGATGTAATTAACTAGAGAAAACTCTTGAAAAGGGTAGTAAAGGAAACCACTCTGTGAGCAGACTAATGGATCCTCAAAAAAAATTACTACTGGAGAATGATTAGTGATATAAACTATCTCCATTACTGAACTTATAAACACTTCTGGAAAATAAGAGGTTAATAATTCTGTTTATAGTTAGAAAAGACCCCTGCCCTCAGATACACACACTTCACTGTACCCATATAATCCCTGAAGCAAGGAGGTTTAAGGTAATTTGTGGTGCAGCTGTCTTTTTCTGGAACAAGAGCAAATTCTCCTGCACATGGTCAGCTGCAAGAACAAATGTCTATAGCAAATGAAAAAACAAGATGTTCAACCGCAGCCTTCTGCACTTGCAAGAGGGGCACGTGAGCTGGACTGTTCCTCCTGCCTGGATCAAACTCCACGGCACGAAAGGGTTTAGTGTGCGGCTTATGGCCAAGTGGAAGCAACATGTCAGCAGTAAGGGAGGAATGCTGGTGATGGAAACCCGACTGATTGACAAATGGTGGCTATAAAGTCATAGTAAATCTATTGTTTCACCAGAAGGAATCAGGATTAGAAAATGTATAATCATTAAAATCCCTGCACTATACAGCATCAAGTAACGGTTGCTATCTCATTTCTGGTGTGTCTCATACATGGCTTAATCTAGTTAAAGTCTGTATTTGGGCAAAATCTTCATCTGCTCCATGTGGCTCCAACCATAGTCATTGGGATGTTTTACCCAAGAAATACCTCTATGGCACTGCAGAATTAAACTCAGTAGTTTAAAGGAGATACTTTTTCAGATGCGCTGCTGGAGAGACCCACCTTAATGCAAGTGGCAAGTTTAAAAATTGCTATCTGGAAACTGATTCTCAATAAAATTGTTAACAAAATATCTAACTAATCAATAGAAGAAGAGTCCTGTTCTCTGAAATAGATATCTTTCATCAACAAAAAAATTAAAAGTACAAATAGAAAAGAATATTATTAAGAGCTAGAGACCAAACTTACTTCTGGTCTAACTGAGCTGAAGGAAAAAGCTGTGTGTTACAGAGGTCCAAGTGGCCTGAAGAGGGCTGAGGGGGAAATGCTACATGCAACTACTACACCTTCAATTCTTTACTAATTGATGAATAAAACAACCGAGTTACTCAAATCTGCTGCATTTTTTGAACTTCTCTTAAGAGACATGAAACAACTTTTGTATTTGGATCATGTGTTTCCCTACATGTAACATTTTCAATTTCTGCAGTTCAGTTTTAGTTGCAGGATAGATTTTGAGTCTGTTTGACTCTGTTCACACAGGATGCCCAAACATCATACAGAGGTCTACAGTAGGACAAACTGCATTTCTGTCTCTCAAGCAGGCACAATTCAGAGAAACTCTCAAGGAATTTCCCATTAAGTGGGAGAAGCTGAATACTCTGAAATAGTTTCATAGTTTTTTCCATGAGGAGTATGAAAATGCATGGTGGAGTATTAGAGTAGATACATGGTGGATGCTTTTTACAATAGTGTGAGCTTTCTATGTTGTCGTTCTGTTTGACCCACAGAACACAAACCTGCTGTGACTTCTTGCTGCTGTATCTACTTAAGTTGTTTTGGTGATGGTTTTATATTATAACATGATGTCTATTGTGATTAAACTATGGCCTGTTTTCTTTCTGAATGCGGGTAATATTAAGAAGAAAATGGGATAAGCACCTGCATGCACTGTTGCTGAGATGGGAGACTTCACCTACCTTTTATGTGCCAGAGAATAACAAATGGAAAGACCATACAGGCAAACATTTGGATTTTACTTGCTCTGTTCTCAAGAGCAATAAGTGATTTTTGTTTGTAGGAGGATATGAAGTGGGTCACTTTTCAGCGCTTATAGTAAAGGATAAGAGAACTTTCTAATTCCTTTCTGTTGTAAAGTATATTCAGAGCTGAGATCACTGTGAAAATGGCATTGGCTACCTAAGGGGTGTACATACCCTGGGCATATTGGCTGATGTGGGATTGGGAAGGTGCTACTGGAGAAGAGTCGGTGGGTGCTCAGGGATCACCTACAACTGGGACAACAGTGATTAGATCACATTTGCTAAAAGGTAGGGAATTTTGGTAAACCACAGGCATTAGACTAAAATAGTGACATGTTATGTCATATGGTAAAATTACTTCATATGTA
The DNA here is from genome assembly GCA_033558105.1 of Coccyzus lansbergi. NCBI lineage: Eukaryota > Metazoa > Chordata > Aves > Cuculiformes > Coccyzidae > Coccyzus > Coccyzus lansbergi. The sequence goes on along the minus strand of JAUMJK010000121.1, from coordinate 2,443,837 downwards.
CTCTTCCTTTTATGCTAAGCCATATGTGGGAGAGTTTCCTGTTGAACATGACCAGTGCTACCCTTTTGCATAAATGAGTTAATTGGGGGTTAGCATGATGTTTTAAGAGTTTGGAGAATCACTCTTTAGGTTTATAGTAGAAAAAAATATTAAATTTTCTGTTAAGAAAAACTTTAAGTATGTCATTAAAACTATATTGATTTAGCAAAATACCCTGACAAAATGTTTATATTTGAGTTCACCTTCTTCTCTTTACACTGTCTGATCAGCAATGCTGGAAGTTCCCAGACACTTAAGTAAAATAAGATATTCTGCTTTCTTAGAAGGCTGAAACAAGATATTTTGATGTGAATGGAGTTTTAGCATCTTGCCCGTACTCTGCATTGACTAAGATTTTTTTCAGAAGCCTTCACTTTAAAACACCCATGAATCAAATGAGTGGACAGTGAGATGGATTTAGAACTGGATGGAAAACAGCCCTGTGGAGAGGGATGTGGGAGTCCTGGTGGACAACAAGTTAGCCAGCAACGTGCCCTCATGGCCAAGAAGGCCAAGGATTTCCTTCCATGCATTGAGAAGAGCATAGCAAGCAGGTCAAGGGAGGTTATCCTCTACTCTGCCCTGGTGAGGCCCCATCTGGAGTACTGTGTCCGATTTTGGGCTTCCCAGCTCAAGAAAGACGAGGAACTACTGGAGGCAGTCCAACAGAGGGCCATGTTATTAAACAACATATTTGTCTGTAACCTATGAGATACCAATTACACCTTTAGTGTTCAGAGGCAGATATACAAGGTGAGTTTATTATGTGCATCTCATTATTTTCAATAAAACATTTAAAGGTGATCAGGGGATTGGAGCAACTCTTATGAGGAGAGGCTGACAGAGCTGGGTCTGTTTAGCCTGGAGAAGAGAAGACTGAGAGGGGATGTCTCTGATATTTATAGTATCTAAATGGCAAGTTTCAAGAGGATGGGGCGAGACTCTTTGCAGTGGTGCCCAGTGACAGGACAAGGGGTAATAGGCACAAACTGGAGCATGGGAAGTTTCACCTGAAAGTGAGGGAAAACTTCTTTACTGTGAGGGTGACAGAGCACTAGAATAGGCTGCCCAGGGAGGTTGTGGAATCTCCAGAGGAATTCAAAACCTGCCTGGACAGGTTGCTGTGTAACCTGCTGTAAGTGGACCTGCTTTTGCAAGGGGGTTGGGTTGGATCATCTCCAGAAGTCCCTTCCAACCCCTACTATTCTGTGATTCTGTGAGACAGACAAGATGAAGTTTTGAAACAAATTTTAGCAAGTGTTGGGTTTTTACCCTGGAGTGAAAGGCTGACCATGAGAGCAGTGTATGATGAGTACCTCATGAGGTGACATGTGGTTCACTTTTTTTTATTGGATGAATAAATGCTTATAAAATACTATTAGAAAATATAGCTGCAATATCTTGATCACTTTATTTGGAATAGAGCTTGCTTTTACATTAAATGATTGTTCTTCCTGCATTTTAACTTTATATGAAGTTCATCTTTCAGTTTTTCAGTTTTTCCCCAGTTCATAGCGTGGGATAGGAATTTTTGCTTATACTTACTTAGAGGGCATCCCATTTGTTTAAATTTGGTTATTCTAGGTGTATACCAGCATAAATCTTGTTCTGAACTTTTGGAGAAGTTGCTTAACTTCTCTCCTCTCCTCCTCTTTGACCCCTCTTTAAAATGGAACATGGGTTACCTGTTTCACTAAGGGATTGAGTAGCAGCAGGGACTGTTGAGATCCTTGACTGGAAGGTGGAAGGGAATAATGAGTCTTAAAATCCATTATCCTGATAGGCATGGGAGCCCTGTAATTAATTAAATGGCAAAAAAAGCAGAGAGGGGGAACTGGAAATATCCATAATTCATCTCTGGGATTTTGCAGGCAGCTGAGCCCCACTGAAGTGATGTCGGGAAGGGTTAACTCAGCAGCAGCAGCAGCAGCTGGCCACCAGCGCTTGGTCCTTATCTCACTCTTATCCTCTGCTATTAACTGGCCACAATTACAGACCGTATCGGTTACTGCCATCTGTTTTTTCATGAGGCGTTGGTCGGATTGCGGCCAGCAAAAGGGATTAGGGGGAGAAAGGCAGAAATGACAAAACGCTTCTGCGGCGCTGGGGTGCTGCAGTGGGGTCCCGTGTGTGGCTGGTGCCCGCCACCATCCCCAACAGCTGTGGGGAATTAAGCATAAAGATAAACTGTGAAGGCTGGTTCAAAGCTGCTGTAAAGGAAATGCATTTCAGCCTACAGTTGTCATGTAGGGGTTGTGTGGAGAGAATTAAAGTGTTAGTAAAAGGTGGTCAGTGGTGGGGTGTGGTTTGGGTGATTTTTTGGCTTCTAGTATGGATTGTTATTGGTGGGGTCAAAACATCATCAGCTGCAAGCAAACAGCAACAAAAAGATGCATATTGAGAATGTTCAATAAAAGGGAAAAACAACCTCAGACTGTTGACTGATTTACCCCTTCAATACTTGTTTCTGTGCTAGTAATTACCATCTGGACTCTCGCTAAAAGAAAAAGCATGCAAATTGGGGACCATTTCAATCATCAGAAGATATGTCCAGGAAAGGCAGCATATTTCAGTCCTAATTACCAACACTTCAAAGAGCGATGAGACTTCTGACAAATATTAATTTACTGCCATGCTATATTTCAAAACTTTCACCCAAAATCGGACGATCTTGCAGCAATATGAGAAAGGAAAACTTTTCAGCATGATACCAGGGATTCAAGAATAGTTATGGCTCAACAGCTGTATTTGATTCCAAGTTTTGCTAAGACCAGATTAATTAAATTATTCAGAAGTATGATATACTGCCAAAATAGGGCTCTCTGGATTTTATTATTTTGGGTAAATTAAATTAAGGGCCATGCAGATTTTAATGCTGGAAAATTAATACTTAATATCCTTTCTTATTTTATAATTAATACATGCTAGTCAATATTCTAAGGATTAACATCAATAGAGGAATAAATCTAATTCTTTATAACACAAAAGTTAGAAGAGTCACTAGCGTTGCACTGTACTTGGTAAAGCTACTCCTTTCCCCCTCTCTGTTCCTGACAGACTTGAGTGACCTATGGGGGGAAAAAAGTACGTTTTAATGCTCTTTGTTTTTTTCCTTATTTCAGGTCAGTTGATGCTTTTTTGGGTCAGGCAATGCTGTACTGATGCTTTCAAGTTGATCTGTGCTCTAGATTTTAAGTGTGAGGTTTAAGTTTGGGGGATATTTTTCTCTGTATCAGCCTAGCTTCACTTATTGCTGTGAATAAGATGTACTTGTATGAGAAATAAAATTAAGCTGGTGTTACAAGACAATGGCAATAATTTGAGATGCAGCTAATCTCTCATTCTGTATTTAAATAAGGATAGATGTCTACCATAATACTCTGCATTAGCAAATACTGAGAAGTAGTGGTTTTTTCTTTGTTATAGAGTTCTTTGTTATAGAGTTCTTAATCTCTGTTTTTGTTAAAAATATCAGAAATCACAGTGGTGGTGATATACTCACAGGTTTCTTGGAAATTTTTCTTTGTTATTCTCCTGGTCGCTAATTAGGCTGTCACCTTGAGGGCTTGGATCTGGCAGCATAACCATAGAAGCTGCGGCAACTCTTCATTTGTTCATAGCTTGAAATCAAGCAACATCTAATAATGCTTTACACAAAAAAATCTCTGCTGCCCTTCTGGATACTGCTAAAACACCTCATGTATGTCATTCTCTATGGTATTGAAAAGTCACAGGAATCAGGAGAAGTCCATGGAAGAAGGGCAACATTGTACCCATTTTTGAAAAGTTTAGAAAGGGTGACCCTGGGAAACACCAACCTGTCAGCTTCACCTCAGTGCCTGGGAAGATCTTGGAACAGATCATCTTAGAAGCTCTTCTAAAGCACAAGGAAGACAGGGACATGATTAGAGACAGCCAGCATGGCTTCGCTAAAGGGCAAGTCCTGTTTTCTGTGATAGAATGATCACATCAGTAAACATGGGAAAAGCAATGGATGTGGTCTATATGGACTTATGTAAAGCCTGTGATGTAGTTTCCCACAACATCCTTCTCTCTAAACTGGAGAGATACAGATTTGATGGGTGGACTGTTCAGTGGATAAGGAGTTGGTTGGATGCTCACGTTCAGACAGCAGAGGTCAATGGCTCGATGTCCAGTTGGAGATCCGTTACAAGCGCTGTCCCTCAGGTGTCCATACTAGGATCAGAGCTGTTTAATATTTTCATTGATACAGACAGCAAGCAAGTGCACCCTCAGAAAGTTTGTAGTCACCATCAAGTGAGTAGTGCAGTTGTCACACCAAAAGGATGGGATGTCATCCAGAGGGATCTGGACAAGCTGGAGAAGCAGGCCTGTGTGAACCTTGTGAGGTTCAACAAGGGCAAGTGCAAGGTACTACACCTGAGTTGGGGCAATATGGGGTTGACGTGATTGAGAGCAGCCTTGTGAAGGACCTAGTGGTGCTGACTGATGAGAAGCTCAAGATGAGCCATAAATGTGTGCTCACAGCCCAGAAACCAAACTGTATACCGGGCTGCATCAGAAGAAGTGTGGCCAGCTGGTCAAGGGAGGTGATTCTGCCCTCTATCGTGAGACCCACATGAAGTGTTATGTCCAGTTCTGGAGTTCCCAACATAAGAAGTATATGGAACTGTTGGAATGGGTCCAGAGTAGGACTACACAGATGATCAGAAGGCTGGAGTGCCTCTGCAACGAGGACAGGCTGAGAGTGTTGGGATTGTTCAGCCTAGAGAAGAGAAGGGTCTGGGGAGACCTAATACTGGCCTCCATTACCTAAAGGGGGCCTACAAGAAAGCTGGTGAGGGACCCTTTTCAGGCATATGTAGTGACAGGACAAGGGGGGATGACATTAAATTGGAAGGCAGAAGATTTAGACTAGACATTAGGAAGAAATTTTTCACAATGAGGGTAGGGAGGCACTGGAACAAATTGCCCAGGGAAGTTATGGATTTTCCACCCCTGGAAGCATTCAAGGATAGGTTGGATGGGTCTTTGAGCAGCCTGGTCTCGTGGGAGGTATCCCTACTCATGGCAGGGGGGTTGGAACTAGATTACCTTTATGGTCCCTTCCAACCCAAACCATTCTATGATTCTATGGTACTTTCCCTGAGTGGTGATATTTAATCCCTCACTAACAAGTCCTCTCTTACTTCAGCCATCAGAAGAAATCTCAGGAGCTCTGGTCATCTTACCTGCTGTGGTGCCTGCAGAGTTCCAGAGCCCTTCTCCCCTCCAAATGCCAGTTTTACCTCTGTGGTAGATGATCATCATTCAGGTTATGTGGTTGCCTGAAGGGCTGCTTGGGGTGGTCTGCAGGTAAAGTAACCAGAGCAGAGTCCTTAGAAAGTTGTGCCAGGACCTGGTATGAGACCCCTTTACTGTCCCTCCTCTAAATCTTGACTAGGGATTGGTGCTGGGCTTACCTGCCTGCAATATTCTTAACTGAAGTATGTAATAGTCTCCTAGACCTTTGTATCAGCTGCTTCTGTACTATTCCAGGTAACTGCTGAAAAAATAGGCATTTATATTTAGGTGGTAGAATTGTATTATTACTACTCCTATGCCCATATGAGGGTTATAAAGCAGCTCAACACTCATTTAGACATGTTCACACAGGTTGAGACTAATCATTTACAACTTTGTGGATAAGTGAAAGCCTAGTTATATAATTCTCTGTTCCCTTTAGACTTAAGGTCAATCTGTCAACAGAAGTCAGAACGTAATGTTAACATTTTCCACCTGTTAAAATCAGTTTATTGATTTAAAAAATCAATGTGCCTTCTTTCTTGACTGTTTACATAGAAATACTAGTATGCTCTTCATTTGGCAAAAAGTACATAGAGGCATATTACCACCTTATCTCTTTAGCTGCTGGCATATACATATATGTCCCTGTCAGAATTTCTTCCGGCATTGATAAAATGATGTGAAGAGTTGTGCAAAGAAATATATACTATGTACACATGTGTGTAGGCTCCTATTGTATTCAAGAGTAAAATTCAAACTCTTCCAAAGTTTTTTTATATTCCTATGTTTAATCATTGCCCCTCTTATATGGCTCCAGCTCTGCGAGAGCTGAGATTCCACATCTTTGTTGTACAGTGGAAATATCACACTCATGAAGGTAAGAATGAACTTGAATACATGATGGTTCATGGTCCTCCTGGTGGGTATATAAATTCAAAATTGTCCATATCTTCAGTTCTTTACCGGAACTTTCACTGGTAAATGGCAGAAATTTAAAAAAATACTTTCTAGAAAGAACCTTTGCTTAGTTGACTTAAGTATAAATAGTAAAATGGAAAAAATTTATCTTGAATAATATTAAATCCACTGTTGTCTGTGTCTGCATGTCCAGTTAAGTAATTTTTGCATACACTTGAGTATTTTGAGTTTACTACCCTTGCAGCTAGGCTGTAGAGATAACACTTATTTAATGAAAAATTTATCCCTTAGATCTGTGTTAGATGTTTTGAGTCTGAGTTGGCTAACCTTCCATCTGTCACTTAACATGTGTTCTGTAGGACTATGTTATAGACTTTGTACCAAACTAAATCTTTCAGAAACTTAGGGATGAAAAAGAATCAAACTTAATTGCCTGAAGTCTGCATTTGTGTGTTCATTTTGTAAATGTTTGGTGGATTTTGCTCCTGTTTATTTTTCCTTATGAACAAAAGCACTGGTTTTACTTCTGTGTTATCTTCTACCTTATGCAAAGAACTCTTACTCAACGCATTTATACACCCACGTCACAGCAAATTGGGGTATTGTATAGGTATTTCAGAAAACAATCTGTTTCATTGTCAGATCGACCCACTAGGTTGGGGTTTTCAGAAGCCATTTGCTGCTGGAAGGAGTTGGTTGTGTTTGTCACACATCCCTGGGGATGGCAACAACTGCCTTGGCTATGGTACGAGAAAATTTATGGGTCATTGGAGTGGCAGAGTTTGCCCCAATATCTTTTGGTGCCACCTGTGGAGTGGGAGAGTGGAGGTCAGGTCATGGCAGAGTTGTTTCAGCTGCCAAGCAGTGTGTTGTGCCTTCCCTTCAAGAGCAGAGTACGGTGGGTATGGAGATACAGCGTAGTCTGGTGGACCTGCAATGTGCATTGTATAAAACGCAGCTGGTGGTCCCCATCGCAGCAATCCTGACTGTGCTATCAGTACTCACTGGGCATGGGGCAGAACTAATCTATGCCCACACTGCTTTGTGGGTGGCAACATCTTGCAGCCAAAGGCTCATGGGTAGCATGGCAGGGTGGAAATGATTTGTGAGTGACTAGAGAGTTCATGGCTGTCACTGGTCTTCCTAACAAGATGTCTTGTAACTTTGTGTTCTGTAAACGGGGCTGCAATTCTTCCAGAAACTCTGCCCACAGCATTGGATGGCAACATGCAGAGGAAATTGATAGTGGAGAATGTATCTCATGGTCTCATCATTATTATTTATCTGTAGTGCTACAGCTCCCTTGAACTGTAGCAACAGAGAAGAGTAAATTTTCCTGCAGTGACATCAAAACATGGAAGGTGCTATAGATCTTGCTGCATTCTGAACTGCCATAGCTCATGTGAGTGTTGGAGAGAGAAATATTTGGGGGGCGGGGGGGGGGGGGGGGGGGTGGGGAGGAAAATAGAGCTGAAATTATGTTCTCAGATCGCTTTTCTTGGGAAGGTGCTTAGGACAGCTCTGCTTGTGGGGAAAACTTTGTCCTTACAGCATCTCAGTGTCAGCCTTTCAAGGGAGCTGGAGTCTGGGAGCAGAAGTAGAGCTGGGCAGCTGCTGTGGGTCTGCATGGCTGAGGGAGGAAACATCCACGTTTAACAAGGCATTCAATGTTAGCCAGTTCTCTTCAGCTGTAAGGAAAGATCAGTACTTTCACAATTCATGGACCATGAAATGGGATCTCTTGTTGCCCTAGCAAAAGCATCGTGTTACTGTTCCAGAACATGACATGAATTGATGTTGGTAGATAGATGGGGCTGAGCCTTACTTTTATTTATTCTTTTTTTTCATAAAAATGTTTAATGCCTCTTGAGCAAGGGGAATCACTTCTGAAATGCAGGAGATGTATGGTTGTAGGCTGAAACAAATGGATTTATTTTCAATTTATTGCAATTTTCCTGTAGGCATGGAGGCACTTCAGACTACTGTGTTATCCGGTAGCAGACAAAAGGAAAGTCATCTATTTTTTTATCTAATCTTTCAATTTTTTTTCATCATCCTTTACATATTTAAAGGATTAAAAATTCCATTAGACTTGTTTATAAATATTGATACATCATTATGACATGAAATAGTAACATATCTAAAATATCTTTGGTAGTGGAAAAATGTATGTATGCTTGTGAAAGATAGTAAGGATGTGTATGATAGTGGTAACTTCACCTTAAGGCTGTCTGTCTTCAAAAGAAGTTCTCAGATTTTCATAAATGATGCTTAAACAACAAAAGTAGCAGTTTCAGTTCAGTATTAAAACTGAAACCAGCAAGTCCCACTCAGATTGCTTTTTAATCTTCCACCATAATTCACCTACTTCAACTCAAGAGAGAAAATGAATTTTTTTTTTCCTGAAAGACTAATATATCCTTCTCCAACAGAGGGAAGAGTTTAAATTACAGTAGTCAAACCTGGCACCTCCTGTTATGTTCAAAAATTAGCAACTTTTAATCCACAATGTTTTAGGTAAATGAAAGCTTAACTCTAAATAAATAAATTTATTTATTATATAAAAATGTATTATGACCACTGCTTTTCAATAGGACAAATGGTTTCATTTGGAATTACATTTTCAATTACAACAGAAAATATCAATACAGCCCTACTAAATACTGCTAATTAAATACAATAACCTGATGTTTCTATTCCAATTTTCAGCAGGGGCTTGTGTTATTTCCTGTAGTGAGAGTTACTAATATTTAGTGAACTCCCCAATTTCCTCATGCTGATTTTCTGCCTTGTGTGCTATGGCAACCTGTATTTTTCTAGGACTGATCCCAATCTTAGCCTCTAGATTGTATTTAACACTGTTTGTATGACTACCTATCCCTAATAATACAATATCTGGTATTTCTGTGTGATTTATGTGAAATGATAATTGTTGCTGTGGTGGTGCTTTTTGCACGAACTGATGGAGTAACACATCACGCATTCTTGGCTTGATCAAATCAGAAAACAGCCCAGAGCTATGAACCCATAAGTGGTTCCTAGCAAATGTCGTATTTGTTAGATCACAGAATCACAGAATGGTAGGGATTGGAAGGGGCCTCTGGTGATCATCTAGTTCAATGCACTTGCTGAAGAAGCATCACCTAGAGCAGGTTGCACAGGAATGTGTCCAGGTGGGTTTTCAATACCTCTAGAGAAGTAGATTCCACAACCTCTCTGGCCAGCCTGTTCCAGTGCTGTCACCCTCACAGTGAAGTTTTTCAGCTGCAACTTCCTGTTATCCAGTTCATGCCCATTGAATATTTTGAACAGGAATGGGCCCAGCACAGGCCCCTGGGGAACATTGCTAGCTACAGGCTTCTGGCTAGACTCTTCACTGCAGATGACAACCCTCTGAGTGTTGCCACCCAGCCAGTTCTCAGTCCATCTCACTTAACCTGCACTTAACCCGCCCTTAACCTGCCACTCACCTAACCTGCACTTCCTAAACTTACCTATGAGGATGTTATCGGCAACAGTGTGAAAGTCAGGTTGACTAGGGGGTAGTTTCCTGGGTTCTCCTTCTTAACTGTTTTTTAATATTGGAGTTACTTTTGCTTTTCTCCAGTCCTCAGGCAACTCTCATCTCCTCCATGATCTTTCAAAGATGATGGAGAGCAGCTTAGCAATAACACCTGCCAGCTCTCTCACCTCTCATGAGTGGCCCATGGATCTGCAAGTGTCCAGTTTGCTTAGATGATCTCTAACCCAACTGTGTTTGACCAAGTCACAATCTTCCTTTCTCCAGACCTTCACTCTTTCCTCCAAGGTCCAGGATTCCCGAGGGCTAACCGCAGCAGTAAAGGAGCAAAGAAGGAATTCAGCAACTCTACCTTCTCTATCCTCTGTTATTGGGGCACTCATCTCATTTGGCAGCAGGCTCACATTTTCCCTGGTCATCCTTTAGCACTAAAGCATTTGAAGAAGCCCTTCTTGTTGTCCTTTATGTTCCTTGCCAGATTTAATTCCAAGTGGGCCTTAGACTTCCTCTTTACATCCCTGCATACCCTGACAGTATTACTATATTCCTTCCAAGTGGCCAGGCTCTGGCTGGCCTGACTTATTCCTCAGCTGGATGTGATGGCATGACAACTGTCATTTTGGATCCCACCTCCTTAGTCTTTCAGTCTGCCTCACTCAGTTGGCCAAACTGCTGCCAGATATTCTCTTGCCTTTTCTAGATAGATGGATTCCATCCTACCCTAGCAGATTATAGGTGTCGTAGAAGCCAAAACTCTCATGATGGCACCAGCCACATAGCCAGTCAATATGCAACTAGATCCTTAGATCCCTCCTGTACTTTCATATTACATGCTTTATGAACTTCTGCTTCTAGACAGTGATATAAACCAAAACATTTCTGAAAATCTGAGCAGAGGAAAGTGGCAGTGGTCCTGGTGCTGCACGAAGAGCTGTTGATTGTGCGAGGATCAAGTCCTTGTCCTGGAATCAGGCTTTGCAGTGAAACTTGATATATAATGTGGAGCTCAAAGAACTTCATGGCATCTTCTCCCTTGAAGTAAAGATGTGAAACAAGAGCAGGAAGTTGTTAGTGTTTCTTGACAACTGAGACGAAAGAGAAATACTTAAATTTCAGGTGGAGAAACTTTCATTACATATATTAGCCCTTCTAAACGTGCCTCAAAGAAAGGCTGTTGTGCTAGATTTAGCAACTTGAGGCACAACATGGTGAAAATGCATTTTTGTGTTCATAGTGTGTGGGGTTTAGGTTTCTTTTCTTTCAGAAGCTGACAATGTTTGGCAGCACAAGTGGGGAGATCAACAAGGCTGGCTGGTAGTAGAGTCTTTGGCCAAGGGTACATAACATTTAAACTATGTTCCTATGTTGGACTTGGCAAATCATCCTTTTATAAAGAACTACATTTCTGTTATGAAATTCTGATTTGTAAATGCTATGGGGAAAATGGTAGTAAGTCATCTTTCCCCACGGCAAGTGCGTGGAGTTAACAATGGGTACTATCCCTAACTAAAGCAGTGTCTCTGTATAGTTTATCTCCTACTGTTGCTTGGCACAGATGTAGATAAGACGAAATACAGACCTAAAAAGCAGCAAAGATCCTGGGTTTATGGGGCCTACACTATGTTCTTGGTTAGAAAATAAACATTTGCAGAGCTAGAGGAGGTACTGTAAAGAGTTGCTATAATAGGCCATTAAAACGGACCACACAAAACTGTGCATGCTATTAATGCTACCAAAAGTTCTGCAGTTTCTAGATGTCTCAAGCACTTCAGAGAAGAAGTACAGGGATGGCCTAAGAGGCTAAAAGCCCTCACTGAACACATCTTATTAGGTAGAGAGAAGGATTGTATCACAGATCTTATCAAAAACCCAGTCAAGTTACCTTTGCAAATTGGGAAAACACTATTCATTTTAATTCAGGTAATTTCCTAGTTAAATGGGCAGTGAAGATGAATGCCAGGCTAAGCAGGACACCATTAAAACATTAGTGAAAAATACATTTCTAAAATATATTTTTGAACATTTTTCTGGTTTCATAGGGCTTGACCTGTTTGTGCTCATAGTAATAAGCCTCTAGAGGGTTTCTTATTACAGAGTTGGTACAATAAATTATTTCTACCTATGATCCACTTGCAAGTGTATTATGAAACAAAACATGAATAAAAAACTGGGGGTAATAAGCTTCAGAAGGAAAAGGAAATGGTTAACCGCTTCAACTCTTATGGGATATTGTGCTTCCTTCTGCATTCTTGAAAAGCAGAATCTTGAAAAAAAAACCAAACAACCAAACAAACACAAAAGGAAGAACAACCTAAAAGTATGAGCATAAGATTTAGTGACCAACAGTTACTCACATGGGTCTGAAGCATTTTCTTGCCTAGACAAGTAAAGTGCTGGAGATCTGCTAGTATTTGATCAGTTGACTCCCTGTCACTAATATAATTATTTATAGTGTAGCAGAGGCAAAGTGACTTATTCCAACAGACGCCAAATAGGTGGGTAATATTTTTACACTCTGATGTTTCAGTGGAAAGTAACCAAAGAGGGCTTGCATTAGTCATGGCGTAAGTAGTTTTAAAAAAAATAATCCTTCAACTCTTTTCTCTATTTCGTCACTTATATAAGCAACACATTTTTGTGGATAGAGTTATAGGGTTTTTGTTTTCCTTCTAAAGATGTCAAATAACTTTCAAAGAGACCACTGTTCAGCTTAACAGCTGTTCTTGCTTTTTTTAAACAGGGCTTCTTCATTCATAAGAGATATAAGGAAAGTGTGTCTGTACCACATCTGTCCTCTGATCCCTTACTGGATAGGTAGGTGCTACCAGGATTTAGATATGTTCTGGGGCTTGTTTTATGCTTTGGAGAAGGGCTTTCTCTTCTGTGATCTTTTGAAGTGTACTTATTCCTTGTTCCTCAATTAAATATGGAAGTTTTAAAGTCCCAAAATGTTACACACAACACAGGGACAGCAAAATGACCATTTACTATTGTGCTAAACATTTGCCTTTGGAGCTATGATCTCAGCATTTTTGCTGGCAGCATTTTTTCATTTGCACTTGACATCTGAATGTGGAGAGGTAGAAAAATGCTGGGCATTAGAGCATTAGAGGAACAAGCTGTTAGTGGGTTCAGTCTTCGGGCATTACAAGAGAGAAACAGGAAGAAATGGCAAGTAACCCAAAAACTTTCTAACAGCTCGACATAGTGCATCACTGCCTTAACCTGGCTTAAATTTGTGCCATGGTTGTAGCCTGTGATAGTGACACATACTGCTGTTGTCATGAGTGGGACAGCAAAATACCTCAAGTCATGACAGTAATATTTAGAAAAAACTGTCTCTCATTGGTTATTGTTTGTATTTTTGCCTTTCTGCTTTATCTCTCTCCTCCTTCACTCCCTCCACCCCCACCCCCCGCAAAATAACCCAATTTTTAAACAGTTAGTTTTTATTTGGGAAAGATAGGCAGTGTTACGTGTGTGCAGAAACAATTTTTACATCTTCATACTAGCTTAGCAGCAACCTGGATTTGTAACACCGTTTTTGTGCTCTGCCACTGCTTTGTGAACAAGTCTCCCAGCTTATTTAGTCTCAGACATCCTCTAAGTTTCTCAAAAGGGGAATAAGCATCCCAGAAAATTACATTCCTCACTTCTGAAGTGGTTGTATAATAGCCTTCCACTAATTGCCAACTCTGTCTGTTAATGGGAGTAAAATTCTACTTCATACTGATAGGTGGGACTGACTTTCCCTTCTATTCACTTTTAATACATTTGCCAAAAGTGTATTGAGACTTGACAACATCACTGCTTCTCCACAATGTGCCAAAATTTGCCTGATCCATTTCTTTTTTCTAGTATTACTATTTTTAAGACATAGAATGCTATCATGCAAAGACTATTCAGGGACATTATTTTTGCATCTTATGGTTAGAGCTGTGTTTAAGGGTGAATGTTCAGCTGGTGTCTCGCTATGGTTCAGTGTTTTTCAGTGGATTTCTGACAACTTACCCCAGCAAGGGGCCTGCCCTTTCCTCCACAACTATTGAATTACATTGACCAAGCATTCTGCTTGCAACAGAAAAGTGCAGCAAATTCTGATTAGTAACATCAGATGAATATCAGCCCTGAAAAAAGCTTCAGTTATATTTTTACATGACTTATGTATGGTGAATGAGAAATGCATTTAATCAGATATTTTAGTATATCTGTTAAGGAAAGTAGTAGGCTAGGAACAAGCGTAAATATCGCTTACGCTATTAAGCAAGGGCCGAGTATGCCAATAGCACATGACATGGAAGATAAAATTGTGTATTAGATCAGGAAGAATGATGCAAGAAACTGAAGAAATGGATTAGGTGTAAAAAAAAATATTAAACCTCCAGCCTGATTTTGTGCCTGGCTTGGGCTTGAGGTGATCTATCCATAAAGCTTATGGCGTAGGATTTATGACATGGGCAAAGTATGCAGGAGCTTAGGGCAGAGGTGCCCAAGTGCTTGGGGCAGACGCTGTCCCTGTAGCCCCACACCAGGGAAAAGGGGTCCTTTGGGTTGTTGGGGCATTGGTCATCTTCGTTTTGGCTCTCTGTATCTGCCTTCAAGGAGACATGAGGCGCATTGCTTTCCTGGCTCTGTGGAAATTCTATTGATAAGGGGGTTAAATATCTATTGTTTTGGAGCGTTTGGGTGCTGGGTTTGTCATGATTAAACAAATCACTTTTTTTTTTCTTGATCGTACATTCAACTATCATTTTAGTTTGGCTTTCTGGTTCTGCAGGAGTTAAAACAAAACAAAAAAACCAAAACAAAGAAACCAAAAAACCTCAGAGAGTGATATTCCAGAGCGTGGCTAGCCTGGGATGTCCATGGCATTTTTTTGTGAGGGGAAAATTTTTAGGGAACTTGGCAGACATTAATTTTAAACATTTCTTGGTAGAACTTTTTTTTTGTTTTTCACTGTTTATACAGGATGATGAAGATAATATCAAGAACAATCATGGATCTTAGTCTTCCTTTGTCTATAGTGTTATTTCAGTTTATTCTCTCTAAATGGAATGCTGTATGCTTTATGGTTTAACTAAAACCAAATAAATGGGACTCTTTTGTTGTAGGTTTTTGTATTAGAAAATGAGGGCTATTTATTGTGAGACTGCATTTTTTTCCCCTGCATCTTCCGCTACGTTGCTTAAATCAACCACCTGTAAAGTCCATTACATGTTGTTATGTGGGCTGCAGTTGTAGAAACAACAATGGGTCTTAGAGCAGAGATGAGAAAACTCATCTCTACAACTCAGTCCTCAAACAATAGATAAAAACAATAGATAAAAACAATAGATAAAAATCTAGTATTTTATTTGTCTTTTTTTTTTTTAGAGGGGGCTTAGATATTTCAGCTAATATAGGACTGAATTTCATACTCCCCTACTAACAGGCAGTATTACTTAAAATAGTTCCAAACTGCAGAGGGCCAAGCCAATTTCCCTTATGCTGTAGCAGACAGCAGCTTGCCTTGAGAAGGGCAGGGTAGGGACAAGACTGAGCTGCTCAGAAAAAAATCCCCTCAAACAGCCATCTTCAATTGAAAGTTAGAGATTACTTATCAGAAAGATCAATGGTTTAACCTTTGCTAACACCTCTGGTAGGCTTTAGGTCAGAGACAGCCCTATGCTTTCTCATAACTTTTCCTGACTAGGTATTTCTAGCCAAAGCAGCCCCTGACAAGAATTTGAGTTATTCCTTTCAGCTTTTTCCTTAAATTATCGACAGTGGTGGAGGGACAATTTACAAAGGTGTATAGTGATAGGATGAGGGGCAATGGGTATAAACTGGAGAGAAGCAGATTTAGACAAGACATAAGGAGCCATTTCTTCATGGTGAGTGTGGTGAGGCACAGGCACAGGTTGGCCAGGGAAGCTGTGGCTACCCCACCCCTGGAGATGTTCAAGGCGAGGTTCGATGGGTCCTTGGGCAGCCTAATCCAGTGGGACCATGTCCCTGCCCATCACAGAGGGGCTGGAACTGGATGATCTTTAAGATCCTTTCCAACTCAAAATATCCTATGATTCTGTGGTACGAATGTACATGCTGATGTAACTTCATAAAGCAGGATGCCTTCTGGAGCAGGTTGTCAGTTGGAGATAATTAGTACTAGTTCACACACTTTAGCAGAACTCAAATAAATTCTGATTTAATGTTGTTGGGTGTTGCTTTAGGGGGGTATGCTGAACATGGTGTCTGCTAAACATAGTGGCTGTGCCTACTCCTCTTGCAAGCAGAAACCATCCCTTTCTCCTAGAAAAGTTGTCCTCTAACAGGCATTGATCATTTTGGGCATTGGGTCTGAAATAGCTGCAGTAAAGAGAGAGAGATGGAGCTACTTGGCATTATTTTCAACAAGCAGGGGTGGGCACATCCTCCAACTCATGCTAACCTAGCTGGATAGGCTGAATTAGAAATGAGATGTGCACATGGATGTGGGAATGGCATGTTAATTTTGACATGCATATGCTAGTCACAAGAAAGATTGACTTTGGAGATAAGACTTTTCTAAATCGAGTGCATGCTACTCTGGCTTTCAGTGCATCTTAAAATTTTACTGTTTTTTTCTTCCCTGCCAAAATATTCTGAGTCCTATCAGAGTGATGTGAGAAAGAAGGAGGTGGACTACGGGGAAGTGAAAAAGAGAAAATTAAAGTGAATTTAGAGACATTCAGAGCTAAGCAGTTGAGGCAATTAAAATACCTAAACATTTCTCATTTTAAAAAAAATAATTTGCTGAGACTGTGAACTGCAACAAAATTAACTGCTTCAAACCCACTGATAACAATAAAGCATTTCCACTATGTAAATGACCACCTATACATGAAACAGGATAGCAATAAACGTTATACATGTGTTTTACAAGTAAAGAAGTAGTTACTAGGGTCTGCAGTACTGACAGTAGTTGATTTAAGCCTAAATATGTTTGATAACTTACAGGAGACAGTTGTAAAAGTGCCAGGGAGCTGTAAAAGAGTGGCAACTTGGTTTATACATAAGATCACGGGATTGGCAACATTCAGAATTTTGTTACTTCAATATCCAGAATGATTTTAGTGATCTAGGTACTGTGAAGGCAACTCAACTCAAGGAAGATGTTGCAATAAACTTCAGCCACTTGTAGAAATGACAAGCGGTTGGTTGGTTGGAGTCCAGAACACAAAGACATATTTGTGTGGCATCATGGTCCTTGCTGAACAGAAACTGTTAAAATTCAATAGCTTCTTTCCTTACTGAAATTATTTATACATGGCAGACGTAAGGTTTTACAGGTAGATAAAAACCTGTTCTTTCCATATCATTGGAATTATCAGGGAAGGCTTAAGGACCACACAAATAGAGGAAAACTGCACCACCCTGCCTCTTGCAGCAACACAATACACAAACTTGTGTTATACGTCTGAAAAGCAGTCATGAATTGTGGGAGAAGATAAGTCAGACAATAAAGAGTCAAACAGAAAATAAAGAGACCCAGTCAAAGATCACTTTTGGGCATGGGAGAAGTCTTCCAGAAAGTTTTTGAATTTTAAAGCACTTGAATGTTAAAAATCCTTCTTGAGAAGGGTTGTCAGTCCTAAATAGAAAAAGCTCATTTTTTGTGAAAGCTGGGAAAAAGTAGAAGTTTTGCATCTGGCAGACTATCCAGGCCCAGAGCAGTACATGGCAAGCAGTTAGAAAGCGTCAACATGTCTCTACTGGTTTCAAGATGACCACTAGCATATTTACAAGAAGCATCATCCATCCCTTGGTGGATATATCCCCCTGTTCAGTGGGTACCAAAATATTTTCTCATAAGACAGATGCAGCCCTGTTCTGTTGTCAAACAAAGATTGAAAATGATGATGAGCACTGTCCCAAAGTTAATGCATTCAGGGTTTATTTTGGGAGAATAAGTTTGGGCTGGAATAGCACCTGGGCTCATGGCTGGGCATGGCAAAATTTGTGCTTGGATCTCCTAGGTCTCAATAGAGTTGAGAATCAAGCAGCAAATATGAATATATGAATTCTGTCATTACTGTTGACAGTTACTTTTTTTTTCTTTTTAATGACTTGACTAAAGTTCTGGGTCTGAATATGCCATTAATTTTAGCTGCAGAAATGCATTAAAGGATTTAATCTGTTTTTAAATAGAACTTACCTAGTTTTCAATCTAATACATATGACTTTTTGTTCCTATCATCTCTATCAAAGGTCAGGGCACCATTCCTGTAGAATGTTGCTAAGAGGTTGCTAAGAAAAATATTATTGCAGAGACTGTACAGTGCCAAAGTGGAAGTTGCAAATGAAAAACCCCAACCAAGACAACTTACTAGATGAGGTAACTGTGGAGGAGTAAATTATTTGCCTGCTTAATGTTTGCCAGTGCTGATGCTTTAATAGAATGGAGTAATATTTTTTTTAAGTTTGGATATGTCTTTAGAGTTGGTGTCAAGTCCCTGCTTCATTGTGGATTTGCTGTGTAGTATCAGGCATTTCATGCAGGCTTTCTATATCACACTATCTATACCACACTTCCTGTGTTATGCTTTCCTATGTTTTTTAATTTAATCTACCTCTTGCCTTTGAGAGTCTTGTGTGAATTTTGAATTTGGTATTAGGGCTGTGAGTCCTACGGTAATGTGTCTTAAAGTATTTGGGTTTGAAGTATTTTGTCAAACTCAAGAAGACTTAAAATAAGATTTCCAGTGAGAGACTTGGTCTCTTAAGTTCAGTGTGCCTGGCACTGAGAAAACCAGCTATGGCAGTGCTTCTGTCCAATTCTTCATTCATCCTTTTTGATGTATAGTTTCTTTTGTATTGATCTTTGTCTGAGGATGGAAAAACAGAGTTTTGTTTTGAAGGTCAGTGCACAACCACGTAGAGCAGTGGTTTTAGCATGCTGTTGGCTAGCTCAACGAAGAGAGAAAATCTTCGAGTAATGTTGCTGCTGTGGTTGGTGACATTATCAAATTTCCCAGTGCAAATACCTTTGAGAGGAGCAAGCCTTCAGTTTTTCTTCTTAGGATCATTTAATGAGTCATTACTTACTTTTGTCACATAGCAATGTGGGACTTCATTTCTGGGAAAAAAAATGACTCTGCCAAGGTTGTTGCTGAACAGAAGCAGCATATTTTCCATAACAAAGTTTCAGTTCATCACATGTGAATTTTCCAGAAATAACTTCTGTTGTGATTTCATATTTTCCACTACATTCCTGAGGGATGGTAGCTCCTTTCAGATAAGCTCTGCTCAGTAATAAGCTTGAAAGTTCTTTCTGCTCGGAAAAGAGAAATCCATTAAAAATGCAGAAGTATGACAAAAGTTGGGATGTAGAGCTGGGAAAAATTCAGTTTGCTATGTGACAGCAGGAATTTTAGGATGGTCAGATGTACAGTCTGAGAGGAGCCTAGGCACCACTGCCTGCCTGCTGCAGGATGGGACAGGGTGCAGTCCTATATTGTTATCATTTAGTTTCTTAATAACTCTTCAAACCAAGTAGTTTCAAGGACCTGAATTTGACACAGTCTGATGGATTTTGGAAAAAGGTGGAGGAAGGAACTTGCTTTTCTTTGCTTTAGTCTTCACTCATCTGTTGTTCCTGTTCTTGTTTGAGTATTTTGGTTGATTTTGTTTTTCTTTAAGCTAAAGAACAAAGCAAATAAGCTAAACAAGTTTATGGGGTGCTCTACAACTTAGTAAAAGTGGGATAGAACTTATTGCGCCCAGCCAAGCCCTAGAGTGATGAGGTACAAATGCTCATGTTTCCTTAGTCACACTGTGTGTTAGGGAAAAAGGAAACTCAGATATCTTCCTGGGCAAGGGTAATTTCTAACCTTCATTCAGACAGAGAAATCATTTAGAAGGTGTCCTTGCAAGCCTGTAGTGCCAGGGCTGTAGGAGAAAAAGGCAAAAAAATTTCATAGAAGTAGGAAATTATATATTTTCTCCAGGCTAGCCTGGACAGTTTACTACGGTGGTTTAGGAAGAACTAGGGACTGATTTTTGACACCATGATAGTATGTGAGATCTTCCTCTAGCGCACTTCTCAACTGTGAACTTTGTAAGAACTACACACATACAAACCAGCTCTCCTAACTTCTGCATGACTGCAGTGCCAGGTCCCCATCTGTTATAAATAGAGGCAACATCAGCAAAACTACTGTGATTTATGACAGTCAGTAACTTGGCCCAAGATGTCAAGCTAAAACATTGACAGGAGGAAGTCTCTCTGACTTTTATTTTCAAAAATTCTTAAATTCAGTAGCTCGACATCCATGTTAGGGCTGCCTCTTTCTCTTTCCTGCCTTCCTCCTCTACTGCTGCTCTTATACATTTTATTTGTCAGCTTTGGAAATGCATCAAATTAAATCAAAGCAGAGTTGTTTGGTTTGGGGGGGGGTTTGTCCCTGACTTTGTTTTCCTCTTGAATGTCAACTCCAGTGGAAATATAAGAAGTTCAGGCTTTACTCCTGAGGTGTGAACTGACAGTAGCCTGTTCCTCGGATGTCTTTCTCCTAACCAAAATATGTAATAGATACTTTGCAGCACAAGACTACAAGAAACTTATAGCAGCTTTTTTTTTTTTTTTTTTTTTTTTTTTTTTTTAAATAGATCAAGGCAAACAGTCAGCAATGTTATACGTGGCTCTCTGCAGTTCCGTGACTGCTTGTTTGCATGCCATGGGTCACCTATGCCATCAGCTCTATTAGCAATAAGTACTGACGCTGTACAAGGACTTACATTAAAAATAAGGAATAATAATCTCATTCCACAAAATAAGACTGATACAATTTGTAAAAACAAAAGGAAAGAAGACGCTTTATTTCTTGATATGCCTAAAGGCATGCTTCTCAGCTCAAGACTTGACTAGATGTCACAAGTGTCACCATGAAATCTTGACTGACTAAATCCCATTATCATTCAGGAAGTTTGCGATGTGTAGATTTAAGCTCTAATCATGCAAAGCACAGGAAAGTATGTGAGAATACCCACCTTTTATAGCATGGCATTTGTTGGCAGCACTGGCTAGGTTTTAGCAGACAAGATCAAAGGATTAGAAAGTAAGCCATATATCAAAAGGCTGCTGCTGCTAAAGTTGTAATTTGCCAGTATATTGATTACAGAGGATTTTTTTATAGCCTTCAGAACAACATCCTGTATCCTTATTCCTATATTAGCTAGTAACTGTATATCTTTAGTAAAATGGAGACCTTCATAAGAAATGTGAGGTTTCCCATTGCCGAGATGCAATTAATTAGTTTTGCCCAGTCTTTGTAGATACCTGTTTGGTTTTCTTTTTTCCTGTAGAGTTTGTTATGAGAGACAACCAGATTTTTGATAGATCATGAGTAGAGAAGCACAATGTGGAAGAGCAACCTTCAGTTGCCTTGGTTGTACCTGACATGGCCTGCCTGTAATCCAATTTCTTTTCTGGAAGGCAGTCCAGAACAGAGCCTTAAGGCTTGTTCTTCTAATCCCTGCTTAATTTATTTCCCCCCCTAAGTCAGAATATACTGCAATGCCTCTATTTAAACAACAGAGGAATCCAGTGTTTTAAAAACATAGCGATATGAATGTAAGAAGTTGAATGTTAAGCTTCTGACTTTCTTTTCTGTGTAAGGTTGCACTTACACACTTTTCAATAAGGAACTCAATCTGGGCTTGTATTGTTAATAGCACCAAGAAAGTAAACTGTTAGAAAATACTCCTCACGGACTGAGGTAGCATGAACGCAGACTGAAGTGAGACCCAGGCAAAATAGAAAGCCAGGGAAACTGCTCCATCAAGTGTTGAAAGGTAAAAGTGGCACTGCAGTACACTAAAAATACAGGTCTTCCCCGGGCTAGAAGCAAGGCACTCTGCAAGTGTTTCACACAGCTGAAATATGCAAAATGCCTACTAATTTTCATAGCAACACATTTAGCTCAGAGCTGTTACAGTATTTTAAGGGATGACGTTTTTGTTTTGATGCTTACTCCCTGAAAAATCTAATGCAGTAGCCAGTTAAAGGCAAATCTTTCTTTCTTCTGAAAAGTTCTAATAAAAGCAAATGTTTTGCATGTATGCAAATCATATTCAGCTGCATACTTTAAATATTTACTTGCTTTCCTTTGAAATTGTACAATAAAAGTAGAAAGATTTGTAGGGAGAGAAAAGTAAGCAGTCATTTAATCTTGAATTTTGATAATGTATTTAATTATCCTCAAATGCTGACAGCTAGAAAGGCTGGCCTACGTGTACAAATATCTCTAAAATAATTTCTAGGCTTAAATATGGCAAGCTTTCTTGCTTCCTTCCACCATGGAAACCAGAAGCCCTGGACATGAACTTACATTTTACTTATTTGCTTATTCATTATTTGTGTTGCTCACTGCTTAGAAAATGATTAGCATCTACGTGTAGACCTTGATTTTTTTAATTTTTTTTTTTTTTTTTTTTCAAAATGAGTCCATTCTCACATAGCTAATTGGATCAACTGATTTTTTTTTTTTTTCTGAAGTTCTTGGCTTCCGGGGCTTTCCTTTGAGAACCTGTGCTGAAAAGTTCCCAAAAACCCTTAGAAGAGAACAAGAAATTTAGAAAAATCTCTACTGGACAAACTGACAAGAAAATGCACAGGAATAATTAAATATGACACAATTTCCATGAAAATGCAGTGCTATGAACAAATTCATTTTGGGAAAAAGGACATAAGAGCTCTTAAATGTCAGATCTTCAAAAATTTATTGCTGTTTAGATTTAAAAGCCATTACTGACAGAGTTTTTTAGCTGAGAAGCAGATTTATTTTGTCGTGTCCTGACTGGTACGTTTGCAATCCTCAAAATTTTGTTCTTCTATATTGCCTTTGTCCCCAAATATTGAATGAGGTTGGGTAAATATACAAAATACAAAAAATTTTCTTCTAAGCTTTGGAAACCTGTTGCTGATCCGCCTGACAGAGACTGGAGCTAAGCCATATCCAGTAACTGCTCCTTATTACTGCTTCATCTCATGGGGCAATGACAGTGTTCAGGGAATTGTGCAGCTGTGAAACAAGTCCTTAATTCTGAACTTCATTTGGATTGTCTATTTTTAAAATTGTAAATTCATAAGCTTATTAACTGGTAGAGGATACAGCATGGCATTCATCTTGCCTAACACTAGCTATCTACAAGCTCTACCTGAGATACCCTGTAACCAGTGGAGAGAAAAAAACACTTTTCAGGGTGCAATGCAGGTGGCATTTGTTTGTCACTCACCTTAGATGTTGGTGGGAGCCTGATCTGCACTGAATAAAAAGTGGGCACGATGCCTCTGACCATTCCATGCAAGTTGCTAAGGGAGGTAGAAGAAGCTTAGGATGTGCTCTCCTTCTCATATTTACACCCTGTTTGTGAAGAACTATAAACAATGCATTCTATAAATAATAGAATTCTTATGAAAATATTTCTAAGTCCCACCTTTTTCACCTGTGTGAGTTAAAACCAGTTGTACGAGAACAGCCCAGTCTGAGCAGTACCAGGAATTTCTGTCCATTTTACCAGCACCTAAAGTCATCTCTGAGTTTTCAGTGGTGCAAAAAGGATTAGTATATTGAGAAATAAATAACAGCCATCTCTGCATCAGTTCAGGAAAAGGTGTAGAGGCTCATTTACAAACTTAGCACCTATTGCTTTCAGCAGTGTGCAAACAATGTGCATTGGGACTGGTTCAGATGCCTTCTACAACTGCAGGGATAGTATGCCTTTTGGTTTTGTGTGGGTTTTTTCAGTGAGTTTGTCAACAAGGCTGAAATCTGGTCTGAAAGGGAGAGTAGCATTTACTGGGGACTTGTCATCAGAGACTAAAGAAAAGGAGGGTGAGTCAGTGCAGAATGATACTGTTTTTGGTCTGAAATCCCAAAAACCCCCTCCACTACCATGTGGAGTAACAGGTGTAACCACAGGCTTTCCTTGCTCCCTCCCCGAGTCTGAGCTAATTTAGGTTTCTAAGCCTATGGAATGAGTACAACACGATGGAGCCAAAATTCATGAAAAAAAAATCCATGCTAATATAGGCTGTAAAATAAATGCAAATGAAAGCTGAAGTAAAAGAGCTTTAATTCACATGAAAAAATAAACCTGTTAGCTCTGATAATCAATTAAAATATTATAGAATCAAGCAATCACAGATGTAGAAGCTTAACCTCCTTAAAGTCATTATAAATCACATCCTTTCCTAAATCTCTCTATTCCCTCTTATTGCTTACATTATAATCCCTGCTCGGGTATCATTTTCATTGCTAAACGTACTGTTTGCCAGTCAGTTTATTAAGGTTTGTCTCAATAGTGCCAAAACAAATGCTCTTTTTCGAAGATAAAAGGAAGGCTAATATTAAAATAATAATTTCACTTCTTTGCTAGCAGGGCCTAATTATTGAAGAAATTGGCGCGTGAAATCTCTGAGGTGATAGGGAATTAGTATGTCAATAGGAGCCAGCTTTGAAGTTGACCCATACTGTTCTCGGTGGTGTTGAGCATAGCCGGTTTCTTGCGATTGTAATAAGGAGAAAGAGAATTTTTTTGGGGGGAGAAAAGCAATGAACAATAACATAATTCTTCTTTAATGGTTTTGATTAATTAGAAGCTCCTGTAAAAATAGATGGGATATATAGGAGACATAAAAAGTAAAAGTAGAGTAAGGACAGAGAGAAGAATGTAGACCAAGTGATAAATTTAGCAAAGGGACTTTAAGGGGCCTGGGACAATTAAAGAAAATATGAAACTCTTGGATTTCTATGGGAGTTCTTGTTTGGTGACACCAGGCTTACAGCAACGATGTCAAAAAAGCATTTCTTAGTACTGTGAGTGCAATAGAGTTGAAGAGTGTTATTGGATATAGTGAGGAGTGCTGTAAGCTACTGCTACAAAAGCAAACACTTGCATTAAGCCCAAAACTCCTATTGGTCAACTTAAAGCCTGGAGCAAGTGTGAGCCTAAGAGCTTAACAACCCTACTGATTTATATAGAAAAGCTATTATGAATGAGAAGCAGACCTACTAAAACATGTCCTAAAATCAAGCTTGAGAACAGACAAGATGTAAATGAAACTTGTTTATTTTTTCTATGCTTTAGTTGGTGGCAGGCAAACCCAGCACTAAGGAAAGCTGCCAAGGTCATGACTGCTAGCACTCAGTAGCATGAGTTTTGAGAAGCTACTAGTAAGCAAGAAGGCTTTTAGACCTTGAACAGTCAATTGAAATCCTCAAGTTACGTGAAGACTTGATGAAATAAAATCAAAATATGTCACCCAAATATGTATTTTATATATATATAAGATAATATATATATATATACAGAATCTTGTGACAAGAGCAAGCCAAGCAATGTCCTCTTTTTGCATGGATAAGGCTACTTCAAATAAGAACTAGTAAGGGCTCCGGTTCATTGCAAATATCTGATGGATAACTGTGGTTAGACAGGTATGAGAGATTGGAAAAAAATGGCAGGCTGGTCTCCAGTAAACCAAATGACTGAGAATAACAGCACTTGAGATAAAGAAATATGTCGGGATGAGGTAGCATGGGTAAATAGTATAAAAGTAGAAAAATCTATCAGTTAAGAGTAGTCAAGAGTCTTCCTGTGGAGTTATATTTTACTTTGCATTAAATGTGAGGCTACAAGTTCTTGTATGGTCACAACTTCCACTAAAGATTGAGCCAGCAAGAAACAATTGATATTCCATAATTTTGATCCTGGAATTGTAAAGGTGATCTCAGTCAGGTTGTGTTGTTGAGTTGTTAGCCTGGACAATGACATGGGTCACTCATATCTCCATAAAGATTTACAGTAGCTTAGAGAAAGGCAAAGGTTAAGAGTATAGTGAAGAGTTAATTATGATTGAGCTTAGTGTTTGCATTAATATAATTGTAGTGATTTTGGTATCATTCTTTCAAATTTGTCTCTTAAGTATATTATCAGTGGGGAACTACCTATTTAGCTGAACAAAGGAAGTCTTTAATTAGAAATACCTTTTTTTCTGCTGTGACAGAGAATGAAACATAAGAGTTATCATCAAATTTGAATACTTGTTTTTTTATTATAGACACTGGAGAAGAGTGCATGATCTCTGTGGTGCTCATCCCAGTGTCCCAAAACCTTAGGGAAAATTTGCTTTGTTTTCTCATTAATTGTTAGATAATTGGTGCAAATTATATTTTTCTGACTGCTGCTGAGTTGAGCTTAGACCAGAGCTCCCATGAGATATCAGTTGGTTGTTTCTGGCAGTTCTCTTAATAAAACTCCAGTTTTATTAAATTCCTGGTCTCTGAATATAGCAAATTCCTATGTCAAATCTGATGGGACTCCAACCTCTCCTTATTATAACCCTGCCTCAAGGCAGTAAGTGAGCTATAAATGTTCCGCTACTTCAGGGCTAGGATGAATCACCTGAAAAGTTTTGTATTAAAAAAATGAAGTTAGTACACTTTTAGTCACAATTCCTCCTGCACAACTATGTGAAGAACCATACATTTTGGTGCACCATTCATATAATGGAGCCATTGGACATCGGTGATACTGGAACCTGTTTTCAAGTTGCTTCAATGTGAGTAACTTTAAGCCCACAATCCAATTAATCTTTCCTGGAACATATGTAAACCACTATGAAGAGGTAAGTGATCTACTAGTTCTTTTCTTGAACATACTTAGAATGTACAATGCTAACCTGAATTTCTGGAGCAACTAGAAACTAAATTTTTAACATTCTCTTGACCAGAGAAGATGATGTGTGTTAAGACTGATCTACAGTTTGGGTTACATTTCTAAATGTATTTTTATTTGGATGAAGTGGTACTCTCTTATGTGTGTGTGATATATATATGTTAAGCTTTCTGCTTTAAATATATCACTTTGCTGTATAGGTAAGGAGGAAGGCTGTTAATAATTCAATTTGACATGTTTATGGCAGAGAGAGTTGCCCTGGTGAGGGTACCACACACTCAATATTAAAAAATCTGATCTGACCCTTTCCTGGCGTCCACACTCCAGACAGAAAGTTATTTTGACGTTTTTAATGTGATATGAAAGCATATGGATATCCTCTTGTGAAATATAACCTCCTTACATGTTTTATATCACTCTGCTTTGAGACAGCTGGAGCTAAAGACAGGCTGTAACTATAAACACCATTAGTCCTTTTTCCCCCCTGTCCGTGTGGAGCACACAGCCATTTCCTCTAAGGACAGCAGCCTACCTGTCCTACCCACATACCACAGGGGCCTTGGAGGCTGCCAGGTAAACAGACACTGGCAGCTAGATATTTGTGTTCATGGGGTTGTGTTCATATTTCTTGGCTATGTAAATATTAACCAAATATGTTAATTATTGTTTACGCAGGAAGATTTTTAAGAAAAGGTCATAAGATATCCTTCTTCTTATTAGTTAAAAAGAGGCAATTAAAAAAGTAATACCCTGTTGCTATCCATAAAAAAGATGCTTTGGATCTAACACAAATTGTTCATGAAGAGCAATGAGAAAAGTCTATGTGCTTTACTAGGCAGGTGGTCAGGCTGGTGCTATTTGGTCCTAATAGGAGTTTAACCTCTGGTTAAATCTGGTTAAAACTCTGTTGACTAAAGATTAATTTCTGTGACTAGTAGGAGTGGTGCAGTGGAGGTTTTTTGCCTTTGAAAATGCGGTTTAACTTAAGCCTATGGGTAATGTTAGCAGAAGCACCTCAAGGTCATTGAGGAGATGTGCCCTCAGGAGCCTGTTTGCAGAGACAGGGATGTCCCCGCACATCGGGTCACAGCCAGGGCAATGGAGATCACACAGTGGGCAGGGTCATGGGAAGGAGGGTGACCAGTGGGGTGGGGAGTCCAAGGTAGGGCAGTTTTCTCAGCTTTCATCACATAACATCAGTAATGAAGGCTGTTGCTTTACTTTGGGCACCAACCCCACACCAATGTTGGACAACATGTGCATCAGCATCACTGGTGACCAGCAGGAGCATGCTGCAACCCTCCTGACTGGATTTTAAGAGCTGCCGGGAGAACCTGTGGTTGGTGGAGTGTGTTTAACTCTAGTGCACTATATCTGGGTGAGCTTCCCAACCCAACAGCTGCCTGAAAGCACTCCCCAAACTCCCCCAAAGGAATGGGAAGGCTCATCCAAGGGCAGAAAAAGTCTTTTGCAGTAATTAGTGCTGTCCTTCGTGCTGCAAGCTGCCTGCAATGAGCATGTCGACATCTCTGCGATGTGCTCGCATTTCAAAGCCTGTCCTCCCAACCAGCTGCATCTGAAGAAATCGAGCAAGATTTTTAATTTTTTTTTTTTTTAAGATACCATGCCAAGCCTTTTGAAATGAAACCTGGGGCAGGCCTACTGGAGATTAATGTAGGAAAAATGCTGCTGGCTTGATAAGCCACAGATGTGTGTGAGATTTGCTGTGGCTGTTGACAGCTCATGATGGTTTGCAGCTTGCAAGGTCCCCCTGCTCCAGGACCAATGCACTGGATACATGGCTGGTGGCTCAGGGCAGGGTTTGACTTAGCAAAGTTCTTGAGCGAAGGGTTTGAGGTTTGGAAGAAAAACCAGTGAGAGCCTTAGACCTTATCTGGACCCAGACTGTCATTGCAAGGTTTTGTTATTTAGGCAAGAGGAGTAAAAAAGAGGAGTAAACTGGCAATTGGTTTTATAACTCTGTGTTGGGAAGACGCAAGCTGGTGAAATTTTGTGAAAACATAAGATGGTGATGGAAACATCCTGTTGTGCTGCTCTTGGGGGACTGAGAGTGACTTATGTTCGTGGAATAATTCCCAGTGGACAGAGAGGAGCTGCACTTCTGTTGACTCTACATACATAATGAAAAATATTCAACTTTTGTTAGAGGAGACCTTCATTGAGTCCTGTAAGTTAGTGCCAGTAACACTAACAAATGGACAGCAACTTGGTTTTTGCCTTTTTTAAGTTTAAGAGCACCCTCTCATCGAACACTGTCACAGGAGCTGTGCAGGTGTGACAGGAGGTCCCCTCACAGCCTGTTAGGAAACAGGATGGTCTGGCTGCAGTAAGAGCTTTTGTTCAGAGTCAAAAGGATTTCATTTGTCACCACTTCATTTTCCTACCATTCAGCTTGTTTCTTAAATTTTGGTAAGCTGACAGAAGGGGTACTAAAACTCCAAAATCTCAGTCCTGAAAAATCAGTTACTTCACAGCCTATAATTGCATACGTGAAGTTAGGATTTTTTTAATGTGTATCACTTTTATATATATATATATATAATCATATATAAAAATGATATATAAAACCATATATTATTTAATTCTAATTTCAAAAATCCTTCACCACATTGTCATTTAGGATTTAAAGTATTGGGGTTTTTTTAAGAAAATATTTTTGATTTTTTTGTGTAGCTCACATTTGTGTTGCTTTGTTTCTAGAGAGTTACAGATATATAAAAATATGATGAACTTAATAATTTATTGACATTTTCCATACACACAGACTAGATTCTTTATGAGATGCTGCCAGTTTTTTTTATCAAGCGCTGTTGTCTTGATTATATCAGGGCCATGTACATCACTAACTTGTGGAGATAATGTACACATGAAGATATCCCTTGCATGCTGTCAGTGACCTTTCATGCACAAATCCCCTGGGACACTCATCCTCTGCTTGGATTAAGGTTCTTCCACAGCTGCATTTTCTCATGAGCTGATATTTTATGTTCAGATTTATTTCAGACAGGAAATTAATTTAATTAAATTTGTTGTTAGTTTTAATTTTGAAGTGATGCTTTTTTTAATCACCCTAAAATACCTTTGCACATCCTGGTGTTTATATGCAACTCCTTAGTGCCAATAATTTCTACAACTGGATAACAAATTGGAATTGGTACAACCCCAATGTCTGACAAGTCTTGGGCAGATGCAGAAAATTGCTACGCCAAAACATTTTGAAAGTAATTTGAACTGAAATAATCTTTGGGTTTTTTTCTCACAAGAACAGCAAAGATTTCTATAAATTGTACTAAACACTAGGAGAGAAAGTGTATTCATGTTATCTTGAAATGAACCTGGTAGCTTAAATTCAAATTTATCTGTATTATGAATCCATGCATGTGCTTGTAAATTAATTTGCAAAGATTCAGGCCTTCTGTGACTGGTTTTGCAATTCTGTCATTTTTACACAACCTCTATTGCATGCTCATGCTGGTTCATTTTGCCTTGTGTCTAACCAACATCTCATGGTGCACTTTAGAGGCAACTGGTGTTTAGCATATGCATTTTTCTGAGGAAAAGTTGTACAGTGGTAGCACACACAAGTTTGATAGAGATAGCTAAGAAATAATTTCCATATATCATGAGAAAACTTTTATTCCCTGTATCCTCAGAAGTCATAATAATTGCAGGCAGCATCACTTCAGTTCCCCAAAATGTTTGGATATTTGAGGAAGAAAATTAAAAATGGTTTCATTTCAATTATTCTATAACATAGAGATATTCCAACATTTTTTGGAGTAAATGAGAGGGATGGAATACGTAATGTCATGTCATGTTATATGTTACGTTATGTTATGTTATATCACAGAATCACAGAATCACAGAACAACCAGGTTGGAAGGGACCCATCGGATCTTCTAGTCCAACCATTCCTATCTAACGCTAAACCAAGTCCCTCAAGACCTCATCCACCCGTGCCTTAAACACCTCCAGGGAAGGTGAATCAATCACCTCCCTGGGCAGCCTATTCCAATGCCCAATGACCCTTTCAGTGAAAAACCTCCTCCTAATCTCCAGCCTAAATCTCCCCTGGTGGAGCTTGAGGCCATTCCCTCTTGTCTTTTCCCCTGTCACTTGGGAGAAGAGGCCAGCTCCCTCCTCTCTACAACCACCTTTCAGGTACTTGTAGAGAGTAATGAGGTCTCCTCTCAGCCTCCTCTTCTCCAGGCTAAACAACCCCAGCTCTCTCAGCCGCTCCTCATAGGATCTGTTCTCCAGCCCCTTCACCAGCCTCATTGCTCTTCTCTGGACTTGCTCGAGAGCCTCAACATCCTTCTTGTGGTGAGGGACCCTGAACTGAACACAGGATTCAAGGAGCGGCCTCACCAGTGCTGAGTACAGAGGGAGAATCACCTCCCTGGACCTGCTGGTCACACCATTTCTGATTCAAGCCAGGATGCCATTGGCCTTCTTGGCCACCTGGCCACACTGCTGGCTCATGTTCAGTCTGCTGTCGACCAACACCCCCCAGGTCCCTCTCCTCCTGGCAGTTTTCCAGCCAGGCTTCTCCCAGTCTGTAGTTCTGCATAGGGTTGTTGTGCCCCAATATGTTACGTTACGTTATGTTATATATAAGATCATCATGATCTCATAGATCTTTCTGATATTCTGTGCTCACAGTATGAGGGGGGATAAAAAGTATTGTAGATCAGGTTCATTTGATTCCTCTTTATGCTTATAACCATCCAAGAGATTGACATAGCTATAGTCAAGTTAATATCTTATGCCCTCTAATACCATCATGATGTTGGCAAAGTAAAGGCTGTTTTCTGCATTTGTAAAGGGGTAATTGATGCACTGCTCGATTAAGCCCCAGAGAGGGCTTTTTTGTCACCTTTCCTTTGTGGTTTGCCAGTGCAAATAAATCTTCTCTTCTCATTGATTTTGTGGTTCCTGTGGGGCTCTCGGTAAACCTCCCATATGTTATTGTCTAAAATCTTGTATTCTTGTGTGATATTTCGATGTTCACTATTCAGGACATTATTTTTCCTTACCTAGTGTAATAAATTATTAGTTCATCAGTTGTAGATTGTTGCATGCCTTTGTGGGTAAATCCAACAATATAAATGTAAATTCAACTTTAGGGGTTTTGTGATGGGCAGCAGCGTAAAAATGTACTACCAGTTTGGGTAGGAATGCCTCCCTATCTCCAGACAAAACTTCTTTTAGTTAACTCATCTGTTGTGCTAAGCCAACCTGCAATGGACATTTCAGCAGTGTTTATAGCTTTATTATGCAAGCTGTAGGGTAAGATACGGGCACAGTTTAATAAGGCTCTCAGAAAAAGAATTTTGAGTAACATGCGCATTCTCTGGCTTTTTGACAGGCAGCTATTTGTAGCTGAACCATGTCTTCTAGGTGGTTCTTAATGCTGTGAATCTTATTTTTGTGCTCTTAATCCTTATGTTATTTAAATCCATTATTTATTCAGTGGAATGAGTCTATGGTCTGAAAATGTCTTAAAGAAGCAGAAATCTGAATAAAACTGCTTATGAAGTTTTATTTATGGATAAAAAGGTACAAAATTTGCATATAAAATGTCAGAAATTGCAGTGCTACATGAAACTCCTGTTGGACCATTTGCATTTTTTGTTTTATTCTTTTGCATTTTGTTCTCTTTTTTTTTTTAGGAATAATGGAGAAGTGTAATTCATGTCTAGATAATTTGCGGTGTTTTATCACTGAAATGTATACTAATTGGAGGAAAGGTACTGGAGCCTTTCACATTTGCACTGGGTATGAAATTCCAAAGAATTAAAACAGTTAATATTCCTGAAAAAAAGGTCTATTGTCCCTTAGGAAAGAGCATATTACAAGAGTGAAAACAAATGTGGTAAAGCAGAAAGTGTGGTAAATGGGAAACATACTGTCAAAGACTTTCTGACACATCTTTTCATTCCCAAAATTAAAACCAGAATAATTTATTAAGCATGCAACGTGAAAGGTTGCATTGTAATATTCCTTGTGAAAGGCTTTTGATTTTCAAGAATGGTAACAGGGAGTTGTGTGGTTTTGTTTGTTTTTTAAAAGCAATCCAAAAATAAAAGGTACATTGCCATTTGGTCTTTTGATTGAGAACTGAATACAAGTAGTTAGAGTCATCTTAAAAATGAACAGCTTCTCTGTTCTCCTACTTATCTTCAGGCTAAAAGGAACTGTAGAAGAGGGGATACCACGCAAGTTTTTATGTTAAATATTAGTCCACTTTCTCCTGTCCCTGCTGCACAGGTGTTCACTCTCTATTTCTCTGGAGGCAAGGTGGGGAGGGGGACCTCAGTCACTTAATTTTATGCTTTCATATCACATGGATGTCATTAGATTTTAATTGTCACACTTAAAACATTTTATACATACAGTGAGAAAGTAACTATCTGAAAAAAGAAGGATCTTTCATCTGACAGCTCCAAATGTCATTCCTGAGTATTTGTGGAAGTATATTAAAATTACTTCCTTACAATAGAAAAGAAGATGAGTTGTCTGACAGGAAGTCAGACTTTCATTAGTTTGTGTTTTCCTGGGTAATCTTTGTAGACAGAAGGTGGAAAAGCATTCAAGAAAAGGAAAGCTGAAATCCTTTGCATCCCTGGTGCAATGCCTGTTCTCCACTGGTGCTTGGTGCCACATCTCTCCCACTTCCCTATTTTTAGAACCTCTGTAGAAGGTCAGTGGGAAATATTACCCCCAGCTCCTAGGGCAAAAGCAGCCTGGATTATCATTCATGAGAAACTAAAGATGGATTGCTAGTAGAGAGCAAATTGTTTCTCCTGTTAGTGTTTCCTAGATGAATGCAAGCAGCTTAAATTTCAGTTGTACAAAATTAGTTGTTGTATTAAAAAAAAAAAAAAAAAAAAGCTTAGGTCTCCCCTCCCCACCTTTGGTCAATCATTCATTGCTTATATCCACTGTTTGAAATCTAATCACTGTTGATGAGAAAATATCTCAGGAAACTATCTAGACAAAGCCTTTTAATATACATTTTAAGAGAATAGTTATGTGTTAAGTTGATAAGAATAAATTATATAATGGATTCATAATAATATACTTTATTCTTTTTAATGTGTGATTGCTGAGCTTATGTTAGAAAGCAATAAATACCTACATTGATACTTTATGTGTGTTATTAGAACTAGCCACTGAAAGGAAAACATACAGCAGGTCACAAAAGACTTGTTAGGAAATCCCTCATTTCCTGTATGGTTGTCTCGTATTGGGGTTCTTGGTTCTAGTCTCTCTGGTCAGACTGGGATGCACTGGACAGGAGGTTGCTTCCTGTATCCATGAAATGTGCTTGGTTTTGCAACTAACAAAAAAAAAGGCTAAGGGTCTAGGATACATGAGAGTGTCAGGGTTTGATACGTGGACAATGTGACTCAAGGATTTTGGTCCTAGTACACCTGTGCCCATCCTACTTTTAAGCTCCAGCTTCCCAACAAATGTCTTCTCAAGTGTGACAGTGCTGGGTTCTGGGTTTTGCCTGTTGTGGCTAGGGCTATGAACCCCAGTGCATTCTTGGCTGGGAGCTGTGGCTTTGTCCCTGTTGTGCCAATTGGTAGCTGTGACTCTTAAGAAATCTCAGTATATGACTTCTTCAAGGAAAGCTGGATTTATGTTGTTTTTTTAAAAAAACCCCTTTTAATATTAACTAAAATAATCAGATCTCAAAGTGTATTCAGAAGTTTCACTTTAAAATTCTAGTCCTGTAGAAGGGTAGAAAGTGCCAATTTCATCATTTGTTGAATACCAAAAGCTTATTTATGGCTTCTTTTGACAGTCATGCAGCAGAGGCAAAGGAGCAGCTGGTAATGCGACCAGTAAAAGTTAAAATAAAGGGGAGGAAATGCTATATAACAGAAGCAGAGGGATATTATTAGCTCCTGCAGTCTGCTAGAGAAGATCCAGGGAATGAGAAAAGCTCATTAGGAAGGAAGGGAAATTTCCCCTAGGCTCCTGTACCCATCTTCCCCACACTATCTTTCAGAATTTGTGTGTCCCAGCAGAAGCCTTTCTGGCCCAGGCTGTGAAAAGCAGAAATAAAGGGCATTAGATGCAGAGATGTGCTTGGTAACCCTGCAGCTGAGTCCAACACTTGCAGTATATTTTTGTTGAAAAGCATTTCTTCAGTGTAATTAAATGTACTGGATAAGAGATAAAAATGTCCTGAGTTGAGGCAGCTTGGGGAATTAAAATTGAACTTCATTCTGTATGTTGTGTTCTCAAATTAGGCAGGACCAGGGTGACCTTTCATTAGAAGGCAGGCGGTGAAGTACAGACCTGCTGGACACACATTGATGATTGTACCTGGATTGCAATGCTCAGACAATGCCATATCAGTAATATATGGAAAATCAGGATTCCTGTCCCTGAACTGTATGGGCCTTTGTTGTGGCAAACATAGACTCAGAATCACCAGGTTGGAAAAGACCCATCGGATCATTGAGTCCAATTATTCCTATCAAATACTAAACCATGCCCCTCAGCGCCTCGTCCAACCATCTCTTAAACACCTCCAGGGAAGGTGAATCAACCACCTCCCTGGGCACCCTTTGCCAGTGCTCAATGACCCTTTCCATGAAAAATTTTTTTCCTAATGTTCAGTCTGAACCTCCCCTGGAAGAGCTTGAGGCCATTCCCTCTTGTCCTGTCCCCTGTCACTTGGGAGAAGAGGCCAGCATCCTCCTCTCCACAACTTCTTTTAGGTAGTTGTAGAGTGCAATGAGGTCTCCTCTCAGCCTCTTCTCCAGGCTAAACAACCCCAGCTCTCATGGGACTGCCCATCTCCTAACCTTACTGTGCTTGCTCTTAGAGCCTTGAGTCTTGCTCATTTATCTCTTGGTGAGAAACAGCTCCTGTTATTGACTGTAATGACAGTGTAACCTCCTCTTCTTCCTTGTTCTATTTGACCACCCACTTCCTAAGGTAAGTCCTCATTCCCCTGAGCTTATTTGGCTGGCAAAGATGGTAAGGTACTGTAATATGTTCAAATTCAAATTTCTGCAAGGAGTGAAACGGCAGGAAAAATTAACATTAGTAATATTTAACTTAAAAAAACCCATCAAAACAAACCATCCCAAACCCCCACAACATCCATCCCTATTTTCTTAAAACAGAAACAAGTTCTTCACAAAAGAAATCATAGGAGCATTTAGGAAGTCAAAGGAAGAAGAATTCAAACCCAGGAAAAGGCATGTGTCTCACCAAAAGAGGCCAGGTCTGACTGACTACGGTTTTTGTGACCCTTCTGCACATATTCCAGATGAAACTGCTCTTTCTTCAATACTGAGAGAGTTGGACCATACCCAGTTCACTGAAGGAGATACCACTGACATTTGATTTGTGGCATGAACACTTCCCTGTTCCTGCCAAGGACTCCTCTTGTGATAACAGCATTCACTGTTTTCCTAAGTGCATCATGTTGATGCTGATATTTATTGCAGGATCAATTCAAGCTCTCAACTGTTTCTCAGTCATTAATGAGCCATCA
Source organism: Coccyzus lansbergi (assembly GCA_033558105.1). Lineage (NCBI taxonomy): Eukaryota > Metazoa > Chordata > Aves > Cuculiformes > Coccyzidae > Coccyzus > Coccyzus lansbergi. The sequence continues at coordinate 2,407,850 of JAUMJK010000121.1, read as the reverse complement.
GATTGTAAAAATAAATCCTTGCAACTCGTCTTGTGCACTTAACATTGTGTTTTAGACTAAAATACAGTCACCCTCCCTTGTGTTGTTTTGGGTTTTTTTTTAATTTTACCCATTTCCTTGTATACAGCAGCTGCTGAATTCCTTTCTGCTGGCAATGCTTTTCAATTTAATTCATTGAAAGAGTTTGTATTTTTATCTCAATATAGCAAATAAGAACACTTAAATATCTGTCCCATAGCTGTTCTTGACAATTTCTGACAGTAATTTTTCTCCAACCTGATAGTTCGCAAAAATACACATTTTCATTTTGTCTTGGCTCAACTTCTCACGCAATTCAGTTTCTCTGGTAATCTTTAATCTTCTTTTGAGTAACGTTTATCCTGTATCACCATGTCAAATGACTTATTAATGTCCAAATATAAGAGATCTCTTACATCAGCTTTCTTTGATAAAAGTTTTCTAGAAGAAAAGAAGTTATTTAACTAAGTGCATGCACTGCCTGGTAAGTTGGTCTACATTATACATTCACTTCCCTTCCAAATTTCTTCAAAAGCATTAAATACTTAAATCTAATTCTCTGGAGTAATTTCTCTTTGCTCTGCTTTAAATATTGGCACTGTATTATTATACTATATTCTCTTTCATCATCTGCAATAATCTGTGACCTGGAAAACTTATCATAGATACTTAATGTAGCCTCTTTCAATTCTATGTCTGCCAACATGAATATATTAAAATCATTGCGTTTTGCTTCCAATTTAGTTGTGATCATCTCATATCCTCATTGTCATTATTTATATCACTCTGATCCATTCTGAAAATTAAAGTCAAGTTCTCGTTTAAAGCTGTATCTAGACGATTCTACCTGCATTGTAAAACACTCTTTTTTCTCCCTTCCTGTTCTCATACTGTTTGTACATAACAATTGGGTTGCAGTTTGTTCTGAAATACACTCTTCAAATTTGCAAAACAGCATTTGTCCAAGTTGTATTAAAAAACAGAGTATTTTTAATAGATATTGTGATATTTTTCATATACCTTAATTTTTTAAAAGATTAATCTTGCACTTTTTAAAATGAAGTGTTTATTTTTGTCGTCATAAAAAGTGAGCTAAGTTTTCTTTATTAAAAAAATAGAGCTAAGAAGGAAAAGCAACAGCTCCCACACTGCAGATTGAAAATTAGTTTGTCCTTAGCAAGTGAGATGGTTTTGGCAGCAATCACACTAAACAGGGATTTTCCAATCTTGGCTGCTAACATGAGATTCCTTGTTTAGGATCACATTGCTTGTAGATTACAGAATTGGCCACAGAATAGACATACTACTCAAATGACAGATTTGTCCAACCTGTGCCGTGTTACAGGAAACAGGGCCATGTTTTGTAAACCAGAGCTAATATTTTCCATCTGTAACCAAGTACAAGACTGATGAAGGACATAAAGAATATTCTGCAATGGACAATGACTGGAAGAAGAAATCCATAGTCTTTAAAAAAACCCATTGCATTTAATTTTGATTTATTTCTCTCATTATAATTTGTAGTGTCCTGAAAAATAATGTTATTCTTTTCTAGAAAAGTGTACCTGCAAGAGGTCAAAGCAGCAATGAACAGGCAGATTCTCCACAGAGGCTTTTATACCTTTTCTGCAACTTACCACAAAACATTTCCATTTATTAGTTGACTTTGTAACATTCCCATGAAAATGCATTAGACATGTTATTGGGCAAAATGTCAAAAATGGGTCAGTTATAATGTGCTTCCTGCCCCCCTGCTTCCTACAGGACTAAACAGGCTCTGCCAAATTTGATTTCTTTTCTAGCATACCCAAACTTATACATGTTGTGAGAAAACCAGGACTCCTACTTCTGCTTTACCCCAGCAATCCCTACTGAAAGTGACAAATCTAGACATTAAATGCTAGATAATGGTCAGAAGGAGCTTCCTATTCCTCACATGAAGAATGAGCAACAGTAAATATTTCATGTTTGCACTTCCTCAAATGCTGTAGTACTCGGAAATAGTCAACTTTCAGTGAGACCGCTCCTTGAATCCAGTGTTCAGTTCTGGGCCCCTCGCCACAAGAAGGATGTTGAGGCTCTGGAGCCAGTCCAGAGAAGAGCCACAAAGCTGGTGAAGGGGCTGGAGAAAAGGCCTTATGAGGAACGGCTGAGAGAGATGGGGTTGTTTAGCCTGGAGAAGAGGAGGCTGAGAGGAGACCTCATTGCTCTCTATAACTACCTGAAAGGAGGTTGTAGAGAGGAGGGAGCTGGCCTCTTCTCCCAAGTGACAGGGGACAGGACAAGAGGGAATGGCCTCAAGCTCCACCAGGGGAAATTTAGGCTAGACATTAGGAGGAATTTTTTCACAGGAAGGGTCATTGGGTATTGGAACAGGCTACCCAGGGAGGTGGTTTAGTGATTGATAGGAATGGTTGGACTCGATGATCCGATGGGTCTCTTCCAACCTGGCGATTCTATGATTCTATGATTCAGTAGTTATTTATAGGTATTTAGCTTATTGTAGTGCTAAAACGTTGCCCTGAAGTGCCACTTTGCATTTGAGGAGGGGGGAATATGGATTCTCCTAAACCACCAAAGAGATACTCACATTGGAGCTGAGTGAATCCTGCCCTCAACTGGTCACTGGTTTTCCCTGATTGTAAAGGGAGAGCTGCAGCCGTCTATTTTTTATGTTCCCTCAAAGTTGCTGAGCATGTTGCAGGCTGTAAGCGTAAGGTGTGAATACTCAAAATTTTCCTGATTTGTCCTTGGTAGAGGAGAGCTCACTGGGAGATGCTGTTGTGCTTTCAAAATTAGTTTAGAGAGAGGGAGAGGCTCTGGGGTGATGGCAGAGTAGCTCTGTCAAGAGTTCTTGCTGAACACATTGTATGTGGATCAAGTGTGTATGGGGACAGGAGTTCACATTTGCAGGACATGAACTTGTTTTAGAAGGTAGGACCAGAAATGCCAGTGAGAGCAAGTGAGAGCTCTGTAAGATCAAAACCAACCCAGATCATAATCATCCTCAATAGGTGATAGTAGGGTGCAAAAGGGAAAACACTAGCCAGGCTGTGGCTTCCAGGTTGCTGAGGTGAAATACCCAGAAAATGATGCTGTTTTGCACCAGTGGAAGGGAATTTCTTAAAGGGTAGAATTTGGCTCAAAGTATTTATCTGACGTTGTGGTGCCTGCAGAATTCATGGGACTGTGTTTTAACCACAGTGTGGGAAATAATGTCTATATAAAGTAAATACTCCTCTGCCCAGCTGTATTTGATAGCAATGACTGTGCAAAGCCCATGAGTGGCTTTTTTCCCCCCACCATAAAGATTTTGCTCCTGTAAACCATTACACACACTTCCACCCTAATTTCCATCTGCACAGAGTAGCACATGGCTAATCTAGGACTGCGTTGGAGGCGTAACAATATTTTAAAGTGCTCCTAGAAAGTAGGCTTTATGAATAAAGATTAGCAAATCACTGGTGGGAAATACAACTCACTTATGTATTTCAAAAGAAATAAAGTAACAGAGAAGCCTTTCCTTTACCAGATAATGGACCTGGCTGTAGAATTTCAGTTAGTAATCAGATATTTATGACACAAAGTAAGAAAACTTATTTAACATCTCAGTGCTTGTAAAACACAAAGATACTTTCAAGCAAGTTTAGTATCAAATGAAATGGTTTTCTCACACTGAGTAACAAACATTTCTAGGAAGAAACAGTCTGAAGTGATGTTATGGTCCCAACCTTCAGTAGGTTATATAAGAAGAATATTGGTGCCATCTCAAATGGTAGCAGTATTAGAATCATAGAATCATAGAATCATAGAATCACCAGGTTGGAAGAGACCCATCGGATCATCGAGTCCAACCATTCCTATCAATCACTAAACCATGCCCCTTAGCACCTCATCCACCCGTGCCTTGAGCACCTCCAGGGAAGGTGAATCAACCACCTCCCTGGGCAGCCTGTTCCAATACCCAATGACCCTTTCTGTGAAAAACTTCCTCCTAATGTCTAGCCTAAATTTCCCCTGGTGGAGCTTGAGGCCATTCCCTCTTGTCCTGTCCCCTGTCACTTGGGAGAAGAGCCCAGCTCCCTCCTCTCTACAACCTCCTTTCAGGTAGTTATAGAGAGCAATGAGGTCTCCTCTCAGCCTCCTCTTCTCCAGGCTAAACAACCCCATCTCTCTCAGCCGTTCCTCATAAGGTCTGTTCTCCAGCCCCTTCACCAGCCTCATTGCTCTCCTCTGGACTTGCTCCAGAGCCTCAACATCCTTCTTGTGGTGAGGGGCCCAGAACTGGACACAGTATTCAAGGAGCAGCCTCACCAGTGCTGAGTACAGAGGGAGAATCACAATTAGGGACTGTTACCTCAAAGAAGCTGTCATCCTACCTTAGGCAGACAGTAGCTGTTAAAACAGTAATAGAAAAAAATTAGCGACTGAGATTAAGGAGTGGTTCATCTAGGGGAATGGGTACCTGCTTAAGATGACTGCTCTTTCAGTCTGGGAGTCTCACAGTATTGTTGTAAACTAAGATTGAGCCATGGCCTGGGATATACCATGATATTTGTGACTGCCGTTCAAGTGAGTGAGCACTAACAATTCTAATCAGTCTTAAATAGAGGGTTCCAAGGTGTCTGGCTATTGGGGAGTGTTTTACTGTTTTTTTCTGCATTTTAATTTGGTGAGAAAAGTTTTTTTAAGGTAAATCTTGTATTTGCTTTAGATTGGGATTTAGGATAAGATCTTTTCTTGTAACGGTTCATGTTAATCACAAGGAGATGGGGCAGCATTGTTGAGTACTATTTTCCATATCTTCAGCCATGAGCAACTCAAAGAGCAGAACTTTGGTGGATGCTCTGTGAGGATTAAATTACGTTTGGAACTGGAGAGTTTGCTTGACCTAGATAACAGAGACACACAAATAAAGCTAATCAAAACGAGAGCTAGCACTGGAATCACTAAGTGCTGCCATACTCTTTCAAAGCAGGTCATGGACTGTCTCTATTCACTGGGTAAGGGCTTAGGCTAGTGGGTTTTTTCTGGCTGGTTCAGATGAAAGCTGGTCCTAAGTCTGCTGCCTTATGCCAATTTTGGCCAGGCAGTTTAAGGGCAGACTTTCAGTGTCCTATGCAGAAGCTACACCTCTTGTCTGATAGGCTGCCATTGATTTTAAGATTACCAACAAAGTTGGGAAATAGGGTTGTTTCAGAAAAATAGAGGTAGCTGAGCCTACATAATTAGTTGATTCTCTTAGTGTTTTACAGTTACAGGATAAAAACCAGCTTTAGCAAACACACACATTTCTGTCAAGCATTTGCCAGAAATACCCATGATTGTGAAGAAATTAGTCTGCTGCTTGTGGCTTTGTTTATGAGTAGAATTGGAGCTAGCTTTATGGCTGTCAACACAGGAGATTCAGGTGCACATTTATTGTGGGAACATAGTCCTTCATAGGTAGGATGAGAGCTGGCACTTGCAGGAAACTCCTCCAAAAAGGAGGCTAAGTTTTAGTTGTCCTAAACACTTCTGTAGTATTAAGGCAGTGGTTAGTGCTGAGACAGATACTCAGCTCACAAAAGCAGAGTCTGTTGGCTCAGTTCCTGGATTCTTGTACTTTTGTCAAAGTTGGATGTGGAAAAGGAGAAAGCTTTATCATATCCAGTGCTGGTCAGGTATACACTATCTTGCTCAATAGAGTCAGCCTTGTAACTCCCTCTACCAGAACCCCAGCTGGTCCCCATAACTGGTTTGCCAGCTTTAATTCAAGAACGAGTTAGTTCTACTGACAGCTAAGGATGGAGGTCAGTGGTAGGACCATAGGCTTACTTCTGCTCTTTGTTCTACTTTCTGGTTTAGGCTGGAGGCTGGGTCTAGGTGTGTGGTTGTATAGTGACTCATTCCAGGGCAGCACTTGCAGGTAGGATTAACATCATACTAAGAAGAGACGTGGGACCAGAAGGAATTGATTACTTAATTTGTTGATTTCTTCTCATTGCTTCCCATTTGGAGAAATTTACTGCGTCCAACATGCTTAGAAGCTCCTTTTGTGGATGATACTTGAACCTCTGAGCACAGCTCTTGACCCTTGCATTTCTTTTCAGTGGTAAATTGTTATTTATAGCAAGGAGTTTGAAAGAGGCTGCGGAATTATTGGTGGCATGTTTTATAAAGCAAGCCAAACGAGGAACAAAAATAATTCAGATTCAAATTCCTCTAAGCCCAAGCTCTGTTTTATCTCTGTTGCTATTCATGGGATCTATGAAAAAAAAAAAAAAAAAAAGAGGCATTAAAGTCATCCAGAGCTGTTGAGTTCTTTCAGAATTTGGACCTTAGTCTAATTAAACTCTGGATAAAAATAAGAATTTGGTGTAGCTGGAAACTTGGTAGCAGACATGAAGGAAGTGCATAAACTGCTAAATTGCTGCTGTGTGAGGAGTTGGACAGGAGGAATATAAGGAGTGAAGGGGAACTGTGGCATTACCAGTTGCAAAAAGCTGTTGCATTTTGCTGAGTTTCTCCAGAATGAGGAATGACCTGGGACGCCCTGGAGACATACCTGGGCACCAAGTCAGAGTCATGCACAAACACGTGGTGAGGGACTGACTTGCACTTGGCCCTTGCACTACAAATACATTGGTCACCAAGCAGGCAAATTAAGAGGCTGTTAGCTTCCTGTGGCAGGAGAATGAGCTCCTGGGGCTAGGAAAGTCATTGAGAGGGCAGTAATAAAAGCTGTAGCCAAATGGGACTATAAGTTGCTGGGAAAACACTAAGAAGAACAGGGGAAATGGTTGTAGTATTTGTAAATATTATCTGCATGAAAGTACATGTATCTTGGTGTTGTGAAAAGCTTTGGCCGTGCTTTGAAAAGAATTAGGTCTGCAGTGAAATGGGAGCAGATGAAAGCTGGAAGTGATCAAGCTAAGCACTAGCAAGGGTTTACTCTTCCAAAGTTCATGTGGGCTAGCTTGTGTTGTCCCTGTGTTGATCACCTGCCTGCTGCTGAGTACTTTTTTGCCTTTCCTTCTTGGACTTCAACAGAGCAGTAGTCTAATGAAGTACTGGATTTCTTTTCCTCCTGTGTTCTATTAGTACCCTGTTAGAAAGGCGAGTTAAATGTCTGAGCAAGCAGATCCAAACCATGCCCTTTGAGCTTCTGGAAGTCCTAGTGACGGTTCCTGTGTTGCATGTCCAGCATTCCCAAAAGCCCTGTCAGACCAGAAATGGGAGTTTTGGTGTTGCTGAAAGGTAAGAAAAATTAGTATTTAGTTCCTTTCTTCATAAATACTGAATTTACTCAGGCTTGCACATTACAGCGGACTGTGCTCAGGCCGTTGGTGGGCTTGGGATTTCCCAATCTATCCCTTGTCTTCTAACATATTTGCTGGTTAGGCAAATATGTGGTTAGGCAGCCAGGGGCTGCATGTGTTGAACAAGAAGGTCCTGGGGGACCATTCCCCTAAGTCTCCCCAGGGTGTATATTTGCCACTTTCCTCACCACAGGGGACACCTCCAGAGGCTGATATTTCACATCACCATGTTGCCATGACCCTCCATGACAAGGGGAAAATTACAGTCAGTAGCCTCATTGGATTGCAAACCTTTATGAATACCGCAACTAATAGCCTGGGTAACTGGAAGATTAATTTCTATACCACCTGGCAGCAAGCTGTGGATTAGGCTGCACTCCCTCATGTGGGTTTAATGTTGGAGAAACAGGGCACTGGAGTACCCAGACAATCAGCCTCTTGTTTAAACAATGAGCTTCTCGGTCTTGTTAGCCAGCGCTCTTAAATTTTCATTTTATTCTGGTATGCAGGCTTGTGTGATGTGGAGAATTGCTTCAGCACAGAAAGACTGTAAACCTGTTCAATTAAAGGAAATGCTCAGATCCAGCTGTTGGTGTCCCATGAATGCCAGTGCTCCTCACAGAGTAAATAAGACTGACACACTCTGCCCTTGGAACAGATACGACAATTTCTGCCTTAATTCTCCTGAAAAAAGAGCCTTTGTTGGGGAAGGACAGTTGGGGAAAAGGGGAGGAATGCAAAGCTTGGTGCCGAGACAAGATCTTCTGCAGATGACAGTGAGGTCTCTATAGCATGACTCTAGTAAGAAGGCGTCATAAGAAGCACGTATAGTATAAGCTCCTGTTACAGCTACAGAATTGTCTGGTAAATTTTGAAAACTTTCCTCTTATGAAAAACGTGTGTTGCAGAGTGACTTACCCCATGCTTTCACTTCCAAGAAACATGCCAACAAGCATAGGTGCGCTGTGCATGCACTTCCTGTGTGCGCAGAAGTATACTCTGCACATTTGGCACCTGCTTTTTCAGTTGCTATAACTTTGGTGACACATTGCTGCACTTATCTGTGGGTGACAGGACTGTTTGGACAGTATTGGATGGTCAGTTGTTATGCCAGATGCCTTTGTTCAGGTCAAGAAAAAACACTTGTGTTGCCAACATTCAAAGCAATTCCACTGATTATTTTCTAAAAAAACTAGTGAGGATCTCCTCCATTTTTTGCGTTCACATCTACCCACGAAAAAATGGATTCCTTTGAGCATTGACTTGATCATTTGGAAGATGTAGTTATTCTGTAAAAACTGCTTTACAGACAAAATGTTGTGGGATGGTACAATGTCTTGCTGGTCTTGCTGATACTTCCTGTTCACTCTTGCACACTGACATTTTCCAACCAAGGGTAAGGAAATGTCTGTATTTGAACACATGTCCACTCATACAGAGTAAGGCAGTCAAGTTTGGGCTTGTCTCACTGTGGCAGGTCAAAGCAGGTTCTATAACCACCTTTTTGCCTCTCCCTTCATGGTTCCCAAGCTGTAGGGTAAGTCTCATTTCTTTTTTCTGTTGGACCTCATATATAAATATACATAATATATGAGTATATATTTTATATATAGGGTTTTATATATCTATAAAGGGCTGAAGTAGTTTCAGTAGGCGCTGAGTACACTTCAATTACAAATGCACAGCAGCTGAATCTATTGGTTGTGTCTCAAAAATAAGTTGAGTACCTGAGACTGGGTCAGGGGAAGGAAGATGTGGGGCTGGGACAAACCACAGAAAGAAACAATGGACCAGACCCAGGCTTCCACTGAGTCAACACAGAATCATAGAATCATCAGGTTGGAAGAGACCCACTGGATCATCAAGTCCAACCATTCCTATCAAACACTAAACCATGCCCCTCAGCACCTCTTCCACTCGTGCCTTAAACACCTCCAGGGAAGGTTACTCAATCACCTCGCTGGGCAGCCCATTCCAGTGCCCGATGACCCTTTCTGTGACAAATTTTTTCCTAATGTCCAGCCTAAACCTCCCCTGGCATCCTAAAACTCCCCTCTTGTCCTGTCCTCCGTCACTTGGGAGAAGAGGCCAGCTCTCTCCTCTCCAGAACCTCCTTTCAGGTAGTTGTAGGGAGCAATTACATGAACTATCTCCCATGTCTTCAGAGACAATGGAGCATGGCATCCCAAATCCTTGTCCCAGAGCAGTGGATGGAAACCTCATCTGTCATTGTCAAACCATTGTATCTCTGGAAATGTAGATTTCCCTACTCCTCCTGTCTCTTCACCACAACCTTGTTTTATTCCTTGTCTATGAATGACAGTGTGAAGGCTTTGAAACGTCACTGGTCACAGTTTCAGCTGCTGAGGTGGAAATGAGTCTCTGCAGGACTAGATAATGAAGTGCTCAGTTGTTAATTGGCAACTGTCTAAGCCATGCATTCTCCTGTCTTCATCTATCAGTCTATCTATGTAAATACATCTAAATAAATAGATACATATTATGTGTTCCTCTGTGTGTATATATACACCATTTGTGTATATTTGCAGATATTTAAAAGGAAAAAAAAATCAAATGTTCATCTCTGTTGCCCAGTTGAGAATGTAGCACTGTGCTTTAAATCAGTGCAGAAGATGCAGCGGCTGTTGGATCAAAGCTTTGCAGCTTTTCTAATGTATGAATCTTGTTTTAAGCAGCAGTTGAGACCACAACCTTTGCGCAAGAAGTTTCATTGAAGACATCCCTTCTGCACATGCCCAGCACATCAAATAAGCCTTTTGTGGTGGATGGTGAAACACTGGGCAACCAGATATAGTTTTCTTTCAGCTAAATTAAAATGGCATAAACAGAGAAGAGGTGGTGTAAACAGTTGATGAGGTGATAAAAGTCAGTCAGTTAAGTGGGCCGAAAACAAGTATTTAAGACCTTCCAGAAATGTTCCTTCATGTTTGGATAAGAACATAAGATAAGTGGTCAAAAGCATCTAAGTAGCTCAAGAGCCAAAGCTCAATGAGGTTTTAGTTCCAGATGACGGTAGATGCTTTCAAGACCTTCACCCACTGTGTGCTAGCAGAGTGACAGTACCCCTAGATGAATAGTTACAAAGCCAGATTGTGGCAGTGAGTGAAGTCTCTAACTATTCAGCTTGCTTTGGGTTTAGGTTTTTCTACATGTGCTCTCATGTGGAGGAAAAGCAGAAGGCTTGGTCAAGCATTGGAATAGGCCACTTTTTTGGTAAAGAAATTTTTCCTAACTTGCAATCTAAACCTCCCCTGGCACAACTTGAAGTCATTTCTTCTCATCTTATCACTTTTTACTTAGGAGAAGAGACCAGCACTCACCTCACTAGAACCTCCTTTCAGGTAATTGTAGAGAGCAATAATATCTCCCCGCTCTGAACCTGGATGATTTGAGTTCCCTCAGCTGCTCCTCATAAGACTTGTTCTCCAGACCCTTCTCCAGCTTCACTGCCCTCCTCTGACACACAGCTTACATAGAGCAGGGCTGTGCAGTGACAGGGAGTGGGACACACAAAACCTTTCCAGCCTTGAAAAATGCCAGTAGAGCTGCAGGCAGGCTCCTGTTGCACAGCAGCCAGACTGGCTGGCACCCCACTGGGGTGCTTCATCCCCAGACAGCTGCAGCCAGCCACGATAACACCCATGCTGGACAGGAGGGAGGGGATGCAATCCATCAGAGGAGGCTGGAGGGCAGCTGTGAGGGAGAACCTCAGCAGCACCCAGGGGGGCCTCTGCATGTGCTGCGCACACCTCTCATACTGCAGATGTAAGACACCAACCACTTGTGCATGCGCCATATGCACACCACACTTGAGACACACAACACCCACTGGAGACAAAGCCCACTCTAGTACAGCACTTATGCACTGTATGCATGAGAAAGCACAGGTTTATGCTCCATGCCTGGGATACAAACCACACCAATGACACAGGACCCATGTGCTACTCCTGCAATGCACAGGTGTGGCACACAACAGTGGAGTAGGGCACTGTGTGCTCCACACCAACCATGCTCACTATATACCTGTGTGCTGCATAACACCCACAGCTGCTGCACACTCATACTACACCACAAACATGCCACTTATACCACACCACACTTGTGAGTACACAATGCTTGGATTGCACACTTTCAGCACAAGACATTTGGGCATTGCACACATCCTCCAAAACACCAGCTGCACATACGAAACACTCCTGCTGCTGCACACATGCTGCACACATGCTGCACATCCAGAAAACACCTCATCATATGTCATGCGCACTACAACATGCCACACACCCACAACACACCACACTTGTGATGCTACATGTGATACTACATGTGATTGCAGACATGACACCACAAAGACGTGCTGCATGCCACATATGACACTGCATGTGCATGATGCTTTACATGGGACACTGCACATGCATGTGCCAACAGACACACACTACTCATGACACAAACCACAATACCAGTCCCCTGAACACACAGCCACACATGACACATGTGCATTGCACACTCACCCAACACATCTGCACACAGCATTCCTGTGCCCTGCATACTCCACACACACTGTAGCTCATACACGCATCTTCTGCCACACATAGGCTTTTCTGTGTCATTATCCCCCTTCTCAGCCCCCCATGCTCCTTTTCCATGGTTACTTCCTGTGCAAGGAAGATTCTGTTCCATAACTCAAGCTCAATAAAGTCTCATGCCATAATCCCAGGGTGGAGGTGTGTGAAAGATGTTTATTATTATTATACTACTGCAATTTAACAACATGCCTGCACGTTGTACTGTCAATCTGTCCTGTGATAGTAGGCCACCCCACTGTACATTAAGGGAAGCTTTTACACTTTGCATTTCCCAGAAACTTCCCACTGGTGGGATTGACAAGAAGAAAAAGCAAAGGACATCACAGCCTGGTAGTAGAGCTGAGGAGAAGGCAGCATCCATCCAGCTCCACTCAGATGTACTACTTTCCTCTGCCCATCACCTTTAACTATACAACAAAATAACAGCCATAACATTTGCTTTGGCGATCTCATTCTTTTACCTTTCCCAAAGCATTTATCCCTGTGATGCTCAGCAACACCATCTAGATTTAAGGCATCATTTGAGGCAATGCTGTAGCTGGCATACTGGTACTCAAGCACTAAAAATGCAGTTGGATAGCAGAGCAATTGAAGGCTGTACAAGTTGGAGATTGACACTCATTTCCCTCCCAACTATGTAATAACAGTGGTTGATTTCAATGATCATAAAGTATCTGTTTTGCTTCACTTGTTTGAAAAAGTAAGCAAACTCAGCAAAACCTGTGAGCTTTTATAACTCAGCATTATCATACAGTGACCATCTCTCTGCAGTTTGGGTTTCAGTTTGGCTGACCTAAGTCACAACTTTCTTGTCAGAGCTTTATTTTATTTGCCAAGTATTAGTACTCTTTCCCATGCAAACCATTTATCTAAGCGCACCAATTATCAGCACACCTTCTCCCTCCCTTCAGAAGAAGCAGAGATGCAGTACAGCACCTTCAGCCAATGTTACTTCCACAAACATCACTCAGAGGTAGCTCCCAAGCTTGTGGGACAGCAAATGCTCAGCCATGAGTGAGTCAGCTTGCTTCTCTGTGCAACCCAAGTCCCCCGTGCCACAGCCTGAGAGTTTCAGCTGCAAGCATGCCTTAGTGGAAATGCTGCAGGACAGTCCTCCTGGGTGCTAAGCATAGCTTTGATATAGAATCTGCTCGCACATCATCTTCCTGCTCCCTGTGGGCACATCCATGCATAGCAGGCAGATGCTCTGTACGCCCAGCTTTCACACATTTTAACCTCTCCTGGAAGTGTTAACAACCCAAGTAGAGAGCAAGAACCATATTTCTGTTGAAGCCTAGATAGAGTAAAGCACCTGGATTGCTGTGGTGAAGGTCTGCATTTTAAAAAAAGCCAAAGCCATTAAGCCCTATAAACTGCTGCATGTTCTGCATTAGGATGCAGGCCTGAGCTCTGCCACGCTGAGGCTGAGGAGACCAGGACCTGCTCTGTCTTTGCAATCGAGCATTGTGTACAGCCAGCCACCCCATGAGTTGCCTCCCAGTCAGTGCTGCAGGACCTCATCACTGGAGATCTCCAAGTTTAAGAGCAGAAAATCTGCACTCAGGCACCTCCAGCATCCCTGTTTGAGACCCACATTATGAAAGATTAATTACTTTTTGCTTATCTAGGATGTATTTCAGCTGCAATACTTTTCTTGAAGTCTGAAGAGAAGGTACCCATGTGCCAACCATAGCGCTTGACAGTTAATGCTTACACAACATACAGGAGCACTACTGCAAAGCACCAGTCAAGTCCATCATGCTCATTCTGGTCCATAAAGCTTATGTCAAGACAAGCAGTTTCCAAATGAGCCACCACATTAGTTACACTATTACGATCAGTCATCACGTCATTCACTCACTTTCCTGTACAGGTGAATGCCCTCTTGCTCTGGGGTTTTCTAAAATTATTTATTTATTCACTGAGTCAGAAACAGGTGAGTGTACCCTCCTCCCATGTGGACTCCTTCAGCACCCAAGAGCCACTTGTTTCACTAACAGCCACCCACCAAGAGCAGTGGTTCACTCACAGTTTGAGGTCATTAGCAGCCCACCTCTATGCAACCTCAGCACAGGAGAGGACAAGGACTTTACATGCATATTTTATGAAACCTGAGCACACTGAACAATTCAGAATTGCCTCATAGGGAGTATACATCTTCAGTGCACAAGACTACCTCTAACTATACCCCTCGAAGGCACTTTAATGAGTATGAGGAGAAGAGTGGTACAAGGTAACTTCTCTTGGGCCATATTAAATGGAAAAGGCACCTTGGATCCTTTGTTATACCTGAAAGAAAGGTTTTAAATTATGCATACAACCTCTATTTTGGAAGGGGTTTTGATACCAGTGAGAAAGAATGATATTGCTGTTATGGATGAGTGGGAAGTGCACACCTCGCTGGTGAAGAGTCACACAATGAAAAGGACAGGTAACAACATGTACTGTTGACTTTTCCCATCCTAAGATTCAGGCAAATGCACTGCAACTTGCCAGACATCCCAGGAATCCTTACAGGTATGGAGGAGTATGCTCAAAAAACAGCCAGAAAAACCTAAGGCTTACAATCACATCAAACAGTAAATTCTGCCTTACGTAAAGATCTACAGGTAAGATATGAGTACAACCATTGCACCCGTCAAAGCTATGAGCTCTTATTCAACAACTCTTCTTCTAAGGCAGAGGTGCAAACAGGTTATATTACAGGCGCTGAGACCAAGAAATTTTTTCCCCAAGTTCATTACATTCCCCTGTTGCACAGAATTCATGCAAGCAGCACTCTTATCCGAAGATTTAGAGTGATGAAAGTGAAACCGAGTTAATCCAACAGTTTGCATACACAGTGGTTTTCTACACTTCTCACCAAACCTACTTTAAATTTTTGTCAGACTGTGCATGCTATCACAGATTAGGCATTGTTACAATTACAATCTAGCTCATCATATTACAGCACAATGCTATACCCTCATGCCATGAAGTCAAAACATCTGCTGAGCTACCACCATCATAACTTAAGTTCCTACAAAGTACAGTTTGACTCTATTGCCTCTCACCTTGAGTTTAGAGCATCTTAAAAACAAGTTTCTATGATAAACTAACATATTCTCAAAAGTATATGCTAAGGTATATGATACTTAATATCTAAACACTTGTACACAAGACCAGAGTCACAGAAACTGAACAAAAGCATCTTCGCAAGTCATCTAATTCTTCCCACCATTATTCTATAGTGCAGACACGTCTGCATCAGGCTATATAGATTTATGTGCATCCTTTCCTGACCCATGCTTGCCAGCTATAAAATGCACTCTATAAATTTCCTCATGAAGTCTGTAGATGAAGCAGTGCTGGGCAGTCTTACTTTTAGGGAGATCTGGCGCATTGTCTAAACTTACTCTTTTTCATTGGCAGCTGTATTTCATCCTTCCTTCTCCTCTGACTGAGGCCAAACAGATAATTTCCTTTATTGCTCCCATCCCCCCACTCCCTGCCCTTGGGTGTCATGTTTTTCTAGACCCAGTTGTCGTGGATTTAACTCCAGTGATCCAGAGGAAGAAGCATCTCCTCTGTCTTAGCTTAATCGACAGAACAGTCATGCAGCAAATCCCTCTGGAGTCAGTAATTTTTATCCTGTGACCTCAGAGACATCATTCATGTTGCAACTTGGATGATATTTCTGGAGCAAGATGTGAAATATTAATCACTGAAGGCTGGGCCAGTGGAAAGCATTCCTATTCATAACTGACTCCCACCAAAGGTAACAGGGGCTTTACACAAGTGTTAACACAAGACATATTCAAGTCCAAACTGACAATTGTCTAGCATTAGACTTACCTGTAAGCATCATTCAGAAGGATGATGGGCATCATCCAATAAAGCCTAATGTGGGTGCAGTAGACAAGTATACATTTGGGTGCTTAGAACATTCATATTTAGTTGTGGTTTTTGCAGAAGTTAGGTATTCCTGATGCTTAACATGTTTCTGTGATATTTTAATGAGTTGATTATACATAACAACAGTTTGGCTGAATTGCTATAATCATCTAGAACAGCACAAGGCTTATTCTCATTTCTGTCTGGCATACAATCACTCATCCCCAACCTCAGAAATGGTGAGGTCAAGAAGAAAACAACTCATTAGCCCCATTACCGTTGTCAGTCATCCCCAAACGATGAGGCTGATATGCCAATTAGACCACACACAAACAGCCAGCTATTGGAGTTTAGGACACACCTTCATTTTCCAGGGTTTAACAGAAGTACCATTTTCTTGGACCAACTGTCTGAGACCATTTTCAGTCCAGCATTCAGCACAGGATGGTCACAGCTAATAAATGTACATTTTCTAACCTAGGAATAGCTTTTGACCAGCTGTCTTCACTAAAAGAAAGGCCAGAAAGACTCACTTTACCATCTTCCTCTCCAGCATGTAGATACGTAGTATATTGAATACCTGAAATGAAAGATAGTAATTCGTCTTTATGGGCTGCATCAAATGATGGATTTAAAACAGTTGGAAGTGTATGGAGCAAGGGTAGAAATGAGGAAACTTGGTTTGCTTCCTTGTAACAAAATCTGCAGCACAGCAGGAGGACAGAGCATGATAATTAGGGAATTACAGCTGTTAGTCACAGAAAATATCCTGCAGTTGCAGGTCAGGGTCCTGAGGTTGTGGCACAGGAAGGAAAACTGTAATTTAGAGTCTGCAAGGAACTCACTGCATGCATTAGACTTCTTGCTACTTATAGTATCCCTACACCTGTTTTTCACAGAGGAAATAAAACCAACAAGAACATAGATCAGCCACAATCACCAAGAAAATAGAGTTTCTCTGCAAGACTTGGGAGAACTTTCACAAGAAGCATTTTTAGTAAGAAGAAATGGATATTCCATCAATTCCTTTTCATTTCCCCTCCTTCTCTCTCAGCAATTCTTTCTAAGTAGGACAGATCAGAAGCATGAACTTCAGGATAAGCAAGAGGGCAAAACTTGATCCATGGAATTATTCTGGGAGATAGTTGCTCCTTTAAGAAGCACCAGTTGTTACAGGAAATTTATAAGGTGTGGTCCTCTCTGTATAAACCCAGAGCGTCATGTTAATTTCCTACAAGTGAAAGCTGTTCCTGAGGGGAACTGAAGGATACAGAGGGAAAGACAAGCCTCAGGTAGAAGACAATACCACTTTATTTTCCTAGCCTTCAGCTTACAAAACAACAAAAAAACCCACCCCAAACCACACACAAACTGCAGTGGCAAACTCCAGTCAAAGGCACAAGAACAAACCCAACACATACCTGCAATAATATCATTAAAGCACATCTGTTCATAGTTTTCCCAAAAGTCATTTAAAGGAGAGGACCTGCTGGTACAACTTTACTAAGACACTCACCAAGCACCTTCAGTGAAACGTTCTGCCAGCTCCTCTTCTTCCTATGGGAGTTGTTCACACCCTAGAGGGCCAGGGTGTATTATAGCTACGGCACACCAGAAACCTTCACCTGATTTCAGCTGTCTACAAAGCTGGGCAAGAGGCTGTCATGACTGCTCACTTACAGAGGTGCATTCTTATATGAACAGAGACTTGATGGCATTTTCCTCATCATACTCAAGTGAAGTCATACACAAACTATGTCTAAAGCAACTAGAAAACTAGACTCCCATTTCAGTTGAGGAAGAGTAGCTTTTCCAGATCTTGAAGGGTGCTGTGTTTGAACATTCTTACAGTGGAGGAAATTCATAGATCAAATGTTCAAACTGCACTGATAGGCATGATTCTTGGAAAAGCTAGTCTATTAAACTTGTGTTCTCTATGGTAACCTTTGATTCAGCTGAATGGTATTCCACTGAAGAGGGGACCTTTTATTTGTTTATTTCTACAAATAGCTTCCATCCTTTGTCCACACTGGTCATGTTTGGGTTTAACTTTTTAGATAAACTTTCTTTACTAAAATTCTACTGTGAGAAAAAGCATCTTCCTTACGTCTTTGACTTTAAAAGAAGCTGCTTCAGAAGCAGGGAGCTAACTCATACAAGTGAGAAATGGAGCATAAGGGAACTTGAAGAATCTTAAATTGATTGAAACACCTACCAGATCCTGAAGTTGACCAAGAGCTGGTTTCTTCAGACCAGCACCTGTACAGTCTGACCACACAACTCTGATTTAAAGGCCAATACCAGAAGACCTCAGGCCATGAGTCTTGAAGCTCTCCATAGGGGACAAGCTGCTCAGTCAAATGTTAATAATCAAGCCGTCCAGCATTTGTGTGCTGTACCAGCTTTGCATCATATCTAAGCCAAACTCATTATTTCCACAGAAGAACAGCTATTAATAACTTCCTATACCCCAGCCCAGCCTGCTGACTAGTAGCCAGGCCTCCCCAGTTCTCCTTGAACGCTGGCAGCATGCCATGTGAATCAACTAATCCAAACTATTTTGGGCAGAAAGATATTTCAGTGTCCTAGACCCTCAAAAGTGCCTTCCATCAGCCTCTTTCTCAAGGTGATTTCATATGAAGTCACTCACTGCTTACAGTTCTGTGAGGTGCCACAGCAAGAGCTCAGAGGTGAACAAACCCTCTGGGCTCTAGGGTAAAACATCTCTTAGGACTCCACCAGTGGTCTAGATGTCATGTTTCTCTGACCTTGTGAGCTTCAGGAACAAGTGGCAAGCACTTAATCTCAACTAAAGGGGTAAAATCCTTTTATTCTCTTTGGTGAGTTCCCCAGTCTAGGACCTTACGCCTCACTCAGATTTAGCTGTCGTCCAGATGGGGAAGTATGACAAATGTTCGATGGACTGCTTTCCTGCCCTGTTTCTGGTTATTAGCAGACTGGCAAAGGCAAGTTGGTTCCCAATTTCTACTCAGAAGACAACCTTATTCTCCACCTTATGGAGATACAGCACCTCTAAGAAGACGCATTGCTGCAATTTGGGATATAATTTCTGTATAAATATAATGGCTGAGATACACCTCAATCTTGTATCTACTTACCCATAATAATGCAACATTTGGGTTTAAAACCCTTCAAAAGAAGCTTGTAATTTGCATTTTAGAGTACCAGGCAGTGACTTGCCCAAGTATCTCCTACACCTACTGATTTTCTTGCTGGTACTTGTAGAGTCATTTCTCTGAGCAACACAAGGATTCACTAGGTATTGGTGCAACACAGCCAATACATCTCAGTAAAGTTTCAAGTCCATCCTGGTAGTGCCAACTTCTTGATGCCATTTTTAGCAGGCAGAATAACTAAGTATTTAAGGATGGATCCTTCCCCAAATAGACAAGAAGAGCCAATCAGCAGCTGTTTCTCTGGAAAGTTTTTGCGAGGACTACAAATGCTACATATGGAAGCAGAAAGATGCTAGTTCTGAGCAATCAGTGCATATCAGATGACACTGCCACTAAATATACCTAGTGACTGCTACCACGATTGTTTTCCTTCCAGCCTAGCTCCCCTCTTTGGTGTGGAGAGCAAGGGCATCTTATATGAAACAGCCTCAAGATTTATTTAGCTTAACCACTGAATGGGAAGAAAAAAAGGAGGAGGAAGCAGGGAAGAAGAAGGGACAACCAATATTAAGTGTGGAAATTAATACAGAAAGCTGCTGGGATATTAATAGTGTGTTGAACTAATAAGATGTAGTCAAAGCTATGAAGTTTCTGTAACACTGCAGCAGCTGGTACTGTGAAGTAAGAGACTAGAGTGGATCTGCTTATCATCTGAAAGCCTGGGCATGTAATTCTATTCAGTATCCCCACCAACACAAACACATTAGAAGCAGACTCAAAAAGCTGTTGTAAACCCACTAAGAGCAATAGCTGAAGTTTCCACAAGAAGTAATTAAGAGTGTTACAGCTATTCTTACAGAGATAGGCTAAGAGTCCTGATGGACTGAACATGGAGCAGAAACTCTTGAAGAGAGTTCAGGCTGTACTGTAGCAACCCAATGCCTTCCAGACCTCTTGATGACTTAACAAACCTTCTGGGACCAGATCATTTACCATAAGTTTGCCCCATATAAGTTTATGCTAGATAATGACTGTTTAAAATCATTCAAACTACACTGGCTTTTTTTTTTTCATTCATCTACAGGCAAAGTTGGTTTGTCTATTAAGACAAAGCATCTCGCTCTTTCAAGAGTTTGATTCTGAAGACAAGAAGCACCTCTGGCCAGACTCTCAGCCCTGCTTCAGCTGCCTCAAGAACTCGGAAGCCACCAACACCATTCAGGGATACATCAACCACATGGAGAAGGAATATCAAGATGCAACTCTGCAGATCTGAAGGGAGAAATCAAGTTTTTATTCAGAAGCATTTTCTCCACAGTGTTTCCCGTGGAGAGGATAGCCACAGGTGGTCAAGGATGCAGCCTGCACAGGCTGCTAAGCTAACAAAAGCAATGCCAATTACTAAGTCTTTGAAAGTGTTGGTGCTGTATGCAGTCCCTCAGAGGCAGGTCTACTCTAGAGCTTTGGTTTTGGAAAGAGCAGGGGTTTGAAGGCTAACATGGGCTGCTGAGTGTTTGCATGTCTACTGCTCAGCTCTTGCTCTTCCCCAGGCAGACCAGCTGCAATTAAAGCTTGTGGATGGTGGAATGACTTGGCCTCACTGCCTGGCAAGCCCATGTTAGACCCAACTGCAATCCCTTGGTACTTCAGGTTCTGTCATCTGCTGCAAAGATGTGATGGACATTTGAGACACACCAAGCCTTCATGGCATGTGTCCAACCAGGGCACACATTTTCTTCTGTCAGAAGATCACAAGAAGGACCCAGATGCTGAGAACAGGTACAGGTAGAAACACATTCCCACAGAGCTAGGTCAAAGCCCACAGAATCCACCACACGGTGTGGGAACTCCCTACACTAGCTGGTAGATGGCAGCAACATGCTCACTAACAGCTCTGTTGCTCAAAAGCAGCCCATAGGCTTTTACACATCACCACAACCTTGCAAAAGGCTGAAAAAAATCTACATGATTGAGATCTCTTCAATAAAGTACAAGAAAGGCAGTATTACATGAACAGAAGAGAGGTGTGAGCTCAACACACTGTACATAGTGGCACCTGCCATGTAGGGCCTCACTAGGAAAAGCTGCAACCAGAACAGCAGAATAAATACTGGCATTGCCCAGAAATGCTTCAGTCCTGGGTATGGACCAGGATCCCATGATGAAATGAGTCGATAAGTACGTAAGATGAATATTATTGATTTGAGAGTAGATGAAAATGGTTTCTATACAAGAAGACTGCAGTCACACACACAGAATCACCATGATCCCCATGAACTCCCCAAGAAAACAAGCAGTAGCCATACAGTGGCTAAAGCCCTTGCCATGGTTAGCTGTCCCAGTAAAATCTCTCTGAAGTCTGTGCAGCAGCCTTATGTCAGATGGCAGGATGTTAAGAGAATAATAAATGCCATTCTGTTCAGGAAGCTTTGGAGTATAGTCATGGACCTGAAGACTCATTTTAAGCTTTTATCACTGGCAGGGTAGGGGAGAAACTGGGTTACTTAAGGGCAGTTACAATAATTATCAAATGGAAGAGACCAGCGACCTGGAGAGAACATTGCAGTTCATAGCAAAATTCCACTGTGGTTTTCATTAGGCGTGTCCAATTATTTCCGGTATCAATCAGTATTACAGTTCAAAGCAGGTTTGCAGAAAATGAGTTTAAATAGTATTATAAGTGGAAAAAAAAGAAAACAAGGAAAGATTTGTTTCTCATGTAATAGTCACAGAATTCTAAAGCCACTTTGGAGATATCTCAGACTCTGCAAAGTCTTTGAGACTTTCCATTTTCATTGACAAAATCTGGGACTCCTTTGATACTTGATGTTAAGTTTGTGTAACAGCTCTGGGAATAAAAAAAAAAAAGAGTTTACTGGGGCTGGCTGTACTACAGCTTACTCCAAAGTGCATTTTGAGGCTGCTGAGCAACTGCAGATGCAGGTAGATGGCTCGTAACACTATTCCATCAACTTATACAAACTGCTGCTAATAAAGCCAGGCAAGTAAGATTACAAACCCTCTCCACACTCCTACTGCAGGTTCAGTGACTATTCATGTTACAAACTAAGAAGTCAGATTCAGCACCTTCAGTTAGACCAGAAAGCAAATAGGGAAAATAGGAAATTTATACCATGCAACTCTATCGTTGATGATGTGGGCTGTAGGTTTTTTTTCCTAAGAATTTAGGCGATCCTGCCTACTCAGACAAGTTTCTTCCAGAAAAAAATATTGTTTTCTGTTGTACTGACATGCAGAAAGACAGTCTTATCCTACTTGCAACACCCAGCTCCAACAAAAGCAGAGTCCAACATCTTAATTGCAATAGAGGACTTCAAAAGAAGAATACATCAAAACCTCATTGAAAACATTCTTTAACCACTTTACATACAGCAAAACTGCAAAGATCTATTCTATTCATCTCCACTTCAAAACAGAGATAGGGAGAGGTGCACACAGCAGTCCTAGGTGAGCCATGCAGACATGACTGAGATAAGAACAGACACTGAGAAAACCTCCAGGGCTTTCTCAGACCATCCTGTCATTCAGTATAAGACTCATAGAGAAACAACTTCAACCCAACTAGGCATTGAAAATAACCTAGTTCCAACATTAAATGAGCATGCACTTGTTCAAGCACAAGTTAATAGTACAGAAATAGGCTAGGTGGTTTTTATGTTAGCATTCAGTTTCAACCGGAAAAAGTTAGCAAGATAAAGAAGAAACAGCCATGTTTTCCAGTGACCAAGACAGAGTTTAAGGAGAATTTCACTAAGGTACTCAAATATTCGTTCAAGGCAATTTCAACCAAGAGGCACCAAAGAGAGGTTTTTCATGGCAGAAAGATTATTCTTCAAAGCAATATCTGTTGCCAGTTACGAATATTCTAAGCCCTTACTACAACATACTCATAATGGAGTTAAATATCTAGACAATCATACCTAGTCCATGACATTATCAAAAACATGAGAGAATAGGAAGTCTGCACTGAGCTTCATAAAAAACAGCGATGCTATCCTGACTACACAGGAAGCAGGAGAGAACATTAAGATTTCACAGACTGCTAGAGAAAGTACTTCACACACACACACATATTCAAGTTAAGATTGTGCCAGGAACCAGATGCTGCTGCCACAGATCAGGGGTCTCAGCCTCCCCAAGTAAGAGAGCTTCTGCTGCTACTTTTTGCAACTGCTACAGCAAACTGGAAAGAACTGAGCTCACACCTACTCAGCAAGGACACTGGAAGCTAAAAATCCTTTCTCACATGGGCTACTACAATGCATCCTTCCCACCCACACAGCTTTGTAGCTCTGAAGTTCAGATATGCAGTTCTGGGCTACAAACATTTGTTTTACTAATCAAAACCATGATTAGTTTGATAAATTTGCCTTTATCCACAGGCAGATTTCAGCATAGACCAAACCTGCATGCTCAGACCAGCCACTCTTCAATCATCAGAATCCAATTACAGTCAGTTTTAAAACTACTTAGGAAAAATAGGTAATGAATTTAAACCTTATATATAATAAACTTCAGATGTGGGGCCATGAACTAAAATAGGTGTTGAAAGCACAAATAAAAGCCAGCAAGGAAACAATATTCACAAGGAAAGGGGTAGAATGACCAGTCAGGAGAAACAGTGACAAGCAGGTCACAAAAGTGATAGTAGCAGAACTACTTCCAATATTAAGACTTCATCTATAAACATTATTTCAAAAGTTTAGCCACTCTACAGACATGTCAGAAGTCAGAAGCATTTCCATTTATTTTCACCTAATCACACAACTATTAATTCTCTTCCACCAGGATGATATCCAGACAGGAAAACCTAGTCAGTGCCACAGGATTGCACAATAATGTAGGGCAATTTTCCCCTCTTTCAGTTTCCTGGTTTTGAGAGTTTTGGTTTCCTACCAGCCAGCAGGAAACTTTCAACCTGTCATGACAGCCTCAATCTAGTAGAAAGTTATTTTATTGCTTTAAGTTCTGCATATTTAAAATCTGCACGACAGACAGAATTGCACATGGCAAAAAAAAAGTATTAGGAATAAAAGATTTGAGCATTAAACTTAATGTTCACACAAGAATCATTAGTGAAGAGACAAAGTTGAATTGACGGGAAGTTAACTATTAGACTCTACTACATCCAGGTCTCTTAATTATACCCATGTTTTAAGAGTCCCAAACTGAAAGTACTTGGAAACTCATGGGATTTATTATTCCAGATTTATGCACCAAAAGTAGAGCTCCAGTAATGACAACACTATACAAACACAGTAAACACTCCTAGGCTTCTGTACAGCCAGCTGACCCCAACAGGAGTGCTCCCGTTAAGGAGATGTGCAGTTCAAGGTTAACTTTGGTCTCCCGGTGAGGGGATTGATGGACGGACTACTGCACGATGAGCAGATGATGTTTATTTAGGCTCCTTTATATATGTTAACTAGCAAGAATGCCCACCATCTTTCTTTACAATGGTTGGTTCCCATACTTAGGTCAGGCATACAATGTGGTGTTATACGATTGGCTAAGATTAACGGTTCATGCCTTCTTCATGCTGCTTCTTCTCTCAGCCGAGGTCTTTCAAGGACAGCTTCCATTTTCCTGTGTCCTTCAGCCTGCAAAAACCTCTACATCATGGTGGCCAGGACTTCTGTGAATGAGACTGGAATAATTCTGGAATTCTTCTCCAAATTTCCTTTCTGTATCTTTTGATTCTTGTGGCATCTTTTACTCAATAGTCTAAAGATAAGCCAGAGAAAACAATGAACCCCTAAAAAACTTCCTACTGAAGAGTAAGCAGCAAGTTCCTGGAACCAAGCTGAGCACAAGTGGAGAACAAAAGGACTCTGCTGCTCACTACAAAGGTGGCCATACAGTCAGGTCTTGCACACAGACCTCCCAGAATTGGATGATTAGCTGACCACTAGCACTGAAGGCAGCAAACATGCTTGTTGCACAAGTGGGTGACCACAGAGTGAGAGTCTGCCCCTTTCCTCAATGCATCCAGTTCCTCCCAGTACTGTAGGGTTCATCCATCAAGAATTTATCACTCACTCCCTCTCCATACTTTTGCCAGTGAGGAAGAACTGAGAAGACAGAAGGGCTACTCATTTGGTATTTTTGCTCACTGCTTCCATGGTGCAGTGACATCCTAAATAATATCAACCAAGCTCTAACAGATTTTTGGAAGTCTTAACTCAAGAGACCTCACAACACCCCCGTGTGTTTAAGAAAGGATATTGGCTCATGCCACCCACCACTGAAACAGACACCTCTAGGCTGGAACGAAGCAGCTGTATGACACCATGGAGCAACACTTCACAGCATTTTAGGGTAGAAAGCAATTAACCTTTGGCTGAATCCCTTTAGCTCCAAGCTACAAAAAGAGTGTTTGTTCTGTTTTCTTCTCTACCCCCCACCTCCCTCAAGTCTGCGTGGCTCTGGTGTCCTCATTAGCTCACTGCCCCGGCTGCTTTCTGGACCCTGAAATGGAGAACAACAGTTGTCATCAAATTAATGGGCTGCCTATTCAGATATTAATTTTGTTGTTTGGTTTTTTTTCTTGCTTCTGCCCCAGAGTAGTAGCAACTGATTCAGATAAAATTAGGGCAAGGCTGTAGGGCACTGTGTTTCTGTTCAGACAGTAAATACATTATTGCTGTGATCTACTCAATATCTCAGCTGTGCTTTAAAGCAAGTTCAGGGAGTTCAGGCAAGGTTCTCTTCACAGGTCTGAAAAGAGCACCTACCTTCAGCTGAGGAAAGACATCTTTCTGCTCACCATGGTTTCTTTTGAAGTCAAACTAAAATTTAGTGCTATTTTCTGTGCTTACACGGCACCTTCATCTTTAGGTCCTGAGAGAGCTCACAGGATCCAAGTCTGCTGGTTATGTTGTGAAAGCCTGGAAACTGCAGCAGAATCAGGTGTCCCTTAAGATTTTAAGCCCTGAATGAACATCCTGTACAAGACAGGAGAAGAGCGAATGATTTAAAAAAGTCAGAAGGCAGATAAATGAAGATTTACAGACATAATCTGGGTCTGACTCAAAAAGCAGGATTTCCTTTATTTCACCCTGAGCAAAATTTCCAATTTTATCTGCCTCATACACAGAAAATGGGTTCATCTCAAGGGCTACCATCAATCTAAGACAGGCATGGT
Organism: Coccyzus lansbergi; assembly: GCA_033558105.1. NCBI lineage: Eukaryota > Metazoa > Chordata > Aves > Cuculiformes > Coccyzidae > Coccyzus > Coccyzus lansbergi. Next base: position 2,381,752 of record JAUMJK010000121.1, on the reverse strand, counting down.
GAGTCCTGCTTGAAGAACCATCATCTCCATCATCTAGGTGCACTCTAGTCAACTTCTGTGCAACACAACCTCTGTGGCCTCAGCACAACCCTCTGCCTCTGCAGAGGCAAAGGTTGGTTTTCTGTTGTCTTAAAACATGCATCAAACTCTCCATAGTTGTATGCAAGCCCTGAATTGAAGCCAGACTGTTCCAAGTCAACATCAAGGGAGATGATGTTAGGGGTTACATCACATAGAGGAAAAAAGGTACATAAGAAGCACCTAGTAAGACAAATCAGCTTAGTCCTGTTAGTCTTCCACACTCTTTCATAAGGTATGTTCATAAACTGATGCAGTTTGTAATTGCATTACTTCAAGCAGTTAAAGAAGGCGCTCAGACACCTTCATTTTGGTGCATGCATCTCAGTAAGCTTTCCTAGAGCATGATCTGTTTTGAACCATCAGAAATTGGAAGCTGTGGCTGCAGTGGTGGTCACCTGCAGGAGTACAGTGCAAACACAATCAGACCAGCAGCAGTTTATGAACCACAGGGAGGGAAGTACAAAACCAGCCTGACACAGGGACAACATATTTGGTGCTTTGGAAGGCACCTTCAGGAGTCTTCTTTCCAGTAACCTTTAGGCATAGCCACAACCTGCCTGGTCATAGGACCACCAAGTGCATACCCCATTGGTGCAAGGAGCAAGCCCACTTCAGCCTCAGGCCATAACTTATTTTGCCACCTTCTGTTTTCACCACGTCAATTTCACAATACGAAATTAGGGTTTTCAGCTAAGGAGTGAGCCAGAATAGAGATACACAAAGCTACCTTGGTTTAACTCTAGCTCTTGGCACGGCTTCAGGTTGTTACTCATGTGAGCCTGTCACTTCCAAGACCTTGGTCACAGGCAGCACAGGTGCATGGGCCATGCTGTCCCTGGCCACTGCACCTCCCCTTCGGATGCAAAACGCCATGGGTTGTACCTGCACAACAGCACACATGATGCCCAGTCAGGTCAGCAGCAGGAGTGTCGCTGAGCTACTGGCAGCAGATAACGCTGTCCCTGGATGCTGTGAAAGCAGACATGAGTATAAGCCAACACCCTCCAATTGCTACTGTGGGTTTGCTGTCATATTCAAATATGCATCTGTTACTTTAATCTGTTCCAATATCTGGAGTTACTTTTGCCTTAGTTATCTGCAGAAAAGGCTGCTGTAAATGCTCCTTTTAGAAGCAAATGAGTCACAGAAAAAAAAAATAGAGTCAAACCAAAGCAGTGCTTTCTTTTCTTAAAAGTCAGCCTCACTAGAGAGATGCAGGCAGGAAGAGGCAGTGGTCATTAGCAGATACCCTTCTAGCAGGCTTAAAGGAGAAGGAATCCATAAAACCTCCCAGGCATTCCAGGAGGCTGCATGCCTGGGATCACTTTCAGTTTAGGAAACAGTTGCATCTCAACCCCCACAAAATGACCTTGGCAGAACATAGAAAGTTTGCACATAACAGCCATGTTTCTGCTCTGTGTAGTCCAGTATTCTAAGCTAATGCTCCATTTTCTTGGTGGAACAAAACATCCTATTATATGAATAGGATGCTGCGGGGAGGGAGAGAAGAACTAAACCAAGTTAGAATTGTACATCATCTTGTGTTTCCCACGTAACTTTCAGTTTTAAAAAAATTTGATATGTTTCCAGTACACCCAAAGCAAACTATGTCCCTTCAGGATGAAACACCATATGCAGGACAGTTAAAGGCTTCTTTACAAACAACCTAGCATGGATCTTTTGATTACTCACAGCTCAGCAAAAGAAGAGAAAATGAGTGACTCTACGTTACAGACAACATATATAGCCTTATAGTAATAGCTTCCTCTTGCTCTCCATTTTGTCAAGCATACTGCATACATTCACAGCTAGTGTCACTGAACTCTGCAGTTCAGGTTAGAGACCCACTGTGCACCTAAACGTGACAGAATACTACTGCCTGCAGCTGGCTAGCAAGGGAAGGAGCAGCACACTGGGACACCCACAAGTGGAGAGTATCACTTACATATCTATCAATTCTGATATGTTAAAACATTATGGTACTGCATTTAGGGGGTTGTAGCTCAGTTACATTTCTACTTTTATATCATTTTGTCTCCCAAGATAACTAGTTAAAATAACTCTCCAAAAGACAGTCTAAGCAAACACAGACAAGCATTTGGAGGTAAAAATTCAAGAGTCTTCTGTGTGTGCTATAAAAGTTCCATGACTGCACACCAATGCTCTACAAGGCTTGTTTTGTTTTCCAAGAGATGAAAGCAACTTCAGCAAGTAATCTGTGTCAATTACATGAAAATTAGGTCATAGTCCTTATCTTCACTACAGTCACACTTGTAATCACTTCAGATGCCATCTTGACTATTGCAGTTCCTGTAAAAAAGAACTAATGGAATTGGCCAAATAAGCTGTAAACTGGGGGTGGAACCCATGAGAAATATTTCAAGGCTACTGAGGAGTTTGAGTTGAGTGGAAGCGAGATGCCTGCTTTTGCCTATTTCTAGCCCAGTTAGGCCAGGCAATATTACCTGTTATAATTTACTTATATTTAAAAGCTTGAACCTACAACCAATGACAAGCTGGCTTTTCCACAGCAAGATGTTGAAGTGAAAGCATGAAGAACATATTTAAGTTGTGGTATGTCTTTGAAGCTCTTGCGCCTTTTGTTGTTAGAAGGATCGACAGACAAAAGGAGAACTAATGCAGGACGTGTGTGGCACCCAAGCTCATACAGCCCATGGCTTTGCAAGGTCTCACAAAATTAGCACTTTCACACGCATTAAAGGGAGGGTATATAAATAAACCACACCTTTGGCTATATTCATACCATGCTTATGAGTACCAATGGGATTAATGGGAAACCCTTTTCTCCCATCTCTTCCATACAGACACTTTAATACACTGAACTGCATTAAAATTAATTAGTTAATAAGTAGATGGTTCCAACAGTAGTTGAAGCTTTTTCCTTCCAAAAACCACAGTCACCATGCTGTGAGTTCAGCCATGCAGGACCACCTTGCAAAGCGTGAGCACTCAGTCTCCCACAGAATTTGAGAGCAAAGACAGGAGTTGATGTAGTTCTGAGGAAATTAAAGCGGATTGATGATCTCCCAACATCTCAAACACACCAGCCAGGAACACATTCACCAGTCCTTAGGCAGTGGACAAGGTGTAACACACTATCACAGTTTATGGCCTAGCAGATACACATAGACGGGCAGGCTGTGCTCAGAGGGGTGAGCAGTTGCACGCACCACACTTGTGACCACCAGAGGTTCTGCAGCTTTTAGGCTGACATCATGCAACTTAAGCTTTTCAGTATGGAAATAGGATAACTCCCTATGGTTGTACATACCTCTGTGGTCCAAACCAACACAGGGAAAAGGAAAAAACCATCCTCTTTCCTAGCTGGTCCTGTCTGAAAGGTGAGCCTAGGCATGGATTCATTGCTGAAAAAGCATGGGGCCAAAGAGCAGCCAATCAGGATTCCTTGCACACTAGCTAGAATAGTTATCACAGTGTGAAGGTGATCCACTTCACAGGAGGGGCTCTAGAGGCAATTAACTTTTCTGGGGCAGAAAGAAAAGATGCAGCTCAGAGGTGTTGGCATAAAGGTTCTACACAGAAAAAAATGGTGCAGCAGTCAGTACCCCATCTTTGCTCCCTGCACAGACATACAGAGGAACCTTGAAGCAGCATTCCCCAAGGTGAGGGTGAAAGTGTTACTCTCAGCTTCCATGCTTAGGCTCACAGCTCCTACAAGCTACCGATTCCCACCATCAGTCACAGGCAGCACAAAGGTTTTCCCATCTTCTCCATGCATGTACACACAGGCTTTTTGCTGCTGCAAAGAGGGAAGAAAATCAAGGAGAAATGCACCTAACATTTGTGTTATTTGGCAATGTTGAGAGTGAGAGACAAATATTAAGCAGATAGTGAAACCCATTATGAGGTAACTAACTGACAAGCTGCTGGAAGATCTATAAAGTGTCCTTTCATTCTCGCCTGCCCTCAGATGGGCAGGTGCAGGCAGTAAGGCAGGAGTGTAGAAAGAAACTCTTAGCCCTCCAGACAGTATAGTCTCCAAAGCTGACATTATGGTCACATAGCACAACCCATAAACCAGCTCTTTCCTGTCTGTCATCATTCTCGCCTTATTGTCCTGGGCTTTGCTTTGTTCACTGTGAGCGGGCATGCTCCATTCCTCAGCCACATGCCAGCAAACATGCTGGCATGCTGCCCAACCTAAGTACCATGTAGGCAGGATGGCGCCTCCAATACTTAAAACAATATTTAATGCTTTACATCATTGTGGGCCTGTAGATTATTTTCTAAATCCATGAAGCAACAGTGGATCAGCACGTGGTTTGCTAATGCTGCACAAGGAAATAATGCATGAGGGGAAGAGATTAGCATGAAGCACTTAAAATTACAGTTGGCATTAGCTATAGAATAACACACAGCATGCAAAGACCTATACCTCCCAGGCTCCTCAGTGCACCTAACAGTGAACTCTGAGAGAGGCATATAAGGCTGCAAAAGCTTCACTATTCTAATTCTACCCTCCCATATCACTGAAGGAAATATCTTTAGGAACTGCTTAGACAAATAAGATTGCTAAATATTAGCAGGAACACTGTTTTCATAAGAGAGGACACAAGTGTAAGGTAAAACCTGAAAGACAAGCCTGCTTCTTGTGCACAAGTTAAAAATCAATGTGACAGACAGGGAATGACATGCACTGGTTGATCCTGAAATGTACTACAGACCTCAAGTTTGTAAGTACAAAGCATCATCAGATTGTTCTTTCTGCCACTAGTGTCAAGAACGGTATCATAAGTGAAAATGTTTTGCATTTAGTAATATGAGAGTTACCTCGAGCCACAAGAGGATATCTAACATCATTTTCCCAGCTATATTTGCTTGTTCAATGATCAACTCTTATGAAATTAGTTTTGCAGGATTAGTGATAAGTCCCCTTTGGTTGCCTTATATTTGTCACTGGTGAGAATGACAGTAGGGAGTATATCTGCATTTCCTGAACAGAAGTCTGACAATGAGATGAGAATCTGTCCAAGGTGATTAGTGACATTCATTGGCCTTGAGGTCAAGTGACACTTCAGTCTCAAATAATGTAGTTGAAGAAGCCACCCATATATTTGCATAGTAACTTCTTAGCAGGTAGTTATAGCTGAGACTAGCACTAGACACTGCAGGTATCTAAATTAACTCCAAGAGCAGCTGCAAGAGAACTAAGGCAGCAAAGTACTGAAGTTCCTCTTAAAGGCAAAGAGTTGTCAAAAAGAGGGATTAGCCATTTAGCCACACAAGCAGCCACCTCTGAAATCCAAGTGCCTTGGTCCTACTAAGATCCTAATGCAAGTACAAGCTATTCTTGTCACGGTGACTAGCCCTGTACTTTTCAGTATAGTGATTAAAAGACACTGAAGATTTAGCCCTAGCTATTGTGTTGCAGTCATTGACCAGAAGTGAAAAGAACTCATGGAAGCAAAGATCAAGTAGATAATAGCAAACATTCCTTCCCTTGAAGGAGACATGACAGCAGAGTAGCTTCTCTATGTTTCAGTACAAAAAATTTTTAGGACCAGTCTTCAAAGAAAATGTGATTTTACTTAAGCATGTTTCAACTCAACAGTTACTATTTAATTACTTATGTGAACTGACTCTAAACTCAAGTAGTGTTGGGCAAGATTTAACTAGAAAAGCCTTCCAAGCTTATTGGGGTATATATCCTGCCCTGTCCCATCTACCCCCATGCCCCACCTGATGTTATAGAAAACTCTATGGGAACTCAGGTACTGACCACTCTGGCCACTCTTGTTCATTTTCCCACTTCATACCTTTCATTCAGTGGTCAGAATTATTTTTGGATACCAAAACTTGATTTCAGACCTTTTTTCGCTCTACCAGGCTCACAGGACAGTATCAGCAGCTCTCTATCATACATGCTTACCCTACCCTGCACATGAAGCAGCAGAGACCATCTTTCAAGGGTATCTTGGAACTACACATGACTTCTGAATTCTACCCTGCAAAAAACAGATTTCTTACTTCTGTCACTGTCTTGTTCTTCGAACACATTAATGTCTTTCTTATTCTCTACAAAGTTTCTCTGGCCCCAAATAAATTTCCTGGCCTGTCCAGCTACCAACCTGAAAAAAAAATCATTATTCACAAATCTCTGGTTTTCAGAATTCTGCTCAAAGGTGTGTTTACCATGTAGCCTTCAGTACTTTCAGTATTTTCTTAATGCTGCAAGAGCTTGTCCATGTACAATTCTCAACACTTACCCTCTTCAAAGACTACTGACTACTGCAGTCACCTAGTAGTGTTTTCTCTGCTTATTTACAGCACTACAGTAAAATGTATTTTTGTAGTTACCTGTCTCTTAGCAAGTGTCATCACCTCACACGCAGTGCAACTGTTACTTTTTCTACATTTTTACATTCTACTTTACTTAATGGCATTTTCCCATTATTTCTCTGTAGAGGCCTCCAGCTGGATTAAAAAAAAATGCATCTAAAACAATTGTGCTCCAGAGACATATGCTTACCCTATGACTGCAAAATTATTTCCTCTAAAATTTGATAGGGTGATGTGTTCTACTTTGTAGTATGATCTGTTTCAACTGTGTTCCAGCAAGGTAGGTAATCCTACTCTGTCCCAGTTTTATAAGAATCCAGGCTATTTAAATTAATAGCATAAAAGTATAGCACTTGCCATAAACATGGAACAGTTGCTTTATTGCACTTGTCAAATGCATTCCACTCTTTGGTCACAGTTATGGTCAAAGAATTTAACAAAAAATTAACAAGCAATTCACAATAAAAAGGAACTCAAAAAAAGCCTAAGCTGGAGAAAGCATCATATACCCTATGTGTCTGCATTATTTTTTTTTCCATCCTGCTTCTCAACTCTTAGTTTAGGTGCTTTCTTACAAGCCCCATCTCTTGTTCAATACAAATTCCAGAGTGGAAAAGCTCTTCCCTTCAGCCTCCTAATAATTATGAAGTGACTAAACAAGAAGTTCTAGAGGTGTTTACCAAGCTCATTTCAAACTGTTTTTCTGGCTCTATCTACACTGTCCCATAGACCAGCAAGGAAGAGAAAATGCCATCCTCACTTACTGAAACACACTCATGACCAGCTTTGTGGAGGACACAACCACCTGTGAGAAATCTCACTGCTTCCATGGTTTAAAGCACCCCTGGGCACTTTGCGTGGCCTCCAGCTATTCCCATCTGCCCTATGGTGATGAAGGATGACGGCTTAAGAAGTATTGTCCTAGTGCCCCCAACTCCTCTGAGGGCGAAGTAGGATCTGCAGGCAGTCTGAGCTCTTATTGGGTGCTGGCTCCTTACATGAACACCACCACAGGACTCAGTCAGCATCTTGGCAGAGGGGTGTCCCAAAATTCACATGCTTCAAGACATTTGCCTTAGACAAACCCTTAAGATCAACAGGTTCAGAATTATTCTGAGCCCTGACACAGAGCACCACCTCAGATGAACAAGAAGCATCATCCAGGTTTCTTGAGACCATCCACTCTGGAGGAAAGCATCCATGACTTGTACTCCACACTTAGGAAGAGAGGACAGCAACACTTACACAGCTCCTTTGAAAACCATTGCCGATGGCAAAAGATTAAGAGAAAGCATGAGTACAAATATCCCACTTTGAGAAAAAGTGAACTGATGCTGCAGACAGGATAAAGATCTGCCCTATTTTCTGTGCACAGAATGGCTGACAACATCACTGCCCAGGTTATTAACCTAGATGGCTCATCACGTGTATAGTCATCTGCCCACAGGTTAGCTTTAAGTTCCAGGGATCTGAGGGAGAATCCTCAGGTTGCTGCACCCACATGGAGCAGGACTGCAGCAGTCAAGTCCCGTAGCACTGCTGGCTCCACACCCACACCCTACTGCCTTGAAGCTTGGCCACTGACCAAACACTTTAAAATTGAAAAAGTTCTCTTCTCTTGCAGCAGTCAAAGAAGAACTGTGGATAGAAAGAAACCCGTAATGTGGTACTTAGAAAGTAAACACCTCTATTTTTAAAGCACTACAACTGATCTGAAAAATTCATGTGTTTCCTACAGCAGAGGCAAATACCTTGACAGATCTGCTATAAAACAAACAATTTACCATTTTGATGTGGCATGGTGGTGGCAGAAAGCATAATTTTATCTGCTTTTACTGCACTGACCTCTGCACCTTTCCATCATAATTTGAGAAGCAGATGTGTATTTAAGACTCACAACACCCTGCTAGGCTCCTCTGTCTGCCAAGGATGGCGAGTGTCACTCTTGGTCATTAGCACTGAGAAGGCTGCTGCAGGGGAAGACCCAGTGCCCCCTGCTTAAGACAGGTGCACACCACTGTCACATCTCAAATGTGCCCTTTGAGCTCATTACCAGTATTGTCATCAAAGCAGACTATTACCAGTAAGTGCAACACCACACACAAGACACCCAGGAGCTTGTATTTCACATCTTAGTGGTGCCTGTCAATAGCTTATTTTCTTCCAGAAGCATAGCTGGAAGCATTCAAAGATAAGGTAGTAGGGTCAGAGCAGAAGATGCCGCAGGAACCTTTTTGTTTGTTCTCAAAAAGGAAAATAAAATATCCTATTAAAATTAATTTGAAGTCAGCAAATGTTTTTTTCTTCAAGTCTGCCACAAGTCTACTCAAGGACTATTCTCACATGCAAGCTGTAAAAGTCATAATATAGCAAAAACTCATGATGCTTTTGCTGAAAATGAAAAAGTTTAAGAACACAAGTGTCTAATACTTGTCAGCTATGGGTGTATTTCAGTAATCCTTCAGGCCCAGGGGTCCATATGAAGGTCCCGAACACTGCGTGTTACTTGAGAATGCAAGGGAACCTCCACCACATTAGCATTTTGGCCCTGATCCAAGAAAGCACTTAAGCACATGCTTAACTTTAAGCACATGAGTGCTCCCATCCACATAAAAGGGCCACTTATTCACTGAAAACTAAGCATCTGCAGAAATACTTTACTGTATCAGCTTCTTCACTGAGCATCTTACAGGATTACATCCTATCAAGTGACGCTCTGGAAGAAAAAAAAAAATACCACCTAAACAGAAGTTGACTTCAGACAGGACTGCTGATTGCCAAGGCCTGCCTAAGCACATATGGCGCTCTGCTATGGAGGCCCATGTCCTCCCCAGCTCTCGCAACAGCTGCATCGCAGTGAGGAGCCTCTCCCAAAGGCAATGCGTGTTTAGAGCTGTTGGCTCAGCCTTTGCCATGTGGTTCTAAAAAAAGGAGTGTAGAAACTACTCACTTTGACCTAAAGCTTGCTTGACTGAAGGTTGGGATGTAAAAACACAGACCTGCCACAAGACTCTACGCTGTCTACACGGGGTGAGAGTTTCTTCCAGTTAATGTGAACAAGGTATTAAGGTGAAAACAGCAATCTACTCCAGGTCGGTTGCTTTGTATTAGACCCTAAAGACCTTAAACTACATACTGGAGGAGATGGTAAGGGGATAAAAGCAGCACAGAAATTAATGTGTACAGGCAGAGGGTAAGGCAGTAAAAAACAATTTTAAGCAGGTGGTGGAAAGAGATTGGTTCATATGCATTTTTGGACGATCATCACAATCACAAATCTTTACTGTAGTTCAGGTTCCCACAGTAGAGAGACTCATCTATTCCTCCAGTTACATTTAGAAAAGAGAAATTACTCCCAGTGACAGATAAGATATCTCTAAGAAAAGTTCCTGCCCAAACACCTTGAAATGAAGCCTGCTTATTGCCTCTTTCTCGGATGCTAGAGCTCCCTCCTTGGGAAAGCAGCAGGGGTGCTGAGGGCAGGATCCCAGTATGAGCAACTGGGGAACTGTGGACTCAGTTTTAAGTTCCACAAAAAGCACTTGCCTTAACACTACAACTTGAATTTAAGGTTATCGTGACCATTACAGAACACAGAACCAGTTTTAAAGTAACGGTTACCAATTAGAAGCTACTAATGCCAGTTTGCTAGTGGCAGAAGTTTAACGACACATTTGAAGGAAACAGCAAGATAGTAGGTTTTGGTTTATACTGAAATACTAATCTGATCAAGGCTGTTGGACCTGTCTGAGCAGCTCTGCTCCAAGATGCAGAACAAATCCCTCCTTTGCAGTGCATTTACATGGTGCTGCCAACCCAGCCTGAAGTCAGGGCATAAACAGTAGACAGCCCACTTTAGAGAAAAGCAAATGTTTCTGTTTCTGCACTAAGTTGTAAAACAAGATGCTCTTGAGCAGAGAATGCGAGTTATTTGCACTTAAGTCACCAGATGGCCACCCACCATGCAGGTCTCCTACCTGCTGCTCCACACCGGGGTACACCCTGCACGCAGGACACCGGCACAGGCACCTGTCAGCCCCTGTGATTTGTGACCCATCTGACACGGTTGGCTGCAGCCACTGTTTACAGCCTGGTGTCACTTTTGGCTGTGTGTGTTCCAGCTGCTCTTGTTGGGAGCACTTTCCTTACCAGTTCAGATCAAAGGCTGCACCAACACAAACACAGGAGTTTTACAAGTCAGTCAGCTGTGTGGCACAACCAAGGTGTGCCTGAGATGCTCCTTAACATTTCTCGCACCATACTTAAACTTGTGATTAGCTTGTGCAAATATTAAGATCAGGTAGATGGGAGCTACCAGCCACAATGTTACACCAGAAGACAAGGTGACTTTAAGCAGGACTGAGTAAGTAGTTTTGGATGCATATATAGGACCAAGCCATGGTTCTTACACAGCTTTTTACAGAGCACCAATGCAAACCAGCTCTTTTTACTGCCTATTTAGATACATGGACTACTTCAAGATTTGGATATACAACCTCCTGGCATGTGACAGAGGATTTCAAGTAGAACTAATCTTGCATAACAATCCAGCACGCGGGTTTTGTTAAGCAAGAAACAGTGATGCGACACATGTGGGATAGAGTCACTTACGGGATGAAGTGAATGCAACAGCACTCAAAGTTTCCTGCACCATTATTTTGCTGGTGACTCCCAGCTTCAAAGTTTTACAAGGAATAAGTCAGTCATTTCCACATTTAACTACTTCACTTTGAAAGGAAAGTAAACTAGGCTTAACTATTTTCTTTCCACATATATCTGGTAGAGATACATTTATCATCAAGAGATTCTCCTCCTGCTCTTCCCCGCCCACTTAACAACTCTTGACATTGTGTGGCCCCTCTATGCCAGCATATTGTTTGTGCTTTTTGAAAGAGCCTTCTTTAAAGTATGACATGTTTATGTAACACACTGATGGCTAACACAGGCTTCATCTCAGTAGGGCATTGGGGATGGTGTCACAGAGGAATGCTCTCCCCTGATTTATGAGCATGTTATAGTTATTCAGGTGGAGTGGCAGGACCTGGTAGTAAGCACCATCTTACAGATCAAATGTATTTTAAGTTCATAGATCAGGCCAGAGCACTACCAATCGCCACAGGGTTGCAGCAGGGTTGTGGCAGTGGAAAGTAAGCCCTCTATTTTTTAAATGAAAACAGTCTCTGAAAACAAGGAGTTGCTCCCCTCCTTAAGCCTTACTAACCAAAATCTTGCACTGTTCTTACAAACCCTGTACTGCAATTTGATGATGGCACATGTGCAGATTCAGAGAGATACTTAGGCTAGCCTACATGTTTGACTTATTACACCTTTCTTTTTGTAAGTCCAATTTGCTTGACTGTTTTCAGATATTTAACTACTTGAAGAAAACCCTTTCACTCTTCTTTTAATCAGCTTTACTTGTAATGGGTACAAGTTGAAGAGTTGTTCGTAGACGCGTATGACTGAAGTCTCCATGTTTATAATCCCATTCACTCTACACTGTGCCCTGCTATAGGAAACAAGCTTTGGAGCACCACCTGCTTCCCAGCAGCCAAGACCCATGCCCAGTGTTTGGCTGGATCCTTTCTATACAAGGTGTTTACTTAACACTTACGACTCTCAGAGAAATAATGGTGTGAATAGCTTTGCAGTTTGTTCACATCTGCAGTTTGCACCTTTAATTAAGAAGTGTTCAGCTGTATTTTCACAGAATCACTAGGTTGGAAAAGACCCACAGGATCATCGAGTCCTACCATTCCTATCCATCACTAAACCATGCCCCTCAGCACCTCATCCACCCATCTTTTAAACACCTCCAGGGAAGGTGACTCAACCACTTCCCTGGACAGCCTATTCCAGTGCCAAATGACCCTTTCCGTGATTTTTTTTTTCCTGATGTCAAGCCTGAACCTCCCCTGGCAGAGCTTGAAGCCATTCCTTTTGTCCTGCCCCCTGTCATTTGGGAGGAGAGGCCAGCTCCCTCCTCTCTACCACCTCCTTTCAAGTAGTTGTAGAGAGCAATGAGGTCTTCCCTCAGCCTCCTCTTCTCAAAGCTAAACAACCCCAGTTCCCTCAGCTGCTCCTCATAAGACTTGTTCTCCAGCCCCTTCAATTCCCCTTACATTGTTCAATTCCCCTTATGTTGTTATACCACCTCTGACATTATCAACCTGACAACACAGCTCTGTAAACTTGTTATCATATAAAAGCCTAAGCTGAATTAACACATCTCCCACAAAGTAACAGGAGTGCAAGTCCTTCACAGTACTGTAAGAAGCAGAAAAGAAAAGCAGGAAAATAAGTTCTCCCTAACATTAAAACTCCTGGTATTGTTTAAGTGAAGCCATTTAGGATACTACCTGTTTCTAGGAGAAAGGTATAATGACATGACTCCTAAAATTCTGCTTGATAATTGAGTTCTATACCACTGCTCTCCTAGAACTAGCAGAGAGGTTACATTTGCATGCATGATTTCAAGTTAGGGTGTTACTCATCTCTATATTGAGCATAAAAGTAATAAAACACATAATGAGGAAGTCTTCACTAGTTGTTGCTGTCTTGACCAACTCAAAAGTTCTACTCTCTTTCAATGAAGGTAGAACCCCCAACACACAAATTAGGGTAAATAAACAGACTCAAAACTCACCTGGGAAAAGCCGAAAGTCCAAGTCATAAACAGCTTCTGTACATAGCAGTCACATAAGATTATAACCAGCCTACGGCACATGACTTCAACCATTCCACCCAGGTTTCCAGACAAGCAGTTCATATTTACACAAATAAAGGATGATTAACTTCCATACAGATACAACTCTGGCAACAGAGGGAAATGGCAACATAGTCAAAAGCCAAAAGAAGTCAACTATTTTAAACAGACTCATAAAGGGGCTGGAGAACAGGCATTATGAGGAACGGCTGAGAGAGATGGGGTTGTTTAGCCTGGAGAAGAGGAGGCTGAGAGGAGACCTCATTGCTCTCTACAACTACCTGAAAGGAGGTTGTAGAGAGGAGGAAGGTGGCCTCTTCTCCCAAGTGACAGGGGACAGGACAAGCGGAAATGCCCTCAAGCTCCGCCAGGGGAAATTTAGGCCAGACATTAGGAAAAAAAATTTCACAGAAAGGGTCACTGGACACTGGAACAGGCTGCCCAGGGAGGTGGTTGATTCACCTTCCCTGGAGGTGTTTAAGGCACAGTTGGACGAGGTGCTAAGGGGCATGATTTAGTGTTTCATAGGAATGGTTAGACTGGATGATCCAGTGGGTCTCTTCCAACCTGGTTATTCTATGATTCTATAATGCAAGGCCCAGGGGAAGAACCCAAGTCTTAGTGCATTGGAGTATACCTGACTGCTCTTCTGTAAGACTTTCATCTGCATAATAACTTACCTTCATCTGTCATAACTTACCTCTCATCAGCTAAAACACCAGAACAATAAAGCAAGCTTCAAGGTCAGTAAGTTGTATTATAAAAATAATAAAAGCCATCAGAATCTGTTTTGGCATTTCCTTACACATTACCCCTACTGCAGCCATACTGTCATTGTGACTTTCAGGAATGACCTTGTACTTATTATCGGTTTAGGATGAAAACTATCTTTTAGTTTATTAAAACTAAAATTTTATTGCTGCTCTGTGAAAAACTCCACATTGGCAGAGTTCACTTCAACTAGTGGACTTTCCATAAGCCTCAAACTTCCCTACTGCTCTTCCCATCAGGCTGCTGTACTCCTCCCTTCCCACAGCACCTGTTACCTTGGCCACAGCAATCCTGCCCATGCCTGTAGCCAGCTCAGACAGGGAGGTTGAAAGGTGCAGTACTCTTGTACTGCACAAAAACCAACTCATAGAGCAGCTCCATCTCACCACTTTGAAAAAAAAGCACTTGACCAAATCTGTTTCCTGATCTGTCCATTCTCCTATACAGTTATAGTCGCAGACTTGGAACTAATCAAGATATGAAACACCAAGTCAGAGGTCTCCCTCAGACTGGTTTCCAGGTAGAGAAGGTTCAGGTGAAACTAATCTGCAAGGCATTTGGGAGCAGAGAATAAAAGGAGTCACCTGTAGCTGAGTTAATTGTAGACAAAATCCCATACTATAGGACAGAACTGCACTGGACTAATTGACTACTCCTGCTCTATTTGCTCAATGCACGACGACCATAGACAGTGGGAAAGCCAACAGTATATGTTTGTTGAGTATGAGGTTATTTTTAGTCTGCTCGGGACTTTGCACATGAGCATAGAAAATACAAATCTATATAAAATCACTCTTCTTTTTTTGAAGCAATTAGTTTAGGGGTAATGATCTTCCAGTTCTACTACCGGTGTTCTTTGACCTTGCTACTTTTTTGTGCCACCGCTATTAGCATACCACAGTTATTAGAATGACTGTGAAAAGGTTCAAAAGACAAGTTTGATGATTATCCCAAAATATTCTATTAGGAATAAAAGATTAATTGCTAAGGACAATTTTCTGATTCCTCCCCCAAAGAAAAATGTCAAGAGAGTAAAAACTTAAAAATAAATCAGGTTTTAGGAATCATAGAATCATAGAATAGTTTGGGTTGGAAGGGACCTTAGAGATCATCTAGATCCAACCCCCCTGCCATGGGCAGGGACATCCCACTAGATCAGGCTGCCCAAGGAGCTATCCAACATGGCCTTGAACATCTCCAGGGATGGAGCATCCACAACTTCCCTTGTCATCCTGTTTCATTTATCTTTTAAATAGTTCCATTCATCTTTTTAATTTCAAAATATTACCACAGAACCACAGACACACAATGGTTAGCATGGACCTTCAGCAGTCTCTACTCTAGCAATTAGAGTGGAGTCATGCTACGTGAAGTTGCTCACGCTTCTAGAGCCAAAATCTAAGCATTTCCAAGGGTAGAGATGGCCTTTCTGGGATCCTACTCCAAAGCCTAGCATATTCTTTGGGAATATTTTCTCTAGCATTTACTTGGAATTTCATTTACTTGGAAGCTAGTGGTGGACAGTGAGTGACAGCACTTGTCCATGCTGAACAAGCCCAGCTGGCTCCTGGTGTATGACAGGCTGCAGCCCCTCACCTTAGTGGTCCATTCCAGTATGACAATATCTTTCTTGTATAACGGAGACCAAAACTGGACACAATGCTTCAGATGCTTCACAAAGCTGTGTGGAGGGGAATAACCACTCCCCTTCACATGCTACTCCTTAGTTGAGTTCAGGATGATGCACTAAAGATAAGGCAACCTACTGAAAACTATTTGTATGGGCAGCTCTATCTGTAAAAGTAGCCAGAAAAAAATGAGAAGTCTGCACAAATCACTGTGTTGGAGTATTAGGCTTCATTAATGTGTTGGAGTATTAGGTACATTAAAAAAGTACATGGATATTTCCATTTATTTCTAATTAACAGTGTGCAAAATTAATGGGTTTTTAACCCAAACTGTGTCACCAATCCTGAGGTTCATGCAATCACTTGTTTTCCCTTTTAAAAAACACTCATAAGTAGTGACATACTATTTTTGTCTTAGCATGAAAGAGGAGACAATAGCCTATGTGGCACAGCAGACAGCAATTATCATTAAAATGTTCTTAGGGCATCACCCTTCTTTGCTAAACAACCTCAGTGTATTATTCAGGTTACATTTCAGCAGCATTCAGAGATATCTAGAAGCTAAAATGATTTGGAAAGGCCTGGTGAGTGGGTTCCTTCTCCAAGACTCACAACTGATCTCTAGATGTTCCAAACACATTCACCAGAGGGTGCTTGTGTGGTACAAGGCCAGGTAGTATGAAGCTGGCTGGCAATCCCATTTAGTGAACAAGCTGTGGGAAAGGAAATAAAGTTTCCTTTTTTCCATCTACTGAAATGCTTTTAGCTCCTTTCAGATTCGTCATAACAATACATTTAAGGAATAATCTAATGCTGGCTTAAACTTGTGTTCAGGACAGACTGCTAAAAATGCCTTTCTCAATTTGATATGCTACACTGATGTATTCCACCCTTCTGGATCTGTTTCATTCCCTTATGGTGGATGAAATTCAAAGGTATTACACAAAGTAATAGCTAGCCCCAAGTGAGGCAGTTAAACCTACAAATCTGGATGTACATGAACATGATGTAGTCAAAGCTAATTTATTGCTCTATATCCATCATCATTCTGCCATTACAAAGTTCTTTCCCCTTCCTCTCAAGGGCTTTTTTTTTCCTTCACTTTACAACATTTCTGACTTCTTTGCACTGATATTCAAAGTTCTAAGGCCCTCTTACATGAACCTAGGCTTCTTCTTCAGGCCTACTGGCATCATTTCCATGCATGTTGTCAAAATTTCTTGCTGTTTTCTTCCAGAGAATGTGTATCTCGAGTTTAGTCCTGAAGATCTGAATTAGACAAAAGTCCTCTGTGCCTTCTGGATACGGGACTGTAGATGTTTGCTGCTCCTGCTTCACTTTCCAAGACCTGTTCTGAAGTCAGCAGAGACAGGAGCAAGGTGCTGTAACTAACTTCTCTCAGGATCTCCTCTGCCCCTGTTTCAGTGGAGGGATGGCTAGATGGGAAGCAGACTCAAACCCTCCTCATGGCCCTCTCCTTTCCAAGCAGAGGGCTAGGCACACCCGCAGAGCAGCACCACACATACTGGCAGCTGGCACTGTCTGTCTCCCAGCAGCAGGGCATTAATAACCATTAACAAAATGTGATATAGTTCCAACATGATGTCAGTGGTATTAACCTCTGTCATTCCTGTAATAGGACTAGTGAAGGACTGGTTTTCTTTTTTTCCTTAAAACTTACCTTTGAAATATTCCGTAGAGTTGAAAACAACAATGGCTACTTAGAATAGCTTTTATTTTCCAATTTTGAAAACAAACTATCTGTTATGAGTAGTGACTATATTGAGCGATGGTTGAATTTATCTCATTCACAATATTTCACCAAGTTTTTTAAAAAAAATGAACCAAATCAAAGCCTTCAAACCCTACAGACAGGTGAGCAGCTTTTGGAGGATACTGAGGATTTCCCACATATTAGAGAAAATAGGTACAAGAGATTTGGGAGTTTTCTGGAACTGGTAGTTTATGAGCAAATTACTTTGAACTGGTATACTACAGCAAATCTGCTATTGCTTTCAGGAGTATAAAATATAAGTATCTTTTCTTCATTCAAACTAGTACTCAGAACATAAGCAATTATCTCCAAATGGTATTCACATAAAGTCTTTTACAATCTACAGAATCCAGGTATGCACTGCTTCCCACTTCAAAATAAAATAAATGCCAACTCTATAGACAGATGAGATAAGGTCTGTGGGGAGAATTAGTATCATTTATTACAGTAATAAAGATAACTGGAACAAGATACAGTTTTCCATGTATTCAACCACATTTACGTTCTTAAATCACTAACAGGATGATCTCTTATTGTGATGATTCAGGGTCAGTATGCCTTAAGATGACTTGAAAGATTGCTGGATTTTCAAGACTGTCCTTTTTTTGTAGTTACAGATTAAGAAAGTCATATTTCCAATGACCACATACTTTTTTATTTACTGGCAAAGTAAATAAGGTATGAGATACACCTAATCCAAACTCAAGTTAAGTTACAACCCTGTACTTCCTACAAGGCTTTAAGATGTCCACGTTATCACAATGAAATCTTTGGTTCTAGAAAACAGGACGGGGTAATCAGATACATATCTGCATGGCAAGCTAGTCCCGGCCATCTCTGGGTCTACGCTCATGCCTAACAACTACAGGTACACGGAGTAGATGTGTAAGACCAGATGGAATGGAAATCTTTTGTACTCCCATGCACTTTATCAGTCACAAAATGCAGTTGTTTCCCCAACTCCAATTCAACATGGTTGTTGGTTTTTGTTTTTTTTTTAAAAAAAAGCTTTCTCTCTCAAAAGAAGCCCCAAAAGTTCATGTGATGTACACCTTCAGTTGAAAATTGAATGAGGATACAGAAGACTTGCCACTTTTGGTTCCTGTATGTAGAGCAGCTGGTCCCAGTGGAGTAAAGGAAAGGAAAAATCACTTCTGTGAATGACACAGCAACAAGGGATACTGCAAGAAAAGTGAAGTCCTCTCTGTACCAGCTCAGTACAAACCTCCATCACAAGGAGCAGTTCTAGGTGAGTGCGCTGAATGCAGAGCACAGCATAGACACTGCGGTTGTGTACGGAAGCAGATGATAGAAAGGAATGGATGCAACATTTGCAATTCTTCGCCCTATTGCAGACCTCCTGAGAAAGCACATGCCTCAGGTTAAATCAGGTTTTAGAGACACCCTCTACCAGGCAGTGGATCAGCCAGCAGCACCTCAGTGAGAGGCAAATCCGCATCCTTGTGGAAATGGCAGAAGACTGATTAATATAATCACGCGCCCTTTCTAAGAAAAGGTAGCAAGAGACAGTGAGGAGTACAAGTACTGTACAAACGTACAAGTGTCTTCCTCTTTTGGCAGAGAAAACAAGGAGTAGATTCCACATGCCCACCCCTCCCCAGATCACAGCAGTCCATAGAAGTAGGGGGGAGAAGGCGATTTCTGTAAAGCCTATGCCTCTGAGGCAGCAGCAGGGCAAGAGCTCAGTTTTATGACTCTTGGCCCCAGTACAATTTACCATTTACAAACTAATCCTCCTCCGTTTGAGAGCACAAGACCTGCTAAAGCTCTCTTGTCCACTTCTCTGATTCTTCATTGTCCACACTGACAGAGAGAAGCCGAAGACCTAATCGGTGTGTAATTCAATCGCTGTCCAGGCTGTGTCATAGCACAATGCTCTACTTGTAGTGCCACGGGTTAAGTCAGCCAGCTACTGTTATGCACCACAGCAGGTGTGAAGAATGTCACTCCTTCTAACTGTATGTTACCATTCCGTCAAAGTCCATTTCTGACACTACTTTCACTCACCACTTAAGGATTGTTTTTCCTACTGGCAGCAAGCTAATTGTTGGCTCTGTGGTAAAAGGGCACTTTCAGTATTTTTGACCCTGAATTGGGAATTCCTGCACATCATAACATGGGCTTCATACAAAGTAAAACCCTCTGTTCTACAGATCCCCAAAACATCAAGGCCTGCTTTCTAAAAAGCTCTTTATTTCCTTAGTCTTAATCTAGCAATTAGCAATTTTTGACTTACTATACCTGAAATGTTTCACTCTGTTGTTCCTCAGCAGACAGGACATTGGACATAGCCACACACCTCTTGGGAATGGCTTGAAACTGTGAAACTCCTTGGTACCTAATTACATTTAAGTCAGCAAGAGACAAGCACTGATTTATCCAAAGTTCTTCTCCACCCCAAGTTGGCTAAAAATCTCTGGAAAACAAAATTAAATGTGCTGCTGCACTTAAACACAGATCTCGGGTCACTCTGAAAACGGCATTTGGTTTGCTTTTTTAAAAAAGAAAATACTACTTCAAAAGGAGTAGAAAGTTGCACTTCCATTTTTCTTGAGTTCTACTATAGTGCAAGGAAGCTGAGGAAGAGAAGTACAGAGGAAGAAGGCAGGGCAAGAGCTGCCATTTCATAACCACTGAAACAGCAATAAGTGTGTCTATCACCCAGCTATGCTGATAAGGAGACAGTAGGAAAGTGTTGCTGATAAACCCACAGCAGCACAAGTGAACTGCAATTTACTCAAAGTGGCAAAAAGCACAGGGATAGTAACCAGGAGGACACCAGAAGACATCTTCCCCTCACACAGACATGTATCACACACTCATAATAGTCATGTGCGATGTTTCTTTCCATGTGTAACAGTGACATGTCCAAGGGATGTACACACAGAATGAGCACAGAACCTCCCCGCCCCCCATTGCTAATGCAACTATCTCCTTAACAGCCTTGAGAATTTCATTCATGAAGTGTTTCTGGTGTTATTTCTCTAATTCCTTAATTTTCATGTAGAAGCAATACAAATAAGAGGAAAACCTGCTAGAAGAGCTATGCTGGGATAGAAATTGTACAGGCCTTGTACCTACTACAGCAGGAGTAGTATTTTGTCCAAAAGAACAAGTGAAGTGAGCTGGATAACCTGACCATGCTAAGAAGTGGATAAACCAAAATGGGAACAATTTCCCTGAGATACACAGATGATTTTAAATCAACAAATGTGCTATGCAATTCTATACAGGAATTATAGTTATCAATCCTACCTAATCTTGTAATGGGATGAAATGCTTTCCCACACTGTCAGATCCTGAGAAAGCATCAAGGAGATGAAGAAGGATGACCCATCTTCTTGCCACTTGCTACAGAAAAGGTTGTAATATTCATTATTCAAAATATGAATTGGACATCTGTATTTACAATGTTTAACAAGTCTTGCTTAGTGCTGAAGCCAAGCTTCTCTTTTCACCCATACTCTTCTACTGTCATCATTGACGGCTGATTTCCAAACATGGCCAGACACAGTTTACATGGCAGAGGTCAGGAGACATTCTTGCATCCTGAGTCAGGGTTTAGTAATGCCATATGCCAAGCCTTAGAAGCATGTGGAGCATTTGCAACTGAGTACCTGCGGAAATCCCATTTCCTGACAAAGAGAGGACTCCAATATTCATGTTTTTCTCCTGTTCTTAGGCCATGCTGTAATGAAATATGGCCTGAATAATCCTTTTATAGCTACATGGGGAAATGTCCTTGCTTAGCATTTAACCCTCCGTATGGAGATTCCCTGGATCGTCGATGGAGCAGTCAGCAAAGACACACAGAATAAAAAGCCTGGCTGATGGGATATGACTGAAATCATGCACACGGTAGGGACACAAAGTGGACATGCAGGTTATCACAGAAACTGAAAGGACTCTGGTAACTTTAGTGAATACAGGCAAAAGGATAGGACTCCAAGGAGTCACATTGAATTTGGTGTTAATGCTGACAGTGACATAAGCAGGAATGGCCAAAACGGTGCATGCTCAAGGAAAGGGAGGCCAGCAGGGCTGTCACTGGCTGCATGTGAATAAATAGAATGCAGGACTGCATGGAGATCTCTGCTGGATCGGTGATAACAGTCCAAGGGGAAGAAGTGGAAGTGACCTGGAAGGGGCTGGCTGTGAGCCTTGCAATAGGGATAACTTTGAATAGTTTATACTGTTAAGAGTGTCTACTCTGCAAGGTGCTCTGCCAGTACCTCCTGCTGCAAATCTGGGTTGCCCTTATTCTGAGTTGCTTCCTTCTTCCCTTTGAAAGCCATGATTCCCATACCTCATGAAACTTGTATCCTTGTCCTCTCACCTTCACTCTAATGCAGGGTTACTGCCGCTTTACATCTGACATGGGTTACCTTTTCCTCCTTCTCAAACTCTGGCTGCTACCTCCCAGTCATCTACATCTCTGTATGCGCCCCCAAGTCCGCTCACCCTCCATTTTCCAAATACTGCCCCAGGTGCCTGCTTCATAACCCCAAATTATCTCTGCTTTTGTTTTCTTCCCTCACTGCTGGTTTTGGTAGAATGACTGTGAAGCCAGGTCGGGTTATCACACGTAGCAGACTACTAGCCTGTACACTTCTGCAACTCCTCTCACTTTTTCCAGACAGCTCGCTGGAACATTAAACCAATGACTTCAAACACTGAACAACTGTGAAGCACTATGAGCCCCCAGGATTTCTCACACACTGTCATGTACCTGTATCGTATCATCAACTGACAGTACAGGCTTGGCAATTTAGTGGTTCTTCATCCTCATTTCGGGAACCACCTTCCGCCACAGTACTGTGCAGCCTCAGTGCATGCAGTCTGACAGCCAGTACTTCCCCATTTCCACAAGGAAATGCTACAACTTTTGTCTGCTAAATGCAGGGTATGGAAGTCAGATCTACATGACACACTCCTTTTCCCTTCCTTACTGCTGAACAGCTCTTCCTCTGAGTATTTCAGAGGACCCCTTCCTCTTGGCCATGACAGTGTACATGCAAACAGCTGCTCCGGCTGGATGAAGCACCTGCTCTGGACAACAGCAGCTGGAGTTCATTTTGGGTCCAAAGGGCCGAGGCCAAGCAGGCTGACCGCATGTGCACTAATCCAGTATCATCATCAACTCCACCAACAACAGGTGCCTCTTTGAAGAGGGAAGGAAAAACTATTTGGGGAGGAATCAGAGCTTTATAAGGGACATTGTGGGCCAAGTCCTCAGCTGGCACATGCTCAGTTAAAGCATTTACTCTCTTGAAGTAAAGTTCATATAGACCAACAAAAGATTCAGTCCACTCTCAGTGGACTCTTCTCCTTTTTGATTTATTAAGGATTTTTCACCTCTTCTCTTTGCTCTGCACTGATCTTCCTTTAAAAAAAAAGAGGAAAGAAAACTTCTAGTCCCTTGCTTCAGACTGAATGGCTGAAAGTCACAAGCTATATATACCAGACTTCGACACCCCCCTGTACATAGGTAACACAATCTTACCAGTGCCTGACAAGACGTGTCCCTCAGTTCTGCTGGGGTCCTGGAGTCCGAATCAGGAGCATGCTCCAACAGGAAGAAAGGCAATCTTATTCTGGAACAAATCAAATCAAACCCCATCAAGGTCCCTTAAGAGCAGTCTTTCAGCACAGGCATCACAGGAATTGCTATGCATCTGCTCAGACCGATGGTCCACATGGCCCAGAGCACTACATCAGTGTATGGCCTCTATAAAATGACACGGGAAGAGCACAAAAAACACCTGCCAGAAACAGCTATTAGCCAAATTGGCTCCAAGGAAAATTTTCTTCTCTCATTTTGCTAGAAGCTGTTTTATGACTCAATTCATACCAATCTCTTTTTAAAGTCCCTGTTAGTATATTAATGATAAATGCTTGTATTAATTAAAGCCTCTATTTTTTTCTAAGTCCTGCCATTCTGAGTTTCAAAGGTCAGTTGCACAAATCTGGCACCACTCCTTGCAGTTACTCTTCTGCCTGTTTCTAGAGAAACTGGAAGTTCACTGGAGCCTGAGAATGGAGCTGGATCCACAAAGATAGCACTGCAGAGCCCTGCCAAAAGCACTCCGCTCACACAACATGAGTAAAAGCAGGTTTTTCCAAGTTCCTGTTGATGCACTATTAGAGGAAAACATGACCCTGCTACAAGCTGCTCGTGTCAACCAGTCACAACCTTCATGACTTTGTATTCCAAAATTTATTTTCCTGAGTCATATGTCTTTTAATGCATGAGTTCCCAAGACCTAGATTTGTTTAAGTCACTTTCCTCTTCGGACCATGTCTCAACTGGATTATGTTACAAAAAGAAGCAAAGTGGAGATAAGTTTTATGACCAGAGCTGCTGGTGAGAACAACACAGGCAGAAAAAATAATCTCCAATTCATAAGTTACTGGCATCTCATCCACAAGTACACACAAGCGTAAATTGTACTGTGTTGGCTTGCCCACTCAAATAAGTCTCCAAGAATTTCCCTTGACAAACACTACAGTACAGGCTAGACAATGCCATTTCCTCACCAATGTAGAGACATTCACACAACCACACAGGAATGTCCAGTGCTAGACACATATTCTCAGCTGCTGCAGACTCACAGATTCCCTTTGAGGCTTTAAACACTTCCAAAGTTGGAAACATCAAACATAGAAAGATGGCAACATTGCACACTTATCAGTTTTGTCCACCTATATGCCTGAGGGAACCAGGTGGTAATCACCACTTTGTACACTTAATAATGAACAGCATGGATACATGTTACTGCCCCTCACAGTAGAAGTCATAAAACACTCCCAGCATCTGACGGTCACAGAGCTCTTCCTAACCCTCTGAATCCTCTCTGTGGCTTGCTGTCACTGGGCACATTTCATGCAAGCCAGCTGCACAGGATTTATTCAGCCACTTTTGGAGTATCAAAGATAACTTTTTTTTTGCCTTTGCCCCAGGCAGGCGCTTGGTATGCAGGATTTAAATCAGAGAACAAAATGTTCTGTGAAATTTGCAAATACTCAGCACAGTAATTTCTAAATTCTAAAAAGGATAGCAACTGGAACTAGTGGTTTAAAAATAAAAAAGTAAGGCATTTCACTGCATCACTAAGCACCCTTAGCAAGTTTGCAGATGACACTAAGCTGGGGGGAAGTGTCGATCTGCTGGAGGGTAGGGAGGCTCTGCAAAGGGACCTAAACAGGCTGGACCGCTGGGCTGAGTCTAATGAGGTTTAACACAGCCAAATGCTGGGTTCTGCACTTGGGGCACAACAACCCTGTGCAGAGCTACAAGACTGGGAGAAGTCTGTCTAGAAAGCTGCCTGGAGGAGAGGGACCTGGGAGTGTTGGTTGACAGCCGACTGAACATGAGCCAGCAGTGTGCCCAGGTGGCCACAAAGGCCAATGGTATCCTGGCTTATATCAGAAATGGTGTGACCAGCAGGTCCAGGGAGGTTATTCTCCCTCTGTACTTGGCACTGGTGAGACCGCTCCTTGAATCCTGTGTTCAGTTCTGGGCCCCTCACCACAAGAAGGATATTGAGGCTCTGGAGTGAGTCCAGAGAAGAGCAACAAAGCTGGTGAAGGAGATGGAGAAAAGGCCTTATGAGGAATGGTTGAGAGACATGGGGTTGTTTAGCCTAGAGAAGAGGAGGCTGAGAGGAGACCTCATTGCTCTCTACAACTACCTGAAAGGAGGTTGTGGAGAGGAGGGAGCTGGCCTCTTCTCCCAAGTGACAGGGAGCAGTAAAGAGGGAACGGTCTCAAGCTCCACCAGGAGAGATTTAGGCTAGAGATTAGGAGGAAGTTTTTCAAGAAAGGGTCATTGGGCATTGGAATAGGCTGCCCAGGGTGGTGGTCAATTCACTTTCCCTGGAGGTGTTTAAGGCACGGGTAGACAAGGTCCTGAGGGACATGCTTTAGTGTTTGAAAGGAATGGTTGGACTCGATGATCCGGTGGGTCTCTTCCAACATGGTGATTCTATGATTCTATGATTCATTAGTTTCAAATAAAGAACCTTTTCATATTTTTTTTCTCGAGCAGTTTCATTTGAACTTTGAAAGGATTCTTTTTCAAATAAAAATCTGTGAAAAGAGTTCTTTTTTTTGTGACTATGAAAGTTAAAATATTTAAAATCATTACCTCTTCACCTGCAAACATTTTGCACACTTGCTACCACATCTGTGGCTTTAACTCTTCTCTCCTAAACCAAGCAGCAAATGGTATTAAAACATTTAACACCCAGGAGTACCTGTACTTCAAAAACAGGTGCTCTTGGCATTAACAGAGACTCTATGAGCATTAGCAGCATAGAGGAGCAAGACAATAAATGGTTTCAGGGCTTTCGTCCCTTGCCTGCAGTTTACTTCTGCTGGTCTAAATATTCTGAGTAGGTACAAAGCGCATCGGCTCATGCTCACCTCAAAGAGGTAGGTCTGATGCTTCCTCAAGGGCCACAGAGTACATCTACCAAAGTTTACATTGCCTGGAAGGCATTACCTGCAGTCACTGACTTCAGATGGCATAGACTGCACACATAAAAAAAAAAGGCACTGCCTTTTTCAACACGTCAAATCTTATTTTCTCATTCATCCAAAAATAAAAACAGATTCTTATTCACAGCTGTGGAAGTGAAGGTAGAGCAGAGAGACAAGGTATACAGATTATGACAGACTGTAGGCAGTTTGGGATTGCACAACCGCCTTATGCAACCTATTGCCTGGGGTGCACCACATGTGTTCAGAAATTCCACAGAATCCCCTTAAATTTGCTCCAGTGCTGAGACCCAGTAGCTTCAATCTGCAATAAATGACTGGACTTACGATATGCCAAGACTGCAAGGATAAGCCTTAAATTTGCTGGCCTATACTTTTTAAAATCTGGCTTATAACAATTACAAATTCTCAGAGGCACAGGAACCCTCCCAATTTATTCTAACTTACTACCAAGCACAACCTCTTTAAAAAAAAAAATCAAATGGGTAGAATTAGCCAGTACTACTTGAAATGAGCATTCCACTTACAGTTCAAGTGTATTTATAAGAGAAGAAAAGGAGATTGAAGGGCCAGTGCTGCTGACGAGGCTGAAGCTTGCTCAGTCTGGCTGCCAGCCCTCTGCAGCCATCAGGCAGAGAAGCATGGAGCACAGAGGACCTAGCTCTCCTCACTGCTTCTCTTGTCCAAGCCAAACCACGGGCTTCCTGAGCGCTGGCAGAGGCAGAGCTCTTAAAGACACAGATGAGCTGAGAAGAATGGTCTGCACCCCTAACAATTTTGTAAATACAAGGAGAAAAGACTAGGGGAGGACAACTCAATGTAAGTGAATTGTCACATTTAAAATTGCATTGGAGATTGATACATGTTTAAGGGAAAACAGTGATATAGAGCTCCTAGACACAAGCCAGGTGTGGCTGCAGTGCAGTTTTACCTGCAGCCACTGCACTAAGAAGTCTATGCACATGTATGCAGTCACATACACTCAAACACAGAACACAGTCATGTGCAGCTTGACTTGAGATGCAACAAAACAGTTGGAGGTGTGAAACATAAACCAGGTAAAGACAGGACAGAGTCACAGCCAGGAATCCACCTATGTAGTTAGCTGAGATGCAGTTACATCTCCTTGGTTTGACTGCAGAGCTCCCTGCCCTGCAGACCTCAAACAGGCTGTTGGCATGGAGCCTTCTTGGCACCTACGGAAGGGAAGGTGGGAGCTAAGGGAGAGGATGAGTTTGCCTGAGCCATGTGGTGGCAGCAGCAGCTGGAAAGAGCCTATAGGGAGGAAGAGGACAAAGGAAGGGTGCCTGGGGACCAGCAGGAGAGTGAGGGCAGGTGCTTCGCGGGCAGTATGTGCCCTGAACTCCAAAGTTGAAAAGCAGCATTGAGCATCAGTGGTGGCCTGTGGCTCCCTGCAGTCTTGCAGGACACTGGGCCTCTCAGGGCCCCTGTAACACCCTGCCAAGAAGGAGCTGAGGCTGCCCATCTCCTCATGGCATGACCTGAAGCAAACTCTTTGCTACTGGAAGTGTCTCATGGTAAAAGCATGCATTAATTACACATAATTCAATTTAAACACTGCAGAAAAATAAATCACATGTATTAGGAAATCCTTCTATTTCTACTCTGTGATAGAAGGTTAAAGACAATGGAAAAACTAAGTTTTGGAGTATTTGAGGCGAGTGCCAAAAAAGGTACTACAAAAATTACTTCCAAAATCAAAATTAATCCAAGTATTTTGCAAAGAGAATTTTGTTGTGGTACCTCATTTTAGTAAACTGAATATATACAAGTAGATATAGCACTGCATAGTAATTTTCAGTACCTAAAAGCCCCCAAAACAGGTTCCTGTCTGCTCTGCTTGAGACCAACAAGACCAAGACTCCGACTTCAAAGGGATTAGGCTTTAACTTTTACTTTTGGAACATCTGTCTCTTGTATTGCTAAAATACGGTGATTTCACAGCACTACAACAAACTGGACATTTCCATCTGCTCACTGACATACAAACAAACGTTTTCCAGAATGCCTACCTCACAGTCTGGTCACAGTGCTATTGTCACCCCAGGGCCATCTCATGTTTTGCTGATGACCGGTTTTACTTAGAAACAGTTTAAAAATGTTACATTTCTGTGCTTATTTAAGTAACAACGCCCCAAATTTCAGACTACTTTTTTAACTTTATGAGTCATGTGGTGCAAAAAGGCAACAAAACAACTCAGAAGTCTTGCTGGATTTTCTTCCACAGAAAAAGGAAAAACAAGGAAATAAATATGAACAAACAAAAAACGTGGGATCAGATAACATAAATGAAATGAAGCACCTGTTGAGAATGAAAAAGCATATAATAAAATGGTGTAAGTGACTTCAAGTCCAACACAAGCAACTGTGAATTCATGGGTGTTCATATGAATCATCCTCCATTTCCTGACAGAGAGCTTAGGTTTCACTTAATTACAAAACAAAATCATCAATGAAGAAGGCTAATTCACAGGCATACATGTCATACATTTATTTACTTACTACTTTTTCCCCATATAGCCCCCCCGTTATCACCATAGCTATTGATGGGCACTGAATGCTTACATGTGAAAAAGGTCTGGCAGCATTAGATATACTGTTTGCAAAGCTCATGAAAAGTCTGGCACAGCTAGAAAGCAGCTAGCAGGTGGCAGCTGGATAGAAGCAACAGCCACAATGCTTGCTACCTGTGATTAAAGAACAAGCAATATCAACACAAGATTACGAAGCACAGCTTGAAGAGTCCAGCTTTACAAATGACCAGATACAACTAAAAATTTGCAAAGTAGTCTCAGCAGAAAGGATATTTTCAGATGATTGCTAAATCCCATGAGCAGTAACAGCCCTCTCTGCTGCACTCTGCCAAAGAATAAAAAGAAGGTGGGGGGAGAAGGAAGAATGGCTTGGGGCTTGGTGGGAGGGTTGTGTGATGGTGCATAAAAGAGCTTACTCTGCTGGAATTTTAATTGCAGTTCCATACACTGTGGTTGGTTGGCTTCCCACTCTGCCATACACTTTCAACACATTTCAAAATGTGTTGTACCAAGACCATCCAAAATCATAAAAACAAATAAAGACATCTTTCATTAAGGCATATGTCTAACATTACACATTTAAATAATCCTAAATTATGGAAATAAACATGGTCAATCCTGTTGCCAACCCTTTTTGCAATGACTTGCACATAACTATCTGCTCTTGTTTTTCCTTTGGTCGAGATCACTCTATGTCCAGCCCTTTTCACCTCAACATCAGTTCACTGAGGAAACCTGTGAAGTACCTTCTCACTTCAGGATTTTGTGGGAATAAGGATCTAAACCAGATTCACTTTTTGCATCAAAGTCATGCACAGATATTGTTACCTCAAGCAGGTAAGAAGTTTGCTGAAGCATACAGTTTGGGAGAGAGACACAAGACTTCAACTTCCATTCAGGGCAGGTGGAGAATAAAGCAGCCTATCTTAAAAGCAACCCCACCAGATACCAGGCAGCTGCACATACTCCGTGCCATGTTGAAATTTTGCAACTAAGAAACTGAACAAAGGGTTTATTCTCCAGGATACAGCATTTCTTGAAAACCAAGACTTGAGATCACAAGATTTCCAAACAAATGATACTTTACTCAGTCCAGATACATCCATCATGAGATACCATCTCATTCTATGTACCAAGAATCCTTCTGTTACTTTGTAATGGAATCTTTCCACATTTGATTACAGTACAAGTGACATGTATATCCTTTTGTTCTACAAAGCGCAAAGCAAAATAAATTGAATTATGTTCTCATAAAAAAGAGGTTAAAGAACATACAGAGATTAAATTTAGAGTCAGTGTTAAGATCAGACTAGACATTAGTAAGAAATTCTTCACAATGAGGGTGGTGAGGCACTGGAACAGGTTGCCTAGAGAAGCTGTGGATGCTCCATCCCATGAAGCATTCCAAGGTCAGGTTAGATTGGACCTTGAGCAGCCTGGTCTCATGGGAGGTGTCCCTGCCCATGGCAGGGGGCTTGGAAATGGATGATCTTTAAGGTCCCTTCTAACTCAAACCATTCTATGATTCTGTGATTCCAAGGGATCAGAAGTACACAAATACAGAAACAGCATCGATGAGCTGATATGCTTAGAAATTAATTGTCATGAATGTTCGCCTACGAAAACATAACGATAAGGTTTTCCACAGAGCCATTAGCTAACTTGCTTTCTATTGTGATTTTAGACTTCAAATTATTTTGACTGTCCAAAGAAAGGAGGTCATCAAGTATTCTATTTTGATTAGGGTGCCAATGCCTACACAGACAATACACTTGCTCCTCCTCTTCTGAGACAGTCAAATGATTATTCTGGAATAATAAAACAATAGGAAGTATTTTAACTGCTAAAACAAAGGCAGTTGGAATAGAGGGAGCTAAAAGGTAAGAAGTACATCTTCCCAGCAAAAGTCCTTAATGTCCCTTATTGAGAACTGCAGAACAAGGACATATATTGTTAACTGCCTTGACAATGAATATATTGTAACTTATTGATTTAGGTATTTCTTTTAGCCTTGCAAACCTAACAGGTATGCTTTAATCACATGTAGTTTTACCCAAATGCTTAAAATAAGCACATGCTTAACTGTATTTTTAAGATTAACTTAGCACACTCCTTTGCATTTTATTTGCTGAAACTTTTGATTCAACTTAACAACAGCCTGAAGAATCAGAAGAATGAAAAAGATGGACAACCACAATACACAAAGCAGCTGGAAGAGCATAAAAGATGGAAGAACTGAACTAGAAGTACCTAAGTTTCTCATGGGCAATATTCTCACAACCTTACGTGACTCCTCTCAAAAGATGTGTGCTCTGTTCTAGGCAGTCAGATCCAATAACAATTAAAATGTGCAATGGATGCCTTTAGCATCCGGGGTTTGTGGTGGAGTAGAGTAATTGGCTAGAAAAATATTCCAAGAACGGCATTAAGCTTATATTAAGCCTACTAAAGAGAAAGTCACTGAACAGAAAATTATCATAAGGGTGTTGACATTACTCATACTTCTACTCCATTGACTTGAATCTGTTAAAGGTAAATAAATATTCAAGCCGCAAGACAGAGAGCTCCACCATAGAATCACCAGGTTGGAAAAGACCTCCGAGACCATCAAGTCCAACTATTTGCCACTAAACCATATCCTGAAGTACCTCATCTACTTGTCTTTTAAATACCTCCAGGGGTGGTGACTCAACCACCTCCCTGAGCAAAGTCTGCTAGTGCCCGATGACCCCTTCTGTGAAAAATGTTTTCCTGATGTCCTGTCAGGACCTCCCCTAGCGCAGCCTGAGACCATTCCCCCTCATCTTATCAACTGTCACTTGGGAGAAGAGGCCAGCTCCCTCCTTCCTACAACCTCTTTGCAGGTGCTTGTAGAAAGCAATAAGGTCTCCCCTCAGCCTCCTCTTCTCCAGGCTGCAACAGGGCCCTGGAACAGGATGCCCAGGGAGGAGGTCGAGTCATCATTCCTGGAGGCATTTAAAAGACGGGTAGATGAGGTGCTCAGGGACATGGTTTAGAGGCAGATAGGAACGGTTGGACTTCATGATCCAACCTAGCGATTCGATGATTCTGTAATAAACAACCCCAGCTCCCTCAGCCACTCCTCATGTTTTCCATCCCCTTCACCAGCAATAAAGTACTTGAAAAAGTCCGAAATCTGTTCGCTTTTAAAATTACTGGATTAAGGATTATTAGATCCTGAAGATAGTTTACTCCGCCTAGATAGGACCAGTTCCACACAAACTCTTCAGCACTGATTTCCAAACCTATCAAGGACTCTTCCCGTGCCCGAACCCCCTGCGGACGCGCTGTTCATAGAATCATAGAACAATCAGGTTGGAAGGGACCCATCGGATCTTCTAGTCCAACCATTCCTATCTAACACTAAACCATGCCCCTCAAGACCTCATCCACCCGTCCCTTAAACACCTCCAGGGAAGGTGAATCAACCACCTCCCTGGGCAGCCTATTCCAATGCCCAATGACCCTTCCTGTGAAAAACCTCCTCCTAATCTCCAGCCTAAATCTCCCCTGGTGGAGCTTGAGGCCATTCCCTCTTGTCCTGTCCCCTGTCACTTGGGAGAAGAGGCCAGCTCCCTCCACTCTACAACCTCCTTTCAGGTAGTTGTAGAGAGTAATGAGGTCTCCTCTGAGCCTCCTCTTCTCCAGGCTAAACAACCCCAGCTCTCTCAGCCGCTCCTCATAGGGTCTGTTCTCCAGCCCCTTTACTAGCTTCGTCGCCCTTCTCTGTTGAGTGCCCGGCACGTGTCCCGCAGCCCCACCACCCGCCACACGGCTCCGTTTTACACTAAAACTCGTGCGATCGCGCCTGCCGCCCCTCGAACACACTGCGGGAGCTCCGAGACCCCACTCGCCCCCAACGGAGGGGGCGTGGCCCTGAGGGCGATCGGTGCCTGCCTAGAGGCGGGTGGGCGTGGCCATGTGCTGCGTGAACGCCGCCGAAGAGGATGTGGGCGTGGCTAGAGGTGGGCGGGCGTGGCCAGTAGATGTGTGGGCGTGGCCAGGTGTCCGCGCTATATCGGGCGGCGCGCGGCCAGGTGCGACCAGGTGCCCGCGCCGCCAGGTGCGCCCCAGTGCCGCCGCCCCATGGCAGCGCCCGTCGCGGCCGAGCCGCGCTCCAAGCGGCCCCGCGTGGCGCTGCCCGCCTGCCCGGCGCACCGCCCGCTGCCCGGCAGCCGCGTCAGGCAGAGCTTCCCCCCCGCCGTGGAGGAAGGGCTGTGCGGGGTCACCGGAGCCCTGCTGGAGCTCGCCTACTGCCTGCAGGGGCTGGTAAGGCGGCGGGGACCCGCCGGGAGGGCTTGGGGACAGCGTGTCCGGAGAAGAGCAACAAGGCTGGAGGAGCGGCCGAGGGAGCTGGGTTTGTTCAGCCTAGAGGAGAGGAGGCCGAGGGGAGACCTCGTTGCTCTCTACAACTACCTGAAAGGAGGTTGTAGCGGCAGGGAGCTGGTCTCTTCTCCCAAATGACAGGACAAGGGGGAACGGCCTCAAGCTGCACCAGGGGAGGTCCTGACTGGACACGAGGAAAAACTTTTTCACAGAAAGGGTCGCTGGGCACTGGAACAGGCTGCCCAGGGAGGTGGTTGAGTCACCACCCCTGGAGGTGTTTAAAAGATGGGTAGATGAGGTGCTCAGGGACATGGTTTAGTGGCAGCCAGGAATGGTTGCACTAGATGATATAATAAGTCTTTTCCAACCTGGTGATTCTATGATTCTATGACAGCAGAGCGGTATCTGCAACAAGCAGATCCAAGGGCTCCCTTCGGCTTCCCTTCCCCATGGGGCAGCACAGGCAGCGAGGTCTAGAACAAGCGGGAGAGGAATCGGGCACCTGTGTGTTGTGGGTCATTCATAGAAAGAGTTGTGCCCGTGGAAAGAGGGAAGGGAGCAGGGAACAGTGGCAGCTTTGAAGGGTGACTCCTGAGTGTTTTTTCCCCCAAACTTTGAGTGCAAAACATTCGTGTATGGTGATCTGGTGAGATAACAGTTTGTGAACATCGCTGTCTGCTGTCATCTAAAGAGTTTTTTGTCTCGCAGCATGAACACTGAAATGAATTTAAAAGTTGTCTGTGATGCTGTGTGACACACATACTGAAATTATGTCTGGCTATGGATCAAATATTAAGGCAATATATATTTTAACAAACCCATTCAAATCAAAAACCAGAATGACGGACGCTAGCCTTTGTGATGCCAACCATCCACTGAGAAGCAATAAAACTGTATTCAATAGATCCCCAGGACCCTTCATTTAAGTATGGTGTCGCATATTAGTCCAATAAAAATTTAAATGTGCAGTAAAACCTCTGCTTGTAAAGCATGTGGATTGAAACCATACTAGTGACTGGTACCTAGATGAAATGTAGAAAGCTCAGTGAGACATTATGGATAAATCATACATACAAATGTGGACATATTAAATAGTTAATGTTTGACATGCAAAATTTACCTTACAGTTAGGCAGGTCTAGTAATTTGTGCTCTACTTGATGTCACGCAGCATCCTTGCACTGAGGAACTGGTTATAAAACACCGAATCTTGATTCTGTCAAAAGAAACGTGAATAAATGACTTCAGGGAAACAATTATGCAAATATTGCAATGAATGTTCTTAATAAAACATTCTCTTGTCAAGTGGTTTATGGGCACCCATGCATATGTGTGTCACAGGTCTGGGCTATGCCAGATGGCCTTCAAAAATACAGGAGAAAAACATAAACTTGTATTGTGTATATAACTTTCCTCTATTTTTTCAAAACAGAGTAACTAGATGAAGCAGAGGTACTTTACATATAAGCAGGATAAATGCTGAAAGCAGGGAAGACAATAAGAAGCAGAAAATCACACACTTGTTCCTTACTCCTCCTAGCCAGGCTACAAGCTAACAGCTTGATATGCGTTACTCCAATCCAGAGTATGTCCAAGAGACAAATGCTGTGCTGTAGTGCATATGCTGATTTAGGGAACTGGCTAACAGAGACACTGTGGCTCCCTTAGTTCAGTTTTTGGCAGTCATGGCTGTTGCCTGACATTCTATCCAACACTGGTACTGTGCAGAGCCAGTGCTGAAGCTGGTATAACCTGGTGGCTCCCCTTCATGGGACAGTAATACCCTTGATAAAATGCTTCTACTGTAAGAGCTGGTAAGTTTTTGGCATAGCATAGTTAAATATTGCAGTGGTTAAAACTGTATGTTCCCATATAGAACAGAAACAGGCCTGCAGTTAGTTTAGGGTTGTAAGACTTCTGAAGCATTGCTAGGCATGAGCTGTGTACAATACAAACAAGGTGTATACAGAGTAGTTCAATGGTAGTGATCTTTATTTTAGAATAACATCCATAAAAAGCTGATAAATAGATGCTTGTTCTCTTTTGGTATTTGCCTCATCCTTTGCATGTCTTTGAAAGCTAATTTTTCACTGGAATGTTGACTAAAGGGATAAATCCTTGTATCCTCTATGCTGGGACTGTGTTTAAAATACAAACCAAAAGCCAACCTTCCCCTGCAAAACACAATAATAAAAATAAAACACCCAACACGCACCTCCCCAACCATACGTAAATAAAATATTCCAAGGAGCTCTGACTTCTATGGAGAAAGAACATCAATACAACGGTTACCTGTCTAGTATTAAACAACAGTTCTACTAGGAGTATAGGGGTTTTTTTCATTTAAGACTGTAACTGCTTACTTTATTTATTACAGAAATTTGGATTAAGATCTTCAAAGTGATTGTGCTGGTAGAAAAACTTCCATTGGAAGTCTCCCATGTTCTGATAGAGCTATGTTGTACTGCAATCGAGTTCCATCTCCAGCAAATCTTAATGCTCGTGTTTTGTGTGCTTAGGGTGAATATTTTGACCAGTCACATGTGGCTCTACCAAATGTTTCAAAGTTCTTCTTGCATCACGCTCTGGAAGAGAGAAAAGCCGCAGAGGCTTTGATGAAGTATCAGCAAGAAAGAGGAGGCCATTACTGTTCTAAATACATCCAGGTAGGTAATAGACAACAAGCTTTCAAGCAGTTGCAATCTGCAGGGATTACTCTTAACTTCCTGCATCATGTTGTTAGCACTTCAGATCACTGTGTTCATCCACTATTAAAGTTCTAGATGTAATTTCCCTGTCATATTAGTGTACGCGCTTTTGGTTTTAACTGTGCCTCTCTAGAAGTTGTCAGACATTACTTCCAGTACTTACAGGGGGTCTACAGGAACAGTGGGGAGGGACTTTTTGTCAGGGAGCATACTGATAGAACAAGCGGTAAAAGTTTTAAGCTGAAAGAGGGGAGATTTAGATTAGATACGAGGAAGAAATCTTTTACTGTGAGGGTGGTGAGGCACTGGAACAGGTTGCCTAGAGAAGTAGCGAATGCTCTTTACCTGGAGGTGTTCAAAGCCAGGCTGGATGAGGCTTTGAGCAACCTGATCTAGTGGGAGATGTCCCTGCCCATGGCAGCAGGGTTGGAACTGGGTGATCTTTAAGGTCTCTTCCAACATAAACATTTCTGCGATTCTATGATAGGGTTTCCTGATGCAAGAACACTCCTCAGGCATAGCTGCGGCTATCTAAATCCCTGTTCCTTGAAAAAGGGTTCTGCCGCTTCCATATGTTTCCAGACAACCAGCTCTACAAAAATAACAAACTATGCTCCTATCTAGAGGGAGTTATTGCAAAATCCTGGTGCATCTTCTTTAGAGCACAAAGTAAGCTGCAGGAAACCATCAATGAACGCAGTAAGATGAGCTGTTCTTCTAAATAAATGTAATTCTGTCTTTGTTTTTTAGAAACCAAACTGTGAGTACGCATTTGGTCTGATGAAAGCCCTGGAACTAGCCATGGTACAGTGGAAAACCGTGATACGATATTTTGAAGAGCTTTATGCCCTGAGTATTGAAAACGGAGACCCTCATAGCGCAAGCACTATCAAGAAACAATTTATTGGGCCCATAATCCGGAAGATCAAGCTGATAGGAGATCTGCTGACCAACGCTCGCAGGCTTGACTGTTCCCAAGATGGCAGGAATAGTCTTGGGGATTACTTTATGGACCAGTTGCAGAAAGAGTTCAGAACAGGCATAGAACCAGAGTCTAGTCAGCACTGCAGCCCCTGCCCACCTCTCCAGCAGTGTACAGGAGCTGCAGAGGGTCTGAAGCGACCCCAGAGAGAATCTTGCCAGCACAGAAATGGCATAGGGCCAATATATGCAACCATACACTGCACTACCACGCTGCCGCAGTGTAATGATGGGACAGGAGCAAAAGTGAAGCAGGGCAGGGAGGGCCTTTAATGTTGTAGATACAAGGCAGCTCCTAAGGCAGACTTGTTTGGAGGGTGGACTTGAAACCAGAACTTGGGAGACAGGATGCTGTATCGCTCCTTCTGCTTTACACCCTGTTCCTTTGTTCTCTGTTGAGTCACAGCTCAAAATCTAGCATATATCATTTTGTTTAAATGACAGCAAGGTTGCTAGTTACCTAAACTGTCGGCATTAGTCACACTTTTATCTATGCACTTCTTTCTCTAGAAGCCAAAAGCTCTTAAGCCTCTTTTCTACCTTAAATGATTAAGAGGATTATTTAGTGCAAATTATTTTTAACACCATCTATAAATTTTATTAAAAAACAAAACAAACCTCAACTTTAGTACAAGGAAACATCTATGTGGCAGAAAATCCAAAGATTTAGTTTTATATTATTAAATATTTTATATTCCTATCAGATATTTTATATTACTAACAACTATGTTAATATAATGGACTTTTAAAGAATACTTATTTTAAAATAAAGTTTTCTTGTTTTATTTCTATCATAGGAGCAATTTAAATAAGTAATCTAATGCATTTACTTACCACCCAGCTATTTCTAGTGGTATACTTCTCCAAGATGAAGGATGCAAACATTTCCTCAACAGTGGGAATAAGACAATGTGCTGGTTTTCTCTACAGTTATTCACTTAGTAGGTTTTTCTCAACCTCAGAAAGCAGATAAGCAATAAATTGGGGGTTCTCACTAGAAGTGGTCTTTACAGGTTGTAGTGTGTATTGTGCAAGTGTCACTGAGGACACTAACTCTAGGGCTCTGTCCAGACTCAACTGAGGATGGTTGATTTAATTACCATACAGGCCCTTATTTCGGCTAGCTAAATTATAGTACTGTTATGATAGTACTGCTGTTTCTTGTATTCTCTATCTTGGTCCTCAGTAGAGGAATAAGATCCTAGTGAAAATGCAGCACACTTAATTAGAATTGCATCATAGAGAGTGGCCATTCATTAATTTTGCATTTCAATTAGGGCAGTGTTAAATTAGGAGGGCTACTAGCACCACCAGACCAAAGGCCTTTACTTAACCAGGTTGGTTAAAGTTCAGAGGTATACAAATTCTTTCCATTTATCTCCTACTCCTCTCTTTCTATACACTGGCTTCCAAGGTCACCTAAGAAAAGCAACTGGCTAGACCAGCTGCCTGCAGCTAGGGGGAGGTTGTCACACATACAATGTCTTTTATGCAACTGGGGTTTGCTTCATTGAAAGATGGTCTCATGCTTTTATGTGATACTGTAAGCAATACTATTAAGCTTCAAAATAAATTCAGTTCAATGCTAAAACAGCACTTTGTACCTACATTGTATTCATCAATTGACCATGCAGGCATGCTAATATGCTTTTCCAAGAGATTTTACAGATATGTACAAAAGTGCACCAGTAGTTTCCTGCTACTAAGAAGGTTGCGCAAGGCAGAAGAGTAGACCACAGAAAGAAAGTAAATGTCAGAAAACTGCATTAAGAACACGGCACAATTAAACATTTTCAATAAACTCTGACTTCTATACACAGCTGCAGTTCAGTAGCCATTTCTGCAAAATTGCATTAGCCTCCACATATAGAATCATAGAACAACCAGGTTGGAAGAGACCCATCGGATCATCGAGTCCACCCATTCCTACCAAAATATCAAAAAAAATCAAAATATCTTATGTTGGCTTTGTAACACAGGACAGACTGTAACAAAGCAGAA
The DNA here is from genome assembly GCA_033558105.1 of Coccyzus lansbergi. Classification (NCBI taxonomy): domain Eukaryota; kingdom Metazoa; phylum Chordata; class Aves; order Cuculiformes; family Coccyzidae; genus Coccyzus; species Coccyzus lansbergi. The sequence continues at coordinate 2,343,360 of JAUMJK010000121.1, read as the reverse complement.
GTTTTCCCAATCTTTCTGTTAATATGACACAAACTTGGCTGGGGAGCCGGGGAGGATTGCTTAAAAACAACTCCTGTATTCAGCTATAACAATAGTGCAGCAAGCTACAAAAATGGCTTGAAGCAATTTTAGCAACGTGCTAGATTTACCTATGTTCACAGAATCACTAGGTTGGAAAAGACCCCCAGGATCATTGAGTCCAACCATTCCTGGCTGCTCTCTCATACAGCAGAAGCGTAAAAGACACTTCCATCTGGGCAAGATTCCATCACCCATCTTCATGCTGAGCATACTTTATTCAAGAATTAATTCCACTAACTGCAACTCAACATGAATAAAAGCGGTGGAATCCATCCCTCTCACTATTAAAACACAGCTCACTAAGTATGAACAGAGCAAACCTACTGACTGGATTATAAACTGGTGCCATATAAATCTTCTGCAAATACTACTGGTCATGTTTGACCTACTTCTACAACAGTCTTCTTTAAGAGTTGGTGACCTTCTGAAATATCTTTTACCTTAAAACATAATAAACAGCCCCTAACATCTACATTTTTCAAGGCAAGACTTACTTGTCTCTTCTTTTGTCCATAAAATACTGCCACACCTGTTTCTCAGAGACTCTTCCCATATTCATCTTTCTAGCCAAATATATTCACACATTCTCAGATTTTAGGTCTTTCTCCTTTTCCAAAACATGTTCTGGGCCCTCTGCCTGCAGAGCCAGTTCTGTTAACTGTGCATAAACTCACAACGAGCTATTTTCCCAGTCAGTGTCCTCTAAAAAAGAAAAGGGAACTCAATCAGTTACTGTAGATAACAAGCTCTTCTTGTCCACAAGCTGCTTCTGCTGAGAGGGCACGTATGCTTGAGACTAACATCTCAAACTGTTACCAATACCTGTCTGTTGTGTATATGATGAGTCTGTCCACGCTTCTCAGCACAGGAAGTACAATCTGCCTCTGCCTTCCCAGGTTCCTTTTCAACCACAACCTAGAAATAAGGAGGTGAAGGATAAATGTGGAACACGTATTATCCAACACCACTTACAGAAACTTTAAAAATTCTCTTTCTCTGCTGAGTGCTTGTTTGTACACACACTCTTTATCTACACTTCTGAAGTAATGCCCAAACCATCCAAACACACAATCAGGGGCAGTTCTGAATAGCAGCACCAGTACTCTAAATACACCATTTAAACTGGAAGCTCTCGAGAGTGACTTAATTTGTACTGAAATTATGAGTTACAGCCACAGAGGCTTCCAAACAGGTATGAACAATGCCATACTTCCTTCCCTGGAGGGGTTTAAGGGATGGGTGGATGAGGTGCTGAGGGACATGGTTTAGTGATTGATGGGAATGGTTGGACTTGATGATCCAGAGGGTCTCTTCCAACCTGGTGATTCTATGATTCTATGCTTCCATAAGCTACCTACAGTTCCATAGAAGGGACCCTTGCTGCTGCCTACTCTCAGGGTGAGGAATTCACTTACAAGTCTCTAGATGGAGATCATGCTGTCCTTCATCTTCTCCACTATGGCCACACAAAATTGAAAAGGGCATCTCAGGATCTGTTCTTTGCCAGGGCTTTTTTTCAGGCTCCACTGTACAAGGCGACACCATTCTGGATAGACCCATCCTTGTGAATAATGATGGAAAAGTGAATGTTAGTTCTGATGGCAGCAGCAGTCCTCAAGGGCACCTTCACTTGACCACTCTGAGGTCATGGCCTTCTCCTGTCTTTTTCACTTAAGTAAATTCATGCACTTAAGAGCATTCATGGGCACTCACTGGCATCCTCCCTGTACTGCTTGTCTGTGTCCCACCATTTGTTACCTCTTTGTCCAAGGTAACTATTATGCACACAAGTCCCTGAGTATCTTTTCCAGGAGTCAAATATAACCGATAAACACCCAGTGACAGAATACACTACAACACTGGCAAAATATTAGGTCATATTACCTTTTCCACAAATGAAACCAATGATCTAGAGAGAGTTTAAGTGTCTTGAGAGGGTCACACAGCCAGCACCAACCCCTGATACTCTGGGGTTCCCCAGGGCTCAGTGCTGGGTCCAGCCCTGTTCAATGTCTTCATCAATGACCTGGATGAAGGCATTGAGTGCACCCTTAGCAAGTCCGTAGATGACACCCAGCTGGGTGGAAGTGTGGATCTGCTGGAGGGTAGGGAGGGTCTGCAAAGGGATCTGAATAGGCTGGACTGCTGGGCAGAGTCCAATGGCAGGAAGTTTAACACGGCCAAATGCCGGGTCCTGCACTTGGGGCACAACAACCCTATGCAGACCTACAGACTGGGAGAAGTATGTCTAGAAAGCTGCCTGGAGGAGAAGGACCTGGGGGTGTTGGTTGACAGCTGACTGAACATGAGCCAGCAGTGTGCCCAGGTGGCCAAGAAGGCCAATGGCATCCTGGCTTGTATCAAAAATGGTGTGACCAGCAGGTCCAGGGAGGTGATTCTCCCTCTGTACTCAGCACTGGTGAGGCCGCTCCTTGAATCCTGTGTTCAGTTCTGGGCCCCTCACCACAAGAAGGATGTTGAGGCTCTGGAGAGAGTCCAGAGAAGAGCAACGAAGCTGGGGAAGGGGCTGGAGAAAAGGCCTTAAGAGGAACGGCTGAGAGAGCTGGGGGTGTTTAGCCTGGAGGAGGCTGAGAGGAGACCTCATTGCTCTCTACAACTACCTGAAAGGAGGTTGTGGAGAGGAGGGAGCTGGCCTCTTCTCCCAAGTGACAGGGGACAGGACAAGAGGGAACGGCCTCAAGCTCCGCCAGGAGAGATTTAGGCTAGACATTAGGAGGAAGTTTTTCACACAAAGGGTCATTGGAACAGGCTGCCCAGGGAGGTGGTTGATTCACCTTCCCTGGAGGTATTTAAGGCACGGGTAGATGAGGTCCTGAAGGACATGGTTTAGTGTTTGAAAGGAATGGTTGGACTCGATGACCCGGTGGGTCTCTTCCAACATAATTCTATGATTCTATGAATTTACATGTTCAGGTGTTACTGCATACAACTATTTCTCATTTATACTTATTATACATTACTGTATACCTACCACTATTTTGAATACAAATTATTTTTACTTATTTAGCTGTTAAATTAAGATTTTTTTAAAAAAAATCTTCATTACTTCTGCATCAAAGAACCTCTGTAATAACAGTGAAGTATTTCCACAAGTCTGCCTCTCTGAAACAGCTGGGAGATACACTTCTAAATGTGTAAGGGTAGTCAACTGCTGATCTCCTTGGGATGTATCACTTTTCAGCTTTGGATACAGTACAAGAAAGAACTTGTATTGAGCCCGAAACATATACTTTTTTCTTTAAACAAAACTTATTTTTTGGGGATAATGACAGAATGTGACTAATGTTTCTTATTATTTTCGGTACTCAGAGATGTTTAAGGAAGTAGAGAATGGGGACTGCAGATTAGGAATTTTTGCAAAAAGCAAATCACATAACAACAAAAGAAGCCACCTTCACAACAGCCCCCCTGAGAAGTCATAGGCATAGGGACTCAGGACTAGATCATCAATGGATGTTTTATACCTTTTCAGATTCTCTCCGTCAGCCCTTTGCCCCACTGAAGATAGATTTTGATTTTGAATAAGCTGAAATTTCACCAACATTTCTAACTGCAGAATGGAGATTAATTTTAGTTCATGGTACATTAAAAATACCCATAACTATTTTAATCATATAGTAAATGAAGGTGAATTACTGAAGTGCTTCCATATTAGAAAATGAACCGAATTTCTCATCTCAAATTATATTCCAAAATCAGAGTAAAAATTCTAGCACCCTTGAGAAATGTTACCAAGAACCGTCTCATTTCTCCAAACTCTGCCACTGCATGTTACCTGAAATAACAAATTCTTATTACACAAGCAATCCAGCTACAGTGCAACTACACCTGCAGCAAAACGATGCTTCACAACGTAAGTGAAGTCAACCTCTTCAACAATTTCAGAATAAAGGTAAACAGAGGCTTGACTTGAAGGAGGAACCAGAAACGCTAATTTATACATGACAGCTCACATGAAGTGTCATTTGCTGAAGTGATAGCTGCACATAACTTGGGCTTCAGCTCTCCTCCAGTATGTCATTACCAAACCATTGCTGCAGTGATAAACACCTGTGATGTGCTGGGGTGCTAGCTGGGTGTCTCAGCCACTCCAAACCTCGCCCTGCCACACAACTTCTTTTTGCTCTGAGGTCAAATAGTTTCAATATCCACACTTGAGTCTCACTGAGTATTTTTCATGCTGGATTTGTATCTTTGAGCAGCACCTGGAGCAGACGTGAGCAAGATTCCCAAGAAAAAGGCTAGCATGCTTCCATGGGCCCCAGGCGCCTCTGCTTTTTTTAGCTGGGAATAATGTTTTCCCAGGTGAAAGCAGAGCACCTTGGTTCCAGAATAACAGCTCTGGATGGACCCACTCCCACCCTCACCTCCCTGCCCCGTAGCTCAGCAGCCTTTCACCCTCCTGTGGGAGCCACACCACAATTCCTGCCCCAGCCTGCAGTCCCCCTGTCGGTATGCAGGGACCCTTAGGCCACATGGCAGCATTGGCAGAGCATGGCAGTTCTCACCAACCCTACTGGCATCCATCTCCTGCTATCACCCCTCCATGAGTGCCCACCTCCCACCATCACTCCCATGGGCAACTATCTGCCACTATCGCCTCCTGTGGGTGCCCATCTTCCTCCATCAACCCTCCACGGGCACCCATCCCCCACACCCATGGATGCCCACCTCTCCACCATCACCCTCCAAGGGTGTCCATCTCCCAACCCCATGGGTGCTCATCTCACACCATCACCCCACATGGGTGCCCACCTGCCCCCATCACCCTCTAAAGGGTGCCCATCTCCCATATCACCCGCCATGGGCACCCATCTCCCACCTCCATGGGTGCCCACCTCCCATCACCTCCCATAGGTGCCTACCTCCCATCACCTCCCATAGGTGCCTACCTCCCACTACCCTTTTTGGTTGTCCATCTCCCACCATCACTCCCCATGGGTGTCCACCTAGCATCACCCAGCATGGGCACCCATCTCCCACCCCTACGGGCACCCGATTCCCAGCACCCCCACGGGTGCCCCTCTCCCACCCCCAGGGGTTCCCCCACCTGCCCCGTCATCCCCGCGGGCTCCCGCCGCCCCGCAGCGCCCCCTGGCGGTCGCCTCCCGGGGCGATCCCCGCTTCGCGCCGCTCCCCGCGCTGCCGCCGCCGCCGCTCACCCCGTGTCCGCGGAGCTCTGGGCGGGATGGAGCCGCGTGGGGAGAAGCGGCGGCGCCGCACCTGCGGGCGAGGCGGAGCCGTCCCCGCGGGACGCTTAACGCTGGGGAGGGAAGAGGAACGAGAAAGGCGTCCGAGCGCGGGGACTCCGAGCGACGGCGCGGCCCCGGGCACCTGCCCCCGCCGCTCCGGCGGCCGCAGCCCCCGCCCCGCCCCGTCCCGGCGGGCAGGGGAGGGGGGGGCTCCGGCATAAATAGCGGCCGGAGGGGCGCCGGCGGAGCGGCCGGGCAGGGGGCGGTAGCGGTAGCGGCCGAAGCCGGCAGGGTGCGAGGGCAGCCGGCCCCAGCGCAGCCCCCTCCGTCTCGACCCCCGCGCTCTCCCCCCCGCCGCCCCCATGGACTTGCTGGGCCCCGCGGAGATGCCGGAGGGCTCCCTCTGCTCCTTCGCCGCCGACGATGACTTCTACGACGACCCGTGCTTCAACACGTCGGACATGCGCTTCTTCGAGGACCTGGACCCGCGGCTGGTGCACGTGGGCGCCCTGCTGAAGCCCGAGGAGCACCCGCACCACCACGGGCACCACCACGGGCACGAGGAGGAGCACGTCCGAGCGCCCAGCGGGCACCACCAGGCCGGCCGCTGCCTGCTCTGGGCTTGCAAGGCTTGCAAGAGGAAGACCACGAACGCCGACCGCCGCAAGGCCGCCACCATGAGGGAGCGGCGGCGCCTCAGCAAGGTCAACGAGGCCTTCGAGACCCTCAAGCGCTGCACCTCCACCAACCCCAACCAGCGCCTGCCCAAGGTGGAGATCCTGCGCAACGCCATCCGCTACATCGAGAGCCTGCAGGCGCTGCTGCGGGAGCAGGAGGACGCTTATTACCCGGTGCTGGAGCACTACAGCGGGGAATCGGACGCCTCCAGCCCCCGTTCCAACTGCTCCGACGGCATGGTGAGTGCCCCGGGGAGGACACCCTGCGGTGCGAGTCACCTTCTGCCTTTCCTAGAGCCGCTGCCGGCCCTATCTCCCCAGGCGGAAAGGCCTCTCGCTCCGGCACCAAAGGGAGGTCGGGGCCCTGCTTCTCAGCATCTCTGGGAAGGAAGAAGAATCTCTTAAATTCTTTATTTCCCCGGGATGAGAAGTTAGGCAGGGGCCCCGTATCCTGGAGGAGTCAGGGGAGAGCGGCTGGGGGAGCACTTTGGGAAGCTGCCTGGGTTGGGTACCAACCCAGTGAGGTCTGAGCCCTGCTTGTGCTCCATTAGCTACTAGGCCGTCTCTTGTTCCCACGTTCTGCTGTGTCATTATCTTTCAGTCCTCTAAGGACAGCAGGGAGGAAGGTCCTCCTTGGTCATGGTAGTTACAGGGGAACTGCTAAGAGTCTGGGGTTTGGTTTCTGCCATTCGTCATGATAACAGCAGGGTCTAAGCAACAGGAGTTGGTCTACTTGACCCTTAAGAAAAAGGTTCTCCACTTCTCTCACTTCATCCTCTCCATAGATATACCCAACAACAGGAAGGCAACCTCAGGCTTTCAGTCTTATTTGTACATTATGGGAGGGGAGAAGGTGCCAGAAAGGGTCTCTCATTCCCTGTCTTTTCACTGGGACTATAGGCTCAGACTCTGATCTGACTCTAGGGTGGTAGGACATGCTGACCGGAGCGCAGGACAGCTGGTGGGAGCAGAATATCAACAGCGCTTCAAGACGTGGGATTTTTTCATGTGCTGTAGTGGGAGTAATCACATCTATAATTATGAGATAGTTGGTAGATTGGAAAGAAGATTTGCACAAATGATCCATCCTCAAAATACTGCCTTTTTTCTTTCATTAGAAAGTGTAATTTCAGTACTGGAAACAAATATTTTTGTCTTGTGTTTTGTGGCTTTTCCTGTAGAAGATCAAAATGGGAAGAGAAAAGGAAATAAAAGGTGACAAGGGTAGACAGGCTTTTTCAGAGGAATTCATATTTGGAAAAAACATCAAAAATTAAATTAAAAAAGGACTCTCATTCCCCTTTTGGTCTTCTTGTTGTAAACTGAAGATAGGTTTAGGGCAATATCTGATCAGGATGGTGGAAAACCTCATGTCATTTGTAAAGCCACAGCATTTGATGCAATAACGATGGTAATCTTCCTTTGGAACAGCTGTGCCACATAAAATATTTGGGGTGAATCCCTTTCTAGCCAAGTTAAAATTCAAATAAACTACAGGCTGATAGCATTTTAAACAGGTCTGGAATGACAGCACAGTCTAGGAACTGAAATATGAAGTTGGTTGGCTACTGTGATTTCAGTAAATTCTGCCCCTGATCAGTGACCTCCCTCAAATTGCTCTCCTTTCCAGATGGAGTACAGTGGGCCTCCTTGCAGCTCTCGCAGAAGAAACAGCTATGACAGCAGCTACTACACAGAATCACCAAACGGTGAGTATGTGCCATAACAGCTGTGTAAAACATGGAGACGGCAGTCAGTGCAGCAAACTTCCCCGTCTTCCTCTGTCTCCAGCTGCTAGTTGACCCCAGCCAGGCTAAAGGAGGAACCTGCCTTTTCAGCTAGCAAACCATTGCTGCTGGTAGAAGCACTGGATTTCCTCTTGATGTATTTGCCAACATGGGGATATATTGTAGGTACATTTCCTATTTTTTCAAATGTAGCACCTGGATAAAAATACATTCCTCCTTGCAACATGTTTTGCATGAAGACTCTTGTAACTCTCGTTGATCCAAACTGGAGAAACTGCTGATTGATTTCAAATTTTGCATTCCCTTCCTATGGATGGAAGTGAAGTCCTGAATCCACCATGCCCCAAAAGTAGTATAGCTTGGTTGGGTCTGTCTTCCATTTTGCAATTAGTCTCTTTTTTCTGATAACTGGCATCCTTCACTAGTATTCATTTCCTCTGAATATTTACATGCTCACAGATGCATAGTCAGCCACGGGCTGGGGTTTTATGAAAGAACTACACCCTACTGATGTTAAGTATGTATTGGATAAACTGAGCACCTTTTTGTTTGTTTTTTAGATCCAAAGCATGGGAAGAGCTCTGTTTCCAGCCTTGATTGCCTCTCAAGCATTGTAGAAAGGATTTCCACAGATAACTCCACATGTCCTATACTGCCTCCAGTAGAAACTGTTGCTGAAGGAAGTCCCTGTTCCCCCCAAGAAGGAGTGAGTCTGAGTGACAGTGGAGCCCAAATTCCTTCCCCAACCAACTGTACCCCACTTCCCCAGGATAGCAGCAGCAGCAACCCTATCTACCAAGTGCTATAAAGGCATGTCCTGCTGGACTGCACTGAAAACAAATTGCTCTGCTCAGCCACGCTCGAAGACTTGCCTTCTAAGACTGAAAAGACTTCTTAATGATTGGTTCCAGTTTTAAAATATCAACTTAAAATTCCTTCAAATGTATAATGTTTCAAACTCGTATTACTTCAAAATACACCTAGTTATTTATTGGTTATTAAACTAAAGTTATTTAATATGTCTGTTAAAATTGTATACCATGAAATGGCCAATGTTTAATCTGTTTAATCTTTGAGGAATAGGAACCTGGCTCTTGAATGCGGAGGAGAATAGAAATCTGCAACAGTAGTGGCATGACAGATCCTTCCTATTACTCCTGTTCTGGCCAAAATAAGGTTGAGGACCATTTTTTATAAAGCTTTTTGTATAATTGTAAATAAGAGTTGCTTTGCAAAAAAAAAAAAAAAAAGGAGGGGGGGAGAAAAGAGGAAAAGAAAGGAAAAAAAGAAACAAAGGCAAAAATTAAAAACAAAAAAGGAGGAAAAAAATAGAAACATATTTAATATTGCTTGGTTTGTCGTGTCAAACTTTAACTTTATATATTTATACAATGTGGTTGCCAAGAATGTTTTCAACAGTATTCTAAATAAAGACCCTTATTTATAAAATCTGTGGTGTTATCTTGACTTTCACCGGGGCTCCTAGAGTTACTGGTGCATTTAGGAGTGGTATCAAGATCGCTGCCTTGGCAGGAAGAACATACAGGCTCTGATTCAGCGAATAAAACAAGAACGTGCTTCAGTTGCACTATCAAATACTTGCATAAATGTATTGCTGCAAAGGGGTCTACTTTCTTCATACTGTATCTTAGTAATTTCTAAACCAAGTCTTGCATGGCTGAGGTCATTAAAGAGTTCTGCAAGGTAAACAAGCATGTTTCTTTTCCTCCCTTCAAAGTTTACAATTACATTACAGGACCTGATCTTAGAAAGATGTCCTAGAACTAGGAATCACAATAAATTAAACTTTCCTAATTCTAGTGCAGCAACCATAATTTAAAGTCATACAGCAGTATCTCCCAAGACCAGGTACTATATTCTTGGACAAATGTTCAGATTTTTCATTCAAGTTTTAATTTTAAAGTGTTTTTACCATATTCATGTATTCCCAAGTGTTAGAAAATAATTACAAAAGCTGTTTGTTGTAAAGTTAAAGATACAGATGACAGTTTTCCTCAAGTTCAGGTGGAATTTAGACCAAAGATAGGCAGTTTTAATTTGGATTTGAACTTTACACATCTCTGGCAGTACTACTCCAGGGATTTACTACTTGTTTAGAGCCTCTCTAAAAATAACCAATGGGCTATGTTTCATTCAGTACATATGTGTAACCTTGCCAGCTTGCCATGAAACTCAAAAAATATTAAGCCCCGAGCAGGTTGTCATTGGTAAGTAACCACCAGGGCATTTCTGTACATTTGGACAAGACTAACCAGCAGCTACAGACAATGTGAAACAACCCATTTCTGGTCATATCCCTGTCATTTATGTTTTGGTTTTTTTAAACATCACAATTAAAAAAACCCGAACCCCTCCCCCAAACTAACCCCGATATTGTCATCAGCTCTAAATACTTGGATGACAGATCAGTCATATTCTGGCTCAAGTGACTACAAAAGAGGGCATTTGTGCAACTATTAGCTCTTACGCAGGAAAAAGAAAGAAGGAACAGCTAATTCCATGGGAATGTCTCCTACTTCTTTAGTAGTGGGGGCCTTGAAGTTCAGTGCTCCATAGAGAGGACTGAGTGGCCTTGTGTTGAGCAGAGCAACATGCTTGCTCCTCCTTCCTCCTGGCAGGCAGAGGCATGCTCCGAGCTTGTTCTCTTATTTGAAGCCAGAGGGGCAGGAGCAGCCACAGGGATTCTTTTCTCACCATGATGGATGATAAATCAGCATCAAGGCACAGGACCACTCTGTGGAGCAGGTTGGGCTTCCAGAGGTTAGAGAGGAGTCTAAGGAAGAACTTGCCTCTCCATACCTCCACTGATGTCCAACTTTGTAGAAGTCTCCCACTGTGGGCAGGAAACAGTCCAGCTCCAAAAGGATGAGCTTAGCCCTTTTGTTTTTCCATTAAAAGTAAATAGTAAATGAACTTGTGAAAGTGCTAATTCATACTGGCAGGAATCAGAAGGGTCTCCACTGAGGTCAGGAAAATGCCACAGGTTATTTTGAAGCCAACATTACTAATTTAGAAAACCTTCAAAGAGAGAGAGCCTCACAAATCAACATCTCACACACCAATGATAAAATTTCCACTGCCTTCAGCAAACAACTGCAAAAGATGCTTTTGCGAAATACTAGAGACCTTGTCGTACCCATACTCTGAGGTTGGTAACAGTATCAGTTTTACTGTCACGTAAATGGCAACCAGGAAATATTTTGCCAGCTCAGGAACTACAGAGACTCTATACGTACTAGCACATTAAGTTTATGACTGCCTCACAGCACCCCACTTTTGTGGGACACAATAGGTTTTACATGGCTGTAAAGCTGCCATGGCACAGTGGGTGAGGGGCTCTTGTGCTCAACAATGTACATGCAGTTCCATGTGAAGTCATGTATATTGCATTTCACTGATTTTTTTTTTAGCAACCCAAGTTTCCACATACCGATGTTAATGTTACAACAGAGAACAAGCATTTAGCACATCTCAAAATAGATGGATGGATGTAGAAGATAAAAAAACTTTCACAGATTTCCTATGCAGAGTCCATCTTTTCCCCATTGATGTCAGTGAGAAAAGTCCACTGGAGTAAGGCCAAAGGGTGTCACTGCTGATAAATACATGCTTAGGTTACAGCTATATTTACTTTTAAACTTAAATAAGGAAAATGCGTTCCCTATGCACTTTCTTCTTGTCTGTTTCTAAGGTAATACATTTAAAACAAATGTGCTTTACTCCCCTCTGCATCAAGAGGACAGCATGTTACTGGTAGAACTATGTGCACATATTTTGAAGCTAGATCTATTTGGACTCAGAGCTTTAGTTCAGTTCTGACAGTGGCAGAGAACATAAGTGGGACTAAGGAATACAGATATGAGACTGAGCCAATATTTGTAAACTTCAGTTTTTAAACTGGGCTCCTGAAGGTGTCTTTAGACACTTAGGGCTGGTCCTAGAAGACCTAGCTTGGCCTATGGAAACACTCCAGCATGGGCTACAAACACACACCAACAGCCTGAAATCACCAGTTTATACCATGCAGGTTCCAGTTCAATATTCTGCAGGATGGGGCTACTAAATAAATATCGTCTGAATTTAAAAAATTTGAATCCCGCAGGTTGCATTGACATGCAGAGCCTGGGAGAAACTGGGGCTGACCACAAATCACTGTATTCCTTTCCCTGACCTGCCTCAGCAGGACAGTACAGAGCCTGCCTGAAGGTGGGTTTGGAACTTTTCATTAAGCTGTTATAATCACCTGATGTTTCCTAAGGAACACTACCACCAAAGTCTTAGTGCTACAAGTAACCAACATAAACTAGCTGTCTTTGAACATAAAGATAAGTGTGTATCTTAGAAATGTTTCATTAAATTTGGTAACTTAAGAAAGCCCTATTGGGGGGGGCTGCAGGACAAAACCAATGTCAGCAGATTATCTTATTCCAACTATTGCCATGGAAAAAGTGAAGAGGAATAAATTTATACCTCATTTATATATATATGCTAAGTGCTTTGATCTTAAATTTCATCAGGTCATTTGCAAACATGAGAATTAAGAGGATCTTTCCTCCACTATCAATCTTTCTTTTTTAAAAAGTGCAATAAGGTTGCTGGGTGTTTTAAATAAAAATGTTATACACCATTTCCCACATTATTACTGAAGCTGCTACAGAAATTTTTCATATACTGAAAAATCAGATTTTAGGTAATACAAGTATATGAACTACTATTATATTTTTCCTTTTAAAAATACTTTATCATCTGTATCAAAAAACACTAAAAAAATATTAAGTTGGCAGTTGCTTTGCACTAAATGCTGCTCTCTTAAAATTACTTGTAATTGTAAACACAAAACAAAAACCTTAGAAAATCCCACTGAGTGTGAAAGAAAAAATAACTTTCACTGTACAGTTTGTATTTTGCAGAGATATTTGAAAGGCTCAAATTATGCAAAGGAAAAGCAAATATCCATTTTACTCATAAAAATAGTATTATCATTTTCAGAATTACATCTGAATAAATGTTTGTACTTCATACCACCCAAATGTTAATGAGAAGACATTGATATTTCCCTTTTGCTTAAAAATTATAAATTTGTTCCTTGAAATCGATGGCAAAACTTCCAACTCCAGTGGGAACAGTTTCAAGCTACTGCATGTAATACTGTCTGGGACAGTGTTTATGTGACAGTGCAAAGCCATGACATAAACTCCCTGCCGTGCCCCTTTGCTCATGCTCTGCTCACTGACCCATTTCTGTCACAGCCCCTTCAGACATGCTGATACCCTTGAGCACAACCACACTGAACAAGCTGGCAGGCTTTACAGCTTACCTGATCTGGAAAATACAAACAAGAAACTATCCCCATAATAATGGTGAAAGCATACAACATTTCTAAGCTGTGTGGCTGACCTGGTGCCTGTGGTACCAGAAAATGGTATGAACGTAATTTTCCATAACTTGCACACAGCAAACTTGACTTTCCTAACAGTAGGTAAAATGGTCTTTGTACAGTCAGAGTGCAAATCTTGGACAACATGATCTGAATTCAGTGAGTGTGGGATGAGATAATAGGCCCACATGCCAAACGTCCCAGAGATCATCTCATACCTGAGTAGCTCATTAAGCACTTACTAACAATTCTCAGCTAACTCTCCCTCAGCTTTTCAAATCACTTGTTTTCCAGTAAATCTATTGAACAGTCATGACTTTCTCTCCTTGATCTATGCGGCCTGCTTCCTTCTCAAAAGGTTTGTTGCACAACTGGGAATGTCATTAAGTGGAGACCAATGTCTCTTCTTTCAGCACTGGAGATTTTAGTGCTAAAGACGGAGAGAATGGTCCCTAGTGTAATATACGAGAACCTACAGACAGTTCTTTCCCACCTAGGTTCCACTAGGAATCAGGAACACAACTGGTGTAAAGCCACCTAGGCCAGCAGAAGGAACCCAGGAATTTCCTTATGGACCTAGAAATCTCACAGGTACTTCTGGATAAAGACCTTATCATTGTGAGATAAATAATGAAAACCGACCTACCCTGTAAGCATAGGGTGACATAAAACCTCAGGCTTTTCCCAATAACGCAATCAACATGGTATTGAACTCACATTTTCTTTCTGAAACGTCAATAACATTTCTTTTCTGCACACATCTTAGCAACATCAACAAGTGGGCTATTTTATGTATGACTTGATGAACAACCCCACATTCATCACTAGGGAAGCAAATACTGTATATGAAGTGAAGCTTTCCACTATTTATACAAAATTTATTAAAAATGCTGACAGACTTAATCCGAAGACTGAGGTTGTGATTATGGTTGGGATGGTGTTAGTTCTTTTGCTTGGAGTCAGATTCACTCAGAGGTCTGTGCCTCAGCACAATCACCTAGCGTTGCAAGTCCATACCTGTAAAAGGGGTTCTCCCAGTTTCAAGGGACCAGATCTGGAGATGCTGGATAAAATCCTGGAACTGTTGAAATCTGAAATACAGTCCTTTCTAAACCACCTGAACTGAACTTGAGCTGGGTTTTTTGGTCCAACAGCAGCATCTGCTGGATAAGAGCTAAGTTGCATGTCTTTCTGAAGTCTCCTGGTGAATTCAATGTTCTGTTTTCTCATCTTTGTATTGTGGAAAATCATTGCCTGAAGCCCCACACACTAGGAACAGCATGAAAAATATGTTGGAAAAGCCAAGCTCTTCCCTACCAAGAGCCTTCTACAGAGAGAGGAATATTGTAGGAATAGAAAAGGGTTTTTTCTTAGAGCACAAATGTTGAAGTATGACTCTATTTTCCTTTGTTTTGAGTAAAAAGGAAAGAAAAAAGGAAAAAAAAAATGGAAGGCCTTTGAACACACTGTATTGTCTGTGCTACAAGCTATGGTCAAGGGGGTTGCTTACCAGAAGGCAACTGGGGCAGATGCACAGAAACAGGAAATTATAGCAGGACCATGATCCAGTTGTCTGATGGCCTGGTTGCTCAGTGGGGTGCAAATCATCTTGGCATGCACAGTAATCACCACATAACATGCAGGTATAGAACAGGACAAGCTGAGACACAGTCTTGCACATTTAGGAAAAACATTTGAAGGCACACAAGGGAAAGGTAAGCAAGCATAGAGGCAACATACCTATAGATCATCTGCCTTATACTTTGGCCATACAATATTCCTTTCACACCAATGCTTTACTTCTGAATCCTAAAACAAATCCACTTGGCTGCCATGACTAAATACAAAACCTGCAGAATTTGTATTTTATCTGTGACCTGAAATTCATACTCTGTGAGGACAGAAAGATCCTCATGATTCACTGACAACCACTGTGTGCAGGACTGTATCTGACTGACAGTTGGACCAGGCTGGGTTTCTTTCAGTGACAATTCATCACTTCTGGGAACACATGTCCAGTGAGACCTGTTTATCCAACTCATGCCCATTTTCTTACATGTGGTTCTGTGTGATGTCAGTAGTTTCAACTGTCACTGTAGGGCAGACTATTATGAATCTCTCATTTGGAAGGAAAAGATTTCATTTTCAGTTGGTTGTTTACAGAAAAGGGTTAGAGGGCCTGTATGGGTAAACCAGTAACTTTTTGTTACGAGTGTCTGCTTGGTCTTAAGCCACCCATGGGTTTCTTCGGTCTTATGCCACCCATGGGTTTCTTCAAGGTGGAGTGTAGACAATCCATGTGCCTGTGGTACTAACAGGTACATTGGATTGCTACTTGCAGCAGAGTAAACTACAGTATTGTAATCAATAAGCAATATGTATGCTCTTTTTCCCCAGACCACTTGAGGGCAGCATTTCTATGAAAAAGAAGACCTGGACATAATTCCTTTCGTGCTTACATATATAATTTTTTCCCTAAACTTTTATATCTAACTCTTCCTAAGTTCAGGTACAGAGTATCATTTCACACCAAGACAACTGAAGTTAATGAGCTGAATTCCTACCTAGCATAAATTCAGCAGTATTATTGGCAGTTGACACAACATAGGCACTCTTATCTGCTGGAATTACCACAGCAAGTCCAAATTCATAGCTTGCAAAGTTGCACTTCTATGTGAAACACCACAGGTTTTTGTGCCTATGTGGCGAGGTAGCCCTATGAATTGCCTAAAGGTGCCAATCTTAGAGCAAAGCATTTATACAACAGCTTGTAGTGGGAGTCCTGTTCTTCAAACCCGGCACATAATGCTCCTATTGCAAACATAACACTATAAAAAATACAAATGTATGCAGGAAGGAACATGTGTCATATTGGTCACTTCATCTCTTTTGAAAAGGAAGCGTGGTATGTGCTGAGCATACAAGCACTATGCTTTCAAAGGCTGACCTCCACGGAACTTCATTCTTAAAGCAGCTTGCAATTTGAAGACAGCTGCACAAAATGTAGTCCCAAACATGCCTTTCAAAGCTTCACGAATGCCAATTACATTAAATTATATGAAAAAAGCAACAAAGTAATGCACCTAATTAACAAAGCTAGAGATAGAACCAGCCATTTGGTTTGAAGTACTTCCAAGAGAGATGTTAAATCCAATGGCCAGGGCAACTCTGGAAGAAATAAATTAACATGCTGGGTTAATATTTCAAGCTCTGTGGGAGTAAACAGTGTGTGTGGAGAGGGGGGGCAGAGGTAAAAATATCACGGGGTGCCATTTTGTTTGTTTGTTTGCCAAGGACACTTTAGCTTTTGCTGTTTATTATTCTTCATTATATTCTTGAAAATATGCAGGAAAACATAAAAGTATCACCATTATGTCACTGGTTTTCCTAAATTTATCATTTCCCCACCTGTTAAATCTTAGCTGAAGGTCAAGAGAAGCCACCATTTTGAGTGAATGAATTATGCGACAGACATTCACAAAAAATATATTAGCCAACTTCCTTTATCTTTAGTGCAATGAGGAACCACAGCTTAAAGATTCCACTCACTACAGGACTTCTCTGACAATTAAGCTCTGGTAACTTGGCCAGAAAATGCCCTGTACGTGTCTTTTGTTCCACAACAGGAGTTTTTTTTGGGTTCTTACATTTAAAAACTGACTGATAGCTGTCTGATTCAAAATCTTAGATATCTGTCATCAGGTAAGCTCAGGTCAT
This sequence comes from Coccyzus lansbergi, assembly GCA_033558105.1. Classification (NCBI taxonomy): domain Eukaryota; kingdom Metazoa; phylum Chordata; class Aves; order Cuculiformes; family Coccyzidae; genus Coccyzus; species Coccyzus lansbergi. Next base: position 2,326,526 of record JAUMJK010000121.1, on the reverse strand, counting down.
CACAGACTCCCAAGTTACAGCAAGTACTGCCGCTTGAATCTTTTCCAGTACTCATCTGTTGGCAGCTGTTTCCATCTGCTTCTTTTTGAACAGTTCTGCCCAGTCCCTAGGGAAAAGCAGAAAGATTGTCACGCACTGAACTTGCTTGTTGTGAGCTGGCTGCTCATGTTTTGCCTGAATCTGTCATTTCACCTCATTTGCTCTCTGGCCTTTTTATTTTTTTTTTTTTTTGCAATAAGAATTCTGAGTTCTGCTGTGCATCAAAGGAGAAAAAAAAGGTATTCCTCAGAAGAAAATGACAAAACGTTATTTCTTCGCTTAAGTACAAATAGTAACTATTAAAAATAGATACAGATAAGACTGATCAGATCACTTAATGCTTACAGTTGCTGGGTATGTAGTGATACCTGCATATAAGTTTTGCAGCTGAAGCAACACGTCTTCGCTTTGCAGTGAGTAAAGGCATATGCCCTTCAAGCACTCCATGATCATGACCATTTCCTGTGCCCTTTATTTGCTTGTGTTTGTGGTAAACCATATAATGTAGAAAGAGAGAGGGGAAAAAACCACCCCAAACTCTATCTATTTCTGTCTTCTATTTTAGACACCAGTGGTTCCACTTCCAGACTTGCAGCTGAACCTTTATGAACTTTGGTTGGCTGAGTGGATGTTAATGCACGTAAGGCTCCTCTATTAATCTGTCTCATTGCTATACATGTACCTGATCACTTGCTATCTAAAGACTAACATTAATTGGTCACAGTGAATGAAAATATTTTACTTTCTCTTTACCAAGATAACTAGTTTTATATTTTCAGCTCTGAAAGTATTAATTCATATTTTAATATACTACCTCTATCTAGCCTGATTTCCAATCAGACCAAATCCTCTCAAAATCTCTCAAGCCTTCAAAAAGGTATGGCTGAAGATGTAAACATCATTATTTTTATCAAAGTACTATGAAGTACATCCATAAATATACATGATATTCTGCAGATACTACTCAGTCTTAGCTTGGGAAGGGAGAAATAGTCAATGAGACAAGCAATGTAACATAACACAGAAATAAAGCTGAAGAAGACTCCATTAGCAATCCAGATGCAATCATCGGGATTCTGTCCTAACCAGAATTATACATAGTTGTGGATCCAAAGCCAAAAACACAGCAAAAACTCCTCTTAAGAGCTGTACAAGTATACGCCCAGGAAAACTGACAGTAATTTCATTGACTTTCCACATCACTTTTGCTGTGGTGCACTGTCCTTTTGAACACAGAACATACATCTCTCTGCTTGGATTCTGCAGTGGCCAAACTGGGTTACAGAAGAACAGCACCACTGTAGTAGTACTGCATGAAGGCATTTCCATATACTGAGGGGTTCCTAAGGGGTTTGGCATGATAAAGCAAGTAAAAAACTAAAATATTTCTAAATATATCACACAGTGCAATCTTTCTCCACTGTTTAACATGCAGGAAGCCTATAAGCTGGAGGAGAATTTTAAGAGAATCTGTAGAAATAAGATATTGTAAATTTTATTATGGTCTGTTATATTGCAGAGAAAGATAGCTTTATTATGTATTTAAGAACAGGTCACCCCTTTTCTCCCACCCCTTCATAGAAAAGCCAATAAACATGCTATTGTAGGTTCTGTTATAGGATAGGAATCTATCCTAGAAGCACAGAAAGGTCCAATTTTGCATGAGAATGGAGCATACCTGAAGGAAGATCCACTTCTGATTTCTTGTTGGTGAACTCTGAATATCTTGTGCCACTGTGATCTTTTTCTGCTTCCTCATTATTCCCCAACACGTTCTACTTATGGAATACCTAGAGGCAAGGCATATAACTGCAAAACCTGGCAGGATCCACAGATGAATCAGACTGAATCAGTAAACAATGACTAAAAATGCAGTGTCTTACGAACAAGCATATCACTGTGCTTCACAAGCTAGCCATTTAAATACAAACTTACTGCAAGTCTTGTACGTTAGCCGGAATCTCAGCCACAATCTGGAGGGCTAGTACAATGCTTTTCCACTGAGATTCTCACAGAAGGCTTTCTCAGGTCCTGGGAACTCTGGGTAGAGCATCTTCCTGTTTCCTGGAGTGCACAGACCATTCATTACAGTACATCACAAAAAGGGAAGGCTGATGGCAAGCTAATAAAGGTGCCATCCATTCACTACTTGCCTTGATCTAGCTCTCAACACCTCATCTAATTGGAACAAAAGGCTACTGCTAATGCTGAGCCACAGGAGTATCAGGATATCTGCATTCCCAGCAGCTGGCCCAAGATTTGTGACAGAAGGTGGATTTTGCTTTCCACTCACTCACACTAACATTGTATAAGTCCTGGCTGTTGACAAAAGAAATGCAGTAGATTTCATCCTCAGTGCCAATTATTATCCTAACATCGTTGGAACTATTATACTTTATATCACTTCATATGCAGCATACAAAGAATTACTTGAACAGGATTAAATGTCATATTTCATGGGATTGACTATATAAATATTTACAAAGCTGGAGAACAGCAAACACATCTCAGAGCTATTGATTCATGTCAAATATTGAGAAGCTGGGTTAATCAAGGGATTTAAGCAATGCTTTAAACCTTTGAGTCAGCATTGTTGAGATTTATTTGAACTACTCTTACCTTTCAACATCCCAAGCTTTACAAATCGTTTATAACAATAAAGATTTACAGGCCATTTTCCCATCTGCTTGTCTGAGAACATTTCAGTTGCTATTGCAAACTCAGAGTAGGCTAGAGAAGTAATAACAGTTGTGGAAAGTGAATCATTCCATAAAAATAAAACTCTCATTTCAGTTTAAAAAACAAAAAAAAAAAAAAAAGAAGAGGGGAAAGAAATTTTTCAATAACTTTGGTGTATTAAAGAAATAGACAGCTGGTAGGTAAGTGTATATATTGTATAAAATGGAACACATCCTATACTTCTCAGTCAGAAATAGGTCCTATTTTTTGCGTGATTAAATGAAAAATATACACTTGAGGCACTGAGAACTGCATGCTTCGCTCAAGAAAAGACTAGCACCTCCTGCTCTATATTCTGTATACAGTATATGTGAAATACACACACCTGTACCTATGCGTGCATTTATCTTAGTTAATAGAGTGAGTAAATACCAATAATGATCTCTAACACACCACAATATTACTTCAATACTTTTCAGCACAATTTCCATTTACGTCACAGTTTGATACATATCTGTGCAACACTGATGTTTCTATACCAGTGCTCTTTCTGAGGGTTTTGCAAAACAAAAAGAACTTTCACTCACAATCAAATGTTGGCCCTGTACAAATGGATGGAGAACAAAATGCAACCCAGCAGGCAGAGTGTAGCAAATGTTTCTCAGCTCACAGCAAAGCCATGCAACAGTTCAAGAACATGGATTAAAATGAAGTACATGTTCAAACAAAATTAGAGTAATCAAGAAAAAAACCTAGCTAATACCATCTATGCAATTGCAGCATGCTTTGTTTTTAATTCAGTTTCAAGGGCAAACTGAGCACATTGCATGCTGAAATGTATCACATCTTTCCACTTGAAGACCTCAAATGATTTACAAGGATCAGTATTAAAAGATAGAGCAATTCACATCATGATGTAATCTAACACTGATGAAGAACTGCATTGAAACACTGTTAAGTTATCACAAAACTAATACAAGAGGGCACAGACTAAATTATAGCATTCAAGAACTGCAAAACTGGTGTCTCAGCCCTGGCTGCTTTGGGTTTTGAGATATTAACCCTTACAAATAAATCTTTCCCTCTCAGGTTCCTCCAGCTTTAACATATTTTGAATGTGCTTTTCAGTTATATTCATACTTGCACAAAAAGTCACAGGTTCCCTGAAGGGCTCTTTTCTCTCTTTATATTGCTGCACTTGTCAGAACTGGTCAACAAGTTTTTTGTAATAACCCTTTTCTTTGAATATAAACTGGCTGATAACTAAGACTTAGGCTTTAATTTCAGGAGTGGGTGCTTTGTTAGTTGTCACTATTGTTGGCATCTTCACTAGGAATCTTGGTGAATGAAGAGGCTAAAGAGGTGTGCAGAATGAGATACTCTTCTTATACTATAATAGTAAATGACTAAAACACAGAGCGAAGCTTCCCTGTGTGCTTCCTGTGCCTACACCACACAATGTGATTTGATATGTCAATCCAGCATCTCCTATAAGTAAGAAAATTTCTTCATACAAAACCAAAAATTAAAAAATAAAATAAAATTTCACTCCCTAGTCATAAGTTACTAAGTTTAGGAATATTTGGAAATATATGCTCAGTCATATCCCACACTAAGAAGAAGCTCCTTGAAAGTTAGATGAGAAATCACTGCAGTTCTCAGCTAAAGCAGCAAGGAGAGAGCAGAAGGATTAATAAATAAATAGCGTGTGAACCCACAAACCTTTTTTTTTTATCTTGAGGGCAGAATTCAGACTTCTTTCTGAAACACTACCTACCATCCATCATTATGGGGATGCTGAAGCATAGAGAAACAAAGGTGATGCCAGGACACAGTCTACAGAGGTTAAAAGAAGGACTTCACTCTTCTTTTGTCATGAGAACATAGGAGACAGTGGGGTGACCTAACATAAGTGATAAAATTAGTGAAAGGACTCACTCTCTTTTTCTGTTACATAGTAGTTTAAAAACTAAAATAGATTTATGCCTTAAAGCTGTTCATCCACTGTCATCATTAAAAATGTTGATTTAGAAGAACAGCTAAGGTTATAAGTAGGTCCAATGACTTTAACAGGACTGCTCAAAAAACAGATATACTCTCCTGGGTAGTAGCTGTGCAGTCCTGGCCTCCCAGAAGGCCTTTAGAAAGGCTTTTCTAAACTTTACAGCTTATTTTCCCCACTTGTGCCAGGTTTTGGTCAGCCACAGCTCAAGGTAGATTATCATCAAAATCTCTCACCTTCTGTGAGAATCAGCTCAGGAAACAAAATTTAATTCCAAGACTAATTTTTTTTAATGCATTTTAAGAATTTCTGATAACATTACAACCTGCTGCTGTTGCTGTTTCAGAATCCTTTTTCAAACTGACTGTGAATAATTTCAGTGACCTACCAACTCCATGCCTCCATGGAGGCCTCCAGCATTACTAAGGTTGGTTTAGTTCTTTTTAGTAAGTAAAACTTAGGAAGGTTAATTACTAATCAACTTTAAATGACAAGAGATATCACAGAAAAGCTAGATAATTCCTGGATATACATGTCCACCTTCACATTAAGTCCTCCCTGCCTAATTTCTCTTTCTAGTGTAGAGAAAACACCTATCAGTGAAGTACAGAGAGGATTGCTCTCAATTAATTGACAGGGGACCTAAACTTTCACTCATTCATTCATTCATTCCATTCTTGAACTCCACTGAAGCCAATGGCATTATGAGTTACCAAAATACACGATCCTGATTCTGCAAATTACTGTGTTGTTTCCAAGGCAGGTCTAAAGGCATAAAGGACACAGTTGAATCAACCAAAAAAAGACTGAATGTGGGTATGTCTAATTCATTCATACATTCATCTCATGTATGATTACAGGATATCATAACCTTGGAAGTCTTTGTGAAGTAAGGTATGATCCTTCAGCATCACAGAACCTGAAGATCCAGGCTTTTAGTATGAGCTATTGAGTTTGTATAAGCAGTTATTCTGCAGCCAGAAAGAACCTTTAAAGACATCAAATACAAACAAGAATTAAAAACATAAGTACAATCTTGCTGCCTTTCTGTGGGGCCGGGAGGCAGAAGAGCCACTATATAGTTCGGGATTAACCAAACTTCCATGTAATTTTTTTTGTCTGCCAGTTAGACCTTTGAAACTTAACTTGGTTTCTTTTGTCTATCACAAAGTCCAAACTTTTCAATTGGTGGAAACAGAATTCATACAGTAGGCTTACTTCACTTGCTGGACTGACTTAAAACATTAATTTTTCATAGATAAGCAACTATCTTTCTGCTAGCATCAACTATCACTACATAGACAAGAGCAAATCACTCCATAATCTACCGTGCAAAGCAAAGTCTTCATGTCTTCATATGCAGTTATTTTGTGCCAGATTCCTTGTTTAATAAAGGTATTATTTTCTGATACTTCCCCTCTTGAACTTAAATATAAACTTCAAACGTGATGTTATCTTCTGTTTCCCACATCAAAATAATGTATAAACTTCATTTCCCAGTTTTCATTTCTAAGAAAGCTTCCCATTTCAGGAGCTGTCTTGCTCAAGATCTCACAGCTCCCCCTTGCCCATCAGTCGCTGATTTGAGGCTTTCATGCATCTTTTGAAATATCCAACTCTTCAGTGTCTATCAAAGCCTCTTTGTCAAGCATAGCCTTAGTATCTTCAAAGAAACCTCACAGGTCACTTCAGCATGGCCTCTGCACCTGAGTCTATGAAAACTATCTTTAAACAAGCTTTCCATTTTTTAATGTGCACTTTCAGATGACATCTAAGGTCCTGTACCACCCTCCTGCAGATGCCCATACAAGAATGGAAACTGAAGTGACAGAAGCTGCAAGACACCTATCCCTTTTATCCCCACAGCAAGCTTAGAAATCCACACTGAAATTCCTGAAGAGGAATCACTGATGTAGGGGTAAGGTAACATGGAAGACAGGCGCTAACAAGCTGGGAAAGAGCCTCTACAGTTGTGTAGGACCCACTGGCCTGGGATTCACAGGTCCTTAAACCTATTTCCTCGGCCACCTCTGTTACCTCTTACAATAGACCTTTTCTATCGACCCTCATTTTGATTACTATCAAAAATATCAACTCACTATGATTACAAAATAATTATTAGCTGTATTATTTCTGCCAATAAATCATCACCCTCTTTTCCTTTCTTAATGCCAGGCTTAGACTCACAGGCCTCTTCTCCCTTTGTGCCCCGTGTCTGGCAGTTCTCAAGGATTTCAGATAGCATTTCTGTGCTTGTGATTCTCAGATTTCTCCCTCTATCATTGACCCTTTTCCCCCTATTCAATCCCAATGCTCGAGTGGGGATGCTGTCTTGCATCTCTTCCTAGATATTTTATCATTAGTTTATGCCAGATGAAGTGCAGTGTTGCCTCGGTTTAGCCGCACTTCCCCTATTCACTTTCAATGCCAATAGCAGTAACGCATTCCCCATTTCCGCTATCTTCCCTTCCTTTTAGAATCATAGAATCACTAGACTGGAAAGGACCCACTGGATCATCGAATCCAACCATTCTCATCAGTCACCAAACCATACCCCTCAGCACCTCATCCACCCATCCTTTAAACACCTCCAGGGAAGGTGACTCAACCACCTCCCTGGGCAGCCTGTTCCAGTGTCCATCAACCCTTTCTGTGAAATATCTGTTCCTGATGTCAAGCCTAAACCTCCCCTGGTGGAGCTTGAGGCCATTCCCTCTTGTCCCGTCCCGTCACTTGGGAGGAGAGGCCAGCTCCCTCCTCTCCACAACCTCCCTTCAGGTAGCTGTAGAGAGCAATAAGGTCTCCCCTCAGACTCCCCTGCTCAAGGCTGAAGAACCCCATCTCTCTTAGCCACCCTTTGTAAGACTTGTTCTCCAGCACTCAGCTCCAAGGCCTTCCTTCCACTCCACCTGCTTCAAAACCAATTGGCCAACCTGCTCTCATTTTTAGACAAATCTGCTGTTTAGGGTCCCTGGCACATCCTATCACAACTATCACCAAGTTCTCTTCATCCCCAACACAGGCAATGTTCCGTCGCAACCCAAGGAAGATGGCCAAACACCTCCTTTCACCAACCCAACCACACCACTCACTCTCCCTGTTCTTCACCTTCTGTTACAGCACATCCAAATCTCTGTCCTCCTTCAAGGCCCAACCTAATTGGAGAAGAAGAGGCTGAGAGGAGACCTCATTGCTCTCTACAACTACCTGAAAGGTGGTTGTATAGAAGAGGGTGATGGCCTCTCCTCCCAAGTGACAGGGGACAGGACAAGGGGGAATGGCCTCAAGCTCCACCAGGGGAGGTGTAGGCTGAACATTAGGAAAATTTTTTTCACAGAAAGGGTCATTGGGCACTGGAACAGGCTACCCAGGAAGGTGGTTGAGTCACCTTCCCTGGAGGTGTTTAAGGGATGGGTGGATAAGGCGCTGAGGGACATGGTTTAGTGTTTGATCGGAATGGTTGGACTCGGTGATCCGGTTGGTCTCTTCCAACCTGGTGATTCTATGATTCTATCTGCATTTCCCCAGTCTACCCTCTTCTGTTGAGCATCGTGTTGCCCCTTTGACTTCTATGCTCCTGCAGCACTCCTCAACCACATGCCTTTCAATCACATTGTTTCTCCACCTCGTCAAGAGGGGGAGAAAAACCTCGGCACCAGCGATGCCCACAACAATGTGACCTCCCATGATTCGTCCACAACAGCTCAGCTTTCCAGGCTCTCTCAAAAGCCCACTTTTCCTAACACGCTGGCGGCAAATAAAACAAAACACAGGACGTGTCTACATACCTCTGTGAGCTCCCTTCCACACAACCACCTTTCTTCAAACTGTTCTTTCTGTAGATGTGAAACTTCCCTTGGTGTTCTTTGCCAATTAATGGAATTTAAAAACAAACAAAGAAACAAAAAAACCGAAGACAAAGCCAACCTGCCATGTCCTAACGAGACTTTTGGGAAGAGACAAGCGAACAAGAAAAACAGCAGAAAAGATAGAGAAACAGAGCAGGTGTGCGGGACGAGGTAGAGGCGCGACGTGGTAACAAACGCAGCCCCCAGCATCCCTGCTCACGAAGCGAGACATTTACGCGTGGGTAGGCTGATCTCTCTGTGGCAGTTCAGCCCACGAAGGACGGGAGTCGGCGGTTCCCAGGGCGGGAGGGCGCCCTTTCCCCACTGGGGACAGCGCCGCCGGGACCCGCCGAGGAAGGGCGGGGAAAGCGCGGGGGTCTCGGCGCCCTCGGGGCGCGGGCGGCGCTAGGACCCGGCGGCGGGGTGGGAGCGGCGCGCGTGCGCGGCGCCGTCCGGCGAGCGGGCGGGCGGGCTGTGCCGAGGAGCCCGGCAGCGGCAGGAGCCGGAGCGGAGTCGGAGCCGGAGCCGCGCGGGTCTCCGCCGCAGCAGAGGGGCGCGGCGGGAGGGCGGCGCGGAGCTGTCCGTTCAGCACCTGCGGGAGCGCCCGCCCCGCGTGGCTGCAGCGGCGCCGCCTCCGCCCGCGGCACCTGCGCCCGGTGCCGAGGTTTTTCTCCCCCTCCTTTTTTCTTTTCATTTATTTTTTTTTAAAAAAAAACCTTTTTTTTTTTTTTTTTTTTTTCCTCGCTTTTGGCCACGTCCAACCAGGGCAGGGCCCTCCCACTCCGGCACCGCAGCGCTCGCGCCCCCGGAGCATGGCCCCCCCAGCCCCTGCCCCTCCGCCGCGGTCCCCGAGAGCCTGACCGGAGACGAAGCGCCGGAGCCCCCGGGAGCGGCCCCCGGGAGCGGAGCCGGCCGAGGCCCCTCGAGGCTGGGCGCCGGCCACCGCCGAGCAGCCGTCCCCTCCCGGGCTCGCCGCCTGCCGTGCTCGCTTGGATGAGTCTGCGACATGCCTGATAAGAGACGAGATGGGCCAGGGCGACGAGAGCGACCGCATTGTGATCAACGTGGGAGGGACTAGGCACCAGACCTACCGCAGCACCTTGCGCACCTTGCCCGGCACGCGGCTGGCCTGGATCGCCGAGCCCGATGCCCACAGCCACTTCGACTATGACCCCCGCACGGATGAGTTTTTCTTTGACCGCCACCCGGGCGTCTTCGCCCACATCCTGAATTACTACCGCACCGGCAAGCTGCACTGCCCCGCCGACGTGTGCGGGCCCCTCTATGAGGAGGAGCTGGCCTTCTGGGGCATCGATGAGACCGATGTGGAGCCCTGCTGTTGGATGACCTACCGGCAGCACCGCGACGCCGAAGAGGCTCTGGACAGCTTTGGTGGGGCACCTCTGGATAGCAGTGCCGAAGACGGAGACATAGATGGCACCGGTGACTCTGGTGATGGTGAAGAGGAGCTGGAGATGACAAAACGCCTAGCGCTTAGTGACTCCCCGGATGGCAGGTCTGGGGGCTTCTGGAGACGGTGGCAGCCCCGCATCTGGGCTCTCTTTGAGGACCCCTACTCCTCCAGATATGCAAGGGTAAGCTATGCAATCGGCACCCTCATCAAAACTCTCGAACCTCCCTTCAGCCCCTCTTCCTCTCAGCATCATCAGGGTAATCTCCACTGTCAGCGCAGAGCAGCCATCCATGTGTGTAGCCATCCAAAAATCATGCATGGGTTATGGGGATGTAACCCACACTCTCGAGCAGGCCCCATGTGTGGGGCACAAGCGGACACCAAGGCGTGAGCGTGTGTACTGATGCGTGGGCTTCCAAAGACCCTTATTTTCTAACAGGCTCCTAAAAGACCCACTGCCTGGGGCAGGGTTCCATTCACGGTCCAGGGAGACCACTATTCTACCAGGTAATTTCCCTCCACGCATAGATTTTTGCACTCAGTCATACTCCAGTAAAGGGGGGTGACATCTTGTCCAGCTCTCTTACGAGCTAACGTCTCTCTCCCCTTTATGAGATGGAGAAAGGGTCAAGGGAGCAGGCAGCCCTTGGGGGACCAGAGAATATGGAGTTTCTCAGCCTGGACTGGAAAGGGAGTCTGTTCATTTGTCTTTTCTCATACGTACTATGTTAAATATTTATGATCGTGCTTCACTGAGAATGGGTAATTCGGTTCCTCTCTTGCCTCCTCACTCTGTCTTTTCCCTTGAGGGAAATGCAAAGCATTAATCAGAGGACAGGGTTCATTCATGTAAAAGGGACACTGTGTTTGACAGGTTTCTTGTCTGACTATTGAAGGTCTACTCCTCCCCTCCTGATGCCTGTGGTTGTTTTGGAAAGGGAACGCATAGTGGTGCAGTTCACAGCACAGCTGTGGATAAAGAGGGTCTTAAACAGTCACCCAGCTTCTCTATGTAGGTACCTTTCATGCTATTACATATGAGGATAATTACCTTAATTAGGGTTTGATTGTGCTCCCAAAGTCAAAAGTAAACATTTGCTTCAGGAGCAGCAGCACAATTAACCCCCAAAATACCTGCATTCATTAGTTGGAACACAGATGAAGGATGGTGCCCTCACAAAGAATTGCTTTGGATAGGTTTTACTCCTCTCTTAAATGTACCTTTGTTACAGCGTAATTGCTGCCAGCCCTTGGTAGGGATGAGTGGTGTTTTGGTGTGGGAGGATGATTTGTGTTCCTGAGGAGGATCAGAGAAGTGAGATCAGATTAGGGGGTAAATTAGACAGATGGAGGAAAGAGAAGTGGAAATGCAGGGAGCAGGGACAGGGAAGAAGCTGGTCGTGTATGAATGAGTAGTGGAATAGTGGCTGCTGGGGACTTTCGGTCTGAGCAGAGATCTCCAGCAGGGAGCCACCAGGTCTGCAGGCTGAATGAATGAATGGGGAAAGCTAGAGCAGAGCCTGGAGTTATATCTTTGTGCATTTCTAAAGATTCTTGTCTGCATATGCTGTGGAGATTTCCTCCCTGAACAAAGAAGTTAATATTTTAAATTAATTCCTTTAAACAGTACCAAGGATAAAGGAATAATAAAATATTTACCATGAGATGAAAGGATGATGCTGGTGAATTGCAGCTTTCAAATCCCTGATTTCTGCCAAGGGAACATGGAAACAGTGAGGGAAGGCTGGAGGATATCCTTCAAAAGGCTCAGTGAACTTCCTTTAATCAAGCCCAACATTAGCAGGCGTTGATTTGAACAGCGGATTTCTCGGGTGCCCAGGAATCTGTTGGTAAAATATATTTCAAGTCAAAGTGGTGTGCTTGCCCAAGATTTTGTGGAATGGTCCAAAAGCCAAATGGATAATGCTGTCCCAATGAAAAGGATACAGGCAGCAGAAGCTAAACTATCCTTTTGTTTGAAACCATTATGGTATTTTAGGTCAGAGGACAAAATATATAACCAATATTAAGGGGTTTGTGATGTACCAGCTGGAATTCTAGGAAGATATGAGTTCAATTTTCTAATTCCCTATGGGTATTTCCATTTAGGAATAGGCGTTTTGTAAAGTGATTCAGGTTTGTTTTGGGGGATTTTTTTGCAGCTGATGTTATACCCTTTATTCACAATTACATGTGCATGCCTGCTAGAATTCAGTCCCTAATTTACCTTTAACTTGTTCTTCCCTTAAAGGACATTAAAACAAGAGAAATATGAATTCTGGGACAAGTTGAAGTGTATACTGAACATTACATGGGTTAAATATGAGTCTTTAACTTGTATCTATGGAGACGTAGGCCACATGCATTAATATTTTGCATGAAGGAAGATGGTTTTGATCATCAACATATGCACACACTGTCCCTTAAGAAGACATTATAAGACACTTAACATTTTCTAATAAAATCCATATATTATGGTTATGGATGTAGAAGGACATGGGAGTTTGATTTATGCTCCTGTAACCTAACAAAGACATTGCAAAAGGATCTTAAATTCACAATAGCTAATTTACAGTAAAATAATTGATAGCATCACTAACAAGTGAATGGTATATTAAAGCAACCATTAATAAAATAGCGTCAGGCAACAAACCCACTGTTACCTTACTTTCAATTGTGTATATGCTACTTTCAATTATAAACTGTATTTCAGTCATGAGAAAATTTAAATTCACATTGCCATTTTGTCAAAAAATACACCATAAACACTTTCATCCTAATTGGACCTGAGAACTGTAGTAACAGTGGTTATTATATATGTTTGATGTTTACACATATATACATTTTTTGTTTACACCAAAGTAAATCAAAATAACATCTTAATATAAGCATTGGTTTACATAACCATTATCGTGTTACACTTGGGCAAGCAAAAGGAATACAGTCTATGAATATTAAGATAAAATTAAAAACTTGCATATCAGAATCAAGCAGGATTTTTCTGGACTATATCTGGTACAGTAATTCAGTGCATGTTTTGGAACTGTCTACAGACTGCTCAGCCTATATTCAAATCTATCCATTTTTGAAGCATTTTGATGGACACTGCTTACAAATCCAAGTACAATTCAACTGTTTTGCTTCACCAGCACCTAACTCATACTAAATTACATCTGTTCTCCTTGTAGGCAGCCAGGGGAGATTGGAAGAGCATTTGTATATGTCAGGCAAAATAACTCTGCACATTTTTGTCTATTTCTAAAATTACTTTGATAAAGCATAAGCTCTCAGTCAATAACTGTTTGCCTTTAGGTGCAACATAGTCAACCTAGTTGTTCTTGTTAAAAAAACAGTGGCTGAGTTTAATTAAATTCTAGCTTTCTGAACAGTAATTTCTTAAATAAGGTAGTTCTTTCTAAAAAGCTGAAATACTTTAGAAAAATTGTATCATCTTATACATCCGTAATAAAAAATAGTAGCTTGTATCAAATCACAGTTGCCGTAGACACCTACCTTAATAAGATAAACTGGTGCCGCACTTCTCCGTAACTTAAAAAATTCCATATTTGCATAACAGAGGCAAAGTCTCATACCTGGAGGTCTGAACAGAGTAACAGATAAGGTGATGGTAAAGATGAGATTTGCAGAGATACTGGGTTCATATGAAGACAGGCAGGCATCCATCTGTTCAGGCCGCTAAATATCACTGCCTGTTAATGGATATTGTGCACCTAGATCAGTGAGATGTTTCTTTGAAGGCTATTAGAACTGTCTTTTTGGCATGGTCGGGCAACTTTGTAAGTTTATTCTTCATAAGTAGACTCAAAGAGGAAATAGAGTCACACAGAAAGCTACGCAGATACACTAAAGCAGTGAATCTGAGAGTTATGTTGTAATAGATTTCTTGTGTTCTGCACTCATTAGACTTCGCAGGCCCCTCGGTACACATATGTGTGAAAAATACTTTCTTAGCATCCTCTTTGCTTTATATTTATGTCTGGTCTTGCTGTTCTTAAGATTAGCAAAGGTCCCACTGACTTCCTGGGGAGTTTGGCTTGCAGGTAACTAACGTCTTTGCCCCCTTTCCTTCTCCTGCACCCCAGCAGGATATCGTTGTGTTTGTGTTAATTCACAGTCCTTAGATTAGTCAGAGCTTGGGAACCAGGAGCTTCAGCTGAGATTCTGCTCCAGTGCTCACATTATAATTGGACAGTTAAGATTCATTAAAGGAAAGCTTTTGTAGACCTTCCAAATAAACATTTTTAATGTTTTTAAATAAAAGCTTGTCAGGGTCCTACGGAAAGTCCTCAACAGCTTGACTTGCCATCCTGGCACATGCTACATAGCTCTGGTCTGGAAGGGGAAAGGCTTATGGCAAAACTCTCATATACCCTTCCCTCATGTTCTCCCTTAACATCCTGCAGAAGGATCTGCTTTCCTGAGTGAGCGATTTTTGAAGGACAAGCTTCTGCCACTGAGAAGGAGGCCAGAAAAAAATATAGTGGGGATGAGATGAGAAAAAGGTATTCCTTGGGGGTTCCTTCCAGCTTTCTTCTGTACATTCAAGAGCATTTTAGCCTTGCTGTATTCTTGTAAACTGATTTCATTCTATATAAACTACATCCCATAAGCATGAGAAGTCGTATGGGATCCTAGTTCCTAAATAACCATATTGAGAGAAAGGAGGAGAGCAGCCACACCAGCTTTCCCCTGCCCACAGGCACCCTTCTCCCTAGGGAGCAGTTTCATCAAAGGGGTCCTGATGGAGCTGCACTCCTACCTTGGGCCTTTCTGCAAGATCTCCCCTGCAGAGGCATATCTAATCCTGCGCTGAAGCTGGCTGCAGTAATTCCACCATATACTTTGACAATTAATGAGACAGCCTAATTTTAACTGCACGCTGCATTACAGCTCTGGAAAAATGAGAATCTTTCCACAGTAAATGAAGTTTCTCCTGCACTTGTAGTATAATAGAATTACAGATAGACATCTATTAACTACCATTCTGTCATTCATTATTAATGTAGTCCCTAAAATCCTATTTTATTCCTATTTTCTCCCATCAAGGGAAATGTTACTGCAAATCCTTACATAACCCATTAGTAAGCATGGTATAGCCTTCTCTGCATCCTGTCCAAAGAAGCCTTTGCAATGCCAGCAATCAAGTGGTCACTACTAGCATTACCTCTCACATTCAATTCCTAACAATTTAGCCAAGGTGGGAGCAGGCACACTCACAAATAACTCCTGAGAATTGTTCACCTGACTTCAGAAATAATAGGTCTTGAAACTACCATAAAAAAAAAAGATATGTCACCCGTGCAGAATCATGACTTAATTGCTTTGAGATGTTGAGAAACACATAGGAAGATATGATGTCTGCCCAGAACATTGTACTCTTTGAAACCATAATCTCACAGGAGATGAGAAGGATGATGTTTTCCACCTGACAAATCTATGGCTGGCTAGTACAGACTTAGCAGTTTTAATTCAAGGAAGGCTGTTTTAATCCATTTGCCCATTTCCAATTTTATTTCTATTATTCAAAAACCTTAAAAAAGAACAGCATCTGTTACCATTTTACTTTTTTAAAAATCTTACTTAATTTTAATGTTTCTAGGTTACAAAATTCACTTGATTTAGCCAAGGCTGTGATTGTATGGATCATACCATCATATGCATACACATATATATATGCCTTCCTATCATTGCTACCTCCTACGATGCTGAGTGGGATTTCCATATGAGGAAGGACTTCAAAATTAAACCATCCCAAAATACTTCTGAAAATGTAACCTTGGTGCCACTGAAATCGATAGGAATTTAGTGACTGGTTTCAGTATGATATTGGGTCCCTTCCCTCTTTAATCCATCCCTATGTGTCTTCAATTATTTTCTTTGCCCTTCTCCTGACATTTGCTATTTTGGCTTTGGTTAGGGAAAAAAGGCAACACAATACTGGTATTCTCTGTTGCTGTATTGTAAGACAGAGGATAAAAAGATCCACGGATCAATTATAATATTTCTATTTTAGAAATGCTCACAAAACTGTGATATATTAGACTATACCTAAAAAACTACTTATCCGTCTTGTTTTTCCTTCTGCTGTGCAATCTCGTTTTCATCAGTATTCATCTTTCTTATTTTTAAAAATGCATAACTGATCTGTGTATATTTATGGTAGTACTTTTAGTGAAGTCTGTACGTATTGCCTTTCTTTTTAACATAAGGAGAGCTGTGAGCAAATCAGCAACAGAGGGGCCAGCCTTACTGTTATTGAAATTCAGTGCCAAAATTTCCACCAACTTCAAGGACAGAAATGAATTTTCTTGCAGTATCGTTCGGGATAACAAATTAATTGCAGCATACTGCTTTTTTAATAGATACATTGCATATTTGCATTCCAAAGCACTGAAGTGCAATAGATCTTAGCAATTTATTAGGAGCATACATATTCAAATATATATTTTCATAATGGTTTAATGACATGAGCATCTTTAGCACACTGCATAAAAACATAGAACTCTAATACTGACAAAGCTCTTCATGATCTTACTTGCATTTTTTACTGCAAAGGGCTGTAGAATACATCCCCATTCGAGCCACGTGACTTCAATTAATGTTCAAACAAATCATATCCAAGCACTGTATTTCATAATAAAAAGGACAAGCAGGGGTATTCAGATTGAAAAATTGAGCCCTAATTGATGATCAAGTACATAATTCTTTCTTGTGCAAATACAGATGGCAAAACTGAGTTTCCATTTTGTATGGGCTTGATTTTATGTAATTTCAGTGCATTCTTGGGGGATAAGACTAATAGAACAGCCATTTTGAGATCTTTGCAATTGTATTACAATTAGGTTCTCGGTTACTATATGCTGAATTTGATCTGAGAAAAGAACAGTATTAGAAGGCTGACTTGGCCTTTCTCTGCTTTCTGTGCTGAATATTGCATTACATAAATATGTGATTCACTCTAAATGGTACACAGGAGCGTTAGGATCGGATGAAATCAGAGAAATCTATGAATCCATGGAGAACCACCCCCTCCCCGTGGAATATAAAGCCAATGCTGTCATTTCTAGAATAATTTTTACATATCTCTCCTGTGCTCAGCAAGGACCCAGATTCTGCTGTCTTCACTCCTACTCTTGTAGTGATAGCTTACTCCAGGAATATCCCCGTGTCCTTCAGGTTGAGAACATGGTACTACCCAGCATGGGTAAGGGTGAAAGGATCAGGCCCTAAGTGATTTCATTCCTTTCAGATATGATTTATAAGATATAACGGGGGGCTCTAATAAATCATACTATAAAAATTATGACTAAATCTGAGTCCAAGGCTTTTTGCAGTGATTGCTTTTGAGACCCTTTAATGACAGTAAGTTAAAATTGCACTGTAATGGCCCTTTGTAAATGCAATAAATCTCCGATTTCAGAGCAGTGCAGACAGCCAGCAACGTGTATGCTGCACACGAGCTACCAACACAGGCACGCGCTGCTGGCATACATGTAATTATGTCGATACTTCAGGAGCAGCAGTATATCTTAGCACGGCTAAATTTACTTTGAGAAAATGTCCAGTTGAGACCATTGTGGTGGTGTGACCGCATGAAAGAATTTAAAATATCCTTCTGGCTTTTTACTTCAAAATCTGGGGAATAATGTCGCTTTTAAGGAGCAATAAGTTTGATTATTTGGTTTTAAATAGCAAAGGCAAAACCTATTCCTACTGTGTCTTGTAATTAACCAGAGACAAATATGAGCTAAAACAGGCATTTTGGTCTGCACAGCCAAACTGAATGCACCCACTTTCTTGAATTTCTTACATCATCTACTCAGTATTCACACAAAAAAATGTACACAGAAATACACAGCAGAATAATAGCCCCTTGTTTCAGCTGCAGCAGAATCCCTATCCCTGCCCACTTTTGCCCTCCAAAACCACATTTAAAACATTACCTGCATTTCCCTATTTGAATATAGGAAGATCTGGTCAGTTCAGGTCGCTTATTGTTTGACATGCATCAGAAGTTCAGCTGCAGGTTTCACCTTGAAAATTCATTTAAAAAAATGCCTTTTCTGTTTTTCAGTTTGGATTTTCGCAGTCGTCTTTATTGATTGACAGATAGATGGTGGAGGCCAGTTCTGTGATTTACCTAGTTATTAATGAAATTAAAACCTCCAGTCAGAATACTTCTAATTTGATATCAAACTTTAGAAAAAAATAATAGGGAGAAAGGACCTACAACCTCCAGCAGAAGGGAGGTCATGTCTTGCAGCAGAAAAGGACACGGGCAAGGAGTTAAGAGCCTGTCAGAAAAATCCCACCCCACCTCACAGGCCACTGACAGCTACCACTGATTTTAGTGGGATCCAGCCAGAGATCTGTGCAGGCCTATTTCAGGGAAAAATTTTCAGGGCAAGGACAATTGTGTAATTGCCACAATACTCAATGCAAAAGGGCTCGCTGCCTTCACCGCGGCCTCTAATCTCTACTCTAAAAACAAGGCAACATGCTATCTGCCACATTGTGCTATTCCTCTTCTTTTTTTAGCATGGATCTCCCCATTGCTTATAGTGTGGATTTTTGCAAGAATTCTAAGTGACAGTACGTCTTAGCACTTCTTGGGAATGTGTCCCGCATAATGGAGAGCTGATTTTAACTCAGGCTTTTTGAGAAAAGTGCTTTGTAAGAACAAACCAAGAACAACCTAATCATGCTATGATAGGTCAACTGATAACAGACTGAGCCAATTACTGGGAGATGGGGGGTGCTCTTTGGTTTTCTTTTTTTTGGCCCTTAGCAGATGAGCTTACACCTGACTTTTGCTTAAGCAATATAGAAATTTAGTGTTCAGCGGATAGGACTTCAGTGTTTATCCTGCCAAGAATTCCCAAAGGTGCTAGTGATTTTATTAAAAGACCTAATGTAAATTTCAAAACTGTATAGATTACTTGAAATGTTAGTTATGTCTAAGCAGCAGGAAATCAATAGTGCAAAAGTGCATTCGCTGTTCTAAAGAAAACATCTTTTGGAGAACCTGCTCTGCTAAGAAAAGAAGCTCATTGTACATTGTGTCGGTGACCCAAACTAAAGGTAAATGACAAGTTTTAAATTCAGTAGCAATTCTATAGTGTCCTCAACTCCAAAACACAGATTTATCTTCACATATGTACTACCGTCAGCTGCAGCAGCTCTTAAGACTGCATATTTACTGTCCTCAAAGGATACCTTGGCTAGGATAGCAGGGTGAGCTTTTGTTCCTCCTAGGTGATCTGTAACATTGATTCAGAATGCTCCACACAGGTCCACAGAACTATGCAGACCTACATTGTGTGAATTTAGTAGAAATAAAAAAAACACCCTAAAAAAATCCCAAAACCTTAGATTTGGACAGACAGCTACAAACAACTGAATTAATGCAGCTTATCAAGCCAGCATTTGTTGCCAGATCTGACTAAAGTCATTATTTGTGCATCCTGCTTGTTTGTATACGTTAGCTCTGAAGAATCCTCTCAGGGGTTTCAGCTAGCATCTACAGCATACCAGTAGTACAAAAGCAGACCATAGTCGTATAGATCAGCAAATTAACATTTGCAATGGCAGAAGCATCCAAACAACATGTTATATTAGCTCATTAAGCCACGTCATTCGGCTGTGCTTCAGCCCTTCTTGTATTCTATGAATTTTACCATGTGTGGAATCATGCAAGACATTTAATCTCAGTTTGTCATTTTCAAAACAGGAAAACAACTTTTCTCAGGTTACTTGCTTTGCATTTTTTTTGGCTCTCCCTTACTGTGTGTTTATTGCAGTAACTAGCACAATAACATTATAATCTTTAGTTACACCTCTGAATGCTATTGCCATTAAAACAACAAGTTACCAGAAAACATCTCTGGGAAGAATTTACACTATGCTCAGATGTAGTGTTTCCCAAACCAACCTGAACTGGAGCAGATCTTCAAAAGGGTGGGTTTGTATATGAACTGTGCTGGCCAGTGCAAAAACATCAAGGATGGGCACCCACCATCTCTTCATCATTACAGGATCATGGAAATCTAGCAGTCAGTTCCTACATTTTCACTTCTGAGGGCAGCCTTGTGAAAGGATGTAGCCATGTGTGTTCAAACTTAAAATTCCCAAAACACTAACCCCACAGGTGTAATTATTTAATATGCATAATAAAGTTTCCCAGTGCCTCTAGTTTTGTTTCTGTCTGTGCCCAGAACTGCTTTAGTATTGCAGGCAACTGCTTTATATCAAAGCCTTGTTAATATCCGTAATTTTTCTGTTCTAACAGGCATAGTCCTTTAAATGAACTTGCTGAATACACTCTGGAACAGGTTGCCCAGGTAGGCAGTGCAGGCTCCATCGCTGGAAACATTCAAGGTCAAGTTGGACAGGCTCTGAGAACCTGATCTAGTTAAAGATACCCCTACTTCTGCAGGGGGATTGGACTAAATGATCTTTACAGGTCCCTTCCAACCCAAAGCATTCTATGAATTTATCAACATGAAATTTCAGGTTTAAGATCTTCTTCCAGCTGCAGGATTTCAATTTTTCATCCATCTCTGCTCAAGAGACTTCCCAACTTCAGACAGCTTCATAATCCAGGCAGTTATTGAAGTTGATCCAATTTGCATGGCATAAGATATAACCAATATATTGGTTGTGTGGCAAAGCAGCATTTCCCAGTAATCTGCAACTAAGAAACTACTCCTGTGTGTTAATTCTGGGATAGTGAATTCAGCAAGATTAACAGCAGAACGCACAGATATATGTAGTGACATTGTCTGAGACTGTGTAACTTTAGTATGTGACAACACTAGTATTTTCAATCACTTACAAGTTTGAAACCAGTTCCTCTTAGGAAATAACCTTACGTCATTTTCATGCAGTTGACCCCAGGATGATCCACAGGCAGTGATTCAGTGATCTCTGTGCAGCCCCTGTGAAGAAGGAATATACAAAATGCACAAAAAAAGTGTGAGATGATACACAGAAGCTGAGAGAACTTTTTCTTTATGGAGTCTGAGCAGTTCCACCACACTGGAAAGCAAGATCCCAAGTCAGTGTAAAGACTCATCACATAATTTGTCTTGAGAAAAAAATACATTTCCCAGGGATATCAATCTGTCACCTCTCAGTCATACAATGTAAATACAAGCATAAATATCAGCATCTTTGAAGGCTGCCTTTTCATCAATATTTTAACATAAACATTCTTTTAATTTAAATGGAAATTCATAACTTTTTAATGTTTCAAAGGGCATTATCACCATAAAAGGAAAGTAATCTCAAACTATTGCCAGGATAAACTTACCTTGGAAAAGCACTAGAACAAGTCTTCAGAAGATTAGGGCTTTTTACAGTACATGTGTTTTAGCTCTGGCATTAACAGCCAGTGCAGAAGTGATCAATAAACATTCTTGCTACTAGATTCACTGCCCTCATGATACACATAATACTAGTTCAAAATCTTAGCGGAAACCATGAAGTATATACTGTTAAATATCCCTCTCTACTGTAATTTACCTTATAAGAATCTAGCCAGGGGCTCTAATGAAGCAGAGGCAGTTTTGCAGTTTTACCATCTGTTACCAAATCTAATCCTGCTAGAACAGAAACACACTTGTATTAGGATTTAGAAGTGACAAATATTGAAAAAAATATTTTCTTGCATTGTTTAAATATCTTTGCTATGCAGTCTAAAGAACAAAATGTTTGGACAATAAAATAAAACATTTTAAAAAATCATTTAATTAAAAAGCAAAAAATATCAAAAGAATAATGATAGAGTTGTACTACATAACTACAACACAACAGAGAGGTACAAATAAGAAATCATGTTATATTCCACAGCCTTCAGATTTCAATTTTAATTCAGGGTAATACATCCTATTTTTATATACTGCAGAAGAAAAAAAATGAACATAACCCCTCTTTACAATATAAATGGATTTAAAATTTAAAAAATGCTACATCTATATTGTTTAATGTAAGGCCAGAGGACCAAATTGTCCTATTCAGGAACTGAATCCTCCTATGTGTCTTTCCATCCTAAGCAAGGGCCTGCAGGGTAAAATATCCAAAGAACACTACAGTTTAGCTTCATTTATGTGCAATGGACTAAAAATTAATACTTAATATTTATACGAATCATTGTCAAATAAGAGGAAGCTTATAAAAATAGAATCACATCAGGCAATGAGTTTTAAGACTTAGAGGGTAAATGCCTCTTTACGTACAGTATCATTTATAGATATTTTTCTAATACGTTCTGTCATCTTGTCTCTTTAATTATTAGACAGGGTGAAAGGAAGAACTACAGCAAATGCAGATGAAAGAGAAATCTTACTGGGAACTGTGGCAGGAATATGAGCAAAAGCCAGGAAGTTTTGAGCTGTTTTCCTAGGCTGCCTCTTCTCCCTACGATCTACATGAAAATGATTCCAGCCTATTTTGTAATTAAATATGTGCATTTTTTAAACTACTTTCCTGCAACAAGAGGAACAGTGTTTTTAAGACGCCCTGTATGACATACAAAAAGCCAACTCCCGTATCTGAAAACATGTTGAAAACAAACTAATCACAAGCAGTTTCCAGACATTGAGCTAACTTCTGTGTCAGTGGTCTCGCTAAGCCTTGGATGACCTGCAGTAGCATAATTACCCTTTAGATATAAATGTTGATGCACTAAGAAGATCACAACAGGAATTATAGCACCAGATCCTGATTTTCATAGCTCCCCTTGAAGTCAATGACAGCTGCAGATGGTCTCTTCAAGTTGATCCCCAAAGGCTCTTAAGCTAGGCATTGAAAACTTTTTAAAATGTCATATTTGATAGCTTTATGTATCTATTTCTCATCATCTGATAAGGAAACTGCCAGCACCTATATCTTGCTGCAACATGAAGGTTCTGTGAGTCTTAACCATTTGTGAAAATACTTCAAAAACTTGCACAAAAGGGATAAAATAGAAACAAAATATCAATAGAATTTTAAACAAGTATTAAATACTGAAGTGCAAAATACTCAGCACAATTAGGATGAAAGTAAGAAAATGTTAAAAAGGAGGCACAATCACAAAGCTTCTTCCAGGTTCTTGCAAGTAGGGGAAGTTATCTTGCACATGTAGAAATCTGGGGAAGTCATCCTTATTTTCATTTGCTAGGAGGTGGAGAACTCTGCTATAAAGCAGTTAAAGCCAATTGTTCCCTTATGTAGAGATTCACATCACACAATCTCCATCAGACAGGAATTAAAATTGAGTAAACCAGGCATCTACTCTGTTCCCTGGATCTGTGTGGTTATGGATTACTACACAGAAAGGCTATGCATCCATAGGCTTTTGTTTTGATCAATCAAGTACCATCTTTATAAGTATCGATATGAAGTAAATTTTCTTACTCTCTTCATCCAAGGCAGATTTCGAAGTAGCTGTATGTGTGCTGAGAAAAGCACACAAGACTGCTCTTTGATTTGATGACATTTCTTGCAAATATAAGCTTTTCCTGCTCTTGACTTCAGGAACAGGGACTAATTCAGACCAGCAAGAAATTTCATCTAATCTCATTTTATACTGAATGTCCTAAGTCTGTTTTAGAAGTAAGATGTACGAGTTTACATGTAAGAAAATTGCAATATATTTAAGGAGAGATCCTAGCTGCAAATATTAGGATGTTAGGAACAACAGTGCTTTTTTTTTTTTTTTTTTTTGTCCACAAGAGTATTTGATCACATTGTTCATCTCAATAGCCAAACAGATTTTATTTATCAATGCCAGTCTAATAGATGTAATTTCTGCTTAAGGTATGTGGTCACATCATTAATTTTAGTAACTGCAAAACTTATTGTAGAAGTCCCTTTCTGTGTCATCCCTTGCTCCTTGCTTTGACAGCTTTAGCAAAACAACAACCAAAAAGAGAGATTTCTACTATGAGCTTGTACATGACTGTCCAGATGTAACAGAAGTTTGGTCTAAAGATCTTCCCACAACAGCTCTAATATATACAGATGGCAAGGAGCCATCTGTACATGCATAAAAATGCAGTGGACAATTTATGTGTGGGAACTTTGTTTACAAGACCTGTACCATGTTTACTGAGAGATCAGAAGCTGTATTTTGAGAGGCATATCAATAAAGATTTGGATATAAATGGAAAATAAAAAACCCTACTTATTCACCACCTGCACTGCATATGATACTGGCTGTAATCAAGAAAAATTTCAAGATGTCATGAAGCTATCGAGCTGTATAATTCCTGCTAGTGCTTACTGCAAGTGCTCGCTGCGGTCTTGCTATTAAAATGCCCACATGCCACAAAAACACTCTTAAACCAACTCACTAGCCCAAATTATGAATTATTCTAGTTAACAAAGTTCACCACAGGCTTACAGCTTAAAGTAGAATACATTTTTTACTTAAAATACACCTAGCTTCATCAAAATGCTAAGTAGTCACTTGTGGTTCTAAATTTCCCATTATGCTGAGGAAGTTTTATTTTTCAAATACACACACAGAAAGAGATGAGCCAGAAATAAAGTCACTATGCATGTCACCAGCTGCTCTATTATTCCACAGCCTTATTTGTCTGTCAAATCCAGCTATTCGTGAGGTTTGTGAGGGAAGGAAAAGATGAATTTTTGGAGAGTTGTGTATATGGAATCTATGCAGATGATGTTTAGAGAGCCTTCGCACAATACACTGACTTTTTAAATAAGATACAGCTTTGGGAGTATCAAAAATATTGTATGTATTCTGCAGTTTCAGATCTAGAGATGGTCAAATAAATGTAGATATATTTTCTTTTTGGCAAGAAAAAATTTTTTTCTCTCCCTCTTTTCAAAGCAGCATTATGCAAATTTTCTCCCTTTTTCCCATGAGAAAAAACCCAAAGTTTTTCTCCCCCAGTATCAGTTTGTTTTTCTAACCTCATACTTACTTAATAAAAAAAGTGAAAAAGTAAAATAGTAGTTAGAAAGAAAAAACAGAGCTGCAAAGTTTAAGAGGGAAACCTGAAAGATAAAAAGCAAAGAATTTACTGCACAAAATTTTGCTAAAAACTTTGGATAAGGAAAAAGCCTTGTTGGTTTGACATTTGCAGTACAAATTGATGATTAAATGATTAATTTTGTTGAATATTTTCAGGGAAAAAAAGATGTCTTTTTTTTCCAAATTGCTTTTATAATGAGTGATTTACAAATACACATCTGCTTGCAGTCCATTATCTTCTTTGAGGTGGAAGGGGCAGGGGTGTTTGTTTTCAAATCAGTGGAGAAAATAGGTTTCCATATAGATCAGGAAAATACAGGCTTGCTCACAAATTTTTCTTCAGCCCTTTCTGGACACCAAACTACTCTTCCTTTTAGAAGGATCAACGTCATCTTGTCCTTCTGATTGTTCCCTTTCACCCAGAGAATGTCACACCAATTCTTTTTATTTTGGGCATCATTTTAATTGTTATTGAATAACTGGTTTCCTGCTCACAGAGCATGGAATGCTATGCAGTAGAACTGCAGTCGTCATCAAAAGGACACTCTTTTGGAGTGGAACTACAGAAAACAGTGGTTCCAGTGTAGGCAATGAGAAGGATAATGCCTGGAGCAGGATGTAGCAACAGTAAATAAGGGATAGGAGGTGGCTTCAGAATTAGAGGAAAAATAAAATCACTGTTGGGAAAAGGAAATCTCACCCTTCAACATTCACTAGACGTGGAAGAACAAATAGTGTTGGGCCTTGGAAACAGAATGTAGGATGACAAATCACCAGCCTACTAGTAGAGAAACAAGACTGTCAAGAGCTTGAAATTTCAGACTGTGGCAACTCACAGCAAGTTCTTTTCCAGCAAGGTGCAAACAACCTAATCAGAATAATTCAAATGAGTTAGCAAAATGCCAGTACATTCTGCGTGCGCCACAAGCAAGAAAGCAGCCCTCACGTGAGCCTGGGAAGAAGAGAATTTGCAGTAATAGATTTTGTGGTCAAAAGAGCATATTTTGCTTGTTGTGAGCTTGCCAGAGAATGAAAAGGCTAAGATCCAGAGTGAAAAGCCTCATGTATTATACCTGTCCGAGCACTGGAAAAGCCTTTGCTGTAAGGACATTTGAGTATTTTGGACAGCATGTTCTGATGCATTCAGTTTTCTCTGTGGCCTCTGAAGGTCAAACACCTTGATGACTGGCACAAGTGCTTGGCAGGAGTTTAAAAAAAAAAAAAAAAAAAGGAGGCCGTCTTCATCTCTTTAAGAGCTTTCAGGCAGAGACTTCAACATTTCAGCCTAGCTGGGAATTACAGCCTCCACCAAACACAGAGAATCCTTTCAGCTGTGGTCCAAGACTACATGGGATTTCAGGAGAAAACAACTGACATAATAAACATACTTGTGCAAGTGAGGGGGAGCCACAGTCTCTTGCTCTCTCCAACTCAAAGATGCTGAGCAAGTTTTGGCAGCTGTTCCCATAGGTATTATTCTGGGGGTGATTCTTGAGTGTTAAATCCATAGGACAATTAGGACCCCTTTGGCCTTTTTTAATCATTTCAATCAAGAGAAGTCTAGGATAAATGGGCAGTATTTAATTGACAATATATGCTCCCTAATGAAAAGATGTGGCTTGTTGATGTACTTTGTTCACTGAGGACTCCATATGAGTATGTTTAAGACTTGGTGGCAGGTACAGTGGTGAAGCTGAAGCAACAAGGAGAGGTAAGGTAGCAGACAGACGTGGTATGGGGTTGTGTAGGAAGCACATGAATGCATCAACTCTTGATTTTACTTCAACTGTGACCTCTGGCAAGTTGCAAGTTCTTGGTAGTGATTTATCTCTATAATCAGGAAAATAGAACATTATTTATCTACCTCTTCTGGGTATTGTGGAGACTAATTAACAGTTGCAGTGATTTGGAGAGAAATTGGAGATACTAGATGAATTTCCACTATCATGTTTGCTTTAAGTAGGTGAAGTGAGGACATCTATTCAACACAGAAAGAACTGAAGTTGTTCTCAAAACAAATAAGAGGGATCAGAAGTCAATCTTACCTTTGCTTCATTCTGAATGTTCATCGTTACTCAATAAGTTTGACAGCAAATGAGAAAGCAAAGCTTTTGTGGATGAGGGAGGTAAAATGTAGGAATATTTAATACCATATCTATAAAACCTTTCTAAACATCTGTTAAAAATTCAGAAAATTCTCAGTCTTTTAGAGGAAAAATTAACGCAGGACATACTCAGTAGAATGTGAATAACAAATGTTGACAGATCTACTAAATAACTTCCAATTAAATAATGATAAGGGTTAAAAAATGAATACTTATATCCACAAATAGAAATTTTAAAGCAAAACATACAAACTTAAAACAGTAGCAGGCTTAGTCATACACTACATTTTAACTGTATCCAGTTTTCAGCACCCTCAGAAATCCAAAAAAAATAGTATATGCAGATTAACCCATCATCTCCATAACCTGTGTTTTCTAAATAGAGATTTCAAACTGAAGGAGCAAGTTATACATCAGCTCTGAAGTGGCAATAGAATAACCCCCTAATTTTTATCTTCGTTGTTGTCAGAAAACACGTTGCCTTCCCAGAACAGGCAGACTAAGTATGAGCAGAGAGCAGTGTCTAGCAAAGTGAGTCTCTTCCCAGAAGACCAGCACCCTACAGAATAAGATGCCAGAGCAGATGCTGTATATGCTCAAACCTGACATATGCTGAAGCTCCCTGAGCAATTGCAGAAAGGCAAAAAGCACACTAGGAGCAGTCACCTTTTTCTTAGCTGGATTGGCTTTATATCCAGAATCATCTTTATATTATGAGACCTCTGACACAAAGGTATAGGGCAGATACTGAAGATAAGCTGTTCACTTCTTGAGGAAACATGCAGCCAGAAGTGGCAGGGGTACTATTGCAGCTCATGGCTGGGGGCAAATTGGTCAGGACAGATACAACAGAACGACACTTGAACCTTTTTTGTCACTGGTATTACGTTGTGACAGGGTGTAACCTATGTGTTCTCCTGAAGACTCAAGGAGAAAGGCAGGTGGCACAAAGAGTTACACATCCGTATTGTAGATATTTAAAAAATACCTTTTAACTAGGATGCAGACCACAGAGTGTGTTGGAGGTATGGGAACATCGCAAGATCCATTCAGTGGTGCCTTCTCCCACTGTAACAGTCTGGTAGTTTTTGCTATATGCAGGCAGAAAATACCTGGTTACCTTTGATACTGCTTTGGGACTATTGTGCTCCTTGAAAATATGCACTGCTTTTGAAAAATTAATTCTAACTCATATTTACCATGGTTTTGTTTCTTTATGACATATAGGGATGGCTTGAAATTGCTTCTATCCTGTTTGTCTGTTTGAAGGGATCAAAAGTGTCAAATTTGACCTCCCAGGGATTTTTTTCTGGAGTAATTCCCAAAGGTACCAGGAATTACTCCTCTTCCAAAAGGAAGAACGAGGGAAATATGCTGGATTGTTAACAAAAAAAATCCCAACTTTCTTCCCCAGTGTTCACTGATTATAATTAATGTGAAGTTAATCAAAATGCAAAGCAAAGCAAACAAATAAAAAGGTAAGAAAGTAGTTATATTAGAAATATGTTCCCTAGTCAATTGCTTGCATTTCAGTCTTTAGCATTGTTATAATTTCAATACTAATGCAACTGTCATGCAGGTTTTTTGGACTGAATTTTACTTCAAAAGCAGAAGCTTCTCACCAACCAACCCCTTGAGGTCTAAGCTCAAGAACTGTTTTCTCATAAGGGGGGAAAAAAGGGAAGTGGAGGGGGAATGTTGAGCTTCCTTATAAGTGTCCTTCACACTTCCAGCCTCCTCAGATGCCACCACTGCATCACAGAAGAAACTATCCGGCACTTTCCATCTTGCTTACTGCAGATCAAGTCAAGGGCACTTTGAATCATCTGGGAGACGCTGCCTCATGGCATGCAGCCCTCTCAAAAAGAAAACCTCTGGGGAAATCCATTTATGGCAGCTTTCGTATTGTGACAGGTTAACAGCATAGGTATCCTTGTCCTTTTAGCCCAGACTGGAAGAAACGGTATTTGCTAGAGGTTCACAGCCAAAAAGCATACTTAAAAAATACACACTGTTTGTAACATTTGTGACTTGGCAGATTGACTTGCACATCAGGCACACATTTTGATCGTTAATTTTAAGCCTTAATGCAGTAGAGCAGTCTTATCTGGCTAGTGTCTATCCTTTTCAAAAGACAAAGGAGTGCATAAATTATGTTTAAAAAGAGGTAGGCATTTTCTACCCACAGTGTAGAGTCACTGTAGGTGGATTATTATCCAGGAATACCAAAGAGGTAGGAAGTCTGTGATTTAACCCATTCTTTGTAGTCTCCTTGCCAGCTATTGTTTTTATTGCTGACAGCCTGAAATTATTCATATGATGGAATTTTTTTCAGGTAGTTCAGCAGCAGAGCAGCTGCATTTCAGACAGTCAGCACGAGTTAAAGCCCTAAAGCAAGAATTTTATTTTAAAATAATACTAAGTAAGCCCTGCAGTAATATCCAGTTCCCTCTGCAGATGTTTGCAACTATGAGGTTGTTCCAGTTTACTCCCGTTGACATCTCTCTCACAAGACAGTGCACTACAAATGCTGTATATTAGCAGAAAAGGATGAACTTGAAGCCATCTTACAGGTGACCAGCAGGAATTTGAAGCCTGTTTCTTCTGCAGTGTGTTTACTACTGGGAAAACAGAAAGCAATAGCTTTCACACTGCAAACAGAGACATTTGTACATCAGGATATGGGCATGACCTTTAACTGATTCTAAACAGGCATAGAGATGTAAGGCTTAACAGAGCTATCAGTACTTACAAGCAGTTAAGAACTTGGCCTTTTACACAGAGCTTAGAGAAAATATTATGAATTGCAATAAAGAAAAATAATCAGCATTAGGGCTGAGCATCCCTAAATTCCCGTGATTTGCCTGCAAGTTGCTGATAGGGAACATTTTCAGAAATCGGACCTATAAGAATAGTTAACAAGGAAAAACTGTAAATCCTTAAAAAGAGTTTTAGACTGTCGTCAGTATCACTGTTCAATTTCTAGATTTAGAATTTATGCAAAGGGAATAATATTTTGCTTGTCCATAACATCTTTTCATCTTTTGTTCAGAAAATCTATACTTCATAGAAACTAATTCTTTCACTACCTCTAGTGAGACATAGAAGAGTTCTTCCAATTTTCTCATAAACTGTGCACAGAAAGATCCTAGCTTTTTCTTGAGCTGACCAAAGAAATTATTAACAGAAATGAGAAAGTAGTCCTGCTTCCCACCGCTTAAAAAAAAAAAGATGAATTTCATTGCTTACGATTGTAAATAGTTCTAAACAAGTTTTTTTTAAAAAAAAGTATATCCAGGAGTATCTGTGCTGTTATTAGTTCCAGCAGATGCTACTCTAACATCTAGTATTCCTTTTCCCTCAGTATATTCCAGGCAGATTGGTGTTTGTCACAACATCTCAGTCATCTTCCCTGAATAGCAGTCATTTTTCTCCAGAAAACAAACTGAGTGCCCACCAAGATGGTCAGGAACACAGCCTTATCTCTATCCCTTCCTGACCGTGTTCAGGGAGGAGGCCAAGAGCTGGTGGTCGATGTAGCCCCCAAAAGAAAGGCCAGACAAAGTGAGACAGCCCCACCCCTTTTGAGAGGGTAAAGAGGGGATATTTTCCTGTTACAGTGAAAATAAAAGCTGCACCATGTTAGCCAACAGAGCTGGTAGTGCTTGAGGACATGAATGAGAGATGAAGCCCTCAAGATGGGAGGGATGCACAGAAACATTTAATTCCTCTCCTTGACAGCAACATAGCAGCCGCCCATCCCACCTTCCTATTTGTCACCCTCTGCAGATGCCACACGTAGTGCCTTGGCTGTACTGGCTTACAAGGTCCTTGGTTTAAAGCTGTCGCCAATAAACAGAAGTTTGTGTTTCTCTTCTGAACCTTAGGGGCACTTGGAAGCACGTCCATCATAGGCATCTACACCATAACAAAGGATACTAAATAGTAACCAGAGCACCTTCACCTTCCTTCAGCAGCCTGTGCATGGGGTTGACTAAGGATCCTATTTAAATACTACACATCTGCAATTTATCCCTTCACATTCCCATTTCTGTTTATAGCAATACTTCAGCTATTCACTTGAGATCCACTGTCATACATTGTGCATGAAAGTTCAGGTTCCTTGCTAAACAGAAGTCTGGGTAATGACTTTCTGAGTACTTTAAACTCCTGAGATAGGTCACTTGAATAAAGTACTTCTCAGCTCTTCTCCAGGAGTTCTGAGTAGTAGTTGTATTCTGTTCAATAGTTGACCACTGCTACCCTGTACTCACTGATGTAGCTAAGCTGAAATTCTTTTCTGTGATATTGTCAGGGCTGATATTTTGCAACTATTTCCATTTTCCACTTTTCACCAGAATAAAAAAGAATGCAAAGAAAGGAGAATTTAATTTCCCCAATATTTTGTAAGACAAATTGTGGGGAATGATTTTAAGATAACATATGAATTAAGTGCACCATTGGTATAAATTTAAATTTTGTTTCGAGACTGCCAAATGTGGCTATTCAGGAATAGATAGAGATTTCCAAACCAAATTTATCTACCATGAAAAATTCACATAAAATTCCCACAAATAAACCCCTAGATTATATTTTAAAAGTACTACATCCTTTATTACTTTATGATGCTGAATGTTACTCAGTAGTTTCTTGGAGGAACACCCAGAGGCCCCAGTATTGAACAAAGCCATGCTATGCTACCTTATTTAACTAAGGAGACCAAGATTGCTTTCAATGGTAATTAATATGAGCAAAAGAACCTTCATTTATATAGATACATGCATCCATTTATTTACTTAAACCCTGAGAAATGTTTCCTTCTTTTTTGCAAATGTAAAGTTTGACTGGAAACTAGAAAAGACATCTTTCTATAGAAAACAGAGAAGTCCTCTCTCAGCATTAACCTTTGGGACCTTAAGTTATATTTTTAAATTTCAAAAAGCCTCAGGGATTTTTAATAAGTTTTCATATTCTTCCTAAGCCCTGAAAAGATGAACCAATGGCAGCCTATTTGTTTCTATAGGTGGAATTATGAGAAATTAAGTAATCCCTACAAATTTCTGATTATTTCTAAGGCATTCATAACATAGCTGTCTTACACACTCCATAAAAAGTCATCTGCATTGAGGCCATTGGTCTCCTCTATCAGAGTCCACCAATAAACACAATTATTCTTTTGCATATTTCTAAGTTTGTGCCCCTCTGTAAGAAAAGGATAACGCCAGTGGAAACAGCCATTTAAATGCTACTTCTGAATACCTGTAGCTATATTTTCTTTTATTGCTTTTAACCTGTACCTTTTTCTCAGAATAATGCTCTCCTATTGTAAGACAAAAGAAGCTGAGGCAGTACATTAATGCCCATGTTTCCAATTTTAAATCCCATGCTCCTCAAACATATTAAAATCAATTTTCCCAGGGAGAAGGATACTTTCCCCAAGGATGGCTGTCATCTTGGGTCTCATCAGCTTCTCTTAGCTGACCTTTTTTTACTGATACTTCAATTATTTTTTATTAATCATGTTTTGTCAAGGATCACCCCAAGGAAAAACAGATTGAGAAGCTACTGGTTAAAGAAGCTGAAAACAGAAGGGGCTAGAGCTTGGTAAGGCATCTGATGGATTCAGGCGCGTGCTGTAATGTGCTCCACTATTTCTATAGAAGAATTAGATAACACACTGCTTATATAGTGCACACAGTTATTGTGACTTTCTCAGGAGACTGACATCATATAGCTCTAGTTTGCACCCTCTGTTAAGGGAAACGAATGAGGAAGCACAGCTTCAGGCTTTATCTGACTGAAGCAGGACACATTGGCAACTGCAATACTGGGAGCTCAGAGATCCAGCACAGCAACCTGCACGTTATCCATCTAATTTCAGTATCTAATCTCTCTAGACACTTATAATATGCCACTCACTGGTGTGCTCCATCTTAGCTGATAGTGAAATCATTTAATAGAAGTGGGTAGTGAGGTAGGTGACAGGCTGATTGATGGCAATGTCTTCATTTAAAGCTATACAACGATATCAGACAGAGGTCTAAAGCAGCTCAGAAATAGAGCTCTGCCTAAATTGTTTGGTATCCATGTAAGTTTATCATGCCAAAATGTGGCTTATACAACCTTCTAAATGACTTTCCTAAAAAGAAGTTGAGCTACCACAAACCCATTTCATGAAGCAAAGAGCATCAGCACCTGACAGGATACTTAACAGTGAGACCACAATGAGAATTATCATTTCTCCATCTTGACAGTGAGAATCTGCTTTTTCACTACCTTACGGTAACCAAAAAAGAATACTGGCCTCTTGAAACTACCTGTATTTTAACTGTGATCTCTAATGCCTCAGCAGCAAAGCTGGTGCTGTCTGACAACAAGCACAGACGTGCACCAACACTGCTCACACTCAGTGTCACAACTCTGTCTTACATATCTTGCAAGTGGGAATCAGACACACCCTTTGTGGCAAATTTGGTGTCCATCATTTGCTACAAATAGATGAGGGAAGCCAGCAAGCACCAAAAACACAGATCGAAATACAGAGATGCTCCTATAGAAGGTGGTTCCTGCATATTAATACCCATAATTAATGCTTGGAAAATCTTTGGCTGTCTTTCTTCAGAGAACTCCTGCTCAGAGATCCCAGAAGGACAGACTGGAATGCCATAAAAAGTCCATTCTCAATGAGGCTCCAGTCAAGCCCTATAGGCCAGGTTTCATGTAAAGGAAAAGGGGGCTGTACAGAGTTTAGGGAGCAGGAAGGTCTCTTACTTTCCTTTCTTGAGAGCCTTGAGCACATCAGGTTAATTCTTGTCCACTAGTCTCCATTCCTTAAGCCCAGCTGGTTCTAGGGACAGCGATGGCTGAAGAGTCCTAGTCCACCTTTGTATTGCGATGGAGGTGCAACCTGATTACAACCACAAATTCCTTCAAATCCAACAGCGTTTTTGTCTGTAGCCAACCTCTCGTTCTGCCCTACAGAAAAAAGATAAAGGTTAATTAGGTCCTTTTCACCTCCACCAGCACTCTCATGGAAACAGAGGTCAGACAGTTTCAAACTCTCTGCTCAGGAGTGACCTGCACAAGAGCTTCTGAATACATATTTATTTAGCTCCTGTGGAAAAAATCAAAACATATTCCCCTTCATTCATAAAAGAGTATCTGGAGCTGCTGGCCAATTCTTTCCCAGTTTTTCAAATCTCCATTCAAGCTCTGTGTTGTGGGGCTGTTTCCAATCCAGTGGCAGCACAAACACAAGCTTTCAGTAAAACTTGCATTGCCCAAGGTGCTCAAGTGGGCATAACAAAAAGCATTTCTCTACGAAAGGCTGAATTTATTTGCAATGAGACTTTGACGTATCAGCTTTTTATACCTTTTAAACGACAAGAATAGGATGAAGAGAGATTTTATGCTAGTGATTGTCTGTCTTAATGAAGGAGCTTTATCTCTCCCAGTGCCATGTGTTGTTGCAGTTTCTGTGGTAACGACTGACTGCATAGAGAAAGAAGTAGTGGCACAGAAGTCAGTGTAAATTGCTAGCACGTAAACAATGGCTACCTTGGGGTCTGTTTTACATACATACTTCTTTGACTCATGTTGTACATTCAGTTTCTGGAAAGGTAAACTGTTAATGTCTGCAATATTTATTACTTGTATTTTGGAAGCCATTGAATAAATGTCATATATGGAGTACTTTATATGCCATACTTTGCCAATATGTAAATATAACTTCTAATTTAGGATAAAATCAATTTGATTTTTATCCATACAGGGAAAATTAATTCTTTAGTCCCATGTACAAAATCAGATATAAATACTTTCAAAGAAAATCACAAAACAGAAAAGTATAAAATAAAAATGTATCAAATATATACACATATACAGGAGCCAAACAAAGCAAACAGAAGATGACATGGCATGAAAGATAAGCGCAAGTAAAGCTTTTTTCTATTCCATTTTCATGGAAGAAGTTGATGTGTGTTAATGTCAGGGAGCAAACTTGGGTCAGAACACAAAAGCTGTGTAAGCACTTCAGCAGACTGAAATGAAGTGATGAAAAGGACCAGGCTTAATAGCTTTCATTTAAAAAGACAGTTCGTATTCAGAGTTATGATTTCAGTAACCATACGCAAAACCTTTAAAATAACTCAGGAAATGCCTTGAGAAATCAAGACCACAATGGTCGGCGCCATTTCTTTCACTACCCACATTTACTCACACCCTACTTCTCTAGAAACACATTCTCAAAATGGAAGCAACTTCTCAAGTATAAAGGGTGTTTCTGGTGTACTGAATTCCTGCAGAGTACTGAAGTTTCATTGAGCAGAAACTAAGGCATCCAGACCAATTTGTTTAGTCACGAAAGTAACAGAAGAATGGAAGACAAACAAGTTGTGAGGATGGAAACTCCTGAACTATTTTTCTGCCAGCTTCTCACAATCCACGTATGTTGTATGAAATGTGTTTGTATTGGCAAGGAGATAGGACTAGCTGTTTAAAAAATGGGGCACAGTCATTCATTTCTTCCAGTCCAGTTCAGAAGAATGCTCTTTAACACACAGTTTCAGGCTGTTGTAACCACAGTGTTGTCAATTAATAATCATACCAAACATCCCATAGAAATACCAAGCACTTTGCAGCCCCAATCCTATTGCATTCAGTAATAGATTTATGTTAGCAGAAGCAAGATTGAGCTACTTCTGGGCATCACTTGATGCACTGGTTGCATTGCCAAAACCAAACAGTCCCGAGTAATATACTGTGCTTGAAACCCCCAATTGTTCTGCTGTTGGAGGTGACCATTGCAAACCTGACTTTGCTTGGCTGTGGTACCCATGAGGCAGGGTACTGTAAGGGAAGTCTTCAGCTCATCCTGCAGCATTCAGACTTAGCAGTGCTACAGCTGCATTTCCAGCTGGTACAGCACAACCTTTAATGTTACGTTATTTCAGTTTCCAAGTGGAGGTGGACAGCGAGTTGCTTTTCACAGAGGAGTCTCCTAGGCAGTTCTGCCATTTGTCTTTTAGAATTTCCTTTCACAATAGGCAAGAGCTATTCCCATTACCTCCTGGCTCTTTGTCATTGCTCTCCATCATATCAGGCTGTCACCACCAGGACTGCTGCAGAGCTGCAAGCATATTGCAGTCAGCACTGCTTCATAGCAAGGGAGATGGCCCTGGAAAAGCAGGCAGCAGCCGACTCCTTCCAGCTCAACAGCTGCTCTGCTGGGGACAGCTTCAAGTCACCCAGAGCTACTGTCACACCAGAGGCACTGAGGCTGCCCAGCACTACAGCACAAGCAAGGAGGAGGAAAAAAGCAAAGTCCCAAAGGCCACACTAAACATGTCCCCCATGGATTAGATTTATTTTAATCAATTAAAATGACACATCTGTCATGTGTCAACGGAGTCTTCATTTCTCCTCACTGTAGCTTCTCCTTCATCTCTTAGTATGATCACATAATAACCTCAGTCAGTTCAGAAGGACAAATATACGTCCAATCTGCTTTTGGTTAGGGCCTGTTCCTACTCAGGTTTTTTAAATAATTCTGTGCTTGAGGACAGTGTGCTAGGATCCAATCCATATGCTTGGAAAAGGATTATCAGCAGCTTGTCTATCAAGAGGCCTGATTTTGCATGAAGAATTCAGGGCTCAATTCAGACATTAATTTCCGTGAAGTGTATTACCTGGTGGATGCTGAAAGGCAATGTTTAAGGCACCTGATGGATACTGAAAGAGTTTTAAAGCATCCTAAAAATAGTTGGTACTTAAATTTCCCAAATTAAAATAATAATTATTTCAAAAGAAACTGGTACCTAAACTAACAAATCCCATTACAGATTTGTCCTCCTGGTTAACTGTAGAACAGCTTCATTATTTGGTATTTTCTAAACAAAGGAGAGATATGAATATCCATTCTTCTACAAATTGCTAACTTTGATTTTACTGAGGTTAACACAACTTTTTCAAATAGCAATTAATGTGATTTTCAGGTTAACTGCAAATTTGCTAATTATTTGGCCAACATTTAATTATATCAAGAGAAACACTGCTTCCTGGTTTTATCTAGTTACAGGGGAAGTACATCTCATTGCTTGAGTACATAAACTATCACCTGCCCTTTGGTTTAGGAGAGATATGCTTTTAAATTATGAGTGGCTAGTATTTATCCTGTAATCAAAACAGTGTTAATATCTATACCATTCCTCAGACTTAAATATATCAGACCATTATCCCAACATAAGCAGAAAGGAAAAGCAAGGTATGTGCAAAACAATCAGGTATTTCAAGATAGTAATGAATATTTCAAGATGCCATGGGTTTAAACATTTCCCCAGATACTAGTTGTACTGCCCTTGGAGACTAGCAAGCACTTCATTACTGACCGCAATGGGAACAGAATTTCACCTGTCTTCTGTTCTTCATACTTAACCAAACAATTCATTGGGTATTGACAGATATCTGGGACAGCGGGACTTTTACGCTGCACTGATGCTAAATACAGCAATTGAAAGCATTCTCTCTGGCCAAGTGAATTTTGGGCATCAGAGAGAGCATTTCTGTAATTACTCCTGACAGGAAGAATTATTTTCTTGAGTATTTTGCTCAAGATTTTCAAGCCTTTATTAATAATTTGTGTGCTTCTAAACTGAATGAGAAGTTGGTGCCAATGTTTTCTTATGACTTTTTTCAGAAACACTTACCAGTCTAGCTTTTCCGTAAAATATCGTTGTTCGTCACAGTTTCCTGTGAAGACAACATATTATCAGTGTAACATCCCCAAAGTCTTCCAAGACAATGTCTCTCCCCTCCTTCAGATTATCAGCATGCTTTAAGGAAGACTGCTCTTCAGATCGGTGCCACAACTATATAGCAATTGTTTCACCTGATGGTCTTACCTCTTGAGCGAACAGAAGTTGCCATCAGAGAAGTAGACTGGTTCAGGCTGCTGCTGACCACACTCCATCACAGAGCAATGCCAGAGCACACAGGGACACCCTGTGCTCTTTTGGGCAGGTTAGTGATAAACAAACATCTCAGGTGTAATATAGACACATAATCTACCTTTTATGCCCACATAGATGGGCATTGTTCAAAGCACAGTCTTACCCTATGCTTCTGACTTAGGCTAGTATTTCTTCTGGAAAAAAGATGGTTAATGGAACAGTATATTAATGACCAAGGTTTCATGTTTCTGTTTAGCTAGGAGGAATCTGGCTAAAGGAAAGCCTTGAATGCCAAGAGATCTATATAAAGAACATAGCCTTAGTGATTAGGCCCTAGGATGTGGAATGCAAAACAAAAACAAACAAGAGCAAGAAACAAATATCTAGATTTCTGATCCAAACCAAGAAGCCAAGAGTACTTTGTGGAGATTCCCACGGCAAAGGAACTGATATGAGTGAGAACACAAACTACTACAAAATTGTCAGTTATTTAAGGCAGAACTGGTAAAAATGAATTGGAAAGTTTCCAAAGGATGACTTTTTGCTTTATTATTTATAATGGCAGTTGCTTTGTATAAACTACCTTATACAATTGGTTTTGCCTTCACTCTGCTTTCTCTTACTTTCCTTGACAGATTCTACCAGAACTGTTTAAATAATAACTTGATGTGCTACATGCAGATTTTCCTTTATCTGCTCTGCGCCCTCACACACGCACAACCCAGTAGTCTTACTGCACATTGCACAGGGATTCACCATGCAGGTTCTTCACATAAAAATGCTGCTTTGCTTTCAAAAGTAAAAGGCTTGACTTTCTTGTATGTCATCTAGGGACACAAGAATTTAAGGGAGAAAAAGACAGTGCCACTATGACACTCAGTCATCTCCTTAGGGTTACACCATGCTCCCCATTTGCATTCTGTGCTCTATCCACATAGAAAGCTTTCAGCAACACTAGAAAAAGAGCCAGATAGAGGAACAGAGAAATGCAAAACTGGTTAACAAAGTAGAGTCTTTTTCAATACACTGCCTGATTAAGAAAAGAAATTTATTTTGCAAGGACATTTCAATTAATGTTTTCTGAAGTGCTTTGCAATGTATTAAAAATATTTTTTTTTAAAAAAAGAGATTGATGCATACAAAGAGGTATAGATTCAACAGAAATATTAGTTCATATTCTATCTGATATCAAAAATCAGTAAAGTAAATACACAGAAGAGGATACAAGTGACAGGAGCTGCAGGAGTTGATAGCAATGGAATCAGCAGTGGAACAGCTGAGCCTTAAGTCCATTTTTAGGACAACCAGAACAGTTGTGGACACAGGCAGAATTTGCTGGACAGGCTGGGGTAATGAGACAACGTCAATGAGTAAATATAAGAAAAGGATGCAACTGAATTTGTTTGTAATTTTGCTGCATTTGACAGTGACAGAAACCCACAAGTTTGTTCTTTTAAGCACTATGTTGAGGCTCTGGAGTGTGTCCAGAGATGAGCAACAAACCTGGTGAAGGGGCTGGAGAACAGGCCTTATGAGGAATGGCTGAGAGAGCTGGGGTTGTTTAGCCTGGAGAAGAGGAGGCTGAGAGGAGACCTCATTGCTTTCTACAACTACCCGAAAGGAGGTTGTAGAGAGGAGGGAGCTGGCCTCTTCTCCCAACTGACAGGGAACAGGACGAGAGGGAGTGGCCTCAAGCTCCACCATGGGAGGTTCAGTCTGGACATCAGGAAAAAAATTTTCACAGAAAGGATCATTGGGCACTGGAACAGGCTACCCAGGGAGGTGGTTGAGTCACCTTCCCTGGGTGTTTAAGGCACGGGTGGACAAGGTGCTGAGGGACATGGTTTAGTGTTTGATAGGAGTGGTTGGACTCGATGATCCGGTGGGTCTCTTCCAATCTGGTTATTCTATGATTTTATGATAGGCACAGAAAAGCATGCACAGATGTTACATGTAGTATTTTTTTCAGTTGTGTTCAAGTTAAACGTATGCTCCTCCAGTTAACTGAATGAAATTGGTTGGAAAGTATTTTTATTTGCCCATAGAATAACACCCAGACCAGGCACATGATTTGGGTTTTTTTTCTGTTTTGTTTTGTTCTGGGGGTTGCGTGTTTTCAATACACACTAAATTCAGGTTTTCTAGGGTGAAAGGAGATAAAACAGATGCCAGGTCTGATGCGACACTAACTCAAGTAGGACAACAATGGTGCTCTTGTGTATACAACCTGTTAGCTAAAGTCACTCAAATTTACGGTTCAGCATTAGCAGTTAAACTATTAATTTCTATGTGATGCTTTAAAACAGAAAGCTTTCTTCCCAGTGTCAAGAAGCCATGTGAAACCATGACTTGCA
This sequence comes from Coccyzus lansbergi, assembly GCA_033558105.1. NCBI lineage: Eukaryota > Metazoa > Chordata > Aves > Cuculiformes > Coccyzidae > Coccyzus > Coccyzus lansbergi. The sequence continues at coordinate 2,286,135 of JAUMJK010000121.1, read as the reverse complement.
GAGAGCCTTTGGTTGAATGAGTTTTAAGGGTAAAAGCTCCAAGTATACTTGAAACCGCAGCACTCTTCAAAGGTCATTATTTATCACCATTCATCAAACAGGAAGCAATTAATTTTTAGTGGAAAATCAAGTCAATACATCAAGGGCCTTTTTTGACATGCCGCAGCTTTATGAACTGCTGGGAGAAAATGAGGTAGCCTGTTGGGAACCAGGAAATCTTTTATTTACTACTGAGGAGAACACCTAACTGGTGTCTCATATTGTAGTACATAAAGTAAAAACACAAGCAGGTATTACAGCAACATCTAAAAGCACATAGCTCAACTATTTCCCTGTCTCACACAGCCTGTTGTCCTTCTTTCCAAATAATTACAGCACAAGTAAGCACTGCTTACCATTTCATCAAACAAAAATAATGCTAGTAAAACACACTGCACACACCTAAAATGAAAAAAAATAGCTAACAAATATAAAATAGTCAGAATGAACCAGGTTAGTTTAATCCCATTCTGATTTAATGATACTTGTTTAAAAATTATTCAGCTTCCTTAGGGGAAAAAAACAAAACCAGAGAGAAACAGTATAACCACACTGCTTCCAAAACCCAATTCATTTACACAAACCTCCTCTGAATAACATGAGAGGGATGGGAGAGTCTTGCAGTCTCCACTGTTAGGGTATTCCTTTCTACGTCAACTGCTTTGGGATGGATGCAAACTTGGAACATAGCTACAAAGTCCTCCTGTCTTGGGTCTAGCCCTCAGACCTAGAAGTCATTAACACCTGCTGAGGTAAAAACTCCCAAGAAAAAATGCATTTCTATCAGCTTTGCTTCAGAGTGACCCTGCAACTCCACTTAAGGGACGGGTAGAGAAGGAGAAAAAGTCCTTTCGTATATTGGCTTATCTCAGCTTCTGTTGTAGTTGTAAAGGGACACTGGCAGCTCAGGGACTGCCTGATGCAGAGGTAAAGCATTTAGCATCTAACACATACAAAACGAAGGGGATGGACAAGTCAAATGCTCAACAAATGCTGTACTAGAGAGATGTGGAGATACTCTGAAGTCTGCTGATCCCTCCTCAAGGTGCAAAATGAAAAGCACTTTCCTTGACAATGGAAATCATATTCCAGATTCCTCCTGTCTGGGGAAGGAAGGAAATACGGCACACAGAGTAAGGTAACTTGCCCTCCCCTAAAACATCTCTGAAGTATAATAGAAAGCCATCTAGCCTCCTCTTATGAGGAACTGAGGGGCTATGGATCCTGGGCCTGGCAGAATACGGAAGGACAGACAGACACAAATGATGAGTCTAGCAGACATCTGGGACTGCAGGACAGAGAGGTTCAGAAGCCACAGCTATAGCGTGGTGGTGGACAACCACACTCTAGAAACAGGCATGAGGTGTCCAGCACAGTTGTCCAGCTACTGAGCTGCCAGATCGTGCCCTACAATGGATCAGTGCCCTGCTAACCAACAGGGAGATTTGCTCATGATTGCTACACATGGTTGGGGCTTGCTCACCCAGCAGCTCTGATTGTCTGAAGTAGACACAAAAATCACAGACCTTAATGGTTTCCATGCTAGAGCAGAAAAATAAAAGGACTTCTAAGCTAGGAAGAATAAAATTATTAGCTGTTACTTATGATTAAGTCTTTCCTTCTGGCCCTCCAAATTCAGCTTTCCTACCATCTTTGGCAATTCTAACACATCTGTCTCCAAAGAACTATTACATTGCTGGAACAGGATGGAAAAACATGACTATATTTTCCAGCACAAGAATAAACAGGATGCTAAACTCAGATTAATTCTCACTAGGATCTTTCAACAAAAAAACAGCAGTAACAAAATATTTCTTCATCCTTCTGTGCCTGTTGCAGAGAACATCTAAATCAGGAGTTGTGCTACTGGGCTTAACATTAACCATTTTGCCACAGAGATCATAGAAAGAAATTTTTACAGAGCTTGCTTTGTGAAGGGGCAAAATCCTGACAAATCATTAGTGATTGTTTTTTGGCACAAAAGGATAAGAAATTAATTAGGAGCAAGATTTTTCTTCATTTGAATCTAACAGGAAATGATGTTTCCGGAATAATAAAGTAGAAAGCAGTTTGACTACCACTAGCATATCGTCTTTATTTTACAGTTGCCACTATTAAGTATTGCATGGATCCTCTGAATACTCACAGAAGGTAGAAAGCCAGGTAGGCTGAAAAGTATGGAGGAATGAGTAGTGATGGTGTTGGCTGGACCAGCTGAGCATGAACCACAGCTGAAAATGCAAGAACGCATTCCACAGTGTTTTGATCAAACATTACAATCTCAGCCCCTCTGTAGTGACTGGAATTAGGAGTTAATGGGTCCAAATATGGTCTCACTCCGCTATTACCATAACCATTGCATTAATTTTAGATTATTGCTTTACTGATTTACAGAGACTCCCAAGAGATCAAAACCAAACCACTGATCTCCCCACTCCTTCCCTTCTTATATATAATTGCCAGAGAATCCGTAACACAGTTGGTCATATGTAGCCCAACCATAATTCTACTACATTCAATCTGAAGTCTCTGCTGTAACACGAAATTTCGCCTTGTTTACTGTACTTAAAGTTCTAAAGAGATTATTCTAAGCTTGGTATAAATCACTATGGCATAAAGTCTACATGCAAGAGTGGAGATTTACAGGCTACTTAATGACTTATCTGCACTTTCCATTTCATTCTAATGAAATAACTGGAGCTCTCTGACCCTATGAAATGTCCTCAGTGCCAAAGAATCGCTAATAAAGATACACAACTGTGATGTTACAAAAAACCCCAACCCTGTGTCTCTTGTCCTGCAGTTCTAAAACTAACTTAAGTTCAATGTAGTCCATAAGCATCAGAAAGTATTGAAAGTCTGCCAGTGTCCACAGGAAGATTAGAGTTAATTGGTAGTGATCTTTGAAAAGAAATCAGTTTGGGAACATTAAAAGGGAAATGTAAAGTGATGAATTACCACAAAGTCATGGGAAATGTCTTTGCTAGGCAGTTGCACTAATTAGAGAGAGAGGCAAAAAGAAAAAAAAATGACCTCAATCTAGCAAAGGGCTCAAATAACTTAAACCCATTTGAACTGGGCATCAAAGTTATTCACTCTTCAGAATTAAACATGTATTTCTTGCGTAGCTGGACCAGGGCCCAGAAATAGGAGATATAACACATCTCTCCCTTTCATTTTGAAAACTGCTTTAATTATATATTGGTGATCCAATTATATATTGGAGATTAACCCTCAGCTCTATGGAAACAGCCTTCAAGTTTTGCAGTTCTTAGTCTGCCCAGTTTTAGGCTCAGAGTACAAAATAATAATAATTAATAATAATGCCAGGTACTTGCCAACATAGATACTCCAGATGCTGGATGCCGTATGCAACATGGTGTGGCACAGTGCTGCAGACTCCTAGCATCTGCCTCCAACATCCCAAAAGCCAAGACTGCTTCAAGTCATCAGCCTGTCCCTCATCCTCACTGACAATCAAACAATATTCAGAAGCCTGCTTCTGCCAGGAGTGTACCTCACCCAGCTGAGGGGCACCTGCCTTGCCTACCTTACCCCTTCCACCAGCACTCCACAGTTGGGTCTGCCTAATTGTGCACATCTGCCTTGGCAGTCTTACAGGAACCCAACCCATTTCCTGTAATTATCTCTTAGAATAAATGTTTTCTGTTGCTTCTGAAAGATGTGGCTGTTCTCCTCAGGCACCATAACTTTAGTTAAGGGTAAAAGTGCTTTAGAAAAAGAAAGGGGTGGGGGTGGGGCCCTCCTCCCCATTAAAGAGTGAGCAGCAGGCATTTAAGATTATTTTCTGATCCTAATAAGAAGGGAAGATGCTCAACAGCTTTTAAAAGCTGGTCCAGTTTTAGCCAGATACTAGCCTGCATCCCTAAGAGCCCTAAAAGCCAAATTAAAGGAACCATTCCCTGAAGTGGCAACCTGTTCTGCCCTCTTGAATTCAAAGACAGGTATTCAGGAACTTATAGTTCGCTGTTGATCTGTCACTTGACAATTAAGACAGGATTTTTCAGACTATGTTCATTTTATCAACTATTTTTCCTGTTTCAGAAGGTATACAGTAAAACACAGATTTCACTGAAATCAATGACAGCACTCAGTGATTTGATGCTGGGTCAGTATTTCAGTTCATCTCTTGTCTTGAGGGTAATTTTAATATGTGCCTAAGCATTGCATGATGATGTGGCTCCTTTATAAGAATGTGAAAATTCAAGGCCAGTGATAGGCCTGAAACTCTTATTTTGCCCTGGCCATTGTTTTTCATGCAAAATGCGTTCTCACCTCTATCATGGAAGTATGGCAAACACCACTTACCTGCTTATTCTTAGTGTTCCTGCCTGTTCTTATGAGATTATTTCAATATAACACCCTAAAAGTCACTGAAATGCAACAACATTGTTGCATTTATTGCTTTTAACCAACTTTAAAAACTAAAATGTAAGCTTTGTTTTCCTCCATTGGTTTTGGGAGAAAGCCAGCCCTCTCTCCACAAAGTGTTATTCGCAAAACACACCTACCTTGCCAAACCATTAAATGTAAACCCTTTTAAATAGCGTACAGGATATCATAAGCCCTAGACAGGTTTTAAGTGACTCTCCATTCTTTCCCTTTGGAGTCATACAAATACTATTTAAACATGATACACATTTTAATATACTGTCATTACTTCCCAAGCACAACCAAAGTAATCTTTTTTGCTTAGCATTAAGGACTTGGAGACAAGGCTGTTACAGAGTAAAAAGTCCTGCCTTAAGGATAGGCCAAGCTTTTCTAGATACCCCTGGAGGAGAGAGAAGGTTAGGGATGGGGTCTACAAGTCAACTAAACCACTTTGAATCCACAGTGCTACATTGATTCTAATGTTATATTAACTGGGCAATTAACTGGGTTGAATGAAGCAATCATCTTTTCCTTATGAGTTATTTTTACTTCATCACTTGAATTAAACAAAGAAAGAAAAGGAGTAGGAACTCAAGTCCAAATTATTTAACTTTTAAAGAAGCTTGACATTTATTTCCAAATTCAAATCCAGAATCAATACAATTTTATTTCCAGGTTACACATTTAAAGCTGCAAAGAAGTGCACCTACTTTAATTGAAGAATCTAAGAGATTTATGCTTATTTATGCAGAGCCCTACACACAAGATACCTGGCAGGATTTTAATTTCTATCGAACTCAAATTGCAGAAAGTCTTTCTGGCCTGATCTAGACTCAGTACCATGACCTATTTTGAAACCAGTCAGGACTCTAAAATTAACAACAGCATCCCATAGAAAACTTGAAAAACTGCCATTCAAAAGGTAATAAGAACGCAAAAAAAATTCCAAACAAATTAGGAGAAATATCCTACCAGAAACATTTTCTTGGTTTTCAAAGAGAATGCTCTTACTGCTTGACACCCTTTCGCTTGGCACACCAGAATTGCCTGGACAGAGTCTTTTACTGCATAAACTTTACATTTTTAGTCTCCTTTAATTACTTTGATTTAGACAAAATGAAGCCAGTTAAGACCTGGCAGAAAATAGCCCAATTAATATTTCACTTCTGATCAAGTTTTTATATTAATTATGCATTCTAATAAAGGCTTAAGGACTTGTTTCTGACAGCTGGTAACCATTTTCGTCTTAAACCATCACCTTTAAACACATGCTTAACTTAATTGCCTAAAAAGTCCCTTCAGAGTAAATGACTCCTCTTATAGTCGTAAGAAGTCAGGCAGAGGAGATCACCAGAATCTAAGAGTTTAGAAACAAGCAAAAAGGAACTTTTTTAAAAAAGGAGAAAAAATGATGAAACTTGAAAAACATAATGAAGCAGGAAATAATTCCTGTTTCTCATGTCTTAGTATATTACAACACTTGTAATCTCTAGTCTATATATTCCTTCCTGTAAGATTTTCTAAACATTTTGTTTTCTTAAAATAAAGGAGAGATAGTCATAAAAAAAAGTAAAAAGAATTAAGTATATAAATTTCTTCTAAAGTCTCTGAATTAAAATATCCCAAAACCCCTACTGAAACATTTCTCTTTTTTCCCCACAATGAGATACTTAGACACCATAGATCTCACCTCACTGTCCTTTGCAAAAGGAAGATTGACGCTAGCACTACTGAGAATTTCAACCAACCAACCAAATACCCCATGTAAAGGATGATAAAGAAGTATCATCGCCTTGTCCCTAAAAAAAAAAAATAAAAAATTTACTGCAAATCTTATCTGCAGCCCTGAAACCAGGTTACCTAATAGCCAGATTCAGAGTCTTCTCATGGAATTCCCATTTACTAGCAAAAGAATCCTATGTAAAAATGATAAAACTAGGTCCAAAGAAGGTAATTCTAAACAGAGTTTAAAACAGAAATACATATAGATTCTGAGTTCAGTACAAAACACAAAATCAGCAAATTACTATAGTGTGTGTTGCTACTGCGTGTAAAATAAATGAAGCAATGGATATGAGGATAATAACTGACCATTCAACACCAAGTATATTACTAAAGACACGAGGTCTGCAGAAGGCTTGGGTAAGTCAAAATGTAAAAAGTCTGAAATTATTAACCATCAGTGGAGCTAGACTAACACAACTCTTCCATTAATCATAATCCTCTCAGCCATAAGAGTGTATAGATGATCTTCCTTCTAATTTCAGTTGAATGAGCAGGACAAGCATATAATACCATGCTCAGCCAAGAATTCAGGGATTGTATCCCAAGCACTCTCTTATATGCTTTTAACATACCCACGAAAACAAAATGGAAAAGCCACACAACTTTTGGCAAAGTGTTGCATGAGCTGTTGGTAGGTAGGTAGCAGCTGTAATCCTTACTGTGACCTTCAACTCCCTCAAGCAAATCACCTAGAAGTGATCTAAATTAGAAATGCATGACATTTTCAATTCTGGCCTTTAATTTTCTTACTACAAAATGAGGATGATTAATCCCCATAACTTCTCCATTATAAGAGCAGATAAGGCTTCTGGGCACTTTAACTGTTAGACATTTTCTATTACTTTAAGCAATGACAAAGTCCACTGAAGCAGGGATGAAACTAACCTGGAATTCAGGATTTTACCAATGTAGTACTGTGGCATCCACAGCTGAGCACAGACAAGTAGCAGCTGCACAGTGTTACAAGCAACACCACTGTAAGAAAGGTGTGCTTTGTCCCCCCCTTCCACTCCCCAAAATGAAGATAGCAATAACCATGTGTGATTTTTAAGGAAAAAAAGGAAAGCAGGAGCAAGATTACAACGTTTGTGATTACACAGGGAAGTTGGTCTGATTTAACTATATTCAGGAACTGATGTGAAGCTTGCAGAAATCAAGGGCAGTCTTTATACCAAATGTCACGAGAGCTCTGCTGGATGTGTGCATGTGCATTAATGACAGTTATTTTCTGGAAGAACTCTGTATGTTTTTTGTTTGCTGAAGATATTTGAAAAATATCTGCTGGTAGAAAACATGGTGCAGTGAACGCTCAAAAAAACCTAAACCAAAACTGACACCTCTGCCCCCACCAAAAAATGCCCAACCTCAAAAAAATCCCCAAACAAAACTGCTTGCTAGACCCCTCTTCGACTAGAAACTTTGGTTTTATTTTTTGCTTGTCATGGTGACAAATAGTTGGTTATCACCCTGGGAGAAAGAGTACAAGCATAGGATTATCTAATAACTGCTCATTACAAGCTCCAGTACAGCTAAAAATGCCATGATAAAACCAGAAACAACACAAAGTGACTTGAAATTTGATAAAATCATCACTCAGGAGTATTTTGTAGTTTCTTGATCTGGCCTTACACTTTTGGCATTTGCAAGGTTTTTTTCTTTATCGTTAGGAAGGAAATAGTTTTACCTCCTGACTCTCCTACATTGTACTAGTTCACTGAAGTTCAACATTGCATGAGTTAATACAGGTCTCTTAGTTTATGGCCTTGTATTTTATTTGGAATGAAGTAACTGCTATCATGCCATTATTTGGTTTTGCTCTGTGTTCCAAATGCTGCTCACAGGAAGCAACCTGAATAGAAGACAGCAGGAGCCCAAGATATGATAGTGGAAGTTCACATTGTCACTGAAAGGGGAAAAAGTGTTCTGCACTGATATTGTTAGTTGTTTGACAAGCATCCTAAAACTGATAGGAACCGTTCCTTATGCTAAGAAAATATACTGCTCTTAGGAATAGCTGAAGGTCTGTTATGCTTCTTCAGGAGGGCCTTGCTAGAGAAGAGTTTCTGTCAGAAAGCTCAGTTTCAGTTTTGAACTGCTGAAATGAAGCACTCTTCAGATATGAAAGCTTAGCTTAGGGCGCGTATGAAAGGCAGGTGTGGATTACAATATCCAAATCTCCTTTCTTAAAGAGCTAAATGGAATGAATGACAAATAAAAGTTGGCATCTCCAGACCCATCTCTAACTGAGAAAGTTTTCACATCAATAAAATTATTCAATCGCATGACTGGACGCAATTTAAACTACTTTCCTGTGTTACAGAAAATAAAATATGTGCAGGAAAGGAAAATCATCTGAATTCACTGCAGTGACCGAGTCTGGGCTGAGTTCCAGTCTCATTAAAATGAGAAAAATCATGGACCAGTCCAATATGTTGGCACAGACACATGAGCAGTAGAGAAGTTCCTCCCTCCCTGATTTCCTCATCTTGACATTCTCATATGAGGACAAGGACAACTGTCAGTATTGCCCCACATGTAAACATAGCAAGGATGGTGCAAATAAGCTGACATAAAGATTTGTATTTGATAGTCAAAGAAAGCAGCAGCTCGTTCTTCTGCAGGTGTATGTAGTTTGGACTTGACAGTTTGCTATTCTGGAGATGCCCCTGTTTTATCCATGTACACAGCTTCGGCCTTTTGGAAATCTGAAGATTTTGGTGTCAGATTTTTTTTTTTTTCCCTTTAGATAACTAGGATACAGCAAGGGAACGTGGACAGAGCTTTATGGAAAACATGAACCTCCAAGGATCAGATTCTCAGCTCTGCCTGGGGGAATGCAGTGGCCCAGACTCTGGCAAGCAAAGAATAGCATTCTAGCATAGAGGACATTTTCCTCCCATTTGTGTGGTAATAAATGAGATTTAAATTAACATGATCAGACGATCAATAGCTACTTTTCTTATACCATTGATCTTAAAAGACAATTGCTTCTCAGTGCCCTGCTCTGAGAAAAGATACCAGCATCAGTAAACTGGATATATTTTTTGTGCTGTTCTTAACATCATTGCTTCTCCCTTAGTGGAGATCCCTGTTGAATTAAAGCTAGTCATTTCTGGTAGATCAATGCTATTGCAACTAGACTGGTTGTGAAGTTGCTGTGGAATTTCATCACTTCAAAGAATCAAATACTATTTCTATCCTAATTTACTTTCTTATGATGCATATTTGTAATGGAGAAGAGCATCTGATGATTGATCCTTAACTGATGTGAAGGGAAAAGTGGTTTGCTTTTGTCCTTCAAGCAGCAACTCCTTTCATCTAACATTCAGAGCCATTCTCCAACTGGAAACAATTCTTTTTTAAAAAAAAAATTATTAAAATTAAGATGTCAAAGACAGTTTCTGATAAAAGATCCTTTGAAAGACAATCCTTACATATGTACCCTGCACAGAGCATTTGTCATTAATAATAATATAAACTTGAAGCTGAAATTAGGAGCATTTTTAACATGCAAAAGGAATCCATAGATCAAACACCAGAAAGGAAGAGAACATAATGTAGCTTTCAAACACATCTAGATGGAGCTGACAGGGGAGAGGCTAACTTGGGTTAGAAACACAAACTGCAGGCAAGGAAGTTTAGGGCACACAACTAATTTTTTTTTTTAAATTCTTTATTTGGGCCTTATTTAAGTGAGCCTTTTCACTTAGATACTGTGACTTTCCTGTCCTTTAAAAATGCTGGTGCTGTAAAAAGAGAGGAGGAAGGAAAGATAGGGAAGTATTGGTTTTATGAACAAAATCTCTGATAAAACTCAATTTATGTAAAATTATTCAGCTGAAATTCTTAAATTGTTTTCAAACACTTAAATAAGCAATTAGAGCTTGAGACTAACAAGAGATGTTACACCAGTTTTCCTAAAGGGAGTATACAATTTGTTTGAAATCAAATGGCAGAGTTGAGAGTAAAGGAAGGATCTCCCTTTGGAATAGGAGACCAGGTAAAAATCACTGGTTTGTCCACAACACTTGGCTTTCATCTTCCTTTGGTTTGGTAGAAATATCTGAGAGCTATTCTCTTTCTCCTCTCTTGATCAGACAATTTTTAAGACATGCTGCAATTTTTACCTTTAAGGTCTAGCAAAGAATGCCCCATTTCTTATTTTCTCAATTAATGCTATGTCTGTTGTGGAAATTACAAATCTTTGGCCGAAAAGTTCAAAAAACACCACCACCCCCCAAAAGCAGTCCACTTGCTGCCAAGATTAGCCTTTGGCTAAAATCCTGTGGTTACAATCAAGATGCAGCTTTTAATAGTCAGAGAGTGAGGGCCCATCTTGATCCATGCCCATTGCAGGAGTTCATCATTTAGCAAAACAAGAACAGGGGCAAAAGCATCAAGGTGAAAGAAGGATTAGTAAGGTGAGGTGAGAAAAGGTCATGCGTATCCAAGGATTAAAAAAAAAAAAAAAAGCAGCAGACATTTATAGGGGAAATGGATACTCCCATGAAATGGTTTAAGTCTTGAATTTACAGCGACACTTCTGTAGCTCAGTTTCTGTATTGTTAGCACCATAAGAATGCTGAAACTGCTAGATCTGTGGGACATTAATGGAGCTTCCAACCCAATAAAATGCAGCTATTTCTGAGGATTTTAGGAGGCACCCTTTACTGGCAAGCTGTGGGATATATTGCACACTGTTAAGTTTAACACAGGGTTTTAACTGAATTTTCTTGATGCCAGCTGAGTGGGTCAAATTAATTCTCAATGCCTTGTGCAATACCCACTTTGTGGCTTAAACCACAACACAAACCGAGCCAAACACAGCAGAGAGAAAAGTGGAAAAACAGTGTAGATAATGGATAACTGCAAATTGAAAGTAACATGGAAATACTACAGAAATAATTCTACAGATCTTTTTAATAAAACTTGCTCACTAAATACCCACTTCTCTAAAGTTTTCAATGCTATCTTTTTTCAGAACAGCTGTTCAGAATCTCAGCCTCCAACTATTTGCAGACTGGCTCTTGGCTCTGTCATAATGCGTGACAGCAAACCCACTTGCCACATACCAACAGCTGTAGTTTTTGTGATGCCATGACCAGTCCATCTGCCACCACCACCCGTGCCAGTACAAAGGGCGTGATTATACAGTGCTATGAAAAAAAGCCAGAAGAATGGCAGCAAAATGTTCCTGCTCTCAGTGCTCCTCTTTTCTTCCTCCTTTTCATCAGCATACAGTTCTCCATCTGCTTTCCAGGGGTGCTAGAGCAAACGCTGATAAAAATGAACACAAAGCAACATGAGGCAAAGAATGACCAAAAAGGTATTCTTAGGTCATTTCTACCCTTGCTCTGAGAGAGGAAGGCAAGTAGATGTATTCATTAGTGTGATGGTTAAGGTCTAAATGAAGGTACGCACCTAGAAACATAGAGAGGATTTGAGGCATGTCCTCCTCTCCCAGAATCCAAAGAGGGGCCTGGTAAAGCAGGAATGCCGCAATTTTTCTCTGCCACAAACACAGAGAGCATGGGCTAATATGGATTACATAAACTCATGGAATGGCTTGGTTAAAGAGAGACTTGTGCGTTGTGAAAGATAACGTGAGCTGAGTAGATTATAAAAGCAAGAGTCAAAGCAAGTACCAGTATAATTTTCACCAAGCATCGAACTTCTACCACATAAAGTCTGATTCATTGTGAACAGACTGGAAATGCTATACTTCGATTGCCATTTCTCTGAGAAGATTAAAATATTTCAAGGGAATTGAAATTTTCTGGAGTAATATGAAGGGGAATAGAAGTCAGATTTCCAGAACACACACATTTAATTAACTGAAATCTATTTCGGTAGAAAATTCCTAAGTGTTGCCACCTAGTTTAGGAGGACACAAACTGTCCACCACTGCCACTATTGAGCTCCTGCCAGACGCACTTACTGTACAGGGATGCAGGAAACACAAGTCTCTCTTGAGCTCTGCCTTCTCTTTCTCAGGGATATGTCCAGGGCTTAGATGTAGGCAGCCAAACCTCTCTTACCCTTTGTCATATAGTATCTGTGGAGAGGGAAATGAAAAGAAATAGCTAGCTCTCAAATGACAGTCCTAAGCAACAGCAAATCCCTATTTCTAAGATTGCTAATCCATATTCTCCCTACTAAACCCACTTTTAAAAATTCCTCCATTACTAGTAATAGTATAGGTCAACAGGCAAGTGCATTTTCTTTTCGAGCAAAGCATGACAAATGTTGTAATTTCACCTTTATGTTGCAGATTCCCCTACTTCAAGAAACCAGCATTGTTTTGAAGTTTACTGATGTGTAACATTAACATCCCCCTTAGAAATTAAGCCTCTCTTGCCATTGCTGGAGTGGAGCAAATAGGGATTGAGATAAAAGCTTAGCACTTAACAAATCACTTCCATACCTGACAGTTAAAATATCTAGGGCCAAGGTTGATATAGCAGAGGCAGATTAAAACTCAAAGAGAAAAACTAAGAAACTGTGGCAATTTCTAGTAATTAAAGTTCTTTGATTTATTCCAGTCCTTTTTTTTCTCTCACTAATACGAAGCCAGAAGTTGTCCTATGAAATCCACAAAGATGTGTGTGTAAGCATAACTGAAGAAAAGGAGCCCTAGTTTTTGGTAGATACTGATCCCCTCTTCTCTATGTGCATCAACTGAAGTACTGTAACTCAGCAGTCAGGAAATTAGTTCCTTTTGCAGTTACAGCTGGATAGATTCAATACTTGGGAGAAATTGGCCTTAAGCAAACTCTTAAAAAAAAAGTGTTGCTAAGTGATCCCAAGAGGCATATGTCTCTAAAACAGTTAAAAGGAACCCACTGACTTGTACTCAGTGGATTCAATAATTTCAGAATGATTAATTTGGTTTTTAATCTTCCAGACCCACTTATGCAACAGGCAGCAAGGAAAGAAATTCAATTTTTTTTTGAGAAACTTCCTATTTGGAAGATTAAGAGATGGAATCACTGGTACATTACAATGAAATTTTAATTATCAGAAGTTTGGCACAGCAATACATTTCACTGTACTGCTTTGCCAATGCACCTTATCTTCCAGAGACTCCACTTCACACCCAGCCTAGAGCTCTAATTCATTCAGTTTGGGGCCCACCTTTCTAAAAGGTGCTCTGTTTTGGAACTGCTTAGAGATGAAGCAGTCTTTTGCTGTCAATAAAGACCTCAGGTCCAGCCTTACTGGTCCCCCTGCAGTCACAAGGGAGAGGAACTTACGTGCTTCTGATTTTGAGGACTGATCGCTCTCAGAAAAGCTTCTGCAGCTTGAAATGAGATCTGCAGCACATTTTCTATACTGACAGAGGATTTTCATTGCATGCAGCCATGCTTTCCTCTACACTGAAAAGCAGTGGGACAACTAGTGCAGTAAACAGCTCCAATAGCTCTGTGCCAGCACAGTACTCCTTTTTGCCAACTGAATTCCCAGATGGCCATTAGCACCCAGCTATTTGACTTGTATACTTTCAAAGGTGCAGTGCATGGTGTCTGCAATGATGCCATATTCCTGTAGGGTAACTGTAACCATACCATGCTCACTTCAGCTCTTCCCAGAAAGCTTTTTCAGATGTGGAGCATACTTAACAATTTTTAGTCCTTAATTACAGTGTCTAAACATATGCCATGTTCGCTCCATTTGATTCCAGAGGTGAGAAAACTCACTTATGCATGTATTTTATGCACATATATTGTACATGGGTTTTATGTTTATAAGGGTAGGATTCTCAGCTTACATAAACCAGAGTAGGTTTAGAGATGCTTTGATTTATGGCAAAAGAATTCTTCCAGATAGAGGCTTTAGGATAAAAGCAGTACAGGAAAGACAGGCATTCTTATTAGTCTCTGTTTTAGCCCTCCTACATAAAATACAAATTCAGCAATGTGGAAACAATTCAGAAGAAAACATTGCTTTAATAGTAAAGGCTAGAGATCAAGTATACTATTAACTACATATTCTCTGCATGTTCTTTCAGAGCTTACTGAGCTATTTGCAGTCACTTTGTCTATTTAGGACAAAGCTCTCTCTGGGGACCTCACCCAGGAGTAAATAGTTACCTTAAGAATTAAAATTAACTGCTGGAGGTTTATCATACTTTATGGGAACCGCAATTTTCATCTCAGTTATGAATCAGAGACACAAAGCCAAGGGCTGCAGTAGGAGTGGGGCTGGAAAGGGGCTGACCACAGAGTCAGTAGGATGCTAAAAATATTGCCTATGGAGAAGTTTTTCCTCCACCCCTGTGCTCAGCATCTGCCCAAGTAGACACCTGGAGCTAGAGCTGGGATAGAGACCAAGCAGAGAGCTGGTTTTACAGTGGTGGAAGGGGGCTGCCAATCCTGCCATTAAGCTTTGTGTGTAATTAAGGTAACTTGAATAGAAAGATAAGAAACACATACTCCCACTTAAGGCATCCCAGAAGGAATAATCCTGGAGAAAGAATGTTGAGAAGGTTTGATCCAGAAGGGAGGCACAGCTTTCTGCACATAAGCAGAGCTGAGGAACTATTCCCAGATTGCTGGGAGTGAAGGAAAGTAACCTGTTATACTAATAAGGAAAGGCAAGTAACCAGAGGGAATGACTTGTAGAATCACACCTACTCACCTCCAAGGAAGGATGATTCTATTTGTAAAGCAGAAACTAAATACAATTGTTGGTGACCTCTGTAAAAGCTGGAAATAGAGTAAGTCAAGTGGATCTGACTGTCACTTCACAATCTATATAAAGATAAGCCAATTTCTTTTTGAATAACATGCTTATATTTAGGATCCTAAGTCTGACCTGATTTACTGAAGTGCTCAGCACCGTGTGAATGGGTGGAAATATTTTTCAGAGGCTTCTGTGGGAACTTACGGATTCTAGAGCTTTGGATGGAAAGAAGGAAATCAAAGTTTCACTCTAATTCTTAACTTTGGGCTTACAAATCTAAGACTTGCACATTCAGAATTCATCACTCCGCAGTAACATCTGGTTTTGCTTTAAATATTGTACTGCTAGAACTACTATGTCTGTGGATTTTTAAAAAGCTTTCAGATTCTTTCGCTACCACTGAAATAAGGATATTTAAACACAGAGTAAATGCAGCCCCACTTTGCTGCCATGCTAGTTTGAAATCTGGATTGAATAATCCCTGCAGCAAAAGCAAAGCTCTGTATAAAAGCCCAAGCAAAACCATACAAAAGTAGTAAACTACATTTGGGAACACTCATGTTATGTAAAAGGTAAATTTCTAGTACCTCAGTTGAGGGGAAAAAAGTGTCCAAATAATTAAGTGAACTGTGGAGACCTCTGTTTACCTGAAAATAGCCTTTCCTGAGTACGTTCTCAACTTTTTAGAGGTCACATTGTTCAGTATTTTACAAGGGCACTATTATCAGTCTCTCTTCCATTCAGAAACTTTCTTTTATCCTCTCAAGACGGCAAGACTGCGTAGACCTATTTGAAAAGGGATTGTATAAACCTGTGACCTAAACAATCCATATCAAAACACAAAGCACATCATGAATTACTGCAGTATCATTTCCTATAATGCCACAATAGCATGAAAGTCCCAAAATTCATTCTACGCAATAACTGCAAGTACTAACATTTTTAAAGTGCTACTGCCTCTCTTTAGAAGTTCTGAAAACTGTGAGAAGAAAATGATATCTTCTTATTTCACAATCAATATTTCAAAGTTGTATTGTAATTCACAATTTAATTAAGATTTGGGTAGAATCCCGCCAAGAAATCCAAATACGTTTCTCTCCAAATGCCCTTCAGAGAGCACTGTGATCTACAAATCTCATAGACCTGCCCGATAAATGACTTGTACATTAAAACCACTTTTTAGAAAGCAAACATTCTAAATTAGGCACCTTTCTGCAGAAATAATTTTTACACTTTAGTGAACTCCTCATAATAAAAAATACTCATATACACACAGTACCATTAATAGCACTCATGAAGCAAATCTCACTAAAAAACAAACAAACAAAAAAAAACAACCAACAAAACCAGACAAGACAATTGGAGATCTAACTTCTCTCAATGCAGAAATGCAACTACCCAGAACCAAAAGAATGTCAAGTTTGGGTTTTTTTGGCATAGGAACATCTACAGGCCCTAAAAGCAAGGTTGGTGTCCCTTTGTGGTAGAATCTGCTCAAATAACCAGCTAGAGGTTGTCATTAACAGCAGTTGTTACAATTGTAAAATGAAAGGCAAGACAAGAAGTGGAGCTGAACAGAGATGACCTATCAGATCACGGAATCACCAGGTTGAAAAAGGTTCATTGAGTCCAACCATTCCTGTCAACCACTAAATCACGAGCACCTCATGCATCCATATTTTAAATACCTCCAGGGATGGTGACTTAACCACCTCTCTGGGCAGCCTCTGACAGTGCCCAATGACTCTTTCTGTGGAAAATCTTTTTCTGATGTCCAGCCTGAACCTCCCTTGGTGGAGCTTGGGGCCAGTGAGGACTCCTCCAAGTCACTCTTCCTGCATGACCCACAACTTTGAACAGGCCAAATTTACCCCAAAAGTAGGTTTGTGTCATTTCTGCATTGTCTGAAAATGGATGGGGGGGTGTGAAGTGCTTTCAACAACAACTGTAACAAAAGAAAACAAAGAAACAAATTATTTTTCTATGCTAAGACCTTCTTTTGAAGTCTTATCACCTGTTTCCAAATTCCCTCTTGACTGTAGATTTGCCTCTATACCTGAACAAACAATTTTCCACACTCTTCAATAATTCAATG
This sequence comes from Coccyzus lansbergi, assembly GCA_033558105.1. Taxonomy (NCBI): domain Eukaryota; kingdom Metazoa; phylum Chordata; class Aves; order Cuculiformes; family Coccyzidae; genus Coccyzus; species Coccyzus lansbergi. The sequence continues at coordinate 2,269,139 of JAUMJK010000121.1, read as the reverse complement.
GCATATGGATAGCAAATTCAGGCTCTCTGTTGTCTGAACAGCTTTCTATCACACTGGATCAGAATTTCAAGGCGAGATTTTTCATAGCTCTGTAAGGAGTATAATCACTTTGCATTTTTTTCAGTGAAAGGCACATGAATCCAAGTCCACAACCCCTTAACGAGCTCATGACAGGCTTTGCTTCTATTCCTTGACCAATGCTTAATTGTACAGGGTCTTTCGAATAAACTCACCAAACTTTAATCTATACAAGTTTTACTGTTCATAAAAATGTGTAAAAAATAGATGAGTTTAAAACAAATATTTTCTTAAGAGGTTTTTTTTTTTTTACATTAGTCAGCATAGTTTTCCCTTAAAATAGCACTAGAAGAAACAAATGATCATGATATCTACAGAATTGTCTGTTTGTAAGATCAGTTGTTCAGAGACTCTGGAGAGCTAGAAAAAAAAACATGCATTCTAGGGAGGGCGACATACCCAAACACAGGTACTGGGTGGAGAGCACGGTTATCTTGCAATTGTACAGCTGCTCAAGAGTGTTATATGGGCTATTAACAAATTTAGTCTTAAGTCAGACACAAGTTTCACCCTTAGACAGCAAGGTCCCAGCTGGAACTGAAAATTTCTTCCTTGGGAACTATTCGACTCATAATTCAGCAGTGACTACAGTTTCTTCAAGTAGGCTAGAAGTAAATAGTTCCCCACTACTGGCAAGGGTGTCACAGCACATAGAGCAGAGAGAAGCTCTCCCACAGTCCCACAGATGCCTGAATGCCATGCCCCTTCCTGAAATGTGGGCAGGTGATGGACATGGCAGTGTTAGCTTTACAATTGGACTTGATGATCATAAAAGTATTTTCCAATCTAAACAGTTCTGCAATTTTGTGGGGCCAGAGGTGAGCATTTCTTAGCAATTGACATAGACCCTCAGGAACTGATAGACCTCCAAATGTCTGAGAGGACTGTTAGGAGAGGCTTTTAAAGGAAAGGAAGAGAAATAAAAAGGAAGATCTAACTCATTGATTTAAAGCCGTTTCCAAATGCCATTCCACCAAAGTAATGTACAGCCCAAACCATTTCTGCCTCCAGGATTAACAGTATGTGCTGCAGAAGAGAACTAGTGGTCTTGTAGATGTCAATAAGTCACACACACACAAAGCCCAGATGATATGATGCAGAAGTAGACTGCTGTTTATGGGTGCTGTGCAGTACTGATTTGTCCACTGAAATGCAGAAGTTTTCCATTAAATTCACAGACCTATTGGAAGGAACTTACTAGAAAGGAAGTATATTTCACTGTTTAAAGGCACAGAAGTTAAATGATAACACTGCTTAATTGCAGAAACCAATGGCAGAATGGTTAGGGTTCACCCAACAATGCCTAGAGCTGACTATCTTCCGTTGCATTCCTCACATAAAATACCTAGTGAAATGTATGGAAATAACCACTTTCTGATCAGAAACCTAGTGAAATAATACTGATCTAGAATTTAAGTATCAGTTGCCTGTAATTGACCTTCATATCGTATGTCAACTATTTCCAAACAGATTTCTGAACTTAGGCTCGTAAATCTCAGTACAAAAAGAGGACCAGCATGATCTACAGATATAAAGCTCCCCACAGCTGTTAACAAGCCATGGAGCTTTATGTTCTCTATGCTGCACAGAGGTAGTTTGTAGTGGTTAAAAGGGCTTAGTAAGCCACAGTGTTTCAGACTGAATCCTCAAAGGGAACTTCTTTCAGGCAAAACTGCTACAGGATTAAGGTCTGCTTGACTGAAGCAAAAGCCTTCCTTCACTGTGTTGATGGCACAGAATTCCAGCGTGAGGAGAATAAGATGACACACACAGTGATTTCCTCCTAAAGGTACTTCAATATCATAAAAGAGAAACTGTGAAATAGGCAGCCAAGTTCTCTCTGCTGCTCGGGTGTGTCTGCTTAGACGGTTCTTTAGGGTACAAATATGATCGACAAAGTCTATGGAGAATCAGCAAACAACAAGACATTAGTCAGGGGAACACACAGATGTTACAAACACCTACACTTCATTCCAAAATTAACTTTTCTATTAGCAAACATTTGACAGTCTCAGGTTTGCCTTAGAACAACAGTCTGCTCATGAATGCTCATCAGGAAAATGTTACCTATTAGTTCAGGTAATTTGATCTTAGACGATACACATATAGTATTAACTTGAACCAATAGGCAGATGAGGAAAGAAAGAGCTCTTTAATCATATACTCAGCACCACTAATTACTTCTCCCTTGCCTGCTACCACTGATTACAGTCATTTATTGCACATGGTGATGTGTCCTGGATGGTTCAGATGTATAATTACGGTGATAAAGCCATTTCTGATGAAGTGCTGAAGGCAGCTTTCCTGCCAGATTTAAGGTCCCAAGCTTTACATCCTCCTATACTGATCTTCTACATCCATTGCAATTTCTTCCAGGACATTTGGTCAGACTCTCTTCTGATGTAAGTGAACCTGGCAGCACTGCAGGGAAGAGAATTATTTCCTTTTCCACCTGCTGGGAGTCTGGCGCATACTTTCTTCTAATTACTATTCATCTTTAGGTGTGTTGAATTTGTGGGAGGGAGTTTGCTGCTCATGGAAATTATAATTGTTTAGAAGCTTGGACAATTTCCCCTATAGCCTGCAATACTTGCTGAGCGCACCTTAATTATTAAAAAAAAAAAAAAGAGTCTATAATATCAATTGTCCTCAGTAAACTGACACTATGCAAACTAACATGGATCTAAGCAGGTATTTGTGGTGCCCTTCACCCTCTCACCTCACATAGTTAACCAAAAATACTGCAAATGAAATATTTTGATAACATCTTCAAATGGGCATTTATTTAAGGTGCCTGAGTTTAAGTAGCAGTTTTGCCACATATTCTGTTGCTCCTATGGATACCAGGTAGAATCATGGCTCATCAGCACTTCCTAACAAATGTGGCTTATGCAAGCAGCTCTCTGGACAGCAATAACTCAAAAACATTGATGGTAACTATAGAACCTCTAGTCTTTTCAACTTATGAAAATAGTGAAACTTGTGATACATTTTGTTTTGAAGTCCAACAGGCATTTTTCAAAAGCATAATTTGCTTACAAAGTTAATGAAAATGCATTCACCAGTGGCCCTGAAAGTACCATTATGTGCACCAAATACAACACATTAAAACTCTCAGAAAACAAAAAAAAGTAGCACACAAGCCTCCAAGAAAATACAGATCCAGATAGCTTATAGGGTTAGACAGTCCTCTACAAGTACATGTACTGTTGCTAAGTTATCACTCAAAGTAGTTAATCAGGCTAGATGCATCAGTTAAGAAACTGAGCTCTATGCAGGAAAGGGAAAGAAATAGTTAAAGAAATCACTGAGTTACTTCATAATTGTGCTCTTCCACTCCAGAAGTCTAAATAGAGCTAATTGCCAAGGCAGTAACTGAGGGGATAGAAGAGTCTGCTGCCCAGGGTAATTTCTAAATGAAAACAGATTAATCTAAACAAAACATAACTTCTAGATAATCCAGTCATTTCCAGGTCCTAGAAAATTCCAGCTATATTTGGAGAAAAGCTTAATTTCATTTTCTTAAAGGAAATTGTGAGGAAATTATGGCAATTTGGTAAACAGAAAAGTAAATAGTTCTGTAAAGATTTAGAATGTTTTCTGGAAGAACTGAAATAATGGAAGAGCCAAAGTCCAGTTGTCAAAAAGTGATAGACCACTAATCCTGCAGACATTCAGAGAAACATAGCCTAAGTCTTCTTGAAATCGCTCTTAGATTCCTAGAGCCACATGGGCACATTTAACATTTTAAAACTGGATACAAACACAATACTGTAGACTTTGAAAATCACAGGGGGAAACATCAATGAATGAAGAAGAATTACAGAAACATTCAAGAATTCTGTCTGCACTCTCCCACTTCCTGTCAACATTGTCATGTAGTATTCTAATCCACAAAAACATTATACATTTTCATCTTTAGTACACAGGCCATTTTCTTTCCAAAGAAACACCTGTCATAACTTTCATTTCTTTTAAGTCATTATTTGTTCTCTGCCTTTTCTTTTTCACTTTCCTCTCTTTTCTTATTGTTGTCCTTTTAGCTCCTCCAGTCAAAAGAAAAAAGACTTGCAAAACCAAGTGACAAAGTCAGGCCATCTATAACACAGGTGACTTGCATAGGTGCTAGATGCAAACCCTGACCCCAACATCTGGTCATAGTTAACACGACTGGAAATACTAGCTTCATGAGGCTTAGTACTAGATTTTAGACATTCAGTTATTGTTTCTTTCTCTTCCCTCTCCTTTTTCCAGCATTTCACCCAGTGTGAAATTTGGGTAAAATCTTTATCTTCAATTACTTTGCCAAAGGGAGCCACTGAGACTAAAGGGTACAAATTTTAGAAGAAAGTACCACTGAATGAACTGCCAACACGATTTCCAACACTAGGGCCAACTACATGCAGTGAAAGAATCCTTCATTTTATATAAGTGGTTTGGAAGATAATCAGCAATGTCAGCATCTTCCAAGTTTACAAAATCCACTGAATTCTGAATCAGTTAATACCACAACAGAGCCACATGATGAATTTTGGAATTTATTTTTAAATCACTTTTCAACAGGGATGTTCCTAATCTTTAAAAATGACAGATCTGCACCTCAGTCTGAATGAGTGCATTGGATACCACTGCAAAATAGCATTGAATTTCAAACTCTGAAAAAAATTCATTTGCTTGCAGTCAAATAACTCAAGACATGCAACACAAATCCTGGTCCCATGACAATTCTCAGACACTTCTTTAAGCTCAGATACAGCCTCACATAAAAAGAGAAGCTGTTAAAATTGCACAATCACTATCAGGAAATAATAACCTTGGTAGAAAATGTTAGAAGGTAGTAGCTTCCATCAACCATTACCATGAGTTCTTGGTTCATACAGGAAATTTGATGTGCGTGAAATTTTCTTCTGTGAATGAAAACTGAACTCAACTGTATTTTTTTTTTTTGAGAAATAACTGCTGTACCATATAACAAGGACTGGTTTATTGATTTTGATTCTGGATATCACCAAATAGAGGCCTACATGTTCTTACAATAAAAAGAAAAAAAAATTGCATTGTTTCTATGAACATAGTTCGAGGCATGGCAAATATCCAGACCTGACACAGGGTGCTAATTAAAGGCTTCTTAGCTGGTAATTATCCATATGCATTAGAGTTTACAATTAATATTTTATTTTGGTTAAAAAACATGCACTTAATTCTGTTGAAAGCTTCATAAGGATTTAATTTGTCTCTCTAACCAAACTTGCACTTCATGAGTCAGAATGATAGAATTACAGATTGGTTTGTGTTCAAAGGAACCCAAAAAAGATCATATAGTTCCAATGTCCCTGCCATGGACTGGGACACTTTCCATGAGATCACGTTGTTCAAACCCTCATCCAACCTGGCCTCAAACACTTCCAGGGAGGGATTATCCACAACCTCTCTCGGCAACCTGTTCCAGTGCTTCACCACTTTCACAGAAAAGTTATTTTCGTGATATCTAAATCCAAATCTCCCCTCTTACATTTTGAAAAGATTAGCCTTATCCCTGCACTCCCTTATAAAGAGCCTGTAGGCCCCCTTTGAGTACTGGAGATGCTTCTCTTGCTAGGGTAAACAATCCCAACTCTCTCAGCCTGTCATTATAGGGTAGGTGTGCCAACACCTGGATCAACCTCCTTTGGACCTGCTCAAGCAGATCCATGTCTTTCTTGTGCTGGGGGCCCCAGAACATAATGCAAAGCAGAGGGGCAGAATCCCTTCCCTTGACCTGTTGGCCACACTTTTTTTGATGCAGCCCAGGACACAGTTGGCTTTCTGGGCTGCAAGTGCACATTACTGGCACATATTCAGTCTTTCATCCACCAGTACCCGCAAGTCCTTTTCCTCAGGGCTTCTCTCTCATTGCCCAGCCTGTATTCATGCTTGGGATCACCCTGACCCAAATGCAGGACCTTGCACTTGGCCTTGCTGAACTGAACAACACTGGTCCCAACACAGACGCCTGAGGGACACCATTTGTCACTGGTCTCCACCCTGACACCGAGCCATTGACTGCAGCTCTTTGCATACAACCTTCCAGCCAATTCCTTTTCCATCAAGTGGTCAATCCACCAAAACCGTGTCTCTCCACATACAGACAAGGAAATTGTCCAGGACAGTATCAAATGCTTTGCACAAGTCCAGACTGATGATGTTGGTCACTCTTCCTTTATCCACCAATGCTGTAACCCTGTTGTAGGCCACCAGATTCATCAGTGCAATAGCATGTGTAGCAATGCTTGGAAGAAAGGCCTCAAAGAATTGTCAAGATCTGAGTGCAGAGAAGTGTTAGAACATTATCTTTCTTTTTCCTTTTTAAAGGATATCTCAGCTCTAATCTTAGCAACTATCTTGATTTTTTACCATCTCCAGGTTATCTGCTCTTTCCTACCCAATCATCATCTCAATTCCTTACTTTAACTGAAACTTTTGAGGCAGGGATTAAATCTGGATACATCATTTGGATGGTTCCTAGCAAAACAAGGCTTCAAATTTGAAAACAGAATATTTTCTCTTTTATAATATTTCTGTTTTCTAGTCAAAGAATGGATTCAAAGGTTCCCAGATTGGGAACCGACAAAATCCCACCCAGGGACAAACCATGCAGCTCGCAGCTAATCAGTGGAGCTCATGTGGCAAGGGAGAGACCAGGGCGCACAAATCACAGAATCACAGAGTGGTTGAGATTGGAAGAGACCACTGGAAATTATATGATCCAACAGCCCTGCTGAAGTAGGACCACTTAGGGCTAGTTCTCCAGGAACATATCCAGATGGCTTTTTGAACATCTCCAAGGTGGGAGACCCCACAACTTCTATCAGCAACTTGACCCAGTGCTCAGTCACCCTCACAGTAAAACAGTGGTTCGTCTGTACACAGAGGACCTCTCCTGTGTTTCAGTGTGTGCCCATTCCTGCTTGTCACTGCACGTCACTGATAAGAGCCTGGCTCCATCTTCTTTGCATCCTCGCTTCCAGTATTCATATAAATTAATAAGGTCCCTCACAAGCCTTCTCTTCTACAGGCTAAGCAGTCCCAGCGATCTCAGCCTTCCCTCATACGAGAGATTAACTATTCCAGTAATCAATTTTCAGATGAGACATTCCACAACACAATATAACACACACACAGAGTAAAACTATTTAAAAGGCTCACATGAACTACCTAAGCATTTAATTAAAAATAACAGCAGAATGCTCCCTCTGTATGATATGTGGCCTACACTACTTCACAGATGAGCAAGGAAGAAGACAAATTTTTCAGAAAAGGGTTCCTTCAAAATACCCTATAACAATTAATCACACTTTGCATCTGTTTGGTTTTCCCCCCTCACATTTAAAAGAGAGCTTTTAAGCAGAGGGCATATACAATTTGTTAAATCTACATTTTAAATATTTGCAATTAAGCTATTGAGGATATATTTTTCATCAGAGAAAAATTATTTTAATAACCATAATCAACACAATCAAATATAATCAGTCTGTCAAGTTAATCACAATTTAGAACCATTTACAATAATTTTGTACCTGCCAGCTGACATCTATATGAAGATGATTACACCTGGAAAATATGTGCAACTCTAAAGTTTTCTACCTCTGTTTCAATAACTGTGCTATATTATATGTTTCCATTTTTATTCTTCTGTATGCTCACTCTCTTCTTTCACCCTTTTTTTCAACTTTGATTGTTTTGTTCTTGGTCTTTTCCTCTACTCCATACATCCTCCTGTTTTATGCATATCTATACCTTTATGCAAATGATTAGGAAATGGAATTTTTTCAAGAGTTCTAAGAAGCATAAATCTCACAAAACACAAAGCAAACATATTTAGTTTGCTTCCCATAACTGTTATTTTGGATTTTTTCCCCAAATGCACACCAGCATTTCCCATTCCTCTCCACCCATTCCTCAGACATCCTGCTGTGTTGAACATCTCTATTTTCATCTTATTCCAAATACCCCTCCAGTGCTCTTACTCTGAATCTGCCATTACAAGGATTTCATCTCCTACCTTTTATTTCCCCAGGCTCTCATTGAATTCTGCCCCTCTTTTTTGCTGTCATTTTCATTGCACTCTTCCACTCTTGATTCTTACTTCCTTCAGAAGTCTTATTTACTGCTCCAGTCTCCTTTCTTCTGCCCTGCCTATTAAGCTGTGTTTGGTTTTGATTGGCGGAAATACTAAATTCAAGCTTACATTTCCTTCTAGAGTCTCTGCTTTTGACCCTGCTCACACTGGGCTTTGCTGACTGTATTTCAGACCTTTGCCCATCCTCGTTTCTTTTAACCTCCTCATCTTTGCCCCCAGGTTCCCATAAGTCTGTTGTGGGGGTTTTTGGTTTTTGGTTTTTTTTACTTCTATTCTTGGTCAAGAAGCACTCCCTTTGTTTTCCTTCAAAACAGTTCTTTAAAATCCTGTCAAGAGTTCTTCCTTAGCTTTTTGACAAAAAAAAAAAACGTGAGTCTTGAATTCAACAATACCACAAACTCTTTGGAAGGAGCTAATTTCCAATGAAATCTGAACACAAACCTTTCCAAAAGATGCTTCACACTCCAGTAGGTAGAAGCCTCTGAGTATAAATAGTGGGGGAACCTCATGTCCATCTGCAATAGGTCATCTCAACATGAGATGCAAAATATAGTATTATTATTAATAATATTAATTGCAGCTTTGGTCTCCTGTATTTTGAATGTTTCTTAGAAAAAAAATATTCCAAGGAGACATAATTTCATACAACCTCCCATTAACAGGGCACTTCTCAGACTCAGATAAGTTTCCATGAACAGAGGTTTTTTAATAAGCAGAAAAACTGAACTCTAAACTTAGGTTAGCAGTGGGCTGGAACCCCTTTACATTATGGCAGCCTCCTGATTGTTACTGTTAGTAAAGATCTAAATTTACATTCCCTTCACTAATGAAATTGATAATTTATGATGATGTTGTCAACAGTTTCCTGGCATAGCTTGTAAAATCTTGATTTAATTAGGAGCAAAATTATCTGTTTACAGTGAGTGGTGAAAAAAAACCCAACAAGATATACGTTTCCCCCTCCTTGAAAAAGAGGAAAAGGAAATTAAATCGGATTTAATTCAAGAACTAAATAAGGAGCTTTGCCTTCAGGACAGCAGTGCACCTGGGTACTTAAGGAGAAAAAGGCGCTTACTATTATTTAAGTTATTATGATACCTGAAGAAAGTGGAACTATGTTGATCTGTAACATGCAGGAAGCTAGTCTTCTGTCTTTACTGCAATTTACAGATATTCAGCAAAAAATGTAGTTGTTTGCCTCATCTTCTGAAGAAAATAATTTGATTCCAAACCATACTATATAGCACCACAGAAGGGCATAATTTCATGGTGAGTTAGTTCAGAAGCACAATAGAAAAGCGAAAGAACAGGAAGGAGGCAGGAGTACACAAAGTTTATGCTGAAGATCAGTGTAAATGCTTTTCAAGGGAACACCACTGCCTTATCTATTGGATCTACTCCTCATGGATATGTAATTTCACAAACTTTTTACATTGATGGAAAAACCACAGGTTACTCTAATTTCAGACTCATATTGTACTAGTTTTAGGGGTTTGTTGGTTTCTTTTTTAAGCACAGAAGCAGCCTAAGAAACATGGGCAGTTTCGTGGTGATGTTTCTTTTTTTTTGTTATAATAGCCTCCTTTCCTAGTCATTCAAGATGCAAAAAAATCCCACTCAAAATGCTCACAAACACTAATACATATTGATTAGTATTGATTCTCCCCTATGGTGAATAGGAAGGAACAAGTATCATAGAAACTGTCTGGATATAAAAACTGATGACAGCACAGTTACGAGTCTTGGCTATAGTTCCCCTTTTGCTAGAAGGAGTGTTTGAGTTCTTTCCGAAATCACATTGCCAAAAGCAGACCTAAGCTTTTCTCTTCAACTGGTTTTAATTTGCAAGAGCATCTGTCCTAGGAGTTCAAAGCATTGAAAGCTAAAAAGGTCTGGTCTCTATTTTTAGGGCTGATGATAACATATCATGAAAGCGTAACAAAAAGCTTCAGATGTAAACAACTTATCAATATGCAATTTACTCCCATCTACAGGTAGAAGAACCTTTCCCTAGCTCTTTGCCACCATCTTCCTCCTTTGCCATCAGCCCTGCTTATGACATGAAACTGTCCCTCCGCCAACATGACTGAGACATTTTATTCCAATGAAATACCATTAGCTTCTGTGCTTATTATTGACAGTGTCTTCTCTGGACAGATGACAGATGCAGTTATAAGCATAGCGAGATACAGTGAGACACGGGCTATATCTAGAGTTTAAAGTCTGGTTAGGCCTGTCAAAAAGTAAGAAAAACAGAAATAGTATTAGTAACATTTTACCAGTAACTACTTAAAAAGACTGAGACACTGCCAGAAGGAAGTTGGTTGCAGAGCTATGAAAAAAACCCTTGACATCATTTGAGTCTTGGCCCAGCGCTTTGACTGACTGTGTACTTATGTCATTAAAGGTTTTGCAGGGAGAAGGATCTTGAATTGAGAAGGAGAGTAGCATGGCAGAGGACATTCTGCTAAAGCAATTTACAACAGCAATTTTTTATCTTTTTTTTTAGAAACTTACACACACACACATGAACCATCACAAGTCTTTCAAGGACAGTCAAAGGTATATAGCAGCTAGTCACAGCCATAAGGATTCCTTTGAATAGGACAGCACAGTAACAGAAGGGGTTTATTCTCTATAAAATACATCTGTTTCATGTGCAGGAATGGATGAAGAGCTTTTTTCAAAAGGCCTCAGTGATTTGAACAATTCATAAACATTTTTCAGACCCAGGATGATATCAGTGCAAAAGCACAGGTTTATAATCTAGACATGGCTGCATTTGGAACATCTTTCTTTCCAAGGTACATAGAAGAAGATTTGCAGACAAAATATAAAAAAAACCACCTTTATGTACTTCAAGGAAACAAGATTTTGTCATTAAATCACAAGGCCAAGAATCAGAAAATCTGGTTTTACTTCCACTTAATCTTACACTTCAACAGCTCTAAATAAATGGACCATATTCATGTTGGTTCATTTACTTACTGCTGTCTTTAGACTTTAGGTATTTATAAAACAACTTCTGGAAATGGTAATTTCCTTGCACCTTAGTTTCTTCCTCAAGTAGCCAAATAATTCATGGGAAGAAAGGGAGAGCACGGATGAGGAAGAAGGGTAGCTCCTTGTTTAAAGAGCTCATTTGCATTGTTTTAGGGAGGTTCATGACCAAGGTCATTGGAGTCATCTTGGAAACAAAACAAGTCATTGAATTTGTGTTCTCAGCCTGACAAAATGGCGTTACATCAATAACTTTTCAAAACACAACCTACCTCTAAGTATACTAGCAATGACATCCATGTAAGGACTTTTCTGAACCACAGGAATTAATCCTGCCAGTTAAGGTGAATGCTATCAATGCTGTCTTGGATTCTTAATATTCCTGTAGAATACAGCACATCTGAAAATTTGAAGGTTACGTATTTTTTTCCAAACTCATTCTCTCTTGTCACCTAGACTGCCCAATGTAGCACCTGGCTCCTAATTAGAAAGGTATTTAGATATTGTCAGCACCAGTTTGACATTACATGTTCTGAAATGTTCAGCAGACTCTTAACTAGGTGTTGAAAGCCAGGTGAAATCACAGCACTGCTGAACCATGTATTAAGCAGCAGGGACAGCTTTTGCTGCAGTGCTTTCTCAAAGCAGGAGGAAGGCAGAAAAGGCTGACTGGGAACACTGAGGGAAAGCAACACTATGATTAGCAGCCATAGGCAACTGGCACGAAAGACCAGAGAGAACCCAAGAAAGCATAAGGAAGGAAAGAGGAGATCAATGCAACATAATATAGGCTCACCACAGTATATGTAGAAAAAGAAGGGGCAGCAGGGGGTAAACCAATCATTTCTACCCTATTCATTTGACGCTTGGAGAGCTTGACTGAGGATGAGGTTTTATCTGAGTAAATGTTGCAATGTACTGAATCAGATCATTGGCCAGTATAAATCAATGCAGTGGAGTTCCACTTGCACAAAAAACCCCACAGTCACCACAAATAACCCTTCACAGCACCCCCCTAGCCCCTCATCTTAGATTATGATCTCAAACCCATTTCAAAATCTTGGCCCTCCAAGCAATTTCTCTGTGAAGGCACATTGGTGTCACTTAGACATGGGCCAACCATTCTGTCATTATTAAAATTTCCAGTCAAGGCACCATAAAAAAGGGAAAACTTTGGAAGAATGGCGTTGGTCAGAAAAAAGAAACCTACAAAACTGAATGCTAACTTTCCCAAATTTGGTTTCATACCAAAAGAACTATCCTCATTTTCTGTGTAATGCGCAGACTTTTCAATATATGTTTCAATTTTAAAAAAAGCTTAAAACCAAGTAAGTTTTCTGAAGTTAAAAGAGCTTTGCATTTTCAAAATGGAACCTATTTTTCAAAAAAAAACCCAACAAAACCTATTCTTGGTTCAATACTCTACATTTATTAATATCATGGAGATAGACACCATATTACCAGGGACGAGAGCTTCACAATATGAATCATGAATTTAAACACGCACTAGAAGTAATTATATCTAAAATGGTCTGCAATTTGCATACTAAAGTGAGGTGCACTGTTTCTGCCTTATTAATGGCAGAAACATTTTGGCCAAAAGCTGCAAAAGTCCTTATTCATTGTCTATGCCCAGCATGACAATGCAAACAAGGTGAACCCGACATTTTTGCAAATTTGATACATATTGCTTCTGCCACCTAGGTGCCTCATCTTGCTGTATGTAAAACCCAGTTCACAGGTCTCAGTCCTTTATTCATGCTGCAGAAGTTTTTTAAATAGGTTTCTACTTCATGATCTTTTCACTGGAAATGGAAGGGGCTACTATGTAAAAACTGACTATTAGTCAATTTTCAGTTATGTTGCTAAGGTTGGCATCCATGTCTTTTAAAGTGAAGAATTTAATTTCTGGTGCTTAGCTGTAATATATCTTTATTGTTTTATAATATACCAGACTCATTTTCACATGTAAAAACAGTATCTGTGCTTGCTTGGGAGCTGAGAATACAAAAAGATAGCTGAACATTCAAGTCCTTGCATTGCCTGAGCAGATGTCAGTTTTGAGAAAGCAACTGAGCGTTTGTATTCCTCTGCAAGAGCTTTAGGCATCTGAATATGAAAGTCTATTCCTAAAATGAAACAGATCTGCTAATTATGTGAAAGGAGTTACTATAAATATAGGAGAGAAGAAATTTTTAAAGTCCAAAATGTGTTCAGGAGATAATCAGTTGCTTAGTTCTTCTGCCCTTAGCCATCTGAGGAAGTATTTAATACTGAGATGGAATATCAGAGGTGGTAGAACAGACAGAAACTTGAAGCTAATTAGGAAACATACTTCACGTAATTCATCCACTCTCTAGTAACAGCTGTTTTGAGGTATTGCTATAGGGATGATCCGACTGCAATACTGTCTTTTGAAAGCCTTCCATATCCTATAAAATGTATTAATCTGTGATGTTCATATGAATAGCATAGACAAATGAAAGCAATTACTTTCTTCTGGTTATTCCGATTCGTTATCTTTCTTTGATATGGATAGCCTAGGCCAAATATCCATCCATGAGTCTTCTATGATTCGATTTAAGATTTATTTATTTAAAATTATTTGGTCTATTTTGGGGCTTCAGCTAGTGGAAAAAGTGAGGAAAACTAAACAGTCTTATAACACAAGAAAAAGTAGAACTGGCTTCTTTCCAGTCTCCCTCAGGTACCCCAGATTTGGAGTTCTTTGTTGAACTAGTTGTTGGAATTGAGAAAAAGGGGTGGAAGGAAAAGGGAGAAAAGATTTTTTTTCTGAACTACTACAAAGTCTGCTACCATTGGCAACCTGTACAAAAGTTGAAGGAGAAGGGGAAAATACTGCATATCATAATTGAGATAGATTTGTAGGAAGGGGCAGAACAACTGCAGCAGAACCTGACTGCAGAATTCCTCAGCCAAGCTAGAGCATATCCTGCCCACTTTGCTTTTTCTTACATCATTTAAATGTAATTAAGCAGTAAAAAGGTCTTCTGTTTACCCCAAAGACACGACACAAACAGCGGTAGCTGCTTGGATTTGTAGGGCCAAGGGGGAATGGCACCACAGACAACTCCTTCTGCTTTACAGTAGCCAGCATGTTTTCAGAGCTTCTTCAAAACCACTGCCAACCCCAGGCTGCCCTGCAGCACACAGTGTGGCTCTGCTAAAGCATATAAGGGATGCTTGAAATCCCTAGGAATCCTGTTAAAGTAACCCTGTCCCCTAAGGATATTAGCAAGCTCTGCCATGCCATCCCAGCAGGGTTGGAAAGGGACAGAAATTAAGTATACCCAGTTGCACTTCACAGTGACGAGGACATGCAGACTTGCCCCAGAGGCTGCTAATCACAGCTCTGGGGTTTGGCTTCACATACCACAGAGGTGAGACCTTTCCCCTCTGGGAAGTGCCCAGAAAAGCCTGATAAAGGTCACTGGACATATTTTGAAACAGTAGAAGCAAGAATCATTTTCTAATAAGCAAAACTGTGAGGAGCTGAGAGGAAACAAGGACTGTGCCCAGGAGGGACCTGGAGGAAGACAAGGGAACAGAACAACAAGTTCATAGATAGAGCTCAGAAGTCTCAGAGCCCCAAGGCCCCTACTTTTGCTGCTTATGTTGTTCACCTTTCTAAAGCAGCCACATTGACCTGGCTATAATTTGGATACTAATTCCCCACCCCTGCCCTGCAACACACAATTTGCTAAGAAGAAGGAGGAAAAGGAAAAATATGTTTTGTTTAGAAAGCTTCCTGCCTGCATGCTCCTTGAGCAAGCCAACATGCCTGAGAGATGACTGCCATCACAGCTACATGGACTAGTACTTCATAAGAACAAATAAATCGGTGACCTGACACCATGATCGCTCAGTACAGAGTCCCCAGTCTTGCTGCCAGATTTTAAAACAGAAGAGTTGATCCAAAAGCCCAAAAGGCTTTGGATCATACCCTAAGCCTACGGCATATCTTATGTCCCTGGCACTTCGAAACAGCATGTGAGGGGCGAGGCTTCCAACTGCCCTGGATCAGAATTCAAACAAATGGCAAAAAGGGAAGGGGGGAGTCCAGGACAGGAAAATCTGACAGATGAAAGTCAGTTGGGAGTGCCGTTCTCCATGGACACGGCCAAAGGGACATGAGCAGGGGGAGAGAAAGGAGGACATGATGGCATTAAAAATATAAACAGTTGTGCACAAGGCTTAAAAATAAGTGTTTGCTACTAATAGGGATTTTATGAAGGTTTTTTGGTTGTGGTTTTTTATTAATGTATACATTACATTACCCCAAACTGACAACTCTAGTCAACCGTTATGTCAGAGCAGCAACCCTGCAGATCCCCTTCTGTGCATTCTGCTTGCCTGGGCACCCTGACACTTCCTTCATGACAGCTCCAGAGACCTTACGATGCACTCTCCTTCTAATGCATATACATAACTCCCAGTAATGCTGATCATCAGCTACGTAGGTGAATCGAGCTTCCCTCTTAACATCTTCTGTATGATTTTTGGGTTTGCTTGGTTGGTTGGTTGTGGTTTTGGGTTTTTTTTTTTTTTTTTTGATCTGCAGCAGGTATCCTTTCATGGGAAATTCGTACCCCATGTTGGTGTAGTCACTCAGTCTTTTACTAAATTCTGGAGAGAATGTCCAATGTTTGTATCTGCTACCACTATTCTCAACCCTCTTTTCTAACAGAACCTTTAGAAAATGAGAAAATGACATCCAAGAAGTAGATGTTCATAGCTTGCCACAAAAGGCAAGTGCAGATAGAGGAATAAAATGCATGACTGACTTCTGAGTCATTATTTAAAAACACCTGAATACATCTATTTGCACCTTGCAAAGTTATATAGCGTCAGTTTTTGTGAGAAATTCTTCAGAAATTGCACATTCCATCCCATTTAGCTGGGAAGAGTGCAGGGTTCCTAATCCACTTTGGTTCACTTACAAAAATTCCAGCTCCTGCAGATAACACCCTCAAATCTATTTCTGGGGCTGTCACCACCTGTAAATTTGGACAAAGCCAGAATTTTCTGAATGAGTCATCCCTGACAACTGGGAGCAGCAAAAGATCAGCTTCCATTGCAGGAGAAAAGCTAAGAGTACCCCCTAGTGTTCTGGGTGCAACTTTGAAGTTTGGCCAGACTGAAAACAGAGAATATGGTCTTCAGTTGCTTGGCAACCATCATTTCCCTCTAGAAAAGGGCACTTGTTGCCATGCGTTTATCTGAACACACCTCCAAACCGTTGTATTACCACAGCTTAGTGTGTCACCACTTGTGAGCAGAGTCATTACTAACCAACTTTATGATTTCAATATACTCAAGTAGGTGTATACCAATAAACTTTTCTTCGCATTTGCAATGGTTCAGGGCACTCATAGTCACCTAGAGCTGCTCAGATGACACACAAAATTCATCAGGGTTTGATAACTCAACAGCTTTTTATGCTCTGTGGATCTCCTATGAGAGTTGTGTATCTTAATTAATCAGCCAAGTGCTTCAATATCCGTGGGGAGAAGGTACAGCCTAATGCAAGAAATTGTTATTTATAACTCTTCCTTGTTCTGCAAAAAAGCCACATTACATGAGATTAAATCTGATTTTAATGACAGCAAAGTGAAACAAATAATGCAACTTCTGTTAGCTGAATACATTCCAGACATCAAAGTTCCTCATCCTGCCAGAAGACCAGCAGGTTTTACCATTAACCTCCTGCTACATGACCACAGCATATCATCTCACATTTCTATGATTCTATTTCTATGATTCTATGATTTCTGGGCTGCTCTTCCCACTCCTCTCTTTAGAGATGTTCTTCCTGTTATGGTTTGCCACCATGTGCATTTACTAAGCAGCAGTAGTGGTAACCTTTGTCAATAACAAAGGAAATTTGCTGTTGATCTTAGCAACAGCCTTTATATAGTTTGTTTTCATTGACTTTCTGGAGTAACAACTACTGAAGTCCAAGATAAATTTAAAGCCAGGGAGGCACATGTGGAGTGCAGCATGTAGCAGTGTGTATACAGATGATAACATGCTTGAGCAGCCTGGCAAACAGAGCACTTGCAGAAGCTTATCCAACATACCTTAGATTCTAGCAGATGATGCAGATTTAATGATGAAAAATAAAAACTTAAAATGCCAGACAGTAGCAGCACCTTACTGTGACCCCCATACCTGCCTCCCTCCCCCTGGCCCTCCCTCCCCCTGGATCCCCTCCCCCCCAAAAAAAAAAAAAAGGAAATTAAAGAAAAAGTCAATAAAGCTTGTCACTTAAACTTGCTCCTACCCTGGAAAAGTATCTTCCTGGAGCAAGGCAAGTATATTAATAATGCAGCAGTGCTAGCTGAGGAAAATGGCTGGCTTGTAAAAGCAATTTGAACTGTAAGGGTCCAGGAAATGGAATCTCAACAGGATAAGCAACACTTACAAGCTCCTGCTAAGATGACTCCTTTAGCAAGCCAGAAAAATAACTTAAACAGGTCACAGTTTGCACTTCAGCAGCATACTTAATACATTTTCAAAGTGCCCAGTCTGGAGGGCAAATCATACTAATTATAGAGCTAGGGTTAACTTATGCAAGCCAGGCCACGAAATGCCTGTTGTGGATCTTTCAGGGCCTCTTCTAGTTTTACAGGGTATAATATTAACACAAAGCTCAGTGGTTTTTATTACAGACTTTGCAAGGTACACAGATTTGTCACTTTGTAATTACTGATTTTGGGGATGTTCACTTCTTCTGAGAGCCTGTTTTGCTTTTTTTTCTGTGATTTTAGCTAGTCCAAAGATGTTTTGCTATTATTAAGTTGTTGAGTTGTCTGTTCTTACTCTTAAGTACAGCTCTGTGGTGTTAAAACCAGAAACTGAAATGAAACGCAAGGCTATTTGAAGCAACAGAAGATCAGCTGGACTCTCTTGGTTTTCTCTTAATTCAGGGCTCATTGTTGCCCCTCACTAGCTTCTTTTTCCTATTCTGTCACACAAGGTAATGGTTCTTAGCCAGCAACCTCAGAAGGAACTTGTAAGGATCAGTTTGTCAACACTTAAATCCATGTAAATTGCTTTGAGCACAGGAACCACTAAGATGCTGAGCAGCTTCACTGCTGTGATTCCCAATTGGATCCTTACAGTTTCTTGCCAATTATAATGATGCAGAAAGGATGAAAGCTCTGTTGTTTTGCTGTTTTGGTTTTGGGTTTTTGTTGGGGTTTTTTTTTTTTTTCCTTTTTTGGTTGGTTGGTTTTGTTTGTGGGTTTTTTGTAAGTGAGCTGCATAAGAATTGTTTTCACCAAAGGTAACACACAAAAGCTCTTGGAAAAATAAAGTCTCTATCCCTAAACATCCTCAAATAAAACTAGCCTCTCCATTATACGTAAATGGCCTGCTGTGGGTACTCCCCATCATAATCAAATACAAGAAAGTAAGGAGGAAGGGAAAATTAGCACATACACAGAAGACTCTTCTCCAGTTACCAGGTGGCACTTTCTTTACTGTAGATTTCTCCAGCAAGCTGGATTTTTTTATTACTATACTATTTGGTAAGCTTATTTCCCAATTTAACTACCTTGCTTACTTCTTTATTACATGTGAAGATGAGGGGTTTTTTGTATTGCTACACACCCTATAGCTTAGCAGCAGAGAACAGCTTTTGAAAGAATAACACAAGCATGCGACACACAGGCCACCAGGTGCACATATCACAGTGCTTGAGTCTGTATCATTGCTCAGAATTACATAGTCCTGAGCAAAACACAATCCAGCCACAGCTTGTTTTCCTGTCAGGAAGCTGACCTGAGAACAAACACGAGACCACCATGAAAAGATAATGCTGCTTTTCTAGCTATAATTAAAACAAACATGCAAATGGGATATGTCCCATCACTTATTTACACTCCAGTTCACTTGTGCATAATTCTGGAACAGCGAAAAGCTTGCAGGTAGCCCGCCTTTCTTTGCTGTTCCCCTGCACAGAAGTTACTGCTTCAATTCCACACTGAGCCCTTCTAGCTAATAGTCACTCCCATGCCAAACTCCACATTGACAGAAATTCTTCTGTGGCTTCAAGGAAAATTAAGAAGAGAACATTTTTGTAAAATGGAGTCACAAAGCAATTTCTCCAATGCAGAACTTGTGACACGATTGTGTAACATCAATTTGCTCTGACAATATCTGCAACTATGCAGGATGCTGGGAGAAGGTAGATGACGTCAGGCAGAAGGCATTTGAAATAAAAGGTTATGGATCACAGGTAGGTGATTGAACCCCTATGTTTTATGACTAGGTCTAGGAGGTCTGAGAAGTGCTGAGGGGTTGCTGCTTCCACAGTCAACTATTCATTTTTGTGCATACAATTGCAGCAGTTCTGGTCCTCTTTCAGTGACCCCTTCCTCCCCACACCATCACCAATTCCAGTTTAACAAGGATTAACTAGCTAAGGCATGCTGGGAAAACACAGGAGATCTCCAGGTAACAGCTAGGAGACTTGCCTCAGACTCAGTGCAAGAGCAGTGTAGACTCTTCTGATGGGTGGATACATGAGCTTAGATAAAGCTATTAAGCTTAACTATTTCTCCTAGTTTATTGAGATGATCAGTACACAGGCAAAGTATTAGCTATCAAGTTTGTCTTCTGCTGCCTGCTGTCATATGCCCTAGTTTAGCTAGAGAAAAACCTAATGCCAGCTGTAACCTAATAAAGAAAAAGGCCTTACACTTTGCATGCGTAACCAAAACATATCTGAACGACACTATAACACTGCTGTTGCAGCATTCGTTCTTTCAAGGATATATAGCTCAGCATAAAACACAGTACAACAGAGGAGTGCACAAGTATATTTTTGCACAGAGCTACAAACACATGAAATACAATACCTAGAAGCTGAAGTTAACAATACCAATTTGCTACATGAATAGTGAAATGGAAACTGGTTAGCACGTATTTTATACTTACCTTTGCTTTAACTCTGCCTCTTTCTTCCCTGTGAAAATCAGCCAACTCCTATCTCCCTCCCACCTGGAACTGGCTGCTTACCTCCATCACTGCCACTAGCCAACCCTGAGCAAGCCCAGAAATTTCACTGCCTGCCTCACTGATGGTATTTCTTGGCAGTCCCTCATAAATGTGGGAGATCATGTTCTGCGCTCAGAAGACCCACAGCATGAGAATTAGAAACCTAATTTAAAAGGATAGGGATTCCCCTACCATGAAGGAGCAGTATTTCTAACCAGCTCCATGTACTTTAATTCATATTCGCTGTCAAAATAAGTCGTTGGAGAAGAGATGAAACCAGGGCTTACTTGATGTTCTACTCCTCAGGCCTGGCAAAATCAAATATTTGTTAGCAGTTCTTCAGAAGGGAGGGAGTTGACCATACTGCTAGGTTTGGGTAGTGGTTTAGAAGAACACCTCTGCAATCTCTTGCTACACTACCCGAAACACTGAGAAATGGCATCCACTAGTTCTATTCTCATAGGATACCAGCTTTCCATTTCAACAGACAGACATAGGTTCTCCAGAGTTCCTTGCCACATTTGCAGGTGTGAGACCTCTGGCTCTTTTACAGAACACAGGTTTATCCCAAATGAATTGCTCAACCTTTTCACTCACCACTGACATAAACCCAATGTATTACACAAAGATATTTCTTCATCTCCACAACAGCTCACATTTTTTGTATCACTTACATCTGGTACTCAATTAACTATATTTTCTAGAAGTAGAAAGGATAAACTTTCTATGTGCTATAAACTCAATATCAAACACATGACAAGAAGAAACTGAGAAAAGGAAAATCTCTACACTGAGGTTTTATGACCAAGTCTGGCCAATAATTAAAGGTTCATGGCTGTGCTAGTGATTGCAAACAGCTTTGGGCAGAGAACACATTTCACTGCTCCGTGGACACCAAAAGTTGAATTTTCCATGTACTGAAGCAAACCACAAAATGTCTCCCAATTTCAACAGCAGCATGATTTTGGTCTAGGTGGTTTTCTCTGAAAGGAGTAAAATATGACCAGGATAATAATCTTGCAGGTAAAGAACAGAACTCCAAGGACTTGCATGAAGCTCCCGACTTTGCAAGAAGCGTCTTATTTCACTCAAGCAAGTCACCTCAGTGTAAAGTCATCTCCCCTGGCATACAGTTAAAAAAAATATGTAGTGATATAGGGTAAAAGTAATGACGTTTATAGGTATCTTATTCTCCCATGTGAATAAATTGTCCACAGAAGAAAGCATTCCTTGAATCATCTGCGTATGCTTCTAAGTACGTAGTCCTGTGCAATAAGCAGACAAACCCCATAATATTTTCTCTTTGGCCACTCTAGGAGAAACAACTTCATTATTTTCTCAGGTTTAAGAGAAAAAAAATGTGTGTGCACTGTTTTGTAAATATAGCCCTCTGTGACAAAGAAGTCTATTACAAATACCTTGATGTCCAAGTTAAAAGGACGACCTGCCAAGAAAATTGTGATCATCTAGTCTGCAAAGTCTTTAACTATTTCCATAAGATTTCACCACAAGAAGAATGTTGAGGCTCTGGAGTGAGTCCAGAGAAGAGCAACAAAGCTGGTGAAGGGGCTGGAGAACAAGTCTTATGAGGAGCGGCTGAGAGAGCTGGGGTTGTTTAGCCTGGAGAAGAGGAGGCTGAGAGGAGACCTCATTGCTCTCTACAACTGCCTGAAAGGAGGTTGTAGAGAGGAGGGTGATGGCCTCTTCTCCCAAGTGACAGAGGACAGGACAAGAGGGAATGGCCTCAAGCTCTACCATGGGAGGTTCAGGCTGAACATCAGGAAAAAATATTTCACAGAAAGGATCATTGGGCACTGGAACAGGCTACCCAGGGAGGTGGTTGAGTCACCTTCCCTGGAGGCATTTAAGGCATGGGTGGATGAGGTGTTAAGGGGCATGGTTTAGTGTTTGATAGGAATGGTTGGACTCAATGATCCAGTGGGTCTCTTCCAATATGGTTATTCTATGATTCTATGATTTTGCACACAAGCAAAACTTGATTTTTTTCCCATTATAGAACGAGAGACTAAACTCACAAACATAGCATATGCATGTACAGTTTGTCCTTGTTCTCCCACCAGTCCCATTGCTCACTGATAGCTACTTGAGAATTGTTTTCCTGTGGGGCTAAGTCACCTTCAATTGTGATATTCATGTTATCTCACCAACCTTGTTTGTCACCATCATTTGGTCTGATGTGGACACTGAGGAGATAAAACATACACATTGTAGATAATTTTAAGCCCACAGCTGAGAACTTGCACCCTGAATGCAGTCTTAGACACAAGAGTTTTCCTTAAATCTGCTGAATTCAGGATCATTATAAGAATAGAAATCAAAGCTATGACCTGATGAAATGCATTGAGCAACTCTGTTATTTTGAATAAGTTACAAGTCTACAAGTGAAATTGTGACATGAAGCTCATAGCTTTTACCAGTCTCACCAGTTCTTTAAATAATGAGTCAGGGAAAATCAAGCCAGCAAATCCCATTTATTTTTGGATACACAAAGTCCTTGGAGGTGCATAAGAGTATTCTTGTTCTAATTTAAAATCAGCATGAAACTGACAACAGACCTTCTTTTTCTGAATGACCCTAGATTCAAAACATGACTAGCAGGCTAAAGCTACTAAAGGCTGATGTTTTTATTCTCTTTTAGTGTCCCATTAAGCTGTACCATTAATGCAGCGAATGAATAGAAGCATCATAAGCCACAGTGCTCTGCTATTTAGAAGCCGGATGGCTCCTGCTCCATTTACAAGTTCTATCTTAACAGAATTTTCAAAGAAACAGACTTAATGAGTCATGTTTAGTCATGCCTGAATGCTCACTGCAGCTTAAAAGCAATACCTGCTCTCAGGGGACATTTTTGCCATATCAATGTCCCACTCCAAGTTCAAGGCTGTATTTATTTGTTTCCTAGAAGCATGTACACATCACTAGTGAACAAAATCAATTTCATCTCCGTGGTTCAGTCCTCCCCATCCACAAAAGGGGAATTAGTAGTAGTCTGCCTCTTTTGTAGATCGTTTTGAGTTATGCTTATGGCAAAAGCTGTTTAACAGAAAACTATTCATCTTTGCCACTGATTTCTAGGGAAGAACACCACTGTCGTTTTCTCCTCCCCTCTCCAACTGCCTGCTGTTCTCCCCCTTAAATCAAGTAAAAAACCTACAAGTAGTCAAGTGCAAAAAGTTGCAGCTGAGAGGACAGTTCTGTAATTTGACTCAACACTGTAGAAATAAGTTACACTGGACTGAGGTCTGTGTAAACATATCAGAACCTACAATAACTGTGTGAGGCAAGACAAAGTAATAGGCTTCATCAATATACATCTATATACACTCACTCCAAGCTTTCAGACATGGTGTCTCAATTTGGGCTTTCACTCAGGCATTCTGCTGCTTCATTACACCTTGCTCCAGGTACCGAAACCAGCAGCAGTGTGACTTTCAGTGCCAGCAAGAAAGGAGTTCAGAAGCATCAGCTTCAATAGAGTTTCTTCTACTACATATGCTGTCAATGCAGCCTTACAACTCAAAAATTGATTTCTAGAGATGATTACTGAATACTAAAGCCTAAGACTGGTTTAAAAAAGCTTTCACAAGTGCTTCATTCACTAATGGATTATTTTTCAACCACTAATTAACTTAGGGTAATTTTGTTGCATTACAAAACATACATACACAAATGCATCCCTCCCCATGCACTTTTTTCTTCCATTTAAAGCAACAAAGCCCATTAAGTGGATGAAAGAACCTACTGTTTTCGGACATGGTAAGCAGCCTCACACATTTCAGATTCTACTAAGCATTAATATAAAAAATTGCAAGAAGCACACCTTGTGCAGTAGGTTTTTAGCAGGCTTGCAAATAGTAAAGGCATAAAAGTGACCAATCTAATTCCATGGTGCAAGGCACAACTGGAGCACCTGAGGGTGAGGTGTGTGAAAAGAGATCCTTCATCTCATCCTCCACTAAGGCATCATGGGGAAAGGAGGCTGAGGATTACCTTGAGGCATTCCAGTTAACAATGCAGACACCATCAAGCACAAACCTGGCTGCCAGCAGTCTTTGGAATGCTCTGTAAGTCTCAATGGCATGTTTGATGATTATGCAGAAAGGTTGTGAAGATACTATTTGAATGTGCTTTCTGCTTTGACTCTTCTCAAGCAAGTCATACTCAAAATAATTATATTTCATTTACCATTCTTTTCTCAGTGCCACAGAGTACCTTGTCATTTCTAGCCTAACCTTACAGATTTCAGTGGTAAGAAATATGGCAGATTTTCCCCTTTTAGACTTAGCTGAAAGCTCTGCAAAAAGCTCTCTTCAGGCAAGGGACATAAGAATACAGATTTACTTAATAAGCTTTGCTGGAAAAAATGAAAACAAAACAAGTAAGCAAATAAGGCTGGGGAGCTAAAGACAAGCAAGATCACATTCATGGAGTAATTTGTATCTAGATATCTCCATCATTCTAGAAAGGAATCACACCTCTACCTGTGTGCAGTCCTTGCTCAATGCACAACACTTAGTATATACTGTTGAGCATAAACTATTTGGATGTTATAGGCTGACAAAAAAGAATACCAGGACAGGGAATAATGTCATTCAGTTCCTCATTCTTCAATTTTTTAATTTTAAAAAAAGTTAGCAAGTAGCAGGGGACAAATTTAAAATGTATTTGTGTCAAATCATAACTCAGTTCAGCTATCTCCTTTTTCTTTCAGTCTTACTCCTGTCGCTCCCTAGTAGTATTTATTTGTTGCCAAGCAGCAGAGAGCTAAGCAGTACAATGTCATGTTTCCTCATTTCCTTCATTTGCTTCTTCCTACTTACATGCACGCTGCTCCTCAACTCAGATGTACAGGATGAAATCCCAGAATAATGACAAAGGGTAATTGGCTGCAGAAAAATAAGAACTAAAAGCATAGTCTTTCACTCAACCTAAAGAAATATCCACTCCCTCAAAGCTCTTGTTCTTATTAGCAAAAATCATACCTTAAGCTTTGGTTACAGAACAAAAATCTCTAGGCAAGCAGCTGGCAGGCTTAGTCTGTATTGCTGACCTACCCACCAAGCCAGCCAGCTGAAAGCTACAGCAGGTATTCCCACAGGAGATACAGTCACTGCAGTACTGGTGAAGCTCCTCTTGAAGGCAATTTAAAGAAGTTTGTATTTGTGCTGCAGTGCACAGACGCAAAAAAAGACTGTCAGAAAAACCTAACAACGGCTTCTATCATTCCACTTGCTAGAATGAAAGGGATCCCCTATTTTAAAGTTACCAATTATAAACCATTCAGAACACCACCTTCTCCTCATTTTGTATTTCTTTA
The DNA here is from genome assembly GCA_033558105.1 of Coccyzus lansbergi. Lineage (NCBI taxonomy): Eukaryota > Metazoa > Chordata > Aves > Cuculiformes > Coccyzidae > Coccyzus > Coccyzus lansbergi. Next base: position 2,243,580 of record JAUMJK010000121.1, on the reverse strand, counting down.
CTTCCTCACAATAGTAAACTTTTTCCGAGTGGGAGACAGCAAAAAGATTTTTGTCTTCCAAGATACAGACTAGTTTTGTATCAGCACTCTTTCAACCCAGCAATACATGTCCCTGGTATTGTAAGAAGTCACTGCTTTCTCAGAAGGTTCCAATCTAATTCTGTATTTGAGATAACAGAAGGATCAAAGAACAAATACTCTGCCCTTTTCACACACATGCACAGATGAGAAAGGGATTCCAGAATGCAAAGAGTAACCACACGTACAAATCAAATAAAGGGAAGGAGTTTAGAGGGTCGAAATTAGGCAACCATGGCAATGCCAAGCAGGGACTGTGTTACAGACTGAGATTGTCTACTTACAGCACGTTAAGGAAGGTGGTTTTCCAGATCCCGTAGCCACGATTCTTCATCACTAGCCAAGAGGCTCTAGTTCTCTACATTGTTTTCCATCCCTAACACTTTGGCCAAATGCTAGAAAATTATGAAAAACTAGAGGCTTTATCTGAATTTCTGCTTACAAGACTGTGGCTTAAAGCATCAACTCAACAGCCATTTATAACTTAGAAAATTCAATGGGTATGAAATTAATTGTTTGAGGAGTGGAAGGAAACTCCAGTGTTGCCCTTCAGCAGGACGTCAGCAGTTAACTTCTGTTTTCAATAGTTGTTGACATACCACCTTCCATTACATGAGCTTTTTTAGAGAAGTGCTTCTCTGTGTTTGATACTATAACCTTTTAGTTTAGCCCTCACCTCAATGACCAGCTCACGTGTAGGGTCACTGGCTGACTGGATTAATGAAACCAGACCACTTCCCAAATACCTTCCAAGTAATAATGCCAGCAGATATTTTCAAAGCCTAGAGAGGAAAGTTCAGCCACACAGCTACTATTGAATGTAAATGAGAACTGGGAAGAGAAACTCTGTAGACAATGTTGAAAATATTTAATCCCAGAGAACAAGTCAGAAATTCAAGTCGACTTATAAGAGCATGACACTAATTAAAGAATTGTATGGTACTTCTTGCACTCACGAGCCACTGAATCAGTCTAGATAGTCTTTATGTTCAGGCAGCTCAGCTATCTCAATACAGGTGACAGGGAGTGCTGGGTAAGTGCATCCTATCTATCAGCTGCAGCAGAAAAGCGAACATCTTGTACTTGAGCTGCTTGTTGAGTAAGCCATCAGACTATATAGAATTTTTAAACTCCGGTATTGAGAAGTAAAATCCTTATAATGTGCTATCAACTAAAAAACGTGTGCATGCTGGCAAATTATCCCCATCAATAACAACAGTAATAATTAAACTTCAATTCAAATATCAGGGAAATTATTAATATTCAAATTAAAAATAATCTGCTCTAAACTGAGCTTGGAAGAGATTCCAGCATTCCCCTTCCTTAATTTTTAGGCAAACATCACTAACCCCAAAAGATACCTCCCTCTGCAGGCTGGAATAACTGAAGCTAAGCAGACAGATTAAACCAACTCAGTATAACCATCTTTGCTAAGGAACTGACTAAAGAGGTGAAAAAAGTAGTTTACAACTGACAGGAACTTTGACCAAGGAGGGAAAACCTGAGCAAAACAAAGCGACATGTAAACAGGAATAAAAAACAAAAAAATCCACTCTGGAATTCTCACTTAAATGAAGAGAAGTCCATCCCTTATAATCCCTGAATAACCCTGTAAAGGCTTCCCAGTTGCAGCAGGATGTACAAAATATACCTTTTAGTGTTTCTCACTTTCAAGATTAATAAGAATCGTATATTAACTGATATGCCAAAAGCCTAGAGTTAAAGCAAGACCTATTAACAGATTTGCTCATCTTTAATACTAACAGAACTTGCATATGCGTGCGAAGAATTAATAGGATTTTCTGAACAAGCAGCAAGGAGAATGACTCATACTAATGGTCATTACACAAGAACATCGGAGAACCATAACGTCACACTCATATCTTGTTTGGGGAAATTAAGCTAAGCACCTTCAAAATCCAACGGCTGTTTTAAATCCCATGACATCTGCCTAAATATCTATGTTTTTTTAAAGGCAGTTTCTTAGCCTTACCAGTCTTAGAGCATTACTGACACCACTACTTAAAATAAATGGATCTGAGGGAACTCTTTACAATTTAGCTTTTCAGTAACTCAGAATCTGACTTCCAGACTGTAAGGTTTTGCATAACTGTTGAAACAACACAGCTATAAACACAAGAAATGAACGCAGCGGGCACTGCATATTTCTGAAGAGTTAGGTTTTTCTCCCCTCCCAGTGATATGCATGCTACAGCTCCCTGAATGAGTCATCTGTGCAGAGGAAATACCTCCAAATTAGCAGATTAGGAATGGCAGGTCACACAGACTTTGGTACAATGTCGTGGCTATGCTCCATCCAGATCCAAGGTCTCTATGCACATGCAGCTCTGATGACCTTGGACTGCATGTCCCAGTACATCCTCCTTCCAGAGTCAAGGAACTCAGAGTCTCAGCACAATGCTCCACTTGGATAAAAAAGGGCTCACCTGCAAGGGTCTCTTTTGTCTTGTGCACACAAACCAGTGGCAAAGTCTATAAAGTGGGGAGTACAGATTAGGGAAAGGAAAGCAAAGGCATGTAGTGCTGGTGCATTCAACCAAACTAGCAGTGCTGCCAGAGGCAGCAAAGGTCAAAAAGCAGGTCCAGGCTTCATTTCACATCTGTACCAGGACACAGTTGTGTAAACCTATTGCATAACTTACACTAAGTTATGCAGTCCTTAAGTGTTCATTAACAAGCAGAGGTTACCATAAATTATTAGTGAAAACAATATAAAAAACAGAAATTCTGAATAAAAATGATGTGTTTTAATAACAGGCAAACCATGATTTTTGGACCAAGAAGATATGCATATTATCCCAGGAATAAAAATTACTGAGCTATAAATTGTAATATGCACGAGTATTAGAAAAGACAAAGCTACGAATAAGCTTCTTTGCATAAGTTGCAGTTGATCTTATTTGGTAAGACTATAAATGTCCTAATTTGGTTTAAAAGTAAAATCAATAGTAAATTTATTTAGACCAATTTACCTGCCTGCCTGTAGTACATCACTGGGCCTGTATTGATTGTTTGAGATGGAACTCATTCCAAATTGTATTGATTTAATTCATTAGCAAATTTTTAGCGAAACATATTTTGTGGTTTCAGGGCAGAAGTACGTAAAGCTCCATTTAGAGACTGCAGGACTGGACTAGGGAGTATAGGGAGGAGGCTAGGGTTTCTCCAATGAATAAGATTTACAACCAGCAATCGTATGAATCATCTGTTTCAGATGGAAGAACCATTTTCAAAACAATAAATAAGAAAAACTAGGAGTGGAAAAAAGCCTAGATATATTGTTAGGGGGAAAAAATCCAGTTGATGAAATAAGAATGGGGTGAATAATTCATAAATAATACAATGCATTGGTTGTTTTAAAAGACATTTTGATTTATGGATTGAAGTGCCTAAAATAGTTCAACAATTTATAAAACATCTTAAAATCAACAGATTATGAGTAGATTTGTCTGGCTTTACAGCAAGGCAGTTGAGCTGCATTTGTTACCTTGGTAACTGAAGGTACCTCAGTTACCATGGCTACGGATCCTTTAAAATACAGTTGGCAATTCTTCACTCCCCAACTTCTGTGACTATTTTGAAAAGGAAAAAAAATCCTAGTACTATGTCAACACTTGCACTGAGACAAAAGGTCTGTAAAATGCAAATTTTTTCAGCCCACAAGGCCATGTTAAGAATAAACTAATTTTTCTGCTGCAAATCTTTAGCTCGCAAGGACTGTCTCATGAAGAGCTTGATCACCACACACTCAGTGCAACACCGCATTAAAAACCAGCTGTACTGCTCACTGGAAGAAATGGTGCAGAAATAGACATCTACCACTCTGCAATTTCTCTGTTATCAAGGTTTCCCACAACAGGGCAGCTGTGTCAATTGATTAATGAAAAATGCAGGGAGTGAGGTGGGGCAGAAGGGAGAGGGAGGGTGTATCAGAAACCCTGGGTTCTTGTTTCTGAAGCAAAGGAGGTGGCAACAGGGAGTACATACACCTCCCCTGACTCCAGTCAGTACCTACACAGTCCAGAAGGACAGCTTTATGCAGGAAACAATTTACTACATTCAAATCAGTGCCCTCTAAATTATCCTGAAGTTGCTAAGTTGTAAGTAGGGTATTTAGGGAAGTTGCTTACACCTAGTGCATCAAGAAGAGCAAATAGCTTTTCCACTTATGGAGAACACTGCACCTTGATCTGAAGAACAGGGCATTTAAGGAAGAGATTGCAATGGGAAGCTGCCTCTTTCTCCTCACTCAAGTGACACTACAAGTTAAATATAAAAATACTTCAAGCTCTTATTGATAAATAAATACTTATTTTTAAAAAGTACTCAAGTGCTTTGATTTTTGGCACCTTTTAATTGTCCATCTATCTCTACATTTTAAAATCATCTTTAACTTCTCCTGCCTGGGAGGCAGTTTCTTCTGCTCACTTATGACATTCAACTTGCACTTAGTTCATGACCTAAGCAAGCCTGTGGTATCACGCAATTGCCACAAATCATCCAGGAATTAGAAACTGAGTAGGTGAAAGGAATCCATCTGGGGTGAATGCTGTTTTCCACCCTTGTTGGCTAACAGAATATCTAGCTAGAGCAAGACTCAGCTTCCTCTTCTGTTCTTTGACTTCACTTCCAACCCCCTCTCCCCTATATCTTTGTTTTCCATAGCTGGTTATTTATTTTACTACCCACAAGTTTATTAATTGTGTTTTTTCAAGCAAGTCAGCATTATAGACCACTCTTTATATTTAAGGCCCTTATTTCTAGTAAGACTTTTATATGTAACCATTTTTCCGTAAGCAAAGATGCACATGCTGCAGAAAGGACAGGGGACAATAGCCTGTCTCAGAATCAGGAGAGAAAATACAACTCATTGGATATTCCCAGAGAATAATTACATTTTTAGAACCAATGCATGTCTGATATCTGCTCATTTCACCTATTTTGCATTATTATTTAAAGCAGTTTTGTGCATATTATATGCCAATACTTGCTAGGGAATTAGTGATTTTAATGAGTCTCCAAACCAAAACCTCCTTAGGGACCAGATTTTCATAAGCCACCAGTCTGATCTTGTTAAAATACCTAATAAGAAATCTTAGGGTTGAGGACTTCAGAGTCTCATGACACATTATTGAAGTCACTAGAAAGAATAGTGGAAAAGTTCTCACCTTGACAGAGTTGCACAAAGAAGAACGAAACTCAGAGCCTAATATCTACTTGGTTTGCCTTACAAAACAGTTGCAGAGATTAATACCTATATTGACATTTTAAAAGCATTTCTGAGGCATAAAGAGTTAAATGCTATGAAATATTTCAAGTTCTTTGTAGTGTAAGCTCAGTGCTAGGTCCAGTCCTGTTCAATGTCTTCATCAATGACCTGGATGAAGGCATTGAGGGTACCCTTAGCAAGTTTGCAGATGACACTAAGCTGTGTGCAAGTGTCGATCTGCTGGAGGGTAGGGAGGCTCTGCAAAGGGATCTAAACAGGCTGGACCGCTGGGCAGTGTCCAATGGCACGAGCTTTAACACGACCAAATGCCGGGTCCTGCACTTGGAGCACAACAACCCTATGCAGAGCTACAGACTGGGAGAAGCCTGGCTGGAAAACTGCCAGGAGGAGAGGGGCCTGGGGGTGTTGGTCGACAGCCGACTGACCATGAGCCAGCAGTGTGGCCAGGTGGCCAAGAAGGCCAATGGCATCCTGGCTTGTATCAGAAATGGTGTGACCAGCAGATCCAGGGAGGTGATTCTCCCTTTGTACTCAGCACTGGTGACAGCACTCCTTGAATCCTGTGTCCAGTTCTGGGCCCCTCACCACAAGAAGGATGTTGAGGCTCTGGAGCAAGTCCAGAGAAGAGCGACGAGGCTGGTGAAGGGGCTGGAGAACAGATCCTATGAGGAGCGGCTGAGAGAGCTGGGGTTGTTCAGCCTGGAGAAGAGGAGGCTGAGGGGAGACCTCATTACTCTCTACAAGTACCTGAAAGGAGGTTGTAGAGAGGAGGGAGCTGGCCTCTTCTCCCAAGTGACAGGGGACAGGACAAGAGGGAATGGCCTCAAGCTCCACCAGGGGAGATTTAGGCTAGAGATTAGGAGGAAGTTCTTCACAGAAAGGGTCATTGGGCATTGGAACAGGCTGCCCAGGGAGGTAGTTGAGTCACCTTCCCTGGAGGGGTTTAAGGCACGGGTGCATGAGGTCTTGAGGGGCTTGGTTTAGTGATTGATAGGAATGGTTGGACTAGAAGATCCGATGGGTCCCTTCCAACCTGGTTGTTCTATGATTCTATGATTCTATGAAATGAAGGCTGTTTCCTTTATGTTGAGGTACAGAATTCAGAAACTAAGTTGGTTCTTCAACTGCAATTCACATCATACCTATATATGCACTTGAATAAACTATTTTGAATAAATGCAAAAACACCACAGATCATGTAGCCAGAATGCAGCAAACAGTAAAAGATGAGAGGATCCTATTATCCCACAAGATGCTGAGTATACTGCAGGATGCAAGCTAAACATGGTTGCATAACATTGCTAGCAAACCTCTTCAAATAATGTAAATTCCTTCCATGTTACTTAGGAAACAATCTTCCTCTGTGTTCAGGCTATGACTTACCTTATGTTTCTTTTCTAATCTTTCTATCTTTCTTTCATCCTTGACTGCACACGATGCTGATTTTAGATTGTTCTCTTGTTGCTTCTGCAATGTACCTCACAGTAGGTGTTAAAGATTTCCTTCTATTCAAACATGCTTAGCCTTTTACAGCCCAAACTAAAAGGGGTTAACAGGCAGTGGTACGTAGTACTGCTCCACAGTATTAGATGAGATGGTGGCTCTCACAGTAGCTACCTACAAAGGGCTGTTTGGAGCCCTTTTGACCAGCTGTGAGCAATACAACAGTGCTGTGCAATCAGCCCTGCAGCACTACCCTGGAAATCCTCTCTCTGCAAGAGCTTCACAGCTGCTAGCGCTGAACTGACTTAGGGGGTGGGTAGTCACTATGCAGAGCTGACAGCCAGGTTAGTATCACAAGTGTTATATGTGACTCATGAATTTAGGCTTAAAAATATAACAATTAGGACAATTGGTTTTTTTAGTGTCTCTCCTGCATATAGGCACAGGTTTTGCATATCTGTCAGTATGCACTAGTGTAGCTAGACTAGGTGCAGTGAATACATGCAGTAGGAGAAAATATTTCACCAGGGAAAAGGATGGATGATGCAACCCTGTCCTTTAAATCAGGATAGCACTCATGGGATGGCAGGTGTCCTCATACATTTGGGTTATAGTTGTTATATCTTCCTGAGGTTTTCTATGACCTTATGATGACTGGAAATCCTAGGCAGGCACATGATTTGCTGCAGTATTTCAGAGGTACCTTTGCGGACAAAAAAAAAAACTAACTAGAGCTTCTGTGGCAAGCTCAAAGTTATTCTTTTTATGTGGGCAAACTCAAACTCTGTAAGGCATCTTTGAAGTATGAAGTCCCACCTAAGCTTAAGAGAGTTAGTAGAACATCCTGGAAAATAGGAAACCTAACTAGTATTATCAAGTTCCATGGCAAAGAGAGATCTTCCTTGCTTTTCACACATGGAAGTAATAATTTCTTAAGGTGAAGATATGGACAGTATTCAAAGAGTTTAAGACAACAACCTAGGATACAGGATACTTACAACAGACTAAGGTGCTAACTATTGACAATAAAGTCCATTTCCCTAAATATCATATATGTACTCACCCATAAAAAAAATAGATCCTCACCATAAAGGTAATATTTATAACAGAGATACAATAATATATGGTATTATATTTCCCATGAGATACAAGAAAAGAAAAGGAAAAAAAAATATTGCGGAAGCAAAGTGGATGACAGGAAACTGGCACAAAGTGGCCACCTTATGGCACATTGAAGAGTTGAGCCACAGAGACATAGGCACAAAAATCTCCTCTTCAGAGATATGGTAGAACTGATGTTGACAAAAAAGAGTGATGTAATGCAAGACATGACCACTGTAGCCCCTTCATTCACTGGCATGGTAAATTTGGAAATACAGCAGAGAAGGGAACTGCGGTAGGAGACTATAGCAAGTATAAATCTTGTAGCTGGGAACAAGTAAAGCAGAAGTCCACAAAGTGAAATTAGTAGTAGTAAAAGCTGAAGCAAAAATTTGCCCTGTAGAGGGTTTGTTTTCAGGTTTTGGAATTGGAATCAGAGTGGGTCCTGTGCAAGAACACTGCACAGGAGATCAACCTGTATTCATACAGTAGAAGCAATGCTTCCGTTCTTAGCATGGTTACTCCACAGGGCAAAATACCTGGAAACCCATGTTGCATCCTAAGTGCTGGGAGTGGGGCAGGTGAACCTCTTGGCCAGGCTCAAGTCTGTCCTCCTGGTAAAGCCTCCTTCCAGAGAATGGTGTCCCCAGCATGATGCCTTCTCTGCCTGGGAGAAGCAGCCCTGGCAGACCTGGAATTGAAGAAAAGGGCTGTGACTACCAGAAGGAAAGTCAACATGGGACAGGAGCCAAGGGCTTAAAAGAGCCCTTCCTCTACCTTGCTTACGAGGGCAAAAGCCCTGGAAATACACTGCTGTGGAAAGAGTCAGAGGAGGGATTTGAGGCTGCAGAGATGCCATAACACTGAAGATATTTCTGTAAGGTCTCTGGTCCCTGCAATCAGCCTCTGCCTTCCTGTGGGTGACAGGTCCCTCCCATTCAGGGGATTCTTCTTAATCCAAGACCACTCCCAGTATTGGTAACCACCCTGGCAGGGTTGTCCATGAGAGGGGAAGACAGGCTCCTCTGCCAGTTCTGCATGCTACAACCAGGCATCCCCACAGTCCTTGAGACAGGTATTAGATACCTAATATATATACATGTATTTATATTTAACACATTTCTACATACAGTTTCACATATTATAGTTTTATACATATACTATTATGAAGTTTACCACACATACTATTTATTATTGTGTCTCATAAATATTACACAGGACATTGTGTGTAATATATACCATAGTATAGTAACAGAGTACAGTATAACTAATATGCATGCAAATATATCTGTGTGTCTGTATTTATAATTATATCTCTATATTAATCTTATTCTATACATATGTATACACAAAAAATAGATTCTCTTTATTCCACCACTGGGGAGGCACATCTTCATATACACTCAACATTTTAGTATCGAGTGCAAATTTGTTGCCGCCCTGCCACAACAAGTGATTTCTGAAACTCTACAGCTGCTTGTGGGACTAGCATAGGGGAAGAAGCCTGTAATCTGGGGTATTACCATGCATATATGGATTACCGTTGCTAAGGCAGGGGATCCTGTGTTGTAAGCAATGCAACACCTTACGGAGAATTTGTTTTTGAAAAAGTCAGCACTCACTGAGTCCAATACCCTCAATCTTGCTGGTCTGACCTGAGACAGACTACAGAACAAAGACTATTTTGGATTCTGCCTCCAAAAAGCTACCAACACAGCTTTATAAGTTACGTTGTCACTAATTTGGCTACCTAAAATGACTAATAGCCAGTCAAAACCCAGCATTGGCAAAGATTGTTGCACACATGTATGCATGGAAGAGAGCAAAATCTGTCAGCCAATTATCTTTGTAGTTTCACATTTCCAAAATCAAAATGTGAGGCTTAGTCAGAGATGCATACCTACCTTCATCTGGCTGCACTTGATCCTAACTATGTGCACATACGTGACTTTTTTTATTCTGTTTGGAAGGAGAAAAATTAAAACTACTTCTAAACCATAGGAAGCTGCAGGACTAAGCAGATGTTGCAAGTCTTTGGGTTTTCACAGCTGGATTCTCCCCTTTGTCAAGGAATTGCATAAGAAATGCTGTTTCTCTCCCCATAAGGAAGTACCGGCAGCAAGTTAGAAAGGAAGTGTGTTATTCTCAGGACATAAAATAGCATTCAGAACAAAGGTGGTGAGGTGAGATCCTGAAAATCCTTAAGCATGACAGTACCACCAGTTATTGCTACAAAACTCTCTCCTTTTTAGTTTAGAACAGAAAGCGTGTGGAGTCCAAAACCAGTTGTCTACTGCCTAGTAGAAAAAGACTGAAAAGAGTAGTGATAATGGGCAATTGAAATTCCATTTGTTATATGTTAGTTTATGTTCTGGTGTATGAGATGTTATATGACTTTCTCAGTTTCTTTAATTCTAGAGCATTTGACAGAACTGATAGCATAAAAGTGCATGGCACCATCTGAAAATTAGATTAATAAGTACATTGGATTTATGCAGCAAAAGCATGGGCATATAAAAACAGGAGTCTAGGACTCATAGAACATTTGAATGCTGAGTGGCTGTTAGCTTACAAAAGAAGGAAAACATCTGCAAATTTCTAAATGCTTAGCTGTCTCTGATGGATAGGACAAAAGAGAACAAGCTTAAAATGTAGCAAAGCTGATTTAGGTTCAGCATTAGGAGGAAAAAAATACTGATGAGATGTCATGAAGCAGTGGAACAAATTTCCTGCAGAATTTCTACAATGTTCACTATTGGAGATCCTTAATAACAGTCAGTATAGTTATCTTTCGGGAATGACCAAAGACTGTGCTTTGGTGAAACCTAATGTACATTTCCACAATCTCTTGAAGAGGTAGAAGATCTTTTTCAACATTTACAACTTCTTCTACAGTGTCCCACACACCTAGCTGCAGAAATCTTGGTGCCCTGTTGGATCACGAATCTATATATGTTAAGACAAGAATTTCCCATTGATATGTTACTGAGCAATATGAAACATTTCTTACTCCCACCATACTGTCTCTGTAAAGTTCTCACTACCAGCCAGACTAAGGAACTAGCAAGAAAGCTTGCAAAAGCTAGGTGAAACTGGAAAACTTGATTGTAACCTACAAAGAACTATTCTAGCCCTTGCCTGGTGACGAGCTGGCTGGCTATGTGCTCACAGAAATACTGTACCTACCACACTTCCAGTTCTGATGCAATCTTGCTTATCCCAGTAACTACCTTGTCAAAGCACGTCTGCCTGCTAGGACTAACATTTGAGAGAACTGCTTATAATTTATTTATTGCAATGTCAACACCGAATAAGTTAAGCATATTTTCCACAGATGACTGCACATTTTTTTTAGCGCGCTGTTTCATGTCTGCATGCCACTAAGCATTCCAAGATTTTTTTGCAAGCTGTCATGTATTTTTTTGGCATTACATAACCATTTAATCCATGAGCTGCTAGTGGACTTTTTATTTGACTCTGGAAAAAGCCCTGTCTATCTGCAAACCTAATTCTTCCATTTGTCTCAGCTAAGAACATGAATTTGAATAATCTGTGAGTGAACCAGTAAGTTTGCTGAAGTGAGCTGCTTTATCATTGTCTTATCTCACTGAAAGAAGACAGACAGACTGCCAAGGTAGTCATGTCTCCCTTCACAGGGAAAAGCTTGGTAGTTATATCTAATTTTGCCCTCATACACTTACTTCATGCCTACAAAAGCAGAAGTGGATTTTTCCCATTGCAGCTAATTTCAGGTTCATAATTATTGCTCAAAGGATCTCAAAACATCTTACATTAGGATTTATAATGAAATGTTGCAGAGGATACTTTTTGACAGTCCCTGGGTTTGCTTACTTTCACAGCATTAGCTGGTTGCTAGTATCATGTGCCTACATTCAGTCATTTGATCAGTCACAGAGATTTAATATTTCTTAAAAAAATCAGCAGAATTACTTGTACAATTCAAAATGAGTCATTTGTTTGAAGCTGGGTCCATATCTCTAAGTAAGCCTGAAAAATTGGTCTTGACAGATAATAAGGTGGTTATAGTGCAAAGTATTGTAAAGAGGCTTCCATTTAACCCAAACTATGGCTGAGCCACAGCAAAATGATTTGTCTCTATTGTTAAACATTCTGGTGATATATGAACTGTGTTTTGAATGAAGAGTGGTTAAAGTACAGTTTTCAGGCTAAAATTCAATTGACTCATGTCATAGACAGGTGAATGTTGGCTGCTTCATGTAGGCACCATAGTTTTCAGAGACAAACCTAAGACAGTAAACTACTGTAAAAGAAAGCCAATTAAGTATTTTAAGAGATACTTTGTGAATGGAAATTACAGTGGTTTATACAGATCTAGCAAAAAGCACGGGTTTCTGGAAATATTTGAATTACTGATGCTTTATAAAAAAGCAACTTGTTGGTTACCAGCACTGATCTGAAACTCTTCTGAGCCTAGCTTGTTCCTGAAAGATATACATCATTTACTAATCACAAACTTACTAAAAAATTACCAGACCTGGGATTTTTTTATTATTCTCCCAGCCTGATCCCTCACACCCTGCTCTCTTCCCACCAAAAACCAAAAAAAAAAAAACAAACCACCCCAGCCCCAACATACTGGATCTTACTAGAATCATCAAATACCTCCACAGCACTAATAGCTCCATCATTTCTTCTTTGAAGGAAAAGATGTATGGTGACAGTGTTCTCATTTCCCATTTCAGTCTTGGCAAGCCCTGAGTTCACTTATGAGAGGAGCAGCAAACCATCCTGCTCACACAGACTAAGATGACAACTGCTTAGCTCCTGTGCTTTGTTGATTCAACAGGACTGCGAGGCTTATGATGTGGTGGTTTGGATATTTTTGTCATTAAACCCAAAACTCAACCGATTAGATCAGTAGAAAGACAGGGTACCACTTCTATAGAAAATTTCCTGATACTTCAACAGATGTAGTTCAAGCAAAATATGATAGAATCATAGAATAGTTAGGTTTAAGGGACCTTAAAGATCATCTAGTTCCAACTCATCTGCCATGGGCCCTGCTATCTTCCTCTGCCTTTCATCCCGTGTTTCAGGGAAGTGTAGAATTTCCCAAATTTCCCTGCATAAGGATAGGGATTAAGAATCACTTTTTAAATATTTTTTAGCAGTTACAAATGGAGAGGCTAGTAAATATTTGTGTTAGGTCTGTTTCATTCCACCCCTCTACTTTGATTCAGGATTTTTAACTTATTCTGAGCGGTATCAAAGGAGAAGAGCACCCATCTGCAGCATGCAGCTTCTACTAACTCACACTGAACATGTGATCTGGAATGAATTATGAATGATATGTCATGTGAACCACTATTCCCTGGAAAACTAATTCTGAGTTTACTGAAACTTGACTTGCAAAAGCCACACTGCTCACACTGCTACTGCCCACTTTTCTGGTTGTCTGTATTCTAAGAGTTGCGCCTTTTATCAAAGACTTGTCTCCCTTCCGAGGTTTCTATTCCAGACATTGGGCTGGACACTGGGCAGACACAAATTGGTAGACATTTCCAAGCCCCAAAGAGTTTCCTATCTCAATGAAAAAAAAAATCCCCCAAAAAATAGTTGAAGGATGATACAAACAGTGCAGGCACACATGCTTGAAGATTGAGAATGTGTCAGCGAGCAGCAGAGGTTGGTAAAGAGTCTTCTGGTTTTTTTCCTTACGCTTTCATCACCAGCCATCACTACCCATCGGTATTGAAGCCTGGCAATTCCAGGCACTGTGACAATGAACTCTAGTCAGTTATTTGGCTTATTTGTTTAGAACAAAGCACAGAAATTATTTCTTCTCTCTAAGACCAGAACTAGCTAAGAAATGCAAGATAAAGTTCTGTTTTAAAAACTGGTTCCCAGAAGAAAACAGCCACACCTGTGTATTTAATATTGTCTGGTCCAATCCTCAGAACTTTTTTATGAGTAAGCCTAGCCTCCTAATTCGCCTTTATTAGAAGGTTTATATAAGGCTCTTGGACTTTTGTTTTCTTTCCATGCTGAGTGGAAAGATACTGGCTTATCAGTCATGAGAGGCTAGGTTTGATTCCCTTATCTCGCTCCTTTTACAGCTGTGCAAAACTGATGCGAAGCACTACTATTCTGAATTAATTGGCACTTCATATGAACACTGCACTGGCAAAAATGGCTAAGTTAGACATAAGGCAATGGAAAAACAGGGAGAACCAGGGCTTTGAGCTAAGCAGATAGAGATAGTTAAGCAGATATAAATTAATATATAAATTAAATTATATAAATTAATATAAATTAGATGATGAAATTCTCCACTTATGTGCATGACAACTTTTAGACTCTTCCAAAATAATCTTATCAAATTAGAACCACTATTAAAAGAAATTATGCAGGAGTGTAATTTCTTTTCTCTCCAGAATGAAGACATTTTAGTGTAACTTATATTTTAATAAAAATAGCCCATTTCAAAGTCTCCTCTCTGCCTTCTCAAATGGCTTCTGCAGTTTTGAGCAATCTGAGATTTTTCTTTGTTAGTATTAGTGACAGGAAAAAAGCAATAACAGCAGCATCTCTAGTGAAACAGGAATCATTCATATGTGTCAAAGCAGATAAGAGTTTTGATCAATTCAAGTGCTTTACCTAGGTATTTTCTTTAATTATAGAAAATTTTAGCTGCCATTATGTAACTCAACTGCATATGATATCACTTCATAAAATCCTCACTCCTTTACCCAGCCCATTCAGATCCCAAGAAGGGAAATTCTGCTGTAAAATATAAGAAGATTAAGGACCACTAAATAGCACCAGAGCAATCCATTGGTTTGATTAGCGTTCAGGTCATTATTAGTGAAATAGAAAGAGACAGCCTTATTTAGAAAAATGTTAGAAGATGTACTAGTCCCATAGTCTTCACTAGACTTCACCAGCTCATTTCTGCACTTGACAAGCTATTATGTTAGGCATGATGGGTGGTCTCTGTTGGCCTCTGACAGTGGGCCAGAGTGCACTCTTTTTTCAACCTCTTTGGCATGAGTGAATGCTGGTCTCATTAGGAAACTATACATGCTGGGTTTGGTGCTATTGGATTATGCTTACAGCTTGCTTTTATACCAGATAATTAACAAAGAAAAATATTCAGAAGAAAAAAAGGGTGGAGGCAACATAAATTTGGGTCATAAATGTAAATCGATGACAATGATATCACATTTACTTGTGTCAAGCTGCTAAATATCTGCATCCCAGGCAGCTGCAGGTGATAATTTATCAGAGATGTATGTCAGTAAATGAATTTTCAGGCCTGATACTCGGGCATTTCTGCATTTTTTGCATCAGCCAATGAACTAGGGAACTGTAAGGCTTCTCTCCCTTGTTTTCTTCTTCCACTCTGTGCAAGCTTTCTTCTAAAACAAAAAAATTAAAAAAACCCCAAAAACAAAACAACCAAGGGCCTCTCAATACTGAAGCACAGAATGACTAGGGTGCATTTTTAGTTTCCAGACATGAAATAGGTATTAGGATTACATATTAAGTAAAAAAATCCAAGTCAGAGAAGAAATACTGAAACTCTTCTGTCAATGCCATTGCGTTGGCATTGTTTTATGAAATGCTGAAAGCAGGCCTACGCTTCCAAAGCTGCAAAGCATTCAAGACTGTTCCCACCTCTGGGAAAGGGCTCTGGATGCTATTAAATATAGACAGAAGAAAGCAAAAACTTCACATTTATTTAGGAGGTGCTTCCTGCTCTATTCACGTGGGGACTCAAGGTTCCCAATTCCCCTCTGAAGCCAAGGCGTGCACACACAAGGGCTAACAGCCAGAGAGATCATGGGTGTGATGTTCTCTACTGGTAACACTGCTAACATGCATTACCTGCAGAGAATTTAAATGTCCTCTCAGAACTGGTTATTTCTTCCCTTTAATACAGTGAAACATTCCTTTTCAAGACACTTGCTGTGCAAGGTCAGACTGAAGGTTGTCCTAAGTGGGAATAAAAACCTGCTCACGAGAGACATTCGTACACAGCAAGAGGAGAATTGCATTTTGAGTCAGCATAAAGAGTGGGGCTTTCTTCGTGAGCCCCTTAAAGTGCAAAATGGTTTTATTCCCCTCTCTGCCTCTAATCTGTGACTGCTACCTGACTTAACAAAGTGTCAGCATTTCCTTCTGCAGCTTGAATTCTCAGACCTCTACAACTCTTTTTACCTTATGGTAAAAATTTGTTCCAGGCTGAGACAGAGCAGACATCCTGAGGCTGCTAGGAACATTTTCCCAAGTTCTTGTTCCAAGGTTCTTTTTGTTTCTCATTTTACTCGTGCTTAGACAATTAGG
This sequence comes from Coccyzus lansbergi, assembly GCA_033558105.1. NCBI lineage: Eukaryota > Metazoa > Chordata > Aves > Cuculiformes > Coccyzidae > Coccyzus > Coccyzus lansbergi. Next base: position 2,227,379 of record JAUMJK010000121.1, on the reverse strand, counting down.
ATATCAATCTCTACTTAATTAAACTCCAAGTATAACAATATCATAGACAAAATGACCACTTAAAAGACTCAAACTGATTTTTCAGCCAGACTGTTGGTACACTGAAGTCAGTAATGCTGAGATGAAAGCATATATAACCGTACGTATCTACCTAGGACCACATGACAAACACCAGCTGGTATTTTAGTTAACCTATTTTACAGATAGAGAAACTGTGTGTGGAGAAATTTCTGTATTTAACAGGAGAATCTGATAAAAAGACACCTGCAGTCCTGCTTCTCAGTTTCCCTGATCTCCAGATTGTTTATCTTCCAGACAATTATTTATATTAGACATTGATTTTAGCACAAATCAGTACGTATCTTCACATTACAATGCCATGGTAGCATGAAGCATTTAGGGGAAAGTATTGTGGGGTTTTTTTAGATCTGTGACAATGGCTACGTCTGGTCTCTTTGGCAACAAAGCTGGATTTGAAAAACAGGAGAGCCTGCTTGCTTCTGTGTCCTTTCAAGCTTATTTGCTCTTATTGGCCAAACACTGGCACAGGCCTCCCAGAGAGACTGTGGGATCTCCAGCCTTGGAGATACTCAGACCCAGACCTGACAAGACCCTGAGCAACTTGGTCTAACTTTGAAGTTCTACCAAACGACCTCCAGAAAGCCCTTCCAACCTGAACTATTCTGCGATATTTATTCTCCGCCAATTTCTCTGTATTCTATTAAATGGTTCCTCAAACTGTACCAAATCCTTACTTTTGACTTTGTTTGCTAATACAGAATGCCAAGAGTAATTCTGCACTAGATCTACCCAGCAAAGCAGACAGGAGGAACTTCTTGATCACAGGAGAGCTTTGCTAACTTGAAGCACAGGTTATTTTTAACTGGTCTAGTCCTTTGGCAGCAATTTCTTTTAGATTATTGCACTGCATTTAGACAATTAGAATAAACTAGTTCTTTTGAACTCCTGTTTTGGCTACACTGCTGAAAAGGGTACCTTATGAATAACAAGTGATTATAAGACTATTTGAATACTATTTTAATTACCACAGTTGCCCATGATAATGAAGACAGTAAAATAATACATGATGTCTCTTGCCAAGTTGACACACAAGACAAATAAGAAGACAATCAATGTAGGGAGCTGAAATGGAAATAGGTATTACCATTATTGTACCATTTCAACACACAAAGAGACTTTTTAGTTACATGCAAACCACTTAATTGATTCAAGTAGGATTGCACAGAGGAACTGTGGTTACAAGAGTTTTGAATTTTGGCCTAACTATATCCCTTGGTTATTCTGGAGTACAACAAAAAGATCTCCTTTAAGCTGAGGAAAGCCTGAGAAAAGCTGAGAGGCTTGGGGCTTTGCAACCTAGAGAACAGAAGGCTCTGGAGTACCCTTATTGTGGCCCCTTACTTGAAGGGGGCTTATAAGAAAGATGGGGACAGACTTTTTAGCAGGGTCTGTTGTGATAGGACAAGAGGTAATGGTTTTAAACTAAAATAGAGTAGATTAAGACTAGATATAAGGAAGACATTTTCATGATGAGGCTAGTGAAACAATGGAACAGGTTGCCTAGAGAGACAGTAGATGCCCCATCCCTGGAAACATTCAAGGTCAGGTTGGTCGAGGTTCTGAGCACCTGCTCTAGTTGAAGGTGGCCCTGCTCATAGAAGGGGTGTTGGACTAGATGGCCTTTAAAGGTCCCTTCCAACCCAAAATATTCTATGAAAAGGAGGACCCAAAGCAGAAGAGGCAAATACTCTTATGATAAGCACTCATTGACTTCGGAGGTTGCTATCACCTTCACTCTAACTTGATTAACCAAATTGTAATCCAGCAGCCTTAAAAAAGATTCCTCTAGTTCTGGTACAAGCATTGTAATGTCTCTTCAAGAAAACCTTGTCTGGTAAAATCCAATAGATCTGTCTCCTTTTGGATTAGCTAACAGGATTAGCTGAACCCTCTTTCTTCCTCCCCCTGTCTCCCCCTCCAAAGGATCTGGAAAAGGTCTGAGAACAGAGATATTTACTCTATGAGAGCTCTGTTTGCTATGTGACTGTTCCTCCACCTATTCCTGAGATTTGGCAGCAAAGTCTGATGATGCCAAGCAGGACTCTGCTTCTTGCTGTACACCCCACCTGAGACTGCCCCTAGTATTTACTAGCACCTTACTGAGATCTGAAATTCCACAACTGTCACTAAGCTGGGAGCAGGAGGCATCTGCTGCACCACTGACACGAAGCTGTGAAAAGACTCTTGTATGACAATTGTCATTGAAGGTTGAGTCTATCTTTAAGACTAGGAAAATACAGAAGACCAAGTTCCAGAACGTAGCATTTCAGCATGTTCTTAACCTTAAATCCCACAGAAAGCTCTGAGATTTAAAGTCACTTAAATTTACACTCATGTTTAACTGCTGTCTCTATAGGAATAGATGTTAGTATGTGTTCATATGCTGCTCTGCCTCCAAGTTTGAATGTTAAGCTATTTGTGCAGGTAAGACTTGGCATCTTAAGCCCGCAGGAAGAAAGCTGGCATTATCTCTAGCTTTAATGCAGCTCTCTTCTCTCCCTGGTGTTCCAGAATTAAAGCCTCTGTACTTAACCTACTGTTTAACACTTCTGTCATATTTTTCTTTCCACAGTATGTGGCATTTGCCTCCCTCTTCTTCATTCTGGTCTCCATCACCACCTTCTGCCTCGAGACCCATGAGAGATTTAACCCCATTGTGAACAAGACAGAAACTGAATTCATCGGGAATGATACCCAGGTGCGGCACTACAGGGAAGCAGAGACTGAAGCCTTTCTCACCTACATCGAAGGTGTTTGTGTGGTCTGGTTTACATTTGAGTTCTTGATGAGAGTCACTTTCTGCCCAAACAAGGTGGAATTTATCAAAAACTCTTTGAACATCATTGACTTTGTGGCCATACTGCCTTTCTATCTAGAGGTTGGACTCAGTGGCCTGTCTTCCAAAGCTGCTAAGGATGTCCTGGGCTTCCTCCGTGTAGTCCGTTTTGTGCGAATCCTGCGAATTTTCAAGCTGACTCGCCACTTCGTTGGGTTGCGGGTCTTGGGACACACCCTCCGCGCCAGCACAAATGAATTCTTGCTGCTCATCATATTTTTGGCATTGGGCGTCTTAATCTTTGCCACGATGATCTATTATGCCGAGAGAATAGGTGCTAAACCAAATGACCCTAGTGCCAGTGAACACACACACTTTAAAAATATCCCCATTGGCTTTTGGTGGGCTGTTGTCACCATGACGACCTTGGGCTACGGAGACATGTATCCTCAGACTTGGTCAGGCATGCTGGTGGGGGCCCTCTGTGCTCTCGCTGGTGTGCTGACCATTGCCATGCCTGTCCCTGTCATTGTGAACAATTTCGGAATGTATTACTCCTTAGCTATGGCTAAGCAGAAGCTACCAAAGAAAAAAAAGAAGCATATCCCAAGGCCACCCCAGCTGGGATCCCCCAATTATTGTAAATCTGTCGTAAACTCTCCACACCACAGTACTCAGAGCGACACTTGCCCACTGGCCCAAGAAGAAATTTTAGAAATTAACAGAGCAGGTAGGAAACCTCTTAGAGGAATGTCCATCTGACCGTTAACCTCCATCCCGCGTAGTGATTTAAGATTCAGTCAGACTGCTTTCTTAGAGCAATGGGTAGCACATTTATCCATTCTAGTCCCACCATCACACAGTGAATAATATGTGTGAAGTCTAGGTTGCAGGGACAAATGGTACAGTGGAGGCTGATCAGCAAAACTAAAGATGAGAGCACGCTCTAGGAGCCCAAACTTTGGTCCTGGTTAAGGGCATACAAGTCTCAAGATATTTTGAAGAGCTGTTACATCTAGTGGAAGAATTTTGAGAGTTCTACAGCTATGTTGCTGAACTGTGTAATGCATTTCAGAGGCTCCTGAGAGCTGAATGCTTCATAGAGCAGAGTAGGAGCCAAGTTCACAGCGATTACAGAGTTTCCTGACAAAATATGGCTGGAATTCAAAACAGCCAGATGCTTTCTCATTTGTTCCCATTTGGGACCTTTCAGCTGTTTTAAATGGCAGATATTGTACATCTCATTACAGAAACTAGGTGCCTAGTAAGTTGAAGGGACAACTATACTATCATGCATATTCATGAGACAATCCCGTCTCTTTCTGATGATTAACTGCAAAGTAGAACAACAGCTCAAATTCCTGAAACTAATGCAAAATTACTCACTCTGAGACAAGACTAGATGTAAGGATGTTTATTCCATGGCATGCAAATCAATCTATTCTATAATATTCCACTAGAATTTAGCATTTAGAATTATGAAGAGTTTTGAACCACGTTTTCTAAAACATGCTCCTTTTGCAAATATGGGTTGGTGAGTTACAGCTCTTTCAACCTGCTAGCAGCAAAGACCAACTGGAAAAGGTCTGACTGGTCATTACTGGCCAGTTTGGCCTGAAGAGTGATTGCTTCATAATGTGGTATTCTTATTTTAATTATACTGATTCATGTTTGCAATAGATGAAACCAGAGCAAAACTAATAATACTAATTCTACTGGGAGGAGGGAGGGAAATGGAAAAAATACTAGTCACCATGGAATATATTATAATATCCCATGGCTAGTGGTTAATTATGGGAACATCTCAGTTTTATGAGAATCTTCCTATAGCACATAAATTTACGGGGCTCCAATTTGATTATTTAACCCCCATAATCTACCTCTACCCATGGAATATCACTGTTTATTCTATGGAGTAATTTCAAAGTAGATAACCATTTTGAAAACAAAGCCAACTTCATTTTTGACAGACGTTCTAGCCAAGTTGCATAGTAGACATTCTTTAGTCTATCCAGAATATGCCCCTGTGCTGTAATAGAACAGATCGCCAGTCATGTGATTTTAGCTGACATCTAGTCTAAAAGAGAGGCTTTGAAAGAGCTAACATATATCTATGATGGTCTTGTTATCATTGTTTTTATTTTGAAGAAAATTCTAAATTATTACTCATTGTGAATGGGGAATTCTCTCGTCATCTCATAGCCATGCATGTTGATGTCATTGTGGGAGGCACAAAGAAAGCGAGACTTTCCTTTGTGTGTGACTTCACCAATGCTGATGCTAATTTTGGAGGGGAAGAGCTGGTGGGAACCTTTCTCTTCTTTTCTATTTCATTCTCTCTTCTCTTATTTCTTTTCCCTTTTGTGTAACTATGTAAAATCCATTCAGAGGTAAATAGCTTTCTTTTTTTAATTTTTTTTTTTGTTAAAGGCAATTCCATTGCAACAGGCCAATCACAATTCACGTGACTGATAGACTGTCTCTTTCCGATTGCATCTTTGGTGCATAGGCCTATGGTTTTGTCATCCATTCCCCTCAGGTTGCAAATGCTTATCACAATTCATGTCCAAGCAGCAAACTACCTTATCAGCAGATGTCTTTGTGGCATCATGTATAAGAGGGAAAAAGGGCACGAACAATATTGTGTGTCTCCTACTGTGAGGAACATGCAAACTACCCAATTGTGATGTGCAAAAGACGTCAGATCCTTGAATTCTTTTCTGTCAACTAAGAGTGACTTTCTTCTCAGAAATCCCTTGCTTTATAAAATTCCTTCCATTACCTGCCTTGGTCCTCTCTGGGAACTAGAGGACTAAGAACTCTAAGAGTTCAGTTCAACTCCACACTGGTATCCTGAGAATACGTGTAATTTTGGTTCAATGTGGAACTGTTTTGCAACCACCAGTGCTCTAAAATCAGCTGTTACCACAATATCCATGAAGTATTGATAGTAACAGCAACTTATCTATTTCCGCAATAATTAAGAGAAACTATTTTTATATATGTATACAAGCATATCTATTTTAAGAAGTAACAAAGCACACTTAGACTTCAGCTAACAAAATGGACTTGGTAACACTTGCTCGAGTTCTGTTTCTGATAATTATTATGCACCACTGGCAGCAAAAAAATATTGCCTGCATCTCTTAGCTTCCTAGTAGGGAAAGACCTATATGTGTGCAAGAGAAAAGTGAAAAATAATAAGATGAGAATTGAACTGTTAAAACAAGATCTGCATGATCTTGTGAACCTCGGATGCTGAGGTTCACTTATGTGATATGAAGCATTCACAGGCACTGCCTTGTTCCTGAAACAATAACCTGCACATATCAAACAGAGACTTGCAAGCAGTGAATGTTTCCCATACTGTAAAATATTTGGAATGGTTAACAGCACCTAACTGTAAACAACCAGCTAGCATTGTACTAGGAACACAGAATGGGTGCCTAACATTTCTAAATAATGCCTGATTTGTCCAAGATATTTCTTTTACTTTTTAACTGTAAAGCTTCAGTGTGACAGTGCCTAGGTGATACAAAGTCATGTGATGTATATCTAATGCATTCTTCCAAAAAAAAAGCCTGATTAGCTGCTCAGGTGTAAAGGACAGCATATGAAGTTATTAATTCCATATAGTGTGTGTGGTGGAATGATTAAACACTTCACAAAACACTGAGGAGTATGAAACAGTTCCACAAAAGATTATGTCTCCATAGGTCTTTAATACACCAAGGCAGAGATTCACAGCTGTTCTCAGTCCATACACACAGGGTGAGGGGATTCTATGAAGAGCTCTGCACCGCCACATCCCAGTTCCCTCTCTCAACTAAGGAGGATTTTCCTGGCACAGACATGCAAACAGCAGAACTTTGCCCACAGGCTGCACAGCTGCTGCCAATGATGCTCTGGTCATTTGCAGGCAAAGCAAGGATGATTTGAATTTAAATTCTGGTAGGTTTGAATTAAATATTTAAATTGTCCCCAACACTCTAAGCAGCTCAGTCCTGGGCTAATCTACACCTGGCAGGAGGGTATCTTAAATAACAACGCTTGATTTTAATTTGATATAAATCATGTCAGAGCTTGATTCTAGCATGCCTCCCCTTTTCTAGAGCAACCCTTCCTGCTCTCCATTCCACCCAATCCTGTTAACAGGTGACAGGGAAAGAACCAGAAGGGGAGGAAAGTCACTTCAAAGCAGAGGATGGCAGAGCTACTGCTGCAGGCAGGCCTTCAGCAGCAGCATTAAGAAAGCAGAGGTTTCCTCTATACAAAAAAAATCTTCTTCAAGGCAGTTTCTGATGACCATAAATTCTCAATATACTGCCTCTAGAATGCCTGGAGGAACTGTGCCTGATACAAAGGAGATCTCACTTGACTAATTTGACTAAAACTCCTTGACCCAGGGATATCTCAGACTGTAGAAATACAGATGTCCCCTCACTTAAAACATACACAGAAAGTTCTAGAGTTACCAAAACTGTTAACCCATGTTGCAGTATTGTTTACAGGCCCCATTCAAGATCAGGGCTTTATTTTGCCTTTGTCGTATATGTGACAACCACTATATCACAATAAAATGCCCAACAGGCTAAGTAGAGGGCAAAGAGAAAATGGAAGTAATCTCCAGCTTTTTTATTTGACACAGGGCTTAATGTAATTGAGCAAGATTACTTGAAAGGTCCGTGGCAAAGCCATTAGTTGAACATAGCTAAATAAGTATCAGTCATAACTGTAGTCTGCTGTGCTGCAGTCTTTTATCTAAAGGCTTCTGAGTATTGCAAATAGTCAATATTATGACAGAACCAAAATAAAAATAAAACAAACGAAAAAAAACCACAAAATCTAAATCTGCCTTAAAGAGAAGCAAAACTGAAAAAGACAGTTTCAAATTAAACTTAGCTAATTATTGTCCCAAAACCACACAGTCCTATAGGTGTAAATAATTTATCTCAGTACCCATAGTGACACACTTTGAGGTACAAGTTTAAGAAAACCTCAAAGCATGCAAAGAAAATCTGGAAAGCTCTCAGTTTTCTTTTGAGTGTGTTATTCAGCTCTTCAGAGCTTCTGTGTGCTTACTTAAAGGTTTAGGTTGTCTGCATGGTTTCATCTTGAGATTGCCAAAGGATGATGCAGTGAATGTAATTTTCCAACACTGTAAAAGAAATTTAGAATATGAATGTAATTCATAGCTTCATTTGATGTCTACAGCACCGTCCTGTGCCACAGAGCAATGGCCTTAAGAATGCACCCATAAAACATAAGCACAGGTGATAGGTTATTTTGGTTTTGTTCAAAGATCTATCCCAATCTTTTATTGTTTTATTATATATATATTTACTACACCAGCACATGCAGCGTTTATATTGATTTTAATATTGCCAAAGTAAGACTGTCTTACCTCTTTGAGGCCCTCTGCATGCAGCTTTGCTTAAGCTGTACTCCAAGGATATCACATCTTTATATGAATGTATTATGTAGCCTTTTTCACAGTGTACCAAGGGCGAAATTTTCTACTCATTGAATAGCTGTAAAATATGGAAGAAATATTATTAGAATTCAGGTGCTTAAGATCAGAGGGAAAGTGTCTGTCATTACTAATATAGTCTTTATCTTCAGAAAAACATCTGTGGTGGTTTTACTTACCTGCCCCCAAATCCATTTTCCATAACCCACTCCTTGACTATCCCTATATCTGAAGAGTTAAAGCAATACAAGTCTACCACCGACAGAGGGGAAATACACAGTTATAGTGACTCCAGAGTACCTCACGGTCAGCTGAACTGGAGCAAGCTGTAATATTAGGAACCTATTTTTTCAGTGCAATTTCCTGAGAGAAAGCTGATCTCCAGTTAAAAAAAATAATGTGGAACTACCCATTTCAGCTTTATCACTCATGCTTTCTGAAGGAGCTGCTCTTTTCTCAGGGCTTCATTTTTCATCCCTTCTGTCACCATAACCTAAATAACCTGTACTCCTTGTGCACCATACCGGTTCTAATGTCAGAAGTATGCTGAGCACTGTAATCCCACTGCCAATGCTCAGTGGGAGCTGAGGGCTCTTGGCAGTTCTTGTCACAGGCCTATTATGCTGCCTCACATTTTGCTGTAGTTTGTGAACTTCAGTGACTTTTATGGGTAGCAAAGCATTGTTAAAGCTATGGGTATGTAGTCAATATGCTGGTCCTTCAGTTCATAAGGAAGTGAATTCTCTCATCGAATACCTTTGAAGATTAAAAAAAAAAAAAGAAATCTCATCTAATTTTAATGCCATAAACCCCTTGACCTTCTCTGTAAGATGGACAGTAGACAGCAGTGCAACTTAAAAGAGTTTAGATCTGTTTCAGCTCAATATTTTTTATGTCCACCACATTTATCTTCGAATATGTTGGACATTAAAAATGCTAAAAAGGCAGTGGGAAAGGTAACAGGGAGATGTTTTTTCTTTCCTCCCTGTACTTAGCCTTCTCAACCTTTAAATATCCAAAATTCATTATTCCAAAAAAGGAAATGAGATAGTGATGTCACTGAGATGGAGTCCTCTGGATCTAATCTAGAAATTGTAATAGGTAAAAATAAAAGGAATAATGCTTGGCTTTTCTCATCTAACTTAAGAAGCATTTTCCTGAGGTACCTTTTATATCGGAAGAAAAGTTGGGCAATCTCAGAGAGTAATTCACACATTTGTCACCTGAATTGCCCTCTGGAGGTGGCTCCCCCCCATTACTGATCTCAGATGAATGCAGCTCTAACTTAACATCCTCAGTTAAGTGTCTACAGGTAGGTGGAAGCAGTTTGAATCTATTCCTTGCTCCCTGTATTTCTGCTATCGCATAGGTGTGGATCACATGCAAAGCAGAATTTATAACTAATGTAATGTAATACTTTGTTGTACAATTATTCATCTGTCAATCCCAGTAGAGATACAATTGGTGGGTGTCACTTGTACTGTGGTGCTTGTTTACTTTAGCATTTGAGTAAAAATTAGCATCCTCTGTACCAAGACATTTGAAAACAAAAAGGAAGAGCTATGAATTCAAGCACAGTGCTTTGAGTTACCTGCTTTTCTCTGGTACAATGTGAGACATTTGGAAAAAAAAAAAAAATATCCCCACACAGCCCCCTGTGGTCCAGCCACAGCCAGGGATGAGTGTTTGTAGGGGCAGGACTGCCCTAAGCTGAAAAACAATTGCAGAACTAAATAATAAATCTTAGGACTTTCCATGCCTTAATAACTTAATAAGCACAAGGCACTTTCAGTGATGGGAAAACACAAATATAAGCACTCCAGCCAAATAAGGTCAACCTGTGCCAATCCTCCAACACAAGGCAGATGTAAATATAGTAAATCCTCTTCCTCAAGCACATGCCTGCCACAGCAGCTCCCATGTCATCCAGTGCAGAATGCATTTCTGGGATACAAAAGAGGTACTCTTGGTACCTCTCCCTTCTGCTGGACTGAGCATGACTGATGTTTGCAGGAGAGACACAACAAAAGGCACCTCTGTGTAAGAAGTACGTCTCTGCTGCAGCTGAATTAGATAGACAGGATGATTTACCCATCACTACAAAAGGCCAAGGACAAAATGGTCTAGGGTACAAGGTCCCAGTTTTGTGCCCAGTTCACTTGCTTATATCCCTCTTACCCTACACTTGCTGGAAAATTTCTCCAAGACTTTTGACTGCTTGCTTTTCTGTTTATAAGCACAAAGCCAAATCTACCATTTGTGCTGTCATTGTTCTTTTTATTCATCCATGTTTCATGCCTCAGGCACATTTCATACTGTACAGATCATCATACTGTATTCCTCAAGTCAGAGCGGTAATATAGGTCATTGTAGCACAACTCACCTGACTGCATTTTCCTGTCACCTTTACCTGACCTGTCAAAGACACACTGCAGTCTGCAGAATATAGTGTTAGTAAGACTCTCAGAAGTCTCAGAAGAAGATGGATGTAAGTGAAACCCCAGAATTGTCCGACTAAAACTAGGAAGACTCTCCCAAAGCTCTTTGCAATGCAGCACTTCCAGGAGCAACTGTTCTCAGCACTGCCTTAAGCACGTATCCAATAATACCCATAATAGCAGCATACACTGGATCTACTTAACTAGAGCTCCTGTATTTCCTCTAGCAGTACCAATAGGTAGGCAGCCAACATACTGTCACCTCACTTCAAGAAGTAGTACCTCTCAAAGGTGAGACTCTCTGGGAGTGACGTTACTATGTTGGCCAGTTAGTACTGGCAGAGGCGGTCACCACCGTCACTGGAGTGCCTTTCCTGGGAGACACGGCTTCCTGGAGGGATCCAGGTCAACACGGTGGTGAGTAAATGTTGAAGAGGTAGGTTGGGTTGGAAGGATTCTGCGTATTCATGTAGCATACTAAATTCTGCTCTTGTGCCAGTGTAAAGTCCATCAGTGTGATATCTACTCAGAAGAGCTTCATAGAAACTTTCAAAATATGCAGTAATATAAAAATCAGGAAACTTCAATAAAGATACCTAGAACTATCAAAGATTTTTATTCTAATGGCCTTAGAATACTGGGGTAACTAAAACTGAGTTGTTATATAGGAATCTTAATTCTTTTACATGTTCTTCACATTTTCTCTCTCTTTTTCTCTTTTTCTCACTCTGTTTGTTAACATTTACTTGTTATTACTGTACGTTGCTTGCAACTTGTGTATGTTACAGACTGTCACATTTTATTCTGTGAAGTTTTTCTCCAATTCCCATCAACCTGAGCTCCATGTTGGGCAGCCGAGGAGATTACAGTACAGTTCTTTAATGCAAAAGAACAAGGAATGTCACAGACTATAGGTAACTTCACTGAGGTTGTGACACAAAACCTGATGCGGGGTATTAATGCAAAGAGTAAGTACTTGGTATGACAATAGAACTACTTAGTTAAATTACCTTCTTTTTTTTCAGACAGTCTGCATGGGAAAAAAAATTAATTTTCATTACTCTCCAGCAGAAAAAAATTCCCAAACTTACCAATTTAGGAGTTTTTTCACTACCATATTGAAAAACAGCTGTGCCCATGCTAACGCATCAATATTCATTTTCAAAGGTTTAAACTCATATTTACTATGCTGTTCTTCTCTATGCTATACTTCCTTCCATGCCTCCCAAGCCATAATTTAATCATGTCATCATCCTTTGTCTGTGGTTTAATATATCTTCTCCATAATTCTTTTTCTAATTTAATATAGTTATAGCGCTTTCACTCTAAGGACCTGATTTAACAACAACAAAGATATGCCCCTACCCATGGGACCCACATTTCTTAATCCTGTATGGAACTCTGGAGCCCATAAAAATTGATTTCTGTAGCCAAATATGGCCTGGCACAGAAGCATAATTGTTATTTTGCCGAATCAGGTCCTGAGCAAAATATTTTGTTACAGTCTCCCTCAATTACCCCCAAACATTGCCTTGAAAAAATGATAAAAATAGCTGATAGACTTTTCTGATAATTTTCTAGAGGGACAGCATGAAGTTTATTGCTACTTACCTTATTCTTAATCATCAGTAAATCCTATGTTAACTCAGAAATTACTGCAGCTATTTACTTACTCAAGAAATGCATATTTTTCTCAGTGTGCAGTTCCTTTACTTCCCAGTTCACTATTATACTCTGACCATCCCTTAATCAGTAAAGAAGCACAGCAGAGTTTAGAAGTATAAAACAATAAAGTGATTTATGCTGATATAATTGTTGAGTGGCCAATGAATATTAATGGACAGTAAATGCTATCCAGGCAACTAAACTAGAAACAACTTGCTAACAGGAGTGAAATTTGAATTAAAGAGACTCAAGGGAGCAGGGAATTGAACTATAAATATTTCCTTTCTATGCAACGTCTGAGAGAGAATTTTAGAGATATAAAGTCAGTGGGTATTTGCAGATGCTGAGCCACTCTTAACTCCTCCAAAAATCAGAGTAAATGTATTTGAATACTTGGATTCATACTCTTAGCTTCATCATAATTAATTGCTTAGCACAAGAAGTATCAGGCAAATGTGATGCTGCAAAAACAGGATGCAAAAAGGAATGTAAAATCTTTGCATTTTCTCTAGAAAATTTTCTCAAAAAATGCTGTCCTCCAGCAGCAACCACAGCAGCCTCACATCTGCTCTACATCCACTTCCAGTTAACAGGCTTAGGGCTAAGAAAAACTAGAAGACAGCAGTTCTCTGCCCTCACTTTGGCCATGCCACCTCTGTTACTGTACTATTCTGTCATGAGCCCAAGAGCCAGGGAAAAATTATCATACCAAGGAAGTTTCCCATTGCAAACATACTAGTGTTTGCCACATTAACAGCCCTTATATATCACCAGAAAAGTACAAGACGACTGAAAAACAGAAAAGTATCTCAATGGACAATGTACAATTACTTTCTTCAGGATCCAGATGGATTAAAGGTCTCTGATGTGGGGAACCTCATGGAGATCCTTCTTCATGAAAGACTTCAGGCAGCTACTGTGTATCTTAGGGTTAGTGACAAGGGCTTAAAATGAACAAATTAAAATTACCCTCAAGCACTCAGTAAGAACCAAGGATACTCTCAATTGGTCAGGAGTGGGTGTATCCATAAACCATAATCATTGCAATTCCAGGTTTGGTATCAGGGCTCTAGAGCACAGTTGAGATCTAGACAAGCTGCAGATTCGTTTTTAAGTGTACATGGCTTGGTGATGTGGAACGTAACTTTAGTCAGACAAGGTCTCCCCAGTAGAAAGATCATATTTCAAGGAACTTCCTTTCTAAGTTCTGGCCCTGTTTTAAACTCACCTGCTACTACCTCCTCATTGTTTGTCAACTCTTCCCCTTGCAATATGGCTATAGAACCTCAAGTTCCCACAAGCCTTTGTGCAACAGCAAATGACTATTCAGGGAAGTTGCAGGTGCTCAGTTGTAGGTCCTTATCTCTTTTTGTTCTTAAATAAAGGTAGCCGGATGAAGACAGTGAGTTCTTCTGGAACGGATTGCCAGTGACCTGATGTGACTGAAGGAAACAAAACTATGCCTCCTGATTGCTATGTGTCTGATATAGGGCTGAGAAGACCTCATTTTCTTTGGTACAATGTCAAAGAACCTGGCATGCTTTGTGTAGCCAGATATTGGCTCATGGTTAAATATGCATGGATACCATGCTATGAATTGTGGAGTTTCTCTCAGCCTTGTTTCAGTCAAAGTGGTTATGACCTACAGAATTTCCTATGACTGGAAAAGATATTGGATTTCCAATCCTATAAAGACTAAAAATGGTCCACCCTGAGAGTGCCTTTCAACTTATCCAGGCTTTTGGGTAAGTGACCACTTTACAGATCTGTACTCACATGAGAGACAAAGGAGATGGGGCAGCTAAAACCCCAGGATAAAGCAGTGTGAATTGGGATGACCCCTGGCCCAAACACAGATGTTCTGAAGACATCTAAGGTAAGAAGGGTAGACCAGGAACTTGTTTCTCAGCAGATGTTAGAAAATGGCAGTGTTTGCTTAAGGAAAGGGATGACTTTCCCAGTGAAGGAACCACTTCTGTACAAGTGTGACATTTCCAAATATAGATAGAGGTTGGTGACTATATCATACAATTATGTCCACTGTTACTAAGAACATAAGATGCTGCAGCTTGTAATCAAAACCAGCAGCACTTGTAAAGGCACTATGACAGCATGAGGCAAGTACACAGGCAGATTCTACTGTGCCTCTCCACAATAAGCAGAGTATACTAACACAACATCAAGCAGTTCTCTTAAGTTGTTGGGTTGTTTGTTTGTTTTCTTTTTTTCAGAATCCCTCTCCCCATTTTTAAATGCAGTGTTTGCTTGGAAACACCTCAAGCATTTTAATAATCTTTTTATGCAAATTGAGGTAAATGAGACAGGAAAAAAGAAAGTAGAAACCATACAAATGAGGTAGTTGTCAAACAAGCTACTCTCCGAGGGGATCTGCTGAGTACTTTGTTTAGCCTCTCAGCAAAAGCTCTGCAGGAGAACGTCTAAAGCTAGTGCAGTTAATTAGGTAATCATAGATGGGACAATTATGGCGATAAGGTGCCAAGCTGAGAGTCAGAAGATTTTGTTGTAAATAACTTCTTGCATAGCAGTGGGCAAGTCACTTCACTGCATGATAGTTTACCCATCTGTAAAACTGAGATGATAGCAATGACTTTTCTTCACGAAAGAGAACCTTAAGTCCAAAAAAATGCTGTATAAGCCTTATTCAGATTCTGCTACCAGGAATAGAAAGAGTTATGAGTATTTGATAGGCCAGAATCAAGCATTAAAAGTTTCGGACACCTAGAAGTAGTCATCATTGGCCTAACCAGATTAGTAGTCATCAGACAGGAACGGTTTCATTAGGTTGCTGTATCTAGAGTTCTCTCAAACCGAAGGTCAATCTTGGAAAAAGAAAATACACAGATTTAGACTTAAGAAATCAATCTAAAATGACATAATTTCATTCCATCTTTAGACCTAATATTTGGAATTGCTCAGCATGTAGATCTGCTAATGAAAATAGTGGGAATTTTTAACTGTGGGCTGATTACATCAGTCATGTCTTTATTCCCATAACAGAGTAATCACGTATTAAATATCATGCTAAGTCCTGCCTTCAGACAATTAGGTGCTACAAAACAGCTACTCAACTTACCACTTTCTTACTTGTATACACCAGCAATAGATACAGTCTACCGTGCTGGTAATTTCTCTGCTTCCTAAATATTTAGCAAAAATGTCGTTGTGGATTAGCATTGCTGTCCAGAATGTGAGCCCTAAAGCATGACCCATGCATGAAACATTCAAGGGACATTAGTGGGACTGGTTAGTGATTTTTCCATGTCTCCAACTACTCTGTTCTCTTCCTATGGAATACAAATAAATTAACAAGGTTGTGGATTTTCAGCAAGAAGTATAGAGAAAAATTCACAAATGTAAAGGGACCTTGAGGAGGCTGCAAGACCAAGTTCCAGCTGATGTTGCTAGGGATGCATAATGTGATTTAAGAAATTAATTCCAAGGTCAATTTTCTTGTACTTCAAGCACAACAGAGCCTGCAAACTGCTTCCAAAAGGATCAGTGGCCGTTACCAGTGAGCAGCTTGATCCACAACCACTTTCATCAGAGGTGTTTTGAGCTCCAGAAAATGACAAGTACCTTCTGTCTATCACTAGCAGTTTAGTTTGCAAACTCAGGCTCAGGTGTAGCAGTGGAAGTCTCAGAGATTTCAAGGCTCTGCTGATACAGCTGCCTCGCTTATTTCTGGATTAGAGCCATCAGCTTGTAGCAGTAGAGGCTTATGAAGAAGCCCAGTTCTTTACTCATCCCATGAGGACAGCCGCTCTCCCTAAACACAGTTAAGTGATTTTTAAATCAGCAGCTTAGCACCTGCAATGTCACAGTTACTATGGCAGCCGTGTGAGGGTTCTGTACAAATAGTATTAAATAGCAGTATTATGAACAGAAAGGAACTGCAACTCACTGCAACCTTAAAACTTTAGAATCCTATTGAAATTAGTATCTACAAGTATTAAAATGCACCTGTAGCTTTTGTCAGTTTCCTAAATATATTGAGAAACCTAATTATTTCATTGCTCACAAACCAAAATGTTGCTGTCTCCCTCTTTGGGGAAATAATTGGCTAATTCTGCATGGAGAAGAAAGGAGGCAGAGGCGAGATCTGCAGAAAAGACTTTAGTGACATCTAAACAGAAGAAAAGGCATAGAATACAATTACTGGTGCATGGATAGATGTATAGTATGCGTCATATGTGTGCGTGTGTGTGTATATGTGTATGTTCAAAGTAACATATATAACTTGAAAGGTTTTTACCTACTACTCATCTATGTTGTCCACCTGAAACTAGAGGATCAGAATTCTATCTCCAAACCCTACCTAATGTATTTTTTCTTTGGGGCTTCTTTTATTACTTGGCTTCAAAAACATTGCAAAATAAATGATAGTATTGTATGGTGTTTAGAACAAGCTAGTATGTGAATCTGGAAGAGGCACTGAATTAAGTCTATCCATTGAGTTTGTCTTTCCTAAAAGATTTGCAGGACCATCCATTGCATTAGAGTGTCTAGGTCATAAGCATTATGCAACCGAGGTGTAGGATGCTGCCCATACCACTCAGTTAACATATTTCAGCATTTGTGAAACTTCAGAAAGCTCATTTTGACTGTTTTTTCCTTTCTTCAACCAAAATGTTCATATCGAGCTGTGCCATATTTCGAGTATATTCTCAATACTCTAATTTGCACTTTAAAACCTTAAAATAAACTCTACACTAAATAGCACTTTAAATTGTTTTATAAATGTCAAGCAAGTCACACAGAGAAAATATACTATTCTCAGTCTATCCTCATGGGAATGCGTGGAGCAAAATGGGCAAATCTGACAACCTATTTCCATTATTTACAACCAAGAGTAAGTTTTTACTCTGTCTATTTTCCAAACTCATGGCCTGCTATAGTGTTCTCTATATGTAGTGTCCTGTGCTGGCATTGCAAAAATTGTATGTGTTTCAGAAAAGAACATCAGAAAATTGATTGTTTTTTTTTTTAAATTCACACTCTGCCATTGTATTTCCATATGTAATGTACTCTGTGTGTCTAAAACATGTACAGCCATTCTGCATAACAGATACCAGAAACAGTATAAAACAATCTGGGTAAATTTTGGGGAGGGAAAGAGCAGGAATTTCCCCCTCTGTAGTAACTGCACATAGGTATAAATCAGCACAAGCAGAATATACTCAAATACTAAAACACAACTCACAGTCCACTGCCTCTCCAAAGTTTTGAGTGACAGTAGGCTTCATGACAAACGGGTCATTCATGCACCATCCAATGTCATGCAAAAACATGATCTGATTTCTAACCGCAGTCTTCTGCTCACAGGACTAGGAACAAATGCACGCCCGTTTCTGAAACTGCCCCTCTCTATGGACGTACAGGTGGCTGCTGTTACACCTAACACAATCACATTTTGTTTCTCCTCCCACTTAACAGACTTTATTTTGGTGCAGTGCACATGAATGCAGTGTCTAGGACAGATGTGCTACCTTTTATAGTGTCGCTATAGAAGTCTTTAGCTCTGAACCCTTAATTTGCAGCTGGAACTCTAATAAACAGTGCATAGTGTTTCAATAGCCTTCTGCTTATATGTTTGAAGATTCGAAACTGAATGGTGAGGTGGCCAAGGCGGCGCTGGCAAACGAAGACTGTCCCCACATAGACCAGGCTATTACGCCTGATGAGGGCCTGCCCTTTACTCGCTCTGGCACTCGGGAGAGATATGGACCCTGCTTCCTCTTATCAACCGGGGAATATCCCTGCCCGCCTGATGGAGGAATAAGAAAGGGTATGTAGCTGGGGTCCTGTAAACATGTAGTTAGCAACCGTTTTAAATAAATAAGAGAAAGTCAGCTGTAGCTGTAGCACGCAATAGTGCGCTTGCTGTAGAGATGCACGTTTGGGCTGGAAACCACCACCTGATGTCTGCATTTGGAGTTTCTAACCTATTTCTTTCAGAAAGAAAAGCCTGAGGAGCTGTAACTACCCCATGCAGCTATGGTAGGCAGTCAAGTCTTCCACCCCAGCTGGTGCAGTAAGCTTTAGTGGAGAATGCTCTACAATGTCCTCCGTGGAGAGGCCAATTAACATTTCATAGCAATGAAGGTTTGCCACTTGGAAAGCTCACAGATCTTACCAGACTCTGAGGAGCACAGACTTGGAGGTGGCAGACAGAAGAGATAAAACACAAAAGCAAAACATCCTTGAGAGATGAAATGATTATTCAGCTACCTTAACAGAGCACTAAATCAAATTATTTGGATATTCATAGCTGTTTAGTTCAACATAGAAAGAAAAGCATACAAGAACATCTGTTAGCACAGGTGTTTTGCAATTGGAAAATAACCCATCTAAAATCACTTCCATAAATAAATCATTACTAGTTAGTTTTTCAGACTTCTGACAGCTGCAGATCTCTCAGAAATAACTGCATTTTAGTTTGCTAATGGTCAGAATAATCTGTTTAGCAGCAGAAGAATTTAAATGAAAAAAAAAAACTTCCCTTCTAAAAATAGGCTGTTTTGTTTAAATAATTTAACATGAGGAAATCAAAATCAGAGTAACAGATATATGCATCAAAGTTGATAAGGAATGGGAAAATTGAAAAAGAAATCTCTCTGTTCAAATCAGTGTTTATCACTGGTGTACTGTATATAGTATATGATATAGTCAATATTTTAGAACTGCAAAGATTGTATGATGTAACCATACACTGAGTATGCAGTACAGAATTCCCACATGCCATTGTATGATGGGCAATAGTTAGAGTAAATGCCAGTTATAGATAGTGTATGTATTTATAATTTTAAAGCTTATCATCAACAAAGATAGAGTTGGACCATAAGACTTTCATATGAAAGTATATCATCTAAAATTTACCTTTGTAGCAAAGCGTTTTACTTGATTCTGTATTGGATAAACATTGGCCGCGTTCATTCAGCCTGGGCGAGTTCGGGTGGTTCCAGTGGATCAGGGGAACACTCCAAATGGCACATCCTTTGGGATGAGGAATGTATGGTTTTCACGATGCACTGCAACCGCCTCTCGTTACTGAATGAAACAGAGGCTGGTTGGCTAAAGAGTAATATACGTCAGCATATTGTTGGCCTGTTTGAAACACGTTGAGAGCATCTTAATTGTTGTTCTAACAGAATTTCATCCATAGTTTGTGCAACTCTCTGTACACTTGCTGAGCTGTTTATGTGCATGTCTGAAAAAGAAGTGGGAAGGGAGGGAGGAAGGGAGGGTGAATGCATGCAATTTTGTTTTCTTTCTTGTTTGTTTTTTTTTTTTAATGCTGAAAGCAAATGAGTAGTATCTCTATAGCAACACAATAAATTCACTGGATTTTGCTGCCTTTCCCCTCTCCTGCCCCCAAAGATACCAGAAACCTTAATTTTGCCTGAGCTTAAAATGCATGAAGTGGAAGGAATAGGTATTGGTGAGTGTGTGACAGAAACATAGTACAATTCCTCTTACTGACTCCTTTTTTTTTTTAGGGTATAACCATCTTACTGCCAGTAGGATCAATTACATCAATTACATAGCTTGACTATCCTTGAGAAATCATGATTATTTTTTTAATATGTGTTTTTTTAAACTTATTACATACTTCAATGGCTTTCTGAGTCATGTTGCAAGCGATACTACTCTCAGCATGTCCATGCATGCAGATGCTATTGAACTGGCTACAATGTTGACCTCATTCTTAGTCCATTCTGTCATTGATCCAATGCTGTACTTTGCATTTTTCTTTTAAATGAAGGTTACGAAATGTCACGGAGCCTTAACAGCATAGCTGGCATAAGTGGAAAAGCGATAGGATTATCCTCAGTGTCTGCGCCCTACAGCTCTCCTAGTCCAGTGAGACGTTCTTGGTCTCCCATCCCATCTATTTTGTAGCATGGATCAGTAGCAGAGAATGGTCTAAAAAGCTTTATTTTCAATTAGCCTATGCTATGTTGCATATAAACCAGGTGACTAAGTCTGAAGATGCAATGTCTCACAGTAGCACCTGCTGGGAATGGTGTTACTACTGATGCTAGGTGACAACACTCCTAACTAGCACTCAGATGACAATAGGCAGGCATCACGTAGTACTGGTGGGCCATACATGCTGCATGGTATAAGTGCATAGGATGAAGTGTAGATGCACCAGATAGTTTCCATCCTGGTGCATCATGCTAGTATATGCTTATTGTGGCTAACGGTGGATCTACTGGCTCTCTGTGGAATGGGTTAGGCATTTAGTCGATGCTGAAACATGCCAACGATGGAAGATTTTGCTTTTCTCAGGATATTTTTGAGCCATAGGAACCCTGCAGGAGTTTGAGCAAACAAGCACAGTAGGATGAAACTTTGCATGGGCGCCTATTTTAAGCTGAAAGCAATACTCAGACACACTGTAGAGAGGTCTCAGTCTGGCTGACTGCATGGAAAAAAAATCCTGTGGAAGAAGAATATGGCTGCCTCTGCATGTAGCTATTTCACCTTTTTCTCCTTCCTTTAAAACTAAGATGCCGAGCTTGATGTGAAAAGCGCAGGGAAGACGCTCAAGTACTGATTGTATTCTTTACATGCAGATCTTTGCAAAGAAAGTCCAGTCATTGCAAAATATATGCCAACAGAGGCAGTCAGAGTGACCTGACAAGGCAAGATGGAGATGAACATTGATGGCTAATAAACATCTGTGTGGAACTGTGCAGGCATAGAAGACCTTCTCATTTGGACAAAGTTAACTCGCTCCATGCAGGTTTTATGGATGGTTCTTCATGATTTTGGAGTTGTACTAGAGATGCAGGCTTTTTCTACGGCCAAAATGTAACAAAACTGTAGAAGATTCTTTTTTCTTTTCTTTTTTAATTTTTTTTTTTGTTCCATAGCATGAATTGCATGAAGACAAAAATCAAAAAAAAAACCCCAAAAAACAAGAAACACTGCAAATGTATGATTAAGGAGAAAAAAAGGCAAAGCTATATATTTTCTTTCAGAGCTCTTTACTTTTACATACATTGTTGTAGCCAAGATGTAAAACATTATAAAACTGTACATTTCTTTGCTATGGATCGCTTCTTTTTGTATACAAGATACAGAGTTATGGTTTTAAAAAGTGCAATCAGGCAGTCATCGGTCATATTGACCACGCCTTCACAGTTCATCATACTGACATGGAATCAAGAACTTTTAATCCAACTAGAAGTGTATAAAAATAAGAAAAACTTTTTCCTGTCTGTTTTTGTTGGCATGCTTGTGACACATGGAACCTTCCTTCGGACCTGACAGTAACAGCTGGTCTAGATTTAATTTTCCAGCTCTGGTTATGTTGTATTTTATTGATGTATAGATCCAACTAAAGACCCTTCATAAATTGTTCATATTAAGTAATCAGTATGAATTTCAAACAAAAGAGGTGTTATTTTAAAACTGGGACTTATAGTACAAAATCAGGAAAATACTCAAGTATAAATGGTCTCAAAGTTTAAGAAACAAGACAACAGCGTTGTATGCAATTTAGTACTGAGTAAAATGCATGCACAATGTTATGCAAAACAATTCTAGCATGAAATAAATTTTGTATCATGGTTTCAGTGCCTGCTGTATAGTGTAAAGGGGAATCCTTTTCTGAAGCGATCAGGGGTTTCCAGAGACTTGCTTCTAAAATCTTGAATAAATACAGTGTTCTCAACAGAAATGTAGGAGAAAAGCTTGGTATTGCTTTAGTTCTACAATGCTAATTTTGGTTAGTAGATAATAAGTGAAGCCTGCAAACACTTGATACAACCGATGTCTGAAGAATTCGCACCATTAGTAATTTTATGAGGGAAGATTAAAGAAACCCTATAATTATCTAGGTATCTTCCTTTTCCCTCCTGAACAATAATAAAAGTTTGTCTTTTTAGCTGATTAAATGAATTCAGTTTTTCTTACTTCTTTGGGCCCCATCCTTCACTTGTTCTTCAGCAAGCCAGTCCACCTGATACGATAACGAAAGAAATCCAGGTGTTGGAATCGCGCTTTATTTGCCCCACAAAACATGCAGCAGCGAGAACTGAGAAACACAATGGGATTGCATTTCACTTTACATGCTCCAAACAACAACTATGGACTATGCATCAGCAGCATTCCAGTTGCTTGAGCATTTTTGGTAAAGTGCTTCTATAAGGAAGGATGCACCTTTATCCTCATGTGAGGAACTTCAAAAGAGCTGGCAACTTTCTAGGCAAGCTACATCATCTGCAACTGCTGATGAGAATGGAAATGGAAAGGAACAGTATCCCTATGGTTTGAATGAAGTAGAGATTAAAATCAACAACAACAAAACCCCAGAATAAATATTCATGGCTCTGGTAAGTACTAATTTATATATAAAAAACAGCTGCATCTGGACCTGGTTTTAACAAAAACCTGCTCCAAAAGGAAACTAAAGGAAGTCCTCAAGCAATGTTCTAGGAATAGAAGAAAGGTTGATAATCTGAATGAGAAAACTTTTTAGACCTTGATGTAGTATTATGTGCTTGATTTTTTACTTCAGCTGACTATCCTTTCTCCTAAGAACTATTTTTCTCCCAGCGTTTCAATGTTATTCTCAGCTGATAAATGGGCAGTTTCTTACCTCCATAGGTAACATCCAGGTTAATCTAGGATCCAAAAGTTGCCTAAAGAACAACTTTTCCTGTTACAACATATTAAGAATCCAGAAATAGATTTATCTGCCCTATTTTTTATTTAACACTAACTAAAGGGCCCAGCATGAAGGCTGCTCAAATTCTCCGTTACCATAAGGCATACTAACATTTCAGCCCTGTAAATCTCACATAGGTCGTACCCTTCCACTCTGTTTTGCATATACATGAGCTTTAGCTCCTGCTGGGTTGGGTGCACGTGCCCTAAGGCAATAGTCATTCTGTGCCATCTTTTACATCTACTAGTCCCATTTTCTTGTAGTTAGGTACTCCTCTCATGTTATTCTGAGGTAACCATGTCTTTTGGGTGATTTCTATAAAACCTTCAGAAACAGAATCCTCTTTCCCACCTACAGCCCTTCAGGGGATGCTCTAAAGCTTAAGGTCCATCTGACCCCAGAGCTCCCCTTGTACAACAATGGCAGGGAAAGAGAGAGACAACCAGAAAATTTCAGGAGCTGTTGCAACTAATTCTCACGTTGAATCTTAATTTACCACATCATCCCAGCTGCCTTACATTTAAGAAGCTTTAGCTACAGTACTATGATTAATATTTTAATTCTTTCAAGCCTGCCCGTTCCCACCACAGGAGGTGTATATATAGATTAAAACATTAAAACTACACACATGGTTAGCTTCCAACCCCAGGCTTGCAGTAAAGCCACTAACTACTTCTGACTTCACACCATCATAAGTAAGAGTAGAAACACATTCTGTAGTTCACTTACATGGTCTGTTTCCTGGTCGACACAAACATCCAGGTTTCTTCCTCTGCAAACTCTGCTTTTGGCAATGGACCCGCAGATACAGGACTCTATGCTGGTCTATCATCTGAACACACTGGCAGTTAGTGGTTTATTACTTGCTGATATTAAAAGTACACCTCAACCACAACTTCTATACATACAGCTTTTCCTCTGAGTGCAGGAATGTACTCATTTTTTCTGGACCACCCTGATGTGTCTCCACACCTACAATTCAGAGAGCAAGAATCTGAGAAGGGGTTTCTGTTCTTGCACTCCAACAAAAAAATCTAGCTAATACCACTGTGATAACAGTCAAGTGCAGTAATCATTAATCTGGATAAACTGATTTTTTACATAAATTGCCTTCTATCTCCCTAAAGTTTCAGGGCCAAAAAGAAAATACATTACTGAAACAAATGGCTGCTAGGGTAAATGAACAGACTGAAACAGAGATGAGAGCAAGCAAAGGCATTCAGAAAGGCACTGAGCACAGAACTGCTTACAAAACAATACCACATAATGGTGGAAGTTGGAAGGGACCTCTGGAAATGATCTAGTTCAAATCCCCTGCTATGGCAGCAGACATAGGAATGTGTCCAGGTAGGTTTGAATATCTGCAGAAAGGGAGATTCCACAACCTTCCTGGGCAGTCTGTTCCAGTGCTCTGTCACTCTCAGAATAAAGAAGGTTTACCTCAAGTTAAGGTGTAACTTCCTGGGTTCTGTCTGTATTCTTTCCCCCTTATCCTGTTGTTGGGCAACACTGAGAAGAGTCTGGCCCCATCCTCTTGACACTGCATTGATATGGCCACTCTCATTCTTCTCTTTTCCAGGCTAAACTAATTGATCTCACTCAGCTTTTCCTTATAAGAGAGATGCTCCAGACCCCTGACCATCTTTATGGCCCTCCACTGGACTGTCCCCAGTAGTTCTTTGTCTTTCTTGAACTGAGGAGCCCA
The DNA here is from genome assembly GCA_033558105.1 of Coccyzus lansbergi. Classification (NCBI taxonomy): domain Eukaryota; kingdom Metazoa; phylum Chordata; class Aves; order Cuculiformes; family Coccyzidae; genus Coccyzus; species Coccyzus lansbergi. Next base: position 2,202,545 of record JAUMJK010000121.1, on the reverse strand, counting down.
GAACTGGGCACAGTACTCCAGATGGGGTCTCACCAAGGTGGAACAGAGAGGGAGAATAACCTCCCTTGGCCAGCTTGCTATGCTCTCCTTAATGCATGCAAGGATATCGTTTGCATTCTTGGCTTCAACAATACATTGCTGGCTAACTTGTTGTCCACCAGGACTTCCAGGTCCTTCTCTGCAGAGCTGCTTTCCAGCAAGTGAATCTCTAACCTGTACACGTGCAGGGGGTTATTCCTCCTGAGCTGCAGAACCCTACATTTGCATTAAATGAACTTTGTTAGGCTCCTCTCCACCTAGCTTTACAGCCGGCCCAGGTCTCAATGAATGGCAGCAGAGTCTTCTGTTGTATCAGTCACTCCTTCCAGTTTTGAGTCATCAGTAAATTGCAGAGGTTACAACTCGGTCCCCTCATTCAGATCGTTGATGAATATACTGAACAAGATTAGGTGGAGTATCCACCCCTGGGGAACACTACTGGCTACAGGCTTCCCACCAGACTCTGTACCACTGATGACAACCCTCCAAGTTCTGCCATCCAACAAATTATCAATCTAGCTCACTGTACACTCATCTAACCTGCATTTCCTAAACTTACCTATGAGGATGTTATGGGAGACAGTGTCAAAAGCCTTGGTAAAGTTACGGCAGACAACAACCACTGCTCTCCCCTCACCTACCCAGTCAGTTTTGCCATTACAAAAGGCTATGAGATTGGTCAAGCATGATTTCTCTTTGGCAAGCCCACACTGACCACACCAAATAACCTTTTCTTTCAGATGCTAGGAGATGACATCCAGGTTGAGCTGTTCCATCACCTTTCCAGGGGTGTAAGTAAGGTTGACTAGCCTGTCATTTCCTGGGTCCTCCTTTTTTCCCTTTTTGAAGACTGGAGTGATAGAAGCTTTTCTCCATTCCTCAGGCACCTCTCCTCCATGGTGTTTCAAACATGATGGAGAATACCTTAGCGATAACATCTGCCAGCTTGCTCAGCACTCATGGGTGCAGCCCATGAGGGCCCAGGTATTTGTTAGTGCAGGGTTTGCCTAAATCACAGAATCACAGAACAACCAGGTTGGAAGGGACCCATCGGATCTTCTAGTCCAACCATGATCCTTTTTGACCAAGGCACAGTCTTTCTTTTTACAGTCTTTCTCTCTTTCCATGGTCTGAGATTCTTGAAGCCTTAACAGTGAAAACTGAAGCAAAGCAGGCATTCAGCAACTCCATATTTTCTGCATCCTCCATCAGGAGGCCAGCCACCACATCCAGCAGCAGGTCCACATTTTTCTTAGTCTTCCTTTTGCTGAAGGAAAAACAAGTTCAGTTATTACTCTGCTACTCTGCATATCCTTCTCATAGTTTCAAAAGAAGGCAGCCTAGCTCTCTGCTTTCCATATGTATCCTGGAAGCAACTTTGCCTCTGAGCTCACACACTAACTTCACTTCATGAACACGTGCTTAGATCATGCAAGTTATTTTTAAGTCACTTATTTGTGTTTGGGTGTAAAATACCTGTCTGTTTAGAAGTCCCAAAGCCTCTGCATTCATCTAGTAAGTGCAATATGTCTCCCTTAAGGGAATACAAATGCTTATGTGCAATCAAGAACAATATCTGAATCCAAATTGAACTTCATTTTATAAAATGGATCCAGAACTGCTTCTCTTGACTATTTTGCCTTATCTGACAAAGAAAATGCTTCAAAACTAAGCACAACCACCTGCCCCATGGAAAGACATATTTCCTGATTTAGGCTGACAAAGCCAAGTTTTCAACCCTCAGCATTCACCTGAGCATTTACAAAACTTCATGCAAGTACCTAATGTCCAAACATCTCCAGGTAACAAATACTAAGAGCAAATGTTGCAGTGCTTCCATTGGTTTCTCTACTGCCCACAGAAAACAGGTTAGAGATTGCTTAGTCAACAAAAGACAAACTATTATAGTTGTACTAGGTCAGATTTCGCTCTAAGGTACTTGCACAGCTTCTGTGCAAAGGGCTTAGCAGGGACAACACAGCTTCTGCAGAGGCTGCTGACTGTGAGTCACACTAGAACAAGCAGGAGACACGTGGCTTGAGCCCAAGCGAAAAGGCTCAGTAGGAACCATGCTTTGCAGTGGTGGTGTCAGTCCAATTGAGTGACTGGAGAAGAGGCGGTAGTGGCAGAAGAGGTGGGAAATGAGAAGGACATAGGATAGGTCTGGAAAATGGGTTATGCAACTAGAAGGGAGGGAAGCATATGAGGAAACAGCAATCAGTGGTGGGGAAGAATAACAAGGAGAGAGGGATGAGGGGCAAACCTCAAGGACTACTAGCTCAGAAGGCAGAGCCTTGGCCTGGGACTCACAAGACAGGAATTTTATTCTTGGCTCTGATGTGGACATGCTGGGTTACTTGTGGGGCACTTCCATTTTGGGGGCCTTAGCTTCTCTTTCTGTGACATTATCCCCCTTTTAAAGTGTTCTGAGGTCAAAAAAGGAAAAGCAGTATTTAAGTAAGAAGAGTTATTATAACCTGTGTACTCAATTAAGGCACCAAAGAAGTATCTCGCTATTGGTTAAAAGATGCCATGTTTCCTTGTTTGCGGAAGAGCACAATGCCTCTATAGGAATCCCTTTTGTTTTGTACTTTAAAGCAGATGATTATTATGGAAAACGATTAAGCACCCACACAGTTAAAATGACAGAGCATCTTCATTACTGATTGGCAACTCCTCTGCTATTCCAATTTAGGTACCATGTCTTCATGCATTCACATTAGTAAAAACAAAACAAGAGCTAGACTCACTTGAAATTTGCAGCAAAAAAAACCTAAAACCATGCCAGAACATTAAAAAGCTCCCAATTCTTGGCCCCACTTCTAAACATAGGAAAATGTAAAAATGGAGTGTCTTATAATAAAGTGTTCGCATACACTTAAAAGATCATGCACTGAACTCATAATGAGTTGAAACTTTCCAGTTTCCACTGATAAAGTCTTGATCCTAAACCCTGCACACAGAACTCCCCAAGATTGCATTTTATTCAAGGAACAGGGTGTTCCACAGGCAAAGCAAGCTGGAAATAGATGAGAAAGATGAAAGTGAATTGAGAGGTTAGTCAACACAGGAATTGCATTCAGACTCGACCCACCCCCCCTTCCAACCTCCAAGGGCTCATCTGAAAACGAATCAAAATCTGTCATGACACAAAATAAAAATGCCTGAGGAAGTTTTGCAAAATAAATGTTATTTCTGAATTTTTTCATCCCCACTGCCAGCTTTTATTCAGGAATAATTATTTTGTTGCTTTTGTTTCTAATCAAGTTGAAAAATGTGCTCTCCCACTTCTCTACTAATACTCCCTCACCCTCCCACAAGTTAACAAATGTTTCATCCATGTCCTGATTTAAATACAGAGCTCATTTTCATTGTTGAGTATTTTCAGTCTTATGCTCTCTTTCCGTGTTCTACAGAGGCATCAATGAGTATAAACTGCCTCTGAACTAAAAGCAGGTGAATGCAGAGACATCGTGTGGGTGAATCCAAATGAAATGCACAAACAGCTAAAGAATGTGTCTTACTTCAGTCCCTTCAGGTTACAAAATAATAACAGCTTTACACAGGCATTTTCTCCAAATTAACTTCAAAGCTACACATGGTAAACACCTTCATTTACAGTTAGTTTTGGGACATTCATCCAACAAAAGGCCATTTCCGTACAACTGAAGCATTTTAATTCAAGGCTATGAAGTCATGTTCTCTAATGTGTAGCAAAACATCCATGACCAGCATTTATCAGGAAATAAGAACAGCATAAAAGCCAAAAGAACAGAACAAAGTATTTACTATCTCTTTTTCTTTTGCACATAAATCAAGATATTGATATGTCAAAAGTTCAAATGTCCAATTATTTTTGTCAGCTAGAGTTTTCAGCAAATTCAGCGTAAGCTCTACTTTTCCACTGTGTATATTTTTAAGTGTAGCCAAAACCACAAAAGATGATTCTCTACCACAGACTGCATCCCTTCCCAGCAGTATTTTCTTTTTCCCTCTACAGAATTTTCAGCTGCTCTGAACTATAAGCTGGCAGTAAATACCACAAGCATGTCTCAAGTTCTAATGTAAAATTCTGGAGCATTTTTTAAGACAATACCTATCTAAAGACTTGCCATTTGCTGTAGAAATATTGAAACACACAGGAGTCTTTTTGGTGAAAACATAACATTGCAATTCCAGTGGCAAAGATCTGTCATCACCCTGATTTCTAATACAGAGGGAGAGGAAGCTGATGTCCCAAGGTTACTTAAGTCCTGTTTAAATCAGATGCAGAGTTCTTTGAATTTAATAGGGAAAAAAATAGTGATTATTTCAGTGCTGGACTAGGTCGTAGGCTTGATCTAAAGATTTCTGAGACTGGAAGATGAGGACAGATGTTGCCATTAAAACTGAAGAGAACTGGAAATTTCAATACGTGCTACATATGAGAAAGAACCCCTGGCAGGTCAATTATTACTAATAAACTGTGGTAGAGGGGAACAGCATGCAAGAAATAGAATAGTTTGCCCCTCATCTCACTCCCACCATACTGGCAGGTTGAAATGCTGCTATTCCTGTGTGACTATTTAGTCTTCAGGACCTGTACCTTGAATCTGGTTTTCTCTGCCTTCCTTTCCACCAGCATTTTAGATGACTAAGTCAGGCCCTCTACTGTCATTAACATGACTTTTTTCCTGTGTTCACCTTCCTTGTTCACATTCAAACTGACCTCCTTTGCCTAGTTTTTATCCTCATCTTTAAGTCTTATGACTCCAAAAATGTTAAATAATGCAAAATCAGATCACATTCTAACCTCAGCTCCACCTCAATTTCCCTGTGCCAGGCCATGTAGTTGAGCAAAAATCCCCATCACTCATACAGAAGTGACCTTCATGGCAGTTGCAGATGGCAAGAACAAGTTAGTCACCAACAGGAGTGACAACATGCATCTAGGAGAGGGAACTTAGTGACATGTAAGAAGTGGTGACTGGACAAAGCGGAAGAAAGGCAGGCGTGAATTTTTCTTCCAAATGAACACACTTCAAATACAGGATCCAGCATTCTAAGCAGAAAAACATCGGTCGCTCAGGAATGCCACACAAAGGCAAATAACATCAGTGACTGCCAAGCAACCTAAACAAATCCTCCAAGAGGTGAGAAAAATTCTGACACAACACACACATCTTCCTACCAACATTCTTTAAAATGGAATAGGAGCATCTTGCAGAGGTGCCCAAGGACACTGATGATCTCCTAGAACTTCAAGCCACAGAAGTTCATACAACAGCCACCTTCTCCTCCTCTAGCCCAGAACTTGAAAGCTCTCTGGACCGAAGGTCGACAGTTCACAACTTGTTCTCCAGCAAATCTGTGATAAGTTCATCTTTTCCCCATCATGAACTTCAGCTCATTGACAGTGTTTCTTATTTTCAGAAAATAGGAGGGGAGCATAGCTGCACTGACGCCTGCTTACCTTGTTCCAGTGTTTTATATGTTTATATATATATATTATAAACCTTGTCAGTTAATTTGCATCTGAATGTGAACTAGAATGGTTATGTCAAAGACCTTCTTTGTTTAGCACTGATGACCTACCTAAAGAAGTCTGTCTTTTCATGCACTGCACAAGCAGTGGCAAAGCACATTGGCTCTACATTTCACCTTGCAGAGACTCTCTCCATCAGGACATCAACAGGCAACAGTCACTAAACACTAGACACCAATAAGGAATAAGGTTTCTTCACTTCACTAGGAGCTTTTCGCTATATGCTTCCTTCCTTAGAGTAGAAAGTGTTAGTTGATTTTGTACGATGTTCTATTCTGCAAGCAAAACATACTGATCTACAAAAAAGGGCATTCATTTCTGAATGAATGAGCCAACTCAACCATGCACCATCTACAATGAATTATTATTTACTCTTCATACTACAGCAGCACCTAGAAGCCTTGACCACCAACAAAGCATTTTGTACATTAAGCTCTCCAAACAAGTCATTAGTTCCCAAAGATTTCAATCTATATAGGCAAGAAAAAGGAGAGAAAGTGCAGCTCTACCCCTTTCAAAGAGGAAGAGTGATATGAAACACGAGGTCAGAACCAAAAACGAACGCAATTCCTCCTTTCTTTCCTCCTTACCACTCCAAATCATTCTTTGAGTTTCCAAAAGTGTGTCTGTGTTACAGATGTGAAAAAGTGAACAAGATTCAAATAACCAAGTCAAATTTATGTGTTACACAATTTGTTGGCTTCCTCTGAAAAGAACTGCAACAACAGCATGCACAGTCAAAATATGCTCAGTGCAGAAACCCCTGTGTTACAGGGCACACATACCAGCTGTGATTAATCAAGGAACAGAATTTTTTAGAGGATATGATTACTGAAATAGACAATAAGTTTATTTGATACACAGATTTTTTAGGAAAACAATAGTAGAAACCACAGACAGAGCTGCCAAAAACTACAGAAGAAACTGTTCAGTGTAAATAAAAGAGAGGTTTTGGTATCTAGAAAATGGCATTGAAGAGAGTCAATAAATAGCAAATTAGATAACTAAAAAGTGCAAGAGGTCACAGCCTGGAATGGTATATTTCCAGGAAGGACCACAAGCAACACATGGATTGAGAAAATGGTTTTCTGCACTTTTGCAAAGGACCCATTTGATTATTCTTACAAATTCTTCCAGTATCTGTAATACAGTTGTTATAATCAGCTTCATAGTCAGTTCAAGTTTCTCATTCACTGAACAAAAAAAGAAAATGTTTTCGAAAATTAGTCCATGAACTATAAATGCTGTAAAATCAAGGGGGAAAATACCCTAGCAGCCCATATCACCACCTTAATTCCATCCCCTCAAGTATAAGCTGATTCATCATCAGAAAGCTTTCCTGTTCTATTTCCTAAAAGCCTTTCTCTGAATATTTTGTAATTGTGTAAGGCCTCTTCCCTGGCAAGCCTGTTTTAAAAATTAAACCATTGTGTAGCAACAGTAGGTCTCATTAAAAGGTGCATTTACTACACAGGAGTATTCTCTATATTTAGAACTTGAAATACATCAAATACTACAGCAAATCTAACTATCGTGGGTGGTAAACATCCAGTTTAACGGTATCCACTATATTTATGTGAAAAACAGTTTTATAAATAGTTTCCAAAATTCCGCTCAACATAGGCAGCTAATAATATTTTAAGATACTTTACATTTTTCCTTTCTCCTACCAAAACAAGTGTTAGGCACACGTTCTCTGCCAAGCACTCCCCTGGAACAAGTCCTGTGGGCATACCCTGAACAATAACTCAGCTGGGCTGCAAAACAGATGTCAGAACTAACCTGAAATTATTAGGAATGCTCTGGAGCATGTTTTGGGTTGGAGAACTCATAAAAACTTTCTGTTTAGGTTTTGAGGTCTTCCTGTTCAAAGGCAACTGAAAACACAGGACCTATGGTGGATCAAACTGTGCTCAACGGGTACAACCGACTTATGGCCTTTGACAAGAATTTTCCTGTTGTTTCCATGAGCTCTTAGAAGTTTTTCTTCCCTAAACAGCAGCTTTAGAAATGTTAGGTTTGCACGTTAATGGTAATTCATGCAGATTCGCACTGCTATAAACCTATAATAAATTGATGTTTGGCACAGAAGAAAACTCCTCAGAAATATTGTTCCTTTTACAGTTTAATCAAGATATAGCTAGTTCAGAAGGACCTCACTTCCCACTTTTGCCAGCCTTCTATATCTTCTTTTAAAAAAAAATCCTGATCTTCAGTTTAATATGTGTGTAAACATCTATTTATATTCACTGACACTCCACTGTGATGCAAACTGGATTTTCTGAGATGTTGGGAGCACACAGCTCTAGCAGAATTTGGCAGACACACATGTTCATCATTACAAGATGATACAATAATAAATGACCTAAAGGGGCCCTGTGTCCCCACCTTCTCGGATCATTTCCTTAGACTGAATTCATAGATTAATTATAAGTGACTAAGCAGTCAGTTTCTTCCTCAAATACCTCTCAGAATAAGAGAGGTATTCTTTCTTCAGCAGTATTGCATCGAGGCAAAATGTTTGTCATTCTATCATAGGCAAGAAAGTTGACTCCTGTGAAAAGAACCCATGAGATGATTTTTAAGGCATTGCAGTTTGCTATGCATACTCATTCCTTGTAGTCTTAGTAAAACCTTCTGGGCTTTTGAGCTATTGTGTTAAGCTCTGGCAATCCTTTTGTAGCACTTCGGAGCAATGCAACCCAATTATGTCCATCCATCCATCTGCATCCACGATGCTATGATTTCAGATGTGCCAAGTTTAACATGAAGTTTGACAAAGAGCCATAGAATGTCCTGCCCCACATCCGATTAAGATCTGTTTGGCGTAACCAACACCTTTAACTGGCTTCGGAACATGAACATTTGCTTCTGTGCCATCACCACACATCCCATGTTCATTCCATCCCCAAGAGAAGCACTGACCACCTAGAAGAGAGCATATAAAACACATAATAAAGACCACAAACACAACAGCTTTGATTAGTGTTGGAGAGCAGACATGTCAAATCATCTTCTAATTGGGTTCTAGAAACTCTGGTAAGGTAGGGAAAAACATTCTGGTTCTCTTGAAAATGTAAATGAACCAGAATGAATTATTCTCTGTCTCGTTCCATATTTCTAACAACATAAGAGATCAAAATAATGAAGACATCTGAAAATCATTTAGTAAGTACACAGTTCACTATTTATACAGAACCCATAGAAAACTCTCCATGTTTTAAGGTCTCTCCCTAAAATGATGTGGAATCTCTGTCTTCCAAGTTCTCCCACTAAGCAAGACTATCACAAACAAAGCCCAGTGAACTTAATCATTCACAGCATGATTTGTAGGAATACAGAGTCACAGAGCAGCCAAACTACATTTCATTCCTTCACATCTCGTCTTTTCTCTTTAAACAGAAGTATTGGACAACTTGCCTTACTCTTTATCATCCTACATCTTCTGCTTGTTTTCACATTGCATCATTGCTTTTATTGTCCTTACCTTCCCTTACTTTTTTTTGTAACATCTACTCTTTTATATCTCAAATCATGATCTATCATCTCTTTCTTGAAGTGCAAGACATAAATTTTGTCCTATAAGTGGCTGGCATAATGAAAAACACCCCCCAATCTGAACTACAAGGGATATTTTCTCCCTCTTTTCTTTTTGGCTGTCACACTGTGCCTGTGAACTTCTGTAATAAAAAAGAAACCCATCCTGTAATATAATAATGTTTCTCATGTCTTTGTTATTTTCGCAAAGCAGTGGGCATTAACAGCATGAAGTACCATTCTTGAGTCCAAACAATGAGAAGTGCCAAAACTCCCAAAATTCAATCCCAACCATAATCCTAAAATAATTGTACTTTTCAAAATTCATAAACAGATTATTGCAATGCTAGCAGGGCCATCTTTCCCCCCTGCAAAAGCAGTAACATTTCATTGTCATCTGCTTTCTTTACACACAGTATATTAAAGTTCTCCTCTTCTGTAATTAAGTGTAAACAGTGCTAAAGTCAGATGTAATTAAACAATGACCTTTAACTTTCTTAACAATCTTTACAGAAATGGAACACAACAAAGTAGGTTACGTACATCTCATCTAATACAGCAGCTCTGTTATTCTTATCTAAGAAGAGACTGGACTTTCTCATGACCATGCATGTGCAATACTGACAGCCCAACCAGTAGCAGAAATGCACATACATGTACTGCAGATAAGCACCAAACAGCAAATGTGCAACACATCCAATTTAAATATCAACAGATCAGAACAGATCAGAGGTTGATCAGAATTTCTTTTGTAAGGTTCCAGGTTAAAAATACTTACACAAATATTAGCAAGCAGGAAAAAGACATCACAAAGTGAGACTAAAGACACTTCACAGAACAAGTATTCAGGGAAAAAAATCAAAGAATGAAAACCATCTGCACCATTCTTTTGCACGCTTAATATGAGGAACCTGCAAAGTAAGCCTATTTGGAATGGGAAAACTTCCAAATTTAATGAAAAGGAAATGTAATATGCCTTGACATTACTAAGATGACTGTGGTAAGCTTTGTTACTAAACCCCTAGCAATTAGTGCAACAATTTGCAGGGAGACTTAACTACATTTGGCTAAAGAATTTTCCACTCTGTCTCACCAGGACAAGAGAGAGGAAATCAGAAAGTCTAGTCAATGGAACATTAATGTCATAATAAATATTTAAAGAAACAGCACAGTAGGACATTAATCTCTCAAACTGATAAACACATCTACTCAAACATCCTCTGAAAAAAAACTTCACAGAAAACTTTACAAGCTAGGAAACCCCTAGACCAGAACGTCTCCCCTGAAATAAGGATCACTGAGTCTTTTCCGGCCATTGCTTCTTCAAGGCAAACAAACAGGTCTTTCTACACGAGTCCAGTGAGCTCCAAGTTACCGAAATAGGTTGATAGTGAAAACTAGCAAAAGAAAAATAGAGATTAACTAAGATTCATGAATGGTCTTATACAAAAGGCCTTATACACATATGAAGAGCCAGACAGAAATCTGAAGAGATGAAAGGGCAGATGACAAATACAGAATGACAGGCCACAAAAATTATTCTCATCACCATCAAGTCAGAGTCTGGAAAGCTAAAAGGCAGACAATCAATGTTGTGAAAATAAAAAGTATACTATAATGTATCTGCCTGCAGAAGACTTAAAGATGAGTTTGGACATAAAAAAAAAAAAAAAAAAAAAAAACAACAACAACAGAACCTGCAGCAAATGCACTGGGTCCTATTTTTTAATAGAATGTTAACAAAACTCAGGGGGCTGGGCAAAATGACTGTGATGACAGTGTCCAGGAGGGAACAGCAGCAATGTGAATCTGGCACAGGATTTGAAATCAATAAAGATCAAAGATAATGAAGTACCTACTAAAAAAAATTACAGAGAAAGAACAGCTGCAGAGTTAAGGAAAGGCCTTCATTAAGGGGAACAAATGGCTGGCCTCCAGACAAAGGGCGCCATTCCATTTCAATACTTTTTCCTTTCCCCACTTCCTCCGCTCCTTTTTTTTTTTTCATGTTTTATTTTTGATTGCTTCTATTCACAGCTTATTGCTGATAAAAACCTTAACACAGCTCCAGAAGACTTACAGGCTTTAATGAGAAAATTCAACTTTTATGCCTGTACCTGTTCTTCTCAGGATGAAAGCCCATTAGAACAAAATGCATCAATACTGGTATAAGTTGCTTCTAACTAAATTTATGACAAGCATTATTGCACACTCTGAAACCAAATGATTTGTGTTTGGTGAGGTGAGGAGTCACTTGTTAAATGAAATAGCATAATACATCACATTCATCTTTTCCCTTTTAAAACAGATTCTCAAAGTACAACTGAAACCACAGAACACTCACATGGTAACATAGTATAAACTGAAGTGAATTTCACTTGAGTTCACAGTCACATTAATGAAAGTCTACAGTAAGAGTAAGACTTTTTCCCCCCCAAATATTAAATATGCAAAAGGTGGAGAGAAAAAAATCAAAACAAATCTGTTTTCATCACACAAAACATAAAGGGGCTAATACCCTCCTACTTGTAATAACTACCAAGGCTTTTTTCAACTGAATTGACAACTACAATCCACAGGTTGATTAAACTGGAGAAATTTACTTCTAGGAAAATAAAGCTGCAGCATACTAGATGGAGGACAGGATTCTGGAAAAAACAGAGGATTTACAGTTGTACCTCACTGGGGAGTATTCTGACCTTCAGATGAGAAGAATCAATGTCAGCAAATAAGATGCTCTGCATGAGAGTCACTGCACTTAACTTCTGCCACCTAAAAATGAAACTTGACTGTAGATGATTATCCTCTATTTTTTCTCAAGAGCCAATGGTGTCATCTACACCTCTCCAACAGGTAATTCATCTCATCCAAACACTGATGCCAAAAGTAACTCTATCTCGCTCTGGTGACTACAGAGGGAGACCAAGTGATTGTCTTAGCCTAAGCATATCAGTTTTAAAAAGCTGAAGGCAGATTACGATAAAAAAATTGTTATAATTAGCCTGAAGGTAAAGCAAGGAAAACTGGAAGCAAGGACGCTACAGATATCACTGCAGCCTAGTATCAGACTACAGTCTGTTTCTAAACCAGCTTGTGCCCTGCAGGTTTATCACCAAAATCTTTAAAAGCTTGTCTCTTTCCTGCTTCTCCTCTCCCAATCTCCCAACCACACAAACAAACTGTTGGCTTAAAAGACAATCCAACTATTTTGAAGCCAAGCTACTCATCAGACAGCTTTGTATTTTAAGGATCTGTTAAAATGTTTTAGCACAGCACTGTTGCATAGGTTCTATGCTCTTAGCAAGGTTATGCAATACCTCAAATTATTCTTTTTTTTTTTTAACTTTAAGTTAGTGCTATTTTACAGATGTGTATAAAGTTACAATAGGCAAGAGATCAGCTCAGGGCATGGGAAATGCTTTTCAACAGCACTAGGACTGGATTACGAATAAAATTCAGGTGTCTCAAAATTTTCCCCTGGAAAAGCATTCAAGACCTCACAAATAATAATGTAACACAGAATGATATTTAGACCATATTTCTTCCAAGGAGTTGTAAAACAAAAGTGAGTAAGTCTTCCTATGTTGCCAGGACATCAGGCAATCTAGGGTGTCATGTAACATAAAAGGAAATAAACACCTCTCTGAACTTTTGGAGTCTTGCTAGCAACAACTCTGTTGTTATCAGAAAAGATTTGTGGTTTAAAAATATAGGAAACAGGGTTGATACCAATTGTTTTCTGCAGAAAAACACAGAAATGTATTAGTAACTAAAAGGGAAGTATAAGCATTCCACAAAATCTTACTAAAGGAAACTTTGGTAAGTGGTATATAAGATGACACAATTCCATGACATTATGCGGTACCTCCATATAATTCCTGTTGTGCCAGTTTGATTATGGAGCTGCGTTTATACCCACATTTTCAAAAGGCAAGCTGTCCTGTGCTCCAGGCAGCCCATCCAAGTGCTGCTGGAGTTCCTCAGGACTACAACCCTCAGAAATGCACATCTGACTCTACAGTGAGTGAAGTGGATAAAATTCGCAGGCATTGTAGTGATGACACAATATACAGTTAAGAAACAACATACTTTTTTTTTTTTTAATATGAAGCACAAAGTCATGGTACTAAAGCCATGCCAACTTCCTAGTTAGTCTCCAGTCAACAATCTGTCCTCACGCCATCCTTACATCATCAGTAGCTCTCCCCAGGCAGTAGACTTTGGCCACTCAGTCCCCTCTCCAGCAGCGGTTTTACACAAGTGAAAAAATCAGATGACTTCAGGTAACACATCAGTAGCTCATCCTGGTATCTGGAAAGAACAACTTGCAATGGCCTCAAACAGCTACTCAAGACAAATGCATGAACAAAATTAAGTTCCCTGACTTGGTGCTCTAAACTAGTATCTCACTCAAATTATTATTTTTTTACAGCAAAAGACTTGGTAGTTGGATCTACTCTGCCGATACATGCGGATTGTGTAATACAGCAGGGCCTTCAAACTGGGTCATGGTCTCAAGGCCAACCATAAAAATAACCAGTTACAATAGACAACTAACTACTGAATAGAGTCAGACAATCAACTTGAATATACAAGATGCCTGGTATGGCTTGGGGAGCCATGGTGGTACGTGGAGTACCATAAATGAGAGCAATGAGTCTACACATCTCCTTTGAAACTAATTTCATTTAGGAAAGTCTAATTTCTAGTTTCTCTTTCAATATCAGTACCTATCCCATGCAAACAGAAGATCAGTACAGAGCACATCTAATCTTTTCTATCCTCATTTCCATAGCATGCAAATAGTCGAGAGTTACCAAATGGGAAAGGGGAGGAATCACGCTTATGATAATGTAATTTCCAAGCATACGCTGAAGAGCAATGTAGCATATCTGGCACAGCCTGAAAACTGTACATGGTTTGAGAGTTTGACAAACAGCAATGTAGAGAAGTAGGGAAAGATAAAGAAAGAATAGCGTTCACAAAAAAAAAAGTCTTAGCAGTTTCCGACAAATATGCAATGCATTTTCCTATGCACTGCTTTAAGCACCAGGTAAATAACTGAGCCCATTGACTGCAGGTAGTGAGTGCTATCTTGCTAATATGCAAGGACAATGGAAATTTTGTTCTGTTCTCCCAGGGCACTTCAAAGCAGGAGCTGAATGGCTCACTGCACAAATTAAAATGCATCTCTTTAAAAGAATCATTCCCTGTTACATCAAACAAGCCATGGCTTGGGTTATCAGGCTAGTTTATGATGGATTTTATTTGTTCCTTCTCAGTTATGCATTGCCATTTTGAACACAAAAACATGAGGAAGAAATTCACAAAATTATGTCCTAGAATTTTAAAACATCGTACTTGCAACTACAGATTTCTTGAGCCACTGCACCTTTACAGTTTCTTTGGCAAAACTGAGGTCCTGAAAGATGGAGGCATTTGTTGCTGTGCATACGTAACAAGTAGAGAAATCTATTGCAAGTAGTAAACTATTCACATTTCTGCTTTCACAGGAAAACTCAAATGGTTCTTAACATGACTAAAGCTTATAGATGCTGCACAAGATTTTCCTTTTGGTTTTACTCAAACATGTCAATTCTTTCCCAACAGGAAAGCATCTCCAACTCAACACAGAACAAAACCTGGGCTCACGACTTTGTGCAAGACTGAATGTATCTGGTCCACTGACAATACATGAGGATTATTTCATACATGAAGCAGCTGCAGTGCAGAGAGGATTAAGCATTAAAGATGCTTTTTTTTACACTTGTAGAAGACAAGAAAATCCTTAAATTTTGTTCTCTTAAGTATAGACTAATGTCTGCTCCATCAGAATATCAGACATGGCAGAGAGTAACATTCATTCAGAACTTACATCCCTGCCTCTCAGAATAACAGTCATTAAATGTGTCACAGTACTAGACAGTCATGATTTCACCACAGAGCTAGAGACTGCAGTCTCATGACCTTCTGTATGATGTGAAACAGAACACACAGAAAATACCTTATAGTAAGTGCAAAATAAAATGGATGAAGTAGTATATCAAAGCACATCTAGATGGGTGCAAGTCATTCAAATGTCCCATAGGACCATATGGTGCACCCATGTATTCCGAGTTTAGAGCATTACTATTTCAAACTTACACTTTAAAATTATGTAAATGATTATACAAAGAAAAGGAGGAGACAAATGTAATTCATTCTGTCCCAAAACATTACATCTAAGACCCAGAATTGAAGACCATCATCAGGACAGGCCTAGGGTGCTGCGATGAACACAGAAGCAAAAATCTGACAAACTCCTTAAAATGCATTACAGTACTACATGTAGCTTTCAAAGCACCAAGCAGATCACAGAGCAGAAAGTGCAGATGGCAAGATGAGCAGCAGCAAGCAGGAGAAATGGTGCTTCCTCCTACTTTGTCGACTGAAGTCAGAAACAAGAGACCCCACTGGGCTCTCAGAACTCTCTCAAGAAAGAGCAGATATGTTGGAAAGGAATAATTTGAAAATGATTTGGTGCTTAACATGTTTTATACAGCAACTCTTTGTACCATACAAGTAAGTAGTTCTAAGGTGATCATGCAAACTAGGCTATATATGGCTGTCAGTCCTTGGCAGCTTATAAAAATACTTATGATACAAAAAAAAGGTAAAAAGACATTACATATGGTCACATTTACCTACAGTTTTTTTCTTATCTGACTGGTATTTTCCTCCCCGGAGGATCGTTTGCACTGAACAAAAGTGAGTGTTTCATTCTGGGGTTTGTTTCTGAAGGTGTCCTTTTCTGCAGAACACAATTCTCTAACTCAGAATGAAGAAGTGAAATGTGTAACTTCCATGTGGACATCTCCTGTAAAACATATTTGTCTTTAAATGGGCTGTAGTTTGGACTTCCCCTTTTTATTTTCCCTATCGACTGCACGGCTGCATTTTGGTCAGGTTTCAAGACACAATATGAATGTGCATTACTGCTGAGTGAATCTAAAAAGACAGCTTGTTGATATTAAGAAGTGAGGTCTTTTTTTCCCATGTTTAACAAGTAATCTGAGCTGAAGTCCGGAGCCATCAACTAAAGTGTTAGAATGCAAGAAGAAAATCAAGGAAACAAGCGGTCACTGAGTTTCATAGTTTCCTTCTTACTGGTTGAACTAGTAGATTTTCTCATAGCTATGCAAACATTGCCTCAGAACAACAGTAGTTGCAACTCAGAATGACTTTAGGATGTCTTACTTCGCAAGTTTCAAGTTGTAATCTTAACTTATCACAATGGCTCAGATGATGGCTCCCGTGCAAAAGTCACAGTGTAGTTTTGAGAATGACAGCACTGTAGTACACATGTACCTGTGACAGCTTTAAAATACCTGCCTTGATACAAGCTATAGCATAGCTTTAGTCAGAGAGAATTCAAGATGAACTAAACCTCCTTTCTGGGCAGGATTTGCAGATTACTTGTCTTCTGCGCTGCAGCTGTTGTATTTGAGTTAACCTACTTGTATCTGGTTCAAGTGTGCCTCTACCACGCTGTACTGTAGTGCAAGTGCACATCTAATAAAACTCCTGTGGGTCGTGTGCCTTGTCTACTTGTGTCAGTTTTTTGTGCTCATTGTCATAGGAATCCTTATAACTGCCACTGTGATAAGAGGTCTATATTAGGTAACTCAAGACCTACTCAGATACAACAGTGGTTGGATTGTTTGAGCACCCAGAAAAAGAGCAAAAAGTAAGTGACCTTGTAATATCCCCATGTTGACGTTGCTTTCACTTAAAACCATCTTTTGTCTCATAGAACACAGTGCTGTGAACTAACAATCCCCTTTTGGAACAAGAAAATGGGAAGATAGTTGACAGAGCTGTGACAGAAGATGAAAGCAAGCAAAAAAGGAAAAAGAAACCCGTGATTCACACATCAAACACAGACCTTAAAGAGATTTATTTCAAGTATTTGCACCAAAGGCAAGTCATATTTGCTCAAAGGGGCAGATGAAACAACGGCTTTTACCTTACGTTGGCTCTGCAGGGCTAGGCTTGGGTTAACTTTCAATTACAAGTTAATTAGTAGCTGCCTACTGAGAAAAACATTTAAAAAAACCCTCTCAAATTGCAAAGTAACATCACCACAGACTGTACCCTCAGTCCCATTTGCATGGCTACAGCTCAGAGAGGGTTTTCAGGGCTTATCGTAAAGATGAAATCAAGTGTTCTAGCTCCTCCCATTTCTTAAGGATTAGGAAAAGATCAGAAACTTAGCCATATCACTGAGTCAAAAAACTTATGCAAAGTAAAAAGCCAAATGAAATTTATCAGAGAGACAAATTTTCTTTCTTTGCCCAGGTAGCAAATAATCAATAAGACCAGAACCTTGGTAATACCACCTCTATATTTTAGCTGTACTTTTAAAGTAATATTTTATATTTTAGCAAGAGTTCTGGAAAAAAAAATAAACAAATGGCCAGTATTGGATATAAATCAAGTAGTGGGAGATCAGGCTTTGCCAGGCACAATTAAAAAACAAGCATAAAAATTAAAACAAACATAAAAATTAAAAATGGTCAGGAAGAGAATCAAAGCAGAAAGCTCAAAAAAAAAAAAAAAAAGGCAGAAGGCAGGATTAGATCTGTTTCTCATGATATCAGTTCAAATATCACCCATGACAGTTGAGTGAAGTCTGGAGGAATTGTTTGCTGATATTAAGCAAAACTAGAGTTCTGCCATCATTATTTGTTAAAACCAAAGATTAGTTTGCTTAGATAAAGACAGATTTTGACATAGTTACTTTTCTGGCATAGAACTGAGATTCTAGGCAAGATATAAAGCATCTAACTTTTGCCATAAAGCTTACTAACTTTTACCTTTAAATATCTGTATGGACAAAATATTTAATTAAATACTCATTTCTGTAAAAAAAAAAAATGTTGTTGAGTTTTAATACTGAGCTGGAAAAACCCTAACATTTTGAGCAACATAAAGGGTTATGGAGACCCTAGTGCTGAAGTGGAACGGAGTAAATATGGGTATGTGAAAACACCTTTTACAAACTCAGGCCTTTTATACAGGGAATAATCCTGCTGCACTGCAGCTCCTCCACATTTCTAGCTTTAGCCACCTCTGTGGGTCAGAAGTTTATACACTTACTTTTCACATCAATTCTACCTAATCTTCCCTAGCACTAAGCAAGATTAGGACAGAAATGCAGGCAAAATTTGGGATGCCATTGGGTGCCAAGTGGCACCATTTGAGTTGTTCTCATTAGGAAAGGCAAAAATCACCTCTGCTACAGAGCATTCAACATACCTTGTGGGAACACCTCACCACTTTGCCTCCATAAATGCAAGAGGCATCCAAACTCTGAATTAGGAGCAGCCTTTTAAGTACAGGGAATGAATCAAGTCAGTCCTTGGAAGAAGGGAAGCACAAAAGACTGTCTTGAGATTAAAGCCTTCTGCAATTCATTCCCGCAAAGATATTTTCTGAAAGTTTCTGCTCTTGTACATTTCTCTGGACCCTGGCAAAACAGTCGTAGTGAAAATAGCATTCATGCATCAGGTGCAAGGATCTGAGGTTGGAAAATAAAATCTGTCTTTGGCACAGTGACAAGACGAACAGCTGATAGGCAGAGGGATTTAGAGGTGCCATGCCAGCTCTAGAAGGTCAGAAGACTAGGATGGACAATGCAAGCTGTGTCTCTGAGATGGTTGTCTTTTTGCGCTACCCCATGTGACCCTCTGCATAACCTCAGGGAAGAAGAGGAAACTATCTGGAATCAAGAAAGGAATATCTGGCACTGTTTTGGAATGACAGTGTCTGCCAGAGACCTAGGATAAAAAAAAAATATTTTTCAGAATAAAACCAAAAAATGAACAACCTTATCTCTGAAATTTGACCAAATTAAGAATTCAAGAGCTTTATTACTCTTGCTTTGGAGGAAGTAGAAACACTAGAAATACTGGTGTCTCCTTCATGCATTGACCTCACTATTTTTTCCTGTGTTTATGCAGAAAGTCATTTTATTCCTTTCATTTTATAGTTAGCACTAGGCTAATCACAGAGCAGGTGCAGCTATAGAACACAACCTAGACAGAAAGCTAGGCAAAAAAGAATTAGCTAGATTTTAAGGCCACTTTTTGCACTGACAAATATTTATCGTTACTCCCTAAGAAAAAGTATTATCATGAGAAGCTTTTAAGTTACGGATAATATTATTGAGAAAACAGCGTTAAAGACTTAAACCAAAGCAGACCAAACTTCCAGGGAAACAACAAGCTTCAGTTTTCAGTAAGAAAATCTATACATGATATGCATGTATGTCTGCAGGATTATATATATAACATCCAAACAAATGAATGGTCCATTTGTGGGTCAACCAAATGCCATCCTCCTGACTCTGGAGGCTTCTTAAATGTACTCAGGAATAGAAGAAGTCAGAATAAGAATTTTAAGTATTCAATCAACTTTGCAGAAGTGACTCGTGTTCCTAAGTCATTCAAACACTTAAAACTGTTATCTTCACCCAAATTAGAGGCATGACTTTTTTTTTAGTCATTATCAGCATTTTCAGCATTTTAATGCATCTTGTAGAACTTTTGATACAGAAATATTAAAAATAAAAATCACAATCTTTAATTTAAAATACTACAAAAGATTCAAGGACCAAACAGGTTGAGGTATTTCAGGATGACCACAGCCACCCATTGTATTAATTTACTGACCAAAAAAAGAGAGTAAAAAAAATAACAACACAACTGGAAATGCTACACTTAACATTTGTGTTTGTAAAATATTTATATTTTTATATACACATGCAGACATGTACTCTACAGAAAACATACAAATAATTATGGATCTCACACAGGCAAATAGAGAAGACACATATGCACTATCTACATAGTAGACAGGCACTTTCAGAGTGGGGCTCATCTCACCCAAGCCAAATATGTAAAATCAAAAGCATCTTCAGGCCCCCTTTTACTCATCTCTTCCTCTCCACTGTCTACAGATATCTGACTAGCACAGACATAGTTTAAAGTAGACAAATCTTGACCTTGCTGCCCATCTGCACCTGCTTTACAAGCTTGTTTTCAGAAGACATTGAGTTTTCTGAAAAAATGGATACTTCAGTGGCAAAAATCTGAAACCTACTAAGATTTCAAGTGTCCCCAAAATCTTTAAACACTTCTGATAGTACAGCTGTAAACTACTCTTCCAAAAAGTCACATATACACAGACAACTCAAAGTGTTGTCCAGTTAACAAAACCTTCTGTAGCATGATGACCAGAACTGCATTAGGTGCCACTCCAGTAAACACCAGGCTCTATGATTTTAGTGTTAGTTCACCTTTGGTATCTAGTTGGTTCAAAAATACACTGTGGAGAAGGAAAAGAGGCAAAACCTAGATTTGCAGGTGGTCAAGCTGTGTATGATTAGAGGAAACTTTGTAATTTTATTCAGCTACCTGATGGATTAAGGTTTTTTTTAATTTCTACATGAAATTTTCCTCTATGTTACTATGGGGGAAAAACATTACACTTCAGAAATTTCTTAGAAAATAGGAATTATTTTTATGTCTAAGTGATAGCTCTTTATTGTTTAGAACACTTTAAATCCCTGTGTAGAAATATGTTTACACTAATTTCAGCAACTCTGATTTTCAACACCTTCTCTCTGAGCCAATGTGTTTTGCTGAAAGGTTGCTGATGGAACTGTTTACTTTCCAGCACGAAAGGCTATCCTGTTCATAAATTTCTTAGGAGATCCTTCTCATTAGTCTACAGTTCCCACACCACTTTATTTCACTCTTTTTCAACAGAATTTGGGGGGGGTTATTTGGTTAGGAGTTTTTTGTTTATTACAGAAAGTTCCCAAAGCTCTTACTTAGCTGACAATGTGATTAGGCAACCAGTTCTCCTTCAGGCTGGCTACATGGATGGATTCAAAGCTGCTTCTCCAACTGGCAATCAACAAAGGTTTTAGCAGGATTTAAGCAGTGCAGGCAAACCTTAATGGCAAGGGGATCCATTGCTTCTCCTTGAAATAAGGAGTCATGAAGAGAAAAGTTTGACCGCAATTGAGTGCAAAGACCTGAGTCATGACCAGTTTCTTCATTTCCAGCTATCAGTTTCTGTTACTAATACTTTGGTGCTCTTAGCCCTGTGACTCTAAACTTTCTTATTACTGAGGGACAATTACCTCACACAAAGCAAAAAAATAATCCTCCTTCCTGGGCTCTGAAGGGATCTGGTAAGACCTTCCCTCCCAACAAACGGCAAAAACTATCACAAGTAGCAGACAGCAGAGGACTAAACCTCTGAGTCCTGCCTACATTCACACCCAAACACTACACACCAATTCTGCCTTTTCTATGTTTTCCTACCTTGTCTGAGCTATTTTAGCTATTTATATTGTTATCGCTTTAGGACAGAGAACATCTTTCATTGCCTCCTCTATTACATGGCCTGACCTCACTTTGAGCCCATGGATGTTGTGTAATGAAAATAAATAAATGGAAAAACTCTAAAAATCTGTTTTACCTAATCACTAATGGGATTAGATTCACATTGCTCTGCGAGTCTGGAACTTATGAAAAAAGTGAATAAAACCCCTGCAGCAAAGGCACTATTTGGTCCTGGAAACTTGACTCATCTGTATATTTAGAACATACGTGAAAAATGAACGTTCAAATTTAACATAGGATGAGACATAATGCATTTACTTAACTGTCCTTTCTCACAGGATGACTGACATGAAATAAATCTCACTTCATTCAGTCATAAAAAGAACTCAAGGAAGGGAATCGTGAAGGTAAAGACAACTTTTTATAGGTCTGCTTTACAGAGCAGTTTCATAGGGAAACCTTCCTCACTGTTTTTGTTTCCCAATCTACAGATCAGGGAAATTTGTCTACCCTAGGGAATATTTTAAAAGTCTACATTTTAAAATAATACATAATACCAAATCCTTAAATTAATGGTCATATAGAAAAGAGAGAAGAAACTAATATGTAGTTAAAGTAGAATTCAGTTAAGTAAGTTCAGTGCAGAAAAGCCACGTGAAAAGTTATTTTAGGCTTCCTGAATATATACAACATCCAACAAAAAAAGCCCCAAGACTGTGTCTGTAATTCTTTTTGTCTAACAAACTAAGAAAATCAACTATGATAACCTTCAAAATAGTTCCATTCTGAGTTGACACACAGCTCTACACAATGCCACCAATATTCAAAGCAATTCTGCAGATCAGTTTCTGAAAGGTTGTTGAGAATCTCCATTGTTTTTGCTCTCTTGTCTACTGACAAAAAATAGGCTCCTTT
The DNA here is from genome assembly GCA_033558105.1 of Coccyzus lansbergi. Lineage (NCBI taxonomy): Eukaryota > Metazoa > Chordata > Aves > Cuculiformes > Coccyzidae > Coccyzus > Coccyzus lansbergi. The sequence goes on along the minus strand of JAUMJK010000121.1, from coordinate 2,180,135 downwards.
GAGCAACAATTTAATCTTTGGGAAGAGGGAGCCAGGTCTGGCAAATAGGGTGGGTGCTCAAGCACAGTGATATTGTTCTTAGATAAAATTGGTTTAAACGCAAAATGTTGTGGGCTGGTACACAATGACATCTTCTGACCAAAGGTAAGAAAATACATTTGAACATGCGTTCACTCATACTAAGTGAAGCAATCGAGTTGAGCCTTGTCTTACTGTACAGGTTAGAACATGTTCTAGAACCATCTCTGTTTGTCTCACCTCCCACTCCTGATTCTTAAGCCATAGGGTTAGTTTGGGGGGGTTTTGTGTCAGACTTCATCTGGGACCTGTTGAGACAAAAAGCCGTTCCTACGATTTCAACATTTGTGCTGTACAGACCCTAAGGATTAAGTTAAGCAATGGATTACAGAGTCAGGAGAAGAGTGTGACAGTTCTGCCTGTATGGGGGGGTATGGCTCAGAAGGTTTTAAAAGGAAACTTAGTCCCTCTTCTCCTGAAGCTGAGATATGCTCTGAACTGAAATTCTTTAGTTCATTTTGGTACTTATTTCTTATCTTCCATTTTCTATATTCAGTACCTCTTTCCCTCCAGAAAGATGTCTTTTCTCCCTCTTCTACATTGCTCTCATTCATGAAGCATTTGTGCAGTCCTCTGCATGAAGACAACATTAGCTGCAAGCCAATGGCATCCTGGCTTGTATTAGAAACCATGTGACCAGCAGGTCCAGGGAGGTTATTCTCCCTCAGTACTCTGCACTGGTGACATCGCTCCTTGAATCCTGTGTTCAGTTCTGGGTCCCTCACCACAACACGGATGTTGAGGCTCTGGAGTGAGTCCAGAGAAGAGCAGCAAAGCTGGTGAAGGGGCTGGAGAACAGGCCCTATGAGGAACGGTTGAGAGAGATGGGGTTGTTTAGCCTGGAGAAGAGGAGGCTGAGAGGAGACCTCATTGCTCTCTACAACTACCTGAAAGGAGGGACTTGGTTTAGTGTTTGATAGGAATGGTTGGACTTGATGATCTGGTGGGTCTCTTCCAACCTATGATCCTATGATATCAGAACAACCTAGAATGTGCTCTGTACCTCCACACCAGTACTGTCTCTTTCAATCTTTCTCTGCCAATAAAGGATTTTATGGAATTGCAGGTGGTTTACTTTCTGTGCAGGAGGCTAAGAGCTACGTCACGTAACTATAGCAACAACTACTGTGAAAGCTCCTGATTTTTATTGATATGCCTCACGTAACCTCATGGAAAAATTTATACAAATGGAGAAACAGAAAAATAAACATCCTGAAGGCCAAAGGAAAACATTGTGGCTACCTGCATCTTTATGCATTGTTTAAATAGTTGCCCTATGGTAATTTGCTTCTTTTACAGTATAGTGGTAACATTAAAACAACATTTTAAAATTCACCATTTAAACAGTAATTTAAGCTTCCTCAATGACAAAACAGAAGGTACGCAAGCAATCAGCTCAGAAAACACTGTAGTACATTGTTGTATTTGACAAAGATTCATCACTGGGAAACTGATGCTACACAAATGGAAAGAAGAAATAAGGTGCACACATTTTTTCATAGAGAGTAATATATATTTGCATAGGGATATGCTGAACTATTCATCACATACAGACAAGACAAAAAATGCATCTTTCAAAAAGATATTTCTCTATCTAAAGGATACACTTTTAAAAGGAGTTCCCTGTAGTCACAGCAGCTGAAAACTGTGCAAATGATACAGAGGTGCTCTGTCCCATTATTAGAAATCTATGACTTGACAGACAACTTTGACATTCCAATTCCAATAAAACAGTGTCAAGCTTGCAGCAAAATATTAATATGCTGCAGTCTGAAATGGCCTCAAGTATCCTGGAAAGCTACCAAATTGCTTGTGTTAAGCTTGAAAATACCACCTCTAAATGTGCTTCCAAGGCCATGATCCACTGGAAAAATGGGTCCTTGCTAACAACCACGATTTTATAGCCTTAACCTTTACAACATTGCTTCAGTTCTATCCAACAGCTCAAACAATATGAACCAAAAACACATGCAAAGATTTTAAGAATAACCACCAGACTGAGAACTAGTCTTGCTGAATCGTGACCTTATTGACCAAGTGCATTTGCACGGTCACAGGAATAGCCAGTTTTACAGTCAATGAATCAGATCAAAACACTTCAACCCCACTTGTCATTTGTTTCCCACTTCCAGCTTTGCTGTCATGATTTATTTCTTTAAAAAAGCCCAGTAATCCCAACCACTTTTTTTTATTGTAATAATCATACAAAATAAAATATTTAATAGCAAGGTTTAGGGAAAACTACTGAGCTGTTAATTTGGCTTTTCTGAAGCTAATACTCTTACAGGACGCATTATCTAGGCTTCTTGGAAAGGATGAAAATTATGTGTTGCTATAGAAACAGGAAGGCACATGTTTAGGTTGCTCATCCCTGAAGAGCTGCCCCACCAATATCATTAAAGCCTGCTAATAAAATTTTAATTAATAATTAGAATTAAGTGAATTTCACCTCCTGTTTGACACCAGAATCTTAGTTCAGACATTGTCAAGCTCTTTTAATGTTTCCTGCATCCAACTATTCATACAACATTAAGAATGAATTTACACACTAACAAAAAATCAACATGTGGTTAGCTACTTCAGCTACTTAAAATGACTATTCCAGCCAGGAATATATACCAGCTTCCCCATTTAAAATCTCTTGCATATAGGAATGTGCTTTAAAAAAAAAAACAAAACACCAAACAAACAAAGCCAAAACCAAACAAACAGAACCCTCAAACACAACAACAAAACCACATCAACTCTTTGTTTATTGCAAGGGTTATGCCCATTGAGAATGTGACAATTACTGCAGCACTAGAGTTATTGCTCACCAACTCCTCCAAACATGTACTGTTTCCTAGAAATAATAGTTTCCATCTTACCATGACTTACCTGCAGACAGGTCTTCCAACACAGGGGCTTAAAAAGTAAAAATGCATTTCCAGACACCCAAACAGAAAGCTGGCCAGGTTATTTGCTGGCAAAACTCCACTTGTTTCACCATTATAATAGCAGAAAATCTGGCTCCAAACATGCAGCCATTAATTATCTGTACGGTTAATTATGTCAGCATATCTATTTGTTATTATATGGGGAAATCAATAAGCAAGACTTGGTTAAAACTACTGACTAATCTATTAACCCATTCTTTATAAATAACTAGAATATAAGAGTATGCTAATAAACAGTTAACAAGCTTTGTATTCTGGATAACAAAACAGTAAAAAAATTATGAAAATACAAGAAAACCATATTGTGAACAAAAGTGGTACATAACATTTTTTAAGGAGTCCATTATAAATTATTCTTTTTAAAATTTCAATTAATTCTCATTATTGTATACAATATTTCTCTGTTTCAGGCAGGAGGACTCCAGAGGTGGATGATGACCAGAAAAAAACACACTCTCATACCTACCAATCCTGAATCTTTACTGCATAGAGATCTTGAATCACAGTATTAGAAATGCCAGTGTCAGAAAAGATGAGTGACAACAGGAGCAGTATGCTCTTCAAAGAGGACACACATATATGGTTTCATATTCAGAGATTTAGAGTAGGGGTGATTTTCCATACTCTGCTCCCAGAATATGCTAGCACTTACAAGAATATGGCAGTCTCTCTATCTGCTGGTATATTTAGGATTGAAGTTTTCTCTAAAATCCTGACACCAATCTCCCGTTGAACTGTACAAAATATTTAAGGTGTTTGTTATTTCTAAATTGAACTTGTAACACACTGATTTCCTCAAAGAGGAACAACACTCCCATTTCCTTTTCCTGACTTTGTAATTAATTTGAAGACATAATAATTGGAGGCACAACCCTCTTCCAAACCAGGATCCCACTGTGCAGGCATTATGCAGTAGCTACACATATAGATTAAGCTTCCAGCTGAAGCTGGAGATGTTTTCATCTTTCATGACAGCAATAAAGTATTTGAAAAAATCCAAAACCCTTTAGGATTCCCAAAAAGATAAGTGCACTTTGCTCACCTTGAGAATGCTTAGCACATTCAGAAATCCATTTTGAAATTCTATTTTGCTTTTAAAACAGAACATACAAGATCAGATGGATGGTGAATTAGGATGATTTATCTTATCAGATCTTAATTAATCAGGGCTTATAAGAAACTATTCAATCAGAACTTTTCCGAATAAACATTCAATTCTTGATAGAATACGTTTATTCAGAAACTTAAAGGCACTAAAATTGTTGTGATTTTTCTATCCGAAATAGTTCTATTTTTTAATTTAGACACAATTTTGATAATATCATGGAAAATTGCAATTTTTTTGAGAGAAGACAAAAAAAATTTAATCCCTTTTTTTTTAAAAAAGCTACAATATTTTCCAGTTGCTTTTGTTTTCAATGCACACGTTTCTTTCTCTAAGATATCCACTGTGGTATTTAAAAGGATTTATTTGCTTACAGCTAAACAGACGATATTTACCCACATTACAAAACTCCTGTCATACAATGCTAGTATTATTCAATCACCTTCTCTTAGGAGACATCTTATCCTAGGGACAGCATGTTGGGACAGAGTCACATGCTGTCTGGTAAGGTTTACAGAGACCATACACATATATTGGTTCTTTCTCCAACCACACCAAAAAAACCCCAAACCCTGAAAACAATCCTTATTCAGATTTATCAGCAAGGTAACACACAACTAAATCTCAGAGTATTTTGCTCAATAAGTACGTTAATTAATTCAGCATTAAAAAAAACCCCAGTGTCTCAGCATTACAGTTCCCCCGGTTCAGAAGGTTAATAGGACAGCATTTCATTCCTGTTAATTTTTAAGGGCTTGTCTGTTCCTTAAGCCTCTACGCTGGTTACCAAACCATTTTCAAATGTCCTTTCATCCAGGCATCTCTCTCCTGAGCATCAGTCACAGTTATGATTCACAAAATAAACGTTTCAGATGCAACAGTGCTCATTCTGGCTTTCAACAGAAAATTTTGGAGACAAACCACTTATGGAAAACAGAAAATGACACAGTGTTGTTTGGAGTACAGAGCCCCCAGCCTTCCTTCCTTTTAGTCACGATACTTCAGCTACTTCACATGGCTTTCACTGCCTAAAAGTCAGTGTGTGGCTCTACCGTTCTCCTTTTTTCCTCTATCTGTATCTTAAATCCATCTTCTTGTTCAGAACTTTCATGGATCCCAGACAAGAGCAACCCCAGGACATGGAAAAATCTAGGTTGGATCTCTGGAGACCACCTGCTCCAGTCCTCTGCTTGAGTGTATACCGCTATACTGTAACTCCTATGCCTTTGAACTACGGCACTGCGGAGATACACTTTGCACCAGGTATTGTAAGCAGAGAAACTGCTGGGTGCAACTGTGTAACCTGAAGCAGTTTAATGTTTGCTGATGTCAACAAAATTTCCCTTTTTTCCAAGCTTGTAAGATCTTTCTTTCCCTCCTTTTCTCCAGACGATATTCCTCATTTTATGCTGAGAAACTCAATATGAACCTGGAAAAAATGCTATGCGCTAGCCAGTTCCTAAATTCTATCACTTTCAAAGGGGGTTGTTTTTTCAGCCTTTTTTAAAATTATTATTTAAAAAATAATTATAAAGTGATAATGATTTCTTTATTATTTAAAAAAGCAGATTTTATTATTTAAAAAGCACATATGAAGCTAATTTCTGCAGATGGAATAAAATGTACCACCTAAATCTGATGAGACACTGAAGGGTTGCTATGATTTAGATGTTACGCTTTAATATTTAAATTTCCATAAGCTACAGATATGCTGATACAAGAACAAACGTCAGAAGGTTGATCTATTCTGAGCTCCATCTCAGAAGGTCAACAACACACTTTGAAATAAGGTTCTGTTTCTGTCTATTGGAATGTGACAGATTTCAGTCACTAGATTAAGAAAAGATTGCCAAAATGGAATCCGACAGTACAGCACAGCTTTCAGGCAATCATGAGGAGACACTTTACTGTCATTTCCTTTGTCCTTGGTGGAAAATGTTAAGAAATAAAAATTACTTTATTTACACACTGGCCCTCCTTGCTCTCATTTTTATTTTCAAAGTTCTCTTTTCACACAGATTTACATTTATTTACTACTTGAAATCTGTAACAGCACTGCAGCACTTAACTTAAACCAGAAAATTTACTCTGCAGTGTTACTTTTGTGTTCGCTAACATTTGGTAGACTTGGTGCACAGGGAGTTTTATAAGTTCCCTACAGCTTAAGGTGCCAGAACCATGAGGCCTGAAGGAATTTGGTTTGGGGGATGGTTATTTTTCCTTTCTTTCTTAAGGAAAGAAACCCTTTATGCTGATCCCAGTCTTAATCTTGAACAGTGAGACAACTGGGGAAAACAAGATCTACAGTGTCAGCCACTTACATGTGTTCTCACGTAGTCACCATCTGTTTTGTAGTCCCAGAAGTCAGAGCTCATTTCACAAAAAGCACTGCTGACACAGAGACCACAGAGTAAAGGACTAAGCTGCTAGCTGCTGAGCCATCAGGTTATGGCCTCAAAATGTACCGGCTAAGAAAACCACTAAAAGACAGTTCTTCAAGGTGTTTTCCTTCTCTCTCTGTTTTCCCACTTACAGGCCTCCCACTGATGATGAAACTGCTGCAGCTCACATTATAGGAATCTGCTAAACAACTGCAATTTTACAAACTTGCAAGTCCACAAATGTCTCTTACTGTATGTGCTTGCAAGAATGTTTTTATGTTGAGAGAAAGAAAAAGCCCTTAGAAACAAAGTTTACAGTCCTTGTTAAAGCAAGATATTTTTCCCTTTATTCACTACAGCAACTAATTGTCGAGCAAGTCAACTGAGAATTGGGAACCATTCTGAATGGTTGAAAGGATCGTTTCCCTGGCTCTTACAGAGGAACAATCCTAAACTTTGCCATACAGTAGGATGCAGTTTGCTTCCTCTAGCTTAATTGGCCCGTGTACATGTGCGTGGGAAGGCTCTATACCTGGCCATCCCCTAAGACTTCAGCAACACAGAGGGCTCTTCATGACCATGTTGCTCAAGCTCTGATCCAAAGAGAAAAAAATCTCTGATGACCACCCTGCTGGCACATGATCCTGACAGATGTAGTTCCAGTGAAGGACTTGGGACTGGCATTTGTGAAACACAGTAACAACAATTTGTGTCATCTCAAATGGGAAAAGGAACAAGCTCAAATGGGATAACCTGCTTGCTCCTCCATAAATACATAATATATGTATAGATTTAAATCAAAATATGGATTTAACAAACCATTATTCCTTGGTATAGCATCTTATTTACCTTAAAAGAAATTCTTCACATCTGCATTAGTTGTGACATTTCAGGTTTCTACTTGCAAATCTTATCATGTCAATTTGTTTCCCAGGATCAAGAGAGTCTGACAAGCTCTAGTCTCATGCTTGGGTTGATCATGCCAGCAGAGATGATGAAGTAGCATTTACATTCTGTAATTCCCTTCAGCAGATAGGCAGATTTCTGTTTTTTACAGAAATACACCAATTATTTTTATGCTATGTATATACATGCCTTTTTTTCTAAAGCTAGTTCTCAAGCACTTAAATCTGCTTATAAATGTAGAATGAAAATTTTCCTAGGCATGCAGTTCCTTTTCTAGCAACTACTATTTGATAGCTGAACTGTGAAGTCTTTCTTCTCTTCTCCTTCTCTAGCCTTGCGAAAAGAGCCATTCTGCTCATTGGAGGTATCACTGAATGTAAATGTTTCACTAACAAGAACCTTGTTTACCAAAAAAGTAGCCCAGCAACTTGCAGAAGTGTCAGCATGGAGGCACAAGCAGAGAATCCTGGAAAAGCCTCCGAGACTGTTCTCCTAAGTCTTACATTTTGATCACTGAACTCTCATCTCCCAAGCAGACCACAATAGGAGATAGCTCAAGCAGTCTCACTTCATTATGATCTAAGGGTCATACCAGAACAGTACTTACATACTCTTTCTCTTTTGGTAGCACCAAAAGGACCCCTGCCCTGTGTTCCCAATATCCATCAGTAGAACGTAACTGAATAACAATGGCAAAAGCTAATCATTAGTAATTCAGAATCCACCAGCATATAAATATAGTAAAAAAAAGTCACTGCACTTCACACTGCCATTCTTCTAGCTTTCATTTCTAAGATGAATCCAAGCCTTGATCTTGGAACTGCTTTGGGGGCTACAAAGTGAGGAGAACATAATCTGAGGTGACCAAGCCCAAAGACACAGGGCAACCCAAGAGTAGGCAGACAAATACAGGCACTGAAGGATTAGGAGCAGCCAGAGTAGCTTCACAATTATCCCTTCCTGGCTGGAGACAGATACTTACAGGAATAACAATGAGCAAGCGGAAGTCTAACAACATAACATCAACTAAGAGCAGCAGAGGGAGATGAGCAGGCTTTCTTCACACTGCAGGGGATAAGGGATAATTCAGAAAATAAAGACAGATTCAATTTAATATAACAAATTTAAGGGAAACCAAGAGAAAAACTGGGGTCAATCTGGCATGCACGTGGCATTCTCACTGAGACAAGATTTTTTATATTTCAGAGGTCTCCAGAAATAAGTAGCACCCAGAAGCTCGGCAGACAGCCTTGAAAAAAATGGCCTGTTCACTTCAGATCCCTAGTGGGAGCTGAGCCCTTTCAAAATAACTGGTACAGTCTCCAGCTACCAAGAAACCAGCAGCAAAAGGGGTGACTTTGCTTTCACAGCATTTTCACTGGTTCCTTCCAAGTTTTCCCTGCTCATTTGTGCATCTTCATTTAAAATACCATTCTTTTTTTTCCCAAACTGGTCATGCAATCAGCAGCAGGGAAGGAAGAGAACACAAACAAAAGTAGTTTGTAATTCAGTCTCGGAAATGCATCTGAATCTGCAGCTCCAGGGCTCTGACGCAGCAGCACCAAAAAAAGCCTGCTGTGTCCCTTGACATGCAAGGACAGTGGGGTACATTGTTTTTTGCATGTGTTCCCTGCCACTGCATTTGCCTCATGTTTCTCCTTGCTCCCCCAAGCACAGACATCATCTCATCATGACCTGTGAGTGAACTGCATTGCAGCCTGCATTGGCTGGGAACTGAGCCTGAGGTGAGGGAAATAACATCTAACAAAGCTACATCAAGAACTGACATGTACAGCTCTTGACATGCCTGGGATGCAAAGACACATTCTCTCTGTTGCAGTAAGGACCAGATGCATAATGTTGCCACAAATTCCAGAAATGCCATTTGTCTCTTCTGCATGTGTAATACCAGAGTCTAGGTTTGCTTACTTTAAAAAAAGTAATGGAGAGAGAAACAGATGTATTGGTAGCAAAATATTTTCCTGCATCTACTGCAAATCTGGTGTGTTTCAGTGACCAAAAACACAGAAAAGAAAGGATCTGGGCGAGAGAAGATAAGACTTTGCTAACAATCTAATTTTCATTTGCAAATGAAGGGAGCCCCTACTGAGAAAAAAGGCAGAGGACATAAGGATAAGATCAGAGATCGTGAAAAGGCATTCATAAAGAGCAAGAGGGAAAGGTGGGGGGAAATTAATCAGAAGCACAGACAAGATCAAACAGCAGCATACCAATAACAGCCATATTTCCTTGGGTAAAAAAGCTTCAGGATGAAGAAGCAGCACAGCACCATGCTGTGAGGAGTGCTGCTCTCCGCATCCACTGCATAGGAGAGAGTTGTTATTTCTCCATAGCAACAAGATACCTAAAAGCCAATCTGGAGACTGAAGACCAGCTTAAACCAAAACATAACATGTATTGATTTATTATCACTATTTTAAGCCTCAGCTGTGAAGTACACAGGATAGCATTTGTTTAGCCAGAGGAAGAATCTTCATGGAAAGTCCTCTTCTTCCTTTATAGCCCCCCCTGTCTCAGAACCAACCTTTGGTGTGAAGCAAACTGTGGCGTTTACACACGCTTCTTATTCTTAGGTAATGCCAAATGCATCAGGCACAAACACACCTTGAGGCAGCCTGAGGTGCTCACTGTTGAAGCCTACCGGCTGCTGCCTTTTGTAGAGAGTGCAGGAGGGCATCAACACCTTCCAACTCTTCTCACAGGAATCAGGGAGGGAGAATGTCACAGCTTTTTGCTGCAAAAAAATATGCATAAAATAATAACAATTTTTCTTAAAAAAAAAAGCAAAACTCAAACTTGCTGTTTAGCAGTTACCAGCTGAAGTCACTGTTTACAAAGGCTCAGGATACACTCATCTTGTCTCCTTGAAGTCTGCTTATAACTGCTTGGAAACAGCTCTGATCAGGTACCTGAACGACTTCAATAAAGCCATTATGCTGACTGAATTGGCAGAGCTCTGGAAACATTATAGACCTCATCTCGTCCTCGAAGGCACCAATGGAGCCTGCACAGCAAATTCCAGAATGCACCAGGATATTATTTAAGAAGCTCATCAAGTTTGGGGTGAATAGCTTGTACTGAATAGCTAAGGTTTCAGACCTGGTCTTGTTTTACCTTAGCTGCTGGTATTTCCTCATGGAAGGAGGCAATAAAAAAAGTTATCAAGTCACAGTTCCTTAACTACAAATATCACAACTAGGCTTTCATAGTTCATTATTCCAAACAGCTTAAACTGCATCTTTACATGCCAGCTCCAAACAGCAATCTTAATAAAACAAGAAACCTTCCATTACACCCTCTTCTGTTTTACTTCCCCAGCGATGTAAAGAGTTGGAGCAGAAAAGCTTATTCAGAATAATTACTGCCCAGTCAAAGTACCACTCAATTAACTTGAAGATCTGCCAATGGGAATTTTTATTCTTTGAGCAAAGAACAAGTATGCAGCAGCATTAGAGTTACCTAGAACATAGCTGAACACAACAGAGTAGCACTGTCCCTGCTCAGCTAGGAGTGCTTTAGAGATACCTAGACAGACTGTGGTAGTGCAAACAAAGCAACTCTCAAGCATTCAGAGTCTTTCAGGCCATGGCATTGTAGGCTACTGAGGACAGATCAGAGGGAAACTGTTTATGCAGCATTTAAGCAGGGAGATTTTTGTCCAGTGGAAGAACAAAAAACATACTGTGGGTTTATAGATATACAAACTAAAACTCCTAACCGGCACTGAATCCTGAAGAACTTGTGGGAATTGGGTATGACGAGGCAAAGACAGCAAATGTGGAAAGTTGTTCATTACATAAAAGCTCACAAAAAATGTGGTACGCTGTGCCAATTTTGTTTGTTTTAAAGTTTCCCTTCCACTGAAAAATGTTACTTTATTTGAATGCCCAGAGAATTGTGGGGAGGAAAGAAAAGCCTGTTTTAAGATTATCCAAAGACATATTTCAAGTATCTGTCATGAAAGCCATCTTTTGAATTTCATATTAATATTAAATATAGTTCTAGCTTAGATTCACCCATGAGTCATAAGTGAAAAAAAAAAAAAAAAAAGAAAGAAGCACTGTGCTCAGCAACTTTGCCTTGGCTCAGCACTATTATCTTACAGACTTTATCTGTACATCTGCTAAATCAAGAACTCCAGAAAAACCCGATCCACATACACTAAACAGCCATCTGTCTAACCTTTTCTTCTATGGTTAATCTATTTGAATGAATATTCTGGATTTAAAACACAGAAATTTTCAATCAGCCGAGCCTCAGTCACTGTACTTATTGGCAAAAAACAATCTTCTTTATCTTCGGTTTTCATTTCCTTGTACAACATTTTATTCAATAAGAAAACATTAATTTTTAAGCCACTGCCTCAATTTACTCTTACTTTTGAAACAAATCACTATATCTGACTAGAAAAGATTTCTAAAAGAGCTTCATAGAAAGTAAAAGAGTAATTTTCATCTGCATAGATTAGAAAGTAAAAAGAAAGGAATGAATCAGCTTGTCCTCATAAAAACACATTTGTTGACTGAAGCCTGTTTCCTATATGACTAGTTACAAATGCAGAAATCTTTTAATAAGTGGTTTCAAAGGCTGCCAGGAGTAAATCTGTGGAATGCATACAAAGTTTTTCTGTTTACTTCTGTGTAGCTTACCTACTGTACTCAAAAAGCAGGTATCAAAAGAGCTTTTTAGGAGCTTAAAAAATAAGAGCTAAAACTACCACAATGGAAAACACTTACATTTATGAATCTTGATCTCAGAGCTTGTGGTAGCCCCAGAAAATCACTGTTTCCCATGCATTAAGTTTTACCCCAGCTATGGAAAATTCTCTTGCATCACAGAATCAGAGAGATTTTCACCCCAACATCCATTCCTATGTTCTAAAGCACTTTTCTACACATAAACAGGCCTGAAGATAACACTTAACCCCTCAAATCCACTTTGAAAGGCTGTGGGAATGCAATGCAGAGAGCAGCAGGCAACTCTGCTGAGCTGCCCTGGAAGGTCTGTGTTATGCTGCTGTCAGTAGGCAGTGTGTGGCCAGTTCCACACCCTGCTATGTCCCACCATCTGCATTACAGCTGAGATGGGACAAGGACATCAATGGCAGGGCAATCTCGTAGCCAACTGGAGTGGTCAGAGGATGGTGTTCCTGCATACTCCAAGGCAAAAATATAGCACCCACCAAGGAACCCCAAAATACAGCTCAATATACACCAAAGTCCTGGTCAGATCTAAAAAAAAAAAAAAAAAAAGTCTGCAAGACTTTTCAGAGTCCTGCCTCCATCAGCATCAACTCTGTTTTATGAGGCTTCCGCCTCAGCCAGCCCCACATCTCTCCCATCACTGAGACAGGTTGGTGGCTTCACTGTGATCACACACGGCATTTCAGTGTGCCCTCTCAATGCTGATGTAACTCACACATGGGTATCCAGCACAGAACAGAAAATCACAAGGCACAGGCTGTAAGTCACAAGGGCTTAGTCATTCCATCTTAGGAAGTTTAATTATCCTGATGATGTTCTCTTAATTAAATGGTAGTTAATCTAAGTTTATATTTAAGTCCGAAATGTAAGTATATTTTCAAAACTCTTGGTGATAAAAAATCCGATGAGACAGAGAAAGGAAAGGAAAAATACCAGAGAAAGTAAGGTTGGTTAAATTTGATAAAACAACTATATTTCTAAATACAGGCAATTGTACCTCATGTGTTTCCTTGTTAGGGTTGTCCAGGTGAATTAGATTTCTAAGGGGGGAGTGGGAGGATCTCCAAAGAAAACTTGAAAAAGTGGTAAGAAGAACTGAAGAAGTAAAATTGACAGTAAAAAAACACAACCTATCAAGTCAGAGATTAGCAGAGTATCTTTGAAGAGTCCCATATTTCTCTGGCTCACAGAGAACTAGTGGTCTTGTAAAAAAGTTACTAGCAAGGTGCCATGCACACATGCCAGAAACCAGCTTGACAGAGTATTGAAGAAACTGTTTCTTGTTTCTTCAAGGTGCAAGGGAAATTCAACACAGACAGCACAGAGAGAAACTGAAAACCAGGAATTACATCTGCAAGACAGGTGACTACTAAATGCAGATATCATCACCTCAGCATCTGAATAGTGAAAAGACACTAGGTGTCCTAGTGCATACCAGGACTGCTTTCCATCCTTGTCTGCTCATCATACAGCACCTGGAATGTGAGTTCTGTCCTGTGAACTTAACGGTCCTCACTCTGCACAACAGTGAGCAAGCCCTGCATGGAAGCACACCTTCCCCTGCCTTGCAGAGGAAGCCAGGGCCACACTTGGAAGTCCCATACATAAATAGTACTGCTCTGGAAACAGCATGCAATCAAGGCTAGCTGAAAAGGTAACATAACCTGTTCACCTATTCTCACCCTCATGCCACAACACACCCACCCCAGGCCTCACATTACCCTCTCTGTGGCCAGTGGGTAGGAGCAAGAAGGCCTTCCACACTTCTCCATCACCATTCCTATTTGTTTCCTGCACGAGTCCATTAAAATTGAGAACTTTCATCCTTTATATCTGATGGATTTAGTTAGAGCCATTAGCATCAAATATTATTGTAAGGTGTGGTAAAATAAAACCACACTCCCTTCTTCCTGGCAAGCTGATTTCTACCTGAACATCTACATTCTGCAGCCAACATGCTGAACTTCTGACTCTTGACTTGCAGACAGGTAGGCTGTTCACAGACTCCTTTCCTTCTGAGTAGAGATAGGAAGACCCCATATCCGCACACACCTATCAGTAATCTGCACTAAGAGTTTTGCAAGGTAACCTCCTGCACTTTAAATTGAATGCGAGCTTTCCAATCAGAGAAGCAAATGCACCTATGAACTTTGCAAGCAATTAAATCTACTGCCCTTGCTAACTTTGGCAATTTCTTGTAAGACTTGAATGTCAAGAATTCAGTAATTACTTCTGTTGGCCTTTGTTCTGCCATAGGCTTGAGATAGAAAGTTTCACTTTCAATGTGTGTCAGAATCAGCTACCCAAAAGAGAAGTCCCTTTGAAAAGAGATTCAATAAAAACAATCATGCTCCTGCTTTTTCCTTTCAGCAGTGTATAAAAGCTGCACAAAACTAAGACTTGATCTCTGTACTCTCTGAGCTTTCTGTCAATCTTGCTTGCTATCTCCTTTATTTTCATTTTAGACAGGTTTGCATTTGCCTTCGGATTTTAAAGAAAGTATTGCTTTACATACACAGATTATTTTCAACTGGAAAACTTGTTCATTGGAGCTAGACAAAAAATAATTCTACAATATTCCATATTTTTCAACAAACCAGTCACTCCGGAACATCTTACCAACTCACAGCTGCTATGTACACGTGGAACTGTGATGAGGCCCACAGATAGTCACATGTGTGCATATAAGACAAATTATTAATTTGAGTTCAGAATTAGATGTATCTAGGGTCAAGTGAATATTTTAAAAAATAATTAGGTCTCCTAGAGGATCATTTTGAGACTCATTAAGGGGTTACAGCTTTAGGACAGGCCCCTCTGAAATCAGGAACCTTCACTGCCATTATTAACTTTTGTAATCAAAAATTAAGGGATTCCCAAAACTGTTAAGCACTACTGAGGAAAACAACCTTATGAAAGAATAAAGTAAGCCAAATACAGCTTGTAAACAGGGAACTACTTGTGATGATAATGTGAGTTATTAATACTATTATTATTTTTTTGTTTTCTTGTTATTCTCATCCTGTCAAAGCCATTAGCTTCAATTAAGGAGGCATATTTGGTCCTAGAGACCAAATTCAGTCATATTAGGTAATGACTGGAAATCTCTAAATACCTAGGAGGTTTCTCTAGGAGCTTGCACAGCGTGGTTGTACCATTAACTTGCTGGATGAACACGATGGAAGCTGCCCGAGGAGCAGCACAACAGGAGAGAAGAGGCAAGTCCCAGTATAATGGTGATGATCAATATGCTGTGGCTGTCAATGTCCCATGAGGCTTTGTATAAGAGTAAGAAATAGTGCTAAGTTTCAGATTCAAGATTGGTAGGAAAATGAAGCGATACAGTTAAAATATTTAGTTTCACATGAAGAAAAAGCAGTTGTGAGACAGAGCACACTTACTAAGCAGACACTTGTTATTGTTTATGTCCTGCAAATATTAACTAGGGATATTTCTCTGTTACTGTTCTGTGATATTTCTCAGATGTTGAACTTTTGTCAATTCAAAGACATGTTGCTTATTCAACCCTCATTTTCCTCTCCATTCCCCTGAATACACTTGCAGGACAGAGCGGAAGGTCAGACTGCATCATACCTTCAACATCCATTTTTCATGGCTGTTAGCAGCATCTATTCCATTCGATCAAGCTGACTGCATAGTGGAGGGATCAGCCCCTGTTCTTAAGCCAGCTATTTCACTTTTGACTCCTGAGTAACACCAATTGCTACTTTATCATCTGCAGATGTTAGAGCAGCACCCTCAACAGGCCTTTCAGTGTTGACCAGATTCTTCATGAAAATTGCGTGGGAAGCTATAACCTAGGCATCCAAAAGTGTGCTGCAACTCCAATTTAAAAACTAAAAGCATTTTGGAGGACACAGCTTTAATTGTTACACATTGGAGATGCAAGAAAATAATGAATATCTGAAATCCAAAATGAGCATAGAATGAGTGGGTTTCCACATGTGGGGACACCACCTTCTGGCCTTACTTAAAGTTTGCAAACAAATTTGTTATAGATTTTTAAACCTGTCTGCACAAATGCAGAGACTGCCACAAGTGGTCACCACAAAAAGACTATTTAATAATATAGTCTCAATTTTCATGGTACATTTTGTTCTTGCCACCCTACAATTTTAATAATTAAAAATCTAAGGTAATTTCAGGTACTTGTCTCAACTCCTCCTTGTTCCTCATCCCTTTGGTCCTCCTGTAACTCTGCATAAGTTTCCGAGATGAAGCAAGCTTTGCCCTGAGTTTTGGGAACTCAAGTTCAGAGCTCATTCTTGTCCTGTAGGCCGTCACCATCCTGGACTCACCACTCAGCAGCACTGGCTGTAATCCAGCCCTCCTGGAGGAGCCAGCATGTGGCTTTTGTGTTCCTATGAGCCTACAAAAGGGATAGATCCTTGTCTCAGTAGTCTTCCTGGAGAGAAATCCAGTAACAGCAGCACAAAGCCATCATAATACGTGGCTTGCTGGAACTGCCTTCTATTTGAATAAATAGAATGTTGGAACAAAGGAAAAGAAAGGGGAGTAGAAATCTGGGTTCTTTCTAAAATGTAACATTTTCAACGTGGAGAAGGGAATTATTAACTTATTTTGGAGAGTAAAAAGGCAGACCACAGTAGAATCATCAAATTTTAAAAAAAAAATATTTAAAAAATAATAAAACACATGCCACAATAATTCTGGCTTACCTCCCACAAACATAAAGCAATCTGTCATTAAGTTACCTCTCTGTGCACAGGAATTGAAGTTAAGCCCAGTTTCCCTCCTCTTTTCACACAGGATTAGGTGATAACTTAGCCAGAAACAATCAATACGAGCTCCAAAACTATTCCTTATATGGCAAATATTTTTGAAAGCTCCATTCTGTCACTGATTTTGGCATTTGTGGAGAGAATCTGTCCCATTTTTCCCTAGCACCTTTTACTTTACAGAACGCTGACTTTGAGGGAGTGCAGTTCTCCTGACATCATTACACACCCTGGAAGTCAAGGCATTATGCCAAGACCTACATCTTTGCCATTTCTGCAATTTCCCTAGTACGACAATATTAAGAAAAAAAGCCTCATAAGCAGTCCAAAATTACAGACAGCTCCCAAGTGAATAAATATTTTTAAAAAACAAGTGACAAAAATCTACTCAATAGGAGGGAAATGTAGGTAGTGACAAGCTGCAGTTCAAGTGAAGAGGAGGAAATAACAACTTTTTTCCTTGGTGC
Source organism: Coccyzus lansbergi (assembly GCA_033558105.1). Lineage (NCBI taxonomy): Eukaryota > Metazoa > Chordata > Aves > Cuculiformes > Coccyzidae > Coccyzus > Coccyzus lansbergi. The sequence continues at coordinate 2,162,778 of JAUMJK010000121.1, read as the reverse complement.
TGACTCACCACATTCTGGCTGCACATCGGATATCCTTAAAGATGTTCAAGTGTCTAGAGATGTCCCTAATGCAGTCAAGTACCTCACTACACAAAAACATTGCCTAGAACTGAGTTAAAAACCTGTGTTCTTGAGTCCATATGATGGTGGTTGATATCCTTCAGGGGTCAAGACAGCTATTAGGAGAAGAGTGGAAAATAACAGGCACTAAACAGGAATTTGTGTTTCTAACGGTAAGGGAGGTCATATCAAGACTGAGCTGCAGAAAGCGATGACTTTGTCAAACATTCTTATCCTGTCTTCCCTGGACTGATCGCCATGTTCTCCTACTAGTATTCTTCCCCTTCACCCTTAATGAGCAATCAAACACTACGCAGCAGTGAGAGGCCTGGGTAAAGGAGGCAGCAGCTGGGCAAAAGCAGGGACATCTGCCTCTTGCTACTATGTTTCAGTACTGCTCCAAGCCAGAGGCATCAACAGGCAACAGGGATCTCATGTGTTTCAAGTAAGATCTCATCTCAGGTTAGTCAGGGAAAAGACAGTCAGGAACAGCAGAGTACTCAGCTATGATGAAAATGAATAGTAAAAAATAAAATGACATCTGAGATCTCATGAATCTGATTCTTCTTTATAGTACACATGCATCTGCGGTTTTAAGTTATATGCATGAACACATATATACTCACATGCATGCTAAATTCATTCCTCAAATCTTTTACGTTTCCAGACTTAAACTTCTCACCCAGAAGAGACCAAATTTCATTGTCTTCAAGGCCAATGGCTAGGCTCATCTGCTGAAACTAACTTTTCATGATATGTCTGTTTGCTGGGAGGACAATGATTTGACTCAAACTCCCTCGGATTTGCCCTAACCAGTGAGTCTCATTATTGCCTTTGTCCAAATCAGCATGCCTCCTAAATTATGGAGTGAAGATCACTTAACAGATCCTAGAATGGAATGAAACTCGGGAGGAAAATAGGATGTCATTATCAGTTAGGTTCAGATCAGTTTCATCTTTTATGTCTTTGCTATGCTTTGCTCTCTAAGTATATGATTACCAGGATAAAGCTTATTTAATCTTCCTGGGAAAGTTTATAAATACTACAGATTGGCACATGAAGGCTTCAGAAACTAAGCAATATACAAATCTCACCTTTTCTGCCACACAACTTATTCTTCTATGTAACAGAATGACAGAATCACAGGATCAGCTAATTCCAACCCCCCTGCCATGGGCAGGGTCACCTCCCACTAGATCATGTTACCCAAGGTCCCATCCAACCTGGCCTTGAACACCTCTGTGGATGGGGCACCCACAACTTCCCTTGGCAACCTGTTCCAGTGTCTCACCACTCTCATGGTGAAGAAATTCTTCCTAATGTCTAGTCTAAATCTGCCCCTCTCCAGTTTATACCTATTGCTGCTAGTCCTACCACTACAAGCCTTTGTAAAAAGTCTCTCTCCAGCTTTCTTGTAGCACCTTCAGGTACTGGAAGGTCGCTATAAGATCTCCTCAGACCCTTCTCCTCTCCAAGCTGAACAAGCCCAACTCTCTCAGCCTGTCCTCGTATGGAAGGTGCTTCATACCTCAGATCATCTTTGTAGCCCTCCCCTGGGCCTGTATCCTTCTTACATTGAGGATTCCAGAACCAGACACAATAATCCAGATGAGGTCTCACAAGAGAGGAATAAAGGTGAGAATCACGTCCTTCAACCTGCTGGTGATGGTTCTTTGAAGTATTCCAGGATATGGTTGGCCTTCTAGGCTGCGAGCCCATGTTGTTGGCTCATGTCGAGCTTCTCATCAACCAGCACCCCCAAGTCCTTCTCTGAAGGGCAGCTCTCAATCATGTCATCCTCAAATCTGTATTGAAATCATGAATTGCCCCGACCCAGGTGTAGGGCCTTGCACGTGGCCTTACAGAACCTCATGAGTTTCACACAGCCCCACTTCTCTATCTTGTCCAGATCGCTCTGTATGACACCCCATCCTTCCAGTGTGGCAACTGCACCACTCAGATAGGTGTCATCTAATAATAGATTATCCACAGACAAGCAAATATCCAGCAATAGTCACATTACACTAGAGAACCCTCTTTACAATCAGAACCCACAGATTGACTGATAAAGAGGACCATGGACCATTATTTGAATTTTGGACAGCAGGTTTAAAGGAGAGTTTGCCATTGCAGATACGTATCGTGTGAGATTAGTAATTACAACTTGCTGGCATTGAATGGAACGATGCCAGCTAGGACGATCAATGCTTCCCACCCAGGCTCCATAAGTTTATAGGAGGGCAAGAGTTATCTTATTCACCTTCTTTCTTCACAAGACCTTTTTTGTATTACACAGGTAGAGATTTCTCTCATGGAAAACACATCAAGTAATACTGGAAATGTCAGAGTCCACAGGCAAGAACAGATTTGTCAAAATATCAGAGTAGCTTCTTCTGCCACAAAGCCGACTTGGGGATTCACCTACCTCATCTGCTACACAACCACAGGATCAGAGGTCACCATAAGCCAAAACCGAAAGTGCAGAGAAGGTAGGACACAGTCCTTACTCTGTAGCTTTTACTAGCTCTGCCGTCTACTTGCAGCCATGTAACAAGATGTAGGCTCAGAAAGGAAAGGAAGCACATGAGAATTTCCCTGCACTCTCTTTCCCTTTCATCTTTAGAAGCATATGTTAGAATGAAATAAATTCCTAACAGTTACATCCACACCACTGTTCTTACAGACCCATAGTCTATACAGGGACTGCTGCCCTCTGGCTACAAGGACCAGCAAGGCCAAGAGTTTCGGCTCCACTGCCTTCCAGGAGAGTGACCAAACCCTGGAACGGTATCTTTAGCTGTAGACAACAGCAGTATTAAACACATCTTTAAGTGCTTCTTCCTACAGCTGAAAGCATGAAGATCCTTGAAGGGAGGAGTGTTTGCAGACCATACTGTTTGCAAGCTGTCCAGGAAATAAGTCTTTCCTATAAAAAACAGTGTTCAAGCTACAAGCCAAGGCATTCAGGATCTCTCCCAAGTAATTTGATTTCATACAAATGTTATATATCTTTACCTCTCACTGACCTACATATCTAGACCTCTCATTCTACAGCTGTAGTTGTAATGGTGTTTGAACGCTGAGTGCTTTATATACATCTGAAGTATTTCAGAACATAATTAAAAGGGGGGGGGGGGTTGTAGTTCCACACCACTATTTTCAAAAACATAACACAGACCATGGTACATATTGCAACAAGAAGAAATATTTTTATCTCCAAGTAATAGGAACATACAGACAAAATTTAAGTTATCACAGTCTAAGTGATATTTTTCTTCAGTTTGTAAAACCATAGTACGAAAAATATCTATATAAAAAGGGAGGGTTGAGCCTCCGTAACATTTTCATGTATTTAAATTTGGATGATAAGAACATCCCAAGGAAAAGCTCATCCAGTAATGAAATCTGAAATGAAAAATGACCACCCAGAAGTAAAAGTAGTCATACACAATTAATGAATTCATTCAACCAGCTAATATATCAGACCAGCAAACCAGACTCTTAATCATGCAGAGAAACATTTTTCAATGCTTCTTATACTGTACTTTGCTCAAGGCCTACATTATCAATTGGTTGGTTTTTTAATTGTTAACCATTTACAATATAGTTTAATGCTATCTGAAATTTAAGTGTCATTGAAGAATACTGCTTAAGAACATATTGTTCTTTCCAGGTGTCTAATTCTGAATGAAATTAATATCAGAAGTTTTACTTTATGGGTCAAAAAAGCCTGTGAGTATTCAGCAAGTTGTTACTGCATGGATAACTTTAATTTTCCAGAAAAGATCATAGCTTTTCCCTTTGTGGGCCAGACTTGGTACAAAGAGATATTAGAGATTCAGAAAGCTATCACTGCCTGAAGCACTCATACTTTTCCATCGGGGACTCTTGGGGCCTTTGGGTTACAGATTCACAGATAACTTCTTAAAGTTTTGTTATAAGCAATTTAAAAAAAAATTTCACTTACTATTCAATGTTTTGTGCAAAAATGGACTAAATTAAAAGAAACAGTAACTCTGGAAAAGCCCAAAGCAAGAGGCTATTTAGAGAAGAAACAGCAGCTTGACTAGAAGCCGAAAAATTGAGTAAAACTTCCTTTACCCTTCAGTTGCAAGTGTCTTTTCCCCAAAAGTTCATCTACTATTCCTCAACAGTCCCCTTATCTTTCTCCAGTTTTCACAGAAGAAAATTAGGAACATCCAGATACTGCTTCTTTTGAAGTTTGCAACTGCATGCTTCAATGCAGAAGTTATGTGTGCTCTTCAGAGAAATCCATCATCAAGTTTAGGTAGAAGAGGCAAAAGCCAAGACTGTTATAGAGACTTCATTCTCTGCAAGATCCAAACAACGCTCCCACCCAAAAGTTTTGAAATCTAGAGGGTCAACGAAGGACAAAGCTGTATGATACTTTCTGGCATTCTTGTTTCTACCACACTCCTTTGTGCTGAAATCACATTTATTGTTTTTCTTTTTTCCCTTTGGATACAATTTCGACACACATGACCTAAACTAGCACCAGCTGAACTGATTCTCCAGGCCTTTTCCAACAGCAGGGTCTAGCTAGTGCCAATTTCTAGTGCCAGCTTGGTAATGGAAGGTCACACAAACTCCTCTCTTCCAGATTTCTACTTTCTCAAAGAGGGCAGTAGGGACAGCCCCTACAAGGTGACTCATTACCAAAAGCCTGCATTCAATTACAATTATTGCAGCTTCCTGAGTGAACTTATTAATCGAAGTCTCTGCACAGCAAGATCTTTAATTTGACATAAACTCTTTCAAGTCACCTCCAAGCCTCAGAATAAAACCAATTTTCCTTCTCCCAAGCAGTTTCAACAATAACCTTCCTTGCATGCAACAAATGCCCATGTACTCTCATTTGTAAATGATACAGCATTTCTGAGCCAAATTTTCAAAAGGTAGTTTCCACCTGCATAGATACACTGCTCAAGGCTTAGCAGTGTCCATACTTCCCCAACATTTAACAGTATTGCAGATCCACACCTATAAATTCAAACATGAACTAAGACTGTACTGTGTTAGTCCGTGTGCAAATACAGGAAAATAAATGCATGTTCCCTGTCCCAAGAAGCCCACAAATAAGAACTCAGTTGCAAAGAGGACATATCCATACCTGAGCATAAAATTGTGTGTAGCAGATACATGCAAGGGCACATGTATTTCAGCACCAAGTGAGGAAAATCACGTCCTAATACAGCAACACAGTGCTTTTTTAAAGTCTAACCTGTGATATTACTACTGCGGATTTGGGTCTTCAGACAGACATACAGATTTTGAAAAATAAATTTTCCCAGGTATCTAAAACAGGTAAGTTAACTGACCTACAGCAAAACCCAGACATTAACTATACATATTCAATAGCAGCAAGGAAATTTAGCACATCCTGAAGAAACCCCTGACACTCATCAATTAAGACAAAGAACAAAAATAGCTTTCTCCTTTTCTAATCCAAACTTCTCCTGCGAGGATGGTGAATGGCAGTTTGAAGCACTGTGTCTGGCTCCTGTTAGCTCTGTTTGTCCTGCAAAACAGCAGGGCAAGTAGGCAGGTAAGCAGGAGGAGTTCATTAAAGCACTGAATTTGCTCAAAAAAAGACCCAACATTCTCAATTCATCTAGCTCCATACTAGAACAATAGGAATTAAAAGTGAAATATGATTGGGGTGAGGGAGGGAAACCCTCAACAATGATTATTTAAAAAACATTATATGTTAGGCAAGTGAATAAATTTGCAGCTCCAGTAGAATTTGCCCTCTATATTTTGACCCTAGAGATGGTTGCACAGTTGCAGACAGACTGCTCTCCAAGTAATAAATAGAGACAGTGACCTGCCCTTACCCTCGGTGCAGCTGTTCTTATACTCAAGGCATTCTGGAGCAAATCTACCTACATTTGCCTCAGAGCTCACCACAGAATTTTTAGCTTAGGCACAGCAAAAAACATCAGTTATAAAGGTACCCTCAGGACATGGTGACTTTGCTCTGAGGACAACTCTACCTCTTGTAGCCACACAATGCTGTTTGTTCCTTAGACAAGCTGCCTCCTTTAGGCAATACACCTAAGAGTGACACGCGACACCAGAAACACTGATTTGCAAGTGTTGCTTTGCCCCAAGAAGAATCAGAGCCTCAAGGAAGATCAGAGATACAGTTTGTATTTTCCAGCTAGCATATTAATTTTGCAGGTCCCGTCAGGTTATCAGCAAGGCTCAGGATCTATTGCTTATGCTATATTGTGGGGCTAGGCTTCCACTCTCTTCTGACAATTCTACCTTCCCACCCCATTATGAAGGACATGGCCATCTCAGTGAACACAGTCAGTCACCACATAAAAGAGCTGGAAAAGCAGCAAATAAGTGAAAGGCACAGGTTTTATCTATAACTTGATCTGAAAATGAGAAACATGGTTTTTTATTCATGGTATTCCTGCTGAACTACTAGTAGCTAACACAGACCAATCTGATCCTCTTTCCTTACCTCAGTTTCCCCACTGCTCAAATGTGTGTGTATATGTAAGAGTTAAAAACACTGTTGAAGTATAAACTGGTTTTGGACACACCTAGTGTGAAAATACAGTGTTCCACCTCTGTACCACAATCACATCGATCAAGTAAACTTAGAAGCTACATGTTCTGGGAAGGCTTTGGGTCAAAATACATGTGGGATTTTCAGAGACATGACAAAATTTTGATTTTTTTTCTCTCTTAGCTTTTTGGCTGGAAAGACTTCTGGAACACAGAAAGACAGGAGTTTCCTTTTGAACAGCACAGAGTCAGATCAAACCACACAGCTCCTTTTGCACAGCTCCAGGCCAAAAAAGTTCCTGTGAAAACCTTACTTAATCAGATTAGAAGTTTGGAGTCAATGAATATATATCCCTTTCCTTGAAGTCCCCAGAAGAGATTGTGTATCACTAACTCCATTTTTCAGATGAAAAAGGGAGGAACACATGACAGAAGTCACTTGCTACATGTCAACTTAAATACCAGCGACACCTCCGGGAACAGGATCTACTTCTCCCATACCTAAGTCAAGTATTTATCCAAGTGGTAGTGTTCTTTCATAATTCCACTGCTGCCTCACGCACCATCACTCTTACTTCTTTTGGTTGCTGGTGCCTCAAACCTTAACAGAGCTGCCGCGTGTGCCCAGGTGCAGGCAGGGGGTCTGTGGGGCAGCCACTGTGAAACAAGGCCAGCCAGTTCCTCAGCTGCCCCTCCACCAGGCACTGCCCAGCCAGCAGCAGGGTTGGGGGCATGGCTGAGAAAATCCACTCCAGAAAGGGCAAAATTCCACACAGGCGGCAAAGAGTGAGGGGGAAGAGTGTGAGGAACAGCCCTGCCAGCAGCCAGGCCAGAAGGGAAGAGGGGCAGGGGGAGCTAAGGCTGCCAGAGCAGTGATCCCCTCTCACGCTGCCTAGGAAAGTGTGAGGAGGACAGAGAGCACAGAGGGACTGTCATAGATTCACAGAATCACCAGGTTGGAAGAGACTCACTGGATCATTGAGTCCAACCATTCCCAGCAATCTCTAAACCATGCCCCTCAGCACCTCATCCACACATGCCTTAAACACCTCCAGGGAAGGTGAATCAACCACCTCCCTGGGCAGTTCATTCCATTGCCTAATGACCCTTTCCTAATGACCCTTTCAGTGAAGGCTTTTTTCCTTATGTCAAGCCTGAACCTCCCCTGGTAGAGGTTCAGGCCATTCCCTCTTGTCCTGTCCCCTGTCACTAGGGAGAAGAGACCAGCTCCCTCCTCTCTACAACCTCCCTTCAGGTACTTGTAGAGAGCAATAAGGTCTCCTCTCAGCCTCCTCTTCTCCAGGCTAAACAACCCAGTCATGGCTGGCCACAGCCCAACGACCATTGCCTTCCCTATTCAGGCAGAGGAGTTGGGGAGAAAGGGTGGGGGGAGGTGGTTTATTTTTTGTCTTTGTTTCTCACCATTCAACTCCATTTTAAATAGCAACAAACTGCATTAATTTTCCCTAAGCCAAGTCTGCTTTGCCCATGACAGTAAGGGGCAAGTGATCTTTCTTGTCTTTATCTCAACTCATGAGCTCTTCTTATTTTCTTCCCCAACCCTGTTGAATAGGGGCAGGCAGAGAGTGGCGGGGGAGGGGCAGCTGGCAGCCAGCCAAAGTCAACCCACCACATCAAGTCAGCCTGGTTTGCAGGCATACATTTCAGGATTAAAGAAAAACACAAAAATCTCCCACCTCTCTCAAAGACAGTCCGTTCTATATTGGGCCTAAAAAGTTCAGTGGCTGAAGTCCCTGGCTAGCTTTGCTTCCTGTGTACGAGAACCACCAGGCCAAGGATATGATCTTAATTTTATAGCTCCACTTACACCCATCTAGAAATAAGCCAGAATTACTCATAGTCTGAAGAGACATTGAGTATTGTTACAGAATCACTGACTTTCCCACCAGACTTTCTACTATCCTATTGTCAAATACTGCAGTTCATTTCTCCCCACCAGCCTCCAGCAAGCAGAAAATAAATTCCAGAGCAAGGTACTGTAAAACACTACACACAATCAGACTAGCGATACCTACGCCAAACATGATTTCATAATGAAGAAAGCAAGCCATTTTCCCAGCTTATTAGTTTGGTACAAATTGGTTTTTCATTCAGTTATGCTGAAAAAACACAAGGAAATAAAGAAAAGCAAGAGTTCTCAAAAATTAATTAAAATAAATTAGTTCCTAATGGAACTAATATATTAGTTATATTTTCCTCTGTATTTAAAAACATCATTAAATGCTAACAGCAAAAAGATGGGCCCAGCTACCTTTTGCTTGCAAGCTTTCCGTTTTATATTTACTTCAAGGAATATAGCACAGTTCATCAGGTACTAGACAGGCCAGTAACCTACAGCGTAGGATGAGATGGGAAAGGTGGACTGTAGTGTTATAAGCTCTTAAGATGAGCAGCTGCAAGCATTTGTGACTTTCTCCCACCGTATGCCTAATGAATGAGTTCCTGGCTCAGTTTGCTCTGCCCACCTGAGCTGGCTCACAAGTGTGTAGTGAACAGACTGAATTATCCTGAAATCCTGGCTCCCATGATCAGCAGGATGGATGGAAAGGCCAAACGACCTAGTCTGTATTGAATGATACTGGCAAGCTTTCTTTGACAAAACGAGGTTAGCAAGGAAAAAAAAAAAGAAAAAAAAAAAAAATCACTAGACTTTTTTGTAGAAGGGAAAATTCACGATAGTGTATTCTTACCTAAAGATGTCCCTTTGAAACACTAATTAAATTACACTGATTATGGAATGTGATCAAAAGCTCCCTGAAGTTTCTTACAAGTGCTGCTGAAAATATTTACACTATATTGATCACAATGTAAGCTAGGATTTTTTTAAAAAAAAAAATTGAGTGACATGGCTGTTCATTAGTTATCCAAGGCATACTATGCTTTATTTACAGAAGCAGATCTTCACTGTAGGAAAATACAGAAGGTAGAAATGCAAATTATTTAGCTGTTTTTTATTCTAAAAGACAACTCACAACTAAACTGCAATCTTAAAAAAAAGAAAGGGGCTAAGGACAACCTGAGCTTACAATTTTTATGCCAGTGACCAATGTTTAGCTTACTTTCCTTATAAATATGATATCAAAGTGATAGTATCCAAGGATTTTTAAGTACTTTGCTAGATGGTACTTCATCATAGTTCTAACTAAACAAGACAAAATATTAAACACAAAATATTCTGCAAGGACGGGATATAAAAGTAAGGGAAAGTTTAAGGGTATCTCTTCCCCATCTCATACAACCACACGTGTGCCCTGCAGAGCAGCACAAGGCAGGAATGGACAAATGAGCACCAGCACAGGCATGTGCATTCACACAACATTAAGCAGTCCCCAGGGAGATATCTACCTAGTTCCAAAGCAGGAGAACTGGGATTCCCAGTACATCTCAGCAGGGCTCATTGAGGCTCATTAACTTCCAGAGATAGCTTCAGAAATAGCATTGAGCATTCCATGACCATGCTGTGTTACATGGTGAGACACACTGATACCAATTCAGCTACAATCAGCAGTGGAGGTTGCTTGCTTCCTGCTAAGCAATTTTTTCCCAGTGTCAAAAAAAAGGCTTTTGGGCCAAAGTTACTATTTTTCTGCTGTTTAGATGGCATCAACATGCACTGCTACTTATAAGGACTTTGTCACATTGCTAATTAAGATTAACACAGTTTATATCAGCACAAAATCTGACAGGAGGTGCTTTCCAGGTTTTTCTCTGAAATTTCAGAGAAACCAAAGAAGTGTAGAAATGCAAGTAACATAATAATAAAAAGAGACTTGGACTGTTTCCTGTCACAAGAATGACCTGAAGAGATCCTTCGCAAGTTTCCTCTAAACACTCACAGAGTGAAAGGAAAAGAATAAAGCCATGCTTCATCTTTGACACACTCAGAGAAAGACATCAGCACTCATCTGCATAAATCACTGAGAAAGCAAATGGGTGACAGAAGCAAGCTTAAAAAGCACATAAGAACAGCTAGTAGAGTGGAAAGAAAAAGAGCGATTGTTCGCCACATGGACAACACCATAACATAAGACCTCCAGCAAGGCTAATGCCTTCAAAATGGCTGCAGCTTCAAAACACTTTGCCTTCCATGAATCCCTAAGCAAAGTAGTTACTTATAGTCTTCTTTCACTGAAATAAAATTTAGCACTTTTCCCGTGATTGTTTCACAAAAGAAAAAAACCAACTAACACTAATCGTGTGACAGTATTGAAACTTGTTTCCCCCATCACAGAGCTTCTTTTTTGGCCTGGACATGCACACACTCTCCTGGGTGGAAAATTGCTTGGGTGGCCAGGCCCAAAGAGTTGTGGTAAATGGAGTTAAATCCAGCTGGAGGCTAGTGACAAGTGGGGTTCCCCAGGGCTCAGTGCTGGGTCCAGCCCTGTTCAATCTCTTCATCAATGACCTGGATGAAGGCATTGAGTGCACCCTTAGCAGGTTTGCAGATGACACTAAGCTGGGTGGAAGTGTTGATCTGCTGGAGGGTAGGGAGGCTCTGCAAAGGGATCTGAACAGGCTGGACTGCTGGGCAGAGAACAACGGCATGAGGTTTAACAAGGCCAAATGCCAGGTCCTGCACTTGGGGCACAACAACCCTATGCAGAGCTACAGACTAGGAGAAGTCTGTCTAGAAAGCTGCCTGGAGGAGAAGGACCTGGGGGTGTTGGTTGACAGCCGACTGAACATGAGCCAGCAGTGTGCCCAGGTGGCCCAGAAGACCATTGGCATCTTGGCTTGTATCAGAAACGGTGTGACCAGCAGGTCCAGGGAAGATATTCTCCCTCTGTACTCAGCACTGGTGAGACCATACCTCAGATACTGTGTTCGGTTCTGGGCCCATCGCTACAAGGATGTTGAGGCTTGGAGTGTGTCCAGAGAAGAGCAACGAAGCTGGTGAAGGGGCTGGAGAACAGGCCTTGTGAGGAGCTGCAGTTGTTTAGCCTAGAGAAGAGGAAGCTGAGTGGAGACCTCCTTACCCTCTACAACTACCTGAAAGGAAGTTGTAGAGGGAACGGCCTCAAGCTCCACCAGGGGATGTTTAGGCTGAACATTAGGAAGAAATTTTTCACAGAAAGGGTCATTGGGTACTGGAACAGGTTGCCCAGGGAGGTGGTTGAGTCACCTTCCCTGGAGGTTTTAAAAGATGGATAAACAAGGTGCTTAGGGACATGGTTTAAGGGCAGATAGGAATGGTTGGACTCGATGATCCAAGAGGTCTATTTCCAACCTGCTGATTCTATGATTCTACACAAGAGGACAAAAACAGGCCCCACAAGTGAAGGGGAAGACTGTTCATTTACCAGTCTGTACTACTACATCCCCTGACCTAGTTTATTACTAAAAATAGTCTCTCCTAGGTCACTGCTGCAAACTGAATTGTGCTGCTTCATTGCCCACTGCAATCTCACAGAAACTGCATGCTGCCTACACACAGAACACTAAGTAGGTTAACTTATTCACTGCCAGGGATACAGCCAGTTTTCTCACGCGGACAGAAAGAAAGACAAAAATCATTTGGCCTAAAATGTTTTAAATATTTCTGCAATGCAGTTTAATCCAAACCCAATTATTTATATCACATTGTAAATATAAACATAAATCCTTGGCTTCCCATTTGGTCATATTTACAATATGTTTTGCAATATTTTTCTTGCAAAATAAGTTTTCAGATTAAGTCAATGTTACAAGTGATTGAACAGCAGCTCCAATGACCTTAAACGACCAATAACCCTAACAGGAACAACAGATATAGAATATATTATGTCCTTGCTGGTTTATTTGAGCTAGACAGAATTAGTTTAGCATCACCATGTTTCCGTGGGTATTATTGCATCTTCATATCATTACTTCAACAGCTGCCCAGTCTTAATCAAACACACTAAAAACCAAACTCAAAGATCAAAGACAACTGACATTTCATGTCAGCTTTTTGCTTAACCACTGCAAATTCTACTGGGAATTTCTTAGTATGCAGCAGATGTGCAAAGAGCTGAACCTTTCAAATGATTTATGGCTTCATTAACATATCTTTAGTGATATTTAGTTACAAAATCAAGTTTCTCACTTGTTGCTTTTCTAAAGATAACATCTGCCAAATGTGGGTATCTTGTCAGAGAGAAAATCGAACATCTTCAGAGGACAACAATCTCAGTTCTGCCTGTGTTTCAGTTGGTGTCATTTACTCACCTGGCAGAGGCACTGTGGGTCACAACTGGTGTAAGAAGCCCATGTCCTCCACAGCTGATAAAGATGAGCTGAAATACATGTGACCCATCACTACAAGGAGAATCCTACAGCCCCTTCTCAAGGATATACGAAGGCTCACAGAAGAAGGAGGGAAACAGCCTTGCCAGCCAAGGTGCAATTTCTCTTTCTTTGAAGAGTCACAGAATACACACGGCAAAGGCTGGGTCTGCATTTCTGGTAATCCTGAGCTCCAGTTTTTCAACACCTTGCTAGGGCTTGACTGTGGATTTAAAAAAGAGGGATACTATTTTCTTATTCCTAGCGAGTAGGTCAAGGTGTAGTTGGTCTATTGAATTATATTTTTCAAAGGTATATTGCCCAATCTGGTATCATCAAGTCATAGGGTACAGGTGACATATCAGATGCCTGGCACATGTATGTGGACAGTTGATCTTAAACGTACATCTTCTGTCCTGAAAGGTTTGTGTCAAGTCAGACTATGTTTATCTATTTGCCTTAAACATTTTGTCGGAGGACTACCCACTTGTGGTATCAGCTTGTCTGTCGTGTCACGGTTCAGCAGGAGGCAGTGCAGGAGTAGGCACAGCTCTCCCTCGATGGGGCGAAGTCAAGGCCCAGAGCTGGCTTTAGCAGGGGGAGGGGATGACACCATTACTGCTGCCCTTGCCACCCCCCCACCTGCTCACTTCCAGAGCCTGCTAAAACAGACTCAGGAATATAAGGACTCAGAGGGAGTATTCAGGGATCACCTCCATGGTGGCACTCACTCACACACTTGGATCAGAACAGACTGGACCACACGACCTGGACTCTGTGTTCCTGAGATCGTCTGCTGCCTTCAATGTGGTGATTTCTTTCTCTCTCTTCTCTTTTGTTCTCTTCCCTTCCCCCCCACCCCACCCCCCCACCCAAATTACCTTGTGGCATGCGGGTTGGGTTGGATCCTAAGGACTTGGGTGGTTTTGGGGGATTCATTTCAGTAACTTTTGGTGGTTGCACACCCACATGCCTTTGTCATGCGCCCCGGTATCTTGGTGTTTTAGGTTTGCTTGAACCAGAAATAAATACTGTTTTGATATTTACCCTGGGAGTGACCTTATTGGCCTCTGGATTGCCACACAAACAAACAAATCCACTTTACCCCCACCATCAAGGCCGGACACGAGTGTGGCTCATGGGTCCAGGTTGTAACAGCCTGTTAGTAACCAGAATGCAAGAGAGATGAGTATTAAGCTATTTACAGAATCAAAACATGGAGTCTTCATTCTCGTCATAATGAGAATAAGTACATTTCACATTTTTATCCTGAGTAACTAATGAGTCCTCTCAACATGATGTTCTTTTAGACCTTGAGTTTCTCTGAGATGTTATAGCAGTAACTGCCTTTTTATTTCTTATAGATTGAAAAAGAGAGTTAGTTTGGGACACTTTTAATGTAGTCACCACCCTTCAAAGATACATTACTTCAATCTTGTTTTGAATTCTCCCAGTAATATTTCTGCTGTATAACACTTTCTTGTAGATATGCCACTTAAAGAAATAAGGTTTTTCTCAAAGAGATATGATCAAAATACTCCAAGGTCATATGACAGACTATTCAACAGGTCAGGTAACTAACAAGAATGACAGCTAAGTTTAGTACTGTTGGTAAAAGCCCATGATATTTTTTAATATGTTAAAAATACCTTAGAACCATCAGATAGAAAGGAGATTTACACAAGATGGGTCCCAGTTAATGATTATCTTTTGTAATTTTTGTGGCATGGGGCTAAAGTTTGTTCAGCTGCCGGGTTAAATAATAGTGCAATTTATTACTTTTGAATGGGGAAATTGGAACTTAATTAAATTTAGACATTTCAAGCCAGTGGTTTAGATATACTGCCAATAATTGGGAGGAGAATGGGAGGAGTTGACCAATGGGTGAATCTGGCAGGTAATTTTCGGTGTGAAGGCACTAGACACTCCTAAAGCTACCAATGGACCATGTGCAGAAGGTACAAAGAATGACTTTGCATTTTTTATAATTACATGTAAATTTATGATGAATAATTTATGGCTTTGTGTAACTTTGTGTATAAATGGAGGCAACAAATCACTTAAGTTGTGCTTGATCTGAGGAAAACCCTCAAGCAGAAAGGATTTGCACAAGCCAGAATAAAACAATGTCTCTCTCAGCAATGGAGTTATTGGCTTTTTGCATACCAGGTAATGAATCCACATTTTGGATAACAGTTTTAGCAAGATAAATAATGACAGTACTCAAGCAGTGATGCTCAAGACAATGATAGCACATGAAACTTTTCTACAATCATAGCACATGGAACTAAGAGATCATTTGCCTAAGTATTTAACTGCCCAATTAATAGGATGGTCAGCAGTGTGGAAGCATCTCAACCTTTTTTACTATAGTTACTATCACACTTTGCAAGTCAAAATTTAGTGTAAGTTTGCAAAGTAACTGAGTATTTGCCAAAACAAAAAGTGCAGCAATGGTTTATGTCTTCCAAAGTCTTAGAAGACCTAGCTAAACTGTTCTTCATGGATCATTAAGACAAAATCTGTGCAGCTTTCCAAGTGCCTGGTGCTGCTAATAAGGATTTTAAAGTGCCCTGGAAATGCACATGATTCACTGCTACTGAATTTTTGGGGAAAGACCAGGAAATATATAATTCACTTTGGGCTAAAGGTCAAAGACAAAATTAAACTAAATAAGGTTTTTTAAAACATATTTCAGTCCCAAAACATGCCACTTACCATTTAAAACCTCAACTACTTCATCATTTACTAGGTTCTCTATGTCACTATCCTTTGACTGTGGGGAGCTACAGAATCAAGTCTTTTGTATTTCAGCATCTAAGAAAATTTAGGACTGTTACCATTTGTTAAGCCCACACCACTCAGAGGTACTAATTAAATGAACTGCTACATCTTAACTTCTATCACAGCAAATTATAAATTACAGAAATATTTGCACAAAGACAAAAGATGTACTTTGAGACCTGAACAAGTACTCTGAGTAGCTGACATGGCATGCGGGTAACCTAGTGCAAGAAGACATTTTTACACTCACGCTCCATGGTGCCTTTCCATCCTTGGTCACTTTTTTAATTGTTGAACACCTAAGTTCACCTGCCTGAATGCCCATGTAAAGCCAAGCAAAGGTCACTGCAGCACTTGGATATTCTGCAGTTCAATCAACAACTGAGTTGTAAAGCTGGTTTTGAAACAGAGATCGAGGCTGGGAAGAACAGAAGCTGCTCCTTGTGGCCGAAAAGCCTTACCACCTCCTTTTCCAGGAAAGAAAAATCCTGGAGGTTGAGAACCCCCTGGAACTAACACTTCTCAGAAGGCTGCATGAGGCTGTCAACTCATATTCACACTTGGTGAAAAAAGAATTAGCTGCCATCTCACCCTCCATTTTCAACACCTGCAAACAAATGCTAAACCAGCAGGATACCTCCTTCTGTTGCCAGTGTTTTGCCTCATGTTCTCTCTCTCTTTCTCCAGAAACACTGCTTCAGTGAAAAGACCCCTTGGAAACCCTCACATTTCCTAACACCTATGAGAATACTTGTAAAGTAGCTGTATGATATAAGTGCCAAATCATCGTTACAAATCCATCTCATTTGCCTTAGTTTTGAGCAGCTGCAAAATTAAAAATAGCTGTCACAGGCAAACAAGAACTGAAGATGAGAATGTTTGTTCATTTATTTCAGGCTGATAATGGTGTCACTGTTGACATGTTTGGGCTCTGAAAAGAGCTCTAATGAGGAAATGGACAAAATTATAACGGCAGAATAAGGAACACTCTAAAATAGGAATGGGAAAATTATCCCCTTTTAAATTTACATAGAAAAACTGACTAGCCATGACAAAATAATTTGCTTACTTAGCTCTTTAGGATGAATTCCTTGTTAACTATGAGCAGAGCAATCATTTAAAGTAGCATTTTCAGCTCTTAAAAATCTGTTCCCCACCCTGACCAAATGAGACTATTTTATCAGATATGAAAACTATATGCCATCACTGCCTCCTCATGACTTGAGAAAGACATGGTCAATAAGAAATGAACAGTATTACTGCAGAATTTTATCTCCTGCTTTGGTTACTTCCTGACAAAGACTGACATTTACGAGATATTTTCAGTTCACAGAAAAAGAGCCTTCTGCAAGAGTAAGAAATGACATTTTATCCAGTGTAGAAGCCGTATTACTTATATACCACGTGTATTTTTTGCTGTTATGTTGTCTATAAAACCACTATAACATAATTCTAATTTTGCAAGCCAATCATGGCATGGGGAGTGTGCACAAAGACCGCTGTGGAATTCACTTGCTTCATTCACAAAACACTAGTGGTTGCTATGCAGTTATATGTTGTAAGGGAGCTGTTTGGGAAGAAGAACGTTTTGTTTCCATTAGGTGAATCCCTGTGCATTAGTCACATATTTGTAAGATTTCCTCTATTACTAATCAGCCATGTTGTCAAACCTTAAGGCTGCAAGCCAGTTTTCTTAAGCCCTCAGCATGGTAAAGAGTCATCAGTGCACTGAAATTTCCAAATTATTTCTGGGCTACAGCTTCTCATCAACAGCAAGAGATACTTTTGAAAGGTATTCTGAAAGGTCCACTGAAAGGTGACCTGACATCCAGGAACAGAAAACAGCCAACTTAGAATCATCTGCATCCAACCATTTTTGCGTAAACATTCTTCTAAAATATCCAGAATTAAACGTTGGTAAACAGAAAAATAGCAGGCATAGTTTAAGTTGCTCCATGCATTCGCAGGTACATTTGATGATCTTATGAAGTGTTATGACCTAGCAAACATTGAGACACAGCTGAGGAATGACCCTTGACAATATGCCACTTCAAACTGGATCCCTCTCAGGTCTGCTTAGAGTCCAGACACAGATATGGTTATGGATTGTGGAGGGGAAATTCTCTTGCTGACCAGCAGCCAATGATGGTAATTATCAGGGCTGTACTAACCCCTGAGGCTACGCCCTCCATGAAGGCAGCAAATCCAGTGAGGGTTTGCACTCAGGCTCAATCTAAATGGAAACCATAAGTATAAATCCTAAATATGAAACTACACTGTTTTTTTGGACATCACTACATCCCAGGATAATGCAGGAACACTTATGGACCATAGCATAACACAGAATAAAAATAATACTTGCCACTGAAGTTGTTTCTAAGTCACTTCTGAGAGGACTTTCTGACTACTGTAAGACATCTCATCTTTTTAGTTTCATTATCGCAGTTAAATATTGCATTTGAAGAGCAGAAATTCTTCTAAACCATGTCAGAAATAAGCAGTATTATCAATAAAATCCATATAGTGTGCATCCAGAGTTGATGGAGAACCTTGGTTTAAGGTAAGTCCTTTAAGGTACTAGACTTCTGGTGTAGTTTGTGTCATTCATTCATTAGATACATTTGGGTATGGCTGTCCCAGAAGCAAGAAACTATATAAAAATAAATTTTAAGTGGTTTATGGAGAATAACCAAGCTTTGTACACACTGCAAGAGCTCCTCTTTCTCAGGATTATAAAATGCATGCTAGAAGTCTTGCTATGTCACTTCAATTATTTGTCTTGAATCTGGCAAAGATACACAAAGCATCTGCCTTTGGTAAATTACATATTCCACCTCTCCACACAGAAGATTAACATCAAGTTTTCACATATTTCAGACAGAAAGCCAGTACATTTCCCTCTTCTTGGTCATCTTTATGATGACATATTAAAGACAGAAGGCAGAGCAAATTTGGCGGAGTACTTCCCAGAGAAATATCTTGGTGATTTATCGGGGAAGCGAAGCACCTATTGCACGTTTTACAAACCTGCTTACCCCTTTTCTCCTTTGTTGCCGCTGTTCTGGACCAACCCATTGATGAAGACAGAAGATTTGCACATACTGGAAGATGAAATCTTTTACTTGTTTAAAGACCACTGCTCCTTTTGTGCAATGCACCTTGCGGTACTCTGAAGAAACATCCACTACTCTAAATTATTACAGACAGCATCCTCTTTCTATTGAGCACTGATTTGCACAAGACAGACAGTTGCTCCAGTTTGATTACCATGAAGAGCAGCACCAATGCATGAAAAAAAGAAGCTGAGACTACCCTTAAGATGACTTTGTTTATCTAAACTACAACACAACTAAATATTCTATGCAAAGTGCCAGTTTAAGTCTAGAAAAGAAACCGCGAATGACCCTAAACAGTAAGAAATGCTCAACTTTAAAAAGGCATCCCGGCAATGCTAATATAAAACCAAAGTCATTCTGGGAAAACACAAATAATGACACTGAGAAAATGACACCCAATTCATGAGGGTAAGATCAGATGAGTTTCAAAGGAATGCTCCATTACTATTACCCTCACAAAAGTATTAGAGAAATTCATTGTTTAATATCCAGATCAAACGCTCAGATTTACTTTCACTTAAATAATTAAATGGGTCATCTTATGTTCTCTGTAAAGACAATAACTTGCCTTAATCAGAACCTCAGACTGGTTCATAGTAACCTGCAGAGAAATCTGCTGCCCCTGTTCAGAAACGATCCAACTTAGATCAATTCATTTGTCACTGAATGGTTTCTCACAAACACCAGTATGAACTTCCCTGTTGCTCTGACTGTACAAAATACCCTGTATAATGCATCTGAACTTTTAACCAGTGAATCACAACTGGCATGACTTGGAAGATCATCAAATACAGTTACCCTGAAGATGTTTTGGTAAGCAGAGTGGCTAAGTATAATGGCACTGAGATTAAAGAATGTAGAGAGGCTGAAGTTATTTAGCAGTTCCCTTGGAACCCAGCATGAAGAAAGGTATCAAGAATCTCTCTTACTTTGAGGATCCCACAGACCCTTCTGATAAGGAGTAATGAGTGACAACTGAAAGCTATTTTACCCTCTTCTTTAAACAGCTACGAACTGGTGGAATTTCAGAAACAGACTAAGAAATATTTAGAAGTACTTACAACTATATTCTAGACTAGCTGCCACTGCCTGGCCTTCTATTAAAAGGGGAATGAATATGAGTTTTATTTAAGTATTAATATTTTAAATTATTGTAATATGAAGAGATAAAAACCCTAAGCTATTGCCTTCTAGTTCTGGAGCATGAATGAAAAGACAAATAACATCCAACCATTATTCTCCTAGATCTGTTTTCACATCTTGGTACACATACAGATATGCCAAATCTGGGTCAATACATCACAGACATCTACAGAGTGATCCAGTTGCTTCCTCTAAGGGCTAAAGTAATCATTTCCTGGGTATGCCTGGGTTTGACATTAGAATTAGCATAAACAGTTTACAGTTATGCAATGAAGAGGCTGCAATCTGGACAGAAAGTAAGAAGAAACTGAGGAGTCTTACTATATAACTATCCTGCATCGCCAGAATATGAAACCAGTTAAAATTTGAAGTGGAATACCCAAAGCTGGTGATCAATCTGAAACACCATAATGAGCCTGATTATCATCCACTGTGATAGAATTCAGACTGCCTTAAGAACTCAAGAAGCTGGGCCCTCAAAGACATGTGTGTAAAGAAAAAGAATAATCTTAAAATAACTTCAGAGATCTTGGCTGAAATCACTCGGATTCCATGCAAGTGTCATGCATCTCATTTACCAAGAATGTCTCCAGAAACATTCCAAAGCAGTAAGACACCTAACACTCGCCACCCATGTTTTAAAGCTGCCAGACACAGGTTCACTAGTTCTGAAAGAGATTAAGCCTTTAAGTTATACTTACAGTTATAAATTGTTGATGGCATCTGACTAGATTAGAAGTGAGGGAAGTTCATTTCCAGAGAGACTTATTTGGCACAGTTCCACAGGGGCTTTTTAGCTCGTGCTTATGCTAGTAAGGACAACCTACTAGCTGAGCTCCACCTCTTCCAAGCCATGGAAGAGCTTTGGGTGAGGGGAAACAACCCCAAAGACAGACAGATCTTTCCAGCATGTAATCCAAACTTACCTTTCCCACTGTATAGTAATGTATCACATGTTTTCAGACTCTTTTGTGAGCAATTTCCTTCAGCATTGTTTTTCTATTTTTAGGGATAGAGAATGTACCTATTAGATCTACCATAAGCCAAGGGGGAAAAAATTAATTAGATGGAGGCAGTTTCTGCTTAACATTTGCTTGCTTTAATTAAGGGAACAAACCCATTTTTTAAAAATCTTCATATAGAAATGCCTTTCATTTTTGCACATCATGTACAGAATACCAAATTGAGGCATGCTGTATTAGAGAACACATTTATTCATCAAGTTACAGCTTCACAGTACTGCAGCATCATCAACATTTTACTCTCTCAGCCAGGTGTTTAACAGCCTACATCACAATTCAAACTTGACTTCAAGCTTGATTCTTCTATCCAACACTAATACAGCTTAGTAGACTATTTCACAGCGCTCTACAACGGACTAGAAGCCAGCCCTCCACAGGATAAAATACTTGTTTTGTGCTTGGCTTTTTTTTCTGTGGAGCCAGTAAACAAGTCATCCCACTGGATAAGGCAGAGAAGCTGGACTTCAGAGCAGTTGTTGTATCTACATACTTCTTGCCTATATAATCTCTTCCGTTCTTGTCCAATGCTTTTTTTAAGGAGATCACAATTTTAAGGAGTCAAAATTTTGACTTAGAATTTTTGCCTAGGCTTTAGGGTTGAGGGGGATCACATGTCCTAAGACTTTAAATGGACAATAAAAGAAGCTTTCAGCCAGCAAAGGAGCATGGATCTAGAACACTGTTAACAGGGGAAAGAAAAACCACTTAATTCACAGCCACAGGGACAGCAACAACTGTATGATGAGTAAGATGGAGTGCCCACTGCAGCCGGGAGCGTGGCATGATGACTCAAGCAAGACCCCATGGGTTTAGTTCCCTCAGACCCATCACACAGTTCATTCAGCACTCTGCTGTGAAACCTGCAGTCTCAGCATCCCCAGTAACATCCTGTTGATTTCTGTTGCCCTTGCTCCAAATATGCAACTGAGTATCTTCCAACTGAATTTGAGGCATAAAGAAAGCATAAACACATTTACTATTGTTATATTGTAGGTGACTGCACCACCATACTTTGATATCTCAAGCTGTACTACCAAAACAGTCCTGAAACTCTCTAATCCTTAAGTCTTATGGGCAGAGACCACAGGCTGTGCACATACATCCCCCTCCCAAGGATTATGGTGAAACTCATGCTTCAGAAGAGTCATAGAGCATCCATTTCAATTTTAATTATGATGCTTTAATAGTAGCTACCCTAATTACCTATAGGTAAAGAAATACCAACCCACAAACCACATTCTTGTTCAATATCTGGCATCTAATTTACTTGCTGGGGAACCCCTTTGCTTAAGAGGTATTCGTGTTGTTTTCCTTGCAAGGTACATGTCGCCATGGAGCACTAATCATGAGTCCCTTTCTGCTTCTCTCCTTTTCTTGTGCCTTTTTGAACTGCACATCCTTCACTGGAGGGACTGCATCTTACTACCCGCTAGCCTTAACCTTTTTCTACGTACATAGGGCGAAACTATAGTGAGCTGAAATTACATTTGTTTTCAGTGAATGGTCTCATCCAAAAGCTGTTCTTAAAAGCCATTCCCCATTTTTCATTGGCACTTCGCTTTGACAGAACGGAATTTCCTTTCCTTGCAGTGATAAGGTGACAGATGGGAGAAGGAGGAGAATCCAAGCAGACAGAGAAGTATTGCACAAGTCTCATGCTGAACTTGTCAACAGAACAAGATTTCTTTACTACAGTGCTTAAAAAAATTTAAAGTGGCTGCTCCTTTATTCAACAAATCTACAAGGGCTATACAGTAGCATTCAGTCTTTTTTATTTTAGGATATCCAGAATTTACCTAGGAAAAATCATGCCTTGCATTTAACTTGATCAGGAGTGCATTATTGAACTGAAGGAATCTGAGTGACATCTGAGTGACAGCAAACCACCATACTTTCCCTGCTGGCAAGTGGCAGGCAACACAAGGCTTAGATGTAAGCAGAATACATTTGGATTCTTGACTCCTTTCATTAGTAGGGAGGCAAAATGAGCTCAGGGCCAAAAAGAAAAAAAAAAAACTTAAGGTGAGTGGTCTTAGAAGAGCAAAGACATCAAATCCTACCGCCTTTAACATTCTCCGTCTTTCGAACCTACAGAAAAAAATTCACATGGGCATTAAGGCAAGATGCACCCAAAAGAGTAGCACAGATTAACCCTGATTATGTTTCTATTCTGGCAAACAGAGACTTGCAGCTGCCTTCTTTCTGCCTGGCATTCCTCTACAGGAAAGGATCAGGAAAGCTGCATTACTGGGACTACATGAAGGCTCTGGGTTAAATAAGCATGTCTAGAAGTTGCCTCCAGTAGGAATCCTTTCATTACCCATTAAGAAGTCCCGTAACAGAGAAGACAAAAGTCATGTTCAGTGACCACAAATCAGGCTGCAAGAGGGCCATGCAAAAACTCATATTAAAATACAGAGACATTTCCCATTCTGCATAAAATAACATAAATACTTATGTTTCTTGCCTAAGCATCCACTTCTACGGAAAGGCGAGAATTACCCATGCATTAGGTCTACATCACAGAGAACCAGTGAGTGATACAAATTTATAAAAAACATCATTCTGTGTGTTTAATGTGAAGTACACATTAACATGATGAATTCCCATGCAACAGTGATTTCTGAAAACCACATTCAGAGGGCTCAGTTACAGAACTCCCCTTGAAGTAAAGGTCACAGATTTGATCTATGATATTACATCTGCAGGGAACAGTAAAAAAATATGAATTATTCCTATCAAAAAAACAAGCAACAACTTATTTTACAGAAGTTGCAAGTAAGCATTTATTAAATCAATATCAGAAAAAATGCATGTTGGCAGACAACAGCTATATAGATTCTGTTAATACAACAATTTCAGCAGGTTACACTGCAAACCAGTCTTTAACCCTTGAATATACGCACATCTTTTTCCAACTGACACATCACACATTAAGTGTCCCATCTGTTCATTTAGAAGTACAGTGTGTTACAGGGCTCCAAGTAGTACACATTTCATCTTGCTCAATTTTAAAAGACCTTCAAATGTTTGGAACTAAAAAAAACACCACAAGAGAAAGCATGTAAGAGGAAATCATTCAGGAGAAAAAAAAATGGAAGTTTGTAAGCCAAAGTAAATGTACCTTTCAAGCCAAGTGAGCTCCTTACTCAGAATTAAACTATTACATGGATTTGTGTTTCTTGTCGTCCTGCCCATTATCTGAGATATCTCAACTCAGCAAGTGCCACTGAAAATCAAAGACAAAGACAATACTACCTCCAGTTTAATATCTTCAACATTCACAGCAAAGCATCTGCTTACCTGTTCAAACCCTGGGTAATTCAGATTTGTCATTAAGGTCATGACAGTTTAAATATCTGAAAAAATTAATAGCTAAATGCCTAAAGAAGGGGAAAGGGAAATGATTGATGATGTATCCTAAAGGAAGAATTTCCCCATGTTATTAAGTTGTTATTCTGAAAATCATCTGTAACGGGGGGGAAAAAAAGAAAGCTGATCCTTTCTGTTCAAAGGTCTGGAGTGACAGAAATTCTCTTCTACTGAGAAAACCAGCAACTTGAATCTTCTAGCAATGTATGTCCTTCGCTCATCAGAGGAGGACTGCGCCTTGCATTACAGAACATCTCATTGGCAGTGGTACTCTGGAGAACAGCCTGATGGTCTTTTACAAGGTGAATAAGAGGAGATTTGTGAACAGCTTACAGATATTTAAGTAATTCACAGCGCGGGTCACATTACACCAAAATTCCCAAGAAACAGCTACATTTTGCAGAGTTCCCTAGAGGAACTGAGGTCTGGGAAGGCAAAGGAAGGGCCACAGAGAACATTGGAGGTTACTCTCACAGGTAGTATAAGCCCTGCAAATTTCACTGTGGTATAGCACCACATGAGTTGGCTGAAGGTATTTCAAAAAAAGCGGTACAAAATAAAAAAATATGGTTGCAAGGCTCCCTGGGTGTTACCTCACACTCACAGAACAGCCCAAGTGAAAAACAAATAGAAAGTTAATATCACCCATGTGTAAGTGCTGAGTTAAACACTGGATTCCAAGTCCTGTTTATCAATGCATTCGAGAGTTTCACCTCTTTCCTCTACTGCCTTGGACTACTGTTCCACATCATAATCACTTTACAGTAATCTAGTAATTTGTTGCAATATAAGGTTACAGAGAAGGGATATAATAAAATGCTAAATATGCACAAGAGGAAGAGAAGAGAGCTAAGCCTATAACATGAATTGCTGGCATCATGTGAAGGCCTTCCTATAAAACATTTAATTTAGCAACTTAGTGCTATAATTTATACAAGCAATGTTTAAGCCAGAATCAATTCATCGTATATTATCTTCTCAATGTAATTATTCAATTAGATTTGTGGAGGGGAGGAGTATTTAGGCCAGAACACTTCTTAAGCAAAGGAAAATGTCACCATCTCATCTGCAAAATCCATCAAGAAGGACTCAGTATACTGGTTTTTTTATATCCCTACCGTTCGGGGGAGGGTTGTTGCTGTTTGGATTTGTTTAAGAATACTGACAGGTATGTTACCATCTTTAGTAAGTTCAGAGCTATCATGATTGCATAGGTAATACAGGCATTTTGCTCCTCAAAGACTGATGAGGTCCAACACCTTTATATCTAGCAGTACTCTCTCACTCCATTCAGCTTTCTGCTAACTAGTTATGTTTGAAACTGTGCCATAAACTATAACATGCTTGACCCGATTCCTTTTTGATTTACTTGATAAGCATAAATATATCAACCCTTCTGTCTGCTCTACAAGAAATGTTAATTATGAAGGGTTAGATGTCACTTAATGCCCTGTTCAGTACAGCATTCAGTCCTCCTCACTTTGCCACTATTCAAATAAGCCCAACAGTCTATTATAAATACAAAATAAGGTGAAAACATTTCTCAGAAATAATAAAAGTCCCAGTTTAACCTGGTTGCTCCTCAGAGACTCTGCAAAAAGCACCGGACAAAGCACAATAGTGAAATGACTCTCAAAAGCTTTTTCTGTTTTAATTACTTTGTTACCTCCTTTCCCTTCCACAAAGAATTGTTTCAGTGAAACAAGTTCAAAAATCAAGGACAAGTAAAGGGTAATTTTCACAAATACACCAACTTTTCAGCTCTGGTTCAACTTTTTTTTCCCCTAGTTTCGGGGGTTTTTTTTGACTCACCTCTCTAAAGCAAATGGTTTTTAATAAAATGCTTTATTTTTACCCTGAAATCTTGCTCCAAAATTGCAAGCTTGAGTGGCTGCTTCTTTATTAGTATTATGTGAAACAATCTCACTTGCCAGCTAATACCCCCAGATTTTCTCCACTAAAATTTTCACCACTTTCAAGTTCAAAATCCTAATTTCTGAAGTGGGGAAGGAGGATCTGCCCTTATGGCAAGGTGGAGGAAAAATTCCACCTCCACCTTAGTTTACAAAAGTTTCAACGAGTCTGCTATGATGCATACATATAGTCCTGTACAATTACAGCTATGCAAGGGATACAGGCAGTGTCCCAAAGTGTCTGTTTCATTATCAGCCTTACAATATTTCGTATGTATCCTTACAGCATCATCTCTCACCTCTGTGCAACTGTCAGCATCTCTGCCTTCAGCTTTAGATTTTAAAACCTTTTTCTGACCTTGATAAGTAAAACAGAGAACTGGGGAATGTGACCAAAATGCCCTGTAAGATCAAAAAAACTGGGCAAAGATGATTCCAAAATGTGCATTTGTGGAAACAAATCAAGGTCAAGCCAACATCAAAAGTTAAAAAAAATCCATCCCTACTTCAGATGTTTCTAATAAACAGAAATCTACCTAGAGTATTTCAGGTAGTGTCAGAGACACACAAAAAAATCAGAAGACAAAAGCTTCAGAGATTATTCACTTACAGCAAGTAACTAAGAAAGCTAAGTTATCCATATTTATTTGTGCACTAACAGAAAACCATCTTAATGCTCCATAAAGGAGCTGGATAATGGGTACACACAAATATGTAGGTATCAACTCAAAGCTGTAGGGCAAAACAGTCACTGCTGGACAGCCACAAATCCCACAGCATGGTAAGGGTACTTCTTTCATCAGTTTTTGAAATATAAACCACCTTTCCCTCCTGTAAACCCTTAAGCTGCAAAATTTCTACTCAATGATGCACTTAGAAGTTGAAGTGTTGAGGTCTTTACATGTAGAAAACTGAGAATTATCAGTACAGCTTACTTCAGCATTGTTCAGCAGGATTGTACTGAAGCCTTAATTCGTGGCACTTCCAAGTGCTTTCAGCCACTTTGCTGGCCTTGCGCTTTTACTTCAGTGAGCATCTCTCCATCATGCTTTAGATGACTCCCTGAAGCTAGTGCCTCCTTTTATTTAATTTTATAGCCAATATAAGTTTAATCTTTGGTGAGCAAGGATAACTATTTTTGTTACTCCTGTTTCCTTCCATGAAAGTTAAGATAAATATATCTATGATATATTGTATATATTTTTCTTCTACTCTGAAGTAATTGCTCCACCTAAAGCCCGCAACAAATATGATAAAATCTAAATTATTTTCTAAATACCTAGTACCCATCCAGTGAACCCTCTGACAAAAGACTGTATGCATCTGTAATACAGCTCCTACTGTTAAGAGTCTTCCCATCCTCCATAATTATCTAAAACCAGGTGGAATGTCTTTTCACCAGTATCTGCAAGTAAGAACTTTCTACTCATTCTGCTCCAAGTAAAATTCTTCTTTGGTAGCATTTGCTGGTTGTTTGCTAGCTTCCTACAGCAATAATCTCCCCTAAATGCGTCTCGGAGTTCCAGCTCGATGGTTTTAGCTGTCAACAGAGGTCAACATTACATGCTTGCCTCTTACCCATCTTTTGTAAGGTTCTTGATGCAGCAGAATTACCCCTGTAGATGTGATGTGGCCTCTCACAGGAAACATAATGACAGCACACAAGAGCTCAACTCTAGACAAACTATGAGCTGGCACCATGGTGACACGCAAAATTCAATTAAAAAAATTACAAGAAATGTGATCTTTTTATACAGAAAAATAACAGGTTTTACCTTCAGAGCCTAAGTAGCTCTGTATCTGATAATGACAGGAAACCACACTGTAAACAACATGACAAGCACTGCATTACTACCTGTTTATATGCTAAATGATATAAATTAAGGCAGACACACACACACCAAGAACAATTATGTTTTAACATTGCCTCTAAGGGGAAAGAAAGTGATTGTAACTATTATTAGTTGCAATGCAGTATTAAAAAAATAAAAAATAGCACTCATTATGCTAGGTAGTGCTAAAATACACTAAGAGACAGGTTTTATTCCAAAGTTTTCACCATCTAAATTGACAGGCACATAGAGAAAAGAGGAAGATGAACAAGACATTCTGCAGAGTCAAATCACGCAGAACATGCGTCAATACAGTGACAAAGCCTGGAAGAGAAGGTAGCTGTAAAATCTAGACTTCATTTCAGTCACAGAAGACATGGGACAGCCAAATCTTATCCTAAACTCTGCAGTTTCTTTCTAGGGGCGTTATACAATTGCATTTTTTCTTGTGGATCTATTATAACTTGTGGATCTATATCTGTGAAAAACAGCAGTATCTACCCCCTTTCCTATAACCACAGGTCTCTGACTTTAGACAATTTGTTTGATACAGAACTTTTTTGCCCTATCAGAATGCTTTTCCAAATGCTCAAATTGGCATTTCCTCATTTCTCTCCTTATCACCTTATCTCCACATATTCATAAAATAGTTGGCAGTTTGGTTTTTCCATTAGCCCTCAGAAAAGAAATCCCAACAGATTAGAAGATCATATTTTGTGAGGGTAATTTGCTGAAAATAACAAAAACATCACACATTTTAAATTAATTTTCAGCTCCTGCCTTACAAAAGGAATGATGAGTTTGCCTGGAGCATGAAACAGCCTACAGAATACAAACACAAACCTAGAAGACATTTGAACAGCACTGTTAGGGCTCACTCTATCTAAGCATGACAGGAAAACTGTGATGTCAGATCCACATCTAGCTATGTAGAAAGCACACAGACAGGTGCTCAGTTAATGATATGAGGAAGGCTAATTTTTTACAATGAATATAACCAAAGCAGTTTATAATTCAAAGAGCTATTTTAACAGTCAAAGCCACAGCAAGTGCTCTGTGTCAGAGAACAAATTTAGAAGGCCAGCATCTAACCCTCATGAAAATGACAACAGTGAAGGTTACTCTAAGTCCTACCAGGTGCCCTTTAATAAGCAGAGAATGTGATTAATGCTGCAATGCAAAGAGACAGCGTGCTGCAACATGACTCCATGCTGGTTTACCAGGAAAGCTCTACAACAGAGACCCTGGCTGCACTGGGATTTTTCATGCATAATAAATAAAGCAATAGACTTGCAGACTAAGACTCCCTGCTGAACACCAGCGCCCTCCACTGCATATGCCGAACACTCCTCCAAATACTACAGCAACATAAAAAGCAAGAAAGAGAATTTATGATTTTTCTCTTTATGACAGACTGCTGAGTCCCCCAGGACTGAATGTCAGACACATGACTACATCTGCCGCTTCATAGGGCTGCTGTGAACATCTAAATAATACTGTCAGCATAACGCAGAGATCCGTCCATCAGCCTGCACAGCCTCCTCTCCCCATTGGTGCTCACTCTTCCATAGAAATATGCCTTTCATAATCTGTTACAGAACTTCCTGAACTGATGCTTTACACAATAATTTAGTTGGAATCATGGAACTTCACTAAAAGAATGTAACTTCATTAATTAAGAGGTAGTGGTTTCCACAGAAAAACTCTTCAGCTTCCTTATTACAAAATGTAGAACCAGAGTGCTTGGGATACTATTAACACCGCTACCATTTTCAGATGCGTATCACAAACTCCCTAAGTTTGGGATCACTTAGATTGCATTTGTTTTCCAGCTCAAAATTGCTACTATTCCAGCATAAGAACTTAAAAAGCAGATTTTAAGAGATCATAGAATAATAATATAACACTTTTACTACCTCTCTAACTCTACCACATGCTTTAGTACATTTGAAGAATGACCTGCCATTAGAGTGGAGAGAAGTTTTATCCTACTTTCCTCTATAAAGACTATTCTTCCATTAACTTTAGTATTACTACTTACTCTCCAGCTGGACAAATTGCCATTTCAGAAGAATGTGGATGCCCACATCATATTTACAGCAGTGGTTGCACATATGCCACAAAGGAGACAGAATTTTGAAACAGATCATGCGTTCTAAAATGCAGCAAACAAAAAAAGGCAATGGGAGACAAAAATAACCCTTTTCTGGAAGAGCCTACTATTCAGCAGAAAACTAAGAAGTGATTTTAAGTGTTGTATGAAAAAGTAGTTGCATTGAACACACTGAAATGGGGCTCAGTGTGAACAGTCAGAGACTTGTCTCCTCATATGTCACTTGACCTTCTGTGTGCAAGACACTTATGGCTGGGTGGCCAGCTTTGGCATTTTGGTTTTGTTGTTGTTGTTGCAATTTTAATTTCAGTGACCTCTCCACTACCATTTCTCACAGGGAAAACACAGTGCTAAGTAGCTAACCAGAAAAGAAAGAGAGTTCAAAGGAGACAGAGATAAGTATCGAAGGAGTAACTGCATGATAACAGTAATCACAAAGCCAAATCTACTTCTTATGAACACTACTGCACAACAATCACCTGCCCCTGTGATGTGGGTCACTGCACAGCAGAATCAAAGCTAAATTTTGTGAACTACCTCACTGAAGTAGGGTTTAAATCTTCCATGCAATAAAACAACACAGCCCTAAGCAGAAGTTAGAATTCACAAAAAACTTAAGTGTTCAAGTTACACATTACACTAGCAGAAAAATGCCCAGCCAGATTGGGCATCAGCCACTGCACTGCAGGCATGCACAGACTGGGTAAGAAATAACTCATAAACATACAATCAAGGGGACTCAAATTCCCTCTTGAAGGCTGCTTTGAAGATGGACTTCAAAACTGAACTTTAAAAGATTTTAAATTTGTTTTTAAAACATAACTTCTCCCTGTGCATCCTCCAGTATCTTTTAGAAGATTTTTATTGCTTTGTACAGATTGAAAAAATCACTAAAAGCAAGACCAAAAAGGGATAATAGGCTTTACCAAGGTTTTGTGGGGCCAGACTATAAAATGTCATCCTTGTAATGATTTCTTTCCTCTTACTCTTCAAGGAGGCCTTATAAAATTTCTGGGTTCGTTTTTATTAAAATGAGATGTTTGCATTTGGAGGCTTTTCAAGGTATTCTGTCCTGTGCCCCATGGTTGCAGACCAGTGAAGACATACATATATTTTATAGCAACTCTGCTTCTGCATAGTTAGGCTATTCTTTAAGCTGTAGCATTGCATAAGCTGCATGTAGCATGCTAATTGGTCTCTTAAAGGATAACTCTTTTTTTTTTTTAAAAAAAAAAAAAAAAAGAGGATCGAATTCTTTGTGGGGAGTGGGCAGTAACTCATTAAGAACCTTCTCCACAAATACTATTTTAATCTCATACATTTTATGGAAATAATCAAACCTCTTTTCTTTTTCAAACTTGATCACAGAATAGTTGGATGGGACCTTAAAAATCATCTATTTCCAATCCCCTTGCCATGGGCAGGAGCATGTCCCACTAGATCAGGTTACCCAAGGTCCCATCCAACCTGGCCTTGAACACCTTCACGGATGGGGCACCCACAACCTCCCTTAGCAACCTGTTCCAGTGTCTCACCACTCTCATGGTGAAGAAGTTCTTCCTAATGTCTAGTTTAAATCTGCCCCTCTCCAGTTTATACCTGTTCCCCCTCATCCTATTCCTACAAGCCTTTATGAAGAGTCCTTCCCCAGCTTTCATGTAGGCCCATTTCGGGTACTGAAAGGTTGCCATAAGATCTCCTCAGGGCTTTCTCTTCTCCAGGTTGAACAAGCCCAACTCTCTCAGCCTGTCCTCACATGGAAGGTACTCCAGCCCTCCGATCATCTTTGTAGCCCTCCTCTGGACCTCTTCCAACAGCTCCATATCCTTCTTACGTTGAGGATTCCAGAACTGGATACAGTATAGAATCATAGAACAACCAGGTTGGAAGAGACCCATCGGATCTTCTAGTCCAACCATTCCTATCTAACACTAAACCAAGTCCCTCAAGACCTCATCCAACCGTGCCTTAAACACCTCCAGGGAAGGTGAATCAACCACCTCCCTGGGCAGCCTATTCCAATGCCCAATGACCCTTTCTGTGAAAAACCTCCTCCTAATCTCCAGCCTAAATCTCCCCTGGCAGAGCTTGAGGCCATTCCCTCTTGTCCTGTCCCCTGTCACTTGGGAGAAGAGGCCAGCTTCCTCCTCTCTACAACCTCCCTTCAGGTAGTTGTAGAGAGTAATGAGGTCTCCTCTCAGCCTCCTCTTCTCCAGGCTAAACAACCCCAGTTCTCTCAGCCGCTCCTCATAGGTCCTGTTCTCCAGCCCCTTCACCAGCCTCATTGCTCTTCTCTGGACTTGCTCCAGAGAAGTACTTCAGATGAGGTCTCCCAAGAGAGGAATAGAGGGGCAAAATCACTTTCTTCACCCTGCTGGCCACGCAACACTATAGAACATCATTGATCACGCTATAGAAGCTCAAATATGGAAAAGCTTGACTTTATCACAGTGATTTAGTTCCACTACGTATTTCAGTTGTTCAAAGATTCTGTCTTAATATCACAAAATTCAGTGCTACACAGTGCACCTATTGTACTTAAGTTGAAAAAGGCAACGTTTGCTGCTCTCAGTAAGTACATACAGTTTTCAATGTTGGAAGATGTTCTTCAGACTTGAGATGTTATACAACATTTATTAATTAACAATTCAATTTTTTTCAACCACAAATAGGCCAGCTCCCACAATGATTAATCCTTGATTGAGGTGAAAAGTGCCACTTGTCTTCTTGGGATTTTCATTTGCAAGGGAAAGGTCATACAAACATGAAAAATATACTTGAAAAGCTTAGAAATATCACTGGACAAGCCCAGATGGAAACAAAAACATGTTTTCACCTAGAGCTAGAAGTGAAGATGTTTACACTTTTTTACGTACTAATTATTTTTAACTCATTAATTTTTAGAAATTTATGTATATTTGGAAAGACCTCACATCACCTTTTCCCCATACCAAATATTTTTGCCACATAATCAAATGAAAAATTAATTTCTTCCTATTTACCCATGAAAAAGGAGTTAGTGCCATCACAGTGAATAGTCAAATTTTCACACTGACTTCAGTAGAAAGTAAGAGAAGAGAATTCAAATAAATGAACTGTACAAATGGATGCATATTATATAAAGTAACATGAACAAACTAGCTGCCTGCTAGCTCTACAAATCAAACAGTTCTTATCATCAAGATGATTGGAACACAACTTCAACATTTGTGAAATGAATCCTAAATCTAGCCTCTATGACTTAAAAATGTTTCTATTTAAAAGATGATGCAACAAAAAAAAGCACAAGCACATCTGTATATACAACCAGAAACAGCTACTTGAATATTATACTGTTAGAAGCCTGCATTTCAGTTTGCCTTTCATATCGAACCTGAGTTATTCCAGTCTAGAAGCCAAGCATTCAAGCATTTATCAGTTAAGAAAGAAACTGATGATATAGTTGTCCTAAATAAACTTTTCTTGAATGATAAGTTATTAGAAAATTGTATTTACAGAAATCTGTGTGATATTTTCAAGGAATTTATTAGTTGACAGCTTTGAACTGAGAGTAACAAGTAATCAGAGAAATCCTAACACAAAATATTCTAAAAAGTCAACCTTTTGAACTCATTTCAGGAATAAAATGCATATATATATATATACACACACACACACTCTCCCTCACAGAATGTTACTTCAAAAGAAATGGTAACATCACATCTCTGTTGTCCTTAAAATAAAATCTACTAGCTTCCAGCACTCATAATTTTCCCGTTGAACTCACTGAGTGTAGCACAGAGCTTAGACAGGCATATGATGTTCTTTACATATGCAAAGGTCTTGGTTTATTGTAACTTACTTCTAGAGCTTCCTTCCCTTACCTATTTTGTCCAAAGATTTTTGCCTGAAAAGGCAGAAAGCTTAAAAGGACATAAGGAGAGAAGGTTGTTCAAACTCAGTGCTTTGTTGTCATGCACATTGGAGGAATCTGCTAGCAGTACATTTTTGCTTCATCAATTCAGCAAGAAACAAAATGTGATTCTTCAGATTGCTCTTCAGTTAACAATCAGAAGCACCAGCCTGACAATTAACACAGGCACGGGACGCTGAACAAGTAGAAATAAGACAAAACAAAAATATTTTCTTTAAGCCAGCCATAAATTAAGTAGAACTTAAGAAGTTGATGACAAGGTTTAACTTTAGATGGATAATTAGAAAACATACTACAGTATATACAGAAATACTACTACATATACAGAACATCATCTCTGTGGCTACTTAATGAAACTGATAAGACACTAGCTAAAATAAATACCTTGAAAATTAGGACATGGAATGCAGGTTGGACACCAAACAGCTGGTTTCTCCTCACCTGTCATATCACACTTAAGAAAATCAAGGAAAGTCTTCACTTAACACATCTCAACACATCAGTCATGGTAATCCAAATTGGATGAAGTGCTGGACAGAAATCTAGAAGATGGTTTCACTTCCAGCTCTGATTAGCATGGAGTTCCTTTCTTTATCTCTCTCAATCTATTAAATTATGCTGACCTCATTTATAAAGTACTTGAAAATCTACAGCTAAAAATGTTCTTAAACATCTTATTATATATAATAGCAACCATGAATCAAAATCAGTTACCAACTCATCATATGAAAGCAAGAATCTAATTGTTCCCGAAATTAGTACACAAAATTCAATTTTTCCACCAACATTAGCTTCCTAGTACTTACATTGTTATTACAATAGATGCTTTATACCAAGATGCACAGAAGAACCTGACTGTCACTGACTGGCATTTTGAACATTTTCCAAGCTTCAAGCAACAAAAGACCTAGGATGTTTTTTCATTGAATATTTCCATGTTCAACAAAGATACTTTTAACCAGCTTCAAGCATGGATGCTATTCAGTCTGCAGCTTGAATTGTTGCAACAGCTCCACTCTAAAACAGGACATAGTACTTTGCAAACGTATTTTGCTGTTATACCCATCAACCCCCTTCTCGTTACAGGGGCTGGTCAACATGGGAACATTTTCATCATCACCATTTATGCTACTAGTTTCTCATCATATTTCCTCCACATCTATACGTTACTTTCCTCCTTTCAGCTGCACTCAATGCCCTTAATCACTTGGTATGTTTGATGTGCACGTTCTACTTTCATCTTGTGCTACTTAAAAATGAAAATAAGGTGAGAGAATTTGATATAAATTTAAGCTACTTACCAACTACTGCCAAATTATGCTCTGAGCCACATGCAATCTGAAAAAAGAAGTACAAATGAATAAAAGAGAACCTGCTTACCAGTAGAAAGACAACCACAGCCACAACAATAAATTAAAAATTAACAAGAAACAAACAACTACAGTTTGTAGTATGCAAAAACAAGGTTGAAGTGCTCTCACTTTCAAACAAAATTTCATTCGTATTCTCAACTAGGGGGTTTAGTGGAGGGAGGGTGTTTGTTAATAAATATGCATTTTCTTTTCAAAATTAAGTCACCACTGACATCTCAATCCTTTGAAGCAAAACTGGACATAATTCTGCAAAAACATCACACCCCTGACAACATCCATCGGATCCAACAAGACTATCTGTGGCCATAGAGCAAATGCAGATTAAGCCTTTGCAAGATCAGAGCCATACATAGAGAGCTGGGAATCAAAAGGGTGATGAAGATTCTTTTTCTCTTATCTATTCTGTTTTTCCAGATGATCCCTGAGGAACTTCTCAAAGTATACAGGCTTAGTGTGATAAAACTGATGTGATATGATCCCTACAGTTATTTGTCTAGAATGGAAAAAAAAATACCATAGACCTCATCTGTTCTATTTTCAGCAGACTGGTTTAACATTTAAAAGCTCCAGAAAAAAAAATAACAAAGAAAGAAACCAATGCAAACATTTTCTCCTCCACTTATTGGTGATGGAAATCATTTACAAATTTCTTTTCAAAGTGAATTCATAGAGTATTTTTCTTTATTCTTTGCAGCTACAGTGAACATATCAGACGTTTAAATTGCTTTAGCATATACCATGTAGTATCACGCACTAAGCTTTCATAAGTTCTTCATAAATTATGGTAATACAAGCACTGAGAGCAGCTTGCTACCCTACTGCAGGGGTTGTCTGTCCCATTGAATTCTTTTGCAATGTTACTGGGGCATAATTGTCTGACGTAATACAGACATCATCTTACACAAGGTTACTCTGCTGTGTGCCCTCAAGGTTTGAATCAAAACACAAGCAAGCCTCTCAAAACCCTGTATCCAGTTAATCATCTTGCACCTATTTGTCCATTACACACACATGTGAGCTGGAGAAAAACTTACAAATACATCCTTCTACTTCTTCGAAGTACATTCGCAGTGACAAAAAATAAAACAAAAGTTTATGCTTAGTTACATCAAAATTAGAAGTCTTACACCATCAAAACTTTATAGTTTTGTATATGCATAACTTAATAGTTTTTTCAGCCAGAGAAATTACTATGATTACCTCAAGGTCTGCATAACACGAAAACACAGAAGTTAACAAGATAGTCCTTGTGCTCAGCCCACTGTGCTTGAGTATTTACTGGAAAAGAGATACCCAAGACTGACACATGGACTAGCCTGAGCAATTGTGTAAATAATAATGAATAATTGTGTAAATAATAAATACCATAATCACTATTCCTCTTGATGTGCTCACACCACAACGGTGACATGAAAACATTTAGTCAATGCCATCCTAACATAACGATGACAAAGAAGACAAAATAGACTCTTTAGGGTAAAGATGCTTAGTTGAGACATTAAAGCATTAAGGAAAATGGGGCAAGAAAAATAATCCAAGTCACATTGCAGCATGGCCTCATCTTCAGAAAAAAACCAAGGCAAAGCAGCAGTAAAAGCTATTCCACAATACTGCAGACAGGCAAAGCTTCAAGCCCTGACAGTTAAAATGCATAATAATATGGCATACAGTGATGATTTATCTTCAACACAAGCCAGAGACCTACACAGGAGCAGGGGTGGTTCCTAATGCCTATTCACTGGCTAATGCTTCCACCAATGCCTCTTGAGCTTAGAGGGTGATGCCATGGAAACAAGATCCATACACGGAAACACATGAGAAGGCTTTCCAGCAAAAAAAGCAAATCATGCATCTTCACCAAGTGAAAATTTGAGATACTGAACCTGCTGATAATAAAATAAATACATTTAATCTGAGGTGTGAATAATCTTATCTTGGCTACTTCCTTTGGGAAATACGCTGACACAGGCACAGATTCAAAACCATCGGTACAAAAGAATTGCTTGGGCTGGTGGCTCACACTTACTGCGAGGATCCCCTTCAGAAACACTACATTTAAAAAGAAAGAAAACAACATAACTACAAAAAAAATTCCAACACAAAACATAAAAACCCACTACACAAACAATAAGCAAACAAAAAAAACCCCAGAAAACCCACCACCCAAACAAGGTGTTTCTAGAATCTCAAAGATCCTCTGATGAAGAAACATTTCCTTCCTGAATCTAATAGCAGCAGCTCCAGAGCCTGCAAACCAGATAAAAGAGCACTGGTGACCTCAAACAGCTTTGAACTCCATTCATGTAGCTGTTTGTCTGCCCGCTGCTCAGAGCCATCCGCCAGCCAGCTTATGAGGTTGTAACGGTTTCAATCAAACCACATTGGGCACAACCAGACCGGGAATTGCTGTATTTTACAGCCCTATGTGCTCTAATGGGTTAAAAGCTACTGCAAAGTACAAATGACTTGTGCTGTTGCACCCCAAAGCTGCCTCAGTGGAAGTGCCAGCTTTGCCAAGATGACTGAAATCAAGCAAAATCGCAAGCTACTGAAGGCAGGGTCCTACATTCTTCAATCACCTTCGACGGTCCAAAGCAAGGACAGCACACACCCTGCCGAAGCAGCAGCACCGTGCTCCAAAGAATTTGCTAGATTGAGAGCACAAGACCTGCCACCTTTGCCTTATTGCAGGGTGCCACCAACTGACAACACAGACCGACTTTGCAGAAACCCACAAATAAAAATCACCCTCAGGAGCCTCTCAAGTTAAGCTTTCTAAAACAACAGCCTTATTCACTAGCTTATTACAGGCCATACCACCCACTCACAGGACTCCTCTGACCTGCCCACCTAGGAATGCAGCTCAGAAGGGGCTATGCCAAAGGTGAAACAAGGTTGCCACTGCTTAATACACTGCAGATATTTTATAACATCTTTTTTTACAATAGGCTTTAAAATGCAACACCCCTTTTCTTCCTGATTCCACACAACTGGCAACCACTGGCCAAGAACACATAATTTGCTGGTAGAAATACAGACCAGCGAGAGAATAGCAACACCGAACAGACGTTTTATGGTTACATTAGATGTAATAAGCTCTGCAGTCTATGCAGGTCACTGGGAAAAGCCTGGTATTTACTGCAGCAACCATAATTTTCTGGCTACTTCTCTTCTGTCCCCGCCCTCAATGTGTTGCAGAGAAATTAAATTCCAACAGACAGCTGTGTGCTCCCAGTGGATAAGTACATTCAAGCATACTTGTAAAACACACAATAATGCTTTCTAATTGGGCTATATTTTAAAATCGTTTAAATTTAAGATTAGTAGGGTTTTTTTCCCAAGACAAACAAGAGTAACTGCTAGTGGCTGAAGCATTTCATGAGCCTAAGGAACATGACCCCCTGTGCAGAAACAATTCTCTGTTTGGAGGAAAATTTGAGAAGAGTTGTGCAAGGATATCATGATCTCTATATAAATGATCTCAAAGCACTCTACAAATGACTGTGAGGCAGGAAAAGAATGCTTAGGGACCATTTTACTCAGAACTCATTTACTTTATTATCCATGCCCTTTCAACCATACATAAATTGTTTGTTTCTTCCCTTAAATTGCATGTTAGCAAGCTGCTTTCTACCTAACAATGGTTGCAGTTCAGATCCATCCATCCATCCAGATTTAACACGTGGTGAGAAAGCTGCCAAAGGCCCAGCATTTTATTAATCATCAATAGTCAGGATGTGAGCTGTATGGATGGTGAGGAAAGATCTTAGCACAGCAACCACTAACTCTGGGCGAAACATCAACATTTTACTGCAGCCTGCAGACATAGTTATGACCCGGCCCTCACAAAACTTAATTGGTTGAACGTAAAAGCAGTGGGTTACCCAAAACAGAAAAAGTATTTAACTTCAAATTAAAATATTCTTATATATTAAAAATATTACAGTAAGTATAAAATAATAGTGTTTAATACATATTATATATACTTACCCTTATATATTGGCACGTGTGTATATACGCATAAGAAAATGTGTGCATAAATAAATACATGTATGTATATGTGTATATAAGGTTATCTACCCAAGTAGACATAACCAAGGAAGAAGGTTCAGAGTAGAGTCTATGGGAAAATACAGAGTGCCTCCCCATCATATCCAAATCAGAGATCTTTCTGAAGAGTAGCTATCTCCCCTTTTCCTCCACCACAACCCAAAGAGGTAAGTATTGTTCTCTCTTTTGTAGACAGTAAACAAACATATATAGGATAAAACTCATGCATACATTTAGACATACAATCTCCCATTGATTTCAAAAGGTGATTAAGAGATAAAACACCTTTTATCAACCACCTCCTAAGACTTCCAAGCGCTATAACAAAACAAGTCTGACTAAATATATTAAAAACTGATTTTCAGGCTAGTACCTTGACCACAAGGCTATCCTTTCTTCTATTTCAGTACTCCCAGGGCTCTGACTGAGGATCTGTCAGGAAGAAGATCCCATCAGGAAGAAGATCCAAGTCAGAACTGTGGGCAAAGTCAGCCCAGTGCTGCAGCAGGGAGTAAGGAACAGTACCAGGAGTGGCAAGGAAGAGGTATGGGAGGTGGACTCACAAAGGGCATTGCAAAATGAAAATTCACAAGCATTTGAACATCACAGTGCTTAGCTATAACAATAAGAGGACCTCAGTGCCATTTATTTTTAGTTCACTCCACTATAAGCGCACGTTAATTCCCTACAGTTCAACAACTTCCCAAAACATTCAAGGATACAAAGGCTTCCATCACTTCTCAGAGATAAGAGTATGATATACAAAATAGGCTTCTAAGGATCAATGACAATACGATGCTTAAGAAGTTGCATCCAGATTCTAGTCACTACCATGTCTAACTTTTAACTGCATGAAGGCATAGCTCAGGGCACAGGAGGGGGAAAGGCGAGGGAAGAAAATCATTAGAAGAGCGTGCACATAAGTACTTTTACTCAGGATTTTGTGATTGCCTTTAGCCATGGCATGTCATGTCTCTTGACAAATTTCACTGTAAGAAAATTACCAGGGCCAGAACACAGCAAATTTTATTCCTTCTGGGATCAGAAGTCTTGAGGGAAGGAGATGAGGTGACCGAGAGACTGCAGATCAAAGCTTACATAAGACAGGGGAATCTTCTCTCCCAGAGCTGTTCTTCCGCGCCCTTGATTAATGTATTGTAACAATGATTTGTACCGTTTGACGCACTCTACTCAACTACATTTGTATGCAAAGTTCTACTGATGTGAAAAAAATAAGATAAAATAAAAAGGGATCTAATTAGCAGAGCTGTCCTGTTTGCAATGATCCTTCACTAAGAACTCTGTGTTCCTCTTCTGGATCATTTGACTTCTGATTGATAAGGAAGCAGCTTGCTAACCTAGTCATACTCCTTGGCAAGCACAAGACTAAGCACAGCTTAATGCAACACATGTTAGCAGCAAACCAGTACAACCTCACTAAAAACAACATATTAAATCTGCTCCTAGCTGCTGGTTGCATCAGTTGAAAAGTAACAGTCCCAGGGTCCTATACCTCACAAGATGATATTTTTCATTTTTCATCAATCTAATAATCCAATCTTTTACTTGAGGCAGATTTTTTTTTGTTCAGTGGTTGTGTTTTTAAGTTTGTATGTAGTTATACCTTCCAATAACAGCAAGAAAATTCACAGCAGAATTTAAACTGAAGCCTGTGTATTAAGGTCTGGAAGAAAACATTCTTCTTGGGGACACAACCTACCAAAAGTTTATGCGCAATGTACTAACTGGACCTTTGCAAGCTTGGAGAAAGAGAGGAAGCATTAAGACACTGGTAGGATGCAGTAAGCTTTCAGCAGAAAAATTTTAAACCTCTCTGTGGCTTCCAGAGAGATGGGCTATGTCCTCCCTGCCTGAAACTAATCCCAAGCCTGCCTCACTTGCGGAAAAAGACACAAAATGCCTTTTCCCCCACGCATTTTCCTTTCTTCTTCACCCACCATTTCAAAGTCCCATCTCCAATCATTCAATATCTGCCTGCCAACTGTCTTACAGTCACCAAAAGACAGTTGGCCACCCTTTACAACCTCCTTGACTTAAGTGACATGTATTTATAAGTGTCTTTGCACACATTTGCTTTCTATGACAATAATCATACATGAGAAAAGTCTATGCTATCCATCACCCTGCTGAATGCCTCAATTCCAGCAACAGCTTCATATAGTTAATGGGGTGCAGTTGCACTCCTCCAGCTCAGTTCAGCTTGGGTCACAAGTGCTTGCAGGAGATGGAAACCATTGTAATTCAGAAACAAAACCAAACAAACAAAACCCAAATCAGCCACAAAAAAAAAAAAAAAACCACCAGAACACCAACACAAATAAAACCATATACACAAAAAAACCCCTAAAGACACATATCAAGAGCCAAGTAATCTTTTAATATCGGGTAGGAAGAACCACAATGACATAAAAAGCTATCATTAAAGAGATCAGACCCAGGGGATGAAAATAAAAGGAGGAAAGAAAAGCAAATTGTTAAAGCAGTCAGCACTGCCATGGAAGGTTTACCTCACAGCAACCCACGTCCACCCAAAAAATTCTACTGGCAAGGCAAGTGTGGTCATACTGAAAAACATAAGGCTTGTACTGTTTGCCTGAGACTTAAGGATGGATGGATTGAGATGTCAAGATAAAGCAAGGTCCCTGCCTACCAAGAAAAAAACCTCATCACCAGATGACTCTAGCACAACAAAAAACTTGTTGAGGTCCCAGTAAGAACATCCAGTAGGTTTAGGTTTTAGCAGAATGACAATAATATAGCCAAGACAACTGTAATAAAAATCTTTACAAGTTAGCAAGGTCAGCTGGCCCTTCTCCAGCCCCTGAAGATTTTTCCAATTAGTTATTGTATCTTTCTTCAGGCAGTTCCCTTCCTTCCTTGGGGTTAAGAAAGCATTAGCATCTTTCATTCCAGGAAAATCACACTGTCACTTTCATATCCCTCAGCCTCACTAGTCTGTCAAAATTTTCCATTTTTGTAATCAAGGCTTGAGCCACAAACCAATTTTTGTGTATCCTTTCATCATTTTTAAAATTAACCAAGTCACAGTCATTCAATGCCAGTTTGTTTGCTGTAACAAGATTTCCACTCAGTCTTCATTATTTTGTGAAAACTAACACTAAAGCACCCCTTCTGATTGATAAAGAAATCATCAATCACATCAACCCTCACTGTTAATGTGTGCAGACTCCCAAACCTATGTGTGTACAGTGCAAATCCCAGAAGAACAAAAATCCTTAATAACATTACAGACACCTCTGTCCACATCCAAATATAAACTAGAGGAACATGGACTTCAGCAGATGCAGAGTTTTACCCAAGAGAACTTCTTCACCACTTGTCTCAAAATTGTTTTGATTTAGATTGTTTCATCCATAATCCCCAGTTCCTACAGTCTCAGTGCCTCTCTCTCTTAAATGAAAGAGTCTGATACCTCACAATCCATTCAGGCTTGCTTTGGGAGCTACAACTGGTTTGCTCTTTATTTGAGGTCACAAACATCACTTTGACAGAAGAAATGAAAGAAACCAAGACCTCAGAAACAAAAATTTTCAAAGCCTCTTTATACACCGTACCATCAACATGCACACAACCTTACCATCAGATTATTCTGATGTTTTCAGGTCAAGAGCTGTAGCTTGTAGCATGCCAGAAAAGCTCTTTCTTTTCTTCCTTTACTATTTTACATGCAAAGAGCAAAAAGAAAAATGTTCATTATAGCATATAAACGTTAACATTATCTATCTGAATGTGCTGATTTCTAGTACTGTGAAC
Source organism: Coccyzus lansbergi (assembly GCA_033558105.1). Classification (NCBI taxonomy): domain Eukaryota; kingdom Metazoa; phylum Chordata; class Aves; order Cuculiformes; family Coccyzidae; genus Coccyzus; species Coccyzus lansbergi. The sequence goes on along the minus strand of JAUMJK010000121.1, from coordinate 2,119,488 downwards.
TTAATGAAATTAACGGTTGCAGGCAAACATTCTGTCCAAGTACATACTGTTATGCAACATTTTATAGCCTTAGAGTGTAAGTCATGACAGCAAGTATTATTTGGCAACAAGACACCAAATTCCACTTAAACAACTATTTCCAAGGTCCTTTTGTGGATGTATAACTGCCATTTTAAGCTTTTCAAAAGAACCCAGGTTTCACAACTCTTTTTTTTGTGGCAAAAGACCCCATCATTTTTAATCAATTAAGAATATTTTCTGCAATATTCAGTGAAAGAATCACAAAGCAATCAAATGTACATCACATGGGAACTCAGCTCTGTGGTGTTATTGAAAGCAACCTCAGTACAATGCTTCTACATAAAAAACAATAATGTATACAACTCAGCATACACAGCCTGCAAGATTACACAATAGCACAAATGCTTGCATTTCAGTAGAACTGAAAGGGAAAATAGCACTTCTTATAAAGTTCATACCCTCAAACTGTCTGCGTATTCTATTTGGATATTGTGAATAGGCAGACATTATCCCCAAAAGACCGTCTTTAAAGGAGATAAGTGCTGGTAGCATGGCTGTGGCTATACTGCCTCAAGACAGAAGGCATCACTTGATTAGCCCTGTCCAACTGCATTGTGCAGAGGGAACTGCCCCCATTGATGTGAGGTCTGACTTTGTTGACTCTCAAGAAACATTCTTTCTAGCACATGGGGTTTTTTTAACCTTCTTAGAGTGTATTCTTCTCTTACATGCTTTTCACCTACATTATCCTTTATTAAAAATGGCATCAAAACACCCTAGCAGTATTACCAAAAGAATATTACCAGTGATGTCATTAAGGAATACTTCTCTTATTTTAAAGTGCAGAGGCTTTTTTGCTTCTTCCAGCAGTAAGTGCAAATTTATGATAGAATTTTTAATGTCTCAGTTCTTCACACCCAGCACTGAGATGTTAGAAGACTAATTTTCAGAGAAATTACTAAATGTTCAAGGAAACTCTCTATCACAATTGGACTGACCTTTCATTTCACTGCTAACCCTGTTGACCTCAGAGAGCACTGCGGCCTGTATAAATTGGCAGTACATAAATACACTGTCACTGAAGAGAATAAAAATCCTACTTAATCTCCAAAACATTAAATGTTCTTTGAAAGAAATCAGCAGGTTACTGGAAGCACAGAACCACTAGTGTGAAATTTCATTTGAAGCATCCCCCATTAGGCCCAAGGTCTTTTAGGAATATTATTTAAAGATATCTATCAGCTCTTCAAGGAGGCAAATCTTTGCCTCATTTCCACTACAACCCTCACTTCTCCCCCCTCTCCCCCATATATACGCACCAAAAAAAAAAAAATCAACTTAATTTGTAGTCAAACAAAAACTCTACCCCATTAAGAATTTCTCCTTAAACAAAACATCAGAGGGGGAAAAAATTTTTTTCATACACCAACTACCTCAACTTGAAGACAGAATTCACTTGGTTCATCTACTTTCCAGTGAAGCTGCAGGCATGCAGCTAACAAGGGTTAGCCTTGTATAAAAACATCAAGCCTTTAATTTTGTTGACTGTCCACTCCTTTACCTCTCTAAATAAATGGTGCTTATGCCTTTAGGGTGTAATGTAACTCTCCTCTTCAGTGTTGGATTTTCTGTTTCTGTAGCACTTGGGGACAGTACAGCTCCCTGCAGCAAACTTGGAGGAAATAAATAAAATGTAAACTTGCTAAGACTCCATTGCAAAGAAAATAGAAAAGCTCTTCTGGATGAAAAAGGATACCATTTGTAAGGACTCAAACAGAGACTGAGCCTTAATGCTAGTCACAAAGGAAGAATTACAGGGAAAAAAAAAAAACTTGTTTGAAGTAACTCTATGCAGCTGATAAAAATGCATTTTTATTGAAAAGCCGAATTATCATAAAGCCTTCGAAGTTCTAACTTAAACTTTTTTGAAGAAAACTATAGTCAGAGCATATTCTGTTAGAAAGCTATCCATTAGCTCAAGAAAACAGCTGTAGAACAAGAGTACACAGAAGAAAGTCACAGACACTTGCAGTTGCTCCACTGGAGTGAAAGCAGAACACATCTTTCCAGGACTGGAAAACAAACTGCAGCTGGCTGACACCAGGGCAAGCCAGGCAGCCCACCAATGGGCCTCCAGCTATTCACATTCAGGATAACTATTTGTTCATCTCAGCTGGGTTGTTCTTTAAAACCAGACATTCATTCCAGTTTATTTTGACCTAGCAGCTGCCTAATTACAAGGCATTTCTATAATACACCATCTTTCTCACAGAATACTCACTCCTTTCTCTCTTTCAGTTTCCATCACTTTCGAGGCATGATTCTCCCACGCCAATACTAGCACATCAGTTTTGAATGACCTTCTCTTCTCTTTTTTTCTCAGAGAATGTCAGTCTGCACAACTCCAAAGGCTCTCAGTCTTGCCAGGGTAGCAAAGGCTACAGAGAGAAAGCTGAGAGATGTGTCACACCTCACAAGCCAAATTTACAAATCTAAGCTTAGTTTATAATACCTGTATCTTTATATTTTCCAAAGTTAAGTAAATAATCCTATTACAGCTGTATGGCACAAAGGTGCCAGATTGGCATGAACCACAGTAAACACCTTTACTTGTGAACTATGGCTCATCAGAATCTTATTCTTGTCTCCCTACTACAGTTATAGATGGATTGCATTTGACTGCAAGAGATTTATGCCCGGTAATTATTTTTCCCTTTTATTTCCAAATACTGCCCTAGATAGAGCTATACCCTTTGGAATAAAAAAAGATAAACAGTTTTAACAGAACAAATTTTGAAAAGCTTTCATTGCTCACATTCACTCACACACTGACTGACAATGCGGCAAATCTTGTTGGTTTTTTTGAGGAGAGCTCCTGTTTGCAACCCAATGGAATCCCTTGCTCCATCTGTGTTAAAGACATCACATAGATTAAAAATCTGAAATAATTTATACCACCTACAAAGGAATCAGGATGGATAGTGAAAGCCCTACAACATGAATTCATTTAGAGTTCTTGAAAATAAGATCTTGTGAATGAACCAAAACTCCAGAAGAAGCTAACAGAACTTGATAAATCGGCAAGACTGAGACAGATAAAATTTAGTGTGGTCAGGTACAGCATCATAAATCTTTCTGGACACCAAGAAGAATCATTCAAATTGTTCACATATACACAGGGATTCTAAATTAGTTGGAACCTCTCAGGGGAACTGTGTAGCATCACTGTGGACAACTCATTAAAAATATCTGTTCAAAGTGCAATAGCTATTCAAAAAGCAAGAAATTAGACCAGTTTAGAGATGGAGACAGTATTTTCATCTTTTCATGAAGACCAATAACATTTTACAGTTTTATTCTGATACTGTCAGGAAAAAGGGATGAGTACCCACAAAAGGAAAGACCAAATGCCTTGACCTAGCAAAAGCAATGGTAATGTAAGAAAACAATCCCCAATCCTGCTGAAGATCAAATTATTTATTCCTCAAAAGAGAACGAACTAACAGCAAAACACAAATATTTCAGAATCAAGGCTTATACAAAATTCTAGTGAGGAGGAGTTATATGAACTTTAAGTTCAAATCACTACAACACTATCTAGCCACCTAATTCTGACACGTCTTTTCTGTTTTCATACTACTAGGACCAAGGAGATTCTGCTAAGAAGGCTCCACAGTATCCCAACAGACTGAACCAACGCTTTTCCCAAAAGAAGAGTATTTTGGAACAGAATAAGCAACAAATATTTTTATTTAGATCTTTCCAGCTATTAATTTAAAAAAAATTAAAAGGAAAAAAAAAAACCTTAAAGCAACAACTTCCCATGATTTTGATCACTCTTGTATATAAGAGTTCTCCCTTCTTTATCCTCATCTTCTCACTTATTCATGTTGTAAGCTCATTGTATCTATACCTCCTTTCATTGCTTAACAACAGAAATCAAATAAGTTATCATCTTCCTGGCACAAGATTACATCCCTTCCATATTTCAGCCTAAGGTTTTGGGTTTTCTCCAATGTTTTAATCTTTTTCATAGGTTTCAAGCTTGGTCAATTCAATCCCATACTGGACACAATATAAAAGCAGCAGAAGCTAATGCCCAGGCTATTACCTTCTTACCAAGCACTCACCTTGACATTCAGAACTTTGAGAACAGAAATAGCTCTTTCGGGCCACACCATAACACCACAAACCAAACTCAGATGATGTCTACCCCAAACAAAATGTCCTTCAAAGATGCTCCTCCTCCTGTTACTACTACCTGCATTCTTTCTCCTAACATGTGAGACCCTGCACTTGGCAAAGCTGACCTGCCTTGTGTTAGCCCGCCTGAATCAGACTAACAGTCTGATGTGGTTTGGGTTCCTTTTTAATACTAAGAACTCCACTAGAAACACACATATTTAGTAAAGAATTCCATTTACAGCCATTTTTTCTAGGACCTCTCACAGCCAATTTATAACTTTAATGGCTTTTTCATTTTTTTAGTGGTTGTTCTTTCCATTTTGTATCTTTACAGCTTACTGATCAGAATGTCATACACTGTCTAGCCAACTGCCTGACACAAATCCAAGTACATTACATGTGCATTTGAAAATCTAACTATATTACATCTGCATTTGACATTGAAACATTTATCCAACTTTCATCTCATAAAAACCAGGTATCACATTAGTTTGACAAGATATATTTTCCAATGCCACATACTCACTGCAAATAACTATATTACCATCCTTTAAACTTTCATCGCTCAAAATTCATGTCAGCCACATCATTATTTTGGCCAAGGCAAATTTGAGGCTGACAGGCATGTAATGATTTGAGTCATCTTCTTAAACCTCTTAAAACATTGGTAGGGCACTGTCCTTCAACCAGTCTTCTGAAACTTCCCCAGAATTTTGCAAAAAAATATCAACAATCTGGAAAGTACTTTGGTCATCTCTCAAAACTCTGAAACAGAACTGTTGATATTTAAAATTCTGCCTCTAGAGGCTGAGATAATCCTGGTACAGAGAGAGGAGCCTTGTCATAGTATGATACTTCTGCTTTCTCCCCAAATGCAAAACAGGAATTATTACTAATGTAAAATTTGCCTTGGTTTCATGTTTTGCCACTAGACATGTTTATGTTTTAGTATTGACAGTGAAGAGTCTCCTGTATCTGTCTTTGAGAGAAAACTCACCCCCATTATCACAGCTCTTTTCCTGTCCTTATTAGATGTAGCTGGTCATGATGTAGTGGATCATGGCAGGCTGCAGTCAATGTCTTGTATTGTTTTGTTTCGGAGTAATGGAGAGGATTTCCAATCCTCTCTTAAGGGTTTGATATCACTTAAGGATACAAAGCCTCTTATTCCCAACTTGTTAATAACTGAGGAACAGATAATGAAGTTTTTAATATGCCCCTTTGATTCCTACAAGTCTACTTGATTCTTCCTAAACAAATTGTAATCCTACGTATTGCCAGTCAGAGAGAAGCTCAACATGACCCGGCACTGCGTGCTCGCAGCCCAGAAGGCCAACTGTATCCTGAGCTGCATCAAAAGTAGTGCGGCCAGCAGGGTGAAGGAAGTGATTCTGCCCCTCTATTCCTCTCTTGGGAGACTTCATCTGGAGTACTGTGTCCAGTTCTGGAATCCTCAACGTAAGAAGGATATGGAGCTGTTGGAAGAGGTCCAGAGGAGGGCTACAAAGATGATCGGAGGGCTGGAGCACCTTCCATGTGAGGACAGGCTGAGAGAGTTGGACTTGTTCAGTCTGGAGAAGAGAAGGCTCTGAAGAGATCTTATGGCAACCTTCCAGTACCTGAAATGGGCCTACATGAAAGGTGGGGAGGGACTATTAAAAAGGCTTGTAGCGATAGGATGACAGGGAACAGGTATAAACTGGAGAGGAGCAGATTTAAGCTAGACATTAGGAAGAACTTCTTCACCATGAGAGTGGTGAGACACTGGAACAAGTTGCCAAGGGAAGTTGTAGGTGCTCCATCCACGGAGGTGTTCAAGGTCAGGTTGGATGGGACCTTGGGTAACCTAATCTAATGGAAGGTGCCCCTGCCCATGGCAGGGGGGTTGGAACTAGATGATCTTTAAGGTCCCTTCCAACCCTAACTATTCTATGATGCCATGATTTTGACATAATCACATAGATTTTTCCACAAGGTTTCATACTGAAATATTTAGTTGCTTAAAGAAGAGTATTTCATTCTTTGGTACAGGTTACAAGGGAGTTGGCTAACGTGAGCAAGGTGGGTAGGACAGAGATAGTGCTGGTGACTTCCTGCATTAAGTCATCTATCTAACCGCTATTCAGTAAGATTACAGCATTCCCACATGCACACAAGTCAGACTACCATCCTCCTACTGTTAAATCACATTTTTCATTTAGTTCTCACAGAGTGTCTCTGTAACAGCGCACAGGAATCATCAAGACAGACAAGACAATTTTTCAAATAACATTTTATGAGCAGTGCTATGTACTCATTACAAAAATGAATCAATACTTTAAGATAACCACTGAAGACAGGAACTCATTCTTTAATTGATATATCTAGGGAGTCACTGTGAAACACACTGATCCAAAGATCCCTTTACAAGACCTGCATTCCTTCCAGTTTAGAAAATACTGCTTAGATAATATGTGCTTTTACAATTACAGCTTCATCTGATACAATAGTCTGTCACTAGATAGAACACAAAATTATACTAACTCAGAAGAAGAATAGAATTTTAACATCTTTTATTACAGTAGCAGCATTTTTACAATGGAAGAAAAGTCCTATAAGTTACACTGAAGTCAGCAGCCCACCAGACTTCAGCCCTAATTACAAAATGCACCCACCTCATGCATTCATAATTCAAAACAGCATCCCTCTTTAGATGGAATTCAAGAGGCAGTGCTTCTCCCTATTTCAGAATCTTTCAGGAAAAGTGACATATGCAGCCTAGCTAAGAACACAAATAACAACAAGGAAACTTGCTCCTGGACATTCTCAAACTTGATAAAACTGAAGCATCAGTGCATGACAGCTAACACCCACCTCATCTGCCTGAGCACTCAAGCCATCACAGCTTCATAAGTGCTTTACTCTCCCAATGAAGGACATTGTGTGAGAGAGATTGAGAATTACTGTTCAAGCATCCTGTGCAGGAGGTAAAGTGCACATACTCATGCCTATACACAATGCTCACACATTTGCAAATACCATGAATGTTGTAGAGTTTGCCAGTAGCCAAAGCTTTTTGCCATTCTGACTTATGAGCTCTCTAGCAAACAATACCTTTCCTGGACAAAAGTCACTAACTCGAGATCATATTTTCTTCAACATACACTGATGCACACAGGCTTTAAAAGTTACTCCTTTGCCCAGCCTCTCCAACATCTGCTCTAAATATAAACTACTTCTCCTTTAATGGAAGTGGCATCTGTATAACATGGCTGCCCTGCTGTTACCATTTCAAATAACAATGGAATGGAAGCATGTCACTTCCAATGACTCTAAATGCATTTAACCACTGCCCTCAGGAGCAGAAAAAGAACAATATCTGATTTTTCAACTATTTTAATGTATTGGAATACCATCTTCTGTGGCAGATTTCACTTCATAAAAAACATCTGAAGTGTTGCAAAGTACACAGTTTCACTTGACTCCCAACTACCTGGTAAAATGAAAAAAAACCTAGAAGGGCAGTGTTAGGCAACTTGCCCTTTCAATCTAGTGCTGAAATACTGTGGTACTTACTGGTTAAGGTAGAGCTCAGCTAGTCATGATACCATTAGAACATGAAAAATATTTGGATTAAATACTCTTATTTTGAATATTATTCAAGAAAATACTTTTTACCTGTCAGTAAATTCCTGTTATACTTTAATACATTAATTTCTTTTTCATTCACTACACCTTTGTGATCTTTGCATACAGCATGTTACCATTTTTATTACAGAAAGCCTGAATTTTTTTTTTTTTGCAAGATCTTGCATCTCTCTAGTTTCTCAAAAGAGTATTTTGCAGTATTACTGCTGAAGATGGAAGCAACCCATTCCCAGGCTGAGTGGATGAAACCATCTTAACTCAAATGCCAGTAATCATATGTCATTCCTGCAGAAGGATTCTGGCCATCCATTCATTGTTGAATTCTTCACATCACTTGTGTGAGGTGAAGCAAAGCACCTGCAAATGCCAAAAGAACCCCATAGTCTTTACTACACATTTTCACATATAATCTTCTATTTCTGGACTATTTTTCCTTTTTCCATTCATTCTCTCCTTTCATGTCTGCAGCCTCCTATTTTTCTTTTGCATGCACTCTACAGGCATTCTGAGGTAAAGGGCATACTCCATTCCTTGGCAAGTACTGTAGCCCACAAACAGAACCACCACTAAGCTAAGCTTTGGGGGGAAAAAGATCTAATAAATGAGTAAATGGGGTGTGTGTATGTTTGAGATCGCTTGTAAGTGAAAATAAGGCAGTAAAATATTTTGCAGATTTTCCTGGTTGACTTTATTCTGTAGTCTACAAGGGTAACAAGATGCCCTAAAACTGAAAGGGAGCAAAAACTGAAAGTAGAGAGGAGTGCAAAATACTTCTTTCATCCTGCTACTTTTAAAAATCATGAAGTTTTAAAAGTTCAACATATATTGTTTCCTCATTTTTTCCTCCCCAATTGCCTGCAGCTCCTCATTAGTATGCAAGGGAAACCGGATTACAACTGCTAATTTACTCATAGAGAAGAACATATTTAGCATATCCTTGAATTCGTCATTATTAGGGGCATATTATTAGGCCCATACTTAGAAGCTAAGTTTCTATTTTGAACCTTCCTAAGTACAGAAGGCACTGCTAATTTTAAAACAAAAAGAAATACAAACAAGTTCAGAACTATGTTACACCTTTATAAAGAATAAATTCAGTATATGACTATGATCTACAGAGAGCAGAAATCATGCTTCTTAAAATAATTTTTAAATAAATGATTTTCCACATACTTTTCTACACAAGCTCCCTTTTAGCCAAGAGGGAGTCAAGAAACATCAAAGGCTAAATTGTTCAAGAGGATGCCTGAAGAAAAAGGTTCTTTCAGGTCATCGTGAAGGGTAATAACATTCACCTCAGTCTCAGCAATTAAGGAAAATTGTTTCCATCTCTACAGGAATCAGTCTCTTGGAAACTGAAGGAACAATGTATTCCACATAAACATGAATGAAATGTTGACCAGATTGAAAAAAAAAAAGGCTAAAAATACACTTGGATAACAAAAGACTCTTTTGGAGGGGAAGAAAATGAGTAGCTAGGCAATGCATTAAAATTATTTCCCTGGCTTCCATTCAGATGCTGCCCAAGCACAGCTTCATTGTTTGGCATGTCACTTGTATCTCCTCACGTCACCTTCATTCTCTCACTCAGATAACCTACAGATAAAAATATACAGAGCCCTATTCTAAGACTCAGCAATATTAACCCAGTAGCTAGCAGCAAAAACTGGGGCCTTCTTGATTCATAAAGAATTTTTATAGCCTCTGTGAACCACAGACCATACGATTCTTTCAGGTTCACTTAAAAAACAAGACATATTCATCACCTGTGGTGAGAGAGTCTTACCAGTCTACTGCACCTACACATTCCACAGGAAGAAGTTGCAGCAAAGTGAACGTTGAATCTGAAATGCATTCCATCAGCCTAACACATTTTAGATTGATCACAGAAAATTATTTCCCACTTCACTTCCACATCTATTAAATTTTTTGCTTCTTGGGCCTCTTTAATGCACAATGCTGATCCCCTCCAGTCATCCAACACTAAAACATAGTGTCAGAACAGAAAATGAATGCAAATACCACAAACTGCTTTGCAGAATATTTATGAGGAATGGAAAAATAACCTTTTACAGAGAGGCATTCTAATTGATGGACACCCTCCCCTACAGCCTCTCAAAGTAGCAGAAAGAGCATCATCAAGCAATTTTTTTTTTTTCATTAGTGGTGGTGGTTTGCTTTAGGAGAACGTTGACATTTTATGGTTACAAATCAGGAACACCTGTGTCCAAAGACACAGGCAAAGGGCTTCTGCTGATGAACAGTCTTTTCAGCCCACCTTTCTGGCAACCCCTGTGTGCTCTTTTTCAAGCAGTCCTCGACTTTGCATCATACATCTTTTCCAGTCCCCTTACACTGCTCATCACTGCCACCTCACTGTCACAGAAAAAAAGGCTCCTCTCCCTCTGCAGAGTAAGAAACAAGATGTACCCTGCACTGCTGTTATGTCGCTGCCTGCCTCTGCAAACCATGCTGGATTACCACTGTAGAGCAACAGAGAGACTGAGCTGCAGCAAGACATCACCTTCCCTTCCATTTTCAGTGTGGTTCTGCTTTATTAAGCAATATGCCTAAACTAGCAGTAATTGCAAGCAAAATAGGAGGGATGAGTTTTATAAGAGAGGCTTTATGAGCCTTTGCTGCCTTCAAACCTACCAAAAATGGGGGAAGGCGCTTCTAAAGGCACTGCTTTTCCACACTGCAGCATCTAGGAGCCAGACTCAGCTAAACACACACAGCACACCCAATAGACACAGTTGCCCTGGCAACAGCATGGCAGGGAAATTTTTCAGTAAACCTTCTCATTTTCTAGCAAGGTTACCTTCAGATTACTGCTTAGCACAAAAATCTGTATGGATCAGACAACATCTTGCACTTGTCATGAACATGCCTGCATGAAATGATATGAAGGCCACACCACAGGAAAGAATAAAGCACTCCGAAAGCCTACAAGGGAACAGGGCTCTTAAAGCACCCAGCACCATCTGACAGCAGCAGTTTGCAAGGTAATGCATTGTCACTCACAACAGAATAAAACTGTGATGTGTTGTAATCAAATGTTCTCTAACCTTTGGTTTGTTTTCTTTACAACTGCTAACTTTAAAGATTTACAGCATGATCCTGCCACAATTTTTCTCTGCAACAAGAGACTAGAGTTTCTAATACTGATCAGCACCTCAAAATATATCCAAATAGAAACTAGAAAAGAAAACCAGAAACCATCTAAGCTCCTTATTTTTACACATACTTTTATCCATTCACTGATGCCATTAAAAGACAGTGAAAGTATCTAGTACAGTATGTGCCTTTAAAAAAATTTGGTCACAAAAAAATCACTTGAATAATTTGTAAGCTTAAATTACACCAGTGGGTTGGTTTACCTTATTTCATTTGGTCCTCTAGTTTTATCAGATAAAGAAAAGCACAGTAATTCCTTGCTTACCCTGAGATGCAAGAAATTGTTTCTCATTCAAACATTTAAGCTGTGATCAATTGCCACTATCAAACAAAAAATAAAGAATAAGGATTTGTTCTAAACATGAAACAACCACCACTCAGAAAAATACTTCCTCATCGGCTCTTCCTGCCTAAAGGAGGAAGAGGTCTTAAACTTTGGCCTTTTCAAGTTTCTGGCACACAATTTCCTCCAACTGGGGAGCTGCAAAAGAAAACCCTTGCATAATCAAATGGCAAGATAGAACTGTTTCACAGCTTCCTTACAGGATACAAATATCCAAAATCAGAAGTTGGCAAAGAATCAAAACTAGTCAAATTAAATAGGACCGCTTCTAAATTTATGTCTTCCCATCTGAAAAGACAAAGACATACTTAAGAACATACTGTTACGACAAACAATAGATAATTTCAGGATCAATTGTGTATATATAGTTCTCACCAAATGGCTGTCACATTATACCAGATAGCTTCATTAGAAAAGAACGTTTCAGGCTCCACTAGAAGACAGGCAGTTCAGAAACTGTCTCTTACTGAGGGATGAAGAGATCCAATTACACATCCAAATCTTGACAGTTTGAGGAAAAGAATCACGTTAGTTCTGATGAGTTGTAGAAAACCTGCAGGTTTCTTGGCCCTCTGTTAATAAAGGATATTGCAAAATACGTATTAACTTTACCTCTGGAAGAACAGGCAACAATAAGACAAAAAGAGCTACTGGGACAATGTCAATAGGACCAAGCTGAATCCTCCACCATATAAAGTCATGACTGGAAAATGTCATCACATAAAAAAAACTATTCCTGTTGCAGGAATAATTTGAGTAAAGGTCTCCAACAGGTCCCTAAGCTCTTAAAAACTTTACATATGCAGCAGCATAAGACAGAACCAAATATCTGAAGTAGCACTAGAAAATGACAAAACAACTGCTTTAAAAAACCTCAATTCATCTAGCTTGAGGGAGGTTTCTAGGGAATTCAGGAAAGAATTACTATTTTCATTTAAGAGAAGCAGATTTTTCCTTTTCCTGTGGTCCTTCAGAGAGGATTCTGCAAGGGATTCCCAGCCCTCACAGTTGTGTAACACAACTAACTATTCAAGACTGTCCTAGGGTAAATTGAACAGGTGTCTACATACTGTAAAGATGACTACTCATTTTGAACCAGTTCGCTTGGGATGTTCCGAATCAAAGGAGCAGAACTTCATGCAAAAGGGAAGGATGATCTAACAACCTCACAAGCCTGTAGACAGGGAGGAAGAGCAGGACAAAGCTCCTGTGATCCAAAAGGAAATGGTTAGAGACCCACTAGGCAAATTAGATATTCATAACTCTAAAGGGTTGGATGGGATTCACCCGAGCGAATTGAGGGAGCTGGTGGAGGTGCTTACAAAGCCCTTTTCATCATCTATCAGCAGTCCTGGCTGACTGGGGGATTTCCACTTGACTGAAGACTCACAGCTGTTACATCCATTTACAAGAAGGGCTGGAGAGAGGATCCAGAAAAATACAGACCTGTCAGTCTGACCTCAGTGCCAGGTCACGCAGCAGGTCATCTTGGGTGCTACCTCACAGCACATACAGGACAACTAGGTCCAGGCCCATTCAGCATGGGTTTATGAAAGGCAGGTCCTGCCTAACTAACGTGATCACCTTCTGTGACAAGATGACCTGCTTGGTGGAAGAGGGAAAGGCTCTGGATGTAGTGTACTTGGACTTCAGTAAAGCCTTTGACACTGTTTCTCACAGCATCCTACTTGAGAAACTGGCTGCCACTGGTCTGGACAGGCGCACCCTGTGCTGGGTTAAAAACCAGATGGATGGCCAGGCCCAAAGAGTGGTGGTAAACGGAGTTAATTCCAGCAGGAGGACAGTCCAGCCCTGGTGTCCCCCAGGGCTCAGTGCTGCGTGCAGCCCTGTTCCATGTCTTTATCAATGACTTGGATGAAGGGACTGAATGAACCCCTAGTAAGTTTGCAGACAAAATTAAACTGGGAGGAAGTGCTGATCTATTGGAGGGTAGGGAGACCTTAAAGGGGGATATGAACAGGCCGGATCGATGGGCCAATGGGATGAGGTTTAACAAGGTCAAATGCTGTGATCACCAAAGGAAAACTTATACAGATCAGGAACAATTAATTCCTAAATGTGCATTCAGAAGGACCTAATAAATTGTTCAATAAGGTCTCCTTTCCACCTCACCTTTCTTTCTTAGAGAACCAAAAGGTTTTTACAGCTTTTTAAGTATTTGTGGGGGAGAAAAAGATAGGGATTTGTATATTAACTTCTCTACTGCATTTAAATAAGGGTATATTAAAAATTCTTTTCTTCTAAGAGAAGAGAAGTAATGGCCTGACTCCCCTTTTCCTCAGTGAATGTCTGACCAAGGTTTAGGACTATCTGGAAGTCTTTTGTCTCTAGCCTAAGACAGATACTGTTCCTCATCATTCAAACACCACATATCTTAAAAGCAAAATACAAGGAAGAGAAATGTTAACTCAAAACAGAAGTCTGCCACTCCTACTCACATATTTATAGCACCATATTGCGGCGGGGGCAAGAGGAACCTCACGACAAATCAAAATGATTTCAGATGAAGTGCTTTATTATGGGTTAACTTGCTTCTTAGATAGACCAAGCAGGTCAAACATGAGGTAAACATTGATTGGTCACTTCTGACCTAGTAACAAGTCTTCCTTGGCTACCACCCAACCCACATAACTTTGTTGCCAGGTTGCAAACTCCAGTCCCCCATCCTCAGGTTAGTTCATTAACATAATTCAACAAAGTCATTACCAGTCCTTGTGCCTTTCCCAGCTCCACCCTGCCAGGGTACTTGAAGAAACAATTCCCAACAGCACCAGGTCTGAACATAAGGAAGAATTTAAAATAACAATTTGCATATTAAGGACTCTGAAGTCAAGTGATCAGAAGCAGTAGCATACTAGGCACAAGGAAACGTGTGGTCTTACTATCCCACTATCTGTGAAAGACATCCACATTAATAAAGTGTCCAAATTAAGTGACAGCAAGTACTGCTGATACAGCCTAATATGGCCGTTTTGAAGAGCAAGGAGTTCACATTCAAAATCAGAGGAGAAAAGGTTGTACATTACTTATGGGAGAAACTCCAAGACCATAGGGGCTGAAATTAAGAATTACATTAGAAAAATTTGTGATTGGCCACAGCTTTTCAGACTATTTTAATTGCAAGGGCAGAAGCAGCAAGTACAGAACATCTGAAGCACTGGAATCACCATCATCTCCATTAGTAACAAAAGTTAAATTATTTTAAAATCTTCTTGGTCAGCACAGTGTTATGGTAAGTGATCTTATGACAAGTTTTTGCTGTGAACAAGGGTTCACATTGCTGAATTCAAATTGATGCAAAGTTTCTTGAGGAAATTCTCTTTTTTAATATGGATTTTTCAAGGTTTTGATCAGTGGTCTTAGAGACACCAATATTGTATTTTTAGTCTGAAAGACAATAGTTAGTAAACCAACATAGATTTGGGTTGGGGTTGTTTACTTTTTAAAAAAAAAAAAGAGAGAGAGATTAAAATAAGACAAATTTTATGAAATGCCATTTTCTAGTACAATAAGAAAAACAAGTGAGTAATTTACATAATCCTGCACACAAGTGTAATCTTAAGCTAAAAACCAATTGTAAACTCAGGAATTTAGCAGTGTAATTTCCCAAAACAAACCTTAAAAATACTATTTTTTTCTTTTAAAGAGGAAATTAACCTGAAAATTTAATTGCAGAGGCAAGTTCTTGAAGAACTACTTGGAGCACTATATGTATGAAAGAATATTTGAAAGCACTTCTCTCATCAATAAGAAGGGTGTCATAATCATTTTCACATTTTCAGGAGGCTGTGCCAACCCAGACAGCACAATTTATAGAGATTCAGCTTTTCAGAAGGGCTAGCCACTGGGACTCAGTAGACCCAGATGCAGTGACTGGCCATGACTTGCATCCTCAAGCTTCAGCTCAATTTGTACAACCTTGCTGCAGATTGCCAGAAGGAAAATCAAGTCCATCTCTCTCCTCATGGGTGACATTCACCAGTTGTCAGAATTGAACAGCATGAACACTGTTCACCTATCGACAGCAGGAGCAAGAGGAACCTCGCGACAAATCAATATGATTTCAGATGAAGTTTCTTATTATGGGTTAACTCGCTTCTTATATAGACCAAGTAGGCCAAACATGAGATAAACACTGATTGGTCACTTCTGCCCTAGTAACAAGTCTTCATTGGCCACCGCCCTACCCCAAAACTATGTTGCTAGGTTGCAAACTCCTGCCCCCAAACTTCAAGTTTCTTCATTAACATAACACAACTGAGTCATCACCACCTTTGTGATTTTCCCAGCTCCACACTGCCAGAGTTCATTGTATTATGTTTACCAACATTCACCTCCACGGTTCTGAAGAACCCTCTACAGGTCTGCCTGCAATCCTGTCAAAGGAACTAGTCTTTCCAGAGGGAGTTTTTTTTTTTTTTTAAATGAGGTCTGATTAAAATTTAACACAGTTAAATAACATATCTAGGAGCTCAAGTAGCCTACTTTTAAAACTGATGGTAAGTGGAAATTGCAAGACAAGCAGCATCTTTTAAAAAACCTTCTTTTGTGTCTAAAACAGTGCAATGGAGCATTATTTATGCCAGAGTTTTTAAAATTTGGGCTACTCTACTCCCTGCTCATTCTGAATCCAGACTGTCATAATGCACTGCACAGATGTCAAGGGGGTTGGGTGCCTTTCACTCTAATAGTGCTATTTTAAACCAACATTTCTGTTCAAAAGAGTAAGTGTGATCGGCAAAACGCTGCTCAGGAGAAACTACCTGCTGAGTGACACAATTGCAGGCCTCAGGAACAAGACAGGACAAGTCCTCTGTCTTTTAGACACAGAGGGAACAACTGTGACAGGGCATGAGGAGAAGGCTGAGGTACTTAATGCCTTCTTTGCCTCAGTCTTTAATTGTAAAGAAAGCTGTTCCCTCTATGTACAAACCCTGGAACTAGAGGAGCTATACGAGGCTCCCATGGTCCAAGAGGAGGTGGTCAGAGTTTTGTTTCCCCAACTGGAAACCCACAAGTCTATGGGGCCAGACGGGATTCACCCTAGGGTATTGAAGGAGCTGGCGGATGTACTGGCCAAACCCCTTTCCATCATCTTCCAGCAGTCCTGGAAGACTGGGGAGGTTCCACTGGACTGGAGGCTGGCTGATGTTTTTCCCATCTACAAGAAGGGTCGCAGGAAGGACCCAGAGAACTACAGGCCAGTCAGTCTGACCTCAGTGCCAGGGAAAGTCATGGAACAGGTGATCTTGAGTGCTATCATGAAGCACTTACAAGAGAACGGGGTGATCAGGCCCAGCCAACATGGGTTCACAAAAGGCAGGTCTTGCCAAACTAACCTGATCGCCTTCTATGACAACGTGACTCGGCTGCTGGACGAGGGAAATGCTGTTGATGTGGTCTTTCTGGACTTCAGTAAAGCCTTTGACACAGTTTCTCACAGCATTCTGCTATGGAAACTGTCAGCCTCTGGCGCACACTCTCCTGGGTAGAAAACTGGTTGGATGGCTGGGCCCAGAGAGTGGTAGTAAATGGTGTTAAATCCAGCTGGAGGCCAGTGACAAGTGGGGTTCCCCAGGGCTCAGTGCTGGGTCTAGCCCTGTTCAATCTCTTCATCAATGACCTGGATGAAGGCATTGAGTGTACCCTTAGCAAGTTTGCAGATGACACTAAGCTGGGTGGAAGTGTCAATCTGCTGGAGGGTAGGGAGGCTCTGCAAAGGGATCTAAACAGGCTGGACCGCTGGGCTGAGTCTAATGACATGAGGTTTAACACAGCCAAATGTCGGGTCCTGCACTTGGGGCACAACAACCCTATGCAGAGCTACAGACTAGGAGAAGTCTGTCTAGAAAGCTCCCAGGAGGAGAGGGACCTGGGGGTGTTGGTCGACAGCCGACTGACCATGAGCCAGCAGTGTGCCCAGGTGGCCAAGAAGATCAATGGCATCCTGGCTTGTATCAGAAATGGTGTGACCAGCAGGTCCAGGGAGGTGATTCTCCTTCTGGACTCAGCGCTGGTGAGGCCGCTCCTTGAATCCTGTGTTCAGTTCTGGGCCCCTCACCACAAGAAGGATGTTGAGGCTCTGGAGAGAGTCCAGAGAAGAGCAACAAAGCTGGTGAGGGGGCTGGAAAACAGGTCTTATGAGGAACGGCTGAGAGAGATGGGGTTGTTTAGCCTAGAGAAGAGGAGGCTGAGAGATCTCATTGCTCTCTACAAGTACCTGAAAGGAGGTTGTGGAGAGGAGGGAGCTGGCCTCTTCTCCCAAGTGACAGGGGACAGTACAAGAGGGAATGGCCTCAAGCTCCACCAGGGGAGATTTAGGATGGACATCAGGAGGAAGTTTTTCACAGAAAGGGTCATTGGGCACTGGAACAGGCTGCCCAGGGAGGTGGTTGAGTCACCTTCTCTGGAGGTGTTTAAGGCACAGGTGGACAAGGTCCTGAGGGACATGGTTTAGTGTTTGATAGGAATGGTTGGACTCGATGATCCAATGGGTCTCTTCCAACCTGGTGATTTTATGATTCTAAGCAGCCAAAGTCCTTAAAGGAGGCAAAGACCACATGCAGTCTCACCTTCTCCTTGGTTACCATGTTAGCTCCATATCCACAATGAGAGGCAAAACAAACCAGGAACTAAGCGGAAAAGCCTTGAGGGCTTAGCAACACCTTTACTTGGTGTTAGAAATAAATAGCACATAAGGCACTATGTGATCTTGTCCACAGCCTGTGGTACGCATTGCAAATTGTCTTCTAGAGGTGAAGTCATTTCCCTTTGGAGTGAAAGCCAGGCAATGCTGTCAATTTTAAGACAGAATAGCTTACAGCACTGTATAAATGCAGAATAAGATAGGTTAGAAAAATCTCTTCAGCGCAATATGTGAAAGGCAGGGCAGAATGTGAACCGTAAGATGTTTAATCTTTTCCCAGAGCAGGTGATTCTGAAAAGCAGCAGTGAGACAGAGCACTGCACATTTCAGTAATCTGCACTGGGAAATTCAGAGGATTTATCTGCAATGACCATAGTTGGGAAAGTGCTTTTTTATTTTTATTACTTTGCTGAATTATTACAGCAGAACTGCCCTCAGATTTAAACATAAAACTAACACTGCTAGAGTCCACGATTTTTAATATATTCAGTTCCCTAAACTGTCTATACCACTACAGTAACTGAAGCTGTCTCAGTCTGAGGCATTTCTCCTCCCTGTGAAATACTATTTTTCTTAGTGCAAAATGGTGCTTCTGTCCCATCTCCCCCTTTCATTATGCTCTAGAGATCCAAAGCTTAAGATAGACAGGGTAGGAAGTAAGCTACTTCCTTTCTCCTCCACTTTTTTTTATTTTAACCTAATCAATGGCAGTCTTTCTGCTAAGTCAACAAGTGTTTGGATACAAACCCTTGACCAATGTGGTAGAAGCTTCAGGAGAAGCTGAGAACTTTAGAACTTTGCAGGCTTTGGCACCTAAAGTCTGAACCAAGCCCTCTTCCTTTTTCTGTACTGACAATTGAGTCATACTCCAAAAGACACCTGAAAAACATTCCATTTTATTATGGCACTAATGCAACCAAAAATCAGACAAATACTTTTCTAGCATGCTAGCAGGCGTTCCTTCTTATCTAAGCTAAATAATCAAAATAATTATGCCTAAAGATAAAATACACTATTTTTTCCTGTCCAATTAACATTACCTGCACACCAAAAATCTTAAAAAAAATAACTCTTTTGAGCCATAATAATAAAGCGTCACAGAGACCAAGGCAGGCAGCAGAGGAAACAAAACAACTTTTTTGGTTTGTTTCACCATTCCTTCTTACACTTGAGCAAAATTCTAATAACCACTTTTTGTGGATTTTTTTTCTCCCTTTCTTCTGTGTTTATCATTGAATTTATGTAGTTTCCACTTTTTGGTTAATTTTGGCAGGTCCCACTGGTTGCTTAGAGATGCTTCATTTTTTACAGCTCCTTTTCTGTTTGTACTGTAATTTTATTCTGAATGTCACCTCCAGCAAGACTAAACCTGCAAGTGAAGCAAGACGTACTCTGAAAAACATTTTTTAAACAATCGCAACAAGGTCTACAGGGAAGCATACTTCATGCCTTTTTCTCTCCTCCATCTGAGAAGTGTATGAAAGGCTCCTTAGTAACATTTAACACTGTCTCACACAAAACATTCTCCTTGAATACTGTGTTCAGTTCTGGGCCCCTCACCACAAGAAGGATGTTGAGGCTCTGGAGAGAGTCCAGAGAAGAGCAACTAAGCTGGTGAAGGGGCTGGAGAACAGGCCTTATGAGGAACAGCTAAGAGAGCTGGGGTTGTTTAGCCTGGAGAAGAGGAGGCTGAGGGGAGACCTCACTGCTGCCTACAACTACTTGAAAGGAGGTTGTGGAGAGGAGGGTGATGGCCTCTTCTCCCAAGTGACTGGGGACCAGATGAGAGGGAACAGCCTCAAGCTCCACCAGGGGAGATTTAGCCTAGACATTAAGAAAAAAAATTTCACAGAAAGGTTCATTGGGCACTGGAACTGGCTGCCCAGGGAGGTGGTTGAGTCACCTTCTCTGGAGGTGTTTAAGGCAAGGGTGGATGAGGTCTTGAGGGACTTGGCTTAGTGTTTGATAGGAATGGTTGAACTTCATGATCCAGTGGGTCTCTTCCAACCTGGTTGTTCTATGATTCTATACTGTATCCAGTTCTGGAATCCTCAACGTAAGAAGGATATGGAGCTGTTGGAAGAGGTCCAGAGGAGGGCTACAAAGATGATCGGAGGGCTGGAGTACCTTCCATGTGAGGACAGGCTGAGAGAGTTGGGCTTGTTCAGCCTGGAGAAGAGAAAGCCCTGAGGAGATCTTATGGCAACCTTTCAGTACCCGAAATGGGCCTGCATGAAAGCTGGGGAGGGACTATTCATAAAGGCTTGTAGGAATAGGATGAGGGGGAACAGGTATGAACTGGAGAGGGGTAGATTTAAACTAGACATTAGGAAAAACTTCTTCACCATGAGAGTGGTGAGACACTGGAACAGGTTGCTAAGGGAGGTTGTGGGTGCCCCATCCGTGAAGGTGTTCAAGGCCAGGTTGGATGGGACCTTGGGTAACCTGATCTAGTGGGATATGCCCCTGCCCATGGCAAGGGGATTGGAAATAGATGATTTTTAAGGTCCCATCCAGCTATTCTGTGATTCTGTGATCAAGTTTGAAAAAGTAAAGAGGTTTGATTATTTCCATAAAATGTATGAGACTAAAATAGTATTTGTGGAGAAGGTTCTGGTTATAACCTGGTTATTCCATGATTCTATGAAAACAGCAGGCATGCCTTTAGCAGAATGTCTCATAGCACACAAAGTTTTTAGTCTCTGAAGGAAAAAATGTTTTTGTGGACATTTTTGTGCAGAGAAAGAAAACGCAAAATGGACACTCCTAAAATTACCCAACAAAACAAGCGTGTATACGGGAGAGAGAAAGAAGAACAAAAGCAGCAGCATCTGTAGTTTCCAGAGATGCCCACTATCCTAACCACATCCTCAACCAATCTCCTCTCCCATGTTTTGTAAGACAGTGCCATGCTGTGGACACTCTGCTTCTTGCTACTGCACTCTGCAGTCTCTGCAGGTACAGTAGGCCTGTTTCCTGACCCAGTTTCCTCACCAATCTCTATTTAGCTCTACGCTAGTGATGCTCCTGGCATGACAATCAGATACTGCAGCCTGCAGTGCAGTTTGTTACAACACATTCACAAGCTCCTAGTAAATTCAGTGGAAAAGTACTGTATCAACGAAGCCTAATGAAACTGAAGTAATTTTCATAAACTTATATCAAATGCAACAACAAGAAAATGTTCAAAGTTTTAAATGATGATATTTAATTTTAAATCTACTAAATCTGCTAGGCATAAAGTAAATCCAAAGATATTTTCTACTCAAGTGCTGTGAATGGAAAAAGCTATTAGATCTAGTACCTTTGCTCCAGATTACCTAATTAATCTTACATCTTGTGCCACCTAAAACCTGCCACAATTCCTCCCTCTGTCATTTATTTATCACCAGAGAAGGGCCCTACACCTTAATGTCCAGTGAAACTGTAAGCTTAATCTCATTACAGCTATTAAAATCATATTCTTACATATACCTGAACCAAATTCCTCCCTCAGACACAGTCACCTGCAATTAATTTCAAACATTACTTGCATATATGTGTGCGAGGGTAAAGTTTGGTTTGGTACATTCACTATTACACTAGACAGATAGGACTGCTCTGGCTCCAAAGTTAAGATCTAATATGTGATTATCTCTGAGACTAAGCAATTTGTGGTTGATTATACTCCATTTATCTGAAAAAAAACCCACCACCTTGTTTTACAAGGAAATATCACAACAAATGGCCATAACCTGGGCCTCAGTTAAAGAACCCAATTACTAAGCCCATAAGTTTTAACATAGTAATTAACAATACTACAAGTCTATACTTCCTGGGCACTTAAGTTAACTACAGATTCTGCAAGCAAATACAGCCAATGCAGGTGCATCATATGCAGGTGAAAAGTGTTGCTAATATTTTGCGTGTAGAAGGTACTGAGATATGAAATACGTAAGGGCTTTACCATCTCTCTCTTTCGCCCAACACTGTTTCTATTCAATGGAATATTTTTGTAGCTGTAAAATTCAGGTCTGTATCAAAAACAAGCTTTGAGAATTGTTCAGAATCATTACACCAAAACATTTTAAATTACTAATCTTAAGATTTGAAACACAATTTGAAAAATTCAAAAACCAGCACAAATGTATGTTTAGCATTGACAATAAATAAAAGCAGCATTAGGAAATTAACTATGGCCACATCAGATGGCTCATAAGAGACAAGATGCTTTGGGGCAATGAATGACTTACAAGTTTGGACCATTTACAGAGGATATTATGCAAAGCACTGAGCACAAAGAACAATTATTCACAAAGCAGTCCCAGTGTACAATATGGCCAACCATAATTTCAATCCATTGCAGGAATTCATTCATATGCAATATGGCCAGTTTTGCTGGGAGCAATAACTATTGCAAAAAAATTCTTGTAGCTTGGCACATGCCATACAAACTGACAGGTTTTTTTACTTCCACTATCATAATCACACTAATTTATTGACTCAACTAAAGATTCCCAAAAACTGACTCCAAAGTGCTTATGTAAAATCTTTGCAACAAGTAGTCTGATTATCCACTGAGTGGGGTGATGCCAGCCAAAAGCAAGAGAAAACAAAATTAAACATCTATTAGAATGTGCAATTCATCCAGATTTCATCCACAGGCACCTATAAATATATGAGTCATTATAATAATGTACAAGGTAATTAAATTTAATTACTCGTTACCTTGACCCAAGGAGGCACCTCTCATCTTCAGAAGGAAGATGCAATCCAGACTTGAATTTTTTATGACATTGGAACCTTGTGAGAAGAACAGCTTACATAAAGCAGCACCTTTAGTCTAGCAGCTACACAGACACAGAAGAAATTCAGTATTGTAAATCTACTACAGACTTTTTTTTGCCTGTCAGTGGGTAACACCACTACCAATAAGCAGCCAACCTCTTAGACCAGAATCCTCAAGCTTGGTCTAGGTAACACATTCTTCACTCATACCACATATTTAAACCCAAGACAAGAAGACAGAATTCAAATAGGGCTCTACAGGAAGGACACAGTTAGTGACAGATCTACCACAACTCCCAGACACCTGGCAAACAAGGCACCTATATTGAGGTAGGTAGCTTCTTTGTTGCTACCTATGGACAAACCTCAAAAACAAAACTAAGAGATTATTTTACTGCCTTGTTATTTATTAAAGAGATAATAGGATCACCCTCAGGGCAGCCCCAGGGCAAAGAACCTGACAAAGCAGAGATACTCTTGACAGATTTTCCCTAGGATTAATTTTACATCTCATTCAATTTTAGCTTACTAACCACAAGATTAAACCTAGACCTTTGCAAGTCACTTCTCTAACCTACGCAATTCAAGTAAAGAAGACATAGCAAAGCCTGGAACTTTAGGAAGAGCAAATTAATTACTATGCCACATCGCCCACTCCAGTGAGAGATGCTTCACACACACCTCACTAGACAGCTACAGAATAACCTATAAAGCCTATTTTTACAGTCCATAAGAGTTTATACGCTTTCAAGAGTCTATATATTTGTTTGCTTGCTTTTTCTGTGTGAACTTGGAAATTCTCAATATTAGCATCCAAACATTCATTCAACCCTGCTATGATGTATTCCCCTCTCTAAAGCATTTGTTCTTGTTGGGTTTGGTTTTGGTTTTTTAATAAAAGAAAAGCTCTCTAGGAATCCCAGGCTCTAATCTGAATTGCTACTGCTTGAACATCTGTTAAAAAATATTCTGGCTGTTTACAGCCAGTAGAATGGATCCTGGTTCACATAGAAAAGCACAGACTCGTTGATACCTGGCAAATCAAGAAAGCACTTTAAGGTAAATAATCTAACATGCAATCATTGAATTGCTTCTTAGTCACAGAGTATGGAATCAGAGTAGAGAAAAACTACAAAAAGAAACATTGGTTTCAATGGTTACTTTCAACGTCACTGTGTTTAGTAGGCTGACTCTGGGTTGATTTGCAAATCCACACATACTCATGGGAGTGGGATCTCGGATCATTTAGCAAGATGGCAGATTTCCAGTTCTTGGCAGGAGGGTTGTTTTTCTCCATGAATCAGCAACTGTCCATCACACTACAATCTGTGAAGTGAAAAACCTACCTCGTCAGCATACGCTATACACATGTATGTGTGTATACATCTCAAAAGGACTTTCTGGTCTGTATAAACAGTCCACATGTGAGGATTGCCATTTGCACAGACATGCACATACACACTTATTAAGGCCAACCACACAACAAAGTGATTTCCCTCATCTTCTGCAGTCATACAATGCTTTAGTAGCATAGCACATTATTTGCATTGTAAGACTTTAAATATTATAGTAAAGAACAAAAACATCAAACCATGCTATTTACTGCTTTCTCTTCATCAACAGGCAACCTGAGTACTGACCCCACTTTGGTCAACAACAGAACAACTGCCTGCCTGCTGTTGAAAACAAAGCTACATTTGCATTTTTTGATAACACCAGCAAACGCATTCTAAACACCCATCAGCAAGGGAAACAAGAAAGAAATAAGTTACATTTGAAACATCTTCCTGAAACATGCTTTAGAATTTTAATAGCTCTCTGTAATACAGAAAATACTTCTAAACACAATAGCAAATGAGATGAATGCTGCCCTAGTAAAACAAACTTACGTTCAGAAATACTCTTGACAAGTAAATCATGCACTTTGGAAACACATTACAGAAAAGCATAAACTAATAATTCTTCATTTCACTCCTCCTGTGTCTGTCTCCCTGATACACAAGAGATTGCAGTGTTCTTACTGTACAGCATCACTGTGCTAATATTAAATAATAATAGATTTGCTGGCTAAAAAATGCCACTTTTTTGAAGGAGGCAGAGGAACAACTAGTAGGATGAGAAAGTCACTGCTAAATTTCAGCAATCAGTCTTTCCCCCCCCCCAATTACTCACAATGTAAACTGCTAGCAAAATTATGACCTGACCCACTGGATGAAGTAGTTCAGCAGAATGCCTGGCTCTTTATTGTTCCCTCTGTTTGAATTCTATATCCAGGGCATTGCAAAATTTACCAAAACCATCTCTCTTTTCCAGAGCCTAATCATAAAACTTGCACCTTGTAGATATAGATTTACAATTTGATACTATACATAAATTCACTCAGTAAATGGTTTTGTTTCTTGCAGCATTAATTTGCACATGAACTGAAGATCACTGAAAGCAGAACAGTCAAATTAACCAAGTGCAGCAATGCTATTGAGAGGGAA
This sequence comes from Coccyzus lansbergi, assembly GCA_033558105.1. Lineage (NCBI taxonomy): Eukaryota > Metazoa > Chordata > Aves > Cuculiformes > Coccyzidae > Coccyzus > Coccyzus lansbergi. Next base: position 2,094,215 of record JAUMJK010000121.1, on the reverse strand, counting down.
GAATATTTTAAAAAATGCAAAATATATTTTATTATTACTAGTTGCATAAGGGTGATCTATGTTTACACAGCTCAGAGCTGGATTTAAAACCAATTTTAACAGCCAACTCTTTCAACCTGCATGTAAACAAACATACTGCATTTCTTCATTAGCTGGAATTTGCTGCAGTCTGTCAGCCATCTGTACTGTCTTGCATTCTGTTCTTTATTCAGAGCACCACCATCAAATGTTGGTGATATAGTATTGCTCTCTTTGGAGACATCATGACTACACTATAAATAGTTTAGAGATATAAAACACTATTTCTAACAGTTGTCTTAATATCTGCTTTCTGGGAATGCATTAGGTTGTTCTGTTTCTCATCCAATTTTGTCCTCCGTAGCCTTTTGTAGATACGAGATTTTATTTTGGCGCTCTCAGAGGTGCAGAGCAAAAACTGCAGCCCAAGCACAACTTTATTCAACTTCTGCACCCTCCAAATCCTGGATGCACTGGCCAAACCCCAGAGCATAACCCTGCAAATATCTGCACTGCAGTCACAGGGGTGACTGCGTAGTGCAGAATAGCCAGGTTGTTGTTGAACCAACTCAATTTGGTGCTAGCTGCGGTTACAGAGCAGGTTTGCACAGAGAGGTGCAGACTGGCCCAAACTTGCCTGCCCACACACTGAGGTCAAACCTATCCTAGAAACTTGTGCTGCATTAGTGCAGCTCTGTGCTGGAGTTCAGGAACCCTCAGAGCCCTGTGGAGCCCTGGCTCATCACCAGCTAGCTCAAACATCAGCACATACCTCACGCTGGTAACAAGGACCTCAGCACAAACTCATTTCTGCTGCTTCTCCCCATTCTCTTCCTGGGATTACAGTGCACGTAGACATACTCCAGCCTTACAGTCCCACGAGTTTCGCATGCCAGAGGCCTTCCTGATGGCTGCACTGACCTATGTGCTCCAGATCATAAAGCTGTCAGGGGTGCACCAGAAGCCAGTGCTTGCACCAAATGAGTCCCTCTAACTTGAAGTTAAATCTAAGGCTTCTGAGCTGCTCTAAACTGCTCCAGCCCTCTCAAACAATTCAAACAAGATGGCAGCACAGCTGATGATGTCACCCAGACAGTTTAGCTACTGATTCGAGCAGTTTGCACTAGTTTCAAACTTCAGAGGACAGGTGATACTAGCTTTAGAAGAATACAGCCCAAAAATCCAAGTCCCTAATAAGGGCTTTCATAGCTTGCTGAGTCGTCATCTCTTTCAGAAAGTAAAGAGAACTGCCATTGCAACAGGAAGGCTCACACACACACCTTTCTTTCTTATGGGCACAGCAGGGCATTACAATGTTACTTGTATAACTAATATCACTTAACAAGTGATGCAACACAAACCAAAAAACGTTACTTAATACTCATGTTAGTTTTCCAAAACAAAAGCTGCCTACACAAATACTCCTTTTTAGTTCACCCAGTAGATGACTTTTCAGGAAGGACTTGATGCTCTGCCTTCATGCTGAGTTCCAGATTTACATCATACTTCTGATTTCAGAACTGCAGTGCTATGAACCCATCTTCCTATAACCAAAAAATATGTTGCCCTGCAGGACCAGACTCATAGTATTTGTGTGACACAAGGGAGCTATCCCTGATCGGGGTACCAGAATTCTGAACACTGATCTAAAATCACTTCCTGAGAAGTGAAAGTGTCTTATCCTTAGAGCTTTCTGTTTCATTTCTCAGTCTGATTGAGGACAGCATGGTAAATCACTGCCTAGTTTCATTTACTCTGTCAGTCATATACAAAGGTGAGCCCCACTCAATGACAATCAGACCGTAAGAGTGTAAGTTTGACATCCAGTACTCCCTGATAAAATAGAGATACCTAGCATGCAACTCAGCAGAAAAGTTCTGCAGGTTTCTGGAGGCATCACTCTGGAGAAATGTGGTAGGTTTGGGGTTTTTTTTTATAGCTATGTCATCTAATAAAGCTGTCACTGGGAAAAAAAAAATAGAGCAGCAGCAACAAAAATGCCTACATCTTTCAGTCCAGAGTAGAATTTTGTGTGCAAATTACACAAAAACCAAGCTGCAGGCCTGAAAGCAAGCTGCCAGAGATGCTCTTACAGCGCTGCAGTGCTACTATTAGAACACAAGGAAAATTAACTCAGACATGCAGGCATTTAGGGAGACAGGATGAAAATTGTTCTTTCAACAAGGGTTTGGGTTTTTTTCCCATTCTATATCGATGCTTATCAGCCAGTAGGTTCAAAGAGAGGCTTGGGGGGAATAAGAGGATATGTGCCTGTTCATTTCAGTGACTGAAAGAATGATAAAATGCAATACCATTGTCAAAATTTTCCAATTCCACTTTGTCACATCATATCACAAACCAGCCCAATCTAAAAATTTCAAGTATGTTTAACTCAAGAGCCCTTGACAACATCTAATGCACAGACAATTTATAATAAATTGAGGTGTTTATTTTTGGACTTCACCTTGGAGCAGGAACGAAAGACTGTTTTGCCAGCACCAGAGAAGTTTATATATCCTGCCAAACATATCAGTCTTGTGTATTTCAAAAGGTACGTTATGTATACCGCTGAGATACCCACAACTCCCTGCATATTTCATTCAGCGTTACAGAGATGTGCATGGGTTGAACTCAATGTGAAATTAGGTCATGTTGGTGGCCACCATGACTTCCCATTTCCACATGAATAATTATTGGCTTTAAAGCTTTTAAATAAGTAGTGTAATTTCTAATGTACTTTTTACATGTTAAAAAAAATTACACATTTTTTTAAACATTTCTCCTTTGCCCATCCCACAACTCTTGCACACCACACTGATACTACTGACTGCATTAATTCTATGGAGCTCCAACAACTAGAAAGAATTTTGGGAAAAGACCCTGGAAAAGACATTGTTTGTAGTGCTAGACTTTATGTGTGCAAAGACAGCAGTTTTGTATTTTCTCACTTGCCCCAAACTTGTGTATTGCTGTTATACAGAAATTCAAATTAATAGGAATCATGGGGAATTATAAGTCCAATAACAAGCTGTACTTGTGGAAGTCCTTTTGTCTTTGCCTTTTAATCATTTCGAACTTTTTCAAACGCTCCACTGCAGCACTCTTTCACCACCTTCAACTGAATTGATACAGTACTTTTCCAGCTACATGCTCAGATATATCACTGTAGTGCATACAGCTCTTTAGATTCCTAACTGTCTCTGTAGCACAACATCAGCAGTCACCATCTGTATTACCAGCACTGAAAGTTCAACAACTAGGACCTTCCATACCTAGAAGTAGCGATGATCCTACTGTGTCACCTCAAAAAGTCGTCAATAAAGCAGTCTCCCTAATCAAAACCACAGGATGGTACCTTCAGCAGCAGTGAACCACCCACCTCAATATTTTGCCATTTGCTCTACACACACAGTAGATAGTTCCGTCTTCAACCCACCCATGTTTCAACCAAAATACTGACTCTTTTTAGAGCTTTCTATATATACATTAACATCAAAATCCTTCTCCTAAAATTTTGTCACTATTACGATACCTACAAATGGGGAAAAAACCTGTCAACAATGCATGCATCATATTGACTGCAAGCCATGCTCAGGACGAGAGGGAATGGCCTCAAGCTCCGCCAGGGGAGATTTAGGCTAGAGATTAGGAGGAAGTTTTTCATGGAAAGGGTCATTGGGCATTGGAATAGGCTGCCCAGGGAGGTGGTTGATTCACCTTCCCTGGAGGTGTTTAAGGGATGGGTGGATGAGGTCTTGAGGGACTTGGTTTAGTGTTTGATAGGAATGGTTGGACTGGAAGATCCGATGGGTCCCTTCCAACCTGGTTGTTCTATGATTCTATGATTCTATGACAATGGTATTGTTCCTTTCCTGAGTCCTGCTTGCAATAATTTCTATATACTTAACCTGTAAAGAACATAACAAAACAGTAATTTTGGTTGCACCTGTGCACTACTAAGTCTAAGATGATCCTACTTGTAGACCTCACAAGCTACTGGAAGAAAAAAAATAACAGAAAACTCATTTTGAACTGTTACACTCACTGAAAACTCCAGGAAAATTAGGTTCTTCTCTTCTGCCATAAACAGCTATTGAACGCCCTTCCATTCCTTATCCTCTCCTGCAGGTGGAAACTACAAGGGAAGTAAATATCAGCTACACACTATGCATTAAGCCCTGAAAAGCCAAGGCAGCTTGTAGCAAAAGACCGCTGCTTTAGGTGATTTGCAAATACACAGCTCTCCAAACCCTAGTGACTTCATCATGTCAAAACCAGACCCATAAGCAACATGGTTTATAAGAACAGCAGTGCTGCTGCTCTTACAAAGAATGAAAAATGTTCCTTGTAGCTGTCTTGCAAATTTCAAAGAAAAGTAAAATCTTGGGCTGTATGTTGTTTCTCCACAAAATTGATTGTGAGGCCTTTAATTCAAACCCAAAGTAGAAAGTCCAAGCATAAGCAGAAAAGTAATAGATGAAAGAAAAACATCAGCTTTATTTCCAGCACAGTTATTTGTGGATCAAACTGACTTTAATGTGTCACGAGTAATTTAGGTGAAAAAATTAGCTTTGCATTTAAAGGTTCACATATACCAGTCTGAGAAAGAATAAAACTACAGGGAACTTCTTCAGACAAGCAAAGATCCTTAAAAACAGCTGCATACAGCATATATGATTCTAGATGACTAATACTGTAACTCAGAAGAAACACTCAAATAAAAATGATTCTCATAAATCAGGACACTTTTTTCCAAGCAATATTTTAATGATGACGAAGTCCCATCTGTGTCACCTCTAAACAATTCTATCTCCTTTCAGGCTTCTATTTACCCTTACAGAAGAACACAATGTTGCAGACATTGGCTGTTTTAATTTTCTGAAGAGCAAAGGTTCTGTTTTTAGTGAGCTAATTCCAATAGCCTATCTGTCACAAAGACTGTACGTCTATTGTTACTCAAAAGTAAACAGTGGACAGGGCACAGAATTAAAGTTGTTATTATAAATTTAGAGCAGAACTGTCAGCATAAACCAATATGACAATTTTATATGACCAAAGAGCAACTTATGCTAGAAAATGGCACATAACTAGAGAAACAGCAGAACAAATCCTGAAAATCAAATTATCATTTTACGCATCCAGATCAGGGGCTCGATTTTGAATGTATGGATAGTTACACTGCAGAGCAGCTTCCCAAAACATTTTCTACTTCATGAACTTTAGAGCATAAAGAAAATAAGAAGAATGAAGAGAGGACAGCTAATTGTAGTGCTTCTGGGCTAAAATAAAATAACAACAAAGAACCACTGAACCATGAAGTAGTTTTTTCCAAGTTGCTATTTCAGTCACAGCTTTCCTCTCCACAAGCCAGTACTGGAAAGAAGATGCCAGTTTCTACCCTATCAGAGTAATACAAGCAGCTTATTTTATCCAGAGGGGCACATTGAGAGCTCAGAACTGTTACATAATGCTTTTATACATTTTGCTGCATGCAAAATGTGTATCATAACAGACAGGAAAAAAACAGCATGGTTTCTCTAATTTTCTTCTCTCTCATTGGCTGTCTTCCTAGTAAGAAGCATCACTTCTGCAAACTGAACTTGATTTGAGCCTTGCCTGGTACGTTTTCACAAATAACCTGAAAACTCATCCCTGAGTGACACAACAGCTTGTTTTATTACAGCACTGACTGAAGCTTCATAATTTTGAATTTTGATCATGTGTGGAAACAGTTTTAAGGACAGCAACAAGGATAATTCAGGTTTGACAGGACCTCAGGAGGTTTCTAGTCCAACCTCCCGCTCATAGCCAAGTCAGCTACAGGATCTGATCACATTGCTTGGGCTTTATCCAGATAAGTCTCTTCCATTCTGTAGTAACAGAAATGCTACAACCTCCCTAGGCAGTCTGTTCCACTGCTTGATCGTCCTCATGTTGAAAAATGTCTTCCTTTATGCTAAGGTTGAATTTGACTTTTTAATTCATGTCCTCTATTTTTCATCCTCCTGCCCAACACCATCTTCTCGATGAATCTCCTTGGAAGTACTATAGGTAGGAAAGCTGCTACTATGTACTTGAAGCCTTCTCTTCTCCATGCTGAATAAGCTTAGTAAGATCTTAATTGTCCTATTTTCATCTGTCCATTTCAGTTGATAGTAAACAAGGTACTGAGACAGTTGTATACTCAAAATAAACCCTCAGAATTTTCAGTTCTTAAAACAAAGATGTCATCTTCAAAGAAATTGTAACCACCTCATCTCAGTGAACTTCTGAACTCTGATTTTTTTTACAGTTCCCTTTTCTGTAAGTATTTACTCAGAACAGCTCATCTTATGTTTCCGACATCATCAACACTACTCAAGGGCAGAACAAGTCCCCTACAACTTAAGGACAAATAGAGTGTGTTTGGTCACTGTTTCAAAATGAAGCTGATTTTGCAAGAGCAAACAGGGAAGTTTCTCTGATAAGTAGCAAATTACTTTGATAACTTTGGGCAACCAAAAAGACATCTAGAACAGAAAATGCTATGCTGCCTTCATACACAGCACTATAGCAACATTAAAATACACTAGGCTGGGTTCATAACATTGCTGTTAAAGTTCACTCTTCTTTAAGAAGCTATGAGCTACTGCTCTGCAAAACTTCACAAGAATAAATTACACTTTAGAAGTACTGAAGACATATTAACATGACATAGGTCAGAGGAAATTCAAACTTCAAAAACTTACTGAATCCAACCGATCAGAGACCAAATCAGTATTAGAATGAAGAAGAGGGCAACATTAACTAAAATAAAGCTCTCTGAAATGATTAAGTAATTTTTCAGTCACTATCATAACACATATTCTAGTGGCTTAGATATCAGCAAAAGAGTCATTTAGACACAGTTTCACTTTTAGTCATTTACTGGAACATATAACCCTCTGGCCCATTTCCAGAAGATTTCTCAAATCCAACAGAAAAAAAAAAAATCTGTCAGCCTGAGCAGCCACTAATAACCTACACCACACTGTAAGCTCCAACAAGACACACAGAGCAATACAGCAGCATATTTTAAAACTGTCTTCTTTTTTTTTTGTGCTCTTTGGTTACATAAAAATGACTTGACAAACGTTTACTTCTCACAATTTCATTGACCACATTATTAGCCATTTCATTCAATTGTCCCTAAGAGACAAGGCCAGTATGTTTATTCTTGCTCATAAGTAAATGTTTGATTCCTTAAAAACATTTGCATTGAGCTAAAATCTGTTAAGCTTAATCACCTTCAGCTTTACCTTACATCTCAAATCAATAGGCCTAATCAAGCATACTCTGCATAGCTGAATGTAAAACTAGATGCTTGTCAAATGACAAGCAGAATACTGTTATTAAAAAAACATTTTAGAAACTCAGTTAAAGCTACAACAGTACTGTGAAGCCAGCTGCAAAATGAGAATTTCTTTTTAGCAGACAGCACAGGGGTGCAGTTAATATTTTTTCAATATTAAAACCTGAAGTTTCAAGTATTTTTAAAAAGAAGATTTCAAGTTATATTTAAAACAAAAAATTATCATAAGTCTTTCAAGGAAACCTTGCCTTAACACATGTACTCAGCCACTCATAGATGATCACTATCAGGTATATATCTACATATATATATAAAAAAATATAACATATATGTATCTTATATATATTGGTTTATGACAGCTACCAGAAAGTGGTAATCATATGGTTTTACAACATGGTAGACAACTTCACTGGATATTGTAGAGTTCCACTGCCACAAGTGCACCTCACTGTATCAGCACTAGGCTTGATCCAGAAACTCCTGCTGCAATTTCAGGTCTCCAGTCAAGAGTACTATAGACTGCAAACAAACATCAAAGGATGCTATACAGGAGATTCACTGTGACGAACTACACTACACACAGGAATGTTTGCTGTTTTTTTCCTTTTATGCCACGCTGTCCATCAGAGATCTAAGTGTTGCTACTTGCTTCTACTTAACCATGTGTGTTTTACCCTTCTTTCTTTTATCAGTTGTTCTCTTAAGATATGCTTTGGATTATGCCACTGTTCAAAACAGTTAACCTGCAAAGATCCTTTGAAAACCCTGCTTACTGGAACATGACTCAGGGCAGAAAGCAGGTGCATAAAGCGTTCCCATTTTAGAGTAGCAATGAGACATATGCAGCAGTTTGAACAGAAGATTCTTTGCAACTTCTACATGGGAAGATGCAGCTGGACTTGCTGCATGCTCAGCTAATATAACAATTCCGTATAGTCATTAAAACCACTGATGCATTCCTTCCGCTCTCCCAGGAACATGCAGTTTGTCTTGCTATGACTGGCAATGCGTTGGTCGTCAAGTTCTTCACACATCTCTATCCAGTAATGTCAGACTTGAAGTGCCTTACAAAGTCATAAAGACAGGAAAGAAACATTTGGGTATTTTTCTACATTTAGTAGAGCTTATGCTTTGAGAAAGAGTTGCAGAATGCAACTATTGACCACTAAAGTCTTCTATTCACTTTGGCAACTACAGTAGCAGAATCTGCCTGGGGGAGGCTGTGGGGGAAGTGTGCTGCTACTTTGCCAGAGAAAGGAGATTATTCAAAGAACAGGCAGCCCAGCTCTAAAACTCAGATGAAAAGTTTGACACTGAGCCGGGGGAAATAACGTGCTACTGCATCTCACCTAGAGGTATTGCCCTTAGATGAAAAAAGGATGACTAAAAAGCCATGCCATGGGCTTTCTGCAGTAGAGAAGTTTCTTCTTTCCAAAAGCTCAGGAATGTAAAGTTCATTAAAAAAGAAAGAAAAAAAAGGATCAGGCCTGAATATGTCCCTCAGAAGGTCCAAACAGACTGTAGACCTTAAAGAAGTTTCAAACACCAAGGAGACATGCTTACAGTCCCTTGAACACTCCTCTTCCTCAAAGTTTGGAGAAAGTCTTTTCTCCGAGAAATAATGTACTGAAGTATCCAAATGTTTATGGCCATATACACATTTTTTAAAAAGTAAACAAAGCTGTCTCTGCAGACCATCTCTCACAGGTGCAGTGTGATAGGCTTGTTTAGGTGTGCAGCGCTGGCTTCCCAGCAGCCACACCAGATGGCTCTCAGTAGGTCTACACAAGAACAACTCTCCTGGGTAAGAGAGCAATAGAAAGAAACAAGGAAAAAAAACACAGAAGCAAAATATCTCATGAGGAAACTTCAGCTAAGGCATGTGTAATGATCACGGTCCTGCAAGAGAGATCTTGGTTACATAAATGAGGAGTGAAAGCAAATTACCAAATTAAATTGGTTTAATGTGGGTTTATTTTCTCCCTCAATATAAGCCATCATATACTACTGAATACAAAAGAAAATAAGACAGATGGAATCCAAGCATGAGTATTATCTGTTATAGTACACATTTCTCTCTATAAATGTATAAGCATATGATACAAGTGCATCACACTGAATCACATTTATCCTAACATGAATAAAAGGACTTCAGAATTTGATTCTGATTTCTCAAACTAACAACATTGAGTGCTTAGCCCCATGCCAGCAAGAGAAAGCAAAAGGTTTCTCTTTCAGTCACAGGACTGGAAGAGAAAGCACATGCAGACTCACTGAATGGGAAGATATTTTTCTGAAGCATGTTACCAGAAGTATAATAAGCAGCAGCATAATTTGAAATCCCTGCAGTAACACTGGTACCTGAAAGAAGCTGTCAGTAAGTAAAGCGTAAGCGGGAGAGTACAGGCCAAAAAAGGTTGAAAGAGCAACCCGGAATGCATATTTAATTTCAGTAGTGGTACATCAGTTGTCCCTCATGTATTTAGCATTACTAAATTTGAAGTCCTCAGATAAAATGACTTTATTAGAACTCTCTCTGGCATGGCATGCTGAGCATACAACATAAATGAATCAATGCTCTTTTCTCATTGGCTTTCTGCCACTCTGACTGCAAATGGAGACCTCACACGCAAAACCAGTCACCCTAGAAGATCCCGAATTGTGTCACTCTTCATGCACTCCTAACTCACTTGGCCACAAGACACCGTAGATGCCTCCATGTACCACGCAGAAAATCAAAACAGGATACTACACTGTCTTTATTTGTTGAAGAGGTGGGGGTATGATATCAAGTTCACACATAATAGTTTATTTCATATTTCTGAGCAGCTGCTCAGCTAAGCTAAAACAATTGTATCTTAAGATTATTAAACAGCATTGCTGTAATTCACAAATACCATCTTAATCTTTTTAAGTAAAAAAACACAAGCATTTTACTTTTCACGCCACTCCAAGCAGTCTGTATTTCAGGCTTGCTGTGGCAAGGAAAACCAGACAGAAAATTAATCCTGTAACACAATTACTGAATTCCTGAAACTGCTGAACCAAAAGAGTCTTCTATTACCCTACTCCAAGTGTTCTTTCATTTTTCTAAAGCTGCAAATCTCAACATTATGTTCTGTTTCAAGATTTCAGTCTAATACTCAAACTGAAGACAAACAAGCCCAGGGAAAGTTCCACACCTGACATTTCTGTATACTAGAGGTCTCAGAGAAAATAGTGAGAAGAAACAACAGTATCAATGAGGAAGAAGATATACAAAGAAACTTAAAAAGTGGCCATCAACACTGATTTCCATTCTCTCATTTGTTTAAGGTTATTTCCATTTCTGCATGATATAATAACCATTAAAAATATTTTGTATTCTTTTAAAACTGAATTAAGAATGAAACCAGAACAGGTGCCATAAAACAGCAGAAGAAAAGATTGGCAGAAGAAAAGATTGTGAATTTTTGTTTTCTGAAGACTGACAACATCCCCTCCACCACAACCTGTGAGCTGCATTCCCAATGAAAACATTAGATTCACTGTGAAGCAAAAAATTGGTCTGCACGTTCTTAAGAAACTGGCATGCAATTTTGAAGTAATCCTTTCAAACATAACAAATTTAAATTTTAAAATTACAAGTTGGCACCTACTAGCTCAAGATAAGATTGCTGATATAAGATTTATGCTCTCAAATACCTATATCAGTCTTGGAAATAAGAACTGCTTCAATATACATTCTCCTTGCCCAATAATCCACTGAAGAACATGAAACAAAAGGTAGGATCAAATAAAGGATTCAGTCTCAAGTCAGCTCCTCATACCAGAATTCAAGACAAACCACTTAAGGTGAAAAGAATGCCTTTTGCCAACTTCTCTAAATGTAAGATGCTGAAAAACATATTTGCCTCATATCCACAGCGAAGGCCCTTATATAATACATACCTTATGAAGCAAGGTAATACTACAGCAACCAATGGTACAGTGTTGAAATCTGTTTATCTGACCAAGCTGCCATTAGCCAACACGAGAATTTACCGCATCGATTTCTAGACTTCAACTCAGAAACAATTCTACCACTTCTACCTTTGTGCAGGTCCCAAAGCACCTTCACAAGCTATGGCTGTATGCTTAACTGCAAATTGGACCACACTTTTAAAAAGCCAATTTTGCAGAGCTTATATGTAGATATATGACAATCACAGAAGATGATGAATCGAGATGACATCTCTGTTCTCCAGCAAACACATTCATTTCACTTTCATTTCTCATCCACTCAGTTTTCAAGGCATTTAAATAGCAAGAAAGAAACTACAGAACTCTGCTCACAATTCTGATGTGTTCAACTTACCATGGCAGCCACAACAGCTAAGCCCAAACTCGTATTTTGTCCCCATGGAAGGGCTAATGGCAGGACTTACAGTCTCACATAATGTCACAAGCACTGCTGGATCTCAGTAGGCTTGCATACAGCCAGGTGAGAAACTTCTGCTTGCACGGTATCACAGCAGCCTCAATGATCCAACCCACTGTGTAAACTGGAAAGGCTCCAGCAACACATGCAGAAGAGAAGAGCCATCTCCCTACATCATTTTCATGGTGAGGAAGAAATTCATTTGAATCAAGAATTTGAAGCACCCAAAATAATTTAAAACCTCGTAACACTTTCTATCTCACTTCCTGTTCATATCTGTGTCACAACATTCTGAAAAATTCTTTTAACAGTGCTCCCAAAAGTCATAAATTCTTTTGATAATAATAAGCCATTTATTGTCTAAATTTTTATAAATACACAGCTATTTGCTCTACGCGTGGATGTTCCTGTTTTCATTTTAACTATATTACCACAGTAAGTAATGCATCTTTAGGAAAATCTGGTTGTATTCACCTTTCTTCATAGTGGTTAAACCCTAAACAGGAAGCAGCAGCAGAACGAGAAATCAAAGGAAAAACATAATCAATTCACTATTTGCTAATTTCAAAATTTACTTGTGCACATTTAAGTCATAAACCCTTTCTCAAAACTATTGAAGAAAAAGGTTTTTTCTTCCATCCAGACATTAAAAGTAACAAGAACCCACAGGAATTCAAAATAGGAGACAAAACAGAAAAGACATGAGAAGGGAATGATTCAAGAATTAAAAATCATATCTTAATGCTTGTATCTGTACAGAGAATAAAGAAGCTACAAACAAAAAGTACTTGCAATATACAAAAGTAATAAAGGAATTGCATAGTTACATACAACTGCCATACATCTTACAGTAGCACTTAATGAAATGACAGATACCATAATACTCAGTCTGGATTAAAACAGCTGAAATCTGAAATATGTTAGATGAAGTTTGTTAGATGGGTTTCATTCCTCATACATACACTCCCAATATCTTTGTGAGGCCCAGGAATGCCCTGCTTTCTATAGAAATAAACCAGAGTCTCATATTTTCAAGACTTTTAATGCGCTCACACTTCCAAAGTGTGAACTAACTATCAAAGTGTGAACTAAAAAAGTGTGAATCAACTAACAGTGGAGCAGGTAAACCTTGACAATTTAAAACAGCTGTTCAGAAGGGATTTCCCCACTAAAGCAATTATCAGTAGAAAAACTGGCTATTTAACATTTGTTAATTCAACATTTAAGAGTACAAATGTTATACCAGTGTCTGGAAAAATAAACACATCATAAGAACTCCTTACTGGCTCCCTATACTCTTGTTACCAAGAAAAGGAACATTTACATTAGCTCTACACCTGGAAAGAGAGAAGGAACAGTAAAATATAGGAGGTGGCATGTTCGGAATCATACACCTAAGGAACTATTCTTTTTCTCCCTGATAACGGAATTTTTTTAACTTCTTTTTAAAGTTTTTATTTGATTTTTCTCTAGTAAAAAAAAAAAATCCACAAGGCATAAACAGAAGCACAGGTCTCAGTAATCCTTGTTCCTATCTGATTACATGTGATATCCACTGAATTTATATAGACCTCAGAAACCAACTGCCACAATACTATGAATAAACACTTAGGCAGGTTTTAAAACAGAAGACAGTTTAGCATTTTTGTCCTCACAGGACTAGATGAAACATTTTTATTTTTGATTCTCCCTCCTTCTCCTCCTTTCAGGAACAAGTTCTGCTGGTTGAATGCTGGGGCTGGAGTAAAGGCACAGGCTATATTAGACCACATAAAAAAACAGTGAGTTCAGGAATAGCTTCTGCCTTTGACAACTTCAGTTTAAATTAGAAGCAAGGCAGCCAACAGGCAAAGAAGATAAGCCACCAGGTGGGAGGACAAACAGGTAGCTGTCTCTTAGTAGGTTATCTAGTAAGGCAGTCCTGGAAATTTGCTATGTGCCATGGCATAGCAACAACTTTAAGCTTCACAGTAGAAATACAAGTTTCTCTTTCATTGAACAGCATCCTTACAATAATCTACAACATAAGCATAAGTGCCAGAAAGACTGGCAAGGCTCATAGCTTAAATGACTCATCGATAAGTGAAGGCTGAAAACATCACAGAAATGAAAACAAATGCCATCAATGGCATAAAATTACAAGTGTAACCCCAGTTCAAACCAAATCCAAAATCCTTACATTAAAAGCAGGGAGAAGGAGTTTGTGTTCTGGCCAGAACAGCATTGCCTCAATGAATTTATGGCCCCGTGGCGATAAATGAGTTTGAAAGGACCAATGGCACAACTTAATAAACAGGTAGAGTTACAACCACTAAGATCTCTCCCATCTCATTCCTCTATAGTGCGTTACCCAGTAGAAAAGGAGACAGAAAAACAATGAAAAATTAATGAAGAAATTTCTACTAATACAATAAATAAACAATTAAAGAGTGTTCCATCAAATTCCTATGAGGATAATCAAAATATTTCTCTCCTTGACAACTTTTTCTTTTCTTTTAAGATTCCACTGTCATAGAACCCACCAATAAAATTCATCAATCACCAGAAAAATGAAACACATGCAGCATTTGTACCAAAAGTTTCTTGGCCTAAAGTTCTCGGGGCAATTTTGCATTAGTTTTCTATCCATAAAAGGAGGTATGGATGAGATTTCTTTGCAGAGAATGCTGTAAATTGATGGCTATGTTCCAGTTCACTACAGTTTCTTATTGATTTTCTCTCATTTTAGCCTGAATTGATTTGTTAATCCCTTCTCTGTAACTATTCTAACGACAAATTGAGAATGAAAAACTGCAGGCTTTAGGGCCTTTTCCACCAACCTCTTGCTTCAAACCGTATTTTCTCTTGGATTTGGAACGTGTCAATGCACATACCCTGACTCACTTCAAACTAAGATGGAAACTTTTTACATTGAAACCTTTCTGTTCAGGCTTCTCATGGATGAACAAAGCAACTGAAGCAACATCAGTGAGGCTGAACCAGGTTTCTGCACTAATAGTTGTCACCTTCTAAAGCTGTTGCTCAGAGAAGCTTTGTCTTAACACCAAGTACATTCTTTTAAGCAATTTTGCAGCACTCCTCACTATTACTAGTACTAGTACAGAAGGATGCAACCCAGTCAGTGTTATTAATTTAAGGAATATACCATGAGCACGCGCAGGTCACACAGTTAGAAACAGGAGAACTCAGATTAGTCATTTTGGTATTAATAAGCTCACAAAATAGAGCTGCCAATTTGGTCTCATCATTAGGGCTGCACGAGCCATGGCTACTGGTACCAAGTAGTTTTAGCCTCTTTCCATGTCCCTTGTACTTCCAAGTGAAATATTAATTTGGAATTCTAACTGCAACCTGCTATCAAAGGGAAAATAAATTTATCAATTATTACAATTATAGCTTCACTCACACTCACATTTATAACACCTCACTCATCACATGTTGGGTGGGTCTGAACTCCTGACTTCACCCACTCTGTAGTTCGTGGTCTCCCATACAGATTACAAAGCAGCCTGAGGCTTGGGTCTGCCACCTCATTACTACACTACAACCCCAGCAGAGGAACTTTGGTCATTTTAAACCAACTCTCACCTGCAAAACTGTTAATTGGAAAACCTCTAGTTTGTACTCACACAGCGTATGTTCTCTGGCATGCAAAGGCAGTGCAGGAGATTTCCTTTGCCATTCACCTGGTGTAAATTCAATTTCCCATCTCTCTTCCTGCAATGCCAGCTGCAGAGAAATTGGCATGGGTGATGGGAAGCCCTGTGCTGGGAACAAATACAATCTTCTCTTTGCTTTCCAGATATTACAAACCTAGAGCTGGTGATCTAGGCTTTGCTTATAACCACATCAATAAAGGGAAAGCAAAGCTTCCATCCTCTCACCTAGTGTTAAAATAGACGAGTTTAAGTTCACCAAATTATTTACAATAAAATTGCAACTCCATTATGGTTTTCATGCAGCAGATCAGTATTTCCAGAGTAAACTCTGCTACCTAACATATCAGTACTCTTAATTTCCAGAAATGATTTTGCAAGGAGTGTCAAATGTCTCTCTAACCAGGTCATAAGATACTCTTTACAAACCACAGTAATTTCTTAATGGGATAAAAGCCAAAAACCTGCATTTCAATTTCAGTAGTTTGTTACTGCTCTCAGTTTCCTGTTAGCAGAAAGACAGGAGGAACCAACTGATCTAAGTAAATCCCACTTCCTCATTTTCTGTGATAAAACCGTAAACTCCGCCAAAGCTTCTTGCAGTGTTGCCAAGATCTGTGTCATTCTCCTACACAGGGCACACAAACATACCTAATCTAACACAGACTTTGTATTTTATATGCAGGCTGCAGCTTCATTCTTTTGATACATCATGTTTGGGTTTTACTTTCTTAATGATAATTTCAACAATTTGATCTCTATTTTTATAATAGCACCTTCTCATTTGCACAGTGAGTTGTACTCAGAAACCACTTCTCCATGGCCTTTATTTTCCTCGATTGTCACTTAAAATTACATGATAAGCCAAGAATTTGATTTCTACTCTTGCAAGAATAAAAAAGAAACCACCCCTACATTACCATTTTTATTACTGCATCTGTAAAACAGCGTAACAAAACCAACCTGCACCAATCAAGGAAAATTCAACAAAGCCATTTCTAAAAGGACATAAATCAAGACCAGTTTGCAAAAGACACTGATTAAAAAAAAAAACAAACAAAAACCCCCCCACCAAACACTGCACTACATGCACTCCACTCCACATCACTTTGATTTAAAAATCAGCACAACAGAATTAATCAGTCCAGAAACCTCCCAGTAAAAGACAAGCTGGCCTTCAGCTTTCCTTCTATAAGGGTTTCTCATCGTGAAGAATATTGACAGATCTAACACCACTAAACAAACATACAGGGCAAGCAACACAGAGAAATGTAATACAAGTAGTAATCTGACCTGTAGGTATCAACTTTCTCTTCCAGTAAGAACACAAGGGAGAAAACTTCATTAATAAAGGGCTGGAGTGAAATCTGGAGCACCTGAGTCCTGTTCTCAGCTTTCCAGATGACTTGCTCTTGCACCTGGAATCATGTCATTTCCCTACTTCCACTCCCATCTCCTGCTTGTTTTCATTATAAGCTGAAAATGTCACAAAGTAAGAACCACCTTTTACTATTAATTTTTCCAGGACCTACATCCATTTTTGCAGCACAGTTAGGAGTTTTGAGGAAAGCTGGCAAATGAAAGCCAGTGATATTTTTAAACTATGTTAATAAAAAAAGGCAGGCCAAAAAATAACATTGGCTCATTACTTGATAAGCATGGACAATTCATAAACAGGGATACAGAAAAAGCAGAGACATTTAATGCTTTTTTCACCTCTGCCTTCAATACTGTTGATGAGCTTAAGGTCTACACTCGAGAGCACTGGGCTAGAGGACCAAGATCGTGTAAATAACAGTCTCAATCAGTCCTGATTCTGTGCAGGATTTGCTGTTCCATCTGGGTCCCTATAAGTGGATGGGGCCTGACAGGATTCATCCAAAGGTACTTAAAAAGCTGGCTGATGTCATAGCAAGACCTCTCTCAACGATTTTTCAATGCTTTTGGGAATCTGAAGAGGTACCAGTTGACTGGAAGCTGGCAATGTTGTCCCTGTCTTCACTTGGTCTGTTCAGCCTGGAGAAAAGGAGACTGAGGGAAGACTTCACAGTACTTTACTGCTTCCCCACAAGGGAAGGAAGCAGAGCAGGCACTGACCTCTTCTCTCTGGTGACCAATAATAGGACCTGAGGGAAGGCAGGAAGATGTGCCATGGAAAGTTTAGGTTGGATATTGAGAAAAGATTCTTCACTGAGAGGTTGGTGGAGCACTGGAACAGGCTCCCCAGGGAAGCAGACATGGCACCAAGCCTAAAAATATCCAAGAAGTATTTGGTCAAATCACTCAGAAACATGGTGTAAATTTAGGGATTGTCCTATGCAGGGATAGGAGTTGGACTCGACGATCCTTATAGGTTCCTTCCAACTCAGGTCATTCTGTGATTCTGTGAAATACTAAAATTAAACAAAAATTACTCATTACTGCAACTGTCTCTGAAAAGAGTAGCAATAAACTTCAACTGCAAACGGCATTGAGAATGTGTTTATTCATGATGGCAATCCCTGAAGAAAGGAACCATATGGAGAATCCCTATCAGGCTGTATAGCATGGAATGAACATACGTACACTGGGACAAACATACATGCTCAAATAATGTACCACAGCAGGGTCAGAATAAACACAGCAGTACAAGATCGCCACAAGTCCATCAATTTCCATTTCCTGACACAACTGGCCCCTAATCCACCATCAAGATTTAAGACAGGTGACAGTAAAACTAAGGAGGGAATTAAGCCCAAGAAAACACATATCTAAACTTGACCGTGTGACACAGATTAACTTTTTGGATTTCTTAAATGGAATTTCAGATTCCCTCCTCAAAAGACAGTAATCTAGCACAGCTTGCTTTAATTAGAGAAAGGATATGATGAAAATGTGGTTCCACGTGAACGATGCTGCATATCCAAAATTACTATAGCCCTCCCTTCCATCCAGTTTAGCAAGAAACATTCAGCACTGCGCAATGACTTTTCACTTGTTTGTTGCTGCAGCAAATGTTTGCTGCAATGTGAATGACATGCTGAACATGCCACAAACAGTAAAATGGTTGCTATTAAGCCCAAAAATATCAAACAGACTGGAAAAGCATTTTGACAAGGAGAAGACATTAAGCCAGGTCTTTGTAGAATTTGCTAAATACAGAGGCTCATCATATTTTAGGCCATTTTTATTTAATTGTCCTTTCATCTGAAGAGCAGTGAATATGAATGCACATCAGGCAGCAGATGAGTCAGATGTTCTGAAGAGGTCCAATCAAGGACGCCCCACAACACAAAAGCATAATGTCTCGCACAACTGACTTCGCCTACAGCATGAAGTTTCTTTTCAGTGTCTTACCCTATTCCATGATGGTTATGCACCAAAGCACCAAGAAGAAAGCAATAAATAGACCTTCAGTCACATAATTCAAAAAGTTTAAATGCATGAGACTCCAGGAACGTGACGACCCCACACTCTTTTGAAGCTGCCAGGAAAACATACTCAGATCAGTAGATGATTACTGAAAACTCAGGCTTTTGTTCTTCCATTGTTTCAGTTGAAAGACAAAAAGTGCTCATATTGCTCAAGGTCAATGCTTCCAAATGAGTTTGTCAGATGAAGTCAAACTCAAACTGGAACAGGTCACTCACAATACTTCAAATATCAGGGTTTGGAGTGGTAGACATACACAGACATTATATCAATTTCAGCACAAAGAAAGAAGAACCCCTGGACTTTTGCAGAGAAAGCAGGTAAACAATGGGCATGGAGACAAGGAGCAGCACTAGAGGTTAAATCTACTGTGCTGTCCTTGAGGCAGACTAGTGTGTCTTTCATACTGTTCTCTAATCCTTAGAGTAGTTTCTCCATTTTGGCTTTAACAATATTAACTAAAGTGCAGGGGCAATCAGCAGACCACAGCTTTGCCAAAAATTCAGCTGAATCACTAAAAGTGGTTTATAAAAATAGACCATGGATAAAAATCATTAGCTATAATCCTCAACTGTTGAACTGGTTCTCTGCATTAAGCATGCAAATTAGAATTGTTAACTCAAGGTAAACAGAAAAGAACTCATCTGCCCTGTGTCCTTATAATACAGCTCTCAAATTGAACCTAGTCTCCACATGACAAATAAAAAAAAGAGACAGCTTGCGTGCAAACAAAAACCAGCTCATTCTCTACTTAGCCTACAAACTGCAAATTATTGCATTTTTAAGTATAAATTCTAGTTCTAGCATTATTTTGTAATCTTGAAGTGAAGCAATTTAGGCCTTTATTATCTGTTTTATCCTTTTCTCATCAACACAGCTCCTCTTTGGATATAAATGATGCTAGCTCTTGATCACGCTCTTCTTAGATCATCTTCATGCTGCTAGCACTGCAAAGAATGATGCCTGCTCCAGAACATTGCCATTGCTAATCACTCAAATCAGGTCTCTCATAAGTCTATAAGGAGGAACAGCGCTGAGGGCAGCAGAATGAAGATGAGATTGTTTTTCTCTTCCTTTTCAAGGAATGTAGCTGAATGCATCCCTTTCCTTCACCTTCATGGATCACTTGTACTGCCAAGCATACATTCCCCTGTGCAAAAGCTACGGCTGCCTTGGCTTTGTATTGTAAAAGAAACAACAGAACTACACATTTGAGGCATTGTCCAAAGCACAAATGAAAAACAGCATGAAACAGATTCAATAACAGTGTTCTCTATTGATATCCAGTGACAAAAGTTAGGGACACGCATCCTAAAATGAGTAAGAAAGCTGTTTGAAACTCAGTGGAGCAAATTATTAATTATTGCAGAATCCTGGGTTCTAAACCTCCACTTTGCATCTCTAAGTGCACACATTCACAGAACATGGGATGATGAGAAAGTGCAGAGGCTGATTCTTCTAACTGAAGTTTCACCATGGGTGACTACCAGGAAGCAGAGATGCAGTACATACATGGTAGCTGAAACAGTCAACCTGCACTTAACCGTTGCATTTTGACTGCCAGCTAGCCCACAGGGAGATGCACACCTTTTGACTAGTTCTCTGCCCAGATGGGACCTGCAAGTTGCCCGCCCACAGGCCAATTGCCATATGCTGCCTTCAGCTGCTAAAAAGTCAAGAAAACTGTTTGTAGGTAGTACAGGTTGCACATTGTGTCAGCCTACAGTAAACAACTTGAGTAAAGTTTACTTTCTGATCGTATTTATACTTGAGGATAAATAATTTTGTATCTAATTAGCCATGTGAAACAAA
Organism: Coccyzus lansbergi; assembly: GCA_033558105.1. NCBI lineage: Eukaryota > Metazoa > Chordata > Aves > Cuculiformes > Coccyzidae > Coccyzus > Coccyzus lansbergi. The sequence continues at coordinate 2,073,589 of JAUMJK010000121.1, read as the reverse complement.
AGCTTTCAGTATCACTGAAGGAGGTTGTAAAGTACAGAAATATTCTAGAAGCTGCAGCATTTTTATTTGCCAGATAAAGAAAGACATTGGCTAAACTGTTACAGAGGACTTCAGACTGACTCAGTGCTGCAACGGAGCAGGATCCTACTTCATCTGCAACTACTTCCTGCATACTGAAAGAACTTGGCATCTTCTGGTAAGGGTAACTCTGATTCCACCTAGGAAAATTCAGTTTCTGACTGCAAAAGCCTTTTAAGACACTTGAAATAATTGAACCATACTAACTTCTGACAGGAAGAGCAGAGAGGGCTTATAGTAAAAAGGTTCTATTAGGAAATAGTTCCACTTATTTTAATGCACACTCTCTTAAAAAAAACAAACCTGGGGGGAAATGGTAATTTTTTTTCATTACCTGAGATGCTCCATTTAGGCAAGACACTGAAACAGGGATGTTACACAACAGCTCCAAGTGTTGTTCAGGTGCTATGCAAGCCTCCTGCCCAGTAGGAACCACTGTGTGCCTTCCAAGTTGCCCGTAGTCCATTCTGCCCCAGGTGAATACCTTGCCAGTTTCTAAACACAAAACACATTTCAAGATTACTTATTCAATATGTACCCGGAACATCTGGATACCATTTCAAAACTAGAACAACACTTCTTAATGCATCATATCTAAAGCTTCAACAACCTGGTGAAAATTTATTTCTGGGAACAGAAGAAGAAAATATTAAAAGTAATTAATGACAGCAGAAAGCATTTTCTCTATTGTCAGTCTTTGCTATAGAGACATCCATTACACCTCCTGTGTTTAACAACTAGTTTGATTTCCTGATAGAAGTTGTGACAGAAGGTGACTTCTATTAGCAGAGTGCCAGCCCTTGGGACAGCAACTGGTTAGTCAGTGATACCACCAGAGCTGTCATTAAGTAATGGAAATGCACTGGTTCATTTTCAAAGGAATAGTACGTTGGCCAAGGAAAGAGAACTTTAAATAAAATCAGCAGTATATGGATCACTCCCCCCTCCATATATTATACAAGATTCGCTGTTGTGGGACTGACATCCAATAGGCCATCCTCCAGTACAAATTAAGTGATTCTTTTTACCTTCAGTTCCCAGAATTTTAAAAACCCCACAACAACAAACCAAACCACACACACCCAAAACAATCCTACTTAAGTGATAGCTTTATTTTCTTAATCAAATAACTAGATTTCTGCAGCTAAGTCATGAGAAGCTGACCCTTCTGGGTTTCTGATTTCAAAGGTTATCTATGCAAAACATAAGCAATATATTCTCCACTCAGTTGTAACTAGAAGCAGCAGCCCACATTACATCTCAGAAATCCTGCAATGACCTTGACAGCTATGGACACACTTTAGCCAAGCCTCAAACTCCTCTCCAGAATTTAACTCGAGTCATAAGCCAAATGATGTGCAGTTGAAGAAAGTCATCTCCAATCCACACACTTCTCTCCTTGTCAGTCAGTACAGACATAACCCACAGAGGGGTCAGGAACAAGAGGTACTGGTCACTGCACAGAGGTGACAGATGAGGGTTTACTTAACACATGCCATAACACAAACCTTGGGAAACCTCAACACCTTCCTTTTCCTTTGGGCGCTGTTAAACTGCCTTGAAGAGGACACAGGTAAGCACTGCTTGTTTGTGGAGCTCAAGTTTATAATGCACCTTGTAAAAAATCTGGAAACTTCTAACTTCATATCTTTAATCAGACAAGAAATAAGCATTTCCCTTGGAAATCTGCTAGCAGTGCTATCTTTTTCTCTAATCTTTAGAACAGTTTCTCAGATCATAATGCTTCCTCTGAAATAATTAAGTGCTAAAAATAGTTGTCATTTTCTCTCAAGGGCACAAATATTTTCTTCTTTTGGAGCTTCCTAGCAGTTGAGTGAAAAGTTGAAACCAGTCATATACTACCTTCAATATAAGTGAGGTCTTTCAATATACTAGCTTCATTTTTTTTAGGTTAAAGCACTAAAACAAGTTTCATTAAGAAAATTACCAGTATACTTCACAGATATTAGGAAAACAGTTTCTAATTTAAAAAACAACCATGTTTGTTCTGAAGGTATTATATTTACTTTGAAATTTGTACAGATCTCTGCTAAAGACATCTCCAGTTACATCAGAATTTTACATAGCAAGTTTAAATGTAAACTAAGCTTCGGGCTTTTACATCAGATTAGGTTACCACACCTATTTAGTGGACTAGAAAAGGACAGCCAGACTCCTTTATTTTGTATCAACTATGAAATTCAAAATCAGAAAGAAGCTCTCAGCCACTACCCAGACACTGCTGTATAGAACCCAAGGACCACAGTTTTACTAAAGCATTTCAACCGTCATAAGCCAAAAGCATCAGGTGCCATAGTCAAAAACGTCAGCAACCCACAAGGCTCCTGGAAAATCAAGTGGTGTATTTGATACTACAGACCCAGATCCTCATATACAGTATAGCACTATAGTGAGGTTCCTCTCAAGTTTGATTTCTGGGGAAAGAAAATATTACCCCAACCAAAGCTGTGCTCTGCCTGGACCCAGACATGAACAAGAACAGCCAGCCACAAAAATAACAAAAAATGATCCTTTGCATCATCAAAGAGTATTGCTCCACCTTGTCTCAAGTCTTATCTGCTGCTGGTGTCTGGATTCAGATGAAGGCAGGCTAAAATCCCAACGTACCCGCAACCAGTTATTCACTGAGATAATAATCTTCCTACCCTACCAGGGACTAGCAGAAACCAAGTTGCAGCTGACACTATCACAGTCTTGATGATGAGCTGCTAGAGTGATTTCTGAGAAAAGCAAGCAATTCTGTTCGCCTTTGCCAGAGGTCTGTGAAAGGTAGAGAAAAGTATAGTGGTCTACAGCTTCCGCAACTGCAAGATCAGAGCAATATACTATGACCATATACTCTGAAATCAAACTAAACTGCTCATGTATTTCCCTTTATGAATTAAGGGCTCGCCACTCCATCATCTGCCCCAAACTGATGCCTCCATGTTTAACTCTTTACTTTTCAGAAACCACCACTCTTTCAACAGGATTATTTAACTACAGCTGCCATCAGCTGCCCATTTTGTCTTTATCACTGACCCTTCCCTCCACTTCCACCTTTTCCATGGGACAGGGTCGACAAATATTTTGGGTTTTTTTCTACTACACCACAGGTTACTGGTCTCCTTAAGGTTCACTCTACAATCCTATTATTGGATCAATAACATTGAAATATCAACAACATTGAAATATCAACAGTAATACCAAGTTTAAATGGAAGTAACAGAACTGGAAACAGCATGATCCCAGTGACTTTATTCAGCTTTACAAAGGTTTTGAAGTATGTTCACCTCTGGTATTGCAAATTATTTCAGTAAATTCAGTGGAATTGAAGAATACAAGCATACTTGAAGGATTAAGACCAAACAGCAATAATGCTTGTCTACAACAAAACCTTTCCATCCACAGATTTGATTTTCTTTCAGTGGACAAGCAAGTACAAAATTACTTACACATAGCAAAACCAAACAGAGCCTTTAGGATAACATAAGCTGGTTTTGTTTACAAACAGAAATAATTGTAATTATCTTTTTCCTTTTTGTCCCTATAAATGAAACAAGTTTCAAGAGGTTATTGGTAGGCAAATATGGAGAATATCCATTAAAAAAAATTAAAGCCAGATAAACTAATTTTTTGCTTTTAGGAAGAATTTCTTGAATGCTCAAAGATCACCTAAGCAACCAGTTCATCCTCAGCGTTCATCAACTCAATTCCCACTTCTAAGAATTAGTCCAGCTTGGTGACGATACCCCCTCCCACGCTCAGCCTCCTGCTAATGGTCAATCATTCCAAATTTTCAGCTGAACACATTTGCCTACAGGCCCTTTTAGAAATTAATGAATCTAACTTTTCTGTGAAGAACCTAACAGAAGCTAATTTAGAAGTGTTTTCTCTATAAAATACTGATTATATTTTCAGCAAACAAACAAGAAAAGAAAATCAGTCTCGAGTGGAAAGTTCGGGCTAAGGCAAACACCACTGCATGGAAAATTCCAGCCAAAAAGGTTAACGCCTCATCAAAATCCTAAGCAAAAGAAAGCACTGAGTTATGACAGAAAGCATTAAGCAATTGTAATGAGAGGTGTTGCTACTGTGCTGCTTATAATATAGATGGTATTTTAAAATGTTCTAAGAATATTTGAGAGAAAGACATTAGTCATAGAGTAAGGAGGTTGCAGGATGAATTACTTAAGAATGAAGGGTGATATAACAAGGAGTGTTGGTCTAATATTAGACTAGAACAGATTTTAATTAGAAGTCAAGAAAACATACACAGTGATGAGTCAACTGGACAGAGTACATCAACCATGGAAGTGGCTGAGGCATCAGAAAAATGAGATATTTCATACCAGACTTTATACAGCAAGAAAGCACAAAAGGCAGGAGTTATTTCTACAACTTGTGTGAAAGAAAGATAGATACAAGGTTGGTTAGCTTTTACAGTTCTTCTAAGATACTAATAATGCTTCCTAAGACCTTGATCTTGCCGTGTTCTGAGCACAAAGGCTTCAACTCCAAAAGACACTTAACTCCTCAACTCTGAACACGCATACTGTCCCAGATGACCATATTGCAACTGTTCCTTTTCTCAGCAAGCAAAAGGTAAATCAAATAAATGCCAGAGGGTTCAATACCATTTGGAGTTAAGAAGTAATAGATATAATTCATGCATCCCATGTCATTCCAGTCTACACCCTAAATGAAACATACAGTACCAGAATTCAGAAAGCAAGGAAAAAAGGCCACAGGTTAGAGATTTTTAAGAAAACCTTCCCAACAGCCCCTTAAGCAAAAGGTACAAACAACAGTACACACACTACATCATTTGAGATTCTACATGGTCATACAGATCTAGTTTCCTCCTGCTTTTTGAACTGTAAACACAGCAGTCTGCATCAGCATCCATAAAGCAGCAAATCATCTGAAACACATGCTCATATCCCTCACAGAATACGGATGAAGGTATGTGTACATACAAGTGTTTGCAGCACTACATTAACACTCCACTATCAGAAAGGCTCCTCCGCATTTTCTTCACACCATCCTCCTGTACTTACGCTATCTCAAAGCATAGACAGTTGCAAATGCCCTCAAAATTACAAGTTCACAACTTCTGGAGTATTGTAAATCTAGCAACATTGCATAATGCATTTCTGGTTGCTTCCTGTCTGACACTGAAGCTCTTTCTGAGCCGCTTTATGGTGCTGCTGAGGCTGTGGAGGATGTATTTGTCTCCATTTAGCAGTTTCCTAATCAATCCACTCAGCCAAATAAGTATTTGAAGACAATTAGCAATCAAAAAAAAAAAAAAATTGTTTTAAAAAAACAGGTTGGTTTCTCAGTAAGATACGATAAATAATAACATTAAAATTTACTTATTTTCACTAGATTCAGACTTATCTTTATATCAATTTTCCTGTTTAAAGATATCATCATAATTGCACTAGCATTATCTCCTTGAAGTCTCTAGTCAGTATTCAGGACAAGCTTTGAACTAGCCTTTCATAAGTACTAGATGAAAAAGTTAATCTAGGCTATCTCAATTCACAGTTGCATTAGCAATTGCTTTTCAAATGAACTCCGGATATTCATATTCAATGCTTAATCTCATTCAGACTTGAAATAGGAAGTTCTATATAAAATTCCTAAAGCTTCCTTTCACATGAAAATTCACAGGAGCAGGTATTAAAAACTGGCATTAGGAGGCTTCCTCCCTGCCCCACAACAGGCAAACCAACCCCTCTCCCACAACTTATCTCAGCTGTCCTTCAGCACAATCAGTAATGTCCCTCAACGATTCTGAAAAACTTCCTTGTCTACCTAGAAACAGCCTCTGTGCAGGGCAGTCTTACAGAAAACCATTCACCCATCCATCCCTAATGCCTTCTTGGCTGAAGATAGCTTTAATTCAGCAGCTGTAAACCTGGCATCACTACTACATGCAGTCTAACACCTGTACCTGCAGATCATTTCAGTACAAACAAGGATTAACTGTTCTGACAAAGATTTAAATGGCCCATTCATCCTCTTACATTGAAGTTTAGTGTACCAGAGCTACCCACATCTCTTAACACATCTACTTTGCATGACCTCCTTACAGAATTCTCCATCTTTATATAACAGAGCTCCTAATTTTTTTTTCATATTCATTTGTAATAGCTATTAAAAATGTATCACTAAAGCACAAATCTATGCACAGTATCGAGGTCATGCTTCTTCAGGAAAATTCAGACAAAACTGCAAAAGCATTTCAGGGGTGCCATCAATAGAAAATTGGAGATCATTTCATCTGCCATTTTCAGCCTTGTGCAGTCACAGGTTGCAATATAAGTGCAGTTCAGAATACTTCACAGAGCATACACTCAACACGCTGCAGTTCACATACTACAAATAGGCTTGAACCTGCAACAAAAGGCCATAAATGCCACAGGAAGAGAATCACAAGGGTCTTCCTGCAGTAGCTACAGATTTGTCAATTAAAATTGCTACACACTTCGAGTGATCCAAAAAATTCTGCCATTGAGCTACCTCAGATGTCCCCAAATCTTAACCATAAGCACATGGGCAACCAACAAGATATCTAACATATTTAACATCACTAGAATCTGTGGCTCATCTGTGAATGCGCAGACAACTGGCTTCTCACTGTGACCCACTCCTATTGCTCAAATAAGAAAACAAAAAGAAAAAAGGTAACAAAAATAAAGAGTAAGTCCAGGAAATCAATCTGGAAGACAATTCTGCGTCATGAAAGAAAATACATTCCACCAGGAGGAACTCTGTTGCATGGCATTCATTTAAATGGATACAATGTAAGGGAATATCATCCTGTCTCCTTTCAGAGCCTTCTGGAGATATGAAAATATTACGCATCCAATGACTCGTAAGATAATGTGATGTAATGGAGAGCACTTGTCTAGGCAGGTTAATCTATGAGAATGTGGGAGATTCTCCGAGAGAAGACACCAGGATGGTGACAGCCTTTTAGCACAGACTAAGAGGTTCAAAGCACAGACGGAGAACTCTTCAGGCAACAGTTTACACCAAGAAACTTTGGACCCAGATAGTTATTCTAAACCCTATGCCACCATCCTTCATTGTGCTTGAACTACTTGTGATCAGGAAGTTAAACCACATAAAGGAACTGATCTGGCTGAAAAACAGCTTTGGGAAATGGGAGCTTGGCAACAGTAGGCATTGCCAAAATGTATTAAGTCAGTTTAACATTCTGCAAGATAGGCTAGAGATAGCATGTCATGTGAAACTGCAATTTATGTTTAGCATGCACTTTACCAATAGATCCATTGTTTTGGGGACTGCCAACACCATTACACACCTAAACAGCTTTGACATACATTTACTAAAAAAAGGGACTCTCTTATTTTTCACTTCCATAGTTATACCAAGTTATATCTCAAGATCGGCAACGTTCAGTTAATGGCATTATTCACATACCTAACAGTGTGCATCAATGCTTTGAAAGACTGGACAAAACTTAATTGTGAGTGTGGTAAATTCTAGATACCTTGAAAGTCCTGCCTCTGGCTTTATGTGTTAGAACAGATAAAGGGTGCTTTGCTTTTAAGACTGGACACATTAAATACCCTACAAAGTTTTCAATAAACTGAAAGAAAAATTAAAATGTAAGAAGTCAAAAGCTTGCAAACTTCTGTTCATACTGCTGATACCAAACATATATGCGATCTTGGCTCAAAAAAGAAAATACCATGAGGAGGTCAAGAAGCCCATGCAATCATGAAACAAAACTGGAGAAGGGGGTTGAGAGCAGGGGTAGATGTCAAAGCACCAGTCACACTTTGCATTCATCCTAGAAAATGAGAAAAATTCTCTTCTTGTTTCTCTCCACTCATGATTAGAGAGTCATAACTGCCTCACCAGCTGTTCCACTGGCTCATTTTAAATTCAAACTACGATACATATCTCACTTTTAGACTTTTAATAGCAGTGCCTTAAAATGCAGATTGCTGGCTAAATTTAGTTACATGATTAAAAACAAATCTATCTCATCTCTACCCAGCAAACAGAAGTGCTGCATTCAAGGTTCAATAGAGGACTTAACTCTTCATCAAAAAACAAAGACCCAACAAAAAGAAGGGGGAGGAAAAAAGAAAAATCAAAGCACAATTTAGTGATGCCTCTAAAAAAGCAGGATGCATAAAACATTAACCAGCTATGGAAAACTATCTGTAAATGCATCATAGTACACCATAGGGTTTTTGTTCTGTACTTCTGCAAATAAATTCTGCACTGTGCTACTACAGCAGTATGAGTCATACACTTTTACTGACATTCTATATTTACATCTCCATGCCCTTCTGCACTGCTATATGCCTTCTTCCATATAGGCCTCCCTAACCTGGAATTTCCTTTCTGCAGTTCAGCATCTCTTCAGCTAACATTCCCCAGAAAGCTGAATAGTTGCTTCTTTCTAAGCATTTATTCAATTCTTTCTGGATACCATTTTGAAAAAGCAACACCCTTGAACTATTATAACACAAGGCATATACTCTTATTTGTTCATAATTATTTTTCTGTTCATATTCCTTTATTTCCTTTCTCTTTGCAAACAAACTGCTCAGGCATTTATCCCCTGTGAGGCAAGGTCCAGGTCTTATTTCATTAGACTTAAGACACTACAGTGCAACAGAAAATCTTATTTAGAAATTACAAATTATAATACACCTATATTTTCCAGATCACCTTATGAAAAGCACTACTAATAGCTCCAATCTTGCAGATATTTGTGAATCTGCCTAGCCTGGAGAATGCAAGTGGTTCTGCTACTCTCCATATCCTATTGCCAGCTGAACCTGTCCAAGAAGGAATAGGCAACCCTCTACAACAGATAAACAAAGTGAAGGTAATTAAGTTCCCAGTGCTAATATTTGTCTTTTTACGAGAGTCAAGAGCATGCTGTGGAAAGACAAACACCAAAATACCACAAGAAATGTTCTGGAATGGCAGTCTGAAGAATTGGGCTTTTTTGCTGTTGTCCACAAGATAAATTCCTATGACTCCACTATCACACAGATTCCACTAGGTTACAAGCCTCAGGCATGCATGATTCTGAAGAGCAAGAGTCACAATATCTTCAAAGAAATAGGAAGGATTATAAAAACAGAACATTAGATGACCAATCCTGAGAGTGCCTTAAGTGGCTTTAATTTTTTTCAGCAGCTCCAGAATCAGCTGAGTTCTACATCCAATGGAGTACATCCCTAACTGCATGCTGTTCTTAAGAAACACAGTACAAAGAACAAAACAGTGTCACAAAACCAACTATTGCACCTCCAGACCCTCCCAGTAGATCATCCCACTTGTTCAGAGTCAGAACCACTAGAACAGCAACTACAACTGACTAAGACAGAGTGGGCTGTTAACCTCAAATAATGAGCAGCTGTAACTGCAGCATCTTAACTGACACAAAGAACAAAACAGTCTAAAAGAGGATGGGAGGGAAAATCTATGCCCTTTGAAGTCAAGAGATGAATAATGAGCAATAAAGTAATGTATTCACTCTGGAATATCAACTCCATTTTTTCCTACCCCCAAGAGAAACTGAATTTGGGTGTTGGGGGGAGGATTCACCAGATTACACTTCACAGGGGCAAGATGCTTAACATCAAGATAACTGCAGGGAAACAGGGAACAAGGACATAAATATCTGCATAATGGCAAAAGTGTCTAAATGCCATCTATGCCCTGAAAAAATTTCATTTCATAATCTACAAGAGCATGCTATCAGAGTTGCCTTTGACTCCTGCCCTTTTTCAGCTCAGAGCTCTAACTTATCAGAATTCACATATAAAAATACATGAGATGCTTCCAGCATTTCAGAGCTACAGGACACAAAGCATGAGATAGACATTTAGAGAAACACATTCACAGAATCATAAAATCACCAGGTTGGAAAAGACCCACCAGATCACCGAGTCCAACCATTCCTATCAAAAACTAAACCATGCCTATCAGCACCTCGTCCACCTGTCCCTTAAACACCTCCAGGGAAGGTGACTCAACCACCTCCCTGGGCAGCCTGTTCCAGTGTCCAATGACCCTTTCCGCGAAAATTTTTTTCCTAATGTTCAGCTTAAACCACCCCTGGCTGAGCTTGAGGCCCTTCAAATTAGGAATGCTACCACCTATGTAAATACAATTAATGCAATGCAAGTCCTTTTTATAAAGAAATCTGAAATTCCCTGCAAAGAATGAATTATACTAGCGAGATTTACTTCTGATGTTTACCAAATGAGGCAATAGCTGCCCACAACCATCTCTGTATAGCTATAGCATCTGTACTTGCTTGCAGTGCAAGCACATTTATGCCTAAGGATTATCCAAGTATGTACACGAACGAGGTTGTAACACGTAAGCGTTGATGTGCTATTCTGCCTGTTAACAAGAGGGCTTTAGGTTTGAAAGTGATAGAGGAGAACTAAGAGATCTTTTCACCTTAGGAGTAAAAACAGAACAATAAAGATAAAAAAATGGCTCTTCACAGCCTTCTTTTCCCTGACTTTTAAAAGGATGTTGATCAAAAGAAGCAATACTTTCCCATTCATGCTTCACAGAATCCAATGAGATAGGACAGCTTGTAAAGACACCATGAGCTTTCTCCTGGTCCTTTAAAAGAAAGTGGCCAGGTGGGGAAAACTCATTGCTTCGCTCTGAAGTAAAAAGCTTAAATTCAGGCACTCGGAATACGATTTTACATGTCAAGTTTGTGCCTACAGAGGATCAGTTCACTACAGATACTTAAATCCCAGGGGCATGGGGTGACCTGATTTTGACAAACGCTGCTCCAATGCAGCTCTGGTGGCTTAGGGAAACTTTAAATAACTACCCTAGATTTTTAAATTGGACACATCAGCAGTTTGTTGCATTTCAGCTATCAACTTCTGCCAAAGTACATGGCCAAAGTGGTTTGGATTTGTATGGTGTTTCATTTATAATCTCTAGCAAAGCTAGCAAGCAAGAACGGACAAACACAAAAGGATTTAACACTCTCCTACATATTGTGTGACTTGTCAGGATGATTCTTCAAACCAGATGAACCTTCAGTAATCCACACTGCCACCCTTATTCTGTCCCCATAGCCTGACTTTCTCTTCTGGCAGTTTTATTGTCTGTTTTCTTTTCAATGAACTGCTTCAGCTCTAGATAGCTGTGCCACCAGCAGGCACAAACATCAAGGAAAACAGTTGTGTAGAGGCAAATTCCTACCAAAGAAGTATCAGCTGCTATAAGGTCCAAAACTCAAGGAGAGAAATATCAAACTGATTTTCAGTTTGCTTAGTATTTTGGGCATGAATAAAACCTGGTAGGAAGACATACTGCCCTAAAGAAGTTTTTATATGTATATATTTGTATTTGCTTAGGGTAGCTTTGTAAAGGGAAGTTTTTAGAAATTCTAGAAAAATAAGATTTCCTATATTAAGCATAAAAAGATCTGAGCAAAACTGACATAAAGCAGTGTCCCTGAATATATCTTTGTCTTTGTAATGTTTTGTATAGTTTTTCTTTTAATTAAATTACATTAATAGGAAGTTAGAATAAGTTACCTAGGGAAATCCCACCCCTCCGAGGGTTTCTACTGTGCACGAATCAGATGCTAATACCTTTTTATCATCCAGATTTTCGTCCCCAAAAAAGGGGCCTTGTAACTACTGTGATTACTTTATTCTTAATACATTTTGTGTTCTTCATAATAACAAACAGAAAAGAAAGCAGACCTGAAACAAACAAGCTCTTAAATTCAGCAGAATATCCCCAAAAACTAAAATGTATCCTGAGGGAAATGGATAAATGCAATTCCTCAGTCATTTGGTATCCATACAGAATATATGTACCTACACTGAGAGACGGTCTCTGCACTGAAATTCAAATAAGAACTACTACAACCAGAAGGAACTGCACCCGAGTTTCAAAAAGAGGACTTACAAGATCCAACACAGATATGCCAAAAAGCTTGCAAACTCACCCTCAAACTTTTCTTTGGGGTATGAAGCTGGGTGGAAGTGTCGATCTGCTGAGAGACCCAGCTGTTTAGCCTGGAGAAGAGAAGGCTGAGAGGAGACCTCATTGCTTTCTACAACTACCTGAAAGGAGGTTGTAGACAGGAGGAAGCTGGCCTCTTCTCCCAAGTGACAGGGGACAGGGCAAGAGGGAATGGCCTCAAGCTCCGCCAGGGGAGATTTAAGCTGGACATCAGGAGGAACTTTTTCACAGAAAGGTTCATTGGGCATTGGAACAGGCTGCTCAGGGAGGTAGTTGATTCACCTTCCCTGGACATGTTTAAGGCACGGGTGGACGAGGTCCTGAGGGACATGGTTTAGTGTTTGATAGGAATGGTTGGACTCGATGATCCGATGGGTCACTTCCAACCTGATGATTCTATGATTCCATAATTCTATGAATGATTTACTTGTTCTTCAGTGCCATTAATACTGAGCCTCATTTACTAACACAAGCTGTTGGAGTCCAGCTCTGGGTCCTCCCTCTCTGAGGAGGTACATCCACTGCCTACTGACAGCTGCTCCTGTTCACTGGACTTGAAGTCTGTTGGCGTGGCCCTCTTCAGCTTTTAGTTGCAAGTTTCTTAAGTAGCAAGTTAATCTTGCTACATGGTGCTAGTGGCCTCTCAGACTGTGCTTCCATGCAAATAATTATTTAAAAAATGAGTATCCAAAATATACTTCCAAAATGAAAACTGATCTGGATATCAACACCAACATAATTCAAAGTTAAACAAAACCAATAGATAATACATTCCTACTATATTGTAGGAATTCATCACAAGGTTTGGATTTCAATAACATTTTTAAGCGAAGCAATACTTTTCATGGGCTGTATTAAGAAAAACCACTAATCTTTTACTTAAGGAAATCAAGTCACAGAGCAGTACAAAAAAAATAGAAATAAAACTGATTTTGCTTAAAGAACACAACAAATTTTTAAAGGATACCAGTTGCAAATGGCATTTGTGTGTGTTTAACAACTCAGGTGCTAAAACATAGGCATTAGTCATGTTATTTTCAGCTAAGTCAGCTGGATGCGTACAAATACACAAAGACTAAAACCCCATCAACTAGAAAAATATCCCACGGCACATACTTTCTTAAGACAGAGATAGAACTTCATGATTAACAATAGCATAGAGTCATTCCTGGCATTCAAACATGGATAATGTAAGATGCACATATTGCCAATTGAATTTTTTCATCACAGATCTGTGTTAGATTGTTTTATGGCTCCTCACAACTGGAATAATTTAAAGATCAAAAGCAAACAGTCTTGATACCTAGTAAAACAAGTGGATACAGTCTGCTGGCAGATCGCATTGTCCTTCCCAAGTATTAAAGAAGGAGAGAAAGCCTTTCTACAAGACACTAAACTGGGTGGAAGTGTCGATCTGCTGGAAGGTAGGGAGACTCTGCAACGGAATCTGAATAGGCTGGACGGCTGGGCAGAGTCCAATGGCAGAAGGTTTAACAAGGTCAAATGCCAGGTCCTGCACTTGGGGCACAACAACCCTATGCAGAGCTACAGACTAGGAGAAGTCTGTCTAGAAAGCTGCCAGGAGGAGAGAGACCTGGGGGTGTTGGTTGACAGCCGACTGAACATGAGCCAGCAGTGTGCCCAGGTGGCCAAGAAGGCCAATGGCATCCTGGTTTGTATCAGAAATGGTGCGACCAGCAGGTCCAGGGAGGTTATTCTCCCTCTGTACTCAGCACTCGTGAGACCGCTCCTTGAATCCTGTGTTCAGTTCTGGGCCGCTCACTACAAGAAGGATGTTGAGGCTCTGGAGCGAGTCCAGAGAAGAGCGACAAAGCTGGTGAAGGGGCTGGAGAACAGGCCTTATGAGGAACGGCTGAGAGAGCTGGGGTTGTTTAGCCTGGAGAAGAGGAGGCTGAGGGGATACCTCATTGCTCTCTACAACTACCTGAGAGGAGGTTGTGGAGGGGAGGAAGCTGGCCTCTTCTCCCAAGTGACATGGGACAGGACAAGAGGAAATGGCATCAAGCTCCACCAGGGGAGGTTCAGGCTGGACATTAGGGAAACAACTTTTCACAGAAACGTTCACTGGGCACTGCAACAGGCTATCTAGGGAGGTGGTTGATTCATCTTCCCTGGCAGTGTTTAAGGAATGGGTGGACAAGGTGCTGAGGGGCATGGTTTAGTGTTTGATAGGAATGGTTGGACTCGATGATTCAGTGGGTCTCTTCCAACCTGCTCGTCCTACGATTCTATGATTCTAAGACTACAAACCAAAATCCACAGCTGTCAATGTATCTCTTGTATCCTGTAGGGTGTTACCTCAACTTCAGCATTTGAAAAGTACTTGAAAGGTAACCATGAAAGGAACAAGCCAGATAGGCTTCATGAAGAGTATTTTCCTGTCTGTTTTTTTGTTTGTTTGTTTGTTTCTTTAGAAAAAGAAGTCCTGAAAGGTACTGTTTTTTAGAAACACTCAGCTGTCACTAAGCTTTTAAAAAGAATATTATCTATGTTCAAAGTACAGTATGATTCATTAGCGAGCATTAAGCCTGAATAAGTAATTACTAAACAGGAAATGTCATTTAAAGGTTATGAAAAGAAGTATTTAATGGTCTTAAAATATTAGCAAGGCTAAATGAGATCCCTAGATCAATGCACATCCACACACAGATTGTGTACACTAGGCAACTTCCTTCAGAGTTTGAGCTTAGTAAAGCTTATCTTAGTAAATGTTTAACTTCCAATCATGTTACTTTAAAATGCAATAAACATTTCTCTTGTACACATGTCCAGAGACAAACAAAACTTAACACTGTGTTCAGCAATAAGTTGCCATACAGATTAGTTCAACTAATGTTTCACTATTGGTTTCAGCTTCCAGTTTCGTTTATTCTATAAAAAGTGAGGGTGAAATACTTCTGCATTACTAAGTGTAACTGTTTGTCTGTGACCATGTCAAACGGGGCCTACAGGGAAGCTGGGGAGGAGCTCTTTATCAGGGAGTGCAGGGATATGACAAGGGGTAACAGTTTTATGCTGAAAGAAAGGAGATTATATTAGATATTAGGAAGAAAATCTTCACTGTGAGGGCCATGAAGCACTGGAACAGGCTGCCAGAGAAGTCAGTGATGTCATGTTCAAGGCCATGCTGGATGAGGCAAAGAACAACCTGATCTAGCAGAAGGTGTCCCTGCCCATGAGGGTGGGAACAGGATAATCTTTAAAGTCCCTTTCAACGCAAGCCACCCCATGATTCTATGACTCTATTCTATGTTATATTCTCTTTGTATAATTGCAAAGTTTCTGAACCACATATTCTCATCAATGGTCAGTTTCACATCAACGTCTTACTCTCCTAATGGCTTTGAGAAAGGCAATTTTCATTCAATCCCACTGTCATTCCACTATATACAATTATGTCATGTGATGTGACATCATTCAACACTCAAAATTAAATCATCATTCACCGTCCTATCCCCTTCTCCCTCCCCCACTAATTTCCCTAATTTCCCAGCTGGAAAGGGATGTAGGGATGAACAGCCCAGCCCAGTCTTCCACAGTCCACACTTGTTGTTGACTAACACAGCCCAAAAAGGCAATGTCAGTGCAGAGGGCTGCTGGGACCCACAACACATGGATGTCTAGAAGTTGAATCAAAAGCCAGAAGGCAGAAAGGAAATGACTCAAGTTACATAGTCTCTGGCCCAGTCTGTCAGAACAACAATCAATTAATAGTGGTCTTGCAAGTTAATTGTTCTACAGCTGGATCTACCCTATGAATGGGAAACTTTGAGGCAGCTTATGACAGAAGTTAAGAAGGCAGTGAGTTTTCTTTTGACTTTACATTTGCTCCTTTTCAACTTTAAGTGGGTGAATTAACAGAAATTTTAGTACAATGTGAATGAAACTTTTTCAATATGATTTAACATAAAAAAAACCAGAAAGAGTTTAACAAAAGAGCAAGTGGCACTGATAGTGCCAACAGTTCCAGCTACAAGTACAGTGAAGAACCAGAAAGAGAAGGACATTGATGATCAAATTCCTCCTCTTCAAATGAAATCTGTACTAGCTTTGTACCCTGATTACACAATCGTTGTGAAAGAGGAAGCATTCCTAAGAGAATTATCATCTTCACAATTGTAACAGTTTAATTTGCTTTAAGGGAAAAAAGAATAAGAGAAAGTAAAAACCCCAAGAAACACGTCATAGTCTGAGAAGGGCAACCTCTTGGCTAAAACTACAACTCCTCTTGAAAATTGGCTCTAGTGGTATAGGATACGAAAAACAAAACAAACGCCACATTTACTAGTTTCCTGCATACAAACACAATAAGAAAGTATTATTTCATAATATAGAAGCCACCACTGTCAAGAGTCCAGCTGAAAGCCTTCCAGCAGAAACAGAACCCAGATATGGCCCACACATCATGATCAGGAATAGATTTTTTGTTTTCTGACAGGAATGGTAAAGAATACAGAAAATCAAAGCCACTGTCACACAAGTTATTTACCTTTGTGTGATAGGCTAAGCCTGTCTTGAAATGGCTAGAGATCGGGGGATTACCTTTCAGCTTTTGCATTCTTTCATAAATTCAAATTAATCTACAGTTTATAGACTGTTCCTGGTATCCTTCACTGCTTAGTACTGTCTGTGTGTTGTCAATGAGGCCCCATTAGAACATTCTTCCCAATAATCTTCCACATACTTGCTAATGTATCTGACTTTTACATTTGCTAAATATATGGCTCGTCATAAACTGCAGCAATCCAACCACAGAAACCAAAGTAAACAAACAAAAAGGAAAAGTAATGAATCTCTTAGCTCACACTCTAATTACCTGCAAAAAAATCTATACCACATTCACATTTTAAAGGTTCATTTTTCCAAAAGCTTTTTAAACATCAAAGTTCCTTCAAGTTAGGACACTCTCATTGCTTGGGTCCACAACAATTATTTCTTCCAACAGCAAAAGACAGGCTACAGCACCAAAAAAAAGGAAATTCAGTATAACACAGTCCTGCTTCTCACACATGTAGTCTATGTTAGAAAAGCTCCAGAGTGTAACACTGAATGGTAGCTGATTCATTTTCCAAACTTCTCCAGTCATGGAGTACTTACTAAAATACATTTGGACAGGACTATGCAGGCATGAAAGGAAGTCAAGGCCAGGAAAACCTGGATAGACTAGCCTTCTGCACTGTATCTTCCCCTTCTACTGTGGGGGTGGCATTCTATAGGCTGCCATATACACGATGAATAGGAAAGATCTGCAAAATTTGTCATAGCTGTTTTCCTCCTGTTTTATAATCCTTGATAAAAACATTCAGTGTTTATCATGACCTAAATTTAACAAAGATCCATTTAACTCCTTCTCTCCATAGATCACCTAAGTCTCCATTTGCCAATACACTCACAGTAGAGCTTACAAGTGGAATTTCAAATACACATTGAGATAAGTTTCCTTGCCCTTAATGCAAATCACTGGTATTTCTATTTTTAAAATAATAGCTTCAATCAAAATTAGTGACAGTTCAGCATCTTCCCAACACCTCTCCATGTACAAAAGATGTAACAAGGTACAGTAAGCACAACTATTTACTGCACCAACTAGAAGTTACTAAGAACAAGGAGGAGGAAAAGAGGGATAGTGACCAAAGCAACTAAACAAATTACTCAAAAGATGTTGCTTGCAAGGTTCTGTGGAAAAATTTTGCTATGAACAGCTCTGAACACTCAATTCTAACCCTTCAGAATGTACCTTCTTGTTTCATACTGAACATAGTCTCCACCTCAGCAAACAAACCATAGAGTTTCTTTGAGACTTTTACCAAAGTCACGTAGAACTAATCCCTTGCAGGGAGCAGCAGAAATAGGAATGTAGAATAACAAAGCCATATACAAACATACACACACTTTAACTTCATAAGTTTAAAAATAAAGCCAAGGAATGATGCCAAGTCATTGAGTCAAAGAAAAAGCCAATCTCTTCTAGCTATTTACAGCCATCTAGAACTCAAATCCATACAATACTGAAAGTAAAATTCAGGAGGCTTTAATGTTCAGTGTACAAAAAAGTCATCAACTTGGTAACAAAAGCTGATACTTATCAAGCGAAACAAAAACAAGATATTGTATAAGCCAGAGCCAGCCCATGGCTTTTGTTTATTCAGTTCCTGTCAAAAGAAGAACAAAATACATTTATATAAGAAATACATTTGTGTTGTAAGATAGAACTAAACAAGATGTAGTTGAAGGCTCCCATTGTGCTGGTGAGCCATAGCTGCTGAAGACAAAACAATAGAGGACACACAAGATCTGCAATTTACTGAGAACCATCTTCTGGCAAAAAAATCTTCACTGAGAGTCAGCGGCAATTTAGCGTTTAAAAGAACGATCTTCCATATTGGCCCCAGAAAAACCCTACCACCATCCTCCTCAAAGATAATTGTTGTAGGATTTGGCTGCTTAAGTCTCATTTGAAGAAATAAACTGTCTGTAAATTTCAGATCCTTGCTGCCTGATGAAAGTATTTCCATCAAAACCCTGGAACAGGTAACAGGATAAACTTCATAAGTTGCTGGTCACCTAAAACACAGCTCAGGTTTTCTGGGTTTCCTTGCTTTTTCCTCTCTTTATTTAGTCTACCAGACTGACCATTTCCCTGGTCTTATGAAAGAAATAAAATCCAAAAGATGAAAACACACCAAACTTTAACCTCCATAGCACAAAGACAGCAGTAACAATTTCTCCAGGCCTGCACACCTGCTCAACTTTAGTCTCAATTGCCAAGGCAAAGTAAAGCATAGTATATTCTACAAGGTCCTTCAATCAAAAAGATTACGCTAATCTAGGCAGCCCAACAGCACAAGACCACAAAGGTAACAAAGAATCTTAATGTACATTGCAATAAGGTTAAACTCTGATAAATACTGGGGAAAAGGAGAGTGACCACAGTAGCTCCAGTGACAATCTAATACAGTCACTGCACCTGCAACCCAGCATCTTCTAAAAGAAAAAGAAAAAAAACCCAACAACAAAAAGAAACCAACATGAAATGATTGACTTCTAGAGGCTACAATTCTGTCAAGTAAAAATTACTGGGCTTAACACCAGGGCATACAAGTGGAATTAAAAGAACCACACTTTGGAATAACTCATATGACCTCCCCTGTGCCAGTGCTTTCTTCTTTAAAATCTGTGCATCTTCAGCTGATGTCCTTTGTTGCTTTCCCTTATCATGCACAATAAAAATACTGATTAACAGTAAAAAATATAACAGGAAGTCTCTTAGGTGTAAGTTCCCATTGCTTCATAATGCTAAGCTACAGCACTGTAAGGAGGAGGTAAGAACA
Organism: Coccyzus lansbergi; assembly: GCA_033558105.1. Taxonomy (NCBI): domain Eukaryota; kingdom Metazoa; phylum Chordata; class Aves; order Cuculiformes; family Coccyzidae; genus Coccyzus; species Coccyzus lansbergi. The sequence continues at coordinate 2,054,138 of JAUMJK010000121.1, read as the reverse complement.
ACTACACACAGCACAGCCACAGAAGCTACACACAGCACAGCCACAGAAGCTACACACAGCACAGCCACAGAAGCAAGACCAAAGAGCAGCCACACAACTACACACAGCACAGCCACAGAAGCAAGACCAAAGAGAAGCAAGCGCATTTATCAGGTTTTAGTTGGAGTTTACTTAACCTGAAGCAGATGGACAAAATATTTCTCTTTCTTAAACATTCATTTTGCAAGTTCTGCTTCAAAGCAGTTCAGGAGTTCTTATCAATTTAGGTTTCTTTATTTAGCTATTTTTTAGTATTCTACCTGTTTCCCAAAACCCAGCACCCTACCAAATGAATACAGCTACCTCACACTAAAAAGAACATCAGGGGTTTCAGTTTCTAACTCATCGACTGCCAGTTATAGTGGCTAAAAAGAGGAAAGGAGAGTCTCCATAAACCAGATGCATTATTGGTATCACAGATAAGCATTTAAGAAAAAAAAAAAAAAAATCAGTATTTACTGTCCTAGGAAGCTGCTGAAAAATTCAAGGCAGAAAAAATATGCGGTCCAGTATGAGGAAGGCTGCCAAGTCTCAATTCAAAAGAAAACTGGAAAGGACCTCTAGTGGGCTGAAACTGCAGTGCTCGAGGGCCAGAGAGTAACCTCCTTCCACTACACCTCCCTGCAAGTTACATCACACCTACTGCATCACTCACCAGCAAAGCCCGATAGTTTTGCCTAGTGTCTGGCGCCAGAGAAGGCAGCGCAAGCAGGAAACCTCCTTTTCAGGCCAACTAGTTAGAAATATTCCCTCGGTTTTTTACTCAGTGTTTAGAGGCACATTTTCATTTGCTTTGGAAAAAAACCAGGAGACGGGTTCTGTTTCACCATCTATCTCACTAACAAGTTAGATCACTTCGGAGTGGTTTTATGTGGACTAAACGACATGACATGAAGGGACGTTCGAAGGCACACAAATTCAGATGCACATTTAGAATGAGGACTCAGAGTATTATTCAGACTATGTCAAGACATTTTGTTTTTCCAAGACTTTTTAGCTGTAGGCAGTTCTGCACAGGCAGAAATACCATTTTAACTGTATTCTTAAGGTAACTCCTTCTGGGTGAAAGAGCTTGGAATCGTTTAACTGAACTCAAACAAGGCCTAATTTCATGTGACAGTACATGAAAAATAGATTAGTGAATGTATTCAGCAGAATACTTAGATAATAAAACATGCCAGATTAAGAAAGCTTGTTTATTAGGCATCCCAGTTAAAAAGAAAATAACTTGTTTTGAATTGATGATTCACCTCTAAGTCTTTAACGGACTTCTCTTGCTATATTTAGGTTTGCCTTCAAGTCAGATCAGTTTTATCATTTCCCAAAGTAGCCTAATTTACATCTTTAGCATTACAACCAACAACTTAGCTCTCTTTTAAATGATCTAAGCAATAACCTCTCTTTCAGTAGTTACCCTCAAAGGGTTTGAATCAACTTGAGAACGACCACAAATTAAAGTTGACATTGTTAAGTGGAGTGATGCAAGACATCTGTTCATTATTATTCAAAAATAATATCACCTATCACCTGCAGTGGTACTCCTTGTGCCATTAAGCAGAGTGCTGGAAAGGAAGCAAGCCATTTCACAGAGCAGTTACCTGAAGAGAATAATACTCGCACTTGGAGTCCGAGGCCAGAAGAATGGATCTGGTCTGTCCTTCACATAAAGCAGTAACAGTACTGCCCTGTCATAATGGAAGGCCTGAAAGTGACTTTACACAAGCATTCATACAGAAAGTAACAACTAATCCAAAGACACAAACAAGTTAACATCTTACCATCAGAGACCTGAGCAAAAGGTAGCCAGGTTCTTTCAACCTTAATCTTTTTGGACCAACCACCATTGACTAGGACTATCACTAGTACCAAAATAATATAACCTATTTTGAAGGAGTAGTAGTGGTGCCACAAAACCTAATTGTTTGTCTCTCCTCTGCAGAAATCAGTAATCAAAGCTCAAAAAAAGAAGAGTTGTCTGTCTTGAAGGGTTTTGTGAGTTTTTTACAAAAAGAGTGCATACAATGGAAATAGTCCAGAAGACATCCCCATGACAAAAAAAAAGATAAAAAATTGGAGCTGATGAGGATCAGTTAAAGGCAAAGATGTAAAACACAACATCCTATGAAAACATTCGTTAATGTTTTTAAGTCAAGCAATCAATTTATGAGGAACTAACTTCTTGAATCAGAACTGATTTATGATAGAAAAAACAGCAAATAAAAAGAGACTTGATGAGACTCAGAAGAGAAATAACAGGAAACAGGACTTTCAGAACAGCTAAATCAGGTAGAATATAACATATTAAAGAGATGCGGGTATTAAAGTGATTTCAGGTGCCATTAAAATCACTTGTAAGGACAGAGTGGGAAAGAAATTTAAAGAAAGGGATGTTGGTAATTGTTTCTTTAAGTGCCCTGGCAGGGTGGAGCACAAAAGTGGTGAATGACTTTGTTGTGTCCCCAAGTAACTTGGGGATGAGGGTGGGAGTTTGCAAGCTAACACAAAGTGATGTGGGATGGGCAATTGCCAAAGAAGGCCGTTTGCAAGGGCAGAAGTGACCAATCAATGTTTACCTTATGTTTTGGCCTGCTTGGTCTATATAAACAGTGAGTTGACCCTTAAAAAGAGATTTCATCTGAAATCATATTGATTTGTCATGAGGTTCACCTGCCCCCGCTGTGTTAAAAAGGGATACTTTAATACAGAAGAAGAAAATATTTTTGCTGTATTCTTTCTTTTCCTATAATAAACTTGGTAACTTGAGCTCACTTTCAAAGTGTCAAACGACTGCTTCCATGCAACTGCCCACAAATCCTCCAGATGGTTGCTTTTAACACCACCACTGTCTCATTTACTTTTCAGTGATCCATTAGTTCGGTAGTCAAGCACTGTTCATCTGATCTGGCAGATAAAGATCAAAATATCATTTTGAAATGGCAGAATTTGTGAATTTATGCATGAACAGCGTGTCCACCTTTTATTCACACAGTTTCTTCCTGTATCTTTCCAATTAGAAAAGTTTTGATTTACTGTCAAGATGGCCGCAATTACAAATGTTTTATTATTACTACTCTGGCCAGGATTAATGTTCCCAGAACAAAAACCCAAACAGAACTCTAAGTATTTGTAACCACCTCTTAAAATTCCACTGCCTTCTATGGAAAACACAATATGACTTCAGATACAGTAGCATAAATGTTAAACTATTAGTTTTGCATCATGGTGAAGCTACTAATTAGAAAAAAATTACCCATTCTTTCATGCAGCAAAATCCCTATACATGACTATGTTTTCCCAAAGTATATTCCTACCTTCCACAGTGAACAGAAAGAAGCATCATACTACAATAACCTTCCTTCCATTTTCCTGTGTCCAGATATCACTCTATTTTGTTTCCTTTCCACTAACCGTGGAACTCCAAAGAGTACAGACAGCAGGAAGCGTTTACATGCATGGTTTCTAAAGTGGAGTGCTTGGAGCCCAGGGGATGTGAAAGACAACCCACTGGAGTACGAAAATAATAAACAATAATCTATTAATAAGCTAATAGATTAAATGTTTTCATTTAGTTAATACTTTATGTAATGCTTATTTAATCTTCCTCATTCTTCATAAAATTTCTATTGCGCATATTTTATAGTTTGTGTGAAATATAGCAGTAGTACTTGTCTATAAATTTATAATAGTTAAGTTTACATATATTGGGGGTGGTCAAAATAAATTTCTACTGACAGAGGTGCACAGGCTACAAAGTTTAGAGACCTCTGGTTTATGTGACTTGAGCACCAGGAAACTGAAGCAGCACATCTTCCTTTGCTAGATGGAGGTAAAAATATTGGAGGAAGAACTGCAAACAGGGAAAAGTTTACAAGTGAGCTGCATTTTTCAGTTACTTAGCAGCAAGTTTAATCACAGGCAGTCAGTAGTTTTTTAGAAATAGTTAAGTGCTTAGCTCATACTATGACTATTAGTTGAGCAACTCTTGAAAATCCCATTAGGTCCTGATTGGTATCTAGAGGCAGTGAAAGGACATTCAAAATCTTATTCTGGATGATTTAGGTTAACATCCATAGAATTTTAAATCTTATTGAAAGTACATAAAATTCAGTTTCAGCAATAACTTATGCCGCTGCATCATTTGGCCAGTTTTCTAATGCAGATGTAAAAAGTCAGCCTATTTTTATTTAAGTTCTTCTCAAATATTCATGAAAAAAATATAGCTGTTAGTCACTCAATGTATTTTTTTTCTTTAAAAAATATTTGATACTAAAAAATTCACTCATTCCTATAACGACCATCAATAAGTATCAAATAAGAAAACATCAAAGTTAGTAACGCTTTGGAGACATTTTACATGGTGAGTATACGTTAATAAGAAATAGTGAAGCAAGGCAAACTATGTCAAGAAGACCCTCCTTTTAAACACTAGGTTATCCTGACTAATGTCCACCTTCTGCCATTTCTGTTCCAGTCAGAATGACCCTAGGCACTTTATTCAAGCAGTATACATCTTAAGATAAATTCCTTTACTCCACTGGAAAAGTCTTCCAAGCAGCACGTAGCATTGATTACAGCTCTGAAATTTTCAACATAGCATCCTCTAAAAATCAGAGTTCAACTATTTCTTTTTAACGGAAAACAGAGCAGCCAGAGTAACACAGGTGTTTTTACATGACATTTCTCTCATGTAATTTGATGTCAAACAATGAGTGATATGAAACAGAATGCTTAATGGATTTGTTTTTCTAGTCACACATCACATCCCTCCAAATTCCACCACAAAGAGTTTGGATCTGGGGCTTCTGGTAAGTTGAACATGAGCCAGCAGTGTGCGCTGGCAGCCAGGAGGGCCAACCGTGTCCTGTGGTACATCAAACATGGCATTGCCACCCAGCCAAGGGGGGTGATCATCCTGCTCTACTCTGCACTGGTGGGGCCTCACCTTGAGTACTATGTGCAGTTTCGGATGCTGCAGGATAAAAAGGATACAAAGCTATTGGAGAGTGTCCAAAGGAGGGCCATAAAGTTGGTGAACAGTTTAAAGGGGAAGCTTTATGAGGAACGGTTGAAGTCACTTAGTCTGTTCAGCCTGGAGGAGACTGAAGAGACACCTCATCATATGTCTACGGACTCCTCACAAGGGGATGAGGAGGAGCAAGTGCTGATCTCTTCTCTCTGGCAACCAATGACAGGACCCAAGAGAGTGGCAGAAAGATGTGCCAGGGGAGCTTTAGGTTGGATATTAAGAAAAGGTTCTTCACCCAGAGAGTGGCAGAGCACTGGAACAGGCCCCCCAGGAAATCAGTAATGTTGCCAAGCACAAAAATATTCGAGAAGCATCTAGACAATGTCCTCACATACATGGTGTAAATGTTGAGGTTGTCCTATGCAGGAACAGGAGCTAGACTTGATAATTGTTGTGAGTTCCTTCCAATTCAGTACATTCTATGATTCTATGAATTATAACAGACGCCTTTCTCCAGAGCAAGGGACACTACTCCATGATCGCTTCAGGATTTGCAGCACTGATTTAACAGAACAGTTAAGCACCTGCTGACCTCTGGGCACATCAGAACTCCATTTGAAGTACACTACTCATCCTGAAGGATGCCTCCTTCACTGGCAGAGGCAATCATCTCCAGGGCAGGTGCATGTACCCACCAGGAAGCAGAAGATCTCATAGAATTATAGAATCGCCAGGTTGAGAAAGATCCATCAGATCATTGAGTCTAACTATTCCTATCAAATACTAAACCATGCCCCTCAGCACCACATCTACCTGTACCTTAAACACCTCCAGGGAAGGTGATTCAACCACCTCCCTGGGCAGCCTGTTCCAGTGCCCAATGACCCTTTCCATGAGGGTCAAGGGCAGACAGCTCGGTGTGCTCAGGTGGAACAGCTTCTGCAGTTGGTGGTTGAGCTGCAGGAGGTGATGAGAAGGCTGCATAGCATCAAGTCAGGTCAGGCATAGTTAGAGAGCTGGTTCCAAGCTGCTATAGACCCACAATCAAATAGCCAGAAACTTCCCCACCAGCACATACAGACAAGAAGTAAGACAATAACCAAAAAAACCAGAAGCCTGCAAGAACAAAGACCAGCAGGAAGAAGAGGTTTTCCCCAAAGTCTGTGATGCTCTTGTAGAACCAACTCATTCTGAAGACTGAAGAGGAAACACCAGGAGACACATCAGGAGAGACACTGGAGCTGAATAAGGCAGCCTGGTCTGTTCCCTGGATAACAACCAACACAACTAAGAAGGGGCAACAGGACAAGGGTAACAGTTTTAAGCTGAAAGAGGGGAGATTTAGATTTTAATTATGAACAAATTCTTTACTATGAGTGTTGCAAGGCACTGGAACAGGTTGTCCAGAGAAGCTGCAGAAGCCCCATGCCTGGAGCTGTTCAAGGCCAGTTTGGAAGAGGCTTTGAGTAACCTAGCATTCCTTGAACTGGTACCCATAATTACACAACTAAGTATATATAAATAACAGATCTGGGACCCTTTAAACAGTTCTCCTACTAAACAGATTGTATCCTGACTAGCCAACAGGCTCTTCCATCTCCAATGTGACTTTAGGAAAAAAGCTTTCATCTGTTTTTCATTTCCTCACTTGGCAGTTTATACAACACAAAAGCAGAAATTCACGTATGCTACCTCTGCTAATATAACTCTGGCTGTTCTGTTTGTTCTATGCAAGACTTTCATCCTTGTGATGTGCAAAGAAGCAAATAGCACAGACTGTTCACATGTGATCACTACAGAAGTTTGTCTTATCTTTCCATCTCATCTACGCCCTTGCATTTCACAACACAGCAGGAATGCAAATGCATTCAAGTGAACTTTGTCAGATCTAACGATGCCTCTTTTTACTGATCTTTCCTAAATATTTTCTAGGTTTGACCACAAACACATATACACATCAGCTTATTTTAGTTTATTGACTTTCTTCAGAACACATGATTTTATTTGTCCTTACTCTAAAGGACAGCAGCATACAATGATAGGTTTACTCTTAAAACTACAGTCGTGCAAAGCTGTGGAATTTATTGCACTTACTGCAATGAGACAGTGTCTTCATAAATGGGAAGGCAGAACCAGATGGCTCTTGGCTATGCCTCTTAAGATCCTCAGCTAAATTCAGTTAACCTGGGAACAATACATATCTGTGCCCCCACATCTTTCAGACGGACACTTGCTCAGGATTATCTTCCCCCCCCACCCCTAATTCATGTACCCTGAATAAGAGTTTTGCCCATTAACCTACTACCAAATAAAGTCACATCTTGGAAGCTGCAGCCACATCTTCCTACCTCTCTACTTTCTGAAGCAAGTTTGCCATCAATTTTTTTTCTTTCCAAAGATGATGTCATAACTTACCCAGCAGACCGACCTTCAGAAGCTCATATAGATTCTGGAATACCAGTAACCTGATGAAGCAAAGAGGCTGACCCCCAAGCACAATAATACTTCAGGGATAGAAGACAAAGGATATCTGTCCTTAACATTTTCAAGTGACAAACATTACTCAGGTGAAATTGCAAAACTCTGCATCCAACCAGAATACTGTTTGCATGCAATAAAGACAATTTACTGGTTTTCTAAGATATCCTACCTGTTTGTGCCACCAAATGGGTCCAGCCACTCCAAACTGCTCCAATCTTTTCATTTGAGAAAAAATGAATCTCAAGCTTCTTGGGCTCAGCAAGAAAGATCTCTTTGCTCACTAGCTGCCCATGTTTGTTGCTACCCCAGACGCAAAGGTGTCCTTCATCTACGACAGAGAGAGAAGAAAAATTTGTTTAAAGTGATATACGTACAACACCAGCACATACAGGCTCTAACTCAGTGATGCTGAGGAAAGAACAAAGTTTCATTCAATTCGCGTTTTCACTGTATGATTCTTCCTATGCCTCTTTACCACATGCATGGACATTGTAACTAGGATATGAGAAATATTTGCAAGGGCTTTAAACAACATAGCCCATTTTCTGAGGGTTACACTAACTCCCTGAAGCAAGAATAGCTTTTAGGTCAAACTTCCTAGACGTCATTTCTACCACAAGCCTCTCAAAACCACTGAAAGATGTTTACAGTAAAGGCCAACTTCCACTAGAAAACTAACTACAGTATTCAACTTCTCTGAGAAAAAAAATGAAAGCATCCTGGGGGCACTCACTGAGCAGCACCTCTCAGACTACCCTGTTCTTGCAGGCCGGCTTGCACTTCTGACACAAATCTTTAATTTGGTCCAGTAAATAACTTGCTGAACTGAAGCAAATAATTTATCCTACCCTTACCTGGGACTCTTCAAAGCCTGGCTAGCTGCTCCTGCTCTGCATTACAGTTTCTCAGCCTCTCCAGAAGAGCTACAGACATATAGCTCTGCTCAGAACTCTCCTGCCATCTTCAACTGAAGCAAATTCAGTAAATACCCCAAAAGCACAGGCAGTCTAATGCTTTTTGTGTCACCTTGCTGTGACTTCTTAAAGGCATGTGACACAACACTATGAACATACAACTATAGCAGGTACCACACCATCACAGGGTGAAATTAAAACATTATCATGCCTCAGAACAATGCCAAACAATTAGTGAGAGACTTGTGTAATTACTTGTCTTTTCACATCCCTTTTGTAATATAAGCATTTGTACAAATGCACACTCCAGGACTCCAATCAGGGGGTTAATTATATTTACAGAAACATTCATTGTGCTTCCTGTGTTTCACTGGTGCAAGCTAGAGTTTCTCACAGCCTAATGACCATTTGAAAGTAACAAGATGACTGTTCAGATGCATTCCACTTAACAGAACATGAGCTGTGTCAGGTCTCCTTAAATCCTTCACTACCCTATACAAGCTGCAAGCATAAGAAGTAAAGCTTGTATACATGAAGTACATGATCATGGGCCCAGAAAAACTGGATGGCATATCACTTGCAATGTCGAATCATTCAGAGCACACATCCACAACATTCAAGGCTTCTGGGAGTTTCAGGTTAGCACTGAACTCCTTAAAAGCACTTAAGGTACACTTAAGTTACAATATATTTAATGATCTCAGGTTGCTAACAGTAATAGGAAGAATGAGCCAGGAGAATTCCACTATAGTAATGCTGGTGAAAAACAAGGAGAGGGGGAGAAGCCAGCACTTATCCAGTAACACAATGACAGTCACCTGCAGGATTTCTCACATTCACTCAGTAAAACAACACAACTAAAATGAAAAGGGGGGAAAAAAGAATCAAGCAATCATTTCTTTCAAATTTTCCACTCAAATTATAAATTATTTCCCAGACTGAAGTGCATACACCTTCCAGCGAGGGAAAAAAAAGAGTGACAGAAACAGCTTGTTTCAACAAAGAAAAACATCGTGGCCATTTATGGTTCTACAATTAACATGCACTGCCTCCGTCACCTCCTTTTTTACCTCCAGAAGGTGTGCTTCTTTTATCCTTGAAAACATTGCATGCTCAACCCTCATCTCATTTCTTCAGTAGGTTTTAACAAGACACTAAGAATCAGTGCCATATTCCTCTCACTGGAGCTTTCATGTCTATACAGGTAGACTACTATCCTTTTTTTAAAGAAACCACCATTCAGGTTTGCAACAACCCTATGCAGAGCTACAGACTGGGAGAAGTCTGTCTAGAAAGCTGCCAGGAGGAGAGAGACCTGGGGGTGTTGGTTGACAGCCAAATGAACATGAGCCAGCAGTGTGCCCAGGTGGCCAAGAAGGCCAATGGCATCCTGGCTTGTATCAGAAATGGTGTGACCAGCAGGTCCAGGGAGGTTATTCTCCCTCTGTACTCAGCACTCGTGAGACCGCTCCTTGAATCCTGTGTTCAGTTCTGGGCCCCTCACCACAAGAAGGATGTTGAGGCTCTGGAGCAAGTCCAGAGAAGAGCGACGAGGCTGGTGAAGGGGCTGGAGAACAGGCATTATGAGGAACGGTTGAGAGAGATGGGGTTGTTTAGCCTGGAGAAGAGGAGGCTGAGGGGAGACCTCATTGCTCTCTACAACTACCTGAAAGGAGGTTGTGGAGAGGAGGGAGCTGGCCTCTTCTCCCAAGTGACAAGGGACAGGACAAGAGGGAACGGCGTCAAGCTCCGCAGAGGGAGATTTAGGCTAGAGATAAGGAGGAAGTTTTCAACACAGAGGGTCATTGGGCATTGTAATAGGCTGCCCAGGGTGGTGACTGATTCACCTTCCCTGGAGGTGTTTAAGGCATGGGTAGACGAGGTCCTGAGGGACATGGTTTAGTGTTTGATAGGAATGGTTGGACTCGATGATCCAGTGGGTCTCTTCCAACCTGGCAATTCTATGATTCTCTTCTATGATTCTAATCCTGCCTGGGTCAAAAAACTGCCTCACTGCAGGTGATTGGTATCCAACCAGCAGGTGGCTCAGGAAACATGGCCAAAAAAATTGCAGCACAGTGAGAGATACCTAGAAAAAAAATCCCCATTTAAATACTACATCCTGCAGGAGTATCTTTACTATTTCAAGTATCTTTGCAATACAATGTATTTTAATTAATAACAAGTATCTTGCAGGATGAAGGGCGGAAATAGCATCACACTAGTAAAATCTTTGGCACTTAATTTGTTAATCTTGTTCCCCCTGCTGCCAAATAGACTGCTCTCCTAAATAAAAAGCAAAAGCATGAAAGACTAATCTGTTCACTCTCTAAATAAAGCGCTAATTAGCTAAAGTAGAATGTATTTGTCCTTATAGTTGTTCTTTGCTAATCACACATACACTTTGGATCTCAGAATTCAATATAATTTACATCTTGCAACATCTCCCCATACAATTAAATCTCTGTAGATCTGCATGAGCAAATACTCCAGTGCTCTATTAACTATGACAGAGGTACCAGATGGCTGCATATTTGCTAAAAACTTAAAAAGTTTGGCAAAGGCTTGTCTTCATAAATTTCCGTATATTTTCTGCACTTCAAAACTGTAAGATGACAGCATGAAAAGCTTCTGTTTCCCCTCCTCCTAGTCTGCTAAAAAAAATATATCTTTACTACTTACTACCCCAGCAGGGAACAGTGCCTAAAGATCAAAGAACAAATGAGAGACTTATGGCACTTCTGGATGTGCCTAAGCGATTAAAGTAACTTCCTACTGCTTTAAATAAGCCTTATGCTCTTACATTACCTCACACAGATCTGTACACTATTATATTAGGGCCATCTAATATAGCTTCAGACCACCTCACATCCTGGCACAGTACAGCTCCCCTAAAGAGGCATGAGCTCATGCAGCAGAAGCTGAACAGCCTCAGCAGCCTTTCCTGAGACAAACACCATGGACAAAGGGTTGCGCTGGTTCCAGCACTCATCAGTCCAGAGATACAATGCAGCATGATGCTGCAGCCCCAGAATTACCCAATCATGTGCTTCCACAAATCCTTTCAGAGTTTCTGACCATTAAGTAGAGAGCCCAGACCATGACTTACTCACAAAGGCTAAGTCACACCTGACCATAAGAAAAAACATATAATTTGGAGAATTCAGAACTTGAATCCAGCTCTTAAAAAAACAACAGATCTCAGAATCCAGAACTACTACAAAACAATTAACCAGCACTAACAAGGCCAGATCGCATTTTACCAGTCTAACTAAAACATTTCCAAAGTAAAAAAAGCCTTTATAGATTGAGACAAGGACTTTCATCTCTATACACAAGGCCTACCTGTGAGTGAAACCGAATGATAGGAGCCTGCAGTAACCTTCTTCACCTTTACATCTTCCAAGCCTAGAGAAAAGTTAGTCTCATAAAATTCATACAGCAGATATTTCATGTATAGACATAAAACAGAGCTCTATTGAGTGCAATAGGATGATGAATTTTTTAACAAAAGCCTCTACTTTTGGTCCATAAACATTGCAAGACTCGTCATCGTCCCCCTCAGAGATTACGACCTTGTATGTCCGTTCTGTGCTTCAGATACTCCATTACACATTTATAATACCAAATGGTTCTATAACAAAAGGATCCTACATGTCACCCCAAATTATATTTCTGCTATCTGCCTTTGCAAAAGAACTGAATTCCTGAATTACCTGTTACTTCACAGGGTTCCTTTGCTGTCAAGAACAGGGGGAGAGGTTTTCCTCTGTTTGCACGCTTTGCCTGAGATGCCATGCCAGTTCCCCACTGAAACACCAAACCATTCTCTTTCCAGAGTAAAGACATATAGAAGAAATTAGAACACATCAACCACCAACAAAACCACTTAACTCATTAATCAGTTTTAAAGAGACATTCACATTTTCTCCAATTCAAATTACACTTTAAAAGACCTTTATACCATATAAAACATACTTCCTAAAGAAACAGATTACCCTGGTGAAGTCATCAAGTACCAAATAGTTGTAGTATCATTTATACACACAAGAAAAATAAGATACTCCGAGATATATCAGCACAAAATGACATATCGGGACATTATTCAGGATTCAGTTAACAAAGTCCCATAGCTGTAGCACCTCAGGAAGGGACACAATTTATTTGTTACTCCAAGTTCACTGCCCTTTCTCTGCCCTTTCTTTCTCCTCAAGCTAATTTGTTCATGCAGTCCAGCACAGTGAGGGAGTGAAGACGCTTGTCTTCTCCTCAGGACCTTTCAGAGACATGCCCTAGCCCTCAATGAAGATGAGCACAGAACTCCAGAAAGCTTAACTCCCACTCTTCATACAGGAAAAGGGATCCAACTCTTCTTCTTCCATGCATCTCCTTTGTATCTTCAGCTAGATTTCACTATTTGGAACCCATACTACAGTTCATGTAAAACTAAACCAAAATAAAAGAGCGTGCACAGTTTGTTGACCCTTCACTGTAAAACAGATAAACAGAAGCTAAAGTAAACTTCACCTTCATTCCCTGCTCTCTCCCTCCAAGCCATTAAAACTCCATTTCATCTACTACCTAACTCTTACAAGAATGACAACACATTTACCTGTAGCAGCAAGGGCATGCCTCAGTCCTGCAGCAACATCCACCACCTTCCCTTTGAGAGACTACTCAAGTAAAAAACAAAATACATGTTTTAGTTGTTTTTTGCATTCAGTGCCTCAAAAAGCAAAACATGCCAAACACAGAAATGAACAACATGAAAATAGTTTTCACATGTCAGTCTGCATGTCGCAATGCACATCAACATTTTGTATCACAGAAGTAAATTTGTCCCATCTTGAAAAGCAACTGGAGGTACAGTTTTGTGGCAATAAATAAAAAGCCACAGTCAATATGGTCACATGAAAAAAGGAACCTTCCTAGCAATACAGATATGTTTCTTAATTTTAGCTCTACTCAAGAATTGCACCAAAACCTTTGCAGCAAATACCAGTGACAAACAGTAATAAGTCCCGTCAAGCTCTTCAGTCTTACCAAGTCCTCAGATCACAAACACCACAATTGATAATACCACCAAAGGTCGCTCAACGCAATCATGCAAAAGAAGCCTGTACCAAGTCACACATGCATAAAATGAGTTACTTAATTTTTCACAAGGTACTTCAATTCTGGCACTTCTCCACTTCTGCATATTCTGCAAATTCTTCTTCTCACAGACGTAACACTATTCAAAATAGATGGCATCAAGCCCAAGCATTTAACAGGATACAAACCAAATGAGAAAGTATTTCAGATAAATGAAAGGTATTCACACAGATTCAGATTAGTGTTGTCAACAATACCAATGTCAAGGCACCATACTGGAATGATGCTCCCAGGAAACATCAAGGTTACAGAAACATCAGGTGAGTTAACCCCTACTCAGTTGGGGTTACCTAATAGATCAGCTGTTCTTACTCTTCTACATTAAAAAAAGCAAAGGAGCATCTGGCATGAGCCATGAGGCCAAATTTCTTATCTGAGAATCCTGTCTTCTCTGTAGCTATTGCTTTCGTTAGACACGAAAGGTCATGTGGACGGAAAAGAATTACATTAGTGTTCTCCAAATAAGAAACTGCAGTGTAAACTAGGGATTAATTAGAATTCCTGTGAGAAATTTATTTAAACTGTTAGGCTTATAGCCAACAACAGGAAAGCTTTTCTGGTGTTACAGAAGTCTCAGTACCTACTACTTAAAACACTTCAAAGTTATTAATTTGGGGATACATTCCAAGCTCCCTACTCACACTCAGCAGTGCCTCATCTACAAGTATCACCACACACATACACATGACTTACAGGAACAACATGAGCTATGCTGTCAGAGACCAGTCTTTAGCATTTATAATGGAAGACACCCAAAACCAGAGGAAGTGTTATCTAACTTCCCATTTTATATTCTTGAAAGATGATATTGTTGGTAAATACTGGAAGTTAGATAAGAAGCAAGTCAATGTAGTTGTCAGTTCCACATGCAAAAGTAAAGAAAGAAAAATCCCAAAAGCTATAAAATTAAAGTTTATTCTCTCAAGTCTAATTTTCCTGCATCTACATACTTTCTCACATTGCTATTATTTTGGGGGTGACAATACTTTTTTCCTTTCCTAACTGGTTTCAGAACCAAGAAATAAAACTGCAGTCTCATTTGAGGGGGGAGAAACACTTGAGTTACAAACACACTTCAAAAAAACAGTAAGCACTTGAATAGAAATGCAGCACAAAAGCAACAGAGAATTGGTATAGCTAACTTTGCTGAACTCTATCATGCAGTTTATTTTTTTTAGAGGTGGACTATTCTGGCTCATATCTACTATCTTGCAAACTTGAGGCAAAACTTCAGCTGAAGTATATTTGCACAGGTTCTCTAACTTCAGCATCACTTCTAAGAATCAGGCTCATTCTGCATATGTTATCGAAGTACATTATGGAATGTTATAATCCCTAGTGAAAGAAACAACTTTGTTAGGTGCAAGCAACTTCTCTGTATGAGAAAAGCAGCCTTAGCTTCTCATTTCTGGGTCAACAACCATCTCTGGTCCTTAACATTGAACAGATAGACTCTATCTACATGTATCTTACATGTAACAGATAGACTATCACAAAACAGTTGAAGAATCTGACTTTAATTCCACTCGGATCAGACGAACTTTGTAGGTTGCTGGAAGCAATATAAACTACAGAGCTGTGAAACACAATTCCTTTACAAATCTTTACCTCAATCTTTTGTGGAATCAAGCATGGACTTGATATGTGAGGAACTCCTAATTGTCCAAAGGAGTTAGACCCACAAGACAGAACTAGGCCAGATCCTGCAAAATAAAGTTTTGGAGCCTGATCAATAAAATCTCTGAGCTAAAACAAAACACTGTAACATTCTAAAAAGCAAAATATCACAGCCAAGTAGCTCAAGAAAAGGACCTAACATGTCCCATTTCAAAGTCCCCGAAGCCATAGGCTTCTGGTTTTACACATCATGTTCAGTAAAGGTCTGAAGTTCACTACAATACAAGGAGAATAGAACAATTTAATCTGCAAGGCAAACACCTTAAAACCTGCACGTGTCTGTGCATCACACAAGCAATAGCAATGTGGGACTTCTAGTGTGTTCTCTACATCAACACATTTCTCCAGCCACCACAGAGACAGATTTACCTACTAATATGATGGTGAAATCCCAGCCACAGGCAACTTGTTTTACACAAAAGCTGGACAGGGCAGTGCACAAAGTAAAATGCAGTACATCCTCTGTGTGATTCAATCCCAACTGCCCATCTTTGTTATTGCCACATACAAAGAGTTCTCCTGCACCTGAAGAAGAAAACCAAATGAAACAAAACAAACAAAACTTCACAAGAGTGTACAGGCCATGAGACCCTGTGGCAAGCAAAGACAACGATTATGTGTCATTTTAGGCACTGCGATCAAGCAGAAAGAATAAGAAGCAGTTATTTCTGATGCATCAGAAACACCTCTGAAAAAGCACAGCTCTGGAGAGTTGGGTTTGTTAAGGAAAACAATATACATGGTAAGGCAGGCATCCCTCACTAATGAAATTCTGATGACGATGAAATTTTTTATCCTGTTCATATCTGTCTGTACACCTTCTTTCCCATAATTAGCTACGGCATATGACAGAACCTTTCAAAGACCAGATGTTATCTTCTGCTCCTTACCTTGAAACTTCTCAAGACTGAATAACCTTGCACTTGACTCCTCCCCTTCCACCTGCCCAAACTGCTATACAGCAAAATGAACCGCTTTGTATGAAAAGCTGTTATATAAAATAGGTTAAGAAATAGTCCTCACATGGCCATAAAGTAGCAGAAGATAAGCAAACCAGGAATTTCCCCAAAATACTGAGTTAATTTGACATAGAAGAAACCTGTTCTGCCACTAAGAACTGGTTATTTGCTCAGAAACGAAGCAAAAGCCAGAGATAGATGGCAGCACCAAATCAAGAGGGAAACAGGAGAAAACAAAAAAAGGGGGGGGGGGAAGTGTTTAGACATCACACACTCCTTCCAAGTACAATGTTTTTACCAGTGATAACTGCAGAATATCCCCCTCCTCCAGTAATGCTTTTAACGTCTTGACATTTGCAGGAAACATCTTTCAATGGCTGCGGTACCAATACATCCTCTTTATGACCAAGACCAAGTTGTCCATAGCTGTTTGCACCCTTTAAATACACAGAGAAAAATAACATATTTCTTAAAAAGTTAGCAAATAGATATACATCTGCTCCTAAGAGCAAATAAGTTTAAGGGGGATGTGTCACAGCTTAATCTGCCTGTATTTGCACCTGAAAATTCCCAAAAATGGTAATTTGCATTCTTACTGCTGTCACCCCGACTCCCTAAATTACAGATCAGGACTCTCCTAAACTTGTCAACATTAAGGCTGCCCTTGCAACCCCAGTACTTTAAGAAATATACTAGAATATATCTTGTTAGGACTTTAGCTGCAGGCTAACAGTTACTAAGGAGGAAAGCATCATTATAAGGACAACTCCCACTTGTTTAATTTTAATGCTACTAATTCCTACTCATCACTAAGATCTTATTCATGCCAATGCTTTCTGGCAGTACACCTACAAAATAACATCAGAAAGACACGCTAATTTATTCTGGAACTTTAACAAGTAAATCAGGAACACTTACCCTCATTAACTAAGTTTCATTAACTTAATCAAAATGAAATACACCAACTATGATTATTATAAATATACAAGAATAAAACTATAGTCACAAGACCAATCATAGAAAGCTACTGCTGACAAAGTTGTAACATGTCAGAGAATAACAGGATTGTTTGGGTTGGAAGGGACCTTAAAGATCATCCAGTTCCAACGCCCCTGCCATGGGAGGGACACTTCCCACTACATTGGGCTGCCCAAGGCCCCCTCCAACCTGGCCCTGAACACCGCCAAGAATGGGGCAGCCACAATTTCCCTGGACAACCTGTTCCAGTGCCTCACCACTTTCATAGTGAAGACATTCTCCCTAACGTCTAGTCTAAACTTGCCCCCTCCAGTTTATACCCACTGCCCCATGTCCTATCACTACAAGCCTTTGCAAACAATTCCTCCTCAGCTTTCCTGTAGACCCCCTCTCAGGTACTAGGAATTTCTTAATCAATTTAAGCTCCATTTAATCATCCAACAATTTTAACAGCGACCTTCATTCACAAAGGCTGATGCAGTCAATTTCCAGCCCATACATCAACGTCCACACTGCTTCCTGCTGTGATCCCAGGGGCCTTCCCCGACCTCCCCTGTGTTCCTCTGCTCTGTGAGAATTAATTGATAAGCTTTGCTGCAGGTGGTTTGTATGTTTAATTATCTTGTCATAGAAACCTGTCTTGTATGAAGAGATAATACACAGACAATCTCCAGACATGGATAAATAACCTGAAAGAATAAACACTCTCTTAGAGTTCCAAGAATTTATTGATACACCTAATCATCTTCCATGATGTAGTTGTCTTAGGTCAAAAGATAACTTGAAGGAAGTCTCCAGACATGGATGGTTAACCTAAAGAAACAGACATTCTCTGGGGACTTACACAGTTCTTTGTCTAGAACTAGTATATATACCTACCGCTTTTGCATGATGGCATACCTTTTTCAGAAGGGCATCCAATTTAGCGCCAAATTGTATAACATAAATACTACTGTCTTTGCCTCAAAGGCTTTTCCTTCTCAATATTTCACCAGTGAAGAAGCATTTCTCACAGCTCCATTTGTCCCTGCCTCATGCAGCACCCAATGGACTTTTGAAGGACACGTTTAGCAATAAGCATTTTGTACCTACAGAAACAACACTTCAGGCAAAAGCCTCCAGCTGCTGGCCTCCGCCTAGCGCCACCAGGCAGGCAAGACGTCAGGATTTGAGGTCAACAGACATAGCAAAGTGTCTCAGTCACTACTGCTGGCAGGTAGCTTGATCATGTTGATGCAGTGAAAAACCAGACTCAATAATCAATGCCAATTTGATTATTAAGTAAGGTATCATTTAACATGATGTTGGGCATGCAGGGGATAGCTCCACCTAATGTGCATGAAACTTCTAGCACAATTCACAAAGGCTAACTACAGTCAAAGCATACATACTCATCACTTTCCCTGGAAGAGGTCTATTATAATCATAGAGTAGCTTGAGTTAGAAGGGACCTTAAAGATTATCCAGTTCCAACTCCTCTGCCACAGGCAGGGACGCCCCATTAGACCAGGCTGCCCAAGCCCCTATCCAATGTGGCCTTTAACACCTCCAGGGATGGGGCAGCCACCACTTCCCTGGGCAACTTGTTCCAATGCCTCACCGCTCCCATGGTGAAGAAATTTGTCTTTCTGTCAAGCCTAAATCTGCCCTTCTCCAGTTTATACCCATTGCCCTCAGTCCTATCACTACAAGCCTTTGTAAACAGTCCCTCCCCAGCTTTCCTGTAGGCCCCTTTCATGTACTGAAAGGCTGCTCCAAGGTCTCCTCAGAGCCCTCTCTTCTCCAGGCTGAGCAAGCCCAACTCCCTCAGCCTGTCCTTGTACAGGAGGTGCTCCACCCCTCTGATCATCCTCATAGCCCTCCTCTGGACCCATTCCAACAGTTCCTGGCATTCATTTCCATAAGTTCCCTCCCTTTGGTGCAGGTGTTCTGCCCTCTGGGACTCTCATGCTGCAGGCTTCTGGAAGAAGGCTTGCAGTTGTCTTCACTGTGAACTTTTCAACTCTCCTTCGTGCACACACTCTCAGACAGCCTGAGCACCTCTTCAAGGTTGCATTTGGTCCTAGCTGGTTCTTCTTTCTTTTTACCATTGCACTAGCCCCTGTTATCTGGTTTCATTAGACACAGTCACACACTTTACCACTCTTTCTAATTGCAGCCTTGTTAAAATTCCTCATAAGTGTAAGTATCCAGGCACAGGCTAGTTAAAAGTTATTATTCAAGCTAATCCTATATTTTAGTTCTAAAATCGCTAGGTTGGAAAGAAACTTAGATCGACTCCAACCATTCCTGTCTGCCACTAAACCATGTCCCTGAGCATCTCATCCACTCGTCCTTTAAACACCTCCAGGGAAGGTGACTCAACCACCTCCCTGGGCAGCCTCTGCCAGTGCCCAATGACCCTTTCCATGAAAAATATTTTCCTGATGTCCAGTATGAACCTCCCCCTGGCACAGCATGAGGCTGTTGCCCCTTGTCCTGTCATCTGAGAGAAGAGGCCAGCTCCCTGCTCTCCACAACCTCCTCTCAGGTATTTGTAGAGAGCAATAAGGTCTCCTCTCGGCCTCCTCTTCTCCAGGCTGAACAACCCCAGCTCTCTCAGCCGCTCCTCTTGTTCTCCAGCCCCTTCAGCAGCTTCGTCGCTCTTCTCTGGACATCACAAAAATTATACATAACATTCAACTACACTATAGTAATTTATGACATATAACCTCTTCCTTCAGCGCCTCAGTCCCTGCTGCCGTCAGGCAGTTTGATCGCGTTACTCCTTAACCCCCCCCCCCCAGCCCACAGCCCCAGCCTGCGCCTCTCACCCAGGCGAGGAGCGGCGGCTCCATCCGGGCAGGAAGAGGCGGGGCGGAGGCGGCTCTGCCGGGGCCGAGGCTGCGGCCGGACCCGCCCCCAGAGCACCGCCCCACGAGCTCCCGAGGATTCCTATTGGAGCTTTGGAAAGCAGGCCGGGCCTCCTGTATCAGGGCTGGGCGACGCGAGGCACCGAGCTCCATCGATCCCGCGCAGCGGGACAATAGCTGGGACAGGCTGGGTTTCTCACATGTATAAAACTTCTCCAGAAATCCATACATAAGGAGGAACTTAAACCATTCCATGACTCTGGGTTGCAAGGGACCTTAAAGATCATCCAGTTCCAAACGCCCTGCCATGGCAAGACACACGTCCCACCAGACCAGGCTGCCCAAGGTCTTATCCAACCTGGCCTTGAACACCTCCAGGTGCAGACACAGCTTCCCTGGGCAACCTGTGCCAGTGTCTCACCACCCTCAGAGTGAATTCTTCCTTATATCTTGCTTAAATCTGTCCCTCTCCAGTTTACACCCATTACCCCTTGTCCTATCACTACAAGCCTTTGTAAACAGTCCAACTTCTCTAGACATAAGGAAGAATTTCTTCACCATGAGAGTGCTGAGGCGCTGGCACGGCTTGCCTAGGGAAGCTGTGGCTGCCCCATCCCTGGAGGTGTTCAAGGCCTGGTTGGGACCTTGGGCAACCTGGTCTACTAGGAGGTGTTCCTGCGTATTGCAGAGGGTTGGAACTAGGTGATCTTTAAGGTCCCTTCCAACCCAAACTATTCTATGATTCCATAATCTCATGCATGTTCTACTGCATTCTAAGGTCTAATTTATGTTATTCCGAACTTCTCAACAATCAAATCTCTCGCTAATTTGGAGGTTTGGAGCCAGCCCTGCCTGACTTTGTATTTGAGGCAGGGAATGTCTGCAGACAGAGGTGATCACAGAAGCCAACACATCTGCTCAGCACAGATCACATTGAACACAAGATGTTATCACCTCTAATGGATGAACACTGTCTGGAAAAATAATCTGAAAGAAAACATCCTCTCAGAGGGATACTGTAACTTTCAAAAACCACAGTTACTTAGGAGAAATTGAACTCCACTTTAGTTAAAAAAAAAAATTAAAAATCCACTTTTTGTAACAGTAACTACTTCTTATATCATCACCAAACCCCCAAAGCGTGAGTGCCCAGGCTGTGGTGCTGTCAGAGCCCCACGATGCTGGGGAGCACCTACCGGGCCAATAAACACTTCCTTAATGCTCACCCATTCCAACAGAGAGACTCGGGGGAAAACAAATCCCTCCTCAAATAACCATATACTGCTCCCACTGGACTTAAGTCACATGCAGAATACCTAACCACAAAACAAAACACATCAACTCTTAGTTAGAAGCGAGTGCTTTGTGTTTATTGCTACAGTGCCAAAGTAAAGGCTTATTTTTTATTTCTACTGATTACCAACAAGTCATTTATTTCATCGACACTTAAAGCCTTCACAATAGTTTAAAATATTTAATAGCCAGAAGGTTTGGATGTGTGAAACCAGGCACACATGTTGTTAATGCTACAGAAATGCCTTCTTTTTTAAGGTTTCCTACTTGAAAGGTATACATAGGCCAGACAAAGATTTGAAGTAACACAGATCTATGTATATTTCAACAACATAGTAATCCCAACTCATTTAAAAATGGAGCTGAATATTAACTGTTAACAGAGGAGCAGACAAAATAGATCCTCCCTTACCACTTAGTTACAAAGTTTCTTCTTCAGAAACACACAGCTCCTAAAATCCATCTTAAAGTATAAAGTAAGCCATAAACATAGACCATACTTCTATATTTTTCTTTAAAAAAAAATACATAGTGGATTAATAGTCACAGAAGAAAATTATCTAGACTTGATTTAAATCGTAAATATATTTGGAAAGATTGGGTCAGCAATTGTTTCTGGAGTAGATGTGGTCTATTAGGAAGCATAAGAAGCACAAGCTGATTTTTCAGTTGCAGAGGTTCATTGAAGTCCTTTCTCACAATCCTGGACTAGCATTTCCAGTGTATTTAAGTTGCCAGTCCATTTTCCCAGCGACCCTCAGACCTGCAAATTCTGGATTTCCTGAAAAGCACTAGAATCAGTGCCTAGCATGCCATTAAATATACCCTGTATGTCATAGATTTTCCATTCAAACATATCATATCCTGTACACACATTCATTTCATTGGCAGAGTTGACAGAAACAGCAGCTGGCACAGCTTTATACAGCTACGCAGGACACTTGAAACTATGGAACTCTGAGACCTGGGAAGTTTGCTACCATGAGATGCATACAATTCAGCAGGACACTGCTCCCCCCAGCTTGTAAAGTGCTCTATGGAATTAGATACACTTTATGCTACAAGGCCTTGTGGCATTTGAAGCCACAGAAACCCTATGAAATGTTTTGACCTCTCAGTTACCATTTGCTTGATACAGAATTAAGCTGTTCAGGCCTAGTAAAGAAGAAAGAAAATGTATCTATGAGCAGTTTATGCAGGTCAATAAAGCAAGCAAGCAAGCAATAGGATATTTTATCTTACAAAAAGCCAAATTAGACTACAAACTTTATCTGTTATTTTAAGCTTTGGTATTATGCTAGAATTAATGAAATTATTTTGAATATTAAATTGGAAATGATTTCGGGCTTTGTGCTAAGTCAGTATTTGATGGCTTGCTATATTTTTTGCTAAATTAATTCAATCAAGAAAAAGGCAAATGGTATTTCTGTAAGGAAACATCTTCCCTCAGGTGCAATATTAAGGACAGCAGCAAAAATCCTGACTCTGAGCCATCAACAATCTCTTGAATTAAACAGAAATTGGGATTTCACACAAGAGCTCTGTATCCTACCTCACAATAAGAGCATGCCAAACGGCACATCTGAAATGCTTTGAGGGCAAGAACAATCCCTTTGAGAGCAAGATTTGGCCCTTCACTTTTATCACAGTGAACCTCAAGCTATTTGTGCCCTGATGCCTGCATTGTAATCATTGAGTTTTAAACTTGGTAGCCCACATTCAGAAGCACCAGCCTATAGCTTCTATGCAATAAAGTCTGCAATGCTATAAAATAAGTAACATAGACTACTAGAGTACAAAATAGACTTTTCCCTGTGGCAAATTACTCCATCATTGCCTCATAAGCCACCTTCTGCAGCATCGATCCCAGTCACAATCAGACCACACTTTTGCTCCAGCCTAACAATTTCTCTGCTTCCTTACTAGTTTCTTGAAGGCAGCTTTGGGCCTTTTTTATCCAAGGGATATGGAGTGGTACATTCTGTAAGGGACTTTACACAGAGGAACAATATAAAGTGACTATCCTTATCCACTCTTCCATCTCTATAGGAGAGAGTTCTGCACACAACATATCACAGGCCTAGAAAGAAACGAGTAGGCAAAAGAAAAGTTGCCAAGTACACCACAGTGCTGATGGGTGTTAAACTTCCAGATGCTTGCCCATCTTGCTGAGGGCATCACTGACAATGTCCAGCTCATAGCGTAGCTCATTGACCACACTGGCAATGCTCTTCATGTCTTTCAGGATCTGCACACTTTGAGTATATGGATTGTACTTCACACCAAATGGACGTTTGATGGTTTTTGCAAACTCTCTATTCAAGGGGGGAAAAAAAAAAAAGATGGGGAGTTATAAACAAACAAATACATGCTCTGTATGCAGTCAGTATAAATAACCACTTTTCTAAGCTACTTTCTTTCATAAAAATAGTTGTAGTTGTTATATAGTTCATCTTTTGGACATCTGTCCTTCCCAGGACATTGAAGAGCAAGCTAAAACTAAACCTGGCTTTTCAAATTCATGAAAGAAATATAAAACTGTGATAAGAATTAAAAGGTTTGGTGCTGATACCAAGAGATGTGTGAAATCAAACCCGCTTGTATAATACAGGGGGAAAAAAAGAAAAAACACCATACCTCATCTTTTCCTTTGCTTCTTCAAAGCTTTCAGAAACAAAGTAAACCTCCTGGAAAGTTGTAATGAGGCATTCTTGCTTGCAGGTGACCTTTGGATCAAAAGGCTTGACTTTGGCACTGCCAGACAGTGAGTGCTGGTAACAATGTGTTATTGTGTGTCAGAGGAACATGGCCACCCAAAAAAGTCCACAAGAAAGATGACATGAGGTAGATTTAATAGAAAAAGATGAAGTGAGACCATATTTAGTGCATTGCTTCTTAATATTTTTAGCCGCAGATGAAGAGAGGTTAAAGCTTAACAAACAAAAAGCTATGAACAGTCATATTCTGCCAATCTGGCTCAATAAAAGAGATTCCTTAGACACAAAGCTCACATGTAAACAGGAGCAATATTTTCAGAATCTAGTTAAACCCACAGAGGTTTATTCTGAAAACAGTTAATTGGAAACTAATATTAAGAAATACCAATTGTCTGTTTGATAGGAATGGTTGGACTCCATGATCTGATGGGTCTTTTCCAACCTGGTGATTCTATGATTCTAACGCTTCCTAAGACAGATATTTGGAACTGCTCAGCACGTATCCAAAAGCAGACTGGCCAGCAATTATTGCAACAGTGAAATGCTTAAAGTCTAGTAGATATTTAGGAGTTTTCAAAATGAGGATTTTTAGAATGATACTTCAGAAAAAACAAGGCTAAAGGCTGACAATAATAATCAGGTAAAATAAAGAAAAGAGGTAAATAAGCAGAGGATATTCTTACCCTGAGCTCACTAATTGAAGAGAGCAAGCCAGCCCCATAAACTCGTAGTTGTCCCTCTTGCTTGCACAAGCCAAACTCTACAGTGAAGAAGTAGCACTGAAACAGAGAAGGAAGTAAAATAATTCAGCCTTCAGCAAAGATGCTGTGGTGAACTAGATGGAGGCATTTTTTTTATCAGTAGATAATGTCAAACAGTTACAAATATCAGACAATCATTGCGTGGTGATCCTTCTCAGATATTTAAAGAGGAAGAAAGACAGAATGGAAGCGTGAAGAGCCGCAGGACTGCATGTTTATTTCTCATGAGAAAGACTGTTATTATAGACCAGCCAAATTAAGGATGTTTAGCTTGCTGTATTTCAGGATTCCTGCAGGTATATGGGGAGGAATGCTATTTTCATAGATGGCTTAATCCTGCTCCCACTGAAGGTGGTAGAAATTTTACCACCAGCTACACCAGATGGGGGAAAAAAATTAAAATAGTATCAGCAAACCAGTTCTTTCATAACTGACATCAATTGTTTTTCATCCAAATTTAATTTTTAGTTTTGCTAAAGCATCCAGAATACTGATTACCACGAAAGTTTAATTTATATTATTTTAATTTCTTGGCTGAAAAGTATCTAATAGTAGCGCTTGCCACATTCAATGAAAACAGTATATCATTTCAATTCATTCTACATATTGAAGAAATAGCTTACTTTTAAGACCACTGAATCATATTCCCAGAAATAAGATGGCTTTGTTTGGAAGAAATAGACCATAGAATTTCAGTCTGGGAGAAGCAATCTACCACTAGAAGTTGCATCTTTACTTGAGAGCCAAGTGAAGAAAAATACCAATCATAGCAACCTTATATGTAGCTTTTTCCTACCATGGAAAATGGTTATATGCTTTAAAAGCCAAGAACCAGTGAAACACACAGGTCTAACAGCTAATAAGTGATATGAAGCTCCAAATTTATTTGAAGGAGTGAGATCAGCCTACTAAAGCACAAAGCTTTCAACAGGATCACAAGGCACTGAAACACTCACTGTTGCCAGTTTTTGGACAGCCTCATCGGATGCCCCAAGTGATGCAAGACCAATCTCCTGAGAGAACTGGGCAAAACTGGGTTCAGCCAAAAGAGGGACATGGCCTAGGAGCTCATGACAGGTATCACTGGAAAAAAGATAAAATTAGAAATCTCATGATCTGTCTTTGTGATAGACTGAAAAAGTAGCATTTCTGTCTTTTAGATATCAAATACTTTAATGCAATGTCTCACATTAAAGTATTTAATATCCAAAAGACAGAAAAACATCCATCATGTTTAGCTGAAAGCAACTGAAAAGGTCATACCAACTCTACATAATTTAAACTCAGATTTTCAAATGAAGCAGTCTAAAATTAATAACTAGGTTCTACATTTATGAGTTAATTGACTATTAAAATAACTGCACACAATGACAGCAGTAAGACCTCTCCAATAACACGCTATACTTCTTAAAATCCCATACTTATTATAAAGGTGGCACTTGAACACACTAAAACTTCATTACGTTCAGCATCTTGAAGAAAAATAGGTTTTCTTGTTGGTATTCTTGAACAGTTTTTAAGTAGTTTGCCTCTGGGTAGCAAGATTCAAAACTCTCTCTCTCAAATCCTACCCCAAGTTTAAATGACTCACGGCTCTGGTGTGTAGAGAGGGTCTGAGCTGTGTCTAACATATTGAGTGCAGTGAAAAACTCTGAATGCTAATCCTGCCAAGAAGTCTCTGGGTGATAGATATCCAGCAACAGGGCGAATGGTGAAACCTGTGCGCTCTGAAAAAGAATGGAGAAATTGTACATCAGTTCAGTGTAGAACTGCAGTGCTGTCACCTATCCTGCTACAAGTAGGGTAAAAGCCACAAGCACTACCTTGGCTCCAGAGCATGTGAGAAAATTAGGCATAATGAGAAAAATTAGGCCTAAGCTTGAAAATGACCAAAATTTAGTAAATATGTCCCTCCCTGAGTATAGGAGGATTTCCCAAAGTTTCATGCCTTCAGCAAACACAACACAGTTATGTACCTCTTTAGCCAATCATAATAGTCTCTGCAGAGGCAGCAGTGATCCTCAAATGTCACTGTCTATACTCAAGATAATAAATTAAAACACTGATGGTCAAAAGGTCTCTTTTAAGGACCAGAATAAATACAAGCAAAAGTGACTAAGAATGTTTTTCCATGCCCGTATAATAGCAGTATGATTTGCAATGGACCTTATCTCTTTTTTGTGTAACAAAATTAGTACATTACCTTTCAGGAAGCGTGACACATCTTCCAGCTGGGGAATATTGTCTTCCCTATACCCACAGTACTTTGTGAGCAAGGGTAAGTTTTTAAGGTACTCTCTGCAGGCATGAGTTGGGTAAAGCTTGTTAAGCTCTCGGTACACAGTCCCCCAAGTCTTGATCTCCTCCTCAGTGAATTCAATCTTGGGAATTGGGTCACCACTGCAAGGGGAACACAAAGAAATTATGTTCCTTGGTAAATGGCTAATAACAGATGACTCGTTTACTTACTACTATTATTTAACATTTATATGGCTCTGATACCCAGGTCAGGTTTAAGACCCCATTCCATTAGGCCCAGGGAGATTTGGTCCATGCCCTGGAAGGCCTTTAGTAGAAGGGCTTGCTCGCTTTTCCACCTAAATCAACTAACAGGAATCTTTGCACTGACCTCACTGGAGCCTAACAGCTTTGGTCCTATAAACAATTTCTTAGATGTTTAACGCTAAAAGTAACATTGAAAATATCTGCAAATCCTTTAGAGCTCACAAAGCTATGAACATATCGCTGTAGGTCTCAGCTGTCTACAATTACAATTACTTTCTATTATCTTTTTAATCTGTTTTAGAAAGAGAATTCCCTAAATTAATAACACAATGCATGGAAGAGGCTAAATATGTGCATGGGTAAAAATCATGTTTCTGAACAGAGGAGACAAACATCTCCCTGAAGATATTAATCCAAATCCATCTCTCCTGTTTAGCCCTCAGGATCTCTGTTAGAGTGGGTACAACCCAGCAAGGGTACAACCTAAAGCCCACTGAATGCAATGGGAGTGTTAAAACAGATTCTACTGCCAGTCAGGTAACCAGCATGGCAAACACTTTCCCAAGGGAATCTCACTTAATAACACAATCATCAGTACCAGGCTCTGTGCTATGGTAAGCAATTCCACTAACATACAAAGCAACAGAGGCCTAGATACCTAGTTCATTTCTAGTTCATTTCCAAGTCAGAAACTTGGCATCTAAATTCAAGCAAGTAATGGCAACCTGAAAATCATGTTTATAAAGATTTACAGCATCAGGCCATGAAACTCCTACTGCTTTCAGAGCTCCCTCCCCCAAACAGAATCTCTAAAGACAGAAGCTCTTCAAGTTTCTTTACACAGAAAACTTCTTATCTACACATTCCATGCATTCGTTTGAACCAGAAAAGAAAACTCAAGTATTAACATCTGCCTAGAGAGTTTACACTCAGTGGTCAACTGGCTTTCACCTCCCCTTCCTCTCCTTCATAAAGGAAATTAATCTGCCCTAATTAAGTCAGTAAGTCCTGACACTGGCAGCAGTGCAACATGCATGGCCCACCCTCTTCCTTTGTTGCATCCATTTCCAGAGAAGTGGGGAAGAACTTCTCTGGAAGAGTCCAAACGCGCCATCCTGCAGGAAGCCAACACTGACATGCTCCCCATCTGATGATCAGCACTGCCACAGATGCCATAACAGCCAAGCAACCACGAGCAGATCCTCAGATGGACCAGAAGCCCAGGGAGCTGTAAGATGACCTTTTAATCTTGTCTTACACCTCCCTTCATTTTACCCCTGCAGCTCTAATTCCTGAGCCAAGCATGCCTCAGCAAGACCTGAGCCCAGGGAACACGAGCTCCTGCCAGTCCACTCTGCTACTATTTCAAAGCACCCAGAAGGCTTATTCTGGAAGAAGTCAAGCTTACTGTTTGTAGTTCATAGCCAGGTCTGCAAAATACTTTCGTCTCTTGCGATAGACGTTATCTTTGAAACCCTGGGGAACAGGGAAAGAGAAAACTAAGTTAAATACATTTCCAAACTGTAGTAAAAAAAATCAATTTAAAACAAGACACAACATTTCTTCAGTCAGGAAACATAAAAATATGTTGTGTGAGAACGTGAGGACACAGCAGAAATCTCATAGCTGTAGTTTGAAGGGTTTAATAACTGTGAACTATGGAAATACTCCAGTTCAAAGTAAGGGTGAGCAGTTTCATGCATGGGACTACATATTCAGGAGATAAGGATTCATTTTAGGCGTATCAATATTTATACAAACTTTGTTACTTGCTTGTTTATTCTAAATTATAGGTCAAACTGCACTATTTGCAGTGCCTAAGTACCAATTTTTGTTCCATTTCTAATAAGAAAGAAATACAGAGGAGGAAACAAGCCTGCCTTGTAACATTTTTTTTAAGTTTGTATGGGCCACTCAGGGCCCAGTCCTGGAGCATTCCCATTAGTAAGCCTTGCAGAAAGGTACGCGAGCTGAATTCAATGACAGCCTTGCCTGAACTAGGAAAAAAGACATGAGATTCCCAAAGAGAAGGTGCTTGGACCCACAGAGGCTCTGTTGAGGGGAGGAAGAGGGCCAAGGAAAAGCTCCACAAAGTACATTTTCTGCAAGGATTGAGCTTGGGGAAGGTTGCGGGGGAAATATACTTACTGGATGGTCAGCATCCAAATCAGACCCGTACATCAGCACTCTGTTTGCACACTTATCCAAATCTGAAATTTTCTTTGGAAACCAGGGAATATTCTCCATGTCTAGGGAAGACATGGAATCCATAAAATTATTAATATGCCAAGCATGCTGAGGGAGGAAACACTACTTCAAGTACAGCTATGGCGGTTACAAGCGAAATCTATAAATTAAAAGGGTCATGAATAAGACAAGGGAGTCTGCTGCCTATCTGGCACCAGCCTACAGCTCACACTTCCTCCTTTGTCACTGCCACAGTTTGCCTACGGAGCACAGCCAGCTTCGAAGTGTCCAGGGAGGAAACAGTTAATATGGGTTTTCTGTGCCCCATAACTGTTTTAATTATTAATTTTTCAGTACTATCTAAAGGCTCCCCAGTGAGACAAAACCTCCTTCTGCACACTGTTGTGGATCTTCTAGGATACAAAGTGCGCAAAGAAACAGAAGTGTGACTTGCTTGTGGTCTCTGGGCAGAGTGGGAGCAGCTTTGAGTCCTCCCATCCTACTTTACTGACCATGGAAAACAAATGTTGCTGTGTAGTTAGGTACCTCAGAAGCACCCAGCTTTGCTGAGAGACTTGTGAGTGAAGAGAGGAAGCCATTTCAGCTCTGCTGCCTCAAAAGTGATGTTTCATTATAGTTCTGCTACTAACTTTTGGGTTTCTAAGCCCAAGAGAGTATATAACAAAGCTCTTTGCAAGCAGTTAATATACTGTTCATCTGCATTGAAGCCCTTCAATTTTCTTAAAGAGGTCAAGGGGAGTGTTTAGATTAACATTCTCCTTACTTAGGGCTAAAGTAAGCTGGCTTTATTCAAGAGACACCAGATCTCGCCTTCCCCTACCTATCAGACTGTGCCAAGAGTAGTGGCTGAGAAATACCTGCATCCGACTTCCTGCTGCCCTGAACTTCAGGCATCTCTAACTAGAGGCAAAGTTAAGCAGGGCATGAAGCATCAAAGTTAAAAGGCACCTCTTTCACACAAATATCAGGAACTGCTTGTGATGAAAACTGGTAAAAAATTAAATCGAGTTACATAAGGAAATTGCAGAATCCATCTCCTACTCTTACCAGTGTCTGAACTGGTGCCTGTCAATATTACACCTCTGTCATCATGGTCTACAGTCCCTAGCCAAGCCCTGCATTCAGACTTAGCCTACGTGCCAGCCTGCAGTGCCCTGTACAGGCTCAGGGATAGTTGTGCTGTGAAGGGACAGGAACACAAATAATAGACATGCCACTTGCACCAGCCTGAAGCAGCCTGCATCTCTAGGTAACACTAGCCAATGCAGCCCCACTAATATCAACCAAACAACATTCATTTGCAACACAGAACCATAAACCTGGCAGCTACTAACTGAAAACACTACAGAAATCCAGATGTTGACACCGCAAAACAATTTTGAAACAACAAATTAAGAAATATATTTTTATCAGAACTGCATTTTGTACTTACCATCTTCCTGAACATTGAAACGCTCTGTTGGGTTCACAGAGACAACATTGACGTGGGATTTCAGGAGCTGGAATATGTCATTCAGTTGTTCCCTGTTACTGTCACAGTCCACAAAGATGTCAAACTCAGAATTTCGCCTCTTGGACTTCCGTGACTCAATGTGTACCAGATTTACATGCTTCTCCTGTTTTGTAAGAAGTATCATTTTTGAACAGATTCACTAAACACTAGAACTTGTTTTTCAAATGAATATTCACCACCTTTGTGAAGTTGTTTGAGTTAACTGGACCTCTTGATAGCAATTTGCTCATTGGGGGAAATGGTTTGATTTTAAAAAGCCTCCCATTAGAAGAAAATGAAAGAGAACTTGTGTTCTTTCAATTTCATTTACATTCAGGAAGCACAGAAAGACACAGTCAGGAGGTCTAAACACAAACCTTTTTCTTTCATCCTTCCCATAGGAAGCTGATTAGAAACTGGATCTGGGGCAATACTCCGAAATTCTAATCAAGTCACCATGCAATTATCTTACAAGCAAGCAAGGGATTTAAAAGAAAGAGTTTTCAGGGTATAAATTTCATTTTTCTTTCATTTGAAAAATTATTTAATCACACATGTCTTATGTGAAAGAAAACCCCTGGCTAAGACACGCAGGACCAATGACAGAGCACAGTGGCACTGTGCACATTCCTTGTTCAATATCTGCCCAGCCATCAAAGGAGTGTGGTTGTACAATTGCAGTCCCTCTGTCGCCTTCAGTCTGGCTAGGCAGGGTGACAAGGCCACTGGACTCAACACCCCAAGCATCAACCTGCCATTGGCAGGAGTCTCAGACCCAACTGCTTTATGCAGCAGAAACAATGACTGCCAATCCTCTTATTATGACGGGAAAAGAAAAAGTCTCTGTCTTTAGTCGGTGCAGCTGACATATTTTGTGAAGATTTTCAGCCAGACAGGATCTAATTTCCATGGCATAAATTTGCAGGTAATTTTGAGTGCACAGTGGGAGCCAGGTTAGGAATCACAGCCTTAATAAATGGATGTAATTAATTCTAATGTGTTCTAAAATCACCCTTACAATTTAAAGAGACAGAGATGCTGTAGCAATGTGATTATTACCTACCTGAAAGAGTTTTAACGCCTTTACAAGCCCTCCAACTTCATTCTTTAAGGAAAAAATGATGGCTGTTCTTCCTCTTTCAGATCCATGGTCTTCATTCACTTTATTATCATCAATCATCATGTAATTTGACTTATTTAACTAAATACAAAGAAACAAAGAGGTTTTGAATTGTTAGTAGTGCAAATATTGTAAAGTTTTATATTTCAGTTTGTCTTGGAGCAATATTGGGCTTTGACTGATCATCTACAAAAGGAAAGATGCCAATTAAATCATTACACAGTAACAGACAGATAGACACACATAGAATCTGTGGAAGCTGAGGATTAAATACTGGGATTCCTTTTTTTTCTGTTGAAGGATTTGATAGACATCTTCAGTCATTCTCTAGGGTGCAGAAAATGTTTTCCAAGTATAGTTTATAACTAGTATTGGTATTTGGGGGTACAGGGGAGGGGTGGAAGCGATAAGATGTCAGCAGAAATAAGTTGAATAAAATACTTATTAGCAAATTTGATTAACATTGGTAAAGGGAATAATCCAAAACCCAGAAAAAGATAGATCAGGATTTAGTAGATCAAAACTGAAAAATCACCACCTTTCTCTTGCTAGAATTGTAAGGCACTGCTTTTACAGAGAAAGAAGACAAAACCTAAAGATTTAAAGCACTGTGCTGACCAGAACCCATCAGCTATAGAGACAGTCTCACTCTGATCAACCACAACCAAGCTGTTCCATCTGTTCAGTCCCTTAATTCACATGCCAAACCCTTATCATAATCACACATTAAAAATCTTCAGACATCCAACACTTCAGGACCACAGTGGCTTTATGCCTTACTAGAGATCACACTACTGACTTGAAATCAGCAGATATCACAGTCCAATATTCTTATTTATGTGTAGCCAGGCCATAAATAGATATAATATAGAAATAACTTAGAATATGGAATATGCTAAGCAAAGAAAAAATACAAGGCTTAGAAGCAGAGTCTTTGTCTCATATGTCTTCAAACTTTGCAAAAATAAACAAAACAGGTGAGATTTCAGAAGGAGCTTGTGAGAAAGAGGACAGGGACAATGAAGGTACATTATTGCCCTTTGGAATTCTTTTTTTATTTGGCACAGGTTTTAAAGATATGACTATCTGGTGACATTTTTAGGAAAAGAAAGAGCAAAAATAAAAATACAATCAAAACACAATAGTTGTGTTTATTTCCTTCTACACTCCTAATTTTAACCTCTTTGAAATGGATAATGCTGAACAGCTAAATATCTCCATCTACAACAGACAAGTTTAATAATAAAAAACTGATTTTACCTATATTTTATTAAAAAAATCCCATTTACTTTTCAGATTAAAAAGGTAACCTGCCTTTAAAAAGCAATGAAATTACATTAATTTTGTACTGAGTGGTTTACAACAAGGCAGGTATTTGATGCTGTTCTAGGAAAGGTTTGAAGCAGATTACTAGATGTGAGCTCTCTGGGGTACAGAGATGGTATCTCATGGAAGAAGTCTTGCTCCGAGCCCACTGATAGTAATGGAAATATCTGGATTTCTGACAGGGTCCC
This sequence comes from Coccyzus lansbergi, assembly GCA_033558105.1. Classification (NCBI taxonomy): domain Eukaryota; kingdom Metazoa; phylum Chordata; class Aves; order Cuculiformes; family Coccyzidae; genus Coccyzus; species Coccyzus lansbergi. Next base: position 2,020,508 of record JAUMJK010000121.1, on the reverse strand, counting down.
CTCATCTAATGAGTTGTCACTATGTTATGAGCCTGGATAACAGTATCAGTTCATTACACTGCTTCTGAACCAGCAAAAGCACTGATCTCCATCAACCTGAATCCAGGCACTAAATTCTCTGATTAAAGTGAGTAATGAGGCCCAGTTCAGGTTCTACTGAGCAAAGCATAAGATCAGAATCACAAGAACCAGGAACAGGCACTGAGCAAGGGTTCTCCAAGCAGAGGAGAAATGCTAATAAATCCACAATCACGCATGGGTTATAAGTTGTTTCCTCAAGAGCAGAGATTGTTATTTCTGTGAGGCAAATCCTGCTCAGATGGTACTGCTGTATGCAAAGAAGTCTCCATTATTTAAAGAGTCAGTTGTCTTTGAAGGCAAAAAATGTTGGCTTGTTTTACATGTATGGTTTATGTGCAGCATGCTGGCTTGATTCCACATTCAGGATCATTGACTTAAGACAAGATCAGCTTATGAGATTTGGAACAGATGCATGCTATATTATAAGGTGTACAGCTAGGACAAACTACATGCATTGAAGGCTAATGTTCTTGTTTTGTATTTTGCTAGTTAAGTAACATTGTATTTAGGATCAGGTGATATTTATAAAGTAACATGTTTAAGAGACCAATGAAGAAAATACACCAAAATGCAGTGTATCCTTAAGTTCTAAAAATGACGTCCAATTTCAGAATTTGAAAAAGCTGGCTAAGAGAAATTCTAATGCTTGTAATGCCAAATGCACACCACTTATAACTCTAACACTAAATCAATATTAATTTTTTTGCTTTCGATTAAAAAAAATGACTGAAAACAGATCTGCATTAATGCAACAACCATTTTGGTGCAAGACAAGAGAAAATAGTGAAGCAAAAACAATTCCTCTCCTCCAACAGCTACACCTTCATTTTCTTTTTATTCTCCATCAGCAACTCACCTCTAATGAAAAATGACACTTTTCCTTTGCATGGTAACACATTGGAGTTTTTTGGAGTGTGAGCGGTGGAATTAATATTGTGTTGATGCTTGTTAACAATGACGCAAATACTGATTTGCCATCAAGCTGACTGCAGTCTTAATGAAAATACACAAATACATGGATACTCCAAATCCCTTATTTAGACAGATGCCTAGGTGTCTTCTGGTTAAAGAACGCTCCTTTTGGAGGCCAGAGGAATTACCTTCCCTTTCCCTCCTTCCCAAAAAAAATGTTTTCTGGGAGACAGATACTTGAGAGTACGTATTTTGTACTTTAATTCTTTACACTAATGAAGAGGCAATGTTTTAAATTATCCAAACACACTCATCTACTGGAAACCTAATTTTAGAGCCATAAAATGAAGATTTAAAAAAATCTTTTAAAAGTGTACTTGACAGAGATTGCTATTAATTGTACTTGATAAAAAGTCTCAATAGGCATTTTACTTTTCCTCTCTTTCTTAACGTCTTTTTGGCACGCATCTTAGTGGAGAAGGATGAAGACTTGATCTTATGAGTAACCACAACTACAAGTCACATATTATGGGGAAACTTTTTAATCACACAAAAAGTCTTCCTTGGATTTAGTTCTCAGATACCAAACTTAAAGCTGCACTGTGCACTTTGGCTTCCAAAGATCCAAGGGTTACAGTAAAACAATCTTTTGTGAAACTTCAAGAACACCAAATGTAACAGAGCGATTTCACAAGGAATTCTATTAATCTTACAAACCGCACAATATAAATAACTGCACCAAATATTTAAGTGCAGGTTTTACCTGCTCTCCTCTGATGTGCGGAGTTTATTCCCTTTGTAATAGAAAATAATGCAGAAGGGATTTTTTTTTTTCTAGGTTCTATCGCACCCTCTATCTCCTGAGCAGTGATGTACCAGAAGTTACTTCTGTTTCACCTTAATTTTATCTGACTTACCACAGAATCACAGAATCACTAGGTTGGAAAGACCCAAAGGATCATCGAGTCCAACCATTCCTATCAATCTCTAAAACATGCTCCTCATCCACCTGCACCTTAAACACCTCCAGGGAAGGCGAGTCAACCACCTCCCTGGGCAGCCTGTTCCATTGCCTGATGACCCCTCAGCAGCTCATCTAGCCGTCTTTTAAACACCTCCTGCAAGGTGACCCAACCACCTCCCTGGACTTGTACGACTTCGCCCCCAACCTCCTGTCCAGAAACAGCGCCAGATCAGCCCCAACTCAATCCAGGCAGCACCGAGCTCTCTCGGAGCAGCATCGCAGGGCATTCCCCCCTCTCCGAGCAGCCGAAGCCAGAAAAATCCCCTTTTCCCTCCTCAAATAACCACCGAGAGCGGCGGCGGCAGAGCGGTAAGCTTCACGAAACTTCTCTTCCCCCTCACCTGGGCGCCGCCGTCCCGCGGGGCGGGCGCTGTCTCCGGGGCGCCGCGCTGCATGGCCGAGGCCTGCCCGCCGAGCCCTGCCCGCCCCGCCGCCCGCGCCCCTTTATGGAGGGGCGAGAGCCGCCCCTCAGCGCTGGAAAGGGGAGGGGGGGGAGCGCCGCCCGCCTCAGCGGCGACAGGGGGGGCCCAGCCCTCCAACTCTCCAACCCCGCAGAAAGCTTGCTTGTTCCAACACTGCGGGTGCTGAGGGAGAGGGGAGAGGATTTAGATTAGATATTAGAAAGACGTCTTTTACTCCTAGGATGGTGAGCCGCTTAGGTTCCCCAGAAAAGCCTTGGAAGCCCCATCCTTTGAGGTCTTGAAGACCAGGCTGGATGAGGCCAAGAGCAACCTGATCCAGTGGGAGGTGTCTCTGCCCATAGAATCATAGAATAACCAGGTTGGAAGGGACCCATCGGATCTTCTAGTCCAACCATTCCTATCTAACACTAAACCATGCCCCTCAAGACCTCATCCACCCGTGTCTTAAACACCTCCAGGGAAGGTGAATCAACCACCTCCCTGGGCAGCCTATTCCAATGCCCAATGACCCTTTCTGTGAAAAACCTCCTCCTAATCTCCAGCCTAAATCTCCCCTGGCGGAACTTGAGGCCATTCCCTCTTGTCCTGTCCCCTGTCACTTGGGAGAAGAGGCCAGCTCCCTCCTCCCTACAACCTCCCCTCAGGCAGTTGTAAAGAGTAATGAGGTTTCCTCTCAGCCTCCTCTTCTCCAGGCTAAACAACCCCAGCTCTCTCAGCCACTCCTCATAGAGCCTGTTCTCCAGCCCGTTCACCAGCCTTGTCGCTCTTCTCTGGACTTGCTCCAGAGCCTCAACATCCTTCTTGTGCTGAGGGGCCCAGAACTGAACACAGGATTCAAGGAGCGGCCTCACCAGTGCTGAGTACAGAGGAAGAATCACCTCCCTGGACCTGCTGGTCACACCATTTCTGATACAAGCCAGGATGCCATTGGCCTTCTTGGCCACCTTGGCACACTGCTGGCTCATGTTCAGTCGGCTGTCGACCAACACCCCCAGGTCCCTCTCCTCCTGGCAGTTTTCCAGCCAGGCTTCTCTCAGTCTGTAGTTCTGCATAGGGTTGTTGTGCCCCAAGTGCAGGACCCGGCATTTGGTCGTGTTAAACATCATGCCATTGGACACTGCCCATGGTAGAGGTGTTGGAACTGGATGATCTTTAAGGTCCCTTCCAACACAAAACATTCTACGGTTCTATAAAGCAGCCACCACCACCACCTCCTGACTACAAAAGTCATCCCATAAAAAGAGATGTTTGCCCTCCCCAGTTACTCCTCCTTGGTCACCCATACAAAAACAATTAAGGAGCACTCAGGAAAGACCAACTTTTCACAGAGTTTTCAATTAAGGCTTTTCAGGCTTGACATCAGAAAAAAAAATTTTCACTGAAAGGGTCATTGGGCACTGGAACAGGCTGCCCAGGGAGGTGGTTAAGTCACCTTCCCTGGAGGTGTTTAAAAGGTGGGTGGATGAGGTGCTGAGGGGCATGATTTAGTATTTGATAGGAATGGTTGGACTCGATGATCTTGTGGGTCTTTTCCAACCTAGTGATTCCATGATTCTGTGATTCTATGGTGTGATCTACACCCCACAGGGGTGATGAGAGTAAATTTTTGTCTGGACAGGACATGTCTGCTCTCATGGTGTCCACAAAGCCTCCTCCCTACACACGTCCGCTCACCACAAATTAACATAAATGATGCCTGTCAGAAAGCAAGGCAAACTGCACAATAAATGAGAGATTGAGACGGTTGGGTCTGCAGATGAGGGTAAATCATCCGAGCCTGCAAGGCAGTGCTTTAGCTATGGGGAATCAGTGGCCCAGGTGAAGAGGTCTTCTAAATGCTCTGCAAAGCTGTTGCTGCAAGAGCACATAGTGCAGATTGCAGTCTTTAAGCGAAACACAGCAGGTAGATATATGCATTTCTTCACTAAAAATAACAGTGCATTTGTTGCTGTGAAAACAAATCACAGTACATTACTTCTTTTCTAAAAAAATCCTGCACATACAGGATGATAAGTACATTTCTCTTAGCAGGAAAGTATGTCTTTTCATACCTTATACATGGTGTCACTTATTTTCTGTTTAGACCTAGACATATGTTTATGTTTTAGAACCTATTATGGGTTTTAGGCTCTAGTTCTCACTGTCTCCTCTCGGGTCAGGTTTGGCAAGAACATTAAGATAAGGGGATTTGTCGTGCACAGCAGGAGAAGCCAAAACGCTCCCTGGGAACATAATCCCTTGGAAGCTCTAGGAGTCTAGGGGAGGAGATACTGATCGGTTTGTGTTGGGCATGGGGCTGTCCAAAAACATAGATTCTGGTCTTCTGTTACATTCCTTACAACCTACCTTTAAAAGGAAATACTCCAAAGCATCAAATGCTCCAAATGACTAGTTTTACCATAATTTACTCAAGTGTCTGGAAAATCTGTGGTATTTTCCCCTTCAGTGCCTAAAGTATTGAAACTTTGCTTCCAGCTAGATCTTTGACACTGATGTAATGCAAATGGTAGATTATACTTATGAAGGCAATATGCAGGCAAACATTTAATGAAGGCAGACATAGTCACACTTGCACCCACATCTCCAAAGACAATGGTGTCTTCCATCATCCTAGAAGACACTGAACTTCAGACAAATCCTATTTCTAAGAGGACTGAGTGTGAGTAGCTCTGCCTTTCAGACACAGCATAGGATTGAAAGAGCACAACTGTAACTCATGCTGTAGTGGAAATGCCAGTTTGTTCCAGTTTTCTAATGGGTTATGTTTTGTGATCAAATGCTTCAATTTTCCCTTCATAAAGCAAATGCAATATTTATTTATTGTATGTCTTAGCTCCAACACAGACTTGTCACTTCCTTCTTTCAGAATAGATCTCCCCATCAAACAAGGTGACTCAAAAACCAAACAATTTGTAGTACTATTACCCACAATCTTAAGCTAATGAGTGACTGATATTAACAATGATCTGTAAACGTGGGCACCGAAAGATATTTGTAATAGAATATGACTAATCTGTCAATTTTCCCTAGCTCAGATGCAGAAATAATAAGAAATAATAAGAACTAGCATGTCATTCTATAAATTATATTTTTGGAATTACTCACTAGGCAGACCTCTAGAAGCTCTCCCATTGCAGGTAATAATCTTCATTTGGAAATTCAAACTCAAGCTGGGTTTCCAGTACTTCCTGATAGCAGCCGGGATGAAATTCCACTGTTCTCTTTTCTGTCAAAACATTGTGCTCATCCTTGATAAAATTTGAAAGAAAACATAAAATACAATTCTCACTCATGTTTCCTCATGTATCAGGAGAGAGCTGCATGCAGGCAACTAACTATGAATCAAGAGGTTTAAATTTTTTTTTTTTTCACTTTTACTCAGATGTATCTTTCACTCTTCTTCAAAGACTATGAACTTTTACAAGACACATAGAAAATCATTTTATTCTTGGTGTGTGAGTGTGTGTGTGTGCGCATATATATATATATATATATATATATATATATATATGAATTATTCTAGTATGAAGGGACACAGACATCCTACCCTACAGCCCAAACCTGTAAGATGCTCAGTGAAGGTACTTCTGAAATACCACTTTGGAACCTCTCTCCCCAGGAGACAACAGAAGTGGTTTCGTTGGCATCTGTGGGTACCTGAAGACACAAAACACAGGCAAGGGCACAGGACAGTCTGAGGAAAGGCACATTAAGACAAAAGTTGGTGAGGCTGAGCTCAGCAGATGCACACAATCTTTGGGATGCACAGAAGAGCCATGGTGGGGATATAAAATAGAGCTGCCAGCTATGCCAGATTTAAGGGCATGTCCTACTTCCAAGGCCCCTGTTTGATAAACAGATAGGAGCATCCCTGCCTCCCATCCTTGCCCTGTCATCTCCAATTTGAGCAGCAGTTTTCTGGGAGACTGGTCATCTCTCTCCTCACACCTAACCCTGTGGAGCCTGCAGCCAGCTTGGCCTATAACTGCTGATACAACACGGGCAGCACAGTAACAGCCAAGTGTAACCTGATATGAAATTAATTAATTACACAAAAAGATAACCAGCGTGCCCAGGATTTTGGGGAGCTCATTAAAGCCTATTCACTGGTTAGTAAGAAATGCTGCTTCACCATAGCCAATGCCCTGTAGTCTGAAAAAGCAGAACCACAAAGCATGAACTGACTTGATTACAGCCTGTTTTCACTGGGTGCTCACTGGACCTTGCTCTGCTCCTCTCCACTCACGGTTTTCAGCTCCTGTGAATATGCAGATGGTTTTATAGGGGAACTACTTTAAAAGTTTCATGTTAAAGCTGAACCTTCACAGTTTTAAGTTTGCAAGGTTTCAGAAAACCATTGCTCTGTCACAAGTACAACTGCTGCTTTGGGGTTTTGCAGATAGCAGGACACTTCTACTTTGCCCCAGAAGCTGGCAGCATATCTTACCATTTAGGAACAGCAGCTTTAGCCCCTCAACATAGAAAAGAGCAGCATGGTTCAGCAAAACTACTAGCAGGTTTGGAGTTCAGTGTAAATTGGACAGCAACGTGCACAGGTGCTGCTCTGCTCATCCTGGGAGGGGGCAGCACAGGTAAAGACTGACCTATAAAATGCCTGAATTGTCACAGAGTTGGTCTGCAGGAACAATGAGGCAGAGGAAGAACAAAAGTTTTCAGTGGGACATCAGAAGCCTAAACAGGCCCTGAGGTGGGAAGGGGTTGTGGAGGACAAAGAGATGGCGTGGGGCATCTGACACTGTAAGGAAACAGGACTCTCCTTATCTCATGAGAGATAAAGCAATAGAGCAATTTTTTTGAAAGCCCACAGGAGATTTCTTACATATAGCCTCTCATATAGAGCCCTCTAGACAGATAATCAGCACCTGAGGATCGAGTTCAGGTCTGACCCTGCTCTAAAGTGGGTCAAGTTGATCACATGTTTTGCAAGGCAGTGCTTTGCCACGTGCAGCTCCTGCAAAACCTGTTGCATTGGCACAGAGCAATTGTGATAGCACTCACCATGAAGGCTACAAAAGCTGCCTTTCAATTACATTATTTCCTCATGATTCCTTATTAAATTAATCCTTCTCAGCAGCCTTCAGATCCAAGTGAGAAAGCAGATCAAACTAAATAGTCCTGTGTTTTCTGAGCCCTTTGCCAGAGTAGCTCCAGGAACATCAAGTGGCTCCAGAATAGGCCACAACTCGACTCCTGCTTCACAGCTGCTAACTTTGAGGTAACTTTTCTCCTCTAGTTTATTTTTTTTAAGGGAGGTCTGTTTTATTCTTCAAAGCAGGAACTTCACAGCAGAGCTTGCAACCAGGCAGTAGTGCTGCCACTGTGCGTACACATTTGTAGATAAACACTCTGGAAATTTTTAGACTGATAAGAATTAAAAACAAATCATCACACCTCCAGGCTTTCTCGTTCCCCTCCTTTGCCACAAAGGACTTTTCACTGCCTGCAAAACAGAACAACATAAACCTTCTGTCCTATGTCTCTCCTTCCTCTCATCCTGAGAAAGTTTGCTCATCATGGTCACAGGTTAAATACATGGGGACTCAACTAACCTGACACATCTTTCAAAACAGCTCAAGTCTTGTAGCCACCAACACTCTGAGGGAGCTACTGTTAAAAAAAAAAAAAAAAAAAAAAAAAAAAAAGTCAATGTAGTACGAGGGTTCCCAAGTGCTTTGGCAGTGGGGAAGAGAGAGTCAGAGGGAGCAAGCCAGGTTTGGAACGATCTACAGTGATATTAATCTTCTGCTGAAAGATAAGATTATCTACCTGAACACAAGACTGAAGGAGAGAGTCAGTCTTCTCAATCCTGTCAAGGGCATGAGCATGAATTACTCCTCCCCGTGGAGTAGGAGAAAGTGCTGTAATCTCCAATGAGCTAATTCTAACACGTGACTTCAGGGACATAAACCTCTTCAGACACCCCTTGGACTTCATTCCACCCAGCCATCTGCCTTTCCAAACTGAAGCTTTTGCCTGAGGCAATGCGGCCACTTAAAGCTTTTCCAGAGAAAGGAATGAGGTGTTAAATCCCTGAACAAAACAGGTTTAATAGGACTTAGTATTAAGTCTGCTCTAATCATAATTACCTTCTCCAGAACAGACCACTGCAAATTCTAATCACAGCCTTCTGCCTTTCTGTTAATTAACTGCTGCAGAAAAATTATGCCCGTAAGAATGAAGAGTGAAGATAAACATCATGCAGTCCTTTGAAATAGTTAGTTTTCCAGTATAGACCTTACAGGTCTTCATCATATTCTTCTTGCGTTTAACGGATGCCCTAATGTACTGATGCCCGAAAAACTGCTGCTCTGAGAATGGGACTACTGATTTTTAATATCTATAAAGCATTGATTGTAACAACACCTAAGCACTAGCACTCATTCGATTTCTAATCTTTGTTCTCCCAAACTTTGACTTCTCTCACTTAAAGGAACTAACATATCCTTGTGGTTTAGGTGATTTACCTGAATACTGGGAGTTAAACAGCTCCAAATCCATAAGTTTTTCAGATTTTCTAAAAACATACAGATCTGAAACCCCTGACTTTCAACAAGGAAATCTTCCAATTGCTCCCTTCTTCTGTGAACTACCCTTCTTCCAACAAACATTTCCCAACTATTCACCAGTATGAGACTATGACAGTGCCACGCACTATACTTAGAACAACCCTCAAGAAACTTCCAGAAGCCTCTGTGCAATAACTCAGCTACTGGAGAGAGCTATGAGAGTGGTTTAGCAATCAGTTAACTCTCCATGTTACTGAATAATTGAATAGTAAAGCATTTGATTCATAAGCAGTTAATAACAAACAAAAGAAAAAATAATTTCAATTACATAATTATTGAAAACATTTACAAAGATCTTTTTCCTGTGGAAAGCACAAGACCCAGTCAGGCAAGCTACCTACTCAGTGTGATTCAGGCAACTGTAGTATCAATAGTCTCTAAGTACGATTATTTTGAAAAGCCAGAGATGCTGTGTAAATCTACTGAAGCACATCTAGCCAACAGATCATTCACTGTTTGTATATTTGATCTGAAACGTTTAAAGAAATAATATTAGCCCTTTCATCTGAGGCAGGTAGTATTTTTCTTTTCATAAACACTAACTAAAATGATGAGTGATGTGAGTCACATGCTGCTCTGAGCAAACAAAGTGTAGTTTTTCCTAACTACATCTCTGTAAGCTTTTTACAAAAGGTTAGTTAAGTTACTGCTGGAGGAAGGGAAAAACCATGCTCTGATTTGTTTTAACCAGCAAATGTGTTACAACAAATTCAATATCAGCTATGTTTCGAACAAAACTCTTGTCTGACTGGGAACCAAAATCCTGAGAGCTCTTTGCTTTAACTGCTTTAGAGTCTGTGGGTACAGAAGTGCCAATTACAACTTTTTTTCCTTTCTTTTGTTTCTCCTTAAGTGCTCAGTGTTGGCCAAGTCAAAGTCACCTCAAGTTAGATCCGCAGGGAGCAACAAAGCTCTGGTCCTGCACGAGTCAGCAAAAAATGCCCTCATTATTATAGCATGAATATGAGACACAAAGCATGAGAGAAGAGAGCAGTCTCTGAGAGCCATAGGTAGGCTCGGCCATCAGTACTGGAAACAACCAAGTTATATGGGTTCCAAAACCAGGGATAACTTCTGACTGGGTCCCAATACTTTTTGATCCCTTAACCAGAAAGCATAGTAGAAATGGACTCCATCCATCAAGGTACCACCCTGTTAGCACTATTTCTACTACATTATCATTTATGTTCAAAAACCTCAAGAATTATCCAGTTCTTTTACACCATAGGCAAACACAAAGCAAAATAGTCAAATGCATAAATAAGCCTGCTGATAAGAGAAGTGACTGTTAACCTCAGCCTGTTGGCCTAATTAGCACAGGAACATAGTTTGCATTCAAAGTGAGGTGGAACAAGCTAACAAAGGAGAAAGCTTTGTACTTGCTAATGATATGAGTAAGTACACCTCAGAAAGAGATTCAGCAGACTTTCATCTGCTCAGAAAAGAGAATGAGAGCTCTTCAAGCACTTCTGACAACACAGCCTTACCGGAAGCCTGTGCCCCTAACCAGGCTCTACCATATCCAAATTTATTCAGGAAGTTTATCTAGCGTTAGATTTTTTAAATGTAAGGCGCAGAAAGACTGCATTCAATGTATTTTACACATCTTAAAAATAGCAAGGTGAAGGGAAATCAAGAGCTAACTCTAAGGTCCAAACAACCGTGGAAGACGTTTGGGGCTGCAGGTTTTCTGTATTCTTTTCACGTCCTTGATGTAACAGATCAGCCTTTCTGAAACAGAGGGTGTGCCTAGGTTTTCTGTTCTTAGTCAACCTGTTGTGTTCATCAGTGTTTCCAAGTGAAAGGACCTTGGAGTGCCGTTATCAGTTTGCAGACCTGCTCATCTGCTGAAATCCTGGTGTTCATACAGCAAAAGAGGCTACCGAGGGCAGATTCTGATCTGGGCACTAACTCTGACCAGTGATCAGCATAAACAAGGTAAATTAAATCACATTTACTTTCTGCTGTAAGGGTGAAAACCAGCAACCATCAATTCACAGCAGGGACTTTAAAAACACCAGCATTTGTAAAATGTTCATCTTTGGAGCTGTAAGCACATCATTTCCAAGATTAGCAAAAGCTGTTCATCTTGCTGTGTTCTCGTGTCAGATGTTTCTTCCCCTCTAAGTTTCTTTTATCTTATTAGATTTTAGCTCTCTTTATAATTCAGACAATTTTGTAATAGGGCAAAATGAATTAGTTTACATCAAAGAAAGGTTCCTTGAAACACAACACTAATGAGTTTCATCTGCCTGATTAGAGGGCTTGGCTTTCACTAATGGTGCAACATTTTTTTTCAGAAAAATATAACATTATAAGAATATTGAAGGCTAAAAGCACTAGCTAAACAGTAAGCAGGATAATGGATAAGAGATTAGAGTGGTAAACTGTGAGCAGACTGAATACTGACAAGAGGATACACATCTAGACCAGAACAGGTGAATGAAGATTTAATGAAGGTGTGTTTGTGCAAGCAGATCTTGGTGCAATTTGCAACAATATCTTTATGAATTAACACTACACCTCCCACCTTTTCCTTATGCTTCTGGAATAAAAAGGAAAAAAAGTTATGAATGGGAAAAGAAAGAAAGCTTTTAGAAAAATGTTGATTTCAGAGGAGTCAAATTAAATTTTAATAACAGGCAAACTACCTGAACAAAATATTTGCTTATTTTTAAATTTGCTTTTAGTCAAGAACAAATTGTGCTTAATCAACTTTGTTTTCAATTAATGGGAGAACCACTCCAGAGGACAAAGGGGATTAAATAGATCTAGTGTTTCTTGCTTTCGTTAAGGTTTTTCACCTTCTCAATTTCTCTTCCCTTATTACTACAAACAAGTAAGAAAATACAGTCTAGAATGAATTTCCTGATAGGCAGGTCCAACTTCACCTGAAAAATCCATAGTAAAACTAGTTATCAGAGATTTGCTGGTAAATTGGGCATAGCACCATGAATGACATCTCATAGACACATGCCATGTCATTTCCCAATGGCAAACAAATGACTGAAGTGCATGTATTAGAATATAAGGGAACTGTCTTTCCCATGATTACATATCTCTCCATAAACCTCTCCAGCACATGCACTAGGGTAGAAATGAAGATGTGGTGTTAAAGAGGGCAGGCCTAGCAGCTCCATTTGAGAGGAGGCAGGAAGCCCACACTGAACAAGGATGAGCTTTTACACAGCGGTCTCAAAGAAGCCATGTTAAGTTTGTGACTATGCTCTCAAAAACACACAGGCAGCTGGCTGATCAGTACAACTGAACAGGCCATCACTTATGGCTGGGGGAAAACACCGATCCAGATCTACTGCTGAATCACATCGCAAGGCATCAATGGGCTACCGGGTTTAAAGTGGTTAAATACAAAGAGCCTTTGGATAAGCTGAGAACTGATTTCAAACCTCTGTTACCTATTTTCTCTATTTTGATAAGACTTCAACTTAAACATTATCACTTTTTGTCAAAATTATCTTGACCTTCAATAGGAAATACCAAAACTTTTACAGCTTTATCCTTTTGCCAACCTAACACGGGAATTTAAATTGAAAATATAATTTCAAACCCCTACGTGCCCTCTTCCTCTGATGCCATGCATGCACGTCACCTGTGCATAATCTGTCTCCTGCAAGAGGTCAACAACAAGAACAACAAAGCCTGCACCTGTTATTCATAAGCTTTCAGTTATCTCTCAGAAGCAGCAAAATGGCCCAGAGTGTGTGTGTGCAAAGGAAAAACCATTGTTTAATTTAATTAAGTTTACTTCTTTCAAGTCTGAGTAAACTCTGAGATCAGCAGAACAAGTGGTTAATTAAATCATGACAACAGTTGCTTTACGCTCTAAAGGCAACCACATCATGCTGTGTCACATTCAGCAGGTTCTTCCAAAAAAGCACGCTCAGCTTTTACACCATGGACCAAAACTAAGCCTACTTGACAGAGGATGCTGCAGTATTAAGAGCTTCTCTAATGCAAAAGATGACAGCTGAGGACTAGGGCTGTGATTTTTTTCAACAGTCCATGTTGAGGGCTGAATCCAAATCTATTTGTTAAAATTAGTGATAACATTGCAATAAAAGATCTGATTCTGATCATTAAGTTCATCACTGAGCACACTGATCAAGAGGGAAGAGAGCCGAGTGGGCTCCAAGGCACACTCACCAGATCCTGCCCCACCACAGTGCTGGATGCTGACCTTATCCACCAGCTCTAGTGTCCTGAAAAGCTGGAGAACCAGAGAGGCTGCAAAAAAATTGCATCTCAGGGCTACACCTGGCTGCTCTTGCTGGGTTTGTCCCTTGTACTTGTAAATACACGCACTGCAGGAACCACTCTGGGCAACTCCACCGCAACCCAGAGCAACTCCATTCTGGCAGCTTCTGCATCTATCTCCCACCTCCTTTTAGGGGTTGCCAAAGCTTCTCCCAGAGGAGAAAAAGGACAAATCTTTCCTTCTATTTGGCTTGTGACTTTCCCACATAAAGAGCTCCCATTGCACAGTGTAAAATATGTAGGTCCCTCAAAGACCTGTGTGGCAGCTCGTAGACAATTCCCCACATTTATTTTGATCCCCTCAGAAATGCCTTGCATCTAAAGAGCTCACAGCTCCAGCCTTTTCTATCCACTATTTTGCCTCCTTCCACTCAGCCGTTTTAAGTGGCCTCATTCCAAATGACAAAATGGATTTATTTTGCAGTTTTGTTTATTCCCTCCTAAGCTGAAGTGTTTCTCTTTCCTTGCTACTCTCCTATGTCATGAAATTAAAATCTTTACCAATCAGGCTAGCGTAACCTCAAAATGTCTTCCCATGATTCTTCTGCCCACTCTTCCAACCTGACTAATGAGGAAACTCAATGATGATGAATAAAGGTGTGCACTACAGAGAATTTTTAATGGAAAATAACACCTTATGACATCACTGGCTAATTACAATTTGCTGCACTAAACCACAACACTGTGGCTATATTTCATGGCAGGATAAAAGCGTGCACACATATTCCTGTGTGTTTCAATATCCTCCTATTGACAGAAGATAGGGTAACTGGTCTACAACTGGAGAGCAGGAAATGATTTCTGTGATTTCATTAAAGTAACTGACAAAAGTGTTTCCTTCCTACATAAGGTCAACAGATGGCTTGTTAAAGTTACAACTTCTTTAAACAGGGCTGTTACCAAAAATTATGTGCATGACAACAAAAATAATATTGATACAAGCTCACTGCAAAATTAAAATGGAGTTTGCATAACCTGAAGCACAGAAAAAATAACTGCCACCACTGCAGAACAGAATATCAAGCTGCATTTGCTTTTCTAAGGTTTCCTTGGAAATTGGATGAAGGGATATAAATGAAGGGAGAGCATCAACAACATGGGACTTCAGGATTTTTTAGGCACAAACATTCAGTCAGTCACAATTCCTACTCCACATGTATGAAGAAACTACCAGGGATGTAGGAGTGCATTAGATTGAGGCTTGAATTTTAATCCCAGTAATAACAGAATATATTAATTTTGGGTGAATATGTTTTCATATTAAAATGTTGAAGTAAAATTCAAGATTGGAGACTTGTAGTCATACTGACTGCTAGGACAGATTAAGCAGGATTTTGTTCTTGAGTAAAAACAGACAGACTCAGGAAGGCCCCTTCTCCTCAGTACTTATCAAAACCAAAAGTACATTGAAGTCTGCTGTGCTCACTTCAGACCAATGTGCAACACAAGCATCAACCCTGTAGGTCTGTGCTTTCCTATCTCATCTCAGGCAAGTTGAAGACCTGTGCAAGACATAGGCATGCAACACCTGAACTCTCTCACCTCCATTGTAAAACATCTCCCTTATGCCTCAGCTAGCCAGCAAAAACAGGGGCATGGGGGTGTGTGAATAATAATTTTTAAAAAACCCAAACAAACAGACAGAAAATAAAAAAGATGAAGCAATGAGTTTGCCCAACTGCTGCGGTTTTTAAGACCTCACTTTTAAGTTTTTTCATTTCCATGAAATCATGAAAAACTACAAAGGACATTCAGCTCTGAAAATATAAAAAATAATCAACATTACATTTTTTTGATAGGTGACTGCACACTAGCTAGTGCACCTGGACAAATCTAGAATGCTAATATTGTTACTGGTACTTAATACTTCTCTCCATCAATGTTACACTTAGTTGCTATTTAGCCCCTTTGTCATAATTCTACCATTTTTTTCCTGTTTTCTTTCTTGCTCCAGTATCCCTTATCTCTTTTCTTTTTTCAGTATCACTGCCTTTGTTACCTTTTCAAGCATCCTTTTTTTGCATTAGTTTTCATATAGAATTCAGCTCTCAGGCTTTTCCAAGAGATCATTAAGACAAGCAGCCAACTCCCGAAGACCTGAACTGGAAGGAAGAATGAAAACAGTAGTGGCTTTTTCCTGCGTTTGTTAATTTTCTTCCCAATAACAACTCAGAAGCAAACCTTTTCTCTTACCAATCTTAGATATCAGCTCCTTGCATTACAAAACTATTTTTGTAGAAAAGAGGTAAATAATTGAATCAGGGACGCAAACAAAAGAAGGAATAGGATCAGTATTTTCCATTGCAGACCCTCTGTCGATAGCTTTTGGGAGTAATCTGCTGTATTTTACCAGACTTGAGACGTCAGGTTCACTTAGTACACACTTCGTCAGCTCCACCTGAAGAACACGCTAACTGCCTGAGTGATGTTCACGGCTGTGACTGGGGAGCAAACGCACAGCTGCTTACTGCTTTTGTTTCCCTTCACATGAAGATGTTCTGAGAAATTGTATATTACGGAAGACTGATCCTTGCCCCAGGTGTAGCAGGTTCTTCCCTTCTCATTGAGTTTGGCAGAGCACATTGATTTCATCAACATCTAGGGGGAAAAAAAGTAAGCAGCAAACCTTAGAAAGGAAAAAATGAACAACATTTAATTCTGAGGGGAAAATAAAGGATATGCTGAGGAACTGTTGTAACCAAGAGTTTCTGGTCTAGAAACAAAAGCAAATTATTGAGTGAAAAACATAATGGACACTGCTGCTTTTGTAATTCTACCAACCAAAAATGTCCAAGGCTAGTGGGAAAGAGCACAGATTTTCAAAGCAAATAAAGCCACAATAACATATCCATACTTTTTCATACCAGTAATATTAACTATGAAGATGATTGACTTAAAGATTGTAATTTTTTTTTTTTTGTCATTCAGCTTAGTTACAGCCAAAGGCCGGTCATAGAATCATAGAACAACCAGGTTGGAAGGGACCCATCGGATCTTCTAGTCCAAGCATTCCTATCTAACACTGAACCAAGTCCCTCAAGACCTCATCTACCTGTGCCTTAAGCACCTCCAGGGAAGGTGAATCAACCACCTCCCTGGGCAGCCTGTTCCAAAGCCCAATGACCCTTTCTGTGAAAAACTTCCTCCTAATCTCTAGCCTAAATCTCCCCTGGCGGAGCTTGAGGCCATTCCCTCTTGTCCTGTCCCCTGTCACTTGGGAGAAGAGGCTAGCTCCCTCCTCTCTACAACCTCCTTTCAGGTAGTTGTAGAGAGTAATGAGGTCTCCTCTCAGCCTCCTCCAGGCTAAACAACCCCAGCTCTCTCAGCCACTCCTCATAGGTTCTGTTCTCCAGCCCCTTCACCAACCTCGTCACTCTTCTCTGGACATAATTTTACAGAAAAAGGAATCACCACAGCATATGAAGCATTCTAGTGTAATTGTTTTTTCTCCCCATACCAAATTTTTCTGGATTTGGTTTCTTTGCCCCACGAGGAAGAAGTTACTATGCGGGGTAAAGTCATCAAATGTACATAAAATGTGAGTTTAAAGTCTGCTAGCGACCTATCTTTGAAGAAAACTTTTACAGGGATCTATTAAGTCTAATTTTTAAATCAAGCCTTCCAGTCTGATTTCTGTCTCTGTTTTCTAGGTGAATGCTGTAATTCATATCCAGTTGTCCAAGCAGGATTACATTCCTGTTACTTTAGTTCAGTGCTTCAGACACCCCCTTTTTGTTCAGAGCTCTGCACAAAGCCCTTAGAAATATTTTCCTTTTTTCCCCAAAGGAGGATGTTACAGAAGTAATCAGGTCTGTGGTCTGGAAGAAAGCTGCTCACTTGCTTATACGGATAGATACCCATTCCAATTCAGCCTGCTCAAAAAGTTCTGGTTTGCCAGTCAGTGTCAAAGCATGGCCAGAAGGAACAACAACGAAGTTCAAAAAACCGTAACCCCTCCTTTGCCCCTCAAAAACCCCTTAAAATATCACCACCAGGAAAAAAAAAAAAAAAAAAAAGAGATGACACATGATGCTCCTGAAGCACAGGCTAAGGGAGATCCCTGCTGGCAAGACAATGAGATATGTGCATACCATTTCCAAAGACATCATCCACTCACTGCCAGTTTCTTCCACATCTGAATGCCAAAAGCATTGCACATACACCTTGCATTCAATGTGACACCAGCCTCTTGTTCCTAAAGCCCCCTTTGCCCCACCCACAGCACAGGCTGCTCCACAGCAGCTGTTTGCTGGGGCAAAGCGAGAAATCAGTCTCCATTTCACCACATTTATCAAGGACCAAAATTCCCAGCATACTTGAATTACCATTCTGCTGAAGTAAGGATGATGGACCCATTTCTATAGCTTCTGTTGCAGAAGAGTGGGAGGACGGGATCTAGCCCGTTTCCCACTTATTGACATTGGTCATTTTTTCTACAACATAACAGATATTTGACATGATTCCACTTAGGCAATAATTGTATCAGGGAAACAATATATCTCACCTACTCCTTTTAATTAGTGGTACCCATTAAACAATCAGCCAATAATTGATATATGTGTATTTAAAAGAAGAAGGAATAAAATAAAACAGATCTTGCCTTGGCATTATTGTACATTACATTAAACTACTGCAAGATGTCAATAACTGCAACAAATTTTGAGACACAAAACAGGAATAATTCTTAACTATGGTTATCATAAAGATACTTACAATGCACCTTGGGACAAACTAAGCTCAGAAAAGTGTTAACAACTGGATGAGAGAATAACTTCCAGACCATAAAAATGACTAAGTAAAGAAAGCAAGAGAGAGTTAAAGTGATCAACCAATAAAGGACAACATATTTTACAGGACACTGACATTATGAAGAGGTTCAGTTTTCCTCTTATAAATTACATACTTGAGAGTAACAGACATTTCCAGTGGCTCAGAAAACAAATTTATTTGACACTTAAAATGAAGAAATGCATAGAGGTTGTTTTTTGGGTTTTTTAAAAAGAAACTTTATTACAAATCTGTAGGTTTAAGAAAATATCCAGAAACTGTCAAAGTAGTATGAAAAATGCTACCATCCTATACACAGTTACCAGTTTTCTCCAATAAACATAGCATACAAAAATTGATAAGAAACTATGGTAATTATTTTTGCTGACACAAGTCAGATATCTATAAATCCTCTGCCAACAACTAAGATGCTGCTGGCAGCCCAAGGGAATGATTAAATTGCACTTTTTCTGAAAACTGAACGTCTGGATGAAAAAGCTATGTACATATACTGTATTTTACCACATGTGCAGGTAACTCAGGGCAGAGAAAATATGGCCCAGCACAATACTTAGTCTATAAAAACCTGGAGAGCCAGGGAATGTGTTTACAGGGTACTGTGTTATTCTCTATGCTCTGGTTCCCATTTTCTTTTACATCTCAAACCTAATAAAGACCAATTGTTTTCCACTCACTTACAGAAACACTAAAGCTGATGTGCTGCTGTACTGACCTTTCAGACACAGAAAATGTCAGCTGCACTGCATACAGGCGTGTGGTCTAAAACTGTAATGCAGTTAAAACACAATATAATTAAAAGTCTGTTTTTAGGAGACTGTGGACTGAATTTACTGCAAGTGACCTAACACCTTCAGCTCCCCTGAAAACCAAGGCTAACAATTATCTGTCTTTCACAGATAACTGAGAAGACACATGAATGAGAAAAGAACTGCGTGATACATGTCACACTCCTGAACTGAAGTACGGACTGCTTTAAAAAAGGAGAAGTTTGCAAGTATGCTACAGATTAAATCAAAACCTGCTCTACAACTCTAACTCTGGATAACCGGCTGCAATGGTTGGAAGCTGCAGCACAGATCATTTGTAACTACATTCCTAAATCCTATAAACTATACAGAACCCAGAGGCCACAACTGAGAGCTGCATTGTAGAAGAGGCTTCAGCATAAGAAGTGTGGAGATTTTGAAGGAGCAGGATGAAACATTCCTGTTACAATACCTGCTCAAGGTACTGCTGCGACCTCGAAAAGAAAAAACAAGCAAACAACTATGTATAATTTAACTCTGGTTTTATATCACATGCTTGAAGGTCCTTACGCAGAGGACATCAAGGAATTCCTATTGATCAATCCTCTTTTTGCCACGAGCAACTTGGGAGAAACCAGCATAAACTTAAAAAAAATACTCAGTGCATTTCATTAATTTTGCGATTTTTAACTGAAAAGCACAGAATGAAGAGTTATGCAAAGTACACTACGTTGCAGGAAAGCAATTAGGAATCAACAGTCTCTCGTCACCAGAGCAAACAGGATGGAAGATGCAAAACAGAATTTACAGTAATTTCCTTCCCCATGCAGCCCAAATTAACCCTAGGTTAATCACAACTACCTGGAACATTTCTTAAAAGCCACCTGTAGGGAAGAAGGTTGACTTCTTGCCCTGCATTTACTGAAAACTTGATTTCTGAAACACTGTATGATTACAATAGTCAAAAATTTTCATTCAAAAGAAGATATACAGTTCATATCAAGTAAGAACAACCAGCTTGCCTGCCTTGTGACATTTGACTGCGAAGCTGTCTGTGACTCAAATGTTTTCACTTCTCATCGACAGCATCTAACCAAGTTTTATTTCTTAGACTTCTTTCTAGTGAGCATCTGCTCTTTCCTCAAACAGCACCTTGAAATTGCACCTCGAATACTGTGTTCAGTTCTGGGCCCCTCACCACAAGAAGGATGTTGAGGTTCTGGAGCGTGTCTAGAGAAGAGCGACTGAGCTGGTGAAGGGGCTGGAGAACAAGTCTTATGAGGAGCAACTGAGAGAGCTGGGGTTGTTTAGCCTGGAGAAGAGGAGGCTGAAGGGAGACCTCATTGCTCTCTATAACTACCTGAAAGGAGGTTGTGGAGAGGCGGAAGCTGGCCTCTTCTGCCAAGTGACGGTGGACAGGACAAGAGGGAATGGCCCCAAGCTCCGTCAGGGGATGTTCAGTCTTGACATAAGGAAAAAATTCTTTACAGAAAGGGTCATTAGGCAATGGAACAGGCTGCCCAGGGAGGTGGTTGACTCGCCTTCCCTGGAGGTGTTTAAGGTGCAGGTGGATGAGGTACTGAGGAGCATGTTTTAGAGATTGATGGGAATGGTTGGACTCGATGATCCAGTGGGTCTCTTCCAACCTGGTGATTCTATGATTCTGTGATTCTACGTACATTCTTAGGTGTGAACCTTCAGGCTTGGGAAACGCTTCTCTAGATTGTCAGCAAGTGTCTGATCAGCCTCACGCAGAACTTCAAGGAAACTCTCCACCTGAAAACAAAAGGCGAAGGTACATACAGGCAAAAAGAAAAAAAAGCCTTGCAAGGAACACAGAATTCTTATACGTGGTACAGGTGGTCTATCTAATCCTGTATCCTCCCACCAACAACAGCCAGCAGCAACCACTGCAGAGAATAACGTAAAATGCTCCACAGTAGATTCCTTCCTCCTACACTGCATAATTTCACTTGGTCTAAATTTTAAAACATTATCACCTTCCCCAAACGCTTGTTTAAAAGCACACAAGGAAAAGCTCCCTATGAAAAATATTTAGAATAATTATTCTGTAAAAAAGTACAGGACAAGTGTTCATCTACCATAAATTCACAGGTATCCATTCATTTCAGTATAGTTTGACCCTTCTATCAGCTGACGATTTATGCAAAGCTCTAGCTGATGTAAGCCCAAAGTGAGAGAGGGAGTAAGGCTACCTGGAATGGCATATTACCTGTCTCTGAGCAGTTATGTCCTACTTCTACAACTGATTCTCTAAGGTCCTGCCACCCAATTAGTATTTTTTCAGACATATTAAACTCCTTGTTATATACTCACTGATGCGGAATACAGAGGTAAGAGGTTCTGAAATGCACAGGAACATGTCTGTTCATTTAAATGTCCCTGGTGTAGTCCTTCTAATGTATTTTCCTGGAAAATAAAATGAGAAATACAACCAGGATGTCATGAACAGCTGTCAAAAGAACAAACTCAAAACTGTGCACACAGTGTCTACAGTATGTTCTTCATTCTCAAAAATATAAAACTGGAACTTACAGTTCTCAGAAAATGCCAGACACAGCTAACACAAAATGTGTGAAAGGTCACTCACCACAAGTCTCTTAATCTAAATGCTTCCATAATAAAGTCCAGCTGAGAAGGTGAGTTTACATATTGATATGTTAACTTTTCTTAAATAAACTGGCTTTCACTTAAAAGAAATTGCTACATACACCTAGAGAATTTATCACACAGAATCTTGGCCCTAAAGGTACACTTCTGAGAAAACCCGTGTCCCTGCCATCTAACATCCATGTTGCTACTCACCTTCTGGTTAATTCTCTAATGAACTTCTACTATGCAACTTCATGTGCACAGAAGAGTGCCCACATTAAAAGCAACATCTTTTTTCTTACCTACCCTACAGAAATCCCTCTCAAAATTTTGTTTATTCTTACCTTGGTTAGTTCTTGAAGCATATTGGAAAGTAATTCACAGCAAATATCCTTCAAAATTTTTAAATGGAAATCTTCCTCATTTATATCAGCCTTTCCAGTCTCTTCTTGTTCAGATTCCTTTGAGTTATCAGCAGGTCTCTTCCCACAGTCCTCCATGTATTGTAAGATACGAATCAAGCTACCAATCAGAGGCATATCTAATATAAAGTAACAAGAAAATGGAAACTTAACACTGATATATTTTCCAGCCATTCAAGGCATTAGAATTTTGAAACACACCACAAGATTTTATACAAAAGCTATAGGAACGTAGATTCCAACAGCATTGCATTTTGTTACTCAAAGACAGTTTTAAAGAAACCCAAACATTTTTTTCTGCAAGCTAACCTGTATCTATAAAAAGTGGTAAGGAATATGAAAAGGAAAACAGAGAGGCTAATAGGTTAAATTTGCATCCAGATAATCCTATCTGATAAACCAAACCAACACAATGCCTTTCCACATTAGATGGCCCCAAATCACATACCCAAGACAGGCTTTCAGTTTTGAAGACTTGTCAATGGATTGAAAAGTGATAAAGATAGACTTAAGTGCATAATCTCCCTCTACTGAAAAACATTACTATTGAGCCCTCATACTTCAGCAAAGACGAATTCTGCAATTTTCATTAATTTACTCAATGGAGGAGGCTGAACAGAACCTGTAGATTCTATTACTGTAACTCTTCAGAGATACCCAGTAACTGAACTTTGAGCTAGCTGTGATTTTTAGAATAACCAGTAGAGAATATTGCTGTATTCAAATGTGCAACTGAAGCTTGTGTTCTGAACTGATCTCTAGCAAACAGTAATTAATTACCCACCACATATATGAAGTCAATAGTGAATGTCAAAATAAAACAATAAAGAAGTAAAATTAAAAAAAGAAAAAGCACAACTTGCTTTTCCTCATCTTGGTGTGTTCTTGTTCTGTCTGTGAAGCAAACATAGCAGACAGCACAGACAAAATAGAGGCCAATAGTGTCTTCTGCTCCTGCACAATGATTGGTGGATCATCTGGTTGGCAAAGTTCGCGGCAAACGAGGTCACAAAGCAGACTCCAAGTCTCTTTTCCTCCATCAGGAGACTGCACTTGAGAAAGAAAAGAGAACCCACAAACCCAACAAATTTAATCTAAATACATGAATTATATTTCTACCGATTTAATATCTGATGATCTAGAAATTACTGCCATTCTTGCTTCCATCATATCCAGCAATTCAAGTGTCTTACCAATAGCCTGAATACCCTCATCCACTGTGGTCAGAAGCTGCAAAATATGCATATAAACATCAAGTCCTTCCAGATTATCTGATCTACGCAGAACAAACAAAAAGAAAAACAAAGACAAATTATAAATCTGCTTACTGAGTTTAGATTCTGTGTATTTTGGACACACAGAAGACTATCAGCAATCACTGCGATTCTCTTTGATAACAAACTAGCTGATTCATTTCAAATGGTAAGTACAGGAATATGTATTCTAGTGATCTGTCAAACTATGCAGGTCACACCAAACTCAAGAAGTTCACAGACCTTAACAAGGTTATAAGGAGTCTAGTCAGTCATGAAACTAAAAAGAAATCTCACATACCGGACTTGTTTGGCTGCTTCAAGTATACAAGGCACAATCTTAAAATCTGGAAGTTCTTCAGGGGAGTCCTCCACAGACGGCCCCACAGATCGACAAGTGCCATTTTTAATCCAGTTTAACATTAGCTCTTCATCTAGATCAAAGAGTTTGTCCACCACTTCACCCACTTTTACCAGCAATTCAACTGCACAAGTGAGAACATATAAATTTAAACAAGAAAATAAAACAAAGAGCAAAAATTAGTTCACAAAATGCTAATATATAAAAGCATTCAGAGTAAATTCAGTGCTGAAATGTATTGGTTTCATTCACAATCTACTAAAGGTTGCTGTGTTTATTTCCTTGTTGTGGCACAGATCAGTGGAAAAGCTTGATAAGGATTGCTGGAAAGCCCACTGACACCTTCTACCTTATTGTTCCACTTAGGAAGCAGGAACTTTACTCTGCAAAAAGACTTCACATTCCTGGTAATAACTTCTGCTTCTAAAGTAAAACTGTACAAGATTTATCCCTAAATATGCAGTTTCCTGCTAACCTTACATCTACCAATCATAATTTTACAAAAGTAGATCTGTGAATTTAATTGGATGGAGCAGGACTTCTGAGTGTTGTCGTTACAAAAACCAACAATTATTAGGATTTCCAGACAAATGATAACTGTTGTTACAATTGAGTTGTATGTGAAAAGTAAATGTTACTAAAAATATTTCCATTAGTAGGTGCTTAGTGTGTTTTTTGCTAAATTAGTGCTGACAGAGATTTGTACACCCAAAGCCTGTGCAGCATTCAGCTGCCACTAAGAGTAACTGAATCATTCCTGTAGTTTACATTACACAAGTACAGTAGCTTTAGAAGCGGAAAATACGTATGCAATTAAAAAAAATAAATTACATAAGGTCTTGTTTCAAGGATCAAAAAAGACATATGTGTATCTCTGAATGAGGACTATGTCCTTTCCTTTACTGCGCCAAGTAACAATTTCTCTTATTAGACTCATTTTGATTCCCCAACAGAGCTTTCTTCTTCCTTTACAGATGCTTTTCTGGTTTGTTTTATATATATTTATAAACCTGCAAAAGCAGGACAAGATTATTTTGG
Organism: Coccyzus lansbergi; assembly: GCA_033558105.1. Lineage (NCBI taxonomy): Eukaryota > Metazoa > Chordata > Aves > Cuculiformes > Coccyzidae > Coccyzus > Coccyzus lansbergi. The sequence goes on along the minus strand of JAUMJK010000121.1, from coordinate 1,995,986 downwards.
TGTCTTTAAATTCATGAAGTTTACTTTGTTTTAAAGAAATTTGTACTCCCAATAGTAAATATTTGAAATGACAATACTTCAGTTCTTTTTTTTTAGTGCCAAAAAATCCACCCACTAATTCCCAGCTGGTTTTCGCAACTTACCATTTGTAGAGCTGGACATGATAAAGCAAACACAGTCATACACTGAAGGGTTTTCTCGGATTCTCTCAACCCAGACACTGGCCACCTCAGGCTGCGAGAGGCAGGTTAACAACAGCCTAGACAAGAATTGCCCATTTAACAAATTAGAAATCAATTCATTCATATTAGTTGTACAAGTGTAAGTCTAAAATAATGACAATGATGTGACAGAAACAGGAAGCTAGCTCACAGCAAATTGATTCCAGGACAATGCAAAACCAATAAAAGGATAGGATGAGAAGATAACAAAACAGTGAACCCCCTTGTAAATTTTCTTCTCAGGCCTCAGAATATAGCAGAATCATAGATTCATAGAATCACCAGGTTGGAGAAGACCTCTGAGTCCAAAGATCATCAAGTCCAACCATACCCATCTGCCACTAAACCATATCCTTAAGTACCTCGTCTACCCATCTTTTAAATACCTCTAGGGGTGGTGACATCACCACCTCCTTAGGCAGCCTGTTCCAATGCCCTATGACCCTTTCTGTGAAGATTTTTTTCCTGATGTCCAGTCGGAACCCACCCTGGTGCAGCTTGAGGCTGTTCCCCCCATCCTATCACCTGTCACTTGGGAGAAGAGACCAGCACCCACCTCTCTACAACCTCCTTTCAGGTAGTTGTAGACAATGATAAAGTCTCCCCTCAGCCTAATCTTCTCAAGGCTAAATAACCCCAGTTTCCTCAGCCACTCCTATGCTAAAAATGCATTAACTTCTGAAAAATCCCACCTGCTTGTTTCCAGAAGAGTTGGAGAGTCTGAATCACACAAACGTTGCAATAACATTTGGCTTTAAAGGGAAAATGCAAGACAAGAGATAAATAAAAATACTTCTGTTTACAAAAAATCAACTTTTCAAGAGTGTGCATGCATTAGCAGTGTTCAAGATTGCCCAAATTAGATATTAAAGATTCAAGAACTTGACTGGTAATGAAAAATAAAAAACAACAAAAAAATAGCGGTCTGTATCCTTTTTCCTTCCTTCACTGAACAATTCCCACTCAAACACCATCAGACAAAAAAGTGTGAATAGAGATGAGGCACAACAGGCAAACTTAGTTCTTTCTATAATATATATTCACAATTGTGAGTCCAGAAAAGCAGTACTCACACAAGTAGAAAGCACATACACACTTACCCAAGATTCTCATCTTTACTAATGGACATGCATATGTCTTGGAAACAGGCCATATTTCCTAATATTCCCACGCAGATTTCCTGAGAAGTCAAAACACAATATAATGAAGTAACTGCAACATAGTTAAAAATTTCATTTCCACAAGTAATGAGTGTTTAAAGATGCTTTCCAAGTTCCTATCATTCACCAGCGTGAAGACGGAGATGCAGGTTTTTCTACAGGATGTTATTAGACTAGTCTGAAACATACTTGACAGGGACTATTTTGATATTTATATGTTACAGCGTTCATAAAAGCAAAGATATCTTGAACTGTGCTTGCATATGCAGTGTATGCAGTTTTGAAGCTAATCTGTCCTCCCTCTTACTAAAGCAATAAAGTGTTCTATGAACAAAAAATCACCATGAAAGCATGACCCTTGCAGATATTCACTTCCTCCCAAAAGAAAAGGGTCTCAATCCAAGTTTCCAGCAAAGCCTGTTTTCTGGTGGCAGAGATTTAAAAAAACAAATCAGAAAAACCCAACCCCAAACTGAAAAACACCACAGCAAAGCAGGGCATCCCATTAGGATATTCATGCCTACACAATTATTAAAAGGATATACACTTCTATAAGAAGGACTGTGAGAGCTCTGAAGCACCTGCAGTGACTTGTGCTAACACAGAACGACCTGGGTATCTCTTGCAGCAACTATAAGTTGAAATCAACCCTCACCACTGAGGTTTATGTTCTTTATTAATGTTCTTTTACCTCTACCAAATTACAGTAGACATTCCTGCACATGCTATTTCAAGAAACTAGCAGAGACAGTCGATTTGCACTGACTTCCAAATTTTGCTTGTAATTTCAAAGCCCTGTATGTTTCTATTCACCTCCTGAAGTAAAGCTTCTGATAACTTCACAGTTAATACCAACACCAAATAGTTTTGGAAACCCCATGTTGAATCCTAAATGCTAGTGCATTGTGTAATACAAGCTGGAAAAGAATGACATCAAAACAAAGGAGAGGAAAAAAAGTGCACTAAGTACCAGTGTCAAACAGTTCCTAAACACTAACACTATCATTATGTAGGTCTGATTAAACAAATTAATGACTGCTCAGTAATCAGGAAACAAGTAATGAGAAAAAAAGGCCAATCTTTGCTTTTTTTTTTAATTAGCTTTGATAAACTTAGTCGTTCAGCAACAATAACACATACCACCTACAGCATAACTGAAATACATATTGATTAGACCATATTTAAAATGCTTTTTTGCAGTGTTTTAAAATTTGATTTTGTATTTCCTCTGCATTCCCCTGACCTATTCAAACATGCAGTAGGAGGAATATATGTGTGAACACATGTACAGAGCTCTCTACCCTGTCTATTAACATGGGACAGCTTTCTGACAGCCCATACTTACAGTGAGGCGGGGGCATTTTGACTTGGCAAGAACTCCCAAGAATATATCTGGGGCATTGAACTCCTGAAGGAATGAAGCAACATCCTGTGGAGAGAGTGAATGGAGAAGTAAATGGAATCCTAGAATTTCAAAACTCAAATCAAATCTTTTCTCACAGCACCAGGACTGGATCAAAGAGATGTCAACCACACTACATGCGATCAGTTGTTTCCCAGCAGTTTTTCCCAATAATGTGCCTTACCACCATTCTTACTTTTTAATGAGAAAAGATCAGCAAGCCCCTATGGTGATTCAGGCTGCCAGTGATTTGCTACATAATGACCCAAAAGGTCACATTTAGTTTCTTCTGCTCTGTCTCAACTGAGGGCCAGAGATGCTAAGCCTGAAAACATGGTATTTGCTGAATCCTGATGGTGACAGCACCCAAACATACAAAAGAGAAAGAAGGGAAGGGATTACAATTAGTACCTGATGAGCCCATACAAAAGAAGAAATCTCCTGCTCATTTTACCACATTAAACCACAAAATTAGTTCTTTTAATTGGGTTTAACAGGCATATCTTCCATGTTGATTCACTATGTCTAAACAAGGAGCCAGGGATATACCTCTCACTTAAGAATCTGTTCCTGCATTTGAGCATGCTTCAACACCAAAAAGTTTCATTAAATTGCCATTGCCAGTCTGTAGCTAAAATTTAAAAGGCTGTTTATCTATCAGCAAAAAATCTACTTACTAGCAGGATGGATTACAGTCACTAGAGGAAAATACACCTATTTAAAGACAGCATCAATATTATCTCCATAACCAAACTGCTGCAGATACAGGCTATGCACCTAAGTTAATTTCAGCTACAGCTAAGGTACTGTCTTCTAACAACACTGAACTTCATTAAACTCTTGCACATGATACAGAAAACCAACAGGTGTGAACACAGCCCCATTTTTGCCAGCTAACCCTAAGCTACAGCACCGTACAATCCATCACACACCAGAGGAAGGCTGTGCAGACCACCTTATTCCACTACCATTCACACACAGCTCTGCTTTACATCCTCAAACAGCAGCACAGGGCTGAGCAGCCAGGACATGACAGCAGTGGAAAATGGTACTGGGCCAAGTGAACACAGAGCACTCACTCATCTTGTAAAGTTGCTTCTGTGATAAGCCTGCTTGATGCCAATTCATAGAACCATAGAATCACTAAGTTGGAAAAGACCTTTAATATAATCAAGCGCAACCATACCTGTCCACTACCGAATCCCGTCCCTAAGCACTTCATGTACCCATGTTTTAAATATGTCTAGGGATGGTGGTATTTTACCTCCCTGGGCAGCTTGTGCCAGTGCTCGATAACCCTTTTGGTGAAGAAATTTTTCTTTAAGTCCAATCCGAACCTCCCATGCTGTAATTTGAGGCCATTCCTTCTCATCCTATCACTTGAGAGAAGACACCAACAAACACCCACCTCACTACCACCTCCTTTCAGATGTTTGTAGACAATGATTCATCACCCTGCACACTGCCGGCCAAAACAGACAGCGAGCAACGCCATTGGAATTGGGAAGCCCACTGAGTCCGTTTAACTCAGTGTATTCCCTGGCTTCCAGAAGGATTTTGTATATGTAACAACTGTGTAAAATCAACAAGCCTTATGGTGGACAATCCCCCGTAAGACCCCAGCACTGCTAATGAAGAAGACCTGCTCAACAGTAATCATTTTGCTGTTGAGTCTATTTCTTTGTTTCAGGGAGGCCAACTGAGCCCATCTAATTCCATGCATTCTCCCACTTCCAGAGAAATTTTGCCCACACACGCACAGCGACCGGAGTGGGAAAGAATCCTCCCACAGCCATGAAGCCCCTCGAGCTGAACTTCCTGAGTGCAGCTCCGTACCTCGTCCATCGACATGTCCCACACTTTGCAGATGTCATTCTCCATCTCCTCATCTAGCTCCATGCGGATCCCCTCCGGGCTCCCGGTGGGCTCTGCCTTCTCGGGGCTGATGACCTGAGACAGAATGGGATGGGGAGAGCCTGGAGGGGGTGGAGGGGTGGGACAGGAGCTGCAACCCCTGAAAGGCCACCCCAGAAAGACCACCCTGGGCTTCTGCTGTAGCCCCCACTAGCAAACCCTGCAGTGCACAGGGCACCCCCGGGGATGACTGCACCATGCCCAGGAAACACAGAATCACCAGGTTGGAAAAGCAGTCTTATGAGGAGCAGCTGAGAGAGCTGGGGTTGTTTAGCCTGGAGAAGAGGAGGCTGAGGGGAGACCTCATTACTCTCTACAACTACCTGAAGGGAGGTTGTAGAGAGGAGGGAGCTGGGCTCTTCTCCCATGTGACAAGGGACAGGACAAGAGGGAATAGCCTCAAGCTCCACCAGGGGAGGTTCAGACTGGACATCAGGAACAAATCTTTTACGGAAAGGGTCATTGAGCACTGGAACAGGCTGCCCAGGGAGGTGGTTGAGTCACCATCCCTGGAGATGTCGACGGGTGCACGAGGTGCTGAGGGGTACGGTTGGACTCGATGATCCTGTGAGTCTTTTCCAACCTAGTGATTCTGTGTCATTCTGTGTGTGACTTCTTAGATCACTGAGCCCGACCATTCCCACCTGCCCCTAAACCATGTCCCCGAGCACCTCTCCTCCCCGCCTTTACACGCCGCCGGGGGACGATGGCAGCCCGCCCGGGCCCGCCCGCCGTCTCCCCCCTCCGCCCGCCCCTCACCTCGATGAGGCGGGTGAGGATGCTGAAGAGCCAGTGCTTGCTGTACATCGTGCTCCCCACCGCATCCCCCTCCTCCTCCTCCGCCTCGCTGGAGGGTGGCGACGGGTTGCGGTCCATGGCGGCGCCGCCACCGCCGGCGCCAACGAGGCCAGAGCGGCCCCGCGGCTCCCGCAGCGCCCTCTGCCGGGACAGCGGACCCTAAAGAGCCTCCGGCTGCAGCCGCTGCCATGGCGGCTCCGGAGGCCGGCGAGCAGGGCCCTGAGCGCCTCCCGGGACGGGGCAGCCACGGCTTCCCTGGGCGACCCGTGTCAGTGCCTCACCACCCTCAGAGGGAAGAATCTCTTCCTAACGGCTAGTCTAAATCTTGCCCCCTTACAATTTAAAGACACTCCCCCTCGACTTATCATTACGCAACCTCGTAAAAAGTCCCTCCCCAGCTTGCTTGTAGTCCCTTCAGGTACTGGAAGGTCACCGTGAGATCTCCTCGGAGCCTTCTCCAGGCAGAACAACCTTAGCTCTCGGCCTGTCCTCGTATGGGAGGTGCTCCAGCCTTCTGATCATCCTTTTGACTCTGCCCATTACAACGGCTCCTTATCCTTCCTATGTTGACGATTTCAGAACTGGACACAGTAATCCAGATGAGGTCTCACAAGAGAGGAATAGAGGGGCAGAATCACCTTCCTCACCTGTTTTGCTATAACTCCGTTAAGGGTTATAAAGCAGGTATGCATTTATTCGCTGGCGGGTGCGAGGGGCTAATCCTCCTAACTCGCGCACCGTACAGTCTAACAAGCAGATAGTTATAGTGTAAATAGATGCCTATTCATAAGCGCCTATTACATATTCATGACCTTTCCCCACTTCTTATTATAATTAGATTCTAGAAGCTGCTTCTATACTTGGGCAGGCACAGTGTTGCAGTCTGGGGTTCAGGGCTGAAGTGGTCTTCATCTTCCTCGTGAACCATCCCCGGATTGAATCTGTGCACAGGTGCAGTCTCATCCTGGTTGAGCTGCAGTCAGCTTTCTACTGTTGTGCTTCTTCTTTATCAGTGAATGTCTGTGAATGAGCTTCTCTCTTATCAACATCCAGGGTCTTCAAGGCCTTTACTAGCAGACAGTGCGTATTTCAGTAAGCTAAGCTGTCTAAGTTTTCCTAACGTTTCTGCAGTTTTTCTAACTGACTAATGTGCCCACACATCACACCCTGCTGGCCATGCTTCTTTTGATGCAGCCCAGGACACAGTTGGTCTTACGGGCTGTAAGCACACATTGCTGGCTCATGTCCAGCTTCTCATCGACAAGCACCCTCAAGTCCTTCTTCACAGGGCAGCTCTCAATCACATCATCCCCCCACCTGCACTGAAACTGTAGATTGCCCAGGTGTAGGACATTGCACTTGGCCTAGTTGAACCTCATGAGGTTCTCACAGACCTAATTCTCCAGCCTGTCCAGGTCCCTCTTGACAACATCTCACCTTTCTGTTGTGACAACTGCACTGCTCAAACTTGCTGAGGGTGCACTAGATCTCACTGTCTGTATCATCAATAAAAATATTAAACAGCATTGGCCCCATTATGGACCCCTGAGGGATACCACTTGTCCTGGATTTCCATCAGGACACTGAGTTGTGCCAGGAGGCACAAGTGCTCCCAGAGACACCAAGGGCACTCCTGCCTCTGGGCAACACCGATAGTGCCCTGACATTGCCCCACAGGAATGCCTCACCTCCCTCAAGGCTAGCACTGTGAAATCCAATCCCCAGCCCAGAAAGAGAACGAGCAGGGTAGGGAGCAGTTTTTGGGATAATGCCTTTATTCAGATGCACAGAAAAGCTGTAAGAGGGGAGCAGCATTAGTATTTGCTGGGAAGACCCGCAGGTCGGTAGCGGTTGGGATCCCCACCATTTCGGCCCCATGCATTCGCCTCTTGGTCAGCTCGGGTATCTTCGGCACCTCTGCCACTCACGTCACTTTGCAATTTTTCCCGGGCATCACTAGCAGGAAGGAAAAAGGCTCCCTCAGCCAACCAGCATTTAACTCCACTTTGTGCTTATTTCCTCACTCATTTAAAACTAGCTTTTCCACAGGACTTCTCAAAGTGAGATGCAAGTACGGGCTTGGTCCTTGCCTGAGAACCACAGTGGAATCCATAACTTACATAAGGAAACAAACCAGAAAGGAAAGAGAGTGCCTTATCACCAGCAATGCAAAGTTAAGGAACTTGCCTTCTCGGGAGGACAAGAGGAAGGGCTCACACTGATATGGGAGGAGAGGCACCATTCCTATAGAGACAGGCTGTTTGGACATCAACTGCTTCCCCTCCCCTCCACTGACCTTCTAGGGTCAAAAGCTAAGTACGAGACAAAAATTACTTAAAATGTAATGCCTGGACCCCTAATAACTCACTGTGGACAAGCCAAATATACTGCATTACCTGATAACCCTGGCTGCCCAGGCACCACCAGGTCCTCTTCGGGCAGCATCATAATTCCCACGAGCATGGAAATATTTGTCAGCATTTTTATAATTTGCCTCGCGCATGTCCTTGTATGCTCTGAACATATCCCATGCTCCTGAAGAAAGCAGAGAAACAGAGGTGGTGTTGATCTCAAAGAGTCATCCCAGAAATGGTTAAGCATTATTTCAGCCAAGACCTGAAAGATGCAAGGAGCAGTAACACAGTGAGGCACTTTTCCACATAAGCCTTTGCATGGGGTGTGCCCATGGGAAGGGCTTGTGGGGGCTGATCAAGGTCCTCTTCAGCAGCAGAAACCGGCAGGGTGTCTAATGTGGAGCTGCAGACCTCCCAGTCTGAAGACTGTGTCCATTGATTGCTAGTAATTTGTGCTTGGGGAGAGTGTTCCTGAGAGAAAGGTCCATGGCAACCACACTTACCTCCCGCTGCATCCGCAACAAATCGTCCAGCTCGGGATATTGCTGAGTCAGCACTCACACATAGAATGAAGGAGAGCAACACCAGGCAAACGCAGAGCCTCATGGTTCCTGACCCAAGCCTGACACGGAGCTGCAGACAATCGGAGAGATGAGCAGTTCTGGAGCACCTTTGAGACTGCTGACATTGCATCCATCCCTCCCGAGCTGTGCCCAGGTGGCTACCCCAGTGCTGATGGTGTGTGTGCTTCATCCCCCAGCAAGGACTAATGCCCTCTGTGCAACTGCAAGATCAGTTCAGACTCAGACTCCACAACAGAGGCAGTTGGATATAAGAAACTTGCATTTTAGTATTCTTCACTGCTCCTATCATGACTACAGTGGAGCCTCCATAAGCTAAAGCATTAGTCCTGTTCCCAAATACCAGCCAAAACCACTGTATGTTCCTCACAAATTCAGAATATCACTCACCACTGCAGAGAGGCGAAGTCAAAAGAGATAGAGCTTGTCTTGTGTGCTCTCGGGCTCAGAGAGGGTATTTATAAGCAATTCAAACCCCTCAAAAGAGGAAATTGGAAAGGATGCCCATGGCTGGGAATTCCCCACCACTGCTGATTCCATTTCCAAACCAGAAATCATTACGGTAAGCCTGTCCTTGTCCTTAATAAAAGGTCATGGCTCCTGTTAATGCAATTTTTTAGAAAGTATGTAGAACTTCTTCAGCTGTCCCCAGGACAATTTGCTCCTCACAACAAGCAGGCAGAGAAACTTCCTTGAAGACTGCAGTGTTCTGTGAGCTTGAAGTGTTACAGTTGGCTTAAGGGTAACACTTTTGTTGGGCTTCTGGACTGGACAGAGCTTGGAGAAGAAGCTTGATGCCTGATCACTTGCAGTGTGTGTTGAAGCACAACGTTGGGTCTGTGTCTGTGCATAAAGAACAATCAGCTGCATTATCAGAATGGCTACAGGAACTAAATGAAATTCCCATGTATGCTGGGATGACAAGCTGGATCTAAGAGTTGATGGAGTGGAAAATGTGAAGTGTTGCTCCTAACTCCATTGCATAGCAAAACACATACACCTGCATCCTTGCTGATAATGTTTTAAGATGGCACACACTGCTACCAGAAGGAAAGCCTGAATGGCTTGCCCTACCTTTACTTGCTCTCACAGATCCCTCTCAAGAGATTTCCATCCATCCCAGAATGTGCAGGAGTGGATCAGTCAGTCTCAAGTGAGTAAACTAAGGAGATTTTCTGATGCACCCATAAACTTGATTTTAAGATCACTATATTAACTATCAGGCTCTACTGATATGGTTCATGGTTGGAGTACTCATTGTGCTCCCTCTGCTTAGGAACTTGCTTGCTGCTTGCTTCCTGTAGTTAACAACTGACACAGCTCTGTCCCCTGCAGAAGGCTCTGGGTTTGACTGCAGCTGCACTGTAGAATGAACATGCAGAATGTGTCCCCCTCGTGTGACCTCATACATCATTTAACAAGTCTAAGAGCATTTCTTTAAATTCTCTGCAGAAAAGTGTGGGAATGAAATGACAAGACGGACTCCAGATAGATGTAAAAGCAGAGACCTTTATTGTTGGAACTTACAGGTTTATATACCTTTGCTCATCTGTCCACGTGCTTCCTATAGCATCCTGATTGGCCTAGGCCTATTGTCCACATGCTTGCCATCACCAGCAGCAACATTTGGTTGGTTGACCTCCAAAATCCCACACACTGCCCCTAAGTGCTGTCTCCACTCTGATTTGCATCTCTGATGTTCACCTCTGTTCAGCTTCCCACTCTTACAACCCAAGGTCATTTCAAGGACCACAAGTCAAAGAAGTATCAAACAGGTCTACCTTGCTATCACTGATTCCTGCAGAAAAGGTATATGTAGTTGCCCCATTCACAAATCTGTGACTTTAAACAATCAGCCACTGGAGCTGAAGGGCAGAGGCATGAAGAGGGAGGTGCAATAACAAACTGAGCTAATAAGATGCCAGCAGCTGACTTCCTTGGACCTTGCTGTACTTCAAACAATAATTTATCTTAAAGGAAGAGGGATGTTTTCACAGACAAGCCTAAAGTGGCAGGACAGATATTTTCTCACACACTGCATCTCTGAGTGGAACAATTTCAAAGGATTATCTAAGCCCTAACCCAAGGAACAAGGAAGCCCTGCAAAACACAGAGGGTCAGACACACTATTTTTCCTGTGAACCTGATGCTTAACAGCATAACAGTTCACTCACTGCAGAGACTAGAGCACCATGTTTCACATCACTTACACCCTTACAGTACACATCAGTTCAAGTGCCTTCTTTGCTGGCTGCAAGAAATCCTGTCTGTCACCTTTTTGGGTTTGATTTAAATTTAAAAAAAAAGGATTGGAAAATTGTTCCTCCAACTTGGGGTACAGGCTCACTAACTCATGTGCCATTTTGCCCAGGCACCTGGAACAGAGCACTGCATTCAAACTGAGTTAAGGAACTTTTCCCTACAACAGCTCAGACATTTTGGACCACAAAGGGTATTTCTGAGCCTTCTGCTGTGGTCTGATATGTTTCACATTCTCTCCAAACCAAAATTTTCTGCAAAGAGCACAAGCGTGAGGATAATTGCAAGAAGGAAGCACTGGAGAGGATCTTCAGAAGATACCAGATGGACTTGTACGCAACAACGAGGGCAGCAGTAGTGACAACAGTGCGGGAGCTCCCTACAGTATTGGAGGTAAAGCACCAGCTTTGCTCCAGCAGGCAGCAGCCTGAGCGCTGCTTTCCTGTATCCTTTTGGCCTACTTTCTGGGTCATAGCCCTAGGCCCACAGAAACAAGCTGCAGCCCAAATGGTTGCTTTTGCAACAGAAATAAGCACTCTCCCTCAGAGCATGCAGGAAGGTTTGAATGGAATATTCCTTTCTGTCCTAGCACTAGAACAGGCTGCATTTGCACACTGCGTAAAGATAACATATACAGGGGTACTTCGGGGACCATTTTCTTGGTTTGTACATTCTGATATAGTTAAGATCAAAAGCAGCCTCAAACGGGCTGGCTTTTAATTCTAAATATCTGTAAATGCAAGCTACATTCTGCTAACATTTCGCAATGTAGTCATTTTGCAATCTAAATAAGTCTCAAATTGAGAAAGGATGAGGTCAGTTCCGAGCTCAGTCACAATAACAGATGCAATTCTTCCTGATTCTGGGAAGTAGTCACACCTTTTACAATAACTAATTTCAGGAACTTGCCATGCTGCTTCAGGGAATGTTAAACAACATTGGCCTCAGGCTCCTCTTGAACAGATTGCATATGCAGATGTTTATCTTAAACAAAATTGGTTTCTCCATAGGTTTTGATGAAGATTCCAACAGTGAAGTAATGTTTTGAGGCAAGTATGGGGCTTTTATGTTGGGGTTTTTTTTTTTTTTTTTTTTTTTTGTTTGGTTGGTTGTTTTTTTTTTAGTAAAAAGCACAACAACAACAGAGCTAACACAGCTTCTCTTTAAAGTTGCTCAGGGCAAACCACCCTTTATGCGTCTCTGCTTTTCAAGCGTCTTATCCATCAACAGAGACCAAAAGCAAAGATGAGCTGAAGCTCATCTGATCCAGTGCAGGCTGGCTTGAACTATCAGTGGTACACGCTCAGTTGGCTGACAAGAGCTGGTAGGGGCTGTAGCTTTAGGATGACGGCATTGTTCTGTACCACTGCAGCTTTTAAACAGAAAACAATTTAATTTCACATTTAATTTAATTCACTCTTCTTCAGAGCATAAATTTACTCTTTATTGATGGCCAAGTTAGTTGAAATCATCAACACAAGCTCATTTTAGACACTAAATTTGAACAAACATTTCCCATTACGTTACTTATCTGACCATTCTGACACAAAATTAAAAGAGCTCTGAATCAAGAGTTAGGATTTATTGTGGGAAACCCCCCAAAAAGCCCCAATCTACACTCTAAGCTAACCAAGCATACAAAATCCCCACAGAATTAAGAAAAGAGACCACTATGTACAGGAAATACACAGAGCAAATGAAGCAGATAAGCCAGCTAGGTACATTCTTGGAAGCCAAATAACTTCCTCTAAAGATGGCAACACAAGTACTTGGCTTAAGCTGCAGTATGTTGACACACTATATGGAACACAGTCAAGCACAAGTCACTGAGGTAGCAGTGTGGTCATTTGGCAGGTGAGAGAAGAGGCACCAATATCTGAGTTGCGTTACCTCCCCACACAATGCAGATGCCTGGCTCTAAGTCTTACTGTAAGAGCATGGGGTGCTTCTGATAGAAGGTTTGGTGCTGTTTCTAATGTCAAATTCTAAGACTCAAAATATTTAAGTTTTCTTTTTTTCGAAGTAGTTTTGTCCTGGGTTTTCCACCAGAAACACTATTAACAGATGAAAGCCTGCCACTTACTTTTTCCCTGCAACTTTGTATCCTCTAGTGAAGTAACCAACCCTCCACACTAAAGTCTTTTCTGTAATTACGATGAAACAGCTGGACTGCATCGCTTAAAAATCTAAGTATTATGAACTCCTGTTCTGATGAAAATAAAAGCATTATTTTGCAGCATTGCAAGTGCTGTGAGACTAGATTTAAAAAATGCCTTCTAGATCCTTACAAAGAATTAGTTTCAAGTCATTTCATAACAAAAATACGGATTTTTTTTTTGAGGGAATAAAGTTTAGTTCCAATGTGTTAAATTTTTGCTTAAATGACATTTGTGAAAATCAAATACTGACAAGATGCCATCATGGCCTTCTGCTAAAAATGTGAGTCTGACAGTGAAGGTCAAAACTAGCCACCTAAAAAGAAACATGTCCAAAGCTGTACTAAGTGCAGAAAAACTGCTAGTACAAAGCATAGTTCTGTAAATGAGAAATAAAAATCCAAGTAAGCTTATGAATCTTCATACTAGAAGATATTTAAAAACACTTATTTCTTGATGGCACCCACCTAAAAGTACTTATCTAGATCTTCAGCTTTTTAAAAGATTATTAAAATCAGGCACGTAGCTCTCTCTTCCCAAAATGTTAAAATTCATTGTGGAATTACCTCATTTTACCTGAGCTTTAGGAAAGTCTTCAACACGGTTTCCCACAGCATTCTCCTGGAGAAACTGACTGCCCATCAATTGAGCAGATGTACTCTGATGAGTACAAAAACCAGCTGCATGACCAGGCCCAAAGAGTTTTGTGATGAACAGAGTTAAACTCAGTTGGTAGCCAGTTACAAGTAGTGTTCCTCAGGGCTGAGTTTCAGGGCTAGTTCTGTTCATTATCTTTATCAATGATCTGGATGAGGGAGTCGAGTACTCTCTCTTCAGTAAGTTTGCAGACAACACCAAGCTGGGCAGGAGTGTGGAGAATAGGAAACCTCTACAGAGGGATCTGGACCAGCTGGATCAATGGGCTGAGGCAAGTTATTCAACAAGGCTGCAGCAGGTACTGCACTTGGGCCACAACCACGTGCAGTGCTACAGGCTGGGGGCAGGGCAGCTGGAAAGTTGCCTGAGGGAAAAAGGACCTGAAGATGTTGTTTGATAGCTGGCTGTGACCCAGCAGTGTGCCCAGGTGGCGACAGCATCCTAGCTTGTATTAGAGATAGTGTGGCCAGGAGGAGTAGGGAATTAATTGTTCCCCCATACTTGGTCCTGAGGAGTCCATACCTGGAATATTGTGTTCAGTTTTGGCGCCCCTGACTGCAAGGAATACATTGAGGGGTTGGAGTGTGTCCAGTGAAGGGCAACAAAGCTGGTGAAGGGTCTGCAGCCCAAGTCTTAAGAAGAGCAGCAGAAGGACCTGGGGTTATTTAGTCTGCAGAAAATGAGGCTGAGGGTAGACCTTAGCACTGCCTACAATTACCTGAAAAGAGGGTGTAGCAAGGCAGGTGTTGGTCTCTTCTCTCAAGTAAAAAGTGATGTGACAAGAGGAAACATGCTCTTGTTGTGCCAGGAGAGGTTCAGATTGGATATTAGGAAAAATTTCTTCACCAAAAGGTTGTGAGGCTGACCAAGTGAAGTGATGAGGCCTGATCAGCAGGGTAAAAAAAAAAAAAAAAAAAAAGGCACCACATAGATGATTCATATTGCATTGCTATGCGTACTGTTTAAACTGCAACTTCTCACATTGCTATTATAAGTAGAATTATGCTGTGGTACTTTAGTTGTTGCTTCTTCAGTGGGTACAGGACGCATGGAGATGGGTGGCAGTCCCTGTGCTCATGGACAGCATGCGATCATCATTCTGACTGGCCATCAACACCTCAGCTGACCAATCAGTATGAGCATGAACACTGTGTGAAAAGGTTAGAACTGTGCAGGAATGCTGCATTTGAGCAATCCCCTTAGTTCAAAGATAAGAGTCTCCTTTGATCACCCTTCCTGGGCTCTGGCCAGGCTCCAGAATTTGGGGGCAACAGGGCAGCTGAGCCTGCTTTTTTTAGAATGATAGAAGTTGTTTAATTAACAATATAAAAGTTGGACCCTCTTACAGTGACTTTGGAGTCCTCACCTACAAGCGGATGCACTGTGTAGGATTTCGCCATTGTCCAGGGAAGGTTCTCCCAAACCCTCACTGCAGAGGGACCCCTAAGCAACTGCAGATCTGGACAATGGTAACAGGACAATTAGACGTATCTTTCTTAATTTCTATGCTTATTCTCTTGTAATAAGCATTAGACTCATTGCCTTTAGAGGTGTTATTGTCAACTCGTTGTTAATCACTACTAATCACTAGTTACCATTTTTGTTTTAATAAGTTAAGTAAAACTTGATTTCACCTAGCATTTGAGAGTTTGGGCCTTTATGCTGATTGCACTCTGGTTTTTACTCTGTGGTAAAACACCCGGGAAGTGATTGAGTCACCATCCCTTCAGGTATTTAGAAGATCAGTAGCTGTGGTGCACAGGGATATGGTTTAGTGGTGGACTCGCCAGTATTAGGTTTTCGGTTGATGATCTTAAAGGTCTTTTCCAACCTAAATGATTCTATGAGTCCAATTCCACTGAGGTTTGCCTAAATATCACAACTGACATCTATAGCCATGTTGCACAGATATAAGGGCAATTTAGAAATAACATGCTTACAGGTTAACAGTGAGTTCATTGAAGAAGTTATTCTGTTAATCAGCATTCTTATCCATTAATCGACTCCTGAAAATATTTCCTTCCCATTTTAAGACTTGGCTCACAAAATGAATTTCAAACAGGCAAGACGAGGTTGTATAACTTCAGGGGGTGAGGGAACCGTAACAAGCACTTTTACAGTAAGATGAACAAGTCAATTTCATTTAAAAAATTAAAGAACTTCATGCTTAGCTATTTCTTGGGAATGGCTTCTCATGTTTGCAAACAAAAAACCCCAACCAAACAAATTTTATACACCATAATTTAATACTTAGGGGTTCATATGCTTAACACTAACGTCACAGGGACTCAGGAAATAAATTTAGGAGTTTTCATCTCTGAAATCTGTGAGACTAAAGATAAACACTGTATCGTTTCAAGTTCCAGAGTTCAAAACTCCTCTCCAAAAGGAATAAGGAAGAACTGTCAACCATGCCCAGTCAAATACTTGCCAGATCGAGATGTGCACAATATAATTCAGCTTTTAGACAGAAGTTCATTTCTTTAAGAGCCTGTTAAGTTTAAAAGGCACTTTAATATACAATCATTACAGTAAAAAATGTTCCCAAAGCTTTCCACGTTGTTTTCTATGCTTGCTGAGACCACAAAAATCGGTCACACCTTTCCAACATGGACTGAATCAGTGCTCTGCAATTAAAGCAAAGGAAGACAAAAAAGTTAAACAATAAGAAAGAGCTTGTCACACGAAAAATGGTAGGTTTGGGTTCCTTTTTAAATATAAGTTTGCAAAAAATGTGACTGTATTTCAGAAGTAACATCATGGTATCACCATGCATGCCTTCTCAGGAAGGGAGGTGTGATCAGAGTCTGTGCAGGACTCTGCAAGACAAGCAAATCCTTCAGAGAATCTCCCTCACATGCATCTTTAAAGTATGATTTCCCATATTCTCATTTTCCATTTTTAAATTGCACAATATATAGCTCTTTAATAATAGAAAAGCTTTCACTTGAATTTAAAGCTCAAGGTAAAATCATGAAGCATTTCACCTTTTTATTAACCCAAAAGAAATTTTAAAGCATTAAGTAGATCAAAGATGAGTAGTGCGCATCTTCTGTCATCTTACCTTTGCCTTTTCTCAGCAATTCTCAGTATCTCACAGACATCAGTAAATCTCTCAGACAATTCTAGTGTCAAGCCACAGTCTCGCAAGAGCGGCAAGGCACGATTTGGGCCAATGGCCTTTGCCAGTAAGAGAGCTACATTTTCCACAGTGATGCAGTCCGGGCTGCTTGGGCCACCATTGCTGACAGCATTTCCGTTCTGTGGGCCACAATGGCAGAAAGCTGTGTTGTGATTTTGTGCAAGATGCAGAATAAACTTCCATTCTTCCATGGTCTCTGGGATGGAACCTAGGCGTAAAATGAGTTTGTTACATTACCTACAAAACAAGGATCATTACCTACAAAACAAGGATCTGTTCTACAAACAGAGCTTCACATTAGTTCAGTGTTTAAGGATTTGGATTAAGTCAAGAGACAAAGAATCATTTTGTCCATCTTAAGGCTACTGGAAATTTTCTTCTAAGTTTTACCATGTGGTACAATGCTTTGTGTGTGCGCACAGGAGGGTAGCTATTCCTCCATCTGCAACACCACGTTAGCTTTTACTCCCAACTGATAAACGAGTCTACATTCTTGAACTTTTAAGCATTTTTTAGCACAACTGATTTCACAAAGCACAGTGTGAAGTTCCAAGAGTGTAACGCCCATCTGTATGTTTTAAATATGTTGCACCACACACAATTAATGCTAACAAAACACTCCAAAAAACTTGGACAAACTTACTTCTGTCTTACAGAAGTAAGTTTACACAGCTTAAGACTCACTCACCATCTTCTCCATTCAACAGGCTCAAATCATCCAAATGAGCAATACTGGTGAAGGCTTCTACTCTTCTGTCAAGCTCCAGACAGAGAAAAAGATATCCAGGCCAAAATCTTGAATAAGAGAATAAAGATTTCCACGAATCAAATGCTCAGTCTAAACTAATGTCAACAATAATTAAATGTTCATTTAAATACCAGTGAAGACAGAAGCACTGGAATTTCTTTAATGCCAGAAAACACTGCAGACTGGGTACATGGGGAATACCCCATAGTCGGGGTGGGGGATACTTGGTACTTTAATTTAGACACTCAAAATTCATCCTTAGAACAGGAAATGCTTTTAAATAAAGCCTGTCCAAGTAAGGAATAGATGAGTCATTTTTATTTGTATTCTTTTCTGCTCAGTATCCAAGAAGCAAGAACTACCAGGCTGTTCATCCTGGAGAAGGCTCCAGGAAGACCTCAAAGCAGCCTCCCGGTACGTGATAGGGGCCTACAAAAAAGCTGGGGAGGACTTATTACAGGGGCATGTAGTGACAGGACAAGGAGGAATGGCTTTAAATTAGAAGGGTCAAGATTTAGATTAGACATTACGAAGAAATTCTTCATGAGGAGGGTAGTGAGGCACTGGAACAAGTTGCCCAGAGAAGCTGTGGCTGTCCCGTCCCTGGAAGCATTCAAGGCCAGATTGGATGGGACCTCGAGCAGCCTGGTCTGTCAGGAGGTGTCCCTGCCCATGGCAGAGGGGGTAGAATTAGATAATCTTTAAGGCCCCTTCCAACCCAAACCATCCTATGATTCTTCTTACCCATGTGATTTACAGATGTCAGTCATCTTCTCTTTTGTAACAAAATCAGCTGGGAGTTTAATCAAAAGCAGAATGAGCTGGCTGTAGCCCCAAGTAAACAAATGCGATCGTGGCCTAAAAGAAAAGATTCAGTTTTAAAACATTAATAATTTTCTTTAGAACACTACATGAAAGGCAAATATATGAAAAGGGAGAAGGAAAAACAAATAAACTGTGGTTTCAGTACAGCAGTCTCTCTGAAAAGCATTACAGATGAAGTTATTTAATCCTTTGGTTGCTTCCGCTGAACACTGCAATATGCAAAACGCTCCAAGGATTCAGTGACATCCAAACTGCCACATAGAACCTAAGCCAAAAGCCTGCAGATCCATTACATACTTTTTTCCTGCACTTGGGACCCTGGTGAACCTTACTTTACCTGGGATTTCCTTCTGCATCCAAAGTATGCGCTCTTTGTGGCGCATCATGAGAAACTGCCAAACGCAACCAATCTAGTCGTACAGATTCAGGCTGCAGAAGAGATCTAAGGAGAGATGACCTAGAAAATAAAACAAAAAAAATCCCTACCAGTTTTAAATATACCATGTATGGGGAAGCAGAGACTGTGTGCAGAAAAAAAAATCCCCAAATATATAATAGAAAAGCCTACAATTACTTAAGTTCCTAAAAACTAAAGGAGGCGGGTTCCCCAGCTTGTTTGTTTGTATGTTCATTTTAACATTCTGTCTAACCTTGGTATACTGAACTGCAGGCACAGGAACAAAAATAGTCAACTCCATTGAAAATATTATTCAGAAAAAAACTGTTAACACTAACATTTAATCTAACAAAAATCCCACAGTCTGGGACACCAGTGAAAACTGGCAGAATGAATTGGAATCTACTGCTAAAGAACTCCAAGCAGACAGATATAGGAACAGTAAAAAAAGGTCTCAAACCAACCCCCCCCCCAGCTACCTGATAAAGACAGCAGATACATGACAAAGATTCTATATTTCTTTTACCTTTTATCGTCTGGCTTTGATTTCACCAGACTATCTAAATAGGCTAGAAAGTGAGCAGGATCATTCCTGCAAAGCTGTTTGATATCAGAAGGCAAAATAGAAGGATGGAACTTGATCAAGGACCGAAGAGCTAGTTCCCCAAATTTTTCATAAAGCCTGGAGAGGAAGAATAAAAACCTCTTTTCAGTGCCAAACAGCAAAATCATAATTTTTCCAAGATCTCTTGCAAGTTCAACATTGTACTACTGAAAGGTGAACGCTTAACGGATCCCCAGAAAGCTTCATGAAATCTTAAGTAAACCAACTCCTGCTAGCAAGTTAACAACATAGAAGAGGAAAAAGGGGTTTGGCTACAAACCTTTGAGCATGTACGAGTAACAGTGGGCTATCATCCCAAGGCCCCAGGTCGTGCAGCTGCCTCAGTATTTTCAACATATCTTCATTTTCCATTGCTAAAGCCACTGGACTGTGACAAGTTAGTTCTGCAATAAATCAGTGCATAAGTTACAAGATATGTGCAAGTTCATTTTCCTAACACAAACGTGGCTGTTTTTCAGCAAGCAGAAAAAAAAATACCGCTACTTTCACGGAACTCTAGCTAACAGTAGTAACAACTCAACAGATCATACTTGTTCATATCATAGAAATCAAAATGCAAGCACTGTAGGTACTGACCTGTGCTTACAGAAAATTAGTTATAAAATGAGAAAATTAAGGTATGAAGTTACATTTGTCATATATTTTACTTTTCTTTACACTTCTGAAGAGGCAATTTTTCTTTCACATGACATTTGGCTTGCTGAATATAATGTAGGTCTGCTTAGTTTTCATATATTACAATTTCCTCTATTAATAAATAAAAAGTTCATATTGGATACTGACTTCACAGAACGCAGAATTCAACAAAATCCCTGATCTTGATGAAATGCAGGTATTAATTTAGAGGCACAAGGGCATCCTAACGGGGCACAAACTGGGAATATTCATATTACTTTCACTTCTAAGGCTCTCAGAATCCAAACAGGAAACAGATTCCCAGAAATCCAAATATCAGATACCAACCCTCAAGCCAAGATTCTGCTATTTGACTGCTCTTCATTGGTGCCAAATCATTGCTAAGATATTAATTCACTCTTAACAGAAATACATCAACAGAAGCTTATTATTGCAGAGAACCAATGAAGTTCTGTTCACCAGTATAATTGGGGAGCTTTGGTTCAATAAGGCTATAGAGGCATCAAAGCGATCAGAAAGGATCCTGCAGAAAGAGCGAGTCTGATGTAATCACAAGCCACTCATTTGCATGGAACTATCTACTCCAGTTTTGTTTCACATTAACTACATTTCTTTACAAGTTAAATCTCCTAGTGCAAATGCTGAAGCTCCCCACCAGCTTATGTCTTGTTTCTCTAGACATTATTCCAACTAAGGTGCTTCTGCTCTTTGAAGCACACATATTTGTTTTTAAATAGATCTGGTCTGTAATCACTACAGTGTTTAATCAACAAGCTTCATATAAATTAAAGGGTTCAGATCACAATATGGGGGGAGTGGAAGAACAGCCTCTTCAAGGAGCCACCAGATCTATGTAAGGTCACCTTTAGGGGAAAACAACCCATCAACCAATCCAAGACCAGAACAAAAGCTCCCACACACCAACCACCCATCCCACTCTATACCTGCAGAAGGAAAATGTGCAGACAGGAATGTCAGTATCTTGACTTACTGTCAGTCTTATTTTCAGTTTACTAGTAATAAAATTGTCATTAGTTACCTTTCAATCCTGTAATGTACGTTTCCCATACATTAGGGCTGTTTGCATACATGGTTATAATACATCGCTTTAGCCTTTTTAAATCCAAAAGAAAGAAGTAGTTTCGCATAAACCCACAAGCCAAGGTCCACAAAGCTGCTAGTGGCAGACTTCCATCAGAGCTTTCTTCTGTCTCACCACTTCCACAAGAAAATACACGCAGCTCAAAACACAGTGTGGCCAACTCAACAAGATCTTTCTGAACATCTGGTTCTATGACACATGGAGGAAACACTTGAAAGCAGCAGTCCAAAGGTCCCTTCACATCAGTACTATTTTCACACATGGCTTTGCTTACACAAGTTTCATCCTTATTTTGCTTTTCAGTGCAGTCTTCCAAGATACCACTCTGTTGTTTGTCTGCTAGGTCTCTGTCACCTGGATTCAGTTGCAGGTTTTCCTCCAAGACTGCCCTCTCTTCTTCAGCACATTGAGTCTTGCTTTCCTTAACAGGGGAAGCAGAATGCTCTTTGCTGCCAAATTTCTCTTCCAGAAAGCCAAGCCATTCCTGTAAAACCCTTCTCATATGCTGTGGTTCTAACAAAACCAAGGGATCCTGGAGTTTGGCTCTGCAGCATAAGAAAGAAATTTGCGAAGTTGTGTGACAGTTCCAAGATGCCTTGAGTGACAAATTATATGCTTTGTGTAACTCAAAGTCTATTCCTAAATTTGACAGTGTCAGGTTTTGTAGTTTTGAATTTATGAAACAGAATAGGCTAATTAGGCTCTCTACATTTGATATTAGTACATTCCGAGTTCATCAAGATTTCTTTCAGAATTTTTTTTTTAACTCTGCTTGTAGTTAGGACAAAGACAATGCTGGAGTATGTAAATAACATTTTAGTGGGTTTTGCTTGCTTTTAAATAGGGGGAAACAAAACAATAACCAAATGAGATCTTTTCAGATTATGTTAATAGACAATTATGGCAGTTCTACATGCATTTAATAAATAATAGAAAATAACTTAAAAATTTAATAATTTTTCTATCAAAGACCGATATATCTATACACCAAAATGTTTCCTTGCTTACATAGCTTCTGCTGTTGCAGCCTTGAGATCTCTCAGATGGTCTTCCTCTGGAAGCTGGCAGTTCTGTGCTTCTAACCTAGAAAAACATATTAACTTCAATCTTATCTGAAATATTATCTTAATTATTCAAGTGAAGATTTCCTCACACATTTCCTAAAATTCGTGAGGAAACAACATTAATTCCATTATTAAAAATATAAAGCTGTCATTTCTAAAGAAAGAACAGCTAAATAGAAATTTTGGATCCATTAGGCACAAAGAGCAACTGATACTACTACTTCTGTAGCCTTCTAAATTGGCTTCTACTCTAAGCACAGTGGATTTTTGAAGGTACTGAATAAAAATCATTACCATGACACTGTATGAAAATTACGTCTAAACCAGTAAGTTAGCAAATCATTGGAATATGAAATAACTTTGCCTTGTATTAACTGGACAACCTTTAGGTTCAATGCTTTATAACTACCAGTATTAAAACCAAACCAAAAAAAGTTTTTAGATAGACAAAAGTGTTTACTCCCCACTCAGAAAGGACAGGAAATGAACTGTTGGACTCGTGTACATAACCATAAGGAACCATAAGGAGCATCACAGATCAGCAATTCTCATGTTGAGTAATACATTACATTTTTGCCCTTCAGTTATTATCGGACTGGAGATTGCATGCTCCACCACCCACAAGAGTTCATTGCCTGATCAGCTTCAAGGAAAGGAAAATCCAGGAAAATGAGCGAAACTCACCATAGTAGGAAGGCAGCTGGTAAAACCTAAACCTAAGATCACTACTCTACTAGGAACAGTAGCTTTTCCTTTAGGTTGCCACCCTCAGAATCTCCAGCAAATTGAATTGCTAAGGAAACAGGATTTTGCACTCACTCTTTCTCTTCCTGTGGAGGTGCTACCGGATTAACAGTCACTTCCAGCAGCTGTTCATCATCCTTTGCTTCTTGCCTCCCTCTAGTGTCAGGGCTTATATGAAGCGTGCCAATCTTTTCAGTAGTTTTGCGTACAAAGCTGGAAACACTAGGAGTCAGAAGTTCAAATGTTAAAATTGAAAGTACAAAACTGAACAAATCAAGAACTTCCTTTCCATTCAAACCATTATTTTGGAAATGTTTACTATCTGAAGAACTCTTGAGAAAAGGATGAGAGCAGCTATGACCAACAAGTACAGAAGTTACTAAGTAGCTGCTTAAAATTTTTATTTCAGTCATGGTCCGCATAGAATGAATACCTTTAGTATTTAAGGTTTGTGGATTTGCTGCTGGAGAAACAGGATCACAAGCAAATATTAGCGCTTAGATTTTCACATATATTTGTATGCAAGTCAATGCAGGTGGGCTACACTGCATTTTAAAGCTTATAAACAGAAAAGATCCTTAGGAAATTGTGTTCCTCTTGGTGGTAAGAAACAGTTATTCAATACTCCAAATTCATTATTCAATATACAAAACTCATGAAAAATATCCTTTTCATGTCAACAGTTCCTGTTCCTTCAGCTATTTAATTCACAAGAGCCCAGTGAACATAACAAAACCTGATTATTTCTACTACTGCCATGAACAGAATTATATCATCAAGACATCAGAAAAACACTTCCTTGCTTTCTGTCCAAGAACAAGTTTAAGAGAATTAAGAAAAAAAGTAACCTTTTTACTAGCTCAGCAGACAACAGGGCATCTTTTACTATGCTGAGGTTTAGCAAAAGTTAGCAGTTACTGCAGAAGAGAGATAGGACTCAAATGGAAAACAAGTGGACTTCAATATATAGAAGGATTAAAGGTACGCTTCTAAAATTAACGGTAAATATGATAGTATTTTATTTGATTATAAATTGAATATAGTGGATACTTGAAAGTTTAGTTCTATTAGTCAAAGCTCTCATTACTAGTAAAGTCCCCCAAACTGCTTATACTTTAGAATGAATTCAAAGCATTGCATGTACTTCTGAAAGTTATTCTGAGATATTCAGACTATCAATAGCAGCTACAATTTTTTTGGTTGCAGGGCATAACTCATATACCAAAGTCATCAAGGGATAGCTATGCAATTTTTCAGACCATCATTACGAACCAGCAACATTTTAAGCAAAGAAATTATCATATTTATTTTTTAAAACGTTTAAGTAGTGTATTTAAAATATAATCTCCTTTAAATTTGTCCCCTTCTGGTTTTTAACATGAGTTTTAAAGTAGCAATTTGATTTCTGCATCAAACAGACCCTACCACATTCACTCACACTAGGTGTACCCTTCCCACTATTCTAGAAATGCTCAGGAAATTGATGAGATTCAATGAAAGGCATGTAGGGAGATGGCAGATAACATGACATACTCTGCAAGTGCTTTTTAGTAATATCTAGCATGCTTTGAATATTTTAATGTTTGTTCTCTAGCAAAAGAGGAAGACATCACTTATTCTTCAGAAATCCAAGTACCAGAGAAGCAAAATTCCCAAACAATATTCAGTAAATTTGCTTTGAATACAACACAACCACAGTTTAGAGGGTAAACATTCATGGGCATTTGGACATTCTTAGCCATTTAAAAACTGAGGTTGAAATCTTGGCTCCACTGAAGTTAACAGCAGCTCTCTGTATCTTCATTAGAGTCAAGATGGAATGCTTTAAATTGTCTACAAAACTTGACTGCACCTCCAGTGCTTCAGTTCAGATGTCACATTTTTGCAGAGCAGACTGTGAACTAAACCAGACCATGCTAAAAATTCAGAGGACAGAAAAGTGAGAGACGTAATGGATGAGTGAACCTGCCCCAAGTTTTACCTTTCCTTGACAGCTTGGAGAGAGACGAGAGGAGATGGGGAACGAAATGACAAAGGGATATTGAATGGGAGAAATGTCTCATTCCGGTCAGCCTCAACCGTCACAGATGCATGAGATACGTTGTCTAACAAATGGAATTGAAATAGAGAGTCATGAAACAGTGGTCTGGCAGACACGGAACAATGAAACAAAATGCAAGTCAGTAATTCATTAATGGATAACCTGCATGGGATATTTTCATATTTAATATTCAAGAACACGGGGAGACAGAAAACTGCTACTTGATTTCAAGGACCTTTTTATTATTGACTTTGAACCTGGGAGGTCTGCTTTGCCAATAGTCTGTTGGCTCTAAAATGAGGCAAACTATGACAAACAACTGTAGGAAAAATATCTTCTAAAAGCAGACTAACAGTTTATTTAGGGGACAAAATCTTGATTTAATCTACTGACAGGTATTTAAACATACTGGAAAATTAAGTATTGCATTATATATCAACTCACATTGCATGATTTCCTAAAATCTAAATTACATTTGAATGTCTATAGACACATAAGACATTGTTAAGGTATAGATCACCCTTTTATTTCAATGAACTTAAAAATATAGTCAATCCTATAACTGTCTGGCTTTTGGTATGAATTACAAGAAATACAGAACCATTATCTCCTTTTGACTCTTAGATCCTTAAGAGTACCTGCAATGCTTTTTGATTAATCATTTCCTGGTATACAGACTGTATCTTTCAATGATGTAAATAAGAAAAAAGGATCCTTTTAATTAAGGATGACACTGCATTTTGCAACAATCAGCACTATCTGTTCTGTTGAGAGAGGAGAAGAAGCTATGCTGTTATAGAAATTCTGCAATCAGAATCCACAATCTCTCTAGATAGCGTCTAAAGGTTACAACTGATTTTAAGATTGCTTGTAAATAAGACTGCTTTTGTTCATTATGTAGATTAGAAAACTAAAAACTTATGACATCTTACGTAAATGCGAGCAGGGAAACACTAAGTCCATTTCTCTTAAATACCAAATGAAGTACACATGTTCAAGAACCATCTAGAATTTCTCTCCTTCGAAATAATCAGCAAATCTGTTATCTCCTGCTGAACACAGAAAACTTCACTACCTTCTGACATTCAAAAGCTATGCTCCTTCATTTTAGAGTTTTAGTATCAGAAATTATGCGCTTCCAAGTTTTCTTACTTATTTTTATAGCGATGTAGATAAAGAAGCAATCTAAACATAAGTGTTGCAAACAGCATGCAGCTTAATCAGCAGTACAACACTACTAATTCCTATACTCTCCATCCCCACTGTGGATTTCACAAACAAAGCACCCAAAATCTCTCCACCTGTAACTGGCATCTACTCTCTGCAAAAGCTAAAAAGTATCCTTTTTATTGGAAAGTCTCTCTACCATACCTAGAACTAAGCCAGCTCCTCAACATCCCAGGTTGCTGTATCCTCTCCCAGTCCCAGAGCAGAGCAAAAGACCCATTATTGTCTCACTCTAGCTTTCATTCAGTAACAGGCATCAGTTAGAAAATTAAAAAAAAGCTCCCTGCATGGACTAAATATTAGTTATTAAACGGTACTATCATCGCTAGGCTAATGTATACACATGCAAGAGACGATCTCCAGTACAAATGAAACCCTGCTAGAAAGTTAAGAATGCTTATCATAAGCCTGCTGTTTTTCCTGAAGAAACATAAAGCCAAAGCCAAGATTAAGAAATTAATTCCTGGAACTAATATTACTGAAAAGATAGTGTCAGCAAACAAATGACATTTGAAGCTCAATTAACACTACTATAGTCAGCTGAGTCATCACAGTCATCTTATCATCAACATCGAACTGCACATAGAAGAAGAATTAAAAAAAAAAGCAAGTGAAGTCCTAGCTTGGTAAAAGCCCTCTAGACCTTTTGTTTTGTTTATCTAGGTTGTGCTTTTTTTTAAGCTTGGATTTCTGTGGAGCCAGAATTTCACTCCAATGTTTCAAAATGAAGTTTAACTGGAAGGTGGGGTGACTGTGGTCCCATTCATAAAATTAAAGGATTTAATCATGGATAACTTGATATAGGAATGTAAAGGCATAGAACCAACCTAGTGGAATTCTTGTAGAATAAATAAAACTTGTATATGAATAATATATTTTCATTAAAAAAATACTACCAAGTTCTACTTGCTCATCTTCCTGATGTGCAGGAAATTCTTTAAGTCTCTCATCTTCTGAGAGCGTTTGACTGTGGAGAGAACATGAATCTTCGTCTGACTGACTGCCTCTTCGACTGATAACACGATATATTCCAGAGTCTAAGACACTGAAACTTTCCTGTCAGACAAGAGAGAAGAGTTAGATGCTGTGCAAGTTGCACTTCCTCATTAAATTTCCTGCAATTAACTCCACCAACCATACCCACACAAATAACCTTATGATGCTTCATAATTCATAACATATTTTTTGATGTATCCAGAAGGGAATGACAGTAAGCATGAAGCTGAGTGACTTTATAAAGACATCTATGCTGCAACTGCTTTTAGGAACACAGCCTGCAGAACAAGTGGTGTACTTAAGACTATGAGACAAAAATACACTTCCACTTTAGTTCTGCATTCAAGATTGTGACTTCACCTCTGTGTAACTATACATAAGAATCCTTCTTTTTGCTGGGTATGGTTACCACAATTACAGACCCTGTAAAACTATTTGCTTCCAGGACACATGTACATCCTTTTGATCACAGTCAGTCTATGTAGTCTGATTTCTCATTGCCTACTGAAAACAAAGCTTGTCTATCACATCAAGACGGCATTTACATCACTTTGTTTTTTAAACATTGTTACAGTGAAAGAAACAACTGATATTGTATTAACTATGAAATATTTTGCTTTTCTTGAAAAGCTACTGGGAAGCCAAGATAGCACCAAGCAGCTGTACATGTAAGAGTTCCTTAGAATTATATCCTTAAGCTTCACAGAGTGAGACAATTATTTAAAACGGGGACAAGATACTTCGGAGCATTCAGCCATTCAGTTTTCACCACACAAAACTAGAGCTACAATCAAGACAAATTCTACTGAAGCAAGTGAAGACACTAAACTCAGCTGTGGAGAAAACTTTCTGTGTATCGATCTTAACCATTAGCTACGAAATAATATTAAAAAAGGCAGAGGTTGAAGAGCTTAAAGAATGCAAGTAGCAGTATTTTATACCTCTCTTCCAAGTAATAAGTGATAGGACAAGAGCAAATGGCCTCAAGCTGTGCCAAGGACCTTTCTGATTGGATATTAGGAAAAAATAGAATCAGGATGGTTTGGATTGGAAAGGACCTTAAAGAATATCTAGTACCAAGGCCCCCTGCCATGGGCAGAGACACTTTCCACTAGATCACTCAAAGCCTCATCCAAATTGGGCTTTGAACACCTTCCACACTTCACTGAAAGGGTTGTCAAGCACTGAAAAGGTTGCCCAGGGAAGTGACAGAGTCATCATTCCCAGAGGTATTTAAAAGACGTAGACCTGGCACTTAGGGACATGGTTTAGTGGCAGATTTGGCAGTGTCGAGTTTACAGCTGAACTTTTCCAACCTAAACAATTCTATGATTCTACCCCACCTAATTTCAGAAAACAGCGTTATCAGCCATAGTAAACACAGAAAAATGAAAATTATGAAAAAATGAAAAAGTGACGATGATTTTATGCCATAAAGATAAAATCTGCAGGTAACATTTTTGGCTCTACCAACACACTTACATGAGATGAAATACTGCTCCTTCTACTGCTGCTTGCAGAATCTAAAGGTTCTAACTTTGAAATTAGTTCTTCCAGTTGCGTAATGAGATCTTGTTGGGTTGAGGCATCCAGCTGAGACTTCAAGTGCTCCAGCTTGTCTAGAGGCAAATTTTTTCTTGCCTAAAAGTACACAGTGAAACAGAGACATTACTAACGCGCACACATAAAAAATGCAATCGGTAACATATATGAATGCTAATTTTAATCCTAAAAGTATTGTGTTTATAAGACTTCTTAAAACTTACAAGAATATAAACCTCAGAATCCTAGGAACTAAATGGAAGAGGGGCACATGGAACAGAGTGAAGGTGCACTGCATGTTTACACTGATGTATTTACTTACTCTGCAAGAAATAACCGAATTTTGGAAGAGACAACAGACCCTGGCAGAAAGGGTCCAGAACCCTCTTCTCATCAGACGCTCTATGCAACGGTCCACCAGCAAGAGGGAGAGGTGCACAACTTTTCCATTTGTATGCAGACAGAACAACTCACTTTTGTAAACTGCAATATCATGAATATCTGCAAGACGAGAGACATGGGAACACCTAAGGAACTGAACCAATTAGTCAATATTGCTTACTGTTCCTTAAAGAAGGTGAAAGCATATTTCCCACTTGATGGCAAATGCATGCAAAAGCCTAATACTGTGTAGTTCAAGAGGCACAGGTGAAACAAATGCTGAAAAGTGCTAAGCCAGCATCTAGGAACTATAAAGCACAATTCAAGTTTCAAAACTTTCCAGACCTGCATTCCTAGAAACAATTCAAAAAGTACACTACAGTTACAGAAAAGTTTCTTTTTACTCTAAAAGGGGATGAAAAACTAAAGACTGATAAAGATGAGAAATACATCGTTAGCTTTGAAACAGAAGGAAAACATTTGCTTGTAGAAAAATGCTTTGATCTTTCAGCAGGTTTCAGATTAAATAGTTACGCTAC
Organism: Coccyzus lansbergi; assembly: GCA_033558105.1. Classification (NCBI taxonomy): domain Eukaryota; kingdom Metazoa; phylum Chordata; class Aves; order Cuculiformes; family Coccyzidae; genus Coccyzus; species Coccyzus lansbergi. Next base: position 1,966,475 of record JAUMJK010000121.1, on the reverse strand, counting down.
ATGCAAACACTCTATGACAAAGGCATCGGAAACTTAACAGCAGAAAGGAGAGAACGGGAAGGAAAAGACTCACTGACAATAGTTCTAGAACTATCCCTATAACCACACACACAAAACCATCTATGAGTGTTCTCACTGCCAAATAAGCATACCCCTGGTTCCAGTTTAGACAAGGTGACAGAAAAAATGAGTTTTAAGCTTTCAGCAGCCAGATTATTATTCATAGGACACCTGACAATAAACCTGAATAAACAGAAATGGGGAGAGCATATTGTAGGCTTTACCTCACTAACACTGCAGGTTCTTACCTCGCAGTATTTGATTATGGTATTTTAAGATTCACTCTACACCATGTTTTGTTTGTCAAGCATATTTTCAAGCACAGAAGAGGGGCTGACTGAAGGAGATAGGGAGAGAATTAATATTCAAGGATACACATGACAAACAACAAGGAAATAGTTTTCTAATCAATGTTCTGCGATCTAGCTGCAGAAATTATGCTTGAAAAGGTTTCATATTAAGTAATGACTTCGTAAGTGACAAACATAACAGCCAGTATTACAAAGCAAAGATTCTTAAAGTTTACCTTTTACTTCACTCCACAGTAAGACTTGAACACTTTGGGGAAGAAAAATATAAATGCCTCTCTCTGTCCAGGTCATCACACAGTGCTCACTACAAGCAGAGCATACATTATCAGTGCAACAGAACTGTGGTAGCTGCTGTAAAATATGCAGGGATGGCATCAGCTTAACTACAGCAAGTAAGAAGTGAGACAGCTATTTACCATGATACTTGGAAAATTCTTATGCAAAAAGATAAAGCTGGTAACATAAATTATAAAAACTTTTAAATTCAAGTGTACTTTATCAATAGGAAGCTAAGCTGTTTAACTCACGTTAAATACAGTAGCTTGGGGAAAGAGAAAGATTGTGGAGAGCAGCTGGAACTCATATAATGAGGATCCATCCTGTAAAGCAAAATTTTTATGCGTTACAAGCATAACCACAGTAACATCACTTTCTTTTACAATATACTTATCCCTGTAAATATAAGGGTTAAGTAAACATAGTTTTATGACACCAGTATTCATTGTGGTAGTCACACAAACATCTGCAGAATCAAAGTTTTTGCATTTTCAATAACTCAAATACTGGCTTCTCTTATTACAGGAAAACATATTAAGATGACAACTAGGATTAACATTTGACTGCACTAGAAGTTTATTTGATCTTAACAGCGTTAACACAATTATTTTCAGCTAGTCTAGAAGTTGCAAGCAAGTTCATCACTGATCACTCATGTTTGTACCTGAGAGTGACAACAGGGAGAGGTGGTGATGAGAGCAGCTGCTTGAACTGATGTGTGCTTTGCACTTCCCCATCAAAGTTCACCTCCCACATCCTTGAGCCAGGTCGAGCACAATATATTAACGGCTGCTGATTTCCACTGTTTTTTCCAACAGGGAAGAAGCATGCTCCAAATTCTCCATCTCTCTCTTTATTACCAATTTTCCAGAACTTCTCTCTAGTGGAAAAAACATACGTGTTAAGGCAACATTAACAAAAGGCTCCAATTAATATTGGTTTTCCTGAAGAATAAATATACTAAATCCTAGTTGCTGAACTGGTACTTACAAAAAAACTCCTGTAATGAATATTATAAAGCCTGTGTAAAGTTTAGAAAAGACAAGGCACAGAAATATTCATCAGTGTAAGCAAATGCTAAGATCACAAAGGCTGGGGTTCTTTTCAGCAGAACCAGTCAGTCAAGGTGGTGATGGGAAAGTGACGATGCAAACCATTTCCTAGAAACCATTTCCAACCACATGAAAGGTAAGACCGATTATGAATAGCCAGCATGGATTTATGAAGGGGAAATCATGTTAATAGCCCTCTACAGCAAAATGACTGCCTTGATAGAGGAGAAGAGAGCAGTGGGGATGTTGTTTATCACGACTTCAAGTAAGGCTTTTGATGCTATCCCTGCCCTGTCTTCACAGACAATTTGAGGAAGCGTGGGCTAAATAAACAGACATCGATAAATGCAAAGTCCTGCACTGGGAGAGGAATAACCCCAGGCACCAGTATATGCCAACTAGATGGAAAGCTGCTTTGTAGAGAAAGGCCTGAGGGGTCTGGTAAATAACAAGCTGACCACGAGCCAGCAACATGGCCTTTTGGCAAAGGGAGCCAGTATCTTCCTTTGGCTGCTTTATAAACCATAATGCCAGCAGATCAAGGGAGACGATCTTTCCCTTCTTAGCACTGGCAAGGTATCTGGTACACTGGATCCATTTCAGGGTTCTCTACTACAAGAGAGACAAGACATATTGCAGCATGTCCAGCATTGGGCCACAAAGTTGTCTAAAGGACTGCAGCACCTGTCTTAGAAGAGGCTGAAAGAGTTGGGCCATTCACCCTGGAAAGGAATAGGCTCAGGGGGATCTCATCTGGTTCCGCATGTATAAATAGCTGATGGGGGTGTAAAGAAGAGAGTGAGACTACTCTCAGCAGTGCCCAGTGAAAGGACAAGAGGCACAAATGGAAACACATTTCAACATAAGAAGAAGCTCTGTTACTGTGAGGATGATTGAACTACTGACAAAGATTGCCTAGACAGCTTGTAGAGTATCCATCCTTCGGAGAAGCTCAAAATCTCACTTGACACAGTCCTGCACAATCTATTTTACTGAATTCTGCTTTGAACAGGAAAACTGGACCAGGTGATCTCCAGAGGTCACTTCAGACACTCTGTATGACTCTGTCAAATCCAATATTTTACAAGTAAAACATAACTTGCCTCTCAGTATCACACAAATAAGTGCGTGTAAGTGAAGATATGAGGAGTCTTCCATCCAAATAATCAAGCTGAACAACCCGAGAATCTGTGGTGGTTATAATCTGAACAGGAAACATCACAAAAGTAGCAGCAGCCTACAGTCAGAAAGGAAAAAAGAAGGAAAACATACAGGACCTCAGTTCAAAGACTATTTCATTGAGTTAAAATTGCAAAATTCAGAAGCGACTCACATACACTACAGATACTTAGTGCAAGACAGAGCAGTTCCTTTCTTCTCTTTCCCTTAGAGAACAATGTTTCAAGGCATAATGATCTAACTCTTCATTTTCACAAAACTGCTAATAATTGTTCAAGAAAAAGAAAACTGCATCCCTAGAGCATCCTGACTTTTTTTACAAAGACTGTTTTCTGCAACATTAAGGAGGGGTGGTGGGGATTCTTGCTCTTTTAGGCTTTGTGCTTTCGACAATTCCCTCCTACATGTACTTTCAGCCAGCAAATAGTTTCATAGAGACAGACCCAAAGGATTACTTGATACAAAAGTCTTGCTACTTACAAATCAATTTTCCATCAGAATCTTTCACCAGAGTTAGAACAGACCTGGAGGAGCACACCTGTTCCCAGGTCATGCCCCTTCTTACAGATTAAAAGGAGCATTCAAAGGCTATAAATCAGGGTGGTATCATTTAAGTGTGTGCCCTTTGCACAAAATGCAACATATGCAAATTTGATGTCCACCTATTTATTCTAATCCATATCTTCAAGTAGGAGAGTATCCAGACAGAGCCAAACAAAAGTCAAGGACTGCGATTGTCCTTTTCCAGACTGACAGTTGAGCTGAAGAGTAAAACACACATCTGAACCTGTAGCTGGAGTTCAGGGAATGCAAAAGGCTCAAACACCAAGATCATGAGCACTTGTCAATTCCAAGGGGAAGAAGCTCAGCTAGTTCTGCACATTTGAAACAATATTTTCTGTTGCATTATTAGAATGGCTAAAACAGGGTGGGAGAAGTTCATGTTTCAGGATTTCTATTATCTCAAGAGGCTTTCTTCATCCCAACAGTAAAGCTACCAGAACTTCATCAGCCAGTTTTCCACTGTTGTGCTTTACTGAAATAAAAGATTCCCCACAGCATCCCCTGGAAACCTCTTCATCTCAAACAAAGTATGCCACATTTTACCTTCCCTTGTTTCGAAGTGTTAATCTTGATGGCCGATACTTTTCCCACATGATCACCTACAAAAACTCGAAGGGCAGCTGTATCCCAGCACAGAGCTGTGACTTTTCTGCCTTTATGCTCAGAGGAAACATAAATCTGTTCTGGCTTCCCACGACGTTCCTGATTCAGCTCCCAGACTACTACAAGACCTTGGCTACAACAATTTAAAAGGAAAACACAATTTGAGAATAAGTCATCTAATGTTTTATCAGCAATAAAGATTCATTATTCCAAAAAACCAGAAAATCTAAGCGAAGCAGTACATCTCAGAGCTGGTTGTGTCTGAGGCTGCAAGCTTTCAAGAATCATGACGTTCTTAATTCTGAAGTGTCCATCCTCTCACTACAATGCTTCAGCAGCTTCGTTTGGGAGCTTAATCCCACATTTACTGGAACTGCCAGTCAGGATGTGAAGAAGAAGCTGTGGTATTAGCTACCAATTTCACTCTGCCAGGTTAATCAAGACTTTTTTTTTGATGCAGCAAGGTCTCAGGGAGACATTTTGTCATTGTAACTTCGCATGAATTAGCTCTCCCACAGATATTCTGTTACAGAAATAATACTTCTTCTGGAGCAACACTTCTAGGAAAAAAACTTAAGCAAGCTGTCTGTGCAGAAAACTATTCTGTAAAGGCCTCTTACATTTAATTCCCTCCCCCACCCCAAGTTCTCAGCAAATGTCCAAGTCTGAAATTTAGAAGCTACTTAGAAATATTTATCCAGGATTCAAGTTTTGCAAATACATCACTCACCTGGTGGCAACAGCAACATAGTCTTCATCATATAAACAACAGGCAACACGGGAAATGGCACCTTCCTGAAAGCAAGTATAGAGGCAAGTGCAGGTAAAAGTTGTTCTTGTAGTGCCTTTACCACCACACATTTGTAAGACAAATCAGACTGATATCAACAGCTACTACCACTCTGTTGTGATGCAGGTTTTTTTCGTTTGTTTTGGTTTTGTTTGCAAACAATGAGCTTACTCTAAAAAGGTGCAGCTGACAAAGAGGACAGCACCAAGAGAAATGACTGCAGTTCATTCTCTGATTTGGAAACACAGAAATCAGTTTCCTGTCCTCACACCTACAGAAGTAATTTTGCCAAAAACCATGCCGAGATGCTCTCAACCTTACTTAATCACAGAATCATAGAATCACTAGGTTTGAAAAGACTCACAGGATCATCGAGTCTGACCATTCCTATCTACCACTAAACCATGTCCCTCAGGACCCCGTCCACCTATCTTTTAAATACCTCCAGGGATGGTGACTCAACCACCTCCCTGGGCAGCCTCTGTCAGTGCCTGATGACCCTTTTTCTGAAAAATTTTTCCCCGATACCCAGTCTGAACCTCCACTGGCACAGTTCGAGGCCTTTGCCCCTTGCCCTATCACCTGTCACATGTGAGAAGAGGCCAGTACCCTCCTCCCTACAACTTCCTTTTCAGGGAGTTGTAGAGAGCAATCAGGCCTCTCCTCAGCCTCCTCTTCTCAAGGCTAAACAATGGCTGCATTCACAACATTATGGGAGCAGCAGTGGCTCCCATGAAATAGCATCTGGCTGTAGAAATAGCAATCTCTGTTCTATGACCTCTTTCAGCAAAAGCAAGCCAGTCTATCTTTTCTTTCTTTATCCAGGTAGTTCATAGTTCAGACACCCAAGCATTGGTAGGCCAAACTGATCCACACCTGATTTGCTCTGGTTTCATACTCAAGCTTGCCTTCCGACTCATAAATACTCAGTTGACTTTGCTGCTGCTGTTAAAAATTAAGGTCTGACTGTCTCGAGCAATTTCTTTCACATTTCATGAAATCTACTACCTCACACACTGAGGACACTCTCCAGTACCACAACCTTCTTTAAATGGAACAGTCCAAAGTTTCACCTTATTTGGACAATCCAGCAAGCTGAAAATGCCTGACAACTCAATAAAGATTAACTTGAAGCAATGTCTCTTTCCCAGGCTCATTTGCTCTGGAAATTTTTGTACAGAGTTCTTTACCCTTACCTTATGAGTCAGAAAGAGTCTTTGCTTCCAGCCATCTTTCTGTATAAGATTCAGTCCTCCTCCTGAAGTGCCTAGAGCCAGCCACCTCTTCGACACAGCTATACATGTGCACTGAAGGAACAAAAAATCACAATGCACAACACAACGGCTACTAAGTACCACTATTAATATCTTTATCTCGCATTATTATTTTTTAAAGGGTTCGTTGTTTGCCAGCTGTGTGTACCCCTTCTGAAACACTGGCAGTTCAGTCACCAAAGATATCAGAATAGCACCCTGTGCAACTGCAGCAAACAGTGCAAGACAGCAACAGCTGTCTCATGTACCCCACAACTACATTAAGAAAACACAGAGTCATAGGATCCTTTGTCCTCATTACTTCTACCCAGCATGTTCCCCCTGCCATACACCTGCACGCACATATCCAAAAATGGGATGAACCCCATGTGTTAATCAGATAATAAACCAAACAAGGTCATGATCTGTATTTTAAAAAGCAAACAGAAAATAAACAAAACCCCCCAAACCACCATAAACTCACCTTCAGACGACTAGAATCCAGCCTGAGTGCAGAAAGCAAAGGATCCAAACATTCAAACTCTGCCAACACATGGTTATAAGAGTCTGGAATTACTGGCACAGAGGCCATTGATGTACAGGACTAGCACTTCTCATTCATGGGTGTATTACAGCTTCAGCTCCTAGGTGTGCCTGCCAAAAGTAAAGTAAGGACTTGATTAGTTCACATTTTAGTAATACATCTACTTTTCTGCGTTTAATGAAACACAGAACATCTTCCTGTCCAAAAGCAGCAGGTTTCATTTTGCCAAAAAGGCGCAAACACATTTACATCTGACCTTGAAACAAGTCCTGTCCACAGACAGAAAAAGCCTTGTTTTTTGGTAAAAGGTACTTCCTCCCACAATATACTCTTGATTTTAAGCTAATTTTCCCAAAGAAAACATCAGCATTGGTATTTATACATCATCTTCTCCACCAAGTCTAAATTTAAGGAGCATTACTCTCAACTGACACCAAATTTAGAACTACCTGCATTTAAGCATTTTTAATACACGTATACATGAACATACATAAACTATCCTTCCCAAAGTATCTCCTTTCTAGCATACATGACAGGTACCACAGAGTGACACTCAAGAACTAGTTATTGAAGCTGCAACCTCGTATAGCTTTCTGAAACTGCAAGTACTTTTAAAATAATCCCTTGCTGAGGATCTTTAAAGTTTAAAAAAACACTTGTTACACATAATCAAGCCTTTGAATTTCTAAACAATGCTTAGAATGCAATCCTGTAAATTAACTCTCTCTCTCTGAAACACTTTCACGCAAAACCTCATATTTCCTTACAAGAAAAGGGAACACTTACTTCCAGTAGGCCACATGAAAAGGGAAGACACATTTAGCAAAGAGACCAAAAATTACTTCTTCAAAATTCTCAGGAGTACCTTAAAAATATTAAATTATGCGATTTGATAAGGAGTCTACCCCAGTGATAAAGACCAGAACACCTCTGATGACTGGGAAAGGACCCATTTATTCAGGATTATGGTATCCAGTCTGGAAAGACACCCTAATACCTGTCATATAACTTCTGCCATAAGGAAGGGGACAGGTAACTCCAATCAAAGGAAGCTAGCCTGAAATTTTCATAGAATCATAGAACAACCAAGTTGAAAGAGACCCACCAAATCATCAAGTCCAACCGTTCCTATCAAACACTAAACCATGCCCCTCAGCACCTCGTCCACCCATGCTTTAAACACCTCCAGGGAACGCAAGTCAACCGCCCCCCTGGGCAGCCTGTTCCAATGCCCAATGACCCTTTCTGTGAATTTTTTTTTTCCTTACGTCTAGCCATTTTAAACCTTTCCCTGGAATTCTGCTCTGGAAACTGGCGTCCAACCTACTCCAAGCACCGCTGCCCACAAGCCAGCCTCCAGCCAGAGCAAAGAGCTACCAACCCACCCTCCTGTCCCTCAGATACAGGCACGGCAAAGCAGAGATCCCCCTCAAAGAGGCCAGAACTTTACCCCCATCCCCAAAGAGGCCAGAGCCTTTCCCTCTCTATCCCCAAAGAAACGAGACCCTTCCCCCTCTCTCCATCCTCTTGCAGGAGCAGCGGCTGGGCACGAACCGAACTGCCCGAGCTGGGCGTCGAGTTGCAACGCGGGCACCGGGGACCGAACGCCTCCCTCCCGGCACAGGGCAAGGCCGGCACCAGGACCTCAAAAGCGTTTGCTGCCGGCGGAACGGAGCAAAGAACGGCGGCGCCAGCCCCCTCCGCGGGCCAGGGCTCCCCTCCCCGGCGCACTCCCCACCCTGCCGGGCACCGCCCCCGCCCCGCGAGGCACGTGACCCGTGGGAAGGGCGGGGCGGGGGCGTCACGCCGGGAGGCGGAAGCTGCGTCAGGCGCGCGTTCGCGTGCCCCGGCCACGTGACCCCTCCGCCGCGGCGCCCCCTCCCGCCGCGGGCCGTTGCCGAGGGGAGGCCCCTCCCCCGCAGCGCGGCGGTGGCGCCGCCGACCTGGGAGCCGAGCAGCCGGGCCGCCGATGACGTGGGAACGAGCGGGGCCCTCGCGTCCCGCGGGGCCGGGTGATGGCGCAGGACGGGGAGGGCCGGGCGCAGCGGCGGGGCCGGGAGGGAAGAATCGGGCGGGGGCGAGGCGGCGCCGTTTACGGCCGCGTCGCTCCCCCCTCCGGTCGCTACCGTCATGGCGGCGGGGGAGGAGCCGTCACGTGATGGGGCGCGGGCGGGAGAGAAAGTCGCTCCCCTGTCACGTGATGTGGGCTCCCGCCCCGTGGCTGGTTCCGGTCACGTGCCCGCTCCCCCCCCCCCTACCCCTCCACCCCCCTCCCCGCCCGCCCCATGGCCCCGGCGGCGGCCGCCCGACCCCCGTAGTGCCCGGGTCCTTCCCGCGCAAGGCGCCGGCCCGGAGCAGGCCCCGCCGCCCGCTCGGTAAGGAGCCCAGCGGGGCGGGGCGGAGTGGGATGGGGTCGGTGGCGATGGGCGCGCGGGTGAGTGAGTGAGTGAGTGAGTGAGGGGTGGCGGGGCCCGTTCCTGGGGCTGGCGGAGCGACGCCTGCCGGGAAGTGTGGCGGGGGGCCCTCGGCGGCCTCAGGCCTCCGTGCCTCTCCCTGCTGGCGGGCGTTTAACGGTGGCGGTCTGGCTGGCCCGGGGGTGCCGCGAGGGAGCGGGGAGGCGCGGAGGTGGCAGCGCCGCCCCGGTGTGTCCGCGGCCTGCGGGGTATACCGGGCTGCGCCCCAGCCCTTGGCCGCGGGCGACAGACAAAGAAGTGTCCTCGCACCGTCTCGGCGGGCCGCGCTCGCCTCTGCCGGGAGCGGCGGTTGGGCAGGGCCCCCGCGTGCCCTGCCGGGGCCGTACCCGCCGGACGGGGCTATGAGGGCCGTTTCGCTTGCGAGGCAGGCGATGGGGAACGGTTGGGGAAGGCCGCACTCAACCTGTGAATCCTGGCTGCTCCCGGCCGTCCCAGCCAAACCGGGCTGTTCTGCTGAGCTGGGCTCCTCCGGCCGGCCCGGGGCTGCCCTGTCTGCTCCTAGTACACCCTCGCCCCATGCCTTGAGATCCTTGGTCCTTGCAGCCGAACCTGGGTGGCCCAGCTGCGCAGACCCGTGCCACTGCGGTTCGGTGTTGCCCTGCAGGGAGGGGAAACCTTGCAACAAGGCCCGCATCAAATCTGTCAGAGCTCGCTTTCCATCCTTTGCCTACCCTGACCAATTCAGGATTATTAAAATGTGTAAAGGTTTTCTTTGTTTCTATTCAGAGTTCCATGAAACCGCATGAGGAGAGGCTGGAGTAAAATGCGGGTAATGGAGAATGTTCTGAACAGGACTTATAGGAACAGAGAGGAGAGAAGCATTTTTTAGTGCTTAGGAAGAGTCGTTGCATTAGCAGGACAGCCATTGGGATTTGGTGGTATTTCCATTTTCCATGCATTCGCTTCTGCAGAGCTAGGTGGGAGAGGGTTTCTAGGTAGATATCCAAACAGGACATTTTGTTTTATGCCAACTCTGAAGGTTCCTCGTAGGTCTTGGTAGTTGTAAACTGCAGCTAAAATTACCGTCCTCTATGCAGCATTGATGATGAGTCCCCCTTGGGTTAGGGCTACTGGCGATCCAAGTGCTTTTCAGAACTATTAGCCATTACTTCAAAAACTCTGCTGTTGGAGAACTTAAACAAAACTGCCTGACCTTCCTTTTCTGGAAGATACTTAAACTGGAGAAGGGTCTGTCTTTTGAAATATGCAGCTGAATAACTCTAATGCTATTTCTTTTAGCAGCAGATAAAATTGTGCAAAGCTTTATAATAAGATAATTTCTCTGTATGCACATTGCAGTTGTTGTCCCTTTGAGCAGCAGTGTCATCATTCCACTGTACTGATTCCTAGAAGCTTCAGTTGTTAAACGTAGAGGTTGTGAGATTTGGACAGGCATGAATAAATGTATCATTGATGGCTGTCACTTTTCTGCATAGTAAGCCCTAAGTGTCCAAAAAGAAAATAAAAAGACTGGTGTGCTGTATGTGCTTAGGGAGGACATAACCTTCCCCCCTGCAGTCAGTAGGACACCATCCTCATGCTTTTGTGGCAGCTAGGAGAGATTTCTATTTTGGAATTTTTCCTGTACTACTTGCAACAAGAAGCCATCTTGTTTTCATTAGTGAAAGACGCTACCTTTTCTAAATCCTGATTATTAAGGGTTTTTTTAATTCTTCCTTGTGTGCTGTTCAAAAGACAGCTCATTTTTTTTCCCTTTTGGGTAAAGCTTACTGTGCTTGTGAGTTGTATCATCCTACAGCCACTGTAAATCACTGCATGAAAAAGGAAGCACTGTAATGACATAAATAAGAACAGCAACCCTCCTAGAAGGCAGAATGAGCCACATGTGTGTTCACAGATTGTACAGTGCAGGGTACTGTGTTAGAAGCACTGCAGTTTTAAAGGAGAAGTTATTGGCCACTGATTGGTGTCTTCTGTACTTGAAAGACTGGTTGTAGGTGGGTGAAATAGCATGGTAGAAAAGCAAAGTGACTTGCATCAGTATGAGCCTGGCTATGGAAATGCTTTCTGTTTTCTTTCCATTCAGTACAGGTTTAATTCCTTTGCATTCTGTGGCTTTGCCTCTACTGTGTTTGATAATAATGACCTTAAAGGACTGTAAAGTAACAAAGGCATTAAAAAAAAAATCAGGATCCTTGGTCTTGCCTATCTGAGGTTTCTAGTCTATTAGAGTCTGTGGTCATTTGCCTTTTTCCAGTAAGGTGCTGACAAGAGACTATGGACCCACAACAGGAAACTACATTAAAATGGTAGCGCAAATATCCCTGAAAGAGAATTAGGCTGCTGAGGAGACTGCAATGGATTATGCTAGGAAATGGTCCTGAAATCATGCCATGCAGGTTTTTTTGGAGAGAAGTATTAGCAGGGCTACTCTGAATGTGGCACAGCGTGTTCTAGTGACTATTGCAGCGGTGCTGATGTGAAATCCCATGTTCAGCACAGTATCACTGAAGTCTTTGGCAAAGCTTTGGATGACTGAAATGAAGAAGCAAAAGCTTAAGTGCAGAGCCCTGTTGCCATTAAGTCTTTCCATTTAGTATTATACTTAACTCACCTGGGACTATAAAACCTGCTCAAGAGAATGTTATGCTACAATCCAGATTGTCAGAGTGAAATATCCTGTGGTGGTTTTTTTTTAAAAGCAAATTAAAACAGTATCCGAATTTGAAAGCTTTAGAATTATCATTTTGTGATGGCTGCTGGTAGCTCAGTAACTGCTGCAGGTTGCAGTTGAAGCCTGAAGCAGGCTGCAGCAAATATTAGGGGTACTCATGGAAAGGGTCATTGGGCACTGGAACAGACTGCCCAGGGAGGTGGTTGAGTCACCTTCCTTGGAGGTGTTTAAGGGACGGGTAGATGAGGTGCTGAGGGGCATGGGTTAGTATTTGATAGGAATGGTTGGACTTGATGATCTGATGGGTCTTTTCCAACGTGGTGATTCTGTGATTCTAAGACATGTGAACTGTCAAATGCTTTTTGACGTATCAATAGGAAAGTTTGTGATGTACAGAATAGAGACTTGGATGGCCTAAACAGTTACATCAGACACACAAAAGGTGTAATTTTTTTGATAGGTATGCAACAGTATGTTAATAGAATCTAGTTGTATCTGCGGTGTCCTTAACCTCTTGAGAAATTTAAGGCTGTAGGGTGAACCTGTAGAGAGGAACGAAAGTGATTACTGGGGAGAACAACATAGCAAGTATGAAAAGCCTTGTTGGTGTCAGACTGGTAATAAAATTACCATTGTTTTAAACTAGTTATACCATTAGTCCCTGGAAGGAGAGGGATAGGAAACTGGGCAGCTGGAATCAAGCATACAAAAAGCACCACAGTAAGAACAGAAGTAACTGGGCTACCTTATCTTTAGCACAGAGAATTGAAAATTCATGATTTTTCACATACTTTGTATCCTTCCTTTTTCTGAAATGGCTTAACATCTGCAATTCACGCTGAAGACGGGAATTGCTGCCAAATGCCAGGGGATATTTGGAATTTGTCTTTGCTTAGCTTCAGTAATCTTCTGAACTTGAAAATCCAGTTAATGAATATCAAACTGAAAAAATGTTATCAGTTTAACTGTAAGATCTGCAGGTCTTTTATTGGAGTACTAATAGTATCGGCAATAAAATTAGATTAATTTTTTAGTAACTGGCAGTATTATGTTTATATACTTTTCCTGATTGTCCTGACAGAGTGGAGCATGTCTGTCTGGAATGTTTCAAAAATGAAGTAGACATCAACAAGTAAATGTGGGTTGCAATACTTTGATATAGATGGAAATAATGGAAGAGTTACAGCAAAAAAAAAATTCTTCTAATCAGCTCAACATTATATTTTTAATAGCTTCTCATAGCCACAATGGCAACATCATCTGAAGAAGTGTTACTGATAGTAAAGAAAGTGCGTCAGAAGAAGCAGGACGGCGCTCTTTACCTTATGGCTGAAAGGATAGCATGGGCACCTGAAGGCAAAGACCGATTTACAGTCAGCCATATGTATGCGGACATAAAATGTAAGTGAACACCTTTCCTATTACAGCTTCAGTAAGCAGTATTTCGATAAACGTTTGAATACAACCCAAAGCTTGTTTCCCAAAAACACTGATAGATAAGCTAAGAAGGTTACAAGGGCCTGGAGCTTTAACTACATTATTTTGTGTAGTAGCAGAGGTTAGGACTGTGTATCATCAGTTTATTAAGGATACTACTGCAGAACTTCTATAGCCCTTAGATGTTCAGTTATACTATGTTTACTATTAACTTCTGATAAACTTTTGCAATAAATTGAGCAGAAAAATAATATATGCCAGATGGTCATGGAGAGAAGGATGGGAGGAAGGTTGAGGAGGAGTGTAGGATGCTAAGGGTCTAACACAGGAGCTATCTGGCATGTCACCTTTTAAACTGTGCATCTAAAGCTGTTACATTTTTTGTCTAAAATGAACCTTGCTGTTCTACTTTCGTCCAACAGACCATAGTGTCAGAAGCGCTAGCTTCTGTAGTTGGGACCAAGAGGTGATGTTCCAAATAACTTTTTGCTGTTGCATTAGGAGAATACTTGCAAGTCAAAACTGAACAGTAAATGTCTGTAGCATGCTGCCTTTTTGGCTCCGATTAGTGCTTATATACCATGTTCTGTAATGCCAAAGGAGTAAAAAGAAAGTTGTGTGTCCTTTGGTAAAGATTTAATGATCATTGCTGTTTAAAGTCACATACAAGTACTGCAGTGTCATCAGAAGTATGTGTGGTGAATCAGAACTGATGTGCTGTTTTCTTAAATATGGATGCAATAAAGAGTTTAAAAGCTCTATCCACCTATAATAATCAATTTTGGGAAGGTTTCATTTAGCTATTTACACTTAAGCAGCTTACACTTTAAATATATATAGATATGCGCATTGAAGTCTATTGGAACATGGTCGTTTGTCATCTAAAATAACAAAGAGCAGAGGTGGTGTTTGTGAATTTGTGATTTAGTGGCAACATCTGGTTCCTGTCTCCCACTTGAACTGGAGAAAGGAGTAAGATTCAAAGTTAGGTTAGTGCCATTTGCAGTTCTACACAGAACTGAGTTGCTCAACTGTCCATAAATGTAGTTGGTCTGGTCTTTCCTCCCTCTGGTTATGAGAAAAGAAGCAGGAGTTAGTTTTTTCTTATGAGTAATGAGGGCGTAGCAGCACCTTGGAGGCACTGGTGATCAACTTCGGGAGTACTGGTGGCTAAAAGTGCTTACCGCACTATTGGAACCAGCATACCTTTGCCATCAACAGACATGCTGTTACCCACCCTGCATCTGCTTTCTTACCACTTTTCTTCTGTGGGAACTGGTCCAGCTGGAAAGACAAAAGGGGTTTACTTTTTCTTGGTTTGGCTTGCTGCACAAACCCTAACACTCATACAGGAAGAAATTGAAAGGGAGAACGAGGTTGTCACCCTTTAGCAGCAGCCTGGATTGTGAAGTGTCCAGGTGACGACAGTCTAATTTGCAGGAGTTTTCTAATGGAGTATGTGAGGAATGCAAAGATGAATCAGGGTTCCTGAAGTATAGCAGTAGCTATAGGCTACTGGAGTCAGTGCCTTATGTTTTTGAGAGAACACGGTGCAGGGCTCAACTCATTTAGTAGAAAAACTGTATGTTCTGCTTTCATGGCTGGAATTTACACACAGGATGGTGGTATTTAATTGGATGATGAGAATAACTGCTTATAATCAAGTACGCTAGAGGAGAGAGTTTCTTATGTAAGCTTACGGTCTGTTGCTAATTAATACTCTCTATGTAATCTAGGCCAGAAAATCAGTCCAGAAGGTAAAGCTAAAATTCAGCTTCAGCTAGTACTGCATGCAGGGGACACGACCAACTTTCATTTCTCCAATGAAAGCACAGCAGTGAAGGAGCGAGATGCAGTAAAGGATCTTCTTCAGCAACTGTTGCCCAAGTTCAAGAGAAAAGCTAATAAAGAACTTGAGGAGAAGAACAGGTAAAAAGGAAGGGGCCTTAAAAGTTTTTTTTGTTTTTATTGGGTTTTTTTTCTGTTACTTGTTGTGTATTTCTCCTAATTGTTGTTATTGTGACATCATTAGTGATGCAGTGTTTCCTTCTGTAGAAAAAAATCTCTGCTTTGAATTTGGAGGCAGTTCTTTGAGACCTACATAAGCATAGCACATTTACCCTATGCTTGTATTCTCAATAACACCTTATTGAAGTGTAAAGGCAGTCAGCCTGGCTGCACCCAGTCTTTGTTACCCACAGCTATGAGATGAAGCACCCAGCTGGCAGTCTGTCTCTTTAGTCTTCTCAAGTATCCATATGAAAAGCTACTTGTTTTGGGGTTTTTTTCCCAGAAGTTCTCGCCTTCCTTGATCTGTGATTTTTTACAATTTTATTTCTTCCTTGCATAACCCTTTCCTCCCCAAATAATCTTTCCTGATGTTTTGTGTACTCAACTAAATTGCTAGGTATTTTCATTTGTCTCTCTTGAGGTGCAGTAGTTTATTTTGTGTTCAGAATATTTATTCTAAAAAAGTGCTTTGAGAAGACGTTCAGGACCCAAGTCCTTTTCCCAAATGGGCTTTTAAGATACACTTCCATTCCTTTAAAGTGTTTGTGTTAAACCAGTCTTTGTGGCCATAGAGCATATTCTCTGCATCTCCTCAGATGAGTGTCACTTCATTCTAGCATCTGCTATGAATCTTGTATCCGCTAGTTTCTGTTTACAAAGACTGTTCTAGCTTTGAACTTCAGTAATTTAAAGCTACATTTTTCAAAACACAGGAGCATTGCTTCACTGGGCAGATAAGATTTTTACAAGATTTCCCAAGGAAAAGGCAAGATGATTGTGCTGGAGCTCTTGCACATCTAGAATTATCTGGTTCCAGTACTGAAGTGAGCACTAGGGTCTACAGCAGTGTTTGCTGCTTTGGCACTACTACCATGCTAGCTTCTTTGTTGCATGCCTTATTATTCCTACTGTTTTCTAGCATCTAATGCTATTTCTTAAACATAATTTTAGTTCTTTCATAAATCTTTGGAGACAAATATAGCTGTCGTTTGATTGTTTACACAATCTTCTTAGGAAATGCACGGCATTTTGAAAGAAAAGTTGGTTTCTGTTCCTTTTGTGAATTCATGTTAGTTATGGAAATCCTAGTAATTTATTCTGCAGCTTTTCAATTCTATTCAATACATTCTTTTACCAGAATGCTGCAAGAAGATCCTGTTTTGTTTCAGCTTTATAAAGACCTTGTTGTGAGCCAAGTAATCACTGCTGAAGAGTTCTGGGCCAACCGTTTAAGCCTGAATGCAGGGGATAATTCTGGAGCACCTAGTAAGCAGGATGTGGGCATCTCTGCAGCATTTCTGGTATGTTGAACCTCTAACTTAAAGGACTTCAGAAAAACAAATTGAGGAAAGCGAGAGTTCTGCTCATGTACTTCATTCCCATGTACTTTAATGTTGTTCTTTCCTGGTTCCTCAACTTAGCCTAACCTGTGGAGAGATATTATAGGAAGTATAAAGGAGGGGGAAAAAAAAGGATTTTATACAAATCTGTACCCTCAACATTTTGTCAGTTTTTAAGGTTCTTAATTTAAGCTTTAAATTGACAGTATACAGGTGTCATTTATACTGCTGCTCTGCTTTCTGTAAAACAGGAGTAATGGTGAACTTAGACACTAGATTATAGTGTATTTATTAACTCAGTAAGTTAAAAGAGTATCTGTTGCAGCATTGGCATGCATAAGTGAAGTTTGTAAGACTTTGCCCACAGAGGTTTTTATTCCCTCCATGTTTTTTTTTAAACTAGTACTTGCTCTCAGCTACTTGAAGAACAACTTGTGCATCTGAAAGCTTCTTTTATGTCTCTTCCCCAGCTTTCATTTATATTACCCATTTGTAGAAACCATATTTAAATGATCTCAATGCAATGTAAAAGTAATCTAGGCATAATCTTCAGATTACTCCCACAGAGACACACTTCTGCAACAAAATGAATACCAATAACTGTTCTGCTGGAATCCTGTTTCCGCCTTCATAATGTCTGCACACACATCAAGGGCTTGGGAAGGAAAGAGTTGGAGGGAGTTGTTTTATGACATAGCTGATGTACCAACGCTTGATTTTTTTTTTTAACCCTAAGAATCACCTAGTTCTTACACCTTAACATTAAAAACCAACCAAACAAACCTTCAGAACAAAAACCTCCTTAAAATAACTGGTTGTGTTTGTATACCCTGCATTTGTGAAGAACAAAACTTAAGATATTTGTGTGTCCTAGTTCAAGTTAAAAGAACTGTGTGGCTCTGCTCACAATGGGTGTTTCTATAGGAAGAAAGTGGTACAAAAACTAGAATTCAAGTGTACAAAAAAGAAAATGAAGAAAAGAAGGCATCATATGCAGTCACGTACTTGTCCTGTTACTGAGAGTTGTATTGAGCGCTTGCTTGCTCCATAGTTTCCGAAAGAGATCACTAAGGTCTAACTTGCGAATTCTGACTAAGGTTTACCCTCAATTTTTAAAAGTTATTTAACAATTACACTGAAATGGTTCTAGTGTATAAGGATTTATGGGTCCTACACCAATTTATCATCATCACTGATTATTCATTCATTATCATCACTGTTGAATGAATAATTAAAGATTAGGCATATATGGTAAACATGCCTATTTTTACTTTGAAACAAGGATATGTTAAACAGGACATACCTTCTTTTGACTGAGAGAGTGGTCTTTGCATTTCATCTTCTGAAGCTTAGATTCTACTTGTTGAATCAACCCTTAAGTGACAAGTATAATAAAATAATGTATGATTTTTCGTTTCTTATCCTAAAAATACCTGTTTATGATGAAATATGCTATGGATTATTATTATATGGAGAAGAAAATAATTTTATTTGCAACAGAATTTCATTACAAGATGCTGATTTTTTTTCCTTCTCCAGTTACAGAAGGCGTTCAGACATGACTATTTTTGTCTGTATGCTTTTTCTTAGGCTGATGTACGGCCTCAGACAGATGGCTGCAATGGTCTGAGGTACAATTTAACTTCAGATATCATTGAATCCATATTTCGAACATACCCTGCAGGTAAGATGGAGTTTTACCGAATAGATACATTCATTTAAAATTTTTACTGTCATAATGTGTGAAGACTAGAGTGTTAGACTGATCCTGAACATATAAAAGGCATTATCTTTAATCTTCTGGATGATTTGCCTTGTTTGAGGAGGCATGGGAAGAAGCATGTGTTAAAACATGCTTTTGAAATGAAAATTTGATTTTGTTAAATGAAAAAAATTAACTTTTTGCATCATTGACTTTTTTTTTTTAATTGTGAGAAGATATTTGGCTCCCATGATACTCCCCTACTCAGCATTTCAATTTATTATTATTTTTCATGACATCTCCTTGGGAGGGAAAGAATCTCATTTTCATCATTCCCTGGCATTGTATTGAACACTTAATATTGGTTCATTTTGGCCCCAGGTTAAAAGGACTAAATCTGTTCTGAAAATAACTAGAACTCTGGCAAATCAGACTTCTTGTATGTGTGCAATTCAAATTAGAGAATTCAGACCGCTGTTCTGTGTGTTTCTTTTCCAAGCATTAGCTACCATTGCAGGGCATAGAATTACCTGTAGGCTTAACTACTGCATTCCCTTGTATTTAATTGTCATGAATGAAGGCAACACTAGACAGAAAGGAAGTAAACCAAATACTAACGTAAAATACCATGTTAGGACTTGCCAGAACAGTATAATCATTGCAGTGTTTGTTCACAGTAAAAATGAAATATGCAGAAAATGTTCCGCATAACATGACTGAGAGGGAATTCTGGACACGATTTTTTCAGTCTCATTATTTCCACCGGGACAGACTCAATGCAGGTTCAAAAGACCTGTTTGCAGAATGTGCCAAAATGGATGAGAAAGGTAAGCTTTTTGACTTTATTTCTGCCATGGGCTGCTACAGCCTGTTGTGTCATAGCACAACACTCGAGGTGTATAGTAAACCTAGCAAAGCTGAAGTAAAAAGTTTTCTTATGTCTGCTCATGGGGCATCTTGTTTCTTGAACTGTAAAGTGTAAGCTACAGATTGTCATTCAAAGTCAGCTATCGCTTTGCTGTTTTTCGTAGTATGTTTGAGTGCATT
Organism: Coccyzus lansbergi; assembly: GCA_033558105.1. NCBI lineage: Eukaryota > Metazoa > Chordata > Aves > Cuculiformes > Coccyzidae > Coccyzus > Coccyzus lansbergi. The sequence continues at coordinate 1,947,198 of JAUMJK010000121.1, read as the reverse complement.
TATTGAAATAAATTAGCCTGTGGAAAGTGGTAACACTAGAAATAAAATACTCTTCATTATAGCTCATTCAATGGTAAATCTGTGATAAATTCCCTAATATTATAGAAACGTAGAATGTTTTGGATTGGAAGGGAATTAAAAGAACATCCAGTTCCAACCCCCCTGACGTAGGCAGGGACATCTTCCACAAGATCAAGTTGATCAAAACCTCATCCAATCTGTTCTTGAACGCCTAATGTATGCTATCATGCTAGATTATTAAGCTTTGCTATCAGTTACTATAGAATAATTTGGTTTACCAAAACCTTTGTTTTATGGCGTGTGCACAATTTATAACAGGTATAGCTTTTGTTATGAATCAACTTCTAGTAATATACAAATATGGATCCTGTTTGAAATTTTTCAGAGGAATTGCCATCCCTGTTCTGTATCGACCTTTTTAATATGAATTCCTAAAATATTATCAGACTTAAGTTTTTATTGAACTTTTGAGGCAGGGTTGTGATGATAGAGCAATATGAAGTTAAGATCACTTAACACCGTTCCTTAATACATGAAAGCATTCTATTAGGAATCCACAACCTTTCACAAGTAAAAGTCGTCACCAGATATGAATTAGCACAGAATTAAGGCTTCCCAGTTCCCACTCATGCAATGTAACTGCATCTTCAAGTTTGTGGATTTTATACCAAACAATATACATTGATGTATAAAAGTTGATAAAAATGGCACTAATTAGTAGGAATAGCTTTTATAATGACTCTTTAAGTTTATTGCTCATTTTAAATGAAACTTTGGAAAAGGTTGTAAGTTTTAGTCACTGTTATACTTGGGCATCTGCAGAACCTTTTGCCTTTTAAAAGTTAAATATAGTGCAGTAATCCCACAATTATTTTTGTTTCTTTAGATACATTTTTTCATGTCTTGTTTTTTTTTGTGTTTTGTTTCATACAGGGTTAAAAGCAATGGTGTCTCAAGGAGTTAAAAACCCTCTGATAGATTTAACAGCTTTGGAAGATAAATCGTTAGATGAAGTAAGTAGATGGCAAAAACCCACCAATCCCATGACCCCTTTAGTTTTAGGAGAAAGCAGGTCCTTCCTGTATTAAAATAACTACGAATGATAACTCTGGAACACATCAATTGGTAGGCTGCTGCAGTGTTTGGATAGTCAACATTTATACATTGTATATGTGTAAAGAAATGGAGGCTGTGCCTATGGACTTGAAATGGCTGCCTTAGTGTGCTGGGTATGAAAGCGAGACTTCCTTTTTTTTAAGAATTACTATTTCACTTGGATGGGGTTTTTTTTTTTTTCCTTAAGTGGACTCTCAGGTTTCTTCCTGTCATCAGGAAGCTGTGATAATGTACAGAAGAATATCACAAAAGAGGAAAAGAGTCTTTGCATTCATTCTGACATTGAACAATGCTGTTTGTTTGGTTCAGCTTAATTTTAAGGATGCTTTATAGAGTTTTCTCTCTTTAGCCTTAAATACCGTGTTTTGCTAAAAATATGACTAATTTGAAATATTAATTGCCTCCAAGTACAAATCAAAAAAATTGTTACAAGTGGTGTACCATAATGTGAAAGAACTTAAAGGTGCACTTTATAAAAGCAGATTTAACTTTAACTTTTTAGTTGTAATTAATGATGCTGCATTTCTAAGTTATTTTTTTGGTTGTTAAGAGTTGGGCAAAACTACCATTCTGAAACCAGGCTAAGGATTTGTAATAGGTGTTTGAGGTGCTATGCAAACTGCCCTAGTTTTCCTTTGAGGCGGCTTAACTCCAGGCATGAAACTGAGTATAGGTTCAAGTCAGCTGTCTTCAGCTGCCTAGTTACTGAGGAACACTGCCAACATGACGATTTGAGGTTTTTTTAATTCCTAGTGATATCACATCCTCCAGATGGGTGTCATTTAGCCTGTGGGCTGCTAGTGCCCCGCAAGGTGTTAAGAAGGGGTCAGTGAAACAATTGCTAGCTCTTACTTGCCATTAATGCCTCTGTTTCATACAGGTGACCCCTAAGTATTCTTTAAGCTAATTCTGTTTCTGTGTATAACAGATCATGGTCTTATGAAACTATCTGTTTAACAATTTTTTCCTTATCTCAGGTACCTCTAAAATGCAGAGTGTTAGCAGAATAAAATACAAAATGATGGTGGGGAGAACATAGGAAAATAGTGCTTTGGGTGATTATGAATTATTAAGCCATTAAGTTCAGAGGAGTTGGCTTTCAGGCCTCCTGATTTAGTGGAAAGTGGGAAATTGTCCTTCTGGTTTTGGGGCAGAAGGTAGCTAATACTGTTCTCTTTTTAGGGCTTTGGTGTTGCTTCTGTGGCCTCCACATCAAATGCCTCAAAATCCACTAGAGAAAGTAGCAATGCTGCCATTATAAAACGCTTTAATCATCATAGTGCCATGGTCCTTGCAGCTGGCCTCAGAAAACAGTAAGTTTCAATGTTGTGTAAAGGCTTCGTTGTTACAAATTTTAACAAAAAGGCACTTTCAGTTACTCATCCAACCCTTTCTTTTAATTTTTATTAACTCTTTTTTTGCTTAAGAAATGAAAATATCTTTAGTTTCCATTTTACATAGAGTTCTTCAGAGCTGTTTGAGATGATAAATGCTATTTTTAGTGGAGTTGCTATCATACTAGATTAAAAAGCAGATTAAAAAGGAGAAGATGTTTCTGCCGCAGTCCTTGAGCCTTACTGAAGGCTATAAGAGGAGTGTGGTCTGGTGCAGGGAGTTCCTATTGCTTGCGTTCCAGGAGCAGGTCTGCTGGGGCTTCCTGTAGTGGGGTGCATGGATGTAAGTGAATGAGGAAGCTAAATGAGGCATGAAATGCGTTTGAAGTGAAGTCTGCTTTACAGACTACAGGTTTATAGACAACCATTTAACCCAAATCGTACAGACTTTACCTGTGAGAGATCTTAATTAAATACTTTCTTCTGTGTAACTGTGCTCCCTCATGTTCTTCTGTCTTGTGCACGTTGAACAGTGGACATTAAACAATCTCTTGTGGGTAATGTGTGTTTCTATTTCATAGTTCAGAAGAAGACAAAACAATAGCTCCTGCTCTGCAGCAGTAGTACCTCAGTGCTTCTATAGGTATGCTAATACCTGGTTAGCATAAATTGGTATGCAAAGTTTCCAATTTAAGAGTGATTTTGCTGTGTCCCACTTGCATTGTGGACACTACTATTTCCAAAGAGAGGGAGAAGCACCCTCCTCTGCTGTTGAATTTCCCCCTTGACAAACAGGTTTATTTAGGGAGTTGGTTCCTTTGATCTAGATCAACTTCTAGAAATGGAGACATAGTGGGGGAAAAAGTTGATACACGATATGTGAACATGCATATAAAATTTTTGGAATAGCTGTTTTTACTTTGTCTCTAGCTTGTCTCTTGAGTAGCCTGTGAGGTGAATTCTTAATGCTGTTTCTCTGTTTTAAGAGAAGCACAAAATGACCATTACAGTGAGACCAGCAGTACGGATGGAAACTCCAGGGATTCAGATTTCTTTCAACCACCAATGAAAAAGGTATAAAGTTAGCTGATGCAATTCTAATTGAAGGGAACTGGAAGCTCTGTTTCTTGAAGGATTGCTGAAGGTTCCTTACTTGTTTGTGATGCATCTAAAGTGATACTTACATAATTTGTCTTAGAAGTATATTGAATAAGAACCTGAGGACCTGTAAGAAGCTTTCTGTGTCTGTTAGTAAACACAAATAAATTACACTTCAAAGTATTGTTCTGGTTATCTCTTCAGTAGTGCCTGATGGAAGTAAGAAGTTTCCAACGTGCTTCTGACTGGACCCAGAAATCTGGTTCTTTTCATTCATTGAAGTTCTATTTTTGGTGTGTGTTGTACCCCATGCTATTTTTTCCAGGTGTCTGAAAACCTGTAGACAACATCCATCTTAAAGGGATATTGGTGTTTATACACCAGTATTAACCTGTCAAATGTATCATTTGTAGACAGGATGATTTAACTGTCACATGGCAGCCTTTATCTCAGGGTCAGAAGAAAAAGTGAGATTAAACTCAAAGTGCAGTGATGCCTGATGCACTGAAATACAGGCCAACAGCCTGTTGTAGACTAAGCAGTAACTGAAAGTAGAAGAGAGTATTGTATTTGCTATTAAACTGAACTGAATACTCTTATTAGAGTTGACAGCCTAAACAGAAAATGCTAAGGGCACTCAAACCCAGCATATATTGTGAGAAAAGGTTGTAGAATACACGTGTTGTTACCAGAACTGCAGTGAATGTGGTAGGAGTGGAAGAGTAGTGTGAGAGTAGGAGACTGCAAAAGTAGCTTTCTTATTATACAAATCTGATACCACTGTGCTGTTACCTCTCACTGCTAATGCTCTAGCTCTACTGTCGCCAAGGAGCTTGGGTAACTGTTATTGGTTTTAGTCTTACACTCTTGTATGCCAACCATTTAAATCTTTACTATTTCTACTAATGTGGAGGTAAAGGGACATAAATAGAGCACAAAGAATGATCTGCATATAAGCAGAACGTGGTTTGGAAGTGGCAGGGACTGCAAGTTTTGACCAGAATCTGGAGAAAAAGTAGTAGTCCCAAGACCTTTGAATTTCACACTTTAAACAATACTGAGCTCCCTCTGGAGGGTAGACATGAACCATTCCACACTTTGATTTTCTTTAAGGTTTTAGTAACTCTTTGGTACTTGAAAAAGAGCTGTAGAGGCATCAAATTGTGTCCTTGTTAGTAATCTATGTAATTGTTGGGCTTATTTTAGGTGAAACTCCAGGAGTCCATTGAATATGAAGATTTAGCAAAGAATGATAGCATTAAAACTATTGCACTAAACTTAAAGAAGTCTGATAGGTAAGTCTTATAGGTAACAAATTATGCACATCTCTTTCAGCATGTTCAGTCTCACTGGTCTGTCATGACAGCCCGCACAGTATCAGCTGAACCATCAATGTAACTTCAGAAAATAAATTATACCCCAGGAAAGAGAATGGTTCCAAATGTGCATGTAGCTTACTTTAGCTTAGTTTCAGTTGGAAGTGCTGTGAATGCCTCCATTCTAGTGATACTCCCAGAACTAGGTGGCATAAAGATGCTTGCAGATTCAACAGTAGAAACTCCTCCCTTATTTTGCTGCTGTACCATCCCAAACCCAGCCTCTTCCCATGTAGCAATGTATTTCACTTTGTCAATAATTAAGATTCAGATAGCAGCATCAACAGCTGCAAAGCATCTAAAATTAGAAGCACTTTAAGAACTGTCCACTAAGTTTGTCCTCTGTTTTACCAGCACTTTTATTAATAACACTTTCCTTTTTTTACCTTACAGGTATTATCATGGTCCAACTCCAATTCAATCACAGCAATATGCAACCAGTCAGGATATAATTAATTCTTTTAATAGTATTAGGCAAGAAATGGAAGCATATGTACCCAAACTAACTCAGGTATGGAAGAAGACTCCAAAGAAATCCCTTCTTGACATCAGTGTCTTGCTTTCTATTTAATTTTGTATCGTACCTACTGGAGTTTAAAATTTTCAGGGTAAACTTCATTATCTTCAATAGCTTTTATGTTATTTATTTTTCAACTTTAGATGATGAGTTGTTTTGTTTAAAACCTAAACCACAGGAAGTTGAGTCATTGCTAATATCCAGAGTTACGCTCTTTTGAGGAAATGGTAAAGTTATAAAGTAGTAGAGCAGGACAGTCATGCAACATGAAGCAAAGGCCAATATTATTGATTCCATCCCTGAAATTTGGGATGTAGTGGTCTTAGGATGTAAGGAGGTTTATAGCTGAATGGGTATTTTACTCCTAAATGCACTTAGTTACGATGTAGATCTTGCTGTGGGCTGCACAGAAGTGCTTTCCTGGCAACTGGAGGGCAGCATTGCCATGTAGCCAGCCTCCCCAGCCAGTATCTGAACTTCTGCTGTTAGTAGATCTAGATTTGGCCCTAAATAAAGCAGTCACAACTGTGAACGTATCACATTTCTTCATAGTCGTTCCCTGTCTCATTGCAAAGTAACTGCAGAACCAGTTCATGTACTACGTAAAGAAAAGTGGGCTTTGTCCATAATTGAGAGCTTTTGCTGATTGTAAGAGCCACAGTTCTTAAAGGCATTGTAATTCTGGAAAAATGCAGACTCTTCATCAGAACTTCCATTGTATCTGCTCTACTGTGTCTTTGCTGTTGGAGTTCAAATACAATTTATTTTTCAAAGATTTTGTTGGAAAAGTGATGCGAAATAATTTTTCTCTCTCCCTCCAGGTTCTTTCAAGTGGTGATGCTACTAGCACTATTGCAGTCCTGTCACCTGGAGGAGCACTTATGCAGGGTGGAACACAGCAAGCCATAAACCGTAAGGATTTGAGAGTTACAATACTTTAATTGTATCTTATTGTATTACATAGCAGTACCTGGCTTGCTGTTTCATCTCCCTATCAGAGTATCTTACAGCGATGAAGGAAATTATGGAAATGTGTGGCTGGAGTAATACTGGGTTGCAGTAACAAAAGAAGAGCAACAACCCAGCCACGCAGTGCAGGTGGTAGTGGCTATACCAGTGCTGAGGCAGGTGGATGAGAGAAGATTTTACAGAGCAAGTGATGAAGGATGCACGTGATACCTAGCCCTCTTACAAATAATGGGGTTTGCTTGTTCAGGATTTCCCTTTTGGGACTTCTTTTCTGTATTTTAGAAAATAAAGGCATATTGTGGGAAAGGAGGTGGGGACTAGATCATTGTCTGGTGCTGGGTTTTTTGCAGCCTGCATTTGAGATCTGCAGCTTGCTGTGAAAAAGAACAGCTTTCCCTGAGACTGCAAGGGCAAAATAGACAACCCCTTTTCACATCTCCATTCAGCCTCACCTTTCCCTGTTGTCACGTTCCTGCCAGTTTGAATTCCCTTCCCTTTTGTCTCACAGCAAATCAATCCCTGTTTTCACAAGGCAGAGTTTGTAAGATTTATCCAGTTTAACTTGTGTTACTTGGCCTGAAGAGCAGCAGAAACTAATTCAGACAGCTGAAAAAGCAAGTATGAGTTCTTTGTGGTACTGAAAGAAAAGGAGTGATCAATCAGTAGTGAGGCTTTCATATCTATCCCAGTTGTCATACTGGGTACTACACTCCACTTCTTTTCTTCTTTTTTCTTTCTTTAAAGCAGCCTCATCCTGGAGTTTGCTGTTTGCTCTTCACTGTTCAGTTCACTGTGCTCCTGTCGACTTCATTACTGCTCGCGCTTTTTTCTTTTTTTTCCAGTTGTGGTTCCTTCCCTGTTCTTGAACCCTGTTGTGCTTTAAGAGTATCTGGGATACAGTTCCTTATTCCTGGCTGGATTTTTCATCTTCCACATGCTGTGACTGTATTCTCACTGCCAGTGTAAGAGAGAAGGGAAAGCTTGCAGTATCCACAACGCATCATTTAGCACTGTGCTGCAAGAATGTGGTGCTGGACCCAGAAGCAGTACTGCCACATTGTTAGAACAATACAATTATACTGCTTCTAATCCTGGACTAAGTTTGGTGTCCATTCTTTGCCTGGCATAGGTCTTTGTGTATAATATACAAACTTCCAAGTGTATCACCGTAAATAGAAACTGACCTATTTAATATTTCTGGTAGTCCTACTTCAGGTGTGAGGCACATCAGTGTTCCCTCCCAGCCAACCTTAATGTGATTCTAGTAGATGTGTATATTGCTGAACTCCTTCATTAGCCTTACATTCGCATTTTTTGTATTATAGTTTCGAGTGATGTGACAAAATCTTTTTCCCTGTTGCAGAGATGGTGCCAAATGATGTTCAGTCTGAACTAAGACACTTGTATGTGGCAGTAGGGGAACTGCTACGACACTTCTGGTCCTGCTTTCCTGTTAACACGCCATTCCTAGAAGAAAAGGTAAGGGAGAGCTTCTGAGTGTGACCCCGGTTATGATGCGGCCAGATCACAGTTTAGAATCACTGTCATTAACTTGAAGTATAGAACTAGTACACGTGCTTTAAGTCAGTGCAGTGCTTACTCATCCCTAGAACTGAAGGTCACAAAACAATGCAAAACATTACATTTTCTGGCAATTCTACTGGTGCTACTGCCTAAAATTGTCCTTATCCCTTCATGCCTGTTATCCCCCTTTGGGAGAAGCTGCTGTAAGCTAGTTTCAAACAGAATGGTCAGCTATATTCCACCTGATTTCTCATTTTAAAATGCACAAACTGAAGCTGCCTTTCCCAACTCTAAAACAACCTCTGCAGCGACAGCTAAGAGAAAGTTTTCCTCCTTCTTCTGTCCACTGCAAAAATCACTCAGTCAGAGCTGCAGAGCATACACTGCTTTTTAGAACTAAGTTGCCTTCTAGAGAGATGTCTCTCTATGACCAGGTATATGATTTTAACTACTTTCCTGTCCCTAACATTTCTTCTGACCTCAAACGGATCAAAGGTAAAAATTTGCCTTCAGCTATATTGGATTTTCTGCTGTAAAATGTGACCTTAAAATCCATGCTTAAAACAAAAGAAAGATACTTTTATGAATATCTTATCTATAGTATTTACTGACAAGTAGTAATGATCACAGTGGCACGCTGTTCTTTCAATCATATAGCACTTCCCTCAAAAATAAACATGCACTCTAAGAGTTGTTAGAGACTGATACCTGAATAACATCTCTTCCTCAGACAATACATACTTAGAGTAGCCCCTGGAATAGGGGTTTTGAGGGAGAACAGGTTGTTAATGAAATGAAATTATGTGCAACTGATTATAATATTGCTTTCTGTCTCCTCTCAGGTTGTGAAAATGAGGAGCAACTTGGAAAGATTTCAGGTTACAAAGCTCTGCCCATTCCAAGAAAAGATTCGGAGACAGTATTTAAGCACAAATGTAAGGGGAAAATACTCTTTAATTACATGAGTGCATATTAATAATTTGAATTGTAACAGTTGGATGGTAGTAGCTGTGTTACTTCTTGTTCTTAGCCATTTTAACTTTACTGTTAACTAGGAAATGGGCTGAGGGAAATGGGGAGCACAGTTAAGCATGCGCACTCCCTGTGTAACTGGCTGAGTAATGCCAGAAATTGCCAAGAACTATAATTTTAAATTACTTGAGTGAGACAACAGAACGGGGAAGTCATAGTTCAATTTTTCACTTCTACCATGAAGCAGAACTTTAGCAGCTTAAAAGTGGTGAGAAAGTGACTTGAAGTGGTCACAGGCCAAATAGTGGAACAGAGAGCACAATCTGTTGTCACTTCCCTGTGACTTTCTCAGCTCAGCAGCTCTCTGAGCCACTACTAAGGGTGCTTTGCAGTAGAGCCTCAGGGTCCTTTCTCTCTTTGTCCAGTGTACTTCTTAGGTTTTAGTTTGAATAAAAGGAAGAAGCCAGCTGACTATATGTTAAGCGGGAGAGAATCTGTTTTCCAGTAGCTGTGACTTTTTTCCCCCTCTTAATGTTTCAGTTGACAAGTCATATAGAAGAAATGCTGCAGACAGCCTACAATAAGTTCCACACATGGCAGTCCCGGCGTATGCTGAAGAAGACGTGAACATGCATGCTGTACAGGTTTGAGAGCAAAATCTGCAATAGGTATAGGAGTACAACCTAGCATATGTGCAGATCTTATAGTTGTTGCAGGAAGACCTGCGAGCTATGGACTTCTGGAAATGATACTATCAGAACTTGCACATTTTTGAAAAAGAACTGAGATTAAACTTGAAAACTAGGGAGAAAAAAAAAGGAAGAACCAAAACAGAAGAGCTGAGGTGCAAAAATATTTAAAGACACTGTTTACTGCAGTTACTCAGGAACTGCTTTTGATTTGCATAAAGAGCTGCTTTCAGAAATAAAAAATTTAAAGAGGGTGTATTAATAAAATCTGGGTTTCTGTCTAATTTTTTTTTTTTAAGAAGTGTATGGCACAGGGTAGAACTCAAAAGTTTTTCCTTCACTGGATGCTGACATTTTATCAAATTCTGTTTGTACTTTCTGCAACAGTTTAAACAGTGATACTTTAAAATACAGCTGAGACTGTTTTTGCTTCAGACATCTGGGAGACTGTAGCTGTCGGAAGATAAACTTCTACCATATGTTTCCCCACCAAGTGGGAGCAAGAAACACTGCACTGAAAGCTGTTGAGGTTTGGGGTCCCTAGAGGCACATGGGGGCAAACTTTTGCCTGAAGTCTTGTATTTTTATGCAGAATATTTTCAGCCATCAGTTTTGCATGTTTTCCTTTGAGTGCAAGTGTGTGCTGCTGCAGTCTTTTTTTTACGGTGGCATTTGTTCCGAGGAGAGAATGCATTTTTAACAATGAAATTAAATAAAGTTTCTTACAAAATAAGTCACTTATTTTGAATTCTTAGACATTTTTTATTTCTAATCCCAAGTGTGTTTTCCTTCGCTCTTCCCTTTTGACTGTTACACTAATTTTGGCGAATTGATAATCATTGCAAAGAGAAAAATGTGTGATTTACACAATGTCCATAGATATTGGAAATATGTGCCCTACTTTGTTCCTAATCAGTTCACAGATTCAGACCAACTTGTCTTGTATTAAATGTGACTTAAATACAAAGTAAGTCTATTTTCTATGATATATACAGTTTAGTGACATCCTCATCTTTTGCTGTCATCTTGACTGCACTGAACCCCCAAGGTGGCCTACTGAGCTTTTTTACTTCTGATTAAATGTGACTGTTGAAGTATAAGATACATTTACTACAAAGACAAATCAGAGTGACGATACATATCCAAAGCAAGCACTGCTGCATTCAGTTCAGCAGTAGAAATTTCCAGCAGCCTGTGGGATGGCTCAGTACTTGATGTTGCTACCATTGGTATCAAGTTGGTATGGTGCTAGGATGTTGTTGAGCAGAGGATTCTTGCAAATTCCTACCAGGGAAAAGATGTATGTATGGCAAAGTCTGTGCTTGTTCTGTGCTGCTGCTCCAGTTATGCAAGGGTTTGTTTTTGTTTTTTTTCTTTAACTGATGCATGGAAGGCAGCAGCTTATTTTTACACAGTGTTTTTGGGGGTTTTGCATTATGCAAATACTTTGATAAAAACTGAGTTTTGGTTAAATGTCACTGTCTGCACCAAAATTCTGTTTGGAAATGTATGCATATTGATAAGCCTAGTTTTCCTGTTTGCTTTTGCAGACAGATGCATGATACCTGCTCCATGATGTTTATGTGGTTCTGCTACAAGAAATGACTGGGCTCAACAAGGGAGATGCCCATTATTTTTGGCAGGATCAAAATGTTACTAGGAATAAACAAACAGATGTACGTACAGCATTTGAGGGGGTGAGGTGCACATCTTGTCAAGCGTTACCTCTTTGTGATAAACCGTTTCTCTAAAATTTAGGCTTTATTAAACCTAATCCTCTTGTAAGTGCAGGCAGCTCCCAGAAAGAAAGGGTAGATTTGTTCTCCCCCATTCCAGAGCATTTAATTTAGCAATTCTGTGGCCAAATTTCAGCTGTTTGGTGAAAGTTGTAACACCTTTCATATCAGAGGGCTAGGTTCCACAAAATGTCTGATTTGTTTATGTGCCTGAAGCTATGAACAACTCATTTGAGTATTAGACTGCACTGAGACTTCATTTAAAAAACCTCAGACAGGAGAGTCTTGAACGTGGAACTAATTCACCTTTGAGTCAGTATTTATTATTCCTGGAAACACTGGGCAAAACAAATGGTCAGCACAGTGAAAAAGTTTTGGTGCATCACAAGAGCATTTTGCAGTTCAAAGGACTGTTGTTTATAATTATGGGGGATGGTGTTGCAATAGCTTTAAATTATTATAGTGGCATCAGGCTATCAAAATGTACCTTAATTAATAGAATGGGTTGGGGGAAAGGACTATGATACTAAATTCAACAGTTTTGCCTGCAGGCTGTGCAGGCAAGGCTGCTATGCACTTCATGTTGCTTTTTCAGGTAGTGTGGCAATAAGGCACAGGCCCCTCCTAATGTAGGGGAGGTAAACTAAATGTTCTTTCTCTTCTACATTGTGTTCCCCTTTTCTGTAGCATGGTCCAAAACCCAGATTCATTCCTTAAGTTTTGAAACTGAGTCTTCATGCATTATATTACTATTGGAATCTTTATACTGACTTGTATTTTTAATGAGAATTCATAAACTTGTATCATTGGCATTGATCTAAGATTTGTAGAATAAACCCTACTGAATTATTCTAAAGTCAAGTCTTCTCTAATGCTTAGGTTGTTTTTTCTGATGTTCAATTAAATCCTGAACAGGCTCCATGCAGGTCTGAATTGAGCGCTAGCTCAGCTGGCTCTTCGTGCTGGTAGAAGAGACCAGGTGCAAAGGGTTTACAATACAATTACAGTCAAATTATTTCATTTTTAGGTGTTCAGAACTCTTTTGCCTGCACAGGGAGCTTACACCTATTACTAGTGCTGCTGTCCTTGTTCCTGGTGATGCAAAAGCCAGTTTAAGTCTTGAGGGATTAGTATTCTGCTTGTTCCATATATTGATGCAGCAGCTGTTGGGTTCAGGAGAGCTGGACAGGCTGCTTTGCTTTGTCAGCCATTCAAATCCAAGCTTTGCTGGTAGTGGAGGTAGCCTGTGAATTTCAGCAGATGAAAATACTTGGATGCAGCAGAAAAGGCTGGGCTTCTTCTCTCTCAGCAGAGAGGTCTACCCCAGTCAGGGACAGGAAGCAATTTCTTTCCTCTAGAGACGTTCCCACAAGTAGTTTCTTGCATGATCAGAGAGTAAATGGTGATATTCAGCATCCCAGTGTGACAAAGCACTAACCAAGGCCTAACCAGATGGGTGACTTTCCCCACCACCCCTTTGTTTAAGCTGCTTTTTTTTACAACTATGACTGTTTTCCTTTGCTTACACTGCAAATACATCCTTGCAACTTCTATCATGAGGTATTATTACTAGCTAGAAAGCTTACGTTATCCTTTGCCAGAGCTCCTATTGAAGAGCTGCTTTACTGAGAAAGTTACTTGTGTAAGCAGGGGAGTTGGCAACAAGAAAGCCCAAAATCCAGTTTTCCACCCTCCCAACCTATTTACCTTTCTTAAAGGAAGAGGCTAGCCAGGCATCGAGACTATCTGGAGTCTCTTTGGAGCATTTGCCTTGCAATACAGTTTCAATGTGTGAGCCCCAATATGCTGAACCTGTTTCCAAGCTCTCCCTTACCTTACAGCAAGAAGTGGAGCTCAGTCCAATGGAAAAGGGCAACTTTGGTATCTGACTGCTATTGAAACGATGCCTAGCATTCATCCTTCGTGAACTCTGATAACCAAATGGCAGATGTGCTCCTCTAGTACGTTTTAAAGCCTGGGGAACTGTTGAATTACCCAACACAGTCTCCTGGATCTTTTTCAGGGCACTGCATTTTTTGGGTCGACTGCTGTGGAAGACAAGACCCAGAAGCACTAATCACAGCCAGAGCGGTTGATCAGACTGAAGGAACAGTTTGGCCGGAGAGCACAGTGCCTGCTGGTGGGCACAGACCAGAGCCCAAATGCCCCAGGTAGCCAGCCTGGGTGCAGCAAGCACCCTTCCGAAAGCCCCAGCTTGCTCATGGAGGGAGGGTGATATGTTTTGCACCTCTGCTTCCAGCAAGGCCACACAGCGCCAGCCGGCTTTTATTCAGGATCACAGCAGGGTGGCAGGGCACCACAACAGTGATGTGAGAGATGCCTTGAGGGGTAGCCAAGGCTGGGGCTAGTTCCTGACGTTTTCCCATCCCATGTGCCCACAGCTGCTGTGTTTCTCACAAAATGAATGTCCCCATTCCCTCCAAAACCCTGACAGTCCTCTGGTCTTCCTCCCCACTCAGAAGTCCATACACCCTTCGTCCTGGTAAAGCCAAACTACTCCAGTAGTTCAGATATCAGCATATCCCCAAGGAAAAGAATATTCTGGATCTACACAGACCCTATCCTCCCTGCCTGCTAGGATCCCCTTTAAGAGGGTTGCTTTGTTATTATCTTACCCTCAAACCACAATCTGAAACTTCAAAAGGTAGTAACCCTGCTGAACAGCTAAACCTGGACAGAGCTTTGTTCTTTGAAGTATCAACATCCTCATAGCCCCACTCCATCCCCTTCCAACCCAAATTCATTCACAGGCACATGGTGACAAATAGTCACTTTATTAAAGTTACTGCATCCAGCAGAAGGATCCTCAAAACCACTGGCTTCCCCGCTTCCATGTGCTGCCCGACTTGAGTGAGCTCCTGCTCTTTGTGCTCAACCCCTGTGACTGCCCATCGCTTCTTTGGCACAACACTGTCTCACCACACTGACACACCAAACTCCAGCACCTTGTAGCCTGGGAATCCCAGAGGCCTCCTGTATAACCTCCCCAGGACTCAGCTGCTAACGCAATCCACATGCACCCACAGCTGCGCATTTCATCCCCTAAACCATAAGGGAAAGTGTCATCCTGTTCTTGGCAACACTTACGTCCTGCCTTTTCTACCCTACCAGTCCACATGATCTCAACAGGTCCTTAACTGCAAGTTGTGGAGAAAATAGGGAAGGGTTTGAGGATATCCAAGCTTTAAGCTTGTGTTAAAAATACAAAATCCAAATACTCTGGAAATTGGCTAGAGATGACCACACGTGCAAGGGGCAGGAGCTGCCCCTCTCTCAGTACTGCACAAGGAGTGTTGGCCTCAGATGGGACTTCCAGCCCCCTGCATGAGTCATAGCAGCATGTTCACTTCCTCTCAGACCCGACCTGCAGCCTCTCTGCCTGCAGCTGATGGGGCTGATCCAGATAAAAAAGCATTGATAATTACTTTACTTGACGCATGGTGTGTCCCATGATCAGAATTGACAACTGATGCAACGGTGCCATGGCAGCCACTTCCCTGTAAGCACTCCCCTTTTCCCACCTTTGCCCTGCTTCTGCAGATAACATGTTAAGGAAATAAGTGCCAAGTTGTAAAGCCACGTGCTTGCAAACTAACAAGCCCTGAGCTGGGACTTGACTCTGCTGCCTGCACAGGCACTGTGCTCCACTCCCCTTCAAGCCAAGAGCTGATCATCAAGTGAAACAGCAGCAGGGAGGGACAAGGAGGGACGCTGGCATCAGGGTGACTGATTCTGCCCAGTGTGTACTCTGGGGCAAAGATCACCGAGCCAGAATCCCAGCCGATAAGCCCCAAGCATCCAGTTCCAGAAGAGCAGGGCAGATAAAATGTGTCTGTGAGAAAAAGTTTTACAGCAGTGCACCTGTGTGGTCTCAGCATGCTCTGTCTGGGGACATTATGTCACCAAAAGCAAAGTGCTTCCTCTTGCGCTGCTGGGCTTTCTGCCTTCCTGACGCTTCAGGCGAACAAATCGTTCCATAAGACCTGGCACATGCTAGTGCACACCCTGCCGTGATTCCAAACAGGAATTTCAGGAATGCAATTGCTGACACTGTTAAGGTGAGCATAGTAACAAGTACACCAAGTATTGTAGCTGGAATATGAGGAGGTGGCTAACTGGTTGAAAATGGTAGAATTAAGATGAAGGAGACTTCATTAGTAATTTATGAGTAGCAGCAAAGTCTAAGTACCAAGTTAAGAGTCTCAGTAGCAAGTCTCCTGTGTCAGAAGAAAAAGGGTATCCCTAGGTTTTACATGCTGAGCATGGGACAGACGTGGACAGCAATGAGATACCCTCCTCTCCAACCCTCTAGCTAACTCAAATTCACTGAAATGCCAGATTCTGCCACTAGCTCCCAGCTGGCTTGTGCTATTTTACAGCAGACAGTGGAGTGTTTCTTTAGGGACATCAGACAGGAATCCTGGGTGCTACAGAAATTAGTCTATTTTCCATGGCTTGCCACTCCCTTGGGCACAGCTCGTCAACTAATCTTAACAAAAGCAAACATGTACAGCAGTCCAAAGACGAACACAAGAGTTACTACTAGATTTTGTGATAATTGTTCTCAGATAATGACTACTAATTTAGACTGAGTAAACACAAACGCACTAGTATGATAAATAAGAACAAGAACCAGCTGTCAGAGCTGTGATCCAGTCTTTAACGGAGACCCTATTCAGCTAAAGTAAATGGAAGTAATGGGAATGTCTGGGGATTTAAGAGCAGGTTTTTGCCAGTGGAGAGATTTTCCCCAGAGTGGAAAAATCCCACCTCTTTATCATGGTCCCCCCACACCAAGCACTCAAAATTAGTCCCAATTTCTAGACCTAACATCACAGAAGACAGATAATTCCCATTTAGATCTAGAAATGATGATGATCCCTGGTTACAGCCAGCTCAAGGCACTTCCCGACTGCAAATCTGGCAGAGATCACCTGTAGTTTCTTCTGTGCTGATCTCTCCCGCAAGGAGAGACTCCATGGACACCAGGTTTGAACCTCAATCCCCAGACACACCAAGCTGCACCACTGCCAGGCTGACCTGCTGCCAAGCACCCTTATGCCAAAGCATGTGGGGGACTGAAAGGAAACCAACCCCTCCAAAAACCAGTGTCCATTCCCATACCAGCTTTGGATTCACTGGTGCTGGTGATTTTAGCTTTTACTGTGCTCTACGAGCAGAGAAAGAGAAACAACTGCTTTGTTATCTTTCTGTCTCCTAGACCTTTCTGCAGAAGCAATTGCCTTTTGTAGGACTGGGAACACAGTCTTAGGGCTACTAGCCCTGGGGAACCATGAGGTGCCTCAGGAGAATGGCTGGCAGAGCCTGGCTTTGATCGCTGATCCCTACCCTCCACCCTAGTTAGGCGCAGGCAGCCTGGTGGCTAAGGCTGCTTTCCCACACAGCCTCACACAGGACCCTGCTCTGGTTGCTCCCTGTCACGTCCAAGCGCGATGGGAGGTGGGATAAAGCACTGTCAGCCCCCGAACTCTGCATCTTAGGCTCCTTTTCTTGATGTGCAAAGCCAGGGAGGAGACACAAAATTTTGAGTCAGCTAGTTTCTCTAGGGATGGTAGCAGAGGTGACCTAAAAGCAGAGTCCTTTCTCTGTGTGGGTCATTAGCTGACTATGCTTTCAGAACAGCCATAAAAAAACCTTATTGCTGTGCAAAGCTGCTTCTCAGGAATTGTTCCACCTCACACCATACGAGTGTAAAACCAGGCCCCTCCGCCCTGCAGCTGTTTGCTGTACCCAAGCACAGAATGACACAGGCTTGTGAAGCACCGTCCTACATCCAGAAATAGCGTATTCCTCGGGAGGCAGGCACGCAAGCAGGAGGGATGAGGATGCTGACCTGACACGCAGTCTCTTGTCTGCATCTATGCAGGCAGCACGGGGTGCAGCCAGAACTCTGCAGCACAGACACTCACATACGCAGCTCCTTGGGGATCTGCAGTGCATATGGGTAATGACACACCGCAGCACCTATCAGTGGCTTTTGCAGCCTGTTTTAAGTTTGGATTTGGATTCAACAAGGGTGGCTTTCAAGGCTTGGTGCCTCAAGACACAGGCTGCTGCTGGCATCACCCAGCCAGAACCAGAACCCTTCCAGCAGCTGTGCAAGGCTTCCAACCTTTGAGCAACTAAGGTTGCTCCAAAAAGCCTTTGACTTCAGAAGCATTATACACAGCAGTCTGACTAGCAGTGAACCTAGCTGGGACCAGGAAATTATCCACTTGAAGTACTGTCTAGAGAAACTGCCTCTTACAAAACAAGTAGCTTACTTCCTCTCAACTTGTTTTAATCCGTGGTTAAACTGCAGTTCATGGGATGGGAGGAGCATCATGCTTCCTACCACTAAGTAGGACTACTTCATACTTTTCCCACCATGGGAAAGCTCACAGAAATTAGGTAAAAATGCTTACTTAAAAAAAAAAAAAAAAGCTGAATCAGCCATCAGTTTGCTTTCTGCCCTAGCCAGACTCCTATTTAATCCTAAGGGATACAGCCCAGAAACTCTACATTCAAATGCTGACATTTTGTGCTCTGCCGCTGCAGCAATGCCTTTCCCCTCCAGCCCTGGCTCACAGTTGTCTCTTCCCTTTATGCAACTCCACTTTGCTTCCTGCACAGTCAATGATCCTCTGGCGCTGGCAAGAAATACTGCCCCATCAGTGCACAGGCTAGAAAGACAGTCTGCTCGCAAGGTATCTTTGCTTCTGCACTCACGCTACTGCCTAGGTTCACATTACATTATTTCGTTATTACTCTCCCACATATGTATCCCCCGCTTAAATAATAAATATCGAGCTATTTAAAATCAGATTCTAATGCTATAATTAGACACCCCTAAAGACAAATTGCTGTGTTACACAACATAGTTCAGAGCTCCTGAGTACTGACTGGATGAAGCTATGTTAGCATTTTATTCATATCATGACCAAAAGCAAAATCTCCCAAATCTTGGTTACTGAGCTTTGGTTCAGAAAATGAGCAAATCTCACTGCATGCAAGCAGATTTCCCTGGTCTGAAACAACCAGACATGAACTCCAGCCACTAGTGAGTGAACTCCAGCCACTAGAGAGAGTCCGTCCGTTTGCTTAATATCTGGCCCCATGTATTGCACACAGCTTGTGAATGCAGACAGAGCCGGTTACAGTTCTGTGCAAATCTCACTACTGCAAGGCAAAGAAATGTCTTGATTCATTTAAAGGATGAGCTCAGAACAAAAGCCAGGTTCCAAACTCCAAGGCTTCACTGTTCAGCCTAATTTCTGCTTTCTCTTTCCAGCAGCAGCGGCACAAGATCCTGCCTGAATTTGTTCCTACAGCAGCACCAGGAAGCACTGGACTCGCAGCAGTACCTCACATTAAAAAACTGGACAAATATTCCATATGACTCATTTTCAGCTCACTTACACAATGAGAGCTCCCTTCTTTTTAAAGGACTAGGTGTAAGGTAATGCCACACTGGAGCAGCAGATGCATTGCAGGAGGCCCATAGATACTGGTGACAGTGAGAGCCATATGGTGTGCCCAGACAGCAGCACTGTAAGCTAGAGCCACAAGCTGTGTGCAGCTCCCCCACCTGTTTGGTACAGTTCATAACCAAGTATTTGTACATCTAGTTCCCACTGGAACTACTATTTGGTTCTTTAAAAATCCTATGCTGGGGCCACCCCTCCTAACAACTGCACTTGACAAAAGCCTAAGTGGGTAGCACAGGGCTCAAACTTTGCCAGCTGCACACCTTTTGAAATCTGATCTGTCAAACAACACCATAAGGAAAAAACCAAACAAGGTCAACATTTTAGATGTGTGATTTCCCAAAGATTAACATCAACCATTAAGAACATTTATGTAATCAAAAGGTCAATACCAATGGTCAAAGACAGCCCTTTAGCTGTCCCTAGTCACCATCAAACTTTCTAAAGAAAAAAAAAAGATAATTTCAATCTGAAATTCAACCTGAAATTCAACCTAACGTCAACCTGACTCAAAATAAAATTGAGAGCGTTCTCTCAAACAAAACTTTTCCACCTTATCTGCAAGATGTGATCTAAATAATTCAAAACTTTACTGGATCTGCATCAGTGAGAGGTTTGTTTTTCAGCAAGATATCCCTGAGGGAATGGCTAGTTTGTTTGTTTTTAAATTGTTGCTGACTTCCAATGTCATTCTTAAGGATACGTAATAGCAGATGGAGTGGATGAGGTCAGAGTAGGAAGGATACTGACAAAGGCTAACTTCAGCTTGTCAAAGCTGGTCTCCTTCTCACCCTCCTGTGAAGCTGTGGTTTTATGTCTGTCACACTGCAAGAGATATGCAAGAAATCCCAGGAAAAGCAAGCTTATCCTCCATTTGCAGAGCCAGGATATACACACACCTGTCAATAAGAATCTCCAAACCAATAATAGCTGAAAAAATATCCAAGGAAAGGAAATAACCAGTTTCATCTCTTCCAAGAGCAACATCCACAACTTTTCCTGGTTAACTGTGGAGGGAGCCAGAGTGGAAGTGCCATGGCAACATGGATCATAGCCTTTCTGAGTGCCTCCCAGCATAGCCCTCAGCTTCATCGGGTTTATCCAGTTTATAGAAGAACTGTGAAGGCAAATATTTTTTAAGCCTGAGATATTTTTTGCACATTTGCAGTCTCTACATCAGACAATCCAGAGTTATTGATTGACCCTACTTATGTTTTTTCGTCCCCTTTATTTATTTGCATGTAAAAACAGCAAAGTATATAAAATCAGGAAATGGCATCAGCACAAAGTTCAAACTAATTTCCTTATGGAAGGCTTTGCGCAAACATTTTTACAACAGGCCTTTAATGACGTCTTTAATCCTGCTACAGGGCTGAGATTACAAGCATTTTCAGGTAACTTGGGAAGGTCACTGATACTTGCTGGAAACAAATTTGATTTTCCACGTTTCCTTATTAAGTGAGATAGCAGTGATTCTGGAGAAATTAGAAAGTGCTGTAGCCTCAAAAGGATATAAATTACATGAAAAGCAACAATTTGTCTCCATTTGGCACATAGATAATTTTTCAAAGCTGCTTTATCACAAGCAAGTTGTTTTCATCCTAAGCCCTAGAATCACAGAACAACCAGGTTGGAAGGGACCCATCGGATCTTCTAGTCCAACCATTCCTATCTAACACCAAACCAAGTCCCTCAAGACCTCATCCACCCGTGCCTTAAACACCTCCAGGGAAGGTGACTCAACCACCTCCCTGGGCAGCCTATTCCAATGCCCAATGACCCTTTCCGTGAAAAACCTCCTCCTAATCTCCAGCCTAAATCTCCCCTGGCGGAGCTTGAGGCCATTCCCTCTTGTCCTGTCCCCTGTCACTTGGGAGAAGAGGCCAGCTCCCTCCTCTCTACAACCTCCTTGTAATCTATCAGCCAATATTAAGCACCTACCAACTTCGTCACATACCTACATTCAAGATTCCATATGCAATAAATACCTTAT
Organism: Coccyzus lansbergi; assembly: GCA_033558105.1. Classification (NCBI taxonomy): domain Eukaryota; kingdom Metazoa; phylum Chordata; class Aves; order Cuculiformes; family Coccyzidae; genus Coccyzus; species Coccyzus lansbergi. Next base: position 1,926,345 of record JAUMJK010000121.1, on the reverse strand, counting down.
TGGTCTGCTCAAGGTGTCCAGACAGATTAAGTCAATCCAAGGACAATAAGCTTCAAAGAAACACTGTGCAACAGCTTAAAATTGCTGTATTTAGAGTATGTACTTGCTGTCCTGACATGAATTATCCAACCTCCAAGAACCTGATCTCTGTACAATACTTTAAACTGCACATAGGAACTGAGATATATATGTTACATTTTAAAATCCTGGGCATTTTGTGCCAGTACTCTCTGCAGAATCAGAATTTCAATGCTTTAGATGTCTAATGTCTTAAACAGTTAAAAACCTAAATGTTTGGGGGCAGAGTTCAGTATATACACTGCCCCTATCAAAATCATTATCAGCAATTAAAACCAAAGCAGATATTCTGAAGATTCTTCACCTCTAAACTTCCTGCTTCTTTCTTACCCAAAACTAGACTGCATGGGGAGTCAAGTTCTGAACTTTAAAATTTAGAGTGTTGATTTTTTAAAGTTTTTTTTTTTTAATTTAAATGATTTAACAACATATAGTGCTTGAATGCCTCTTTCATTGGTCCAGTAATTACCTCACCATTTGATTGCTGTGCACACCATAAACTATGTATTTGTAATATGCAACTCCCTGGGACATGCTGCAATATCCACCAGCTACAGCAAAGGTGAAACACTAGGGCCACTGATTCAGCCCTGCCTCCTGCACATCTTCTCAGCTGAAGTTTTTGCCTCTCTGTTTCCATTCAGTGCTCTAGACCTGAGCAACTGCTGCAGCTCTCCTTAAAGCTCCACTTTCTGGAGTCCTGGGACTTTGTTAACAACTAAAAAAGTTCTCATTAGAAAATAATAGTTCCTGGCTTATAAGAAAAATCTTGTAAACAGAAATCCAGGTTTTGGAAGGCAGAAAGACACTTGGAAGTACAACAGATGGTAAATTCAGAATTTTTAAGCCAGTCACGTAACTCTGCAAGCCTAAGTCTAGTTTGGGGGAAAATGGGGAGGAGATTTATGTTTATATTTGAGTAATCAACAGCTTTTTACACAGCAGTATCAGAGAGGTTTGGGAAAAGCCTCCTCCAGTTTGTAACTTGCAAACAGTTTACAAGATCTGCTCCTTGGATTATGCTGTTGCTTGGCCCCCAGGTCAGACAGAGACTCCCTTGTGCTTGGAACCTCCAGGCTGCCACATTGCCCGCAGTTCTCCGACTCCGGAAGGCTCAGTGCCCTCCTCCCTGCACAAAACTGGAAGCATCCCATGAGCCAGCTAACACTGCAGCAACACGACTGCAAACCATCTGCTCCGACAGTGCTCCCACGCACAGGCTGGCAAGGCAAACTCCTACCTAACGTGAACTTAAACCAAAGCTCACACAGCTCAGCTCTCTCTCCTCACTTGCCCACACACCAATGACCAAGTGTCGCTCTTGCAGGGGGGATACTGTGACCATCTTCTCCCATCTCCTGCAGAGAAATCAAACAGCAGCTCTGTGGAGCAACTCAGCCTTCACACTCTTTGCTGCTGCCAAGAGGGATTGCACAGACGAGGCCTGAGAACACCAAAACCACCAAAACCACCATAACATACAGCACTGGCCAGCAACTTACAGTGACAAACAGCCGGGCCATGGCAGCAAACTGTGTTGGGACAATTGCAAATTCTGGACACAAACCATGACACATGCTTACTAGTGAGCACTGTGCAGTGGGAACAAGACCTTCAGGATCCCTGCGTGGCTTGTAGGCACTTGCAAGACCTTGCTCTGCAACAGTCTGGTCCTTGCTACATCTTGCCTTTTCCACAGCTCTTCCCCACCAAGGAATGGTTTCTGGTGGTTCATTTCCTACCTGTCTTGATTCATGCAGGAAGAGGAGCTTTTAGCCCTCCAATTAGCTCTGCTTTGTGCTGGGCAACAGTGAAATCATGTCACAGCCCCAGGATTTACTTAGCACTGCCAATGCTTAAGCTTTTGGAAGAATGTCCTAGCACTTGCCCAGCTTTGAGCTACAAAAACGTTTCTGATCTACACTCTTAACAAAGAGGGGTGTTAAACTTCTCTTTTAATATGTGTTTCTCAAGTGAACATTGCACCATGATCTGAGCAAAGAAGCCAGAAGACAGGATTAGGCAATGCTTGTGTGGCTTGGCACTTCCTGACAAAACCAAAACACAAGCATAGGTTGATGTTTGATTGATCCTGATCCAAGATCAGAGCATTAGAGAAGAAGAATTACATATAAATTCCCTGAAGCCTCATGATTTGGTCTAGAAAGTGTGGCGTATTAAACAGACATGGACTCTGCTTTCATTTCAAGCTGAGACTAAGTTTATTGTTACAACCTCATCTTTATACCTTAGTGAAATGTCAACAAGTCCTGCAAGTCCTTCATAAAAATTTCCACAGCTGTTCTTCTCCTTCCCAACTCCTTGTGACCACTGTTATTGTTTCTATGCCTTCTTCTTTTTGCCACTGATGTTGAATTTTCTCAGGCTGGAGGTTAGCTGGTTATCAAAGCTCTCTGCAGTCTTATCTCCAGAGGCTCAGCAGCATTCATGGTCATTTTTGCTCAGCATCTCTTCTGACAGAAAGTTTTGGGTTTGAGCTTCTGGTTAAATTCAACCCCTAAACACAGAATGCAGATCTGCAGATCTACGTCCTTCTGAATTATTTGCCATGCTCCTAAAAATCACTGAAGTCACTGTACCTAATTCTCCTATCAACACTTGCCCTGTTCTCTTAAGTCTGCCTGGACCCAGGCCTCAGAACAAAAGTCTGTTCACATTTCAGGAATGGTTTCAGCTGCAAGTTTTGAGTTTAGACAGTGGTCACAAGAGACCTCAGTCTTGCAGTCTGGTATTGCCCATTACAACCTGAGATAAGAGCATTTCCAAGTCAAACACCCATATGAAGAACCTCACAAATCTCAGCACACTCAGAGCTAAATTCCAGGTTCACCAGGCTTAAAGGGAACTTAGATTTACCAGCACACAGGTCAGCATTATTAGCTGCGTGTATGCTGGCTCCCCAATTCTCATAGATGCATTTTACTTTGGCAGGTCCATCTGTGTTATTTTTCTGTGGTTTGCGGCCACATGCCCAAGAGAATGAGTGCAGCAAGAATTAAAGCTTGTATGACTGCACAAAAGCGTGCACACACAGCTCTGCATGTGTGAGCGCATGTGCGCTGTCCCCTTCCCCCCAAATTAACCACTGCACATCAGACAGAGGCAGAGTGTATTCCCTCAGGGACTTCAGTTATTCTTTCTTAGGGGCTCTTCACTGAAACAAGCAGCTGAGTGGGTGTTTAGGGAGGGAGCTGTTGGTTGCGGAGACCACCAGTGCCTCCAGGCTGAGCGCAGACAGGCAAGCTCCCTTTGCTGTCCTTCAGCACAGGGCTTCGAATGCAAGATCATGCATGGCAGACAGTGTGACAGGTCACAAAGACATCCCACAGCCCAAAGGCGTCCTGCTGTGATCTTGGGAACCCTGACAAAGTGAAGCTTTCATTTCAGGAGCATCCTCAACCCACTCTTGCTTTCAGTATGCCCTTCTCTTCCTTCCTTTCCTCCATTTCTAGCAACGCTGCATTCTACTCGCTCCCTGAGAGAAATAGGGCAAACATAACCTGATTAACCAAGGGGATTTGGGCAGGCAGGGGCGGAGGGGCGATTAATATGCAGAGAAACACAGAACCTTTCCCTTTCACATTAGCTCTTGCCTGTTCAATGATTAAAGTGTTCTGTGGTGACTCTGACTTTGGAATTTTCTATAAAAGCTTCCTGTAAACTCTGTCTCAGCATGCAGATATCAACAGAAAGAGAACATTTGGTCTGACAAGCTGAAATTTCCTTCAGACTTGGGGGTCAGTCAGAAGCTTAAAATTACTTGGACGCAAGCCTATGGCTCTGTTTTAAAGCATAAGGATCCCTCTTGCTGTTGTTCATCTACTGACAGTTTGAATCCAGCCTTTATTTGGCTAGGCAGTCTTTGAAGCATGGTTTAGAGGTTAAAACAGGCTTTCTCCATTTCATGTATTGAAAAATCTCCAAGCCTGACAGCAGTATGTACAGGCTCATATGAATAAGGAACATGTTACACAGGCTCTGGCTGCCCTCCAAGTCCATTTTGCCATTCTATTTTATTTCCATCCCATCTTCCTTGCTTACCATAAGACATATAGACGTTTCAGGTCAGAAATGCAAAGCTACCCACATGCAGAAAGGATGCCTTCCCTGACCTTCCAAGGAGCTATTTTTGGCTGCTCTTACACGCCTAAGAACTCTTATAGAGATCATCACTGAACTAACTGGCTCTCAGTAACCTTTGCCTAAGAGATACGAAATTTTTCAGAGCTTTTTAAAAAATTATTATTATTTTAATTCTCTCCGTAACATAACACCCTATCAACTCCAAATCTCCAGCTGTTGCTGCCTCAAGGCAACATATTTTAAAAGTGAATGCAAGACTAAGCTTATTAGCTAAGGAATGTGCATTCAACATTACAGCTAAACTTATACAAACAGAAGAAATAATAAGGACATATCCTCAGTCCAGGTAAATTTCCAAAATTCATTGAGTACCCTCAGCCTTCACATCTGAAAACCACACCTGGAGATAAAAATATTACTTATCTCCACAAGTTTCTAAATGAAAGGGAGTTGTTTCCCCCACTATGCCACACAGGGAACAAACAGTCGATGAGATTAAAAATGAAGAAAGGCTGAGTTAGCAGCCACTTGCACAAAGAAGGATACTCCATAAAGAAAGCAACAGATCTAGCACCTTCTGTCTGAACGTGCAAATACACCACATCACATTATAGCAGCCAGAGACACGGGCTCTGGTCTGTTCTCCATCTCACAAATTCTAACGCCAACATTCTTCTACCAAATTGGCACTGCCCTGGTCTGCAAACATACCAATCCAGCGGCCAAGAGTGAAGTGGTGGGTGAGCCATTGTCCCAGCACCAAGTCCAAAGGCTTGGCGCGTGGCAAGGAGTTAACAGGGACCCAGGGGACTGCAGATCCCTCTTGTCACTCCAAAACTTGTTCACCCTCGCCTAGTGAGCAAAAGATAAAGTACATTGGTATCTTTTCCCTTCTGATATCACAGCATTAAATATCAAACATCTTCCACAAAAACACAATGAATTCCACATAGCCTATAATATGTACAGCTAGCAAAAAGGATATGGAGAATATATTGGGGTTTAAGTGTTCAGGAGACCCAGCCTCCAGAAATCCATCCTTTGTGCACATGCATGTGCGCTCACACATATATAAAGAATCCATGACACTATCCCCCAGCACCTCACATTTTCATCACATTGGCATCTTTTAAAAGGGAACCTGCACTAAGACATTGCTTCCTAGAACCAGAACTGAATAGTGCCTAGTGGTACAACTGAATCTGGATACAGCTATGAGATAAACAATACATGGTTGGAGAGAGCCAGTGAGAAATAATGCACCTTGTATTTGCCACCCAGGACCCAAACATGCTTTGCCTCTTATTATAAGGCCCAAGCTAGAAAACTGATACATTCTGCAAGTACCAGGATTTTCCCCTGGGAGCTAAAAGTCCAGTGTTTATTCCCTTTGGTAATATCCACCTCCTTAAATAAGGCTCAAAAAACAATGTTTGCTGAATATTTGTGTAGTTTCATCCAAATACAGAATCAGAGGGTCTACAAGCCAGAAACTCCATATTTAGCGTAGCACTGTGAAAACAGTTCACTGGCAGTCCATAGGCAAGAGACAGCCTTTCATTTTCTATTTAATTTCAAGTGTAAATAAAAAACCTGAATTAATTGATAGAGATAAGAGTCAGTATTTGTGTAACACTCTTGAAAAACACAACATACTAATGCAAGCACCATATTTAGCAATCATTCTGCCTTTCTCTGCCTTCACTTTTACTTCCCTGTTATGTTCTGCTTTTTGACTTGACAAACCCTTTGCTGAGTAGAATTGCTGTGTCTCTGTACAATGCCCATGCTGTGAAGGTGTGCTCCCAACAAAGATGTACAGCTTGGTACCTGCTTGAAGTATATTAATGATTTCACCATGGCTTCATAATGAAGCTGATTAAAAAGGCTATTGCATGCCAGCAATGCAGGCTCCACCTCTCCCTATCCATTTTATTTTTCTTTGGAATCACTGCTACAGTTTAGACCTTTGGTACTGAGTCATGGTGTAGTGTATCATGTTTCAATTAACATGGCCACTTAAAAAAGGAATGGAAGAAAAGTAAGACCAAGACAAAAATTCTTTCTTGAAAAGGACTAGAAACAGGGCTTTCTTCCTGCCAAACCACCCTTTGAACCTACATGTGACCTCAGGGCTCACAGCTAGCTTTGCTGTGAGTAGGATGAGGTTTTCCAGTACCAATTCACAAGCCTAAGGAAAGAGGAGGCCACTGGACACCTACAGTGGCTGACCAAAGTGGCCAGTTAACATACAGCTATGGCACATCTAGGGGATGGTGTAAATCCTTAATAGTACAAGCTAGGAGAGTTCAGTCATTAAGGAAATGGCAAGTGTCTTTCTTGCCCTTAGCTACCTTCTGCTTATAAAGTAAACAGAACAAAATTTAAAAGGTCAAGGAGCAGAACTTTCAAAGACACAACAAACGCTTTTCCCTGGAGAATAGCTCCACATTCACTCCAGCAGTACATTCTGCTGACAATACACATGAGACTAACAGCTAAAAGCTTAAAAGCTCTGCCTGGTAAGCACTCAGGACAGTCCCTACCTTTCACAGTTGTACCCCCCCACCCAGGTCTCTGTGCTCACCCACTGAGCTGCCAACAATCACCATCCCAGAAACAAAAAAAAAATCTAAAAAACTAAAGTACCTTGCACAAAAACAGTCAAATTACTTTTCCAGTCTGAGAACAGCAGAAGAGTTCAACACTACAACATCTCTGCCCAGGACTGCTGCCTGAGGCCTGAGCCAGCCCAGCTGCAGCTTTTTTGAAGGCCCTCAGGTGTGGGGACTGAAATGCAAGCAGTGGATTGCTTGCTTCTATTTCATTGCTAAGTTTTTTTGGATGGCAAGTTAAACTTCACCTTTCTTCTCTAAGGAGCAGATAATCACTTATTATAGAGTCATCTACAGGTACATACATTTTCCATATTCATGTGGCATTACTTGAGAACACCAGCAACACGTGGGATAGTCTGTGAAGCTGTTGTAGCATAGAGACTCTAAAAGGAGACTGCAAAACCAGAATGTGATTTTCTCTTGATATCTGGCTTTCCCACTCCAGGCACAGAAGTGGATTTTATTCACCAGGACCCACAAAGAGCTACAGGAACTAACCTGTATGTTACAAGCTCCAGAAAGCTGTAAAAATCACACTTTATAGCACTCATATCTTCAGTGAAACTTTGGGGAGAGGTATCCTGCACGGTGAAGTGTCCTTTATGAAAACTCAAATCAAACTATTTTCAGTGTTTAAGAATTCCTTGACACTACAATTTTATACTGCCAAAGTGAGAGCTTCCTTTTGCAAAGCCCCACCTGTGATGCTCCTGTTTGATAAAGGGCTGAGTTCACGTCTTGTGCACTGCTTCTGTAGCACAGGTTGGGTAGAAGTTCCTCCACCAGGTCTATGTGTGTAATGTTAAGATGTACTCTCAGCTATCTACGTGGGTTGTATGGCCCGGTAACTTCTCGGCTATAGGATGCTGAGTTTCCAGTGATGTAACTTGGAACTTTCATTCACAAAACTTAAGTTTGGCCACAGTAATTTTTGCATGAGAGAGAATATGTAACCTACTATCAGTCTGAACATGCTTGAGAGTCAACCAGATATATAAGGTCTGAAATACTAGATAAGTATCTCCCTCTGTAAGGCAGGCCATATTGTGTCATCTAATATATTATGTTCTGAATGGCCTAGCCCAGTAAAAACCTGTCTTTGCAGGACTATGTAGCTTTTTACCCTGAGCTTGCTGGCATGTGACATGCTGAGAAGGGATCCTGGAGAAATTAAACCTGACAGCTGCAGAACGAATATGAATATTAAAATAAGGGCATGGGAGACACTGCTCCAGATAAGAGATGGCTCTGACCTTTAGCTGCTGAGCTTGCCTGCCCTCATGAATTGGCAAGCAGCAGTGGCAGCAGTACACAGCCCTCCTCTCATACCCCTCCAGTTCCTTACTGTAATTTATAGAAAGTCTCCACTTACTGCAACCTGCCAGGCACTCAAGAACAAGTTAGATAACAGTAATAGGTCTGCTGCTGCCTGTTTACAAGGCACCATCAAGAATATATTAATGATTACAAACCCCTTGACAGTCAACACAAGGCAGGTGCTGAACTGGCTGAGATATCTTTGTGACTTTGTTACTCAAAGACTGAATAGCATCCCGTGTTCATGGGAGTGTTCCTTTATCACTGTCTGACCATGTGGTTTCTCTGAGCATCTCATTTCCTGCAGTTCCTAAGTAACTGAGTAAGTATTCACAGTTGCATCAAGGGAATGGGTTTGGCTTGGAGAATCCTGCACAGTGACTCATGCTTCCATGAATAAATTCACTTCCTTAGACAAGCAAGACAAAATCACGCATTCTGCTTAGTCCAGCTACCTTCAGGGATGATTTGGGAAGCTATTGCAAGAAATACGGCTTTCTCTAGCTTCATATTGAGAAAATTGTTGCAAGAAACGTATCTTTATCTAATTTTATACTGAAAGCATTCTCCACTGCTGTTATACTTACAAACCCTATAAGGAGAAAAAACACCAACCATTTTAGGAAGAAACAACCCAGCCTTTTAAAGAGAAAAGAAAAATTAGTGTAACTTGGAAGTTCCGTGTATTGAAACATGTCAGTTAGAAAACAGTTTGCAATCTAAAAGATACATCTTGCAAAAAAAACATTGTGGAAATCTGCGATCTTCAGTAACTGACAGTCATTTACACAGGTCTTCATATATATATATATTACCCTGGTGCATATTTAAAAATAGGTTGTAGAAAAACTTATGTATAAATGCCAGGAAACAAGAATTACATCAGCTAGCCCCTCCCCACTACCACAATGACAGTGCGAAGGAAAAGAGGGTGTGAAGCAGCAAAAGCCCTGAATGCTAGTAATACCAGCATCCTTACCTTAACATGCATGCACTGAAGCAGCCAGGCAGAGGGATGTGGAGGTGTATGGACCATGGCTTAGCAGTTATTTTGTTAGTGAAAGACAAGGTGAAGCACAGCTTTATTTTTCATAGGAGATCAGTTCAAATGGTTTGATGTGGGTGTACTGTCCATTTTTGAAGAACACAAAATATGAACAATATTCCTGTATCTTAGACTGATAAGTACGTTGAAATTGCAAGAATTCTGGGAGTTTTTCTGATATTGACAATGTAGCTGAGCATACCAAACTTTCTGTGCCAAGCTCTACTCCATTTTGGGTCCAGGCCTCTCTGGTTTAGGTGAAGAACCTCCATAATTATCATTTCACTTCATGAAGCCGAAACATTTCATAATTAACTAATCTCAACAGTACCAACTGTTGGTAGATAGAAGACCCTTCCCACTTTACGAAGGACAAGCCATTAAAGCTGGAGGAAGTTGTTCAGGTCTCAGAATAAATTAAAGGGAAAGACAGGACTGGAACAGGATGTAGCTATGTCTAGTGCCAGGTCTTTTCCTCACACAGTGCCATAATATGAAAGCAAACAGCTTAATATTGTCAGAGCAAAAGCGGGACTGATCATATTGAGAATAACACAATTTTTAAGGGCAAATTAGACCTCAGATCTCAGGCAGAGTGGAGAGATTTTGCTGAGCTCACTAGGCCTGGTCAGCAACAATGGTGTCTTTGGGTTACTGGTAAATTTCTAGCTAAGTGGTAGCTCATATAGCAAATAAGTTTAAATCATGGTTTTGTGTCAGTACTCGCCCTAGCAGCACCATCAGATTTGTCTTAGTCTGTCATGAGCCAGGATCTTAGCAATGGTAAGGACAGAAACTAAACATCACTATGTAAAACTTATTAGAATGCATATTAGAAAAATGGAGATAAGTTTACTAACATTTTACATGTTTTACTGAAAATAATGAAACACACCTATTGAACTGACCTTGTATAACTGTGTCTGGACTTCACTTTTGTAATAAAGTTTTAATTAGTAGTTCATATTTTAAAGACAAACTCATCGTTTAATAAGAATGGGGCAAAGTTTCTTTCTCTTATCAACAAAAAGCCTGATCATATGCCACCTGAAGCCAGTGGAAAGGCTCTTCTTTTTAATTCTAGAATAAAATCATAGTTCAGCAATTTCTATTGCTTTATTTTTCACATTTAATAGGTGAAAGCTAATATGGAAGAGAGGGCAAGCAGACTGAGGAAGGGCCAAGCTTCCCTGGAGTGACACTGTCACATTTCAAGCATTCCCATCACTCTATCAACATCACCTCCTGCTACTGCGATGAGAGGCAGCAGCAGAAAAAGAACAGGAAGAATAACACTTCTTACGTACATGAGTGAGAAAAGTCAGCCCCATCCCTACAATCATAGTCAAACCACTTAAAAGAAGTATAAATAGACCTGGTCTCCATCTTGCAAGTGCAAGAAAAATGCTCTTAATTTGCTCACCCTGTTTTGTTTGCGTTGTGTGAGCCTTCTCTGATTGAAGCCCTCTGAGGCAGAAAATCAATGTCAATCATGCCAAATGACAGCTTTCCTCCTGAGCATCTACCGCTGCTGCTGCTAAGATCACAAAGGGCACATAAAAGGAAAAATTTGCCAGTCGCAGCCTCCTTCTCAGTTTTATAAACCAGGCGAATTAACAGGGGCATATTAAAAGCTGACACTAATTTTTAACAAAACAAAGTTTCTGATCTGCTTATCATCATTTACTAGGTGAACTTTAAGGTCCCTTCCAACCCAAACTATTCTATTCTATCGAGGATATGTTGGGGTCAGGATGCTTTTAAAACATCCTAATTAGTTTGCTTTGGTCTACTCTACTAAAGGTAAGACCTCTGGAATCTAAATAGGCAGTAGACAGCTAAGTACAACCTGATACCTTATGTTATAAATAACAGAGATTTGGTCTTGGTTTTGTTCTCAGTATCACGCAACACAAGCAGAAGCAAATCAAGACTTTATTGGAACTTATACTGTGAAAACCACATCCAATTTTATTTTTCTGAGCCAGGTGGTAAGAATAATCTTATAATAATGACATTCTTCTCTGAGGAGGCTTGGGCTCACTGTGGCAGCAGTAAAATACCACTTGCTTTAAGTTAGTTACATATTTTTAAATACCTCTTAATCTATCCAGCCAGTCTTATCTCAGACGCCTTTTGTCTTAGATTTAAACTCTTCAGAAGTGAAAAAAATTTATAGGGAGAAAATATTCCTTCTTGATCTTCATTCTTGTCAAATGTTCATTTTTTTGTCCTGTCAGATGGCTGGAACCCAAACTCTAGATGACATATTTAGTCCCATTCATGTATAACCACTGCAAATACAGATTCTGAGGATGGAGAATTAAAGATTCTAATCCATCCTTGAGGATTCTGATAATACAAGACGCTCAGCAAACCCAGAATAATGCAGAATGACAGAACTATAATATACGTTTTCCTTTTGTTCTACATTCATGCAGATTAGGCCTACTCGGCATCTACCAGGACTTTCCCTTCCTTAGCCACCAGTCTCCTCTGACATGACATATCTCACAAGCATCACTCTTGGCTCAAGCAGCAGGAAGGAACAAAGCATATCTAGTTTTGCAACTGATAGATCATTCTACTTAACCTCCTTTGAAAGAAGTAGTGGTCTTCAAAATAAGATCCAAAACTTCTTATTTTTCTGGCTTGTATCATGCAACTGTCTATTCTACATTTCAAGCATTTCTATTAATTTCCTCACCTGTGTTTTCTGTTTCTTTTGTTTTGCTAGTGGACTGTCAAAGAAATGGTGAGGCTTTGGGCTACTGTTCCCATCAGATCACCACAGCCAAAGGGAATTGTCACTGGAATGGTCTGTGAGAAAGTGTTAGTACATCTTCAACAGCAGCAGAGACTTCTTCCAGTTGCTATGCAGAGTTTTGTAGATGTCTACAAGCCTTATGTGTGTTACACCCATCTTCACACCATCTGTCCTGGTATAGCACGGCTGAGGACCACGTTTTAAGCTTGCATGCACTGGGAGTGGAGTGAGGTTGTGGAGAGATCATGACCCCCATGACTATAAATACATATATATATATATATACACATATATACATATATATAAGAGAGAGAGAAAAGACATCCGAGACAAAACAGAAATGGAAAGGCTCGTATGAGTGGAGGAAGACAAAGGGTCTGGGGTTGTTGGTTGACAGCTGACTGAACATGAGCCAGCAGTGTGGCCAGGTGGCCAAGAAGGCCAATGGCATCCTGGCTTGGATCAGAAATGGTGTGACCAGCAGGTCCAGGGAGGTGATTCTCCCTCTGTGCTCCGCACTGGTGAGGCCGCTCCTTGAATCCTGTGTTAATTTCTGGGCCCCTCACCACAAGAAGGATGTTGAGGTTCTGGAGAGAGCCCAGAGAAGAGCAACGAAGCTGGTGAGGGGTCTGGAAAACAGGACTTATGAGGAGCGGCTGAGAGAGCTGGTGTTGTTTAGCCTGGAGAAGAGGAGGCTTAGAAGAGACCTCATTGCTCTCTACAACTACCTGAAAGGAGGTTATAGAGAGGAGGGAGCTGGCCTCTTCTCCCAGGTTACAGGGGACAGGACAAGAGGGAATGGCCTCAAGCTCCGCCAGGGGAGATTTAGGCTAGAGATTAGGAGGAAGTTTTTCACAGAAAGGGTCATTGGGCATTGGAATAAACTGCGCAGGGAGGTGGTTGATTCACCTTCCGTGGAGGTGTTTAAGGCACAGGTAGATGAGGTCCTGAGGGACATGGTTTAGTGTTTGATAGGAATGGTTGGACTCTATGATCCGATGGGTCTCTTCCAACCTGGTGATTCTATGATTCTTAATCAACCACAGGGTGAGAGAGAACTGACGGTGTGGTGTGACTGTGAAAAGACAAGCCTGAGTCCAGTCATAGAATTTCCAGTAACAACAGGAAAGTACCAGTGTTCATGTTTGGGCCATCACTGAGAAGACTGCCTAGAATATTCCACACAGCAGCCTCTCTCTCTCTCAATCTCTCTCTCTCTCTCTCAAAGCATTCAAACTGAGAGAGACCCGCAGGAAGGACAACACGGTGACCAGAGAACAGCTTGCATCGTACAAGATTGAACAGGTTTAGCTTATGTAACCAAATGAATGTGTGGGAATTCGATCTGGAAATACACGGAAAGGGGAACCAAACGCCAGAGGATGCCTGTAAGAAAACGCCAGACGTCTGTAGTTGTAGATAGAACTTAGAAGCAGGTTTCTCGTCACCAGACGAGTGGCAGAAGCCGGGCAGAAGCACTTTTTACTCCCCTTTAGCTCCCCAGAACCCGGACCCTTTGCTGCTTCTCAGCGCGCACGCTGAGCATCTTCTTGCTTTTGGGAGTTCACGTTTCTGTTTTAAACCACTCTTTAACATTTTAAAACACTTTTAAGGTTTTCAACCGCTTTCACCCCTTCCCTGCGGAAGGGAAGAAACTTTCCTCCCCCTAGAAAGAGCAGGTTCCACCTCCCCACCCCCCCTTTTTCTCCACCCCGACGTGTCGCCGGGCACGTCTCCACCGCCTCGACCCGCCCGCCCCACGTCAGCCGCCCCTTCCTTATTTAAGGCGGCTGCCCCCTCCCCTCCCTGCCTGTACAGCCGCTGCAGCCGCTGGGTGAAGACACTCGGTAGGTACCATCACTTTTGCGGGTGGGGAGGGGCGGGGGATGTGGGCGCTGGTGGCCACGAAAGTCCCCGAGTCCCCCCGGGTTGATAATCCATCGAGCACAGCCCTGAATTTCATCCTGAGCCTGCGAAGCCAAGAGGCTGAGGGCTGTGTTCGAGGCCACATCAGTTGCTGGCTCATTCCTGAGCTGCTGCTGCTGCTCTCAGGGGAATCGCAGAACGGGTTGGAAAGGACCTTAAAGATCATCTAATTCCAACCTTCCCCCCTGCCATGGGCGGGGACACCTCCCACTGGATTAGGTCGCTCAAAGCTCCATCCAAGCTGGCTTTGAACACCTCCAGGGATGGGGTATCGCCAGCTTCTCTGGGCGCTATTAAAGCCAAAAATGTTGGGTATGAAATGTAACTGAGAAATGTTTCGGTGGGTGCTCCTTACCTGCCCTGCACAAGAAAGTGTTTGTAGTGCAAAAGGAGGACTTGGCACGTGGTGAGAGCATGCACTATAGTGGGGCAGGCTTCAGGAGACTTTTGCAAAGGCAGACTGACGCATTTCTATTAACTGTTCCTAAATATGGGCACTGCTAGTTTCCTCTTCCTGCTGCTCCCCATGCTGCCCCACACTCACAGACCTGACCTGCTCTGCCAGCGCTGCCTGGCCTTCCCGGCTCTAAACAAGTTGCTGCCTTGTTCAGCACTAATTTTAAAATCATGTTGTGTCTGTACTTGCATCCATTTGCAAGGCTGCCTCTGGCTGTTCAGGTGAAGCTGAAGCTGTGCTGCTGCCGCCAGTGCAGCACTGCCTGGGGAAAGCATCTTATTTGCTTTGGAGGTGAAAGCAAAATGCTCTGTCACCATCGAGACATTTCAGGACACCCGTGGCTGTCAGATTAGAACCTATATAAACAGGCTGCTTTGCAGCCACAAGTTGAAATAGTAAGCATGGGAGAGATGGTAAGAACAGACTGTAGGCTTCTCAATTCGAAACTATGCAGTTTCACTTTAAACAAGTCCACAGAGTTGGCTTCGAGGATCACACTGTGCTTGAGAAGGGCTTGCCTAAGCATTGTACAACTACAGCTGTGGAAAGGCTTCAGGGCAGGGAGTACCGGTTTTTCAGGGCAGTAGAATGGAGATTGCCAGACTGTGATGTGCTTACAAGTGCTAAAATGGCTTCCTTTCCCTCAGTGTAATATGGGTGTTGGTTTATAGCATTCTGCTAATGCTGCTGGAGTGCCAGCCATCAGTGGTTCTCAGGCTACATTTGTGGGAAAGCTATAGTGAATTTAAACAGTGCAGTCATCAATAATTCCTTTTATGAAATCATTTTGCTGCATATTGGCAGTACTGCCAGCTCTTTTAGGCATGTGATCTACATTCATTTTCTTATCATCCTGGAATGAAGTCCATCTTGTGTGATACAGATATTCTGGTGTCAGAAACAGCTCTAAAGTCTGGAGAAATAATCTGTTGCCTTCCTTGCAGCAGTGCACCATGTCTCTCAAGGATCAGCTCATCCACAATGTCCACAAAGAGGAGCACAGCCATGCTCACAATAAGATCAGCGTGGTTGGTGTGGGTGCAGTGGGAATGGCCTGTGCTATCAGCATCCTGATGAAGGTAAGTGTCCAGCTTTGGATGAAATGGCACAGTTGTGACTACTTGAGGCCTAAAAGAGGGGCGAAAAATAATCTTCCTTATCAGATTAATTGGTCTAGCATACAAGATGAGCCTTTGGTTGTCTGGTTTTTTTTTTAATTTGGGCCTGAAATGAAGCAGCAATCTTCAAGCTATTGACATAGAACAAATTGGTTTTGCAAACCAAGTTTATCCCAGTATCAGACAGAACATACTCTAGGTTATCACTTTGACTTAAGAGCTGCATTTACCTTTGAATGACTTCCAGAATCCCCTCTAAGAAGTGAGGCATCATTTTGTCTGAAGCAAAGCGTGATGCAACGTTACTTTGCATTGTGGACTGGAAAAAGTGGTCCTAGATGCTCTGAATTACTTGTCTAATGCATTGCATTATTATATAGAAAATGCTGTGTTTAACAGCACACTTGCTTTTCTTAGCTGTAAAATAGGTTGTTTATAAACTGCTATTAGTAGTTATTGTTGACATGCAAAATTGTACAACTATTCCACAAAGAATTTGGATATGAAAAGTACAAAACTAACTCAATAAAATGAATACCCGAGGAGATCAATTTAATACTCTGCTTGGGAACAAGTAAAGGGATACAGATGAGCAAAATTGCTTAAATGGATCGCTGGTTTTAAAAGAATTTTAACATCACAGTTTACAACTTGGATCCTTTGCTCAGAGGGAATAAAGTTACTGTTTAATCTTGGTCTCTTGTAGGACTTGGCTGATGAACTTGCCCTTGTTGATGTTGTGGAGGACAAGCTCAGAGGAGAGATGTTAGACCTCCAACATGGCAGCCTCTTCCTTAAAACACCAAAAATTGTCTCTGACAAAGGCAAGTAGTTGATTCTAACACACACATTATTTCCCAGTGAGAACGCCACTTTACATCTCAGACTGGTCGTCCACATTTAGCACATAGCTTGTCAACCCAGTTGTTAGGAGGAAATCTTACTTCATTTCTGCTCAACTGACATGCAGTTTCATTGTACCTTGTTAAGCCTGGTCCAACTAGGAATCCTCTGTTCCAGAGTTCACCACTTGGTATAGAGAGATTAATTTCTTAAGTACTCAGACATCTTTGAGAACTGTTTTTCACAACCAGTTAGCCCCTGAATGTGTTACTACTTACTTCTTGGCCATAAATGTCTGCAATCTGACCAGGGCACAGGCTATCTCATACTACCTAATGTGCAGCTCCAGTGTCCACAAGTCATGAGGGCAGATCCTTCCTTTTTGATGCAGCACTTGCTTGGGATGCTATCCCAACAGCTACCCCATTCCCATCTGTGCCTGAGAAGTACGCAATGCCACCACCCCATTCAGTGTGTTAAGATTTTGACATGCCTTTAAGGTTGCAGTGAGCCACAGTCTTAAAACCTGACTTCCTACAAAGCAAAGTCTAAGGTAACAGGAGAATTTCAATACCCTCAACTTTGAGAATTTTAGATATCAATACTAAAAGGAGCTGAAAACTTCCGTTTTGAACCATGTATGACATAGCCCTTTGTCTACAGATTACAGTGTGACTGCACACTCCAAGCTGGTCATTGTCACTGCTGGTGCCCGTCAGCAAGAAGGAGAGAGCCGCCTTAACTTGGTGCAGCGCAATGTGAATATCTTCAAATTCATCATTCCCAATGTTGTTAAATACAGTCCTGACTGCAAGCTGCTTATTGTCTCAAACCCAGGTTTGTCTTGTGTTGCTTTAACAAGAGGTTTTGGATTAGGGAATATGACACAGTAAGGTGTCATTAATATACTAATGTAACCAAGCACAGGATTTTAGAAAGTACTTCTGCCATGTAGTGACATAGCCAGAGTGTCATCTTCCTTCTCCACAGACAACAAGCTCATTTTCTGAGAAATACACCAAGTAACCCCCAACTCAGGTCTTCTGTTGCCTTTTAAGTGATCTCTAGCATAAGACACAGTAAGGGGCACTGATAGTAGCATAATCAGCCTCTCAATTCTGCCTTTAAAACAGTCATTATAGTAACCCACTGCAGGGTCTGGCAATGAGCATGGCTTTATGCTTTATTCCACGTAACTAACATGCAGATAAAATACTTAAATATAAACACAAGATACCATCCTAGTAATAAAACCATTGCTCATGAGCAGTACTTCTCACCCTTCTCTGTTCTACTCATAGTGGATATTTTGACCTATGTGGCCTGGAAGATCAGTGGCTTTCCTAAACACCGCGTTATTGGTAGTGGCTGTAATCTGGATTCTGCCCGTTTCCGCCACCTCATGGGAGAAAGATTGGGCATCCACCCTCTGAGCTGCCATGGATGGATTGTTGGAGAGCACGGAGATTCCAGTGGTAAGGGTCAAGTCTGTCTGCCTGTTACATAGAACTTTTCCTGATAAATTTGTCTGCGAAAAAACGTCTCCAAAAGCTACAGCAAAGCATTGCTCGAAAACATTTGCACTGCAGCACCTTAAGAATGCAAGTCCTACTTTAAGTCTTCTGCTGCAGAGAGTAACCCTAGATGATCTATAATTGACCCGAGTTACTCTGCTTGGAAAAGGTCATTACTGTAACCTGAGGAGGCTAAGAATTTCTAGGCTAAGTTGTTTCCATAACTCTCCAAAAAAACCTCCACCCAAACTAAAGAAGCAAGAGGCTAAAGTTCTCTGCAAGGGGCTCCAAAAGATCTGCCCTAGACCTACTAGTAGTCACTCAGTTGTCTTTACTGGCAGCTCTTGATTACTTCATGGACTATATATGGGAGTTGAAGTGCAGAAGCAAGACTAGATGACAGGAGAAAGAAACCTTATCCTTACTTAACCTGTACTTTCTTCAGCAGCACCACAGCAATACTGTATGCTTCCTGACACTGAGGATTCTTTTAGAATGAATTCTTATTTTGAGAAACTTTTACAAAATACAGTTACTGTCATTCTAGTTCTTGTTGCCTAGGTATTTTCCTTTAATAAAGGTGTAGTCAAACGTTGTGACATCATGTTAGCTGTTTATACGACACTAGGTTCTCAGCCTGCAATTTAGATCAGCCTCGCAGATCAGGCTATATTAAAAATTGTATTTAAATCACAGTGATGTGTGTTACAGATGAATCCAAGTAAATATTATGTTAATCATCAGTCTGAGGAGGACAAAACTAAGTTTTCTTGTGAGATAATGAATTTATGTGCAACTTTCAGTACCTGTCTGGAGTGGAGTGAATGTTGCCGGCGTCTCCCTGAAGGCTCTTCATCCAGACATGGGAACTGATGCAGACAAGGAACACTGGAAGGAAGTCCATAAACAGGTGGTGGAAAGGTAAAAAAAAAAAAAACCCAAAAATATTTTTTACATTTTTTTTTCTCAACACAAGAACAAACGATGATGAGCTATAGTACCTCTGAACTTCAGTATCCATATCTGGTTTCATATAGCAGCCCTTCACAAATGTCAAGGAGTAATGTAGATTTGGCAGAGTTAATTTTTCATGGTTGGTGAACTTTAAACTAGGGAAGTGCTTTAACTTCCAAGTTTCCAGCATTACTGCAGGAGGAGTGTAAAATGCAAAATGAATTCTTCACTGCTGAGTTAATTTCAGTCCTGTCAGCATATCAGTCAAACTTCTGATGTCTCCAAATTAAGACACCTCCAAAAGTACTTCTTTCAAACTTTAAATATTTCAGTTGATGGTACTTGGGTTTTAATTAGTAACTTCATCTCTGCAGTGCCTATGAGGTCATCAAACTGAAGGGTTACACATCATGGGCCATTGGCCTTTCGGTGGCAGACCTAGCTGAAACTATTATGAAGAATTTGAGAAGAGTGCACCCGATCTCTACAATTGTTAAGGTGAGCAGTCCCTTTTTGCTTACTTTTGTCTTACTGAGAACTAAAAACTTGGGAATTCTGAAGAACACTGATAACTTCCTACTTTAATTTCAACTAAATTTAGTTGTGTTTTCCCAACAGGATATTGTGTAAAATACGCAGACATACACAAATTCTAGCCTAACTATCCTTACCTACTTTTCAGGGCATGCATGGAATAAAAGATGATGTCTTCCTAAGTGTTCCTTGTGTACTGGGCAACAATGGCATCACTGATGTAGTGAAGATGATCCTAAAGCCTGAGGAAGAGGACAAATTAAGAAAGAGTGCAGATACACTCTGGAAAATCCAGAAGGAACTACAGTTTTAAAATTACCCAAGTAGTTCACTCTTCGCAGTTTAATGGATTTTGTGGTTTGTTTTACGTTGCACTTTCCAAGTAGGTCAAATCTTTCAATATGTGTATCTCAACCAGAGCACACAAAGCAGCTCCAATCTGAACATAAGTTTCCTGAAGATAGCATTAGGAAACTACTCTGGGGTTTCCCTGTTCAGACACCCATGTTCTTAGCCAGAGCTAGATAACCTAGTCAGTCTTGTACAGTAAAGTGGTGTAACAGAAATCCAACATTCAAAGCAGCACTGCCTAGAAAACCCTCTGCCTTTTCCCTCCTCATTTAATGTTGGTTCTGAACAATAAGTTACTAATTAGTATTACACAATATGAAACCAAAGACTACTTTCTTGCAGTTAAAGGACTGTCAAGCCAACTGACCAACCTTCTCTCCTGGCTGAATAGCTCAAATATTTCACTGTTTCTAGGTCCAAATGTATTTTCCTAACACGGCTTTGCAATTTTTGTGTATACTTTTTTTAGAGAACCTTATTTTTGTGTACTACATCCAGCCTAGTGATTCAGCATGTTTAAAAAAAATGTTAATGTTTCTATATGCAACAAGACAGTGACTGTCCACCTGTAGTACCAAATTCAACACCAAATAAACCACGAACTGTTATTTCTGTCTCCTTGTTTTTCTTTATAGGGCTTTTTCTCTAAAATGTAGTTCCTCTTGCACCCCTCTGAATCAAACAATTGTATTTCTTCAGTCACAGTAACTCAGACCTTGTCTGTATAAAAATGTTGTGTGCAGCTACATGGTTGTAGGCGGCAGATATTTAGGTCCAGAACTTCCTAAGTCCTAAGGGAGGAGGGAAAAAAATAATTGAAGTACCTAAACACTCAGAAGTTAAACTTGATTCTCCTCTTAATGCAAACAGGCTCCATTGATATTACTAGGGTAGTGGAGAAACAGTGCAACATCAGAAGCATCCTCCTTACTTGTACACAGGAAAAAATGCACGTAGGAAGACAATGCTCCACCTCAAGTTCTTGACATCCATAAAAAGTCAACTTGCTGCCAAGCACAGAGAAGCATCTCCTCTAGAAGAGCAGTCATGCATAGAAACAATGGCTAACATTACTCCTCAGAGCTCACAATAAGTTGAATAAGGAAAATTAACAATTTTTTTCTGTCACTAATATTTTAAAACACTATACCTGATTGCAATGAAGAGGAAAGGCCTTATGCTTGGCTTTTTCTAACACTGTGATATAGCATAAACTTTAAGAGTAGAAATGGATCATACAATGAAGTCCAGGGTAGATTTTTTTTAATATAGAGTTTTGGTGATATTTCTCAGGACCAAGTATTTTGGAATAAGCTGAAAGTGCTCACAAAGCAACTTCATTAACAAAGGAAAAGCTGTGGCTACTGTACTGCCTTTTTTATATCCACATGAACAAAATAGCACCTGGAAGGAGAGCACATAGAATTAGTATTTTATGCAGATCACAGGAAGATGGTATGAAGCTATTTTCAAAGCTTTCAGAAGATCCACAGGACTTCCAATTTTTACTAATGTCTCACTCAGCTTTTTAATATAAAATCCAATCTCTTCAGATCCTATGGTAACATGAAAAACTTAACACAATCACTTAGTTTTGAGTCACGCTGATGACTGCTGAGACCAAGACAGTGGTTTTCAAGCTAGCTTTGCTACGGCAGCCTACAAAAGCAAATGGAGGGCAACAGCATGCTGCTGAGAGCCAACGAAAGCACCACCATGAGATCTTCAGGCTGCGAGACGCTCTATATAACATATCCTCTTTTGTAGACAGTATGTTATTTAACCACTAGGCTTGTATGAGCTCTGTCCCAGCTAACACAGCCAGAACCTATGCTGCTCGTGGCATTCTGTTATGTAGCAGTTTCTGCTTAGCAGTTAATGTAACACCAAACGCAGCAGCCTTCCTTTTGCCTAGCGTCTTCTAGTAGAAAAATGCAATACACAGCAAGGCCTCTTAAGGCATCATAAGGTACACTGCACTATAACTGTGATCTCATGATAAGTTGATTTAACAGTTACTAAGCTTGTCAGGCTTCTCAGAAAGGGCTTTTCGTAATGTCCAATAATTAGAGTTAGAAACAGTCAACCCTGATGGTAAGATTAATGGAATTAGGAACAGCCCAGCCTGTGCTAATCTAGAGCTGCAAGGGGACCAATGGTTGCTTCTCTGCATGCAATTAGGGCTCACAGGACACTTCTCTGCCTTCAGAGGTTGACGGATGATGTCTGCAGCTTCACATTGGTCTTCTCGGGAAGGTGAAGGGTTGCAGAATTTTCTCCACAGATATTAGGTGTTTTTTAATAAGGGTACAAGGAAATGGAAGGGACTGTCTGATGATGTGGAAAGATGAGATCTCTTTTCCTAGGAAGGTGATATTCTGAGCTGGGGTGTGCTCCTATTGTGAAGGCACATGCAAAACTTTAGGGTGACATGGTTTGGTGACGTGGTTTGGGGACATGAGAGGTGCATGGCAAGGTGGGGAGAGAGGTTCCTTGGAGAACTCAAAGCAAGAGCTTGTGCAAATGAATCATAGAATCATAGAATCACCAGGTTGGAAAAGACCCATCGGATCATCAAGTCAAACCATTCCCATCAATCACTAACCCATGTCCCTCAGCACCTCGACCACCCATCCCTTAAACCCCTCCAAGGAAGGTGGCTCAACCCCCTTCCTGGGCAGCCTGTTGTGACTAGGGTAAAAATCAGCTTCTCCAAACCAACCTTGGAGGGATCCTACCCTGGTGTGCACACACACTGGCCCTACAGGACCCGTTCCCTGTGGTGCAGTGATTCCAGGCAGGAACCCCACTGCAGGACACCAGCTGAGTTTGTTCCCTGCTGCACTGGGACACCACACAGGACATCCAGGGTGCACTTTGCTCTTTCCGATCCTCCTTGCACCATCACAGGAAGGCTGGTAAGGAAAGGAGGTTCCAATCTCCCATCTTCCACCCCTGCCTCTGTCTTGGTGTCCTGGACCCTTCCCAGCTTGTGACCAAGTGCCTCCAAGAAATATTTACTTCCTGTTTTTTTGCTTAGACCTTCGGAGGCCTCATTTTTTTTTTTTTCATGAGTAAAATATGAGCTGTTCTCCTGGAGCCATGAAAGGAGGAAACCACTGCCAGCTGGTGTGGCCACTGCTTTTTATTGCTGTGGTTGCTGATGCCTCCGCCCTCGCCGGCAGGGAGTCTAGGGAGGGAGGAAACAACTCCAGGATTTAGTTTGGTTAGTTCCCAGTGTGAACTGGGCTGCCTGGAACCCATGCGAAGGAATAACTTGCTCTGTAATTGTTTGCTTCAAGCAGTTTGTAGCTGAGGAGTTTAAACATTTGTTTGAGCTGAAATTATCTCTAATTTATCGTTCACTCGGAGCCCATCACTGGCTAATGCTCAGTTTTCAGTCTGTTGTAGACAGCAGATATTTCCCCGGTGTTCCCATATTTTTTTTTTTTTATTTATCCAGATGAATGTGGAGTTGCACACTCACTTCTCTTAGCTGAATCACCTCTCTATTTTTCCATCTGTTTCCACAGTTTAACAAGATTATTTTGCATTAACTTCATTTTTCTACCTGAAAGGAGGTTGTGGAGAGGAAGGAGCTGGGCTCTTCTCCCAAGTGACAGGGGACAGGACGAGAGGGAATGGCCTCAAGCTCCACCAGGGGAGATTTAGGCTGGACATTAGGAAAAAATTTTCACAGAAAGGGTGATTGGGCACTGGCAGAGGCTGCCCAGGGAGGGGATTGAGTCGCCTTCCCTGGAGGGGTTTAAGAGACGGGTGGACGAGGTGCTTAGGGACACGGTTTAGTGTTTGATAGGAATGGTTGGACTCGATGATCTGGTGGGTCTCTTCCAACCTGGCTGTTCTATGATTCTGTGAAAGTTGGAAGAGACAGTTTTGGCCTAGAATGTGGCCTTTGTCCAGTACATTGAGTACAACTGACTTCTTCTTTTAATTACTGAAGTAATTACATTTGAGCAGATTTCACACATGTTCGTACACATGTCTCTCTGCAACTATTTACGTGTTTGCACATGCAGGACATCTGTGTATGACACTGGATAGATTTACTTTGTTAAATACCAATTGTCCAGTAGCTCAGAAAAGGTCTGGGATTTGAAAAATACTACTTTTAACCCCTAACCACGAAACATAGATCTCCCCAGCTCTACACTGGCTATTTGGTGGCTATTCAGTTATTTCACACACTTCTGAGCGCTAAAATAAAACTAACGGAGTCGTTCAGATTAATCATTCAGTGACTTGGTTGTCATGACTGTAAGGTGCTGTTTATTGCTGCATTCTAGGAGGATTCCTAACCAGGTAAGGTGCTTCCCAGGTAGGTAGGACTGTATAAACAGAGTGTATCTCAAGTCCTTTGTGACTATGCTGTCCTTCAGAGACAACCCTCTTTGATCAGTGAGTGCCTATTAAAACCTCCTGAAATGCAGGTGATAAATGTGCTGAAAGGCCAGAAATTCTTACATACTGTCACCAGGGTGGATACAAGCTGGGCTTGAGCTGTTGGCTTTCTCTGCCTTGCAGGTGTTCATCTCCTGTATCATAGAATCATAGAACAACCAGGTTGGAAAAGACCCACTGGATCATTGAGTTCCAACCATTCCCATCAATCACTAAACCATGTCCCTCAGCACCTCGTCCACCCGTCCCTTAAACCCCTCCAAGGAAGGTGAATCAACCATCTCCCTGGGCAGCCTCTGACACTGCCCTATAACCTTTTTGGTGAAAATCTTTAGCTAATGTTCATACTGAACCTCCCCTGGTGGAGCTTGAGGCCATTCCCTCTCGTCCTGTCCCTTGGGAGAAGAGCCCAGCTCCCTCCTCTCCACAACCTCCTTTCAGGGAGTTGGAGAGAGCAATGAGGTCTCCCCTCAGCCTCCTCTTCTCCAGGATAAACAACCCCAGCTCTCTCAGCCGCTCCTCTTGTTCTCCAGCCCCTTCACCAGCTTTGTTGCTCTTCTCTGGACTCGCTCCAGAGCCTCAACATCCTTCTTGTGCTGAGGGGCCCAGAACTGAACACAAGATTCAAGGAGCAGTCTCACCAGTGCTGAGTACAGAGGGAGAAGAACCTCCCTGGACCTGTAGATAGATGATACCGTAATATAAATGCCACATGCACTGAATCACCTCAGCTTACGAGGTGTTGGAATGGAATTGAGAAAGAGAGAGCTGTGCACACAATCTTTGTTATAAAGTGGATATATAGCAGCTACATGAATGTGTCCGAGTTTATAATTCAGTCACTTCATTGGGCTTAACTGTTAGTGGATGAGAAGGTCTGAAACAGTGCAAGCAAAACACACAGGATGCCCTTCATGAACACCCCTTGCTTCACTGCATTGTAATATATGCAATTTGCCTTCCTAAATCTCCACTCAGAATGGAAACAGCATTATTATTGCTTGTTGAATATCACTTCGTAGTAAAAGTGCTATAGAGTGTAGTGTTTGTAAGGATACATGTATGTCGAGCAAAAGCAGTACAGATGAGCTGGACACACCTCATCTGGCAGGACTGTAAGTTATAAATTGGTTTATTAGAGCTGGAAATTTATGGAAATGAGTGATTGAAAAGAAATCTCAGCTGGCAAGAATAGTCTTTACATCAGTCGGTGTAACCTTGAGCAATGCGTTTGAATACATGCAGCTGGGAAACAGGGTTAGAGGCAGGAATAAAACTGGAAAATCAAATGCTGCAGCAAAGTGGCTCTTTCCTAAGGAAAGGAAGGATGTACAAGCTAAAAGCTCTCTCTACTGGTATCCCATTGCACCTGCGTTCTGCTACCTCAGATCCGTGTGATGCAGGGCAAGTCTTGATCCTGACAGGGGCTCTGTGCCTCTAAACCACAGTACAACAGTGCACACTTGGCGTGGAGTTGGCTTTTCATGAGGAATTTCATGGGGGTTGCTCCTACACGTGAAGTTAAACTGTGCTTAAGAATTTTGCTAACCCAGGGTCTCAGTTTCCTCTGGAAATCAGCAGATTTCACACATTGCTGTGTTCACTTCTGGGCCCCTCACCACAAAAAGGATGTTGAGGCTCTGGAGCGGGTCCAGAGAAGAGCGACGAGGCTGGTGAAGGGGCTGGAGAACAGAACCTATGAGGAGCAGCTGAGAGAGCTGGGGTTGTTTATCCTGGAGAAGAGGAGGCTGAGAGGAGACCTCATTACTCTACAACTCCCTGAAAGGAGGTTGTAGAGAGGAGGGAGCTGGGCTCTTCTCCCAAGTGACAGGGGACAGGACGAGAGGGGATGGCCTCAAGCTCCACCAGGGGAGATTTAGGCTAGAGATTAGGAGGAAGTTTTTCACAGAAAGGGTCATTGGGCATTGGAATAGGCCTCCCAGGGAGGTTGTTGATTCACCTTCCCTGGAGGTGTTTAAGGCACGGGTGGATGAGGTCTTGAGGGACTTGGTTTAGTGTTTGATAGGAATGGTTGGACTAGAAGATCCGATGGGTCCCTTCCAACCTGGTTTTTCTATGATTCTAAGATTGAGAGCGTGATTGGGTGCTGGGGTGTGGTTTCTGTGCAGTAGGTGACAAAACCATCTTTCTCGTCCATACAATCGTACAGCTGCTGTAGGGCAGAGGCTGTGGAGGTGGGAAATGATTGCAAATAGTCTGCTGCTGCAGAGATCAGGGTGGCTTCCAGCAGAGAGGAGTGGCAGCACAACCTATTTAAGTCCATGGCGGCTTTGGCAGTCTGCAGGCACTGTTCTTGTGAAAACAAGGGCCAAAATTGTTGCAGGTCTTGTTTTGTTGGGAATGACACCCACCTCCTTCATGCCCACACTGGTATGAGAGAAGAATTTCACCCTTCTCTCTGCTTCAGTGATACAGGCTCATGCTATTTTTGCTGCGCTCCACACCTCTCGAACCCGCACACTCTCAAGGCGTCAGTGAGGGAGTGAATCCAACAAGGTTCTAGTTTCTTTTCACCTGCTGCCCAGGCTGACCTGCTTATGTACTTGTAGATCTACCAGGTACCCAAACTCGTGTTTAAATGTAGTGATGGAGCTCTTTGCAGTGTGGGAATAGGGAGAGCGGGATTGCCCTGCAAGCCTGAAGTGCTGTTTACAGCACGTGACATCCAATATCTATCATTTTGTACTAAGGCTTAACACTGTGATACAAAAAGATGGGGATGAGAAAGATATTGTCAAGGGAGAACTGTAACTCAAGCCTCAGGTGAGCACTTGCTCTTCTTTGAGGTACTGAGGGGCATGGTTTAGAGATTAGTGGGAATGGTTGGACTCCATGATCCGGTGGGTCTCTTCCAACCTGGTTGTCCTATGATTCTATGATAGTATTTTCTTTATTTTCTGTGAAAACAACTCCAGGGCAGAGCCCTGCGTTACAAATCTCCTCAGCAGCTCCTCCTGTCAGCTCTGTGAAGGGGGATCTGCGTGAGCCAGGGGGTTGGAAGCACGGGAACTGTCAGACTCCAGCTCCGTGACTGTTGGGATCTGAAGGTCACTGCAGCATGTCATTCACAAGGCAATTTTCTCTGGGATTGCAGTACAGTTGGGGCTTTATTTTACGACATTGATGTCACAAAGTATTAATAATCTCTTAAAACAAGCCCAGTTGCAAAACAATCCGTTGAGATTTGATTGTTTGATTTTGGTCAGCATTTATAGTCTGAATAAATACCACTCCAAGTAATACAAGGGTATGGATGTGAGAGGGTGGGTTTCCCTGCTGTACTTGCTTATATATAACAAGGAAATACATTTTTCAGTCTGTTGGGAGCTGTTTCCCAGAAATTTTAAGCCCCATTTGCAAATATCTCCATCTCTTTTATTTAGCTTATAAATACAATCTGCATACTGGATGCATGTAATATGGCTCAATTAATATCTTTAAGAGTTTTCCATGAAAGAAAAAAAGACTCTACTAATTTCTTATTTAATTTCTTAAATAAATATCTCTAATAGAGACTAATAGTAATCTGCTATTTCTGTTCTTCTGCCACAATCATTCTTAGATGTATCGGAAAAGAATAAAAAATGAAAGGCACAGGAGAATTCCTACTGGCACAGACCGGAGCCTGTTTGAGTGAATAAACCCTTTAAGACACTGACTGTTATCATAGGCTCAAAAGAGAGCGAGAGAAACCTTAAGTGTGATACCAAATGATTACAGAACCTGTTCAGAGAAGCCCCTCACCACAAGAAGGATGTTGAGGCTCTGGAGCGAGTCCAGAGAAGAGCAACAAAGGTGGGGAAGGTGCTGGAGAACAGGCCTTATGAGGAACGGCTGAGAGAGCTGGGGTTGTTTATCCTGGAGAAGAGGAGGCTGAGGGGAGACCTCATTGCTCTCTACAACTCCCTGAAAGGAGGTTGGAGAGAGGAGCGAGCTGGGCTTTTCTCCCAAGTGACAGGGGACAGGACGAGAGGGGATGGCCTCAAGCTCCGCCAGGGGAGATTTAGGCTGGAGATTAGGAAAACATTTTTCACAGAAAGGGTGATTGGGCAGTGTCAGAGGCTGCCCAGGGAGGTTGTTGATTCACCTTCCCTGGAGGTGTTTAAGGGATGGGTGGACGAGGTACTGAGGGACATGGTTTAGTGTTTGATAGGAATAGTTGGACTTGATGATCCGGTGGGTCTCTTCCAACCTGGTGATTCTATGATTCTATTATTCTATGATTCTATGATATTTCATCACAAGTTAAGGGTTGTCTGTGACTTGTTAACTCTAATTAGAATTAACACAGCTCCAGCTGCAATATAATTATCTTTAATATATTCTAGCACTGAGTTCTGCAGGTTAATTTACCTTAATTGTTTTTTTTCAACTTGTTAACTTTATAGGTGTTGCTACCCTCCTCAGATTCTCTTTCTTCTAAAGGAACACACAATTCACCTTCTTTCCTTCCTTTCTATTATATCCTCAGAGCTAAGAGGCATATTCCCAAGTCAGGCTGTGATGCTTGCTGGCATGGGTGGCTCCTAGGACTTGTACAGAGGGACTACAGCACAGTCGTGTCAGGAATAATGGTTGTAATCGCTGCATTCTCTGTTTAAACATGGTTCTTGTGTGTCTGCAGGTGTCCTGTCAAGTAACGGAGCTGGTGTGTGCTTCATGGTTAGGGGTCCTGGGGCCATTTTGGGCAGGGAACAGGGACTTTCTCCTCCCTTGGAGCAGGCGCTCGCTGGCTCCGCTCACTCCTGGCGACTGCTCCACGGTTGTGCTGGTGCTGTGATGCTGCTCAGCCTGGGGGACAGGAGGCTGTTAGTGGCAGCTCAGCCCCTGGGGGGATCTGGTGGGGTCTTAGGGGGATTGAGAGGGTCTGTGGTGGTTTAGGGGTATTTGGGGGTGCTTAGGGGATTTGAGAGGGTCCAGGGGGTTGCGAGGGGGTCCTGGGGGTATTTGGGGAGGTCTTAGGGGGATTAAAAGGGTCCTGGAGGGGGTTTTCAGGGGGGTCCTGGGGGTATTTGGGGGATCTTAGAGTGATTGAAAGAGTCCTGTAGGAGGTTTGAGGGGATCTTAGGGGTATAGAGAGTGCCTGAGGAGTTTTGGAGTGGTCCTGGGAGAATTTGGGGGACCTTAGGGGGATCGAGAGGGTTTGGTGGGGTCCTGGTGGGATTTGGGGGATATTTGGGAGATTGAGTGGGTCCTGGAGGAGGTTTGAGAGGGTCCTAAGGGGATTGAGAGGGTCCTGGAGGGAGTTGCGGAGGGGTCCTTGGGGTATTTGGGGAGATCTTAGTGGGACATAGAGGGTCCTGGTGGAGATTTGGAAGGGTCTGTGGGGAATTGAATGGGTCCTGCAGGAGGTTTGTGGGGATCTTAGCGGGATTGAGAGGGCCCAGGGGAGATCTGGGGGGATTTTGGGTATTGTAGGGAGATTTGGGATATTTTAGGGGGATTTGGGGGTGTCTCTGGGGGATTGAGAGTGTCGTGGACTGGGTTTGTGGGGGTCCTGGGGGGATTTGAGAGGATCTTAAGGGGATTGAGAGGGTCCTTGGAGCGGGTTTTTGGGAGGCCATGAGGGGTCCTGGGACCGTTTGGGTAGTCTTAGAGGGATATAGAGGGTGTTGGAGGAGGTTTGGGAGGGTCTTTGGGGGATTGAATGGGTCCTGCAGGAGGTCTGTGGGGATCTCAGCGGGACTGAGAGGGCCCAGGGGAGACCTGGAGGATTTGGAGGTGTCTTTGGGAAATTGAGAGGGTCCTTGGAGGGGGTTTTGGGAGAGCCCTGGAGGACTGAGAGGGCACTGGAGGGGGTGGTTCGGGGTGTCTCCCCAATAACGTTGTGGGGCTGGGCGAAGCCTCTGCCCCTCTGGCGAGCTGTGTCCTGCTGCCCCTGCACTCCCTGCCCACCCCAAGAAGACACAGAACCCATCTAGAAAACGATTTTTAATGAACAACAGCAACTCCCCAAACAACACCCACCCTCCCCCCTAAATAACAACTCTCTGAACAACAGGAATGATTGAAACAACAATAATAATTCAAACAACGATAACAATGTAAACAACGGGAACAATTTAAACAACAGGAACAAGGTAAACAACACGAACAAAACTTCTTCTCAAAACCAACAACTCAACGAAGCGTTTGCTGCCTCCGCTCCAATCCCCCTCCTGCCCCAGCTCCGCCTGGCAGAGCCCTGCGCTGCTCCGGACATCCCGGTGACAGGGGATGTCCTGGCCCAGGACGCTGCCCTCGCCCATGAGGACACCAGAGCCCAGCCAGATGGTATTGCTGGGGTGGTGTCCTACTCCATGGGCACATCAGTGGTGACGCTGATGTCTAAGATGTTGACATCCTTCATGGGTACGTCTGTGCCCACGGAGATGTCCAGCACTGGGCTGTCGTCTCCCTCCATCTGGACATCGGTGGTGACAGAGATGTCCAGGATGGAGGGAGGATCCACCTCCATGGGCACAGGCGTATCCTGGGCGCCACCACTGCCCATGGGTGCCCTCCGGACCTTGGCCAGGCGGCACCAGCGCCCCCGCAGCACCGGTTGCCCATGGCGGGCCGCTGGCTTTGCCCCGGCCCGGGGGAGCTTCCACATGGGGGCCCCGAGGGCAGCATCTGGGGGAGCAGCGAGGCGGCGGCTCATGGTGATGGTGAGTCTTCCTCTTCTTAGGGCTCTGCTCCTCTTCTCTTGGGGCAGGAGGAGGACCAGATGGCACAGGAGGCAGCCACTTGCTGATCTGGGCAGGAGAGAGAGAGAGAGAGAGAGCTGTGCTGGGCTGGGGGCTGCGGGGAGTCTGGTGGGGCCCCCGTGGAGCTGCGCCCCAGCCCGGCCGTGCCCCTGCTGTGCTGCGGGGCAGTGGGGGGCCTGCGGCAGGGAGCAGCCCTCGGGCAGGAGTGCCGAGGGGCCAGGGCAGCCGGGGATGCCATATACCTGCTGGGAGTGTCCAGGGGCCCTGCGGTGCCCCCCACGCCGGGGGGGCCCAGGGGTCTGGCAAAGGTGCCTCTCAGGGCCTGGTGTCAGATTGGCTTGTCTGAGCCTGAAAGAGAGCCATGAGCGAGCGCTGGCACTGCCACCCCGAGCTGGGGCAGGAGGGCACGCGATGGGGCTGAGGAGGAAGGGGGATCTTGGGGGGATTTGGGGTGGAGGGGCCTTAGCATCGATTGAGAGGGTCCTGGAGGGGTATTTGGGAGGGTCCTGGGAGGATTTGGAGAGGTGTTAGGGGGATTGAGAAGGTCCAGGGGAGTTAGGGGGTCCTGGGGGGCATCTTAGGGATATTGAGGGGGTCTGGGGAGGGTTGGGGCGTAATATTGGGAGGTCTTAGGAGGATTGAGAGGGTCCTGGAGGAGGTTTTGAGGGGGTCTTAGGGGGAATTGAGAGAGTCTGGGGAGTTTTGGAGGGGTCCTGGAGGGATTTGGGGGATCTTAAGGGGAGGGAGAGGGGCAGGGGAGGAAGGACTGTGCATTTGCCCCTCGGTGTCCCTGGGTGCGGGGTTGGGGTCAGCTCTTGCCTCACACGCCGAAGGCTGATGGGCGCAGGAAGGCTCTCAGGCGCTGTGCAGCTACAGGTAGAGGTGCTCTCAAATGCTTTGTTAGCCCTGGGACCTCAGCGAGGGTGCACAGGGCTGGCAGCTCGGGGATCACGTCTGGTCTCTTTCGTGACTGAGCCCCGAGTGTTGGGTTGTTGCTACTCAGGCCGTTTCTGTTTGAGCGTTGCCAGGGACGAATGTTGGGGCTCCCGGGGTCCTGCGCCCAACGACAGCTCTGCTTGGGGAGCAATGGCTCCCACCAGAGTTCAGAGTCCCACTCGAGGGCACCATGGAAACCCATATCGAGTGGTGTCCCAGTATGGGACCACTGGGACCAGCGTGGTTTAATCTCTTCCCCAGTGACAGGCAGGAGAATTGAGTGTTCCCTCAGTGAGTCTGTGGGTTCCCCCAAGCTGGGTGGTGCAGTTGAGCTGCCTGAGGGGTGAGATGGGATCCAGAGGCTCCTGGAGAAGGTTGAGGAATGACCTGTGTGAACCTCCTGAAGCTCCCCAAGGCCAAGGGCCCTGCAGATGGGTCGGGGCAGGTGTCAGTGCAGGTTTGGTGGTGCAGGGATGGAGAGGAAGCCTGCCGAGAAGGTCCTGCGGGTGCTGTGGTTACAGGGATGGAGAGCAGCCCTGCTGAGAAGGACCTGTGGGTGCTGGGGTTGAGAAGCTGCCTGTGAGCCGGCAATGTGCGCTGGCAGCGCAGAGAGCCCAGAGCCTCCTGGGCTGCATCCCAGAGGGTGGAACAGCTCTGCTCTGGAGAAGGGCTGACAGAGCTGGGGTTCTTCAGCCTGGAAAGAGGAGGCTGTGAGCAGACCCAGTTGCAGCCTTTCCAGAGTTGAAGTGAGCAGATAAGAAGCACACAGCACACACTTCTGATCAGGGCCTGTAGCGAGAGGAAGAGGGGCGGCAGTTTGCACCTGAATGAGGGGAGGTTCAGCTCTAAGGAAGAATTCTCTTCTGCTGAGGGTGGGGAGACCCTGGCCTAGGTTGCCCAGAGTAGCTGTGGCTGCCCCATCCCTGGAGGGGTTCAGGGCCAGGTGGGATGGGGCTCTGAGCAACCCGGACTGCCGGAAGGTGTCCCTGCACACAGCAGGAGGGACTGCGCTTTAAAAGCCCCAACCCTGCTTTCCATCATAACTCTTGCCCATTTCTGTAAGATTTGGAGCCTTTGACTTTTTTTGTTTCCTTTTGCTTTCAGCTTGAAGCAGCTCCTGACCTGGGCCAAACCTGTCTGTGTGTGGGGCACGAGGAGCTCTCTCCCAGCCACACTGTCCCCTCTCCAGAAGAGATGCCAGTGAGGCAGGAGACCAGTGAGCAGGACCTGGAGTTGAGTGTTGGCCACGTTCTCCTCGACTGCTTAGTCCCTCAGTGCCTCCAGGCTGGAAGCTGCTGCCTTGGCTGCTGCTCTGGTGCCTTCAAGGGGAGGAGGTGGCTGGGCAAGAGCCCCAGGGCTGAGCTCTTGGGGAGGGAGAGAGGAGAATAAAGACCTGGAACCACCCGATCTCTGGTTGGCTTTGGTGGTGTTTTTGCTGTTCAAGGCTTGAATTGTGTAGCTGGGCCTGGGGGCTGCACCCTGTTTGTCTCACCCCATCGGGGGCAGGAGGAGTGCGAGTGGCTGGATCTGGAGGGACTGTGATTCTCCAAGTTTCCCTATTATTTTTGCCTCCAGGGGTTGTTAATGCTGATTTCTCACCTCTGTGGCCGCAGACACAAAGGTTTTACTCCCCAGGCAGTGGCAGGAGCTGCCTGCTAGTCACCTCTTTGCTTCCACTTCCAGCCAAGAGCCCTTGTCCACCTGCCCCGTTCTTCCCCCTGGGCTTTGGCAGGGAACAGGGACTTTCTCCTCCCTTGGAGCAGGCGCTCGCTGGCTCCGCTCACTCCTGGCGACTGCTCCACGGTTGTGCTGGTGCTGTGATGCTGCTCAGCCTGGGGGACAGGAGGCTGTTAGTGGCAGCTCAGCCCCTGGGGGGATCTGGTGGGGTCTTAGGGGGATTGAGAGGGTCTGTGGTGGTTTAGGGGTATTTGGGGGTGCTTAGGGAATTTGAGAGGGTCCAGGGGGTTGCGAGGGGGTCCTGGGGGTATTTGGGGAGGTCTTAGGGGGATTAAAAGAGTCCTGTAGGAGGTTTGAGGGGATCTTAGGGGTATAGAGAGTGCCTGAGGAGTTTTGGAGTGGTCCTGGGAGAATTTGGGGGACCTTAGGGGGATCGAGAGGGTTTGTTGGGGTCCTGGTGGGATTTGGGGGATCTTTGGGGGATTGAGTGGGTCCTGGAGGAGGTTTGAGAGGGTCCTAAGGGGATTGAGAGGGTCCTGGAGGGAGTTGCGGAGGGGTCCTTGGTGTATTTGGGGAGATCTTAGTGGGACATAGAGGGTCCTGGTGGAGATTTGGAAGGGTCTGTGGGGAATTGAATGGGTCCTGCAGGAGGTTTGTGGGGATCTTAGCGGGATTGAGAGGGCCCAGGGGAGATCTGGGGGGATTTTGGGTATTGTAGGGAGATTTGGGATATTTTAGGGGGATTTGGGGGTGTGTCTGGGGGATTGAGAGTGTCGTGGACTGGGTTTGTGGGGGTCCTGGGGGGATTTGAGAGGATCTTAAGGGGATTGAGAGGGTCCTTGGAGCGGGTTTTTGGGAGGCCATGAGGGGTCCTAGGACCGTTTGGGTAGTCTTAGAGGGATATAGAGGGTGTTGGAGGAGGTTTGGGAGGGTCTTTGGGGGATTGAATGGGTCCTGCAGGAGGTCTGTGGGGATCTCAGCGGGACTGAGAGGGCCCAGGGGAGACCTGGAGGATTTGGAGGTGTCTTTGGGAAATTGAGAGGGTCCTTGGAGGGGGTTTTGGGAGAGCCCTGGAGGACTGAGAGGGCACTGGAGGGGGTGGTTCGGGGTGTCTCCCCAATAACGTTGTGGGGCTGGGCGAAGCCTCTGCCCCTCTGGCGAGCTGTGTCCTGCTGCCCCTGCACTCCCTGCCCACCCCAAGAAGACACAGAACCCGTCTAGAAAACGATTTTTAATGAACAACAGCAACTCCCCAAACAACACCCACCCTCCCCCCTAAATAACAACTCTCTGAACAACAGGAATGATTGAAACAACAATAATAATTCAAACAACGATAACAATGTAAACAACGGGAACAATTTAAACAACAGGAACAAGGTAAACAACACGAACAAAACTTCTTCTCAAAACCAACAACTCAACGAAGCGTTTGCTGCCTCCGCTCCAATCCCCCTCCTGCCCCAGCTCCGCCTGGCAGAGCCCTGCGCTGCTCCGGACATCCCGGTGACAGGGGATGTCCTGGCCCAGGACGCTGCCCTCGCCCATGAGGACACCAGAGCCCAGCCAGATGGTATTGCTGGGGTGGTGTCCTACTCCATGGGCACATCAGTGGTGACGCTGATGTCTAAGATGTTGACATCCTTCATGGGTACGTCTGTGCCCACGGAGATGTCCAGCACTGGGCTGTCGTCTCCCTCCATCTGGACATCGGTGGTGACAGAGATGTCCAGGATGGAGGGAGGATCCACCTCCATGGGCACAGGCGTATCCTGGGCGCCACCACTGCCCATGGGTGCCCTCCGGACCTTGGCCAGGCGGCACCAGCGCCCCCGCAGCACCGGTTGCCCATGGCGGGCCGCTGGCTTTGCCCCGGCCCGGGGGAGCTTCCACATGGGGGCCCCGAGGGCAGCATCTGGGGGAGCAGCGAGGCGGCGGCTCATGGTGATGGTGAGTCTTCCTCTTCTTAGGGCTCTGCTCCTCTTCTCTTGGGGCAGGAGGAGGACCAGATGGCACAGGAGGCAGCCACTTGCTGATCTGGGCAGGAGAGAGAGAGAGAGAGAGAGCTGTGCTGGGCTGGGGGCTGCGGGGAGTCTGGTGGGGCCCCCGTGGAGCTGCGCCCCAGCCCGGCCGTGCCCCTGCTGTGCTGCGGGGCAGTGGGGGGCCTGCGGCAGGGAGCAGCCCTCGGGCAGGAGTGCCGAGGGGCCAGGGCAGCCGGGGATGCCATATACCTGCTGGGAGTGTCCAGGGGCCCTGCGGTGCCCCCCACGCCGGGGGGGCCCAGGGGTCTGGCAAAGGTGCCTCTCAGGGCCTGGTGTCAGATTGGCTTGTCTGAGCCTGAAAGAGAGCCATGAGCGAGCGCTGGCACTGCCACCCCGAGCTGGGGCAGGAGGGCACGCGATGGGGCTGAGGAGGAAGGGGGATCTTGGGGGGATTTGGGGTGGAGGGGCCTTAGCATCGATTGAGAGGGTCCTGGAGGGGTATTTGGGAGGGTCCTGGGAGGATTTGGAGAGGTGTTAGGGGGATTGAGAAGGTCCAGGGGAGTTAGGGGGTCCTGGGGGGCATCTTAGGGATATTGAGGGGGTCTGGGGAGGGTTGGGGCGTAATATTGGGAGGTCTTAGGAGGATTGAGAGGGTCCTGGAGGAGGTTTTGAGGGGGTCTTAGGGGGAATTGAGAGAGTCTGGGGAGTTTTGGAGGGGTCCTGGAGGGATTTGGGGGATCTTAAGGGGAGGGAGAGGGGCAGGGGAGGAAGGACTGTGCATTTGCCCCTCGGTGTCCCTGGGTGCGGGGTTGGGGTCAGCTCTTGCCTCACACGCCGAAGGCTGATGGGCGCAGGAAGGCTCTCAGGCGCTGTGCAGCTACAGGTAGAGGTGCTCTCAAATGCTTTGTTAGCCCTGGGACCTCAGCGAGGGTGCACAGGGCTGGCAGCTCGGGGATCACGTCTGGTCTCTTTCGTGACTGAGCCCCGAGTGTTGGGCTGTTGCTACTCAGGCCGTTTCTGTTTGAGCGTTGCCAGGGACGAATGTTGGGGCTCCCGGGGTCCTGCGCCCAACGACAGCTCTGCTTGGGGAGCAATGGCTCCCACCAGAGTTCAGAGTCCCACTCGAGGGCACCATGGAAACCCATATCGAGTGGTGTCCCAGTATGGGACCACTGGGACCAGCGTGGTTTAATCTCTTCCCCAGTGACAGGCAGGAGAATTGAGTGTCTCCTCAGTGAGTCTGTGGGTTCCCCCAAGCTGGGTGGTGCAGTTGAGCTGCCTGAGGGGTGAGATGGGATCCAGAGGCTCCTGGAGAAGGTTGAGGAATGACCTGTGTGAACCTCCTGAAGCTCCCCAAGGCCAAGGGCCCTGCAGATGGGTCGGGGCAGGTGTCAGTGCAGGTTTGGTGGTGCAGGGATGGAGAGGAAGCCTGCCGAGAAGGTCCTGCGGGTGCTGTGGTTACAGGGATGGAGAGCAGCCCTGCTGAGAAGGACCTGTGGGTGCTGGGGTTGAGAAGCTGCCTGTGAGCCGGCAATGTGCGCTGGCAGCGCAGAGAGCCCAGAGCCTCCTGGGCTGCATCCCAGAGGGTGGAACAGCTCTGCTCTGGAGAAGGGCTGACAGAGCTGGGGTTCTTCAGCCTGGAAAGAGGAGGCTGTGAGCAGACCCAGTTGCAGCCTTTCCAGAGTTGAAGTGAGCAGATAAGAAGCACACAGCGACTTCTGATCAAGGCCTGTAGTGAGAGGAAGAGGGGCGGCGGTTTGCACCTGAATGAGGGGAGATTCAGCTCTAAGGAAGAATTCTCTTCTGCTGAGGGTGGGGAGACCCTGGCCTAGGTTGCCCAGAGTAGCTGTGGCTGCCCCATCCCTGGAGGGGTTCAGGGCCAGGTGGGATGGGGCTCTGAGCAACCCGGACTGCCGGAAGGTGTCCCTGCACACAGCAGGAGGGACTGCGCTTTAGAAGCTCCAACCCTGCTTTCCATCATAACTCTTGCCCATTTCTGTAAGATTTGGAGCCTTTGACTTTTCTTTTTTTGTTTCCTTTTGCTTTCAGCTTGAAGCAGCTCCTGACCTGGGCCAAACCTGTCTGTGCGTGGGGCACGAGGAGCTCTCTCCCAGCCGCACTGTCCCCTCTCCAGAAGAGATGCCAGTGAGGCAGGAGACCAGTGAGCAGGACCTGGAGTTGAGTGTTGGCCACGTTCTCCTCGACTGTTTAGTCCCTCAGTGCCTCCAGGCTGGAAGCTGCTGCCTTGGCTGCTGCTCTGGTGCCTTCAAGGGGAGGAGGTGGCTGGGCAAGAGCCCCAGGGCTGAGCTCTTGGGGAGGGAGAGAGGAGAATAAAGACCTGGAACCACCCGATCTCTGGTTGGTTTTGGTGGTGTTGAAGCTGTGCTCTGGCTTGAATTGTGTAGCTGGGCCTGGGGGCTGCACCCTGTTTGTCTCACCCCATGGTGGGCAGGAGGAGTGCGAGTGGCTGGGTCTGGAGGGACCGTGATTCTCCAAGTTTCCCTATTATTTTTGCCTCCAGGGATTGTTAATGCTGATTTCTCACCTCTGTGGCCTCAGACACAAAGGTTTTACTCCCCAGGCAGTGGCAGGAGCTGCCTGCTAGTCACCTCTTTGCTTCCACTTCCAGCCAAGAGCCCTTGTCCACCTGCCCCATTCTTCCCCCTGGACTTCGCCAGGGAACAGGGACTTTCTCCTCCCTTGGAGCAGGTGCTCGCTGGCTCCGCTCACTCCTGGCGACTGCTCCACGGTTGTGCTGGTGCTGTGATGCTGCTCAGCCTGGGGGACAGGAGGCTGTTAGTGGCAGCTCAGCCCCTGGGGGGATCTGGTGGGTCTTAGGGGGATTGAGAGGGTCTGTGGTGGTTTAGGGGTATTTGGGGGTGCTTAGGGGATTTGAGAGGGTCCAGGGGGTTGTGAGGGGGTCCTGGGGGGATTTGGGGAGGTCTTAGGGGGATTAAAAGGGTCCTGGAGGGGGTTTGAGAGGGTCCTAAGGGGATTGAGAGGGTCCTGGAGGGAGTTGCGGAGGGGTCCTTGGGGTATTTGGGGAGATCTTAGTGGGACATAGAGGGTCCTGGTGGAGATTTGGAAGGGTCTGTGGGGAATTGAATGGGTCCTGCAGGAGGTTTGTGGGGATCTTAGCGGGATTGAGAGGGCCCAGGGGAGATCTGGGGGGATTTTGGGTATTGTAGGGAGATTTGGGATATTTTAGGGGGATTTGGGGGTGTGTCTGGGGGATTGAGAGTGTCGTGGACTGGGTTTGTGGGGGTCCTGGGGGGATTTGAGAGGATCTTAAGGGGATTGAGAGGGTCCGTGGAGGGGGTTTTTGGGAGGCCATGAGGGGTCCTGGGACCGTTTGGGTAGTCTTAGAGGGATATAGAGGGTCTTGGAGGAGGTTTGGGAGGGTCTTTGGGGGATTGAATGGGTCCTGCAGGAGGTCTGTGGGGATCTCAGCGGGACTGAGAGGGCCCAGGGGAGACCTGGAGGATTTGGAGGTGTCTTTGGGAAATTGAGAGGGTCCTTGGAGGGGGTTTTGGGAGAGCCCTGGAGGACTGAGAGGGCACTGGAGGGGGTGGTTCGGGGTGTCTCCCCAATAACGTTGTGGGGCTGGGCGAAGCCTCTGCCCCTCTGGCGAGCTGTGTCCTGCTGCCCCTGCACTCCCTGCCCACCCCAAGAAGACACAGAACCCGTCTAGAAAACGATTTTTAATGAACAACAGCAACTCCCCAAACAACACCCACCCTCCCCCCTAAATAACAACTCTCTGAACAACAGGAATGATTGAAACAACAATAATAATTCAAACAACGATAACAATGTAAACAACGGGAACAATTTAAACAACAGGAACAAGGTAAACAACACGAACAAAACTTCTTCTCAAAACCAACAACTCAACGAAGCGTTTGCTGCCTCCGCTCCAATCCCCCTCCTGCCCCAGCTCCGCCTGGCAGAGCCCTGCGCTGCTCCGGACATCCCGGTGACAGGGGATGTCCTGGCCCAGGACGCTGCCCTCGCCCATGAGGACACCAGAGCCCAGCCAGATGGTATTGCTGGGGTGGTGTCCTACTCCATGGGCACATCAGTGGTGACGCTGATGTCTAAGATGTTGACATCCTTCATGGGTACGTCTGTGCCCACGGAGATGTCCAGCACTGGGCTGTCGTCTCCCTCCATCTGGACATCGGTGGTGACAGAGATGTCCAGGATGGAGGGAGGATCCACCTCCATGGGCACAGGCGTATCCTGGGCGCCACCACTGCCCATGGGTGCCCTCCGGACCTTGGCCAGGCGGCACCAGCGCCCCCGCAGCACCGGTTGCCCATGGCGGGCCGCTGGCTTTGCCCCGGCCCGGGGGAGCTTCCACATGGGGGCCCCGAGGGCAGCATCTGGGGGAGCAGCGAGGCGGCGGCTCATGGTGATGGTGAGTCTTCCTCTTCTTAGGGCTCTGCTCCTCTTCTCTTGGGGCAGGAGGAGGACCGGATGGCACAGGAGGCAGCCACTTGCTGATCTGGGCAGGAGAGAGAGAGAGAGAGAGAGCTGTGCTGGGCTGGGGGCTGCGGGGAGTCTGGTGGGGCCCCCGTGGAGCTGCGCCCCAGCCCGGCCGTGCCCCTGCTGTGCTGCGGGGCAGTGGGGGGCCTGCGGCAGGGAGCAGCCCTCGGGCAGGAGTGCCGAGGGGCCAGGGCAGCCGGGGATGCCATATACCTGCTGGGGGTGTCCAGGGGCCCTGCGGTGCCCCCCACGCCGGGGGGGCCCAGGGGTCTGGCAAAGGTGCCTCTCAGGGCCTGGTGTCAGATGGCTTGTCTGAGCCTGAAAGAGAGCCATGAGCGAGCGCTGGCACTGCCACCCCGAGCTGGGGCAGGAGGGCACGCGATGGGGCTGAGGAGGAAGGGGGATCTTGGGGGGATTTGGGGTGGAGGGGCCTTAGCATCGATTGAGAGGGTCCTGGAGGGGTATTTGGGAGGGTCCTGGGAGGATTTGGAGAGGTGTTAGGGGGATTGAGAAGGTCCAGGGGAGTTAGGGGGTCCTGGGGGGCATCTTAGGGATATTGAGGGGGTCTGGGGAGGGTTGGGGCGTAATATTGGGAGGTCTTAGGAGGATTGAGAGGGTCCTGGAGGAGGTTTTGAGGGGGTCTTAGGGGGAATTGAGAGAGTCTGGGGAGTTTTGGAGGGGTCCTGGAGGGATTTGGGGCATCTTAAGGGGAGGGAGAGGGGCAGGGGAGGAAGGGCTGTGCATTTGCCCCTCGGTGTCCCTGGGTGCGGGGTTGGGGTCAGCTCTTGCCTCACACGCCGAAGGCTGATGGGCGCAGGAAGGCTCTCAGGCGCTGTGCAGCTACAGGTAGAGGTGCTCTCAAATGCTTTGTTAGCCCTGGGACCTCAGCGAGGGTGCCCAGGGCTGGCAGCTCGGGGATCACGTCTGGTCTCTTTCGTGACTGAGCCCCGAGTGTTGGGCTGTTGCTACTCAGGCCGTTTCTGTTTGAGCGTTGCCAGGGACGAATGTTGGGGCTCCCAGGGTCCTGCGCCCAACGACAGCTCTGCTTGGGGAGCAATGGCTCCCACCAGAGTTCAGAGTCCCACTCGAGGGCACCA
Organism: Coccyzus lansbergi; assembly: GCA_033558105.1. Taxonomy (NCBI): domain Eukaryota; kingdom Metazoa; phylum Chordata; class Aves; order Cuculiformes; family Coccyzidae; genus Coccyzus; species Coccyzus lansbergi. Next base: position 1,885,407 of record JAUMJK010000121.1, on the reverse strand, counting down.
TGGAAACCCATATCGAGTGGTGTCCCAGTATGGGACCACTGGGACCAGCGTGGTTTAATCTCTTCCCCAGTGACAGGCAGGAGAATTGAGTGTCCCCTCAGTGAGTCTGTGGGTTCCCCCAAGCTGGGTGGTGCAGTTGAGCTGCCTGAGGGGTGAGATGGGATCCAGAGGCTCCTGGAGAAGGTTGAGGAATGACCTGTGTGAACCTCCTGAAACTCCCCAAGGCCAAGGGCCCTGCAGATGGGTCGGGGCAGGTGTCAGTGCAGGTTTGGTGGTGCAGGGATGGAGAGGAAGCCTGCCGAGAAGGTCCTGCGGGTGCTGTGGTTACAGGGATGGAGAGCAGCCCTGCTGAGAAGGACCTGTGGGTGCTGGGGTTGAGAAGCTGCCTGTGAGCCGGCAATGTGCGCTGGCAGCGCAGAGAGCCCAGAGCCTCCTGGGCTGCATCCCAGAGGGTGGAACAGCTCTGCTCTGGAGAAGGGCTGACAGAGCTGGGGTTCTTCAGCCTGGAAAGAGGAGGCTGTGAGCAGACCCAGTTGCAGCCTTTCCAGAGTTGAAGTGAGCAGATAAGAAGCACACAGCGACTTCTGATCAAGGCCTGTAGTGAGAGGAAGAGGGGCGGTGGTTTGCACCTGAATGAGGGGAGATTCAGCTCTAAGGAAGAATTCTCTTCTGCTGAGGGTGGGGAGGCCCTGGCCTAGGTTGCCCAGAGTAGCTGTGGCTGCCCCATCCCTGGAGGGGTTCAGGGCCAGGTGGGATGGGGCTCTGAGCAACCCGGACTGCCGGAAGGTGTCCCTGCACACAGCAGGAGGGACTGCGCTTTAGAAGCTCCAACCCTGCTTTCCATCATAACTCTTGCCCATTTCTGTAAGATTTGGAGCCTTTGACTTTTCTTTTTTTGTTTCCTTTTGCTTTCAGCTTGAAGCAGCTCCTGACCTGGGCCAAACCTGTCTGTGCGTGGGGCACGAGGAGCTCTCTCCCAGCCGCACTGTCCCCTCTCCAGAAGAGATGCCAGTGAGGCAGGAGACCAGTGAGCAGGACCTGGAGTTGAGTGTTGGCCACGTTCTCCTCGACTGTTTAGTCCCTCAGTGCCTCCAGGCTGGAAGCTGCTGCCTTGGCTGCTGCTCTGGTGCCTTCAAGGGGAGGAGGTGGCTGGGCAAGAGCCCCAGGGCTGAGCTCTTGGGGAGGGAGAGAGGAGAATAAAGACCTGGAACCACCCGATCTCTGGTTGGTTTTGGTGGTGTTGAAGCTGTGCTCTGGCTTGAATTGTGTAGCTGGGCCTGGGGGCTGCACCCTGTTTGTCTCACCCCATGGTGGGCAGGAGGAGTGCGAGTGGCTGGGTCTGGAGGGACCGTGATTCTCCAAGTTTCCCTATTATTTTTGCCTCCAGGGATTGTTAATGCTGATTTCTCACCTCTGTGGCCTCAGACACAAAGGTTTTACTCCCCAGGCAGTGGCAGGAGCTGCCTGCTAGTCACCTCTTTGCTTCCACTTCCAGCCAAGAGCCCTTGTCCACCTGCCCCATTCTTCCCCCTGGACTTTGCCAGGGAACAGGGACTTTCTCCTCCCTTGGAGCAGGTGCTCGCTGGCTCCGCTCACTCCTGGCGACTGCTCCACGGTTGTGCTGGTGCTGTGATGCTGCTCAGCCTGGGGGACAGGAGGCTGTTAGTGGCAGCTCAGCCCCTGGGGGGATCTGGTGGGGTCTTAGGGGGATTGAGAGGGTCTGTGGTGGTTTAGGGGTATTTGGGGGTGCTTAGGGGATTTGAGAGGGTCCAGGGGGTTGTGAGGGGGTCCTGGGGGGATTTGGGGAGGTCTTAGGGGGATTAAAAGGGTCCTGGAGGGGGTTTGAGAGGGTCCTAAGGGGATTGAGAGGGTCCTGGAGGGAGTTGCGGAGGGGTCCTTGGGGTATTTGGGGAGATCTTAGTGGGACATAGAGGGTCCTGGTGGAGATTTGGAAGGGTCTGTGGGGAATTGAATGGGTCCTGCAGGAGGTTTGTGGGGATCTTAGCGGGATTGAGAGGGCCCAGGGGAGATCTGGGGGGATTTGGGGTATTGTAGGGAGATTTGGGATATTTTAGGGGGATTTGGGGGTGTGTCTGGGGGATTGAGAGTGTCGTGGACTGGGTTTGTGGGGGTCCTGGGGGGATTTGAGAGGATCTTAAGGGGATTGAGAGGGTCCGTGGAGGGGGTTTTTGGGAGGCCATGAGGGGTCCTGGGACCGTTTGGGTAGTCTTAGAGGGATATAGAGGGTCTTGGAGGAGGTTTGGGAGGGTCTTTGGGGGATTGAATGGGTCCTGCAGGAGGTCTGTGGGGATCTCAGCGGGACTGAGAGGGCCCAGGGGAGACCTGGAGGATTTGGAGGTGTCTTTGGGAAATTGAGAGGGTCCTTGGAGGGGGTTTTGGGAGAGCCCTGGAGGACTGAGAGGGCACTGGAGGGGGTGGTTCGGGGTGTCTCCCCAATAACGTTGTGGGGCTGGGCGAAGCCTCTGCCCCTCTGGCGAGCTGTGTCCTGCTGCCCCTGCACTCCCTGCCCACCCCAAGAAGACACAGAACCCGTCTAGAAAACGATTTTTAATGAACAACAGCAACTCCCCAAACAACACCCACCCTCCCCCCTAAATAACAACTCTCTGAACAACAGGAATGATTGAAACAACAATAATAATTCAAACAACGATAACAATGTAAACAACGGGAACAATTTAAACAACAGGAACAAGGTAAACAACACGAACAAAACTTCTTCTCAAAACCAACAACTCAACGAAGCGTTTGCTGCCTCCGCTCCAATCCCCCTCCTGCCCCAGCTCCGCCTGGCAGAGCCCTGCGCTGCTCCGGACATCCCGGTGACAGGGGATGTCCTGGCCCAGGACGCTGCCCTCGCCCATGAGGACACCAGAGCCCAGCCAGATGGTATTGCTGGGGTGGTGTCCTACTCCATGGGCACATCAGTGGTGACGCTGATGTCTAAGATGTTGACATCCTTCATGGGTACGTCTGTGCCCACGGAGATGTCCAGCACTGGGCTGTCGTCTCCCTCCATCTGGACATCGGTGGTGACAGAGATGTCCAGGATGGAGGGAGGATCCACCTCCATGGGCACAGGCGTATCCTGGGCGCCACCACTGCCCATGGGTGCCCTCCGGACCTTGGCCAGGCGGCACCAGCGCCCCCGCAGCACCGGTTGCCCATGGCGGGCCGCTGGCTTTGCCCCGGCCCGGGGGAGCTTCCACATGGGGGCCCCGAGGGCAGCATCTGGGGGAGCAGCGAGGCGGCGGCTCATGGTGATGGTGAGTCTTCCTCTTCTTAGGGCTCTGCTCCTCTTCTCTTGGGGCAGGAGGAGGACCGGATGGCACAGGAGGCAGCCACTTGCTGATCTGGGCAGGAGAGAGAGAGAGAGAGAGAGCTGTGCTGGGCTGGGGGCTGCGGGGAGTCTGGTGGGGCCCCCGTGGAGCTGCGCCCCAGCCCGGCCGTGCCCCTGCTGTGCTGCGGGGCAGTGGGGGGCCTGCGGCAGGGAGCAGCCCTCGGGCAGGAGTGCCGAGGGGCCAGGGCAGCCGGGGATGCCATATACCTGCTGGGGGTGTCCAGGGGCCCTGCGGTGCCCCCCACGCCGGGGGGGCCCAGGGGTCTGGCAAAGGTGCCTCTCAGGGCCTGGTGTCAGATGGCTTGTCTGAGCCTGAAAGAGAGCCATGAGCGAGCGCTGGCACTGCCACCCCGAGCTGGGGCAGGAGGGCACGCGATGGGGCTGAGGAGGAAGGGGGATCTTGGGGGGATTTGGGGTGGAGGGGCCTTAGCATCGATTGAGAGGGTCCTGGAGGGGTATTTGGGAGGGTCCTGGGAGGATTTGGAGAGGTGTTAGGGGGATTGAGAAGGTCCAGGGGAGTTAGGGGGTCCTGGGGGGCATCTTAGGGATATTGAGGGGGTCTGGGGAGGGTTGGGGCGTAATATTGGGAGGTCTTAGGAGGATTGAGAGGGTCCTGGAGGAGGTTTTGAGGGGGTCTTAGGGGGAATTGAGAGAGTCTGGGGAGTTTTGGAGGGGTCCTGGAGGGATTTGGGGCATCTTAAGGGGAGGGAGAGGGGCAGGGGAGGAAGGGCTGTGCATTTGCCCCTCGGTGTCCCTGGGTGCGGGGTTGGGGTCAGCTCTTGCCTCACACGCCGAAGGCTGATGGGCGCAGGAAGGCTCTCAGGCGCTGTGCAGCTACAGGTAGAGGTGCTCTCAAATGCTTTGTTAGCCCTGGGACCTCAGCGAGGGTGCCCAGGGCTGGCAGCTCGGGGATCACGTCTGGTCTCTTTCGTGACTGAGCCCCGAGTGTTGGGCTGTTGCTACTCAGGCCGTTTCTGTTTGAGCGTTGCCAGGGACGAATGTTGGGGCTCCCAGGGTCCTGCGCCCAACGACAGCTCTGCTTGGGGAGCAATGGCTCCCACCAGAGTTCAGAGTCCCACTCGAGGGCACCATGGAAACCCATATCGAGTGGTGTCCCAGTATGGGACCACTGGGACCAGCGTGGTTTAATCTCTTCCCCAGTGACAGGCAGGAGAATTGAGTGTCCCCTCAGTGAGTCTGTGGGTTCCCCCAAGCTGGGTGGTGCAGTTGAGCTGCCTGAGGGGTGAGATGGGATCCAGAGGCTCCTGGAGAAGGTTGAGGAATGACCTGTGTGAACCTCCTGAAACTCCCCAAGGCCAAGGGCCCTGCAGATGGGTCGGGGCAGGTGTCAGTGCAGGTTTGGTGGTGCAGGGATGGAGAGGAACCCTGCCGAGAAGGTCCTGCGGGTGCTGTGGTTACAGGGATGGAGAGCAGCCCTGCTGAGAAGGACCTGTGGGTGCTGGGGTTGAGAAGCTGCCTGTGAGCCGGCAATGTGCGCTGGCAGCGCAGAGAGCCCAGAGCCTCCTGGGCTGCATCCCAGAGGGTGGAACAGCTCTGCTCTGGAGAAGGGCTGACAGAGCTGGGGTTCTTCAGCCTGGAAAGAGGAGGCTGTGAGCAGACCCAGTTGCAGCCTTTCCAGAGTTGAAGTGAGCAGATAAGAAGCACACAGCACACACTTCTGATCAGGGCCTGTAGCGAGAGGAAGAGGGGCGGCAGTTTGCACCTGAATGAGGGGAGGTTCAGCTCTAAGGAAGAATTCTCTTCTGCTGAGGGTGGGGAGACCCTGGCCTAGGTTGCCCAGAGTAGCTGTGGCTGCCCCATCCCTGGAGGGGTTCAGGGCCAGGTGGGATGGGGCTCTGAGCAACCCGGACTGCCGGAAGGTGTCCCTGCACACAGCAGGAGGGACTGCGCTTTAAAAGCCCCAACCCTGCTTTCCATCATAACTCTTGCCCATTTCTGTAAGATTTGGAGCCTTTGACTTTTTTTGTTTCCTTTTGCTTTCAGCTTGAAGTAGCTCCTGACCTGGGCCAAACCTGTCTGTGCGTGGGGCACGAGGAGCTCTCTCCCAGCCGCACTGTCCCCTCTCCAGAAGAGATGCCAGTGAGGCAGGAGACCAGTGAGCAGGACCTGGAGTTGAGTGTTGGCCACGTTCTCCTCAACTGCTTAGTCCCTCAGTGCCTCCAGGCTGGAAGCTGCTGCCTTGGCTGCTGCTCTGGTGCCTTCAAGGGGAGGAGGTGGCTGGGCAAGAGCCCCAGGGCTGAGCTCTTGGGGAGGGAGAGAGGAGAATAAAGACCTGGAACCACCCGATCTCTGGTTGGTTTTGGTGGTATTTTTGCTGTTCAAGGCTTGAATTGTGTAGCTGGGCCCGGGGGCTGCACCCTGTTTGTCTCTCCCCATGGTGGGCAGGAGGAGTGCGAGTGGCTGGGCTGGAGCGACTGTGATTCTCCAAGTTTCCCTATTATTTTTGCCTCCAGGGTTTGTTAATGCTGATTTCTCACCTCTGTGGCCTCAGACACAAAGGTTTTACTCCCCAGGCAGTGGCAGGAGCTGCCTGCTAGTCACCTCTTTGCTTCCACTTCCAGCCAAGAGCCCTTGTCCACCTGCCCCGTTCTTCCCCCTGGGCTTTGCCAGGGAACAGGGACTTTCTCCTCCCTTGGAGCAGGCGCTCGCTGGCTCCGCTCACTCCTGGTGACTGCTCCACGGTTGTGCTGGTGCTGTGATGCTGCTCAGCCTGGGGGACAGGAGGCTGTTAGTGGCAGCTCAGCCCCTGGGGGGATCTGGTGGGTCTTAGGGGGATTGAGAGGGTCTGTGGTGGTTTAGGGCTATTTGGGGGTGCTTAGGGGATTTGAGAGGGTCCAGGGGGTTGCGAGGGGGTCCTGGGGGGATTTGGGGAGGTCTTAGGGGGATTAAAAGGGTCCTGGAGGGGGTTTTCAGGGGGGTCCTGGGGGTATTTGGGGGATCTTAGAGTGATTGAAAGAGTCCTGTAGGAGGTTTGAGGGGATCTTAGGGGTATAGAGAGTGCCTGAGGAGTTTTGGAGGGGTCCTGGGAGAATTTGGGGGACCTTAGGGGGATCGAGAGGGTTTGGTGGGGTCCTGGTGGGATCTGGGGGATTTTTGGGAGATTGAGTGGGTCCTGGAAGAGGTTTGAGAGGGTCCTAAGGGGATTGAGAGGGTCCTAAGGGGATTGAGAGGGTCCTGGAGGGATTTGTGGAGGGATCCTTGGGGTATTTGGGGAGATGTTAAGGGGATATAGAGGGTCCTGGTGGAGGTTTGGGAGGGTCTTTGGGGGATTGAATGGGTCCTGCAGGAGGTTTGTGGGGATCTTAGCGGGATTGAGAGGGCCCAGGGGAGATCTGGGGGGATTTGGGATATTGTAGGGGGACTTGGGTGTGTCTCTGGGGGATTGAGAGGGTCATGGACTGGGTTTGTGGAGGTCCTGGGGGGATTTGAGAGGGTCATAAGGGGATTGAGAGGGTCCTTGGAGGGGGTTTTGGGAGGGCCCTGGAGGATTTGGGGTGTCTTAGGGAGATTAAGAGGGTCACTTGGGAGGTTTGTGGGGGTCTTTGGGGGATTGAGAAGGTCCTGGAGGGAGTTTTGGGGGGGTCCTGGGGCCATTTGGTGTAGTCTTAGAGGGATATAGAGGGTCTTGGAGGAGGTTTGGGAGGGTCTTTGGGGGATTGAATGGCTCCTGCAGGAGATTTGAGGGGTCTTAGTGGGACTGAGAGGGCCCAGAGGAGATCTGGGGGGGATTTGGGGAATCTTAGGGAGATGGGGGGGGGGGTCAGTTGGGAGTTGGGTTAGTGACTGAGATGCACTCTGAAGATCACAGTTAATTGTGCATTTGGATGCGACTGAGCTCATCCATGAGCATTTAGGACTGAGCTAAATCTTACAGTGGGCACCACAATTTATTTTCACATGTACCTTCCATGTTTAGCCTGGTAAAGCACTTTCCAGATCAGTTTTCTATCACTGTTCCTCTTTCACTGTTGGTGAAAATGGATGTTCAGACGGAGGGAGTTTTTCTTTTACACAAGCAGTAAAACCAGAAACTGGATTAAAGCCTCATTGCCGTGTGTCCCTAAACAGAGCTCTATAGAAAACCACCCTGGCAGCATCTCACAGTGATTCTTCCTTACTGGAACACATAATACAATTTACGTCGAGCAGTTAATAAAACTAAATAGGCAGGAAACTGCAGAAGTGTGTGCAAGTCCCTGAGTCTGGGTTATATCATGGCGTTTGACAGACAAAATCCACATTATATTAAGGATGTTCTGTAACAAATTTTTATAATATGAAAATGAACACCTGGCAAAAGATCAGGCTTTCTCGATATATTTTTCACAGCTGTTTTAGTAAGATGAGGATTTTTGGGAGTCTTGACTGCAATTTCTGCCTGTCAATCACTGTCGCAATATCCCAGCGCTGAGTGAGGTCAACTGGGGCATCTTGCTACTCTGCTGTCACAAGATGTATTATTTCTGCGTAAAGAAATGATCTCCTTTTATAAAGCCATCACACCGATTCTTTAAACCTTTTAGTGTTGCACTGAAAAACGACAGCTGGGATCAGGGGATGGTTGAATGGGCTGACGGTGAAAACACAGTATGGGGGGAAAACTGAAATTCCAATATGTGGTAGATAGGTCCTCTGTGCTGGAATACGTGCTTCTATCGCATGGATGTTTCTGTGGAAAGAGAATAAAATGCAGCTTAATTACCATCCAGCGCTTCCCCAGAGACAGGAGAGCAACCCACTCCCCTTCATCAATGCTGAAACAAGGTGTAATATGTATTAGACTTACGCTGTGCTCATTACTGCGATATTTAAGTTAGGTTGGTCAGGGTCTTTGCCTGAAACCTCTCCCTAATTAAAAACATACATTTGTTTGTGGGAAGCAGAGGGCAGCTAGCTGCACTGCCGATGGCCTCCTACCTTTTCTGTTCTCCTTCTGCCTTAGACAAGAAAATTGCTAATGTGTGGAGCCAACTAAACTCTAGCTGAGCTCATTAATGTGGGCTTAGGTCTCACCCGGTCAACAGAACTGGCTGGGAACAACCAGCTTACCAGCTACTCTAACAACTTGAACTCGGTAGGATGTAGGTGATCCTGCACGGGACTATGCACCTTTACTCTTCTCTATGCTTCGGTTTTCTCAGCTATCAATTGTTACGGAGATAGTTTCTTGTGTGCTTTGGGATCTTCTGGGAAAGAAGATCAATGTCATCATGTCTTAGAGGCAGGAGCTGGGCTCTTCTCCCAAGTGACGGGACAGGACAAGAGGGAATGGCCTCAAGCTCCACCAGGGGAGATTTAGGCTGGACATCAGGAGGAAGTTTTTCACACAAAGGGTCATTGGGCATTGAAACAGGTTGCCCAGGGAGGGGGTTATTTCACCTTCCCCAGAGGTGTTTAAGGCATGGGTGGATGAGGTGCTGAGGGACATGGTTTAGTGTTTGATAGGAACGGTTGGACTCGATGATCTGGTGGGTATCTTCCAACCTGGTGATTTTGTGATTCTATGATTCTCCCAAGTGACAGGGGACAGGACGAGAGGGAATGGCCTCAAGCTCCGCCAGGGAAGGTTCAGGCTAGGCATTAGGAAAAAAAATTTCATAGAAAGGGTCATCAGGCACTGGAACAGGCTGCATAGGGAGGGGGTTGAGTCACCTTCCCTCCAGGGAAGAACCACCAGGTTGGGAAAGCTCTGTAAGGGTGTGACGCCAGTTCTCCTTCCCTTGTGTTACAGGGTGCTTAAAATGGATAAGGGCATGAATTTCACCTCCTGATTGAGGCTGATGGTTTTATCTGTCAAAATGCTTCCTCTATCCATGAAGCTTAAGGAAATTAATATTTTTGGGATGAAGGACGGCATCATAATTCTGGTGAGGCCAGGGCTGTGAATTCCATTCCCAGGTATGTTGTTTAGCCTGGAGGAGGCTGAGAGGAGACCTCATTACTCTCTACAACTACCTGAAAGGAGGTTGTGGAGAGGAGGGAGCTGGCCTCTTCTCCCAAGGGACAGGATAAGAGGGAATGGCCTTAAGCTCCACCAGGGGAGGTTCAGGCTGGACATTAGGAAAAAATTTTTCACAGAAAGGGTGATTGGGCACTGTCAGAGGCTGCCCAGGGAGGTGGTTGAGTCCCCTTCCCTGGAGGGGTTTAAGGGACGGGTGGATGAGGTGCTGAGTTTTAGTGTTTGATAGGAATGGTTGGACTCAATGATCCAGTGGGTCTCTTCCAACCCGGTTGTTCTATGATTCTATGATATGTGGTGTTGGTTCCACTTTGCAGCTTGTATACATGGCATGACAAGGTTTATCTGCCTCTAAAGCTCTGGGAAAAGCCAGGTACCGGTAGCTAGATCTGAACGTGACTTGTTGCTAACCTACTTTAGGCACTGGTATACAGTTGTTTATAGAGATATCTATAGATATTTGTAGAGACATCTATTTTTGTCATAAATAACTTATGACCTGTTTCCCCCTCAATCTCCCAAGGGGTGTGAGCACAAGAATGACCAAGGAAGTTGCTGACGTGGGGCAAGAAAGCATGTTTGCCGCTGCTTTATTGCTGAGTTAGCCAACAATCTGTGGTTGTTGTTCTTTTATCACTGTTTTTGTGATATTTACAGTACGATTTCAGGTTTTGTTTGCCTGGGAAAGCACCCCGGCTGATAGTACTGGTGATATCAGACCCCAGCAAGACTGGGGCTTTGTTTTACTGGTTGGTTTTCTGAAACAACCAGATTACTTAAGGTGCTGAATAAAGAAACCAGACTGTCCAAGGTCACTCAGGGAGCCCAGGTTAGAGAAGAGTCCTGTTCTAATCCTGCCTTCTCCATGCACTGACCCTTCCCATCCTGCATGGAAGGTCTTGTCTCTGTGGCTGATGCAGGCAGAGAAACACAAAGTCTGTCAGTGCATCGATGCACAAAGTCTCTTTCTGCCGTACCACTGAGCTCTTAGAATCACAGAATCACAGAATCACAGAACAACCAGGTTGGAAGGGACCCATCGGATCTTCTAGTCCAACCATTCCTATCTAACACTAAACCAAGTCCCTCAAGACCTCATCCACCCGTGTCTTAAACACCTCCAGGGAAGGTGACTCAACCACCTCCCTGGGCAGCCTATTCCAATGCCCAATGACCCTCTGCGTGAAAAACCTCCTCCTAATCTCCAGCCTAAATCCACCCTGGCGGAGCCTGAGAGCTTTCTCCCTGCTCTTCTGGGAGGGCCCTGTGTGCTGTGTCTGTCTTTTGTATTTGTTGAACTGCAATGCTAAACAGGACAAGTCAAATCCACTTTTCTCGTAGCTGGATTTAATTTTTTGCTCTTGTATCGTTATGCAGTAGCTCTTGCTGTAGCTACCAGTGGAAAAATGACTTCATTGCACATGTGTCTGAGTCTGGCACCTTAAACTGATACTTATTGCTATTCCTGAAAAAAAAAAATACAATCGACAATCCAAAATGCCCATTAAGAAACCCCAGACCCACAATATTTAGGCATGAGATATTTTTAGAAGTCATTTCCACGCAAAGACATTGTTTGTTATCTCCCTCTAAATGAGTGAAACTGCTTTCAGTTTTGGATCCCTCACTACAAGAAAGATATTGAGGGGCCAGAGCATGTACAGGGAAGGGGAATGGAGATGGTGAAGTGGCTGGAGAAAGAGCCTTATGAAGAGCAGCTGAGGGACCCGAGGGTGTTTAGCCTGGAGAAGAGGAGGCTGAGGGGAGACCTTCTCTACGGACCCTGAAAGGAGGTTGTAGCGAGGTGGGTCTTGGTCTCTTCTGCCGATTAACAAATGGTAGGATGAGAGGAAATGGCCTCAAGTTGCACCAAGGAAGGTTTAGATTGGATATTAGGGGAAATTTCTTTACCAATAGAGTGATGAAGCCCTGGCAGAGGCTGCCCAGGGCAGTAGGGAGTCTCCATCCCTGGAGATGTTCAAAAATTATGTAGCTGTGGCACTTAAGGACATGATTTGGCAGGCGCGGTGGGGTTGGGTTGATGGTTGGACTGGATGAGCTTAGACATCTTTTCCAAACTTAGTGATTCTATAAAGTAGCTGTGGTTGCTTGAGATGCAGCATCAGCAAAGGTGTGTGAAGAAATTAAACCAAGCATTGTCATATTTTGTTGTCACAGTTTAAAAGTTTTGCTGCCCTATGATGGAATAAAATACGATGCTAACTTGAGGCGGCACTGAAATTAAATGATACTTTCCTTTCAGTGCTTTTTTTTTTTATGATGATAATGTTTACCTGCCTGGATGCTTGTTGAGAGATGTACAGATGAGCGAAGTGCCCTGATGTGGACTCTGAGCCAGCAACAGCATCCTTGTCTCCCCATCTCTTCCCATCCCCATCTGTGCTTGAGTACAAGGGGAATGTGAACTTTGTTTGGCTTATTTTGAGAGTTAACATTCTGAGCTCTGGTGCTGATTCCCCTCAGAACTCTGTGCCTGGGAAAGCCAAATGATTATTTTTGAGAAATGTTTGTACTCCATTAAGTAAACACTTCAGAGGAACTTCCCAAATCTCTTGATGTGAGGCTTCCCAAATCCTTGATCTTCAGGGAGACAGCAATGTCTGACAGACTTGACTCTCTATCTCTGCCACTGGTTTTTGAGTAATCCTGGGAAAAAAAACTTTTCCTTGCCTGTATATGTTTCTCCCAGGTACAAAGTGGGTGATGCAGCTCTGAACTCTTTTGAGGTTTGAGTGAAATGCTCCATGGATGTTGGATAGTTGGATCTTGGAATGCTTTAATTGCTTTTCTCTGCTTTTTGATCCCCTCTCCTGTTCTCCCACACACAGATCCTTTAAAAAGATAATGCAAAAAAATTTGTATTTCTCCTGCTAGAGCTCTTGGTCAGAATGGATCCTGTTTTATGTTGGTGAATAACTTTCCTAGTGGAGTAACAGTGATGTGGATATGGGTTGCACTGAAGGGTCTTTACAAAAATTTGGGGAGGCACAAACTTCAAGAGGTGATGCGATCCTACTGTCTGGCCAGGGTTAGGACAGTGCATTGCTATCACTTGAAGCAGAGGTTTGAACATTTTATTGTTTTCAAAAAATAAACGTGGGCAGTGAGGGAGTTTCATAGAAGGTTGGACAAGACCTCGAAGCTAATCCAGTCCAACCATCAGCCCAACCCCACTGTGCCTACTAAACCACGTCCCAAAGTGTCACATCTACCCATTTTTTGGACACCTGTAGGGATGGAGACACCCCCACTGCCCTGGGCAGCCTGTGTCAGTGCTTCACCACATTGTCAGTAAAGAAATGTTTCCTAATACCCAGCCTAAACCTCCCCTGGCACAACTTGAGGCCATTTCCTCCCATCCTGTTGCTTGTTACTTGATTGAAGAGCCCAACACTCACTTCACCACAACCTTTTTCAGCGAGCTCTAGGGAGTGATGAGGTCTCTCTTCAGCCTCTCAGGACAGTCGGGTTCGAGTTGAGCTCATGTTGTAGTTAGAACTGCTGAGCATGAGTCTTCCCCTTTGTTTTATTAGCTGACATTGTCACTTCATAGAGTCATAGAATAGAGTCATAGAATCACCAGGTTGGAAAAGACCCACTGGATCATTGAATCCAACCATTCTCATCAATCATTAAACCATGTCCCTCAGCACCTCGTCCACCTGTGCCTTAAACACCTCCAGGGAAGGGGACTCGGCCCCCCTCCCTGGGCAGCCTCTGCCAGTGCCCAATTACTCTTTCCATGAAAAATTTCTTCCTAATGTTCAGCCTGACCTTCCCCTGGTTGAGTTTGAGGCCATTCCCTCTCGTCCTGTCCCCGTCACTTGGGAGAAGAGCCCAGCTCCCTCCTCTCCACAACCTCCTCTCAGGGAGTTATAGAGAGCAATAAGGTCTCCCCTCAGCCTTCTCCAGGCTAAACACCCCCAGCTCTCTCAGCTGTCTCTGCCTGTTGCTGTACAAAGACTAAGGGCGAGGATGTTTCACTGATAAAGCCAGCACAACATCTCCTGCAGTATGATCTTTTCCTGCAACGTGTCTTTTGGAGGGTCTCCCAAACCAAGACACTACCCTCTGGTACAATCCCTAACAATGGCTTTCTCTAGCTGGTCTGTTCTTTTTCTTCTTTTGACATATTCCTCCCCACTTTATCCATTGCATCATGCTCTGAAAACTCCTGTGTCCGCCAATTAGTGCTGGAAACTTTTCAGTAACCCTGACAGGTGCAAAAAGCAGCTGCCTGTGGCAACAAGCAGCACTGGCTCATCCCTTGCAAATACTCCCATTTGTGACCTGCAAGCACATCCCGGAGATGTCCTGGCTGGGGAACAAACCTCCCTAGAAAGAGGTCTCTCCTGGAAGATGCTGAGGATCATAAGATGTGTTTAATGGGCTTTTTAGCCTCTTATTCAGCCGTCGTATATTGTGTGCTGTGCTACCTCAGTGGATCTCGTCAGCTTTCCTTGCAGAGCCTAGTGATTAAAGCCTGCTCTGCAGCTATATTTAGCCTATAGTTATTTGTTTTATAACCAAGATCCTTACTATGCAAACTGGAGTAGGTCAGTCTGCAACCTTGAATAAGAGGTAGTGGGAGGTGCCCCTGTCCATGGCAGGGGGGGTTGGAACTGCATGATCTTTAAGGTCCTTTCAAACCCAAACCATTCAATGATTGTGAGACTTCTCTTTCCCAGCTGGTAAGTTTGGGACGTTCTAGCTGATAACCAACCAACCAGCCAGTCCTAGTGGGGATTTAATGATGGCACAAAGTGGCTGGTTGTGGTGGAGGAGGCTGTCCTTGATGTCAAAAGCTACGTCAAACAACAGGCCTTGAAATTTTGAGTTTTCAGCTTTCACTGGTCATAACAAAGGTTAACTACATCAAAACATGAGCTTTTCCAGTTTGGGACACTTAAATGTCTTTCAAATCATAGCTGACACTGCAAAAGCTAAGCCTGTTTGTAAAGAAAGCACATGGTACACAATTTTGTAGAGGAAGAAAATATGCAACAAGTTTTATTTAGCGTTAAGTCCACCAGCACAAAGATTACAGGAGATAGAAAGTGCATTAATAAAAGCTAGTCTTTACCAAAAAGAAAATATATTATTGATTCAAAATATCTTACACTTGAATGATGTAATAACTTATTCTGGGCACCTACTGATTAAGAGAAATATCAAGAGAATGGCTGCTTCTTAAGGAAATCTAACTTCCCATTTAAAGTCTTCAGAATTTAGTAGAGATCACTGAGCCCAGCAGTCTTCCTTGCTTTCTGCATTAACGCCCTCAGCTGGAACTGCTTGCGAGACAGAAGACGTACATGCTGCAGAAATAAAGAGTAAGATATTGGGAAAACTTTGATATAATCTTAATTATATCGCAATATAAATTTTCAAAGCATGACATGCTTCATAACCCAAACCAGGATGTTAGTTTTCACAAACACTGTGTGTATTCATCTATTAAAGGGCATTTTCTTGGCTTAAAATGACATGCAGATGGCTACCAAATGCAATAACCACAGTATATTTTTTGTGATTTTAATTATTATATCTGCACATATTCTTATCAAAAGCGAGCTACATAAGAAGGAAGTAATATTTGTCTACGTAGTGCATTGTACACTGGATGTTAAAAGCAAAGTTTTACGTGGTAACCTGGGGGGAACCCCAAGTGTTAGGAAAAGGAAGGACTGGTAACTCTTGTTACCCAGTGGCCCCAGTACAGGCTATTAACACTTTGTACACTAACCTTTCCAGATCTGATAGCAACATTAATTACTCTGATATATACATTTTGTATAGTTTTATTCCACATTCAAATGTGACTTTTGTATTTTCAAAATAACATATCTGTTTTTACTTCATCTTCCATCACTATACATGTAAGTTCCAAATAAAGGAAGGTTACTAGAGCAGACATTATGAAAACTCTCAGCATCAAGGACAGCAAAGAAGGGGAACATATTGCCTAAGAAGGTCCCATTTAGAGATGCAAAAACAGCTGTTTTTTTCTTCTTTATGATTTGAACACTCCAATGCCTTCTTCAGCAGAGGCATCCACAGACTGCAGGCGAAAAGCTGTCTGAATACTCCAATCACCCTTAAACTTAATTTCTCCAGAATTATGATGCAATGGAAAACTTATGTTAACACTATTGCACCCCTCTAATGATAAATGACTTTGTATTTACAAAGCTTTTAAAATTGGTCTATATTAATTATGAAATTCCTCTTTAAAAACTTATGTTTCTACACATAAATACTTATGTTCTTACAGGATCCTCTTTAGTGAAGAAATCACTAACATTAATAAGATGAACAAAAGTTTTTGAACACGTTTATAATGTGTCATAAAAACATCCAAAGAAACTTACCTTTAAAAAGACATCCAGATCTATCACTCCACGTCTCAGTGCTTCCCCAAGATAGAAGATGGTGTCTTCAATTGCATTTTCCTCAGCATATAAGTTCAGGATCTGCTTGTAAAGTGGTGCTGTAGGAATAATAACTTCATCTATGTCATTATTTTCTGACTGACTTTCCATTTTCTCTAAGGCAGAACTGAGCTCCTCATCCTTCTTCTTGAGAAGTTCAATATTCTTGTCAACTTCAGCCTACAAACAGTGAAGATGTTTATTTCTTATCTCTCAAACAATGAATGTCTTCACAACTGAAAGATGAAAGATTTTTAGACAGTCCAGTTTGATTCTTTCCTCCTCTACTCATCTCTATTATTTTTACAAAAGAGAAATCTACCAATCTATAATTTCAAATTCCTTTGTTTAAAGGATGTTTTAGATAATGCCAATCCATTATCAATTTATAACTGTAGAGGAGGCATGCTAACAGTATTTTGAAGGTACTACATAAGGAAAAATAACCATTTAAACTACCTGAAGATAATAAAAGCAAACACAAAATAATTCTTTTCTCTGGAAACGTGGCTTTTGGAGTAAGTTCCCATACAAGTTTGCTGAGCATGAATCAAACAAACATATAAGTGTACTGACAGGAAACAAAACATGCTGGCTGGGAAAGGGTAAGTCTGCAGATTATAAGGAAGTTGTAACTAAAATCAGTGTCTCTACATTAAGACACTGAAATGTTCTCCAGTGCTGTTGTTAAACATTATCATCCAGAAACTGGGGCACGATGATGAAATAATCTCACACCACTGACATCTTTCAGAGGGAGGATGGGGAGAACAACACTGTTCCTCTACTACTGAACCATGACACTTGTGAGGACAACGCATTTTACAGACACTGCTATTTCTGACTTGCTTCACGCTGAGCACATGCATTTCAGTTTGGAAAGAGAATATATATTTAAAAAAACATACACTGAAAGCTTTGATATTTATATCATGTTTAATAATGAAAATTATGTGCTTCTGTTTACACACTTCTGTCCACTGCTAGGAATGCTCAGAGTAGTGTTTCACTGCAACTTACCACTTCTTGATCCAGGCGAGTTACCATCTCTTCCAGTTTCTGGTGTCCTTTCTTGAGGTCCTCTTCTGTCCGTTTCAAGGCATTGAGTTCAGCTTGCGCACGATCCATTTCTTCTTTCATCCGCCATCTCAGTTTATCACTGACCGCTGAAATAAGGGAAGCTCGAATGGTATCCTCACTTATAGTTCCATCTCTACTGGGTCCTGCACAAAAGAAAAAAAAATCACAAGCATGAGAATCTCTGTTCTGTGCTGGCTTCAGTATAAAGCCAGTTTGAAAAATAAGCGGCTAACTTGCTGTACGTACTTCAGTAACATGACAGAATAAAATAAACTGTTCTCCATAATAATTTTCAGAAGCAGTGGAGAGATCACAGCGAGACAAAACATATCAAGATGTACACAAGTAGATTTATTAGAGCAATTTACACCAAGATAAACAGTGATAAATAGATTTTTGAATATGTCATTGAGAGTACTCAATAACTAAATTACTACTAGCCAGAAATAGGATGATAGTAATTTTACTAGTCACTCAGGAAAAGGATGGGCTGTCTAGTGAAATTTCAGCATTACAGTGTTCTTGGGGTAAGCTGAGCATCTTCCTGACAAGCAGCAATCAGGGAACAATCCAAAACACAGTTTAAAAATCTAACCCGTGCCTTGAGAAACAAGCATCTGAATGGAAAAACATTAACATTTTTCAATTAAGGTCTCACCGTAACAAAAAAAAAAAAAAAATTTGAATATTTGGAGTGTCTGTTGGTATTGCTACACTAACAAATGCAAACTGTTGTTCACAAGATCGCGCACCTCAGAATCCTTAAAACATCCAAAGGGTTTCTTTGACTTGTGCTGCTAACATAACAAGGCTGCATAAATTCATCTCTCTTCCCTACACCTTTTACTCTATTCCTGCCCACAAAACCCACACCAAGACAGATATCCTGAAAAGTAGAGCTATGCAAATGACATGAGAAAAACTAGAGGAAGATGCACATCACGCTTACTGATCCACCAATTCTTCTAAAATTAAGGAAACATCAACTTTTGACAATTACTAATGCACCAGAATATACATACATATTTTTTTTCCCAATAGTAATTAGCTTATTTTTTAAAGAGATTGAATTATTAATCAACTGTTGCACAGAGAGTCTTACAAAAACATAACCGTCCCTGCACTTGATCTGATTTACAGTTCTGGCTTAAGCAGTTCACCCTGTTGCCAGTCAACAAGATAATTTTCAATATTTGCTAAATTATCTATTAGAACTGGCAACAAAAGCTGTCAAATGGCACCATGCACAGAAACCCAGGAAATCATCATTGCCGCTTCTCATGGAAAGGAGAACAGAAGAATACTTTCTACACAGAGAAGAAAAACTTAAACCAAGTCACTCAGACTATCTGGGACAACGAATTTATTCACTGTTTATGACTTCTTGTTCAAGGCAGATAACTGTAAATATGTATGTTCCAAATCCAATCAAAAATGTCTGATATCACTTCAGGAATAGCATCAGCATGATTTTAGTTACTGTTTACTTTACATAATGAATTATTCTCTAGTATTAAGTCAGAAACAGCTATCAATCATACATTTTAAATCAAGATAGTTCTCCCTCTTGGAGATTTTATACAAGGCTCACTTCAACAGTAATGCAGGACATGAAAAAAAAATCATCATGCACCCAACACAGTAAAAATTCACAAGGAAGTGCCAACAGATAGGAAAGAGGTCTTTGGACATCTAAAGGATCATTTTAATACAGCTCAATCAGATTTTATGTATCTTCTTAAAGAGCATGAACTCTTAGCATCTTCTGTCACTTCCATAATTAGCCCAGCTTGGGGAAGATTTTATGGTTAGTAGCCAGTAAATCCACAGAGAACTGAAACCCTTAACCTTTACCAGGCAAGAGTCTGGTTTCAGAATTGACCTTCCAGAATCATCAAACCAGTAACCGTGTCAGAAAGGCAATTTAATGGATTGAACAGAAAGAAAAAGCCTGAAGGACTATTTGTAAAACCAGTTATTATTAAAATCCTAAGCTACTCCAAATGCATATTTTCATTCAATTAAAACTAAGCTCATTATAGGAAATAACCCACTACCATCCACACAAAACTCTAAAGTCGTAGCACCTGATATGCTTCTAAATAAGCAATAACAATAGACCATAGCCAAACAATCTGTGTAGGAAATAAACACTTGCGGTTAAAAGAAAGAAACTATACAGTACTGTAAAACCCCCAAACAGGCTGTAAATACAGTGGGTGATTTAAGAGAGGTGTTTGCATTTCATTTGGCACAAGGGATAAATGTATGGGTGAGTTTCACCTACCATCACATTTCAGCAGAGAAACAGACCACAGAGGCGCTCCTTGGGCTTTTTACAATCTCACCAGCCTACGAGGTTTGTACTGGCAGCATCAAAGAGGCAAACCCCTTACACAAGGGGGACTGCCTTGGGCTCTTTACAATTTGTCCGGCCTGCACTAATAGCATCACAGGGGCAGATCCTTTATGTCACATTGGTAGTGATGTGGGGACAAATCCCTTATAGAAGAGGGACCACCTCACGCTCTTTGCAATTTGTCCAGCCAATCACAATAGCGTTGAAAGATTACAATTTCTAGTAACTTTTATACATGTACACAAATAAATTTTATTATATAAACTCATGACAGAATAAGAGTTTGATGGTAGTTGGTGATAAGACACTGGCTGCGAAAGCGCATTGTAAGCAATACACAGTTAAAAACACAAGTAGAGATAGAAATGATATGCAGTTAAATCCCAAGTACAGATAGATACTAGTAGCTAGCATGGTGTTAGTACCTAGCTTGCACAATGCACAAATTCTACCCAATGGCAGTCCAGCTAGGGGGTAGACAGGGTTCTGTTTGTCAACTGATCCCAAAAAGCTTCCACTGTTGCACCTTTGGGTGGAATTTGAGTGATTTCAGTCAGAGATTCTTTTACTCCTAATTGGTGAAAAAACATCTTGCTTTGCATGTAAAGGTCTAGCAATATAATACCTGCTCAGTGGGAGTGGATTGCCTCAGAGGTGGCCAGCCTTTGGGATGGAGGTTTGTTTTCATATTATAAAGACATTATAATAAACAAAATTCAGCTAAAATAAAAGTTTGCATCTTGGTTGGTGAGGCATCAGTTTTAATCATTCTTTCTTGTGAGGAACTATGCAGTTACCTTTGCGGATCCATGCACATAATGCCCAGAGTTGATACAGAGCATGGCTGCACCATTCTAACAGCACCTTGGTACTCCCCTTCAGTGAAGCAGAACATCCAGAATAGGCTTTTTCAATGGCAACAGCATTCTTATTGCTGGAAGCAACATGCTGCAGCACCTGTTCCTCATGCTGATATTGCTCTCAGTATCACATTTTTAATATCCAAAAGTCCCCTACCCAGGGGCTTTTGGAGAAACTTGAGGTTCTCATTTCCCTCCACATTTTGTTATTTCCCCACACCTAGTTGCATCAAATAAATCAGTTCAATGCTGAACTGTCACTACAAAATCTAGTGTGACAACATGGTATCGCATGATCTAACTAAGGACTTCAAGTGCTTCCTATGATATCTGGTAGATATTCCACCTGCTTCATCTTCACTGTGGATGAAAATGAGGAGAAGAAACAAAATATCTATATTTGAAATTAACTCTCTACTACATAAAAACAAAACTGCATCTTTTAGAGAAAGACGCTGCGGAGAGGTGATGATGCCTAGAAAAGTTCTTACCACCTTCCTACAAGAGAGCCAGAGACCATCAATTCTTAAGGACTCAACTACAGCCCCAACACTGAGTATTGTCCAAGCTACTTTAGTAAAACAGAGGCTTTCTTGGAGTGGACATAGCAGACATGATGCCTCAGAGTGAAGGTGACCACTGGAATGGCCAATAACTTCAAGAAAACACCTTTCTAATTCAGGAGGCTGAAACAACACGGACACGAAGGGTCGGATCTGACACAAGAAGAACATAACTTCTGGTTGTTTCCAAATTGTGTAATAACAGAACAACTCCTCAGATATTTTTGGAGTAAAGTAGAAGCATCTATCTACCTTTGCCACGCTGTTAAGTTGCTCTGTCCACATCTGTGTAAAGGAAAATTTCAAAATACACACAGTTCTAGAGGGAAGGGTGTGTATAAACAACTGTGACTTCACACATTAAATGAAGGACATATGAATGCACTTTTAAATGACATTGCAAGAGACTACAAACAATTCATAATCTGAACAAGGTCACTAAAGAATCTACAGCCTTACTATATAATTGGTCCAAAAAGACTGTCCTCCAATTGGAAAGTTACTGCACCACACTCCTACTTAAGCAGATCACCTCTATCACTGGTTCCCAATTTGTTACACATCCACTAAAAGTGAGGTGCAGAGAAGAAAAGTAAGCTAGTATATTTTGCCAGCACAGGGCCACAGAGCAGCAGAGTGGAAAGAGATACATGTTAATACCCTAGATCTTGCTGCTGGAGGGAAAAAAGTAATAAGTAAAAAGTAAGGACCATTAAAAAGTAACAGAGAAGACGTTGGCGAAGAAATGAAGCTCATTCCAAACACATTTGTAACCTCTGCCTTTAGGCAGCTATTACTTTTGGAGTAAAGAAAGTGTAAATAATAGAGAAAAATAAATTGAATACAGCAGGTGATTAAATGAGGACAAAGGCATTTTTATGAACAACCACTGTGAACAGAGCAATGCAATCAAAAATCACCTATAAGTAGAGGGTGAGGGAAAAAACCTACATTACTGTTAAAATGAGCCTTGTATAAAACCTTCGAACACACAGTGTTCTTAAAAAATATTCATAGAGTACCAACAACGCATTGCACAAACCCAGGCATTGATCAAGTTCCTGACTGAATAAAGCATTAGGTGAAGGACACAAAACTTATTTTATTCTTCCTTTGAATATCTTGTTTATAGTGATCAGTGCTTTGGAAAGTCAGATTAAGAACAATACATGAATTTTTCTATTTTCCTTCTTTATATATCAGTTATAGAGGGAAGCTTCATTTAAAAGAAATCTTTTCAATGCTACTCACCAACAGTAGTCACAGGAGGCTGAGAAGGGTAGTATGGAACACTAGTGGTTGCTGGAAATGGAACACCACCCGGATAAGGATAGTTTGGGTAGTTGCTTCAATAAAGAAAGATATCCTAATGTTACATAACTATTCATAAAGGATCATCCATTTACATTATGTTTATGTTACCACATCAAACATTTGTTTACAAAACAAAATGTTTAAATCACAAGGCAAGTTATACTTTTTCTCTTTAAATGTTTGCTTTCATGTCTTTCACAATGTATATTTCTAGTAACATTTACAAAGATACTATTTTATCTGAAACCCTACCTAATTATTGCCTGGTCAAGCATTTGGATTCCAGATTCTCTTCAATCTCTTAATCCTACTATGCAAATTGACATAATCAGATTTTCCATTAGAGACCCCAGAAGTATTCAAAATAAATGATTGTAGCTACAAACCCACAAACAGTGATTTCAACTTAATAATTTTTATTATAAGAATGGTTAACAAGATGACTGTTGAACTTTTATGTAAACCTAAAAATGCTGTGCTAAATAAGGCTGCAAGATGAAACTCCTCCAGAAATTCTCAGCCCTGCTGTGAAGGATCAAGTGAAGCAAAAGTTTTCATTTGTTCACCAAAACAACTGCGAAATGACACATAACACAACATTCTACAATACCTTTCTGAAATACATTTACTATCAACTGAAACAAGGACTCAAATTGTCAATACCAGACTGACAAACAGCTGCATACAGCAGAGAATTCATCAGGTTTAAGTAAACAAATTAGTCCAAGAAAACACGTAAAACCTAAAATAATCATACTATTTCTCTCTAGGTAATTGCAAACTTAATAGTTCTTAAAACATTCCCATTCATTCTTAAATAATATTATTTTTAAAACTGTTATCCTATCATTCGGTTTTTGTGCTAAGATTAAGAGCATTTTAAATAAACATATTTAGAAGGAAAAAACTTGCCATAAGCATTTATCAAAATCCCCGTTTTTCACTTCTTAAAAAATAACACACCATCTTCCTGATGCTTAAAGGGTTTTAGCTTATTTATTTATTTGTTTAGTTAGTTAGTTAGTTATTTTTAAATCAAGTGTTATATACTATAGCAATTCCTCATATGCTTCTAACACAAAATCAAGACATTAGAAAAAATAAAGGTACACACTAGGAGGCAGCAATCAGCACCTTACTATTTAGTAAGACAGAACTGCAAGTCTTCTGGAATAGCTACATTCCAAGCTACTATAAAATATACTTAAAGAAGGAGTCTCTGTTTGTATTAATAAAAAGCTTTCAAAATAATTTTGTGCTCTTCAGATTCTCTTGAGTGCTCTAAATGACATTTATGCTGGAGTCAAAGTTTGTATTAATCCAGCAATTTTGTTCGATGTTTTGATTTGCTAATTATCCCAAACAACACTGACAATGCTAACAAAAACACCCAAAAAACCAAGAAACCCCAAAAACCTAACGTACTTCCTATATCAGGTAAACATAACAGCCTTATAAAAATTCATCTGATACAGAAGTGAAGCAAAATAACATCTGGGAGTTAAGTAATAATTTTCAAACTATATTTATTCCCCAATTATGCTTTATATGAAGCAAGCAACACTAAGAAAGCTAAACTCTTCTCAAACTTTCTTTTGGTTATTGACAAGAATTCAGTCCTCATTTAAAAAAAAAAACAAACTTGAACTATACAACAAATACACCATAAGAAAATGTAACTAAGACGAGATACAATTCAGGGAAACAGTCTATTATGTAAATAATGATTGTTTAAAGGAGTTCTTACCTTGGGTTTGGAGTGCTTCCTGCTGGATAGCCAGATATGCCCCCTGGAATGCCCGGCACATAGGAAGCTAAATAAAATGATTTAATGTATTTTTATTTTTCAGAAGTTTAATACATCTTAAGATCTCACTAGTGAGATGTACTTATGCTGCAGTTAGATTCTTTGCAAAATATTACTGAACAATTAATACAGTATAACACAACAAGAGTAAAAGAAGACATTCTATAGCCACAACTCAATTATGTGTACCCTGCACCCTCTGTAACACCACTACTGCTTATCACAACACCGTCAGATACCTCCACTGCTGTGCTTGTGTAGCTTAGCAAGAGGGATGCTTGCAGATGTTTGCTGTGAGCTATTTCTGTGCCAACTGTCCAAGGCAGCTGCTTCCCCTCAGAACGTGGGAAGGATTAAACCGCAGTGGTCTTTCCCATCATGTACTGACCAGTCAGAACTTCCTTTCTGTATCCAAGCACATTTTCAGAAAACAAAGGCAAATTTTGCATTTCTTAAGATTCTACTGTTACTTATCAGTTTAGGTTCAAATATTTTCAAGAGTATTTTGTTTGGAGGGAGAGTACGAGAATTGTATTTGAAGACAATTACACATCTCAGAACAACTGGCTACAACATCTTTTCACTGCATATTTATTTTTTTTTCCACCATCACTTTAAACTAACCGCTGCATGGGTAAAAATTGATATAAATGTAAAAATACACAATAAGCATTTGTGCTAAAGAAAATGTGGATATGTAAGAATACGTATCTCCAGCTAGGGAACTCAAAATAACAGTATGTTATTGAAGGTGTCATACCTAAAGAGATGTCTCCCTTTTTTATATAATAGCTGAAAAAAAGAAAATAACCTTTCCAATGTAGTCATTGTTCACTACTCACTAAATGGGTGTATAATTTAAGTATCTTCAGTGTAGCTAGACTTCATAACAACTGATTAGCTGTTTAACAATCCAAACATGTTCTTAGCCAGTAATTTGTGTCATTTAGAAATTGTAGTTTGAAATGTTTTTATCAGCACAGATAAATGCCTAAGTAAATTTTAATATCCTTCCTGGAAATCTGACAATTTATTATAAAAACTATGGTTTGAATATATTTATTCCACACCTCTGGTGTTAGGAATATTGGAATATTACATCAAATGGTTTGGTTGTTTTTTTTTTTTTGAAGAGCTGAGATATTTTCATCCTTCAGTGCTTTCAAAGTATTCAGTTTTTTAAAAAGGGCTTAATTTTCTCTTAAACAATGCATCTAGGGAAAAAAACCACAAACCAAAGTGACTGTAACATAATGGAAAACTGACTACACTAATAAAACTAAGTAGCTATTAACAATGTGAAAAATCCTGAAACATTTCCAATAAGATTATTTCAGCTATGCTAGCACGGAGTGACTACAACAGTAAATAGATGTCCTTCAGTTGATGGTCCTTCCTTAAAGCACAACACAGGTCATAAGTCTCCACTAAAACTATACCTGTACTGACACCTGGTGTTCTTGGAAAATAAGAACAGCAGAATCATTTAGTCTTCTTACAGACAGGTTAGCTCTGGTCAAGCTAAAACGCCCCAAATACTTACCTTTAGCAAACTATCCCTAACAGCCTGCTACTACTTTTCTCATATGTTAAAAGCCTAGGACTTTGTTCAAAGTGGTTTCCACTGGAAACATGCAATGAATAGCACTTTAGCTTTTCAGAGGTAACACTATGTGATCTGATTAAAGCTTTATTTCAATAGAAAACAGACACAACCTTAAAAATATAGAAATTATAATCCCAAATACAGCTATTCTACCATTAAATTAATGTAGAACTATAACATCATTAAATACCCTACAGCTAACCTACAACCTCCTGCCTCAGCCTCAAGTAGGTGCACTCTATTGGGATTTCTATTCTCACAAAATGTGGGCTCCTTTTGGAAAGATGTCTACAATTTTCTGTTTCCCACTTCATCTTTTTCCCCAAACCACCTATCTCCAGTCTTCAAAATGTTTCAGCCTTCAGAAGTTTAAAAAGTCTTGAGAGTTTTTGCAAGAAAGAGTACTAAGTCAGAGTACCAAATCAACAGAGAAGAATGAAAAATCACAAGGCGTATTTTTTTCATATTCAGCCTGCAATTACTAAAAAATAATAATAGTAGAAAACCCCTGAGCATAGAAAAATATGCAGTATGCTTTTGCTTAAGAAAATAATAGTTGCAGGAAACTCATCAGATGGACTTGCATTATCAGAAAAAATAAAATTAAGATACAAAGACAGATACACGAATAATCTCTTGTCAAATTTACCTCACTGTTGACAGGTTACTGGTTGTTTTGAGAGGCTTAGAGTGTGTGTCTGTTTTGGGTTTTTTTTAAATATAAACTTGACTTTTCCCTCCTTTCCAAAAGTCAAAAAACTACACACATTCTTCCACTACAGTTCAATAAGGTCAAGTACAACACAGGTGAATTCATTAACCAACAATAAAGAAAGTCATTCTAGAGTAGAATAAATCATTTGTTGACAAACTACGCAGAGCAACAATACATTTTGTAATAGTAATATGAGTATTTGTAGAAATTAGTAGCCATGACCACTTACTAGTTGGTGGACCTGTTGCCTGATATGGTGGATAGCTTGATGAAGCAGTTGGCCGAGAAAAGACTGGAGGTTCCTCACCAAACACAACAATCATGACCTGAATCAGGTCTAGCAAGTCTGACTGAGGCTGTGAGGGTAAGCAAAACACAAGTTGATTTTGTTAAAAGACAGTTAACTGACTATAATAACCAATCAGTGCCACCCAACAGCTCTCAAAAGCCATCTTTTATTTGTATTTTTTAAAAAATATTTTTATATATGTGTGTGTGCACATATATTTAAATTCTTTTCTGGACTCCTTTACAGATACCAAACCCAGCCAGCTGGTAGTCAAAACAGTCCAGCAAAATACAGCTGCCGTAGTGTTTATGTTTAAAATAAACTGGGCAATATATGGTTCTATATTAACTGCAGGGCAATAAATGACTGAAGACAACTGTGCAATTATGAACCACAATAATTTTAAAAAACTTAACTCTACTCTCCAACATGATGACAAGTACAGATCATCAAGGTTTCAGACAGTTTGATTTTATACAGCACCTGGCTTCTATTCAGATTCAGAATTGCTCAATAGGAAAAAATACGCAACCGCCCTTAGGAGTGGCACAAACCTCCTTTAAATATAGCTAAACTCAGCTTCTCAGTTTATAGCTGTATTTAATATAGGCATGATTTCATTTTGTGAAAATAAGGATGGGTATCACAAAGGCAGCACCCGATTAAATAGCCTATTTTCAAGTTTTCTTGCTCTATAATCCACCTATTTTTGCCAGTCTCTTAAACTGAATGAATTCTGTATCATCTGTATCTTAGATGATGCCCTTCCTTGTGCAAGGTCTACATCCTGACCTGGGCAGTCATTTACCACTATCACCACGCAAGCACTGAACTACTTATATGCTTAATATATCATTCCTGTTAGTCACTTTTTACAGAACTATGCACCTCGGGCCATTCTTCTGACCTTGTAAGCACAGCTTATCTTCTTTACAAGTCCATGCTTTGATCAAAACTTCTGAGGCCTACACTGTTCAACGCTTTTACTTACTAATAAAGCAAATGCATTCATATACTTGAAGCTCCAGCAATGTCTACATAAAGAAATACAAGTGCTCATACAAGTCCAATTCAGTCACAGAGATTAAATTCAGCCTACAGACGTTTCACAGAGTTTATAATTTCCCTTCTGTAAATATTCTTATCTCATAGATCTTCACATGAGAGTCCTGCCAGGGAAGGATGCCTATAGCGTGTTGCTTAATCAGTCAAACTGTAACTAAAGACGCAACTAACCAGGCAACAGAATGCAACATCCTGAACTTTAAGACATTAAATTAAAATTAAGAAAAAGGGTTTAAGATCTCAAATAAAGAAGGTTATGGTTTTTGTTAAAAATTATACATCTAAAGGAATTCAGAACTGAGCAATTTAAGGATTTCAAGTTCCCTTTACTTACATATTTCCACTCATGAAGATAAGGAAGGTATATCTTTCCATTTGCATCAACATGCTTCCCAGTTTTTATTGTCATGGAGCTAGTGGGTTTAACAAAACAAATAGGGGGGTTGAAAGGGTAGGTGTCCAGCAGCCACAAGCAAATTGGGATATTGTATGTGTTACCTAGAAAAGATATTTTGAAAGATTTTAAACATTACTCCAATTCGAACTGTCCTCTTGCATCCAGATTTATTCAAAAACACTAACTCAACAAATTCAACTTCACAAAGCCAGAAGCCGAAATCTACTAATAACATTCAATAAAGAGCTCACAATGTGGCTGTGAACTCAACATTTTTTTCAGAGCTATTTAACTCTGATTAATAACTACCCTTTACCATTAACACATTACCTCGTTTGTTCTACAATGCAATGTTACTAGTCCCTAATCTGAATTATCATTAGCTGCAGCAGTAAACAGTTCACACCCTCATTCAATTGAAAAGCTAGAAAAATGTGCAGTAGTGAAAGAAAAGAGATGCTACAGAGTTGTACAAGAGTGAAGAAATAACACTCAACATTAACATTTTATTCCACAGCAAAAATAGGGAACAATTTCTTTAAAACATACTTTAGATAAGTAAAGGAATTCAAGAAAACTGCTATTACTGAAGTAGTGAGGTTGAACCAGGACAAATCTAAATAGTGTTTCATGCCATTGGGAAAAATAACAGTGGTGATGATAGTAACGATGGACGCATACCTCTGTAAAGCACAGGAATGGTTCCACTGAGGCTCATCAACTCTCTAGATGAGCCATCATTAAAAACTGAAAGGGAAGAAACAGTACTTTTAAAACAAACATACTGCCTTAATCTCTATTCAGTTTATATCCATCTATTTACTACCATAAGTTTTTAGATGTTACATATATATATAAAACTCAGCTTGAAAGGCTCTGCTTTTTCACACTTATGGACTAGTGAATGATTGTCTACAGTCAGGCAACTTATTCAATGAATAACATTTCTAAGAAATGAATAACTAATTATTGTCAAACTAACTTCACTGTAAATTAAACTGTTTCCTCATTCAGAGACCAAGAAAAACAGGTTGGAACCACACAAACTGCAAATCATGCAAATTGCTGCAAAGATAATCTGAACTCAAACTTAATTTAAAAAACAACATTTTAGAGTTACAAAGAATTCCTTATGCTTTCACCAAAGAGTGAATACTGAAAATTACTGGACCATGTAATCAGTAAAGGTAATTTAACCAAACAATAATACAGTGACGAGAAAGAAATGCCCAACACCTGACTCACTGTCTCATTTAAATCTTAGTTCACAAATTGCGCAGGAACCCTGCCCTCAATTTATTGAGTTGCTCTATGTAATTCTCCCATTATTTCAACCCCAAAGATTAATCTTGACTGAATAAATCATATTCTGGTAAGAAAGCTTTTATTTTCCTAACTTCCCTTCAAAGTTTCTTGTCATACTTCAAATGTAAGTTACCATGCACATTTTTTTGGTGCTAATGTTCTGTAGAGGCAGGTAGAACATGTTGGAAATTAAATGGGGGCATATCTTTCATGATTAATATAAACTTGAAAATTATCTCAACAGCAGTTTGATCATTTTCTTGTTGTTCAAGTCACCACTCCATGAGTATGAATTATCTGCAACTGGTTCCATGCTCAGCTTTTTTCAAGGCTGCTTAGAAAGGGTTAGGTCTAACACATGGTCTTCTTGTTACAGCTCAAAGCAGTCTGGAATTCTGATCACTCTTGTTACACAAACTTGTCATTCCAATCACAGTCCTTTCACTATTGTTTTTGATTCTCCAGTCACTGAATGAATTTTTATTTCTGTGACAGCTGCTGGCTTGCAGCTAGTCAAGCTAAAAGTAATTTATCTTTTACCTGTCCATGCCCCCTAATACTTCTTAATCCAGATTTAGAATTTAGGAAGTGGAAAACTATATGACTAATACATCATCAGAGACTTTATCAATTAGCTCAAGAAATTCCACAGGTGACAGTTCAAAAAAGGTGATCGGGAGAAGGATGACCTCAGCAGCTATGCAGGTTCCCTTTGTCTTGTGAAACCATTCCTTCAGTCCCTGGAGCCGACCCTACATATCATCTGCATTTAACACACTTGAATTTAGTCAGAACCTTTAAAATAGCTAACAAACAGTGACTGTCATCATTAATTTACATTACAAAACCCCTCAAACAAATATTCTACACACTTCACCATGTTTTCTTCATACTCTTAAGCACTGCCACAATTACTTATCAACTAGGTATTTTTTTACCGATTTCTACTTTTTTCTAAATTTTTCTAAAAATATGTGACAGTACAGCTGAATTTTTAAGATACCAGCAATTTCAGGACACTAAATAATATGACATCACTGAGTGATTAGCTAAAAGTTAAGCTGTGACAAATGCAACACTTCTTGGCAGGTTATACAAGACTCATTAATACAGAAAGGTTATTTTCAGAAAAGAATTGTGTTTCTGAGGCAGTACTGATGTCAAAGACTGAAAAGAGAAACTCAAATTACATTTTCTAGTTTTAACCTCCTTTTGCCCCACAAAAAATACCCAGTGCATCTACACCATTAACAATTCAGTAACAAAAATTGTCTCATGCACTGACTAACCATATGAATCCATGACAGGTTTGAGGTCCTTGTACTGAGTAATAACACTGGTCGTCTCCTGTATAGTTAGGTCTCTATACTTATACTGGAAAACATAAAGAGAAAGAATGAATTTAGAGACTAAATTCAGTGTAATTTAATTTGAGTTCTTTTATCCAAAAGACTGCATTTATGAGTGTTTGCATTGAACAGAGACAGAGGTCTGTGAAGCTTCAGCAAGGCCAGCCAGAGCCTGGCAGTGCATACCCACATCATGGACTGTGTCACTACAACATGAGTGAAGCATGTCACCAGCTACTTTAAAAAGACAAGGTCTTTTTATACAAATGTACTTTATACAGACTCAAGAAGATTGGCGTAATGACTATTAAAAAAAGAACTGGCTTCCACAAAAAGAAGCTCCTAACAAGCACAAGGATTCAAAGTCAGGATTTAACTCCACTCCTGGCGCAAGAGTCCCAGTCAGTTTAGTCAAGGAACAGATAAAACAATGTCTGCCTGCCCCTCTGTGCAGTACTAGAACATTACCTGGAGGAGAAGGACCTGGAGGTGCTGGTTAACAGCGACTGAACAGGAGCAATGAAGCTGGTGAAGAAAGCTCAGAGAAAGGGTCATGGGCCATTGCTGGCTCATGTTCAGTCAGCTGTCAACCAACACCTCCAGGTCCTTCTCCTCCAGGCAGCTTTCTAGACAGACGAGTTCATGAAGAACGGCAGTTTGTGAAGGGACCATATTGGAGAAGTATGTGGAGGACTGTCTCCAATGGAACAGGTGGCCAAGAAGACCAATGGCATCTTGGCTTGCATCAGAAATGATGTGATCAGCAGGCCCAGGAAGGTTATTCTCCCTCTATACTTGGTACTGGTGAGACTGCAGCTCCAATCCTGTGTTCAGTTCTGGGCCCTTCACCACAAGAAGGACGCTGAGGCTCCGGAGCAAGTCCAGAGAAGAGCAATGAAGCTGGCAAAGAAAGCTCACAGAAAGGGTCATTGGGCACTGGAACAGGCTGCCCAGGGAGGTGGGTGAGTCACCTTCCCAGGAGGTGTTTAAAAGACAGGTGGATGAGGTACTGAGGGGCATGGTTTAGTGATTGATGGAAATGGTTGGGCTCCATGATCCAGTGGGTCCTTTCCAAAATGGTGATTCTATGATTACAAGACAATCTTCTGTGTTCACAGACTAAGTAGTTGAGTATTTCCAAGAAATGTTGAAATCCTAATAATTTCTACAAAGAAATCTAAACCTGATTAATTTTAATTCTTAATTTCTAAGCATTTCTTTCCCTCCTCCCTTCTCAGATGGCAAACTCATCCTCCTCATTTTACATATCAGGGAACAGATCACAGGGAGATGAAGCTTTTTAAGATCAGACAGCAGTGAAATACCTGAAATTAAAGTAAATGTTTATGTTTACCCAAACTAGGGCTCAGGCTTTCTTTTATCTCACACATTGAACTATTCAATATGGGAAATATCACTAAGCTTCCCTCTGCAGAACAGAAAGTGGAACTATTATTGAAAAATAAATATAAGCTAGTGAAACAGTAACTTCATTTTTCATCAGTACACTGCACTTCGAACTTACCTACAGAAAATCAGATGGTATTTGGGGTATAAAATTGGCAAGTGTGGGGCAAAGATAACATGAAAGAAGCTTAAATTCTGTTTCTTTCATGGCATGGCAGTAAGTCCTTTAGGGAAGACAGGTGTGTGTAAATATATACATGATCTCACTTGCCAATGTCTAAGTAGTATTTGCTTATGACTCCATGCAGGTAAATGAACCTTTAATAAGGTTTCTTCAGTTTTTATCAGATCCTCGCCTATCCTATTTAATTTTAGAATTGTGCACATTTGATTAAAAGTGGGGTTTTTTTAAAAAAAAATCCCCCTCCCCAAACACGTAACTGCCCCCAACTATTCAACTTCAATGGCTGACATTTCAAATTGCTGGACAGAGCCCAGTTTTCACTGAAGAGTGGCACAACTGCTGGTAGCACTGTACGATCCAGTGTTTAATGATTCACCTTCCAAGGGATTTTCTCGTTTTCTTAAACTAAGGGGATAAAAACCCCACCCTCATCCCAGTCAGTGAAGCCAAAGCCGCCTTCCACCATCATTTAAACAGCAAACACACTTCTGTACAGGTCATGTTCCAGTTATTTTAGATCCCGTGCGAGGGGTGACCGTATAGAAACTGTAAAATACTAGATAAAAAAAGATCTTGGGCCGCTCTACGCTACCCCGCACGACCGCCTCCGCGAGGCAAATGGTTTCCATTCAGCTATTACCGGGAATACCTTAACCCGGAACTGAAGTTCCTTAAGATGACAAACAACGAAACGTTGCGGATTTTGGTGCGCGCCTCCCCTTCCAAACGAGCCCCATTCGCAGCCCGCAGGTGGCCGTACGCGGCCCTCCCAGAGCGAGGACGCGGAGCGGCCGCGGGGCCCGGGCCCCACCACCCGCAATGGGGAGGAGGAGCGGCTCTGGCCCTTACCTTGGCGAGCATCTTCTTAAGCTGGCTCTCGGAGACCGCCATGGCGGCCTGCCCCTGCGCCGCCCGCCCGCCGCCGCACCCCCGCCCGGCCCCCGCATACAAACAGGAAGCGCCAGCGCGCCGCTTCCGGCTCTGCCGCCACTTCCGGCTGGCGGCGAGGGCACTTCCGCTCCGCGAGTCGCCGGCGGAGCAGTTTGTTTAGTTATCCCGCTGTCCAGCGCCACCCTCGGGTTATTTTCCGGGAACGCGCCGCGAGTGACGTTTCAGCTCCGCAGCCGAGATTTAGTAACGTGAGCTTCAACGCCAGACGCCTCCCTGGCGGAGTGGCTCCTGTGAATTAGGACTGTCAGCAACTCCCCCAAATAAACAAACCACCTGGGCCACGCGCATGAGAAGAAATGCTCAGCGACTGAACACAGAACTCCTCGAAGAGCAACGTAAACCCATAAGGTTATACGTTTGTTTTTTTCCAAAGTAAGAACTCAAAACCCAAAGTCCAGCCATAGTGTTGAGTGGGGTTTTTTTGAGAAAGCAGCGAAGTTAGTCACCTGCAGCCATCACTGATCCTCTCCTGTCACTGATGACCACTAAGGAAATCTGAGTGTTCCATGGAAAAAAAAATTACTCTGAAATAGTAAAGTTCTTTATAATTTTTTTATTTTAATCTTAATTCTGAGACCAATACAAACCCAGAATTCCTTACAAATCTAGGTCTTCATAAGACAGAACTAGAAAGGCACAAAAGAATAGATAGTTCGTTCTGCTGCATTCCCACTTCTGCTCAGAAAGCTTCATTGATATTGAAGTGGTCACACCTGCAAACATAAATGTAGAATGACATCCTTATGCTGCATGCAGCAGGAGTGGAGCCCACGTCTCCTGCCTGCATCGTGATGCGGAGGTAGAACCAGGATGAACAGCCTCCTACCAGTGCAGTGCATCAGGAGTTTAGAACCACCAAAACACCTTCACCTTAAAAACATCTGCTTTTTGAATCATCTAGAAATCCACACCCAGCTTTTTCACAACATCCCTGGCTTCCCCCAAGGTGGGTTGCAGGTTCTGTTGCATCTTCAAGTCGGTGTATTCTCTTCAGGCTGACATAAAGCTTACTGACATCAGCTGACTTTGGATCAAGGCCTGAACACACATTACTTCACTGACAGATTTCATTTTTTATTTGAAGCCCGTGCCCTAGTCCTCCTTTACAGGATAAGAGCCTGTTCTGAAGCTGCACAGGCTGAGTGTTGTGTGTTTGCACAGAGAGCTGCAGGTTCTTTGGCACTCTGAACATCCTAACAAAATAAAAGCTAACAGGGCATGACCAGAAAGTCTTAGACATCAGTAAACATACAACAGAAATTCATATCTAATACTTCAGGTCTGAACGATACTGTTCACACCATACTTTTAGCTTTTCCCTCCCCTTAGTAAGAAGCAGGAGCCCACTAACATAAGAGCATCTGTGACAGCCATGAAAGATCAAGCTATGGAACTGCATCCCCCAGGGCCCTGAAGAGTTGTAGCGTAGCTGTATTCTACATAAGCCCTCAATGCAGTACTTGCAAACCGGAAGGCTGTACACACTGGAGTTTCTGCGGAGCTGGACAAGCCCCTCTCCTTGACTGTGTCCTAATAAGGTGCGAAGAGCCAAGAATAACCCAAGAATCAGGCCATGATTAGCAACAAAAAAAAACCAGGCAAAAGTCACCTGATTTTAGGTAAAACATTCTTGCACATTACCCTCCTCATGTTGACTACCAGAAGAGCACTTTCCAAATAAGAAATTACTGTACAGCGCGGTATTAAATATTCTAACCCAAAACTGAAAAAGCACTTTTTGAAAGCAAAAAAACCCTTCTTGCTTCCTATAGAAATGCATATATACTAAGGAAATCTCCAACTCCTGTGAGCAGACACTGTGGCATCCCTTGTGCTTCCTTAAAGCTTCAGTTGCTGCTGAAGATCGTGAATTGATGCTGCGCTGCTTTGCAGTTTCTCTTGCACTAGCGGATCTTCTTCTAGTTTGACCATTTCAATCACTCCACTGGTTCCAAGAATACATGGTAGACTTAGGAACACTTCACTGTTTATATTTAAATATCCCTGAAACAACACACAAATACAGTCACATGGTTGCTTATTTCTGTTCTTTCCAAAGCATGGAACTACACAAAATAGCTTGCCAATTTTAACTAAGCAAGGATATTCCATTGTATGGCATAGGTCAAATTCCAGCTATTTCAGATCCTATGCAATGAGTTACTGTTACTGTACAGAAGCTGTAAAATATTACAGATAAAAAAACCTTGAAGGATTCCACACTTGGAGGAGTGTCCCACTATACGTCTATCAGAGTTCTAATGCAGACAAACTTTACGCTACAAAACACTATTTAAGTAGTTTCTTAGGTAAAACAAGTAAGGACACTTGATTGTACAGTATCATGAGTTCTTTTAGGAATGAACAAAAGAAATTTAAAAATGCAGCCAAAGAGAGCTATCTGGGGAATATTTGTCAAGTTCTCATTATTAAACATAATTCAAGTTTACACTGTGGATTTTGTTTGTTTTTAGGGTTTGTATGGGAAAATTTACATTCCGAAGTTACTCTGCAGTTTAAGAGACTTGTCACTCCTCCATGTCTGCATTTAGTTCATAAACAATTAAAAACTTCACTTGAAAACATAATGATTAAAGTATATTAATAAACATAGATTATTAATATACATTATATATATTAAAATTATACTTTAAAATATTAATAACACATTTACCTTTGCCAGAGTGGATACAGAATGAACTTTTCTTTTATCTTTCAGTATACTGTCAGTCAAATCGGCAACCGAGAGCCCAACAGACCACGATCTCTGACCTCTTCCCTTTAGAACTTCCATAGCTCTACGTAAACCAAGAGAAGGAGAAAACCATGATATTTACATTTTAATTATTCCTACTCTGGTTTATATGTAAATCCCAAAAGACAGATTAAGTGTACCATACTGGGTAAAGTGTACTATAAAACCATGATTCTCTTTTTTGGAAAACAACAGTAGGGAATTAAAAACTGCTTTAAAGAATTTATGTATATTTTACCCACACTAGTAACAATTTTCTGTCAAAAGCTGTGACTGATATCTAGCTAGTTAAATTTGGTACAATGACCCAAACTTGTACTTTGCTTTAAAGCAAACTGCTTCCACATAAGCTCTGAGAAAAGTGTGCCAGAAGATACGTCTACTATCTTTTTTTTAAAAGCACAATTGAATAGGCAGCTTTAATATTCTAGTATATATTCTACGAAACTTGTCTTGCCCTTAGATCTTCACAGGCACAATTACTGACAGCTTCTCAAAACAAGTGAGTATGTACACATATATGAAAGTGAATGACACTCAGACCTACAATTTCCTGTAAACTCAATGTGATTTAGAGCAAACTTCATCCTCTTCACAAAGAGCTGAAGAAAAAAAAACTCTGAGAACATCAAATGCCTAAACAAGAACGAGAAAAAAAAAAAAGATTATAGTGGCATTACCTGTTAGCCACCTTTTCCCTTGAGTTACGATCAGCCTTTACTTCTGTTTGATTTGCAACCGAATTACAACTGGTCCATGATGGTACTAAATAGAAACAAACAACATTTAAATGTACATCTTAACAGTGACTAAAATTCAACTTTCCTTCCCCTGCAGCAACTCAAATGTAGTTGATGACCTTCTAAGGTTCCCTGGACTGCTGAAACAAACCCTATAGTTACACCTGGTTAGAGACACTTGCTCAAAAAGTAAGTAATATGTAATAATTCTTACATTAGAAGTAACCTATCCTGTATTATGCCAAATTTCTTTCTTCTTTCTCTACCTTCAGCCTATATTGTTATACCAAATTAAAAGCATTTACGTTTGTATTTTCTATGTTTTTTTTCTTACTGTGACAAATGTCAAATAATTTTGCTACCACTCCGGGTCTACAGTCTCAAATACACAACAAAATCTTATTATTTAGAATGATTACTATGAAAATCTACCACCCTGCTTATGACTAGCTTCTTTACTTTCCTCAACTGTTCTTTCATTACTAAATTACTTCAGCACTACCAGGACATTACATACTCATAGTCATAATAAACTTTCACTTTACCTTTGTCTTCACCCTGTTCACCAATAATCCAAGCATCTTTTGCCAGCAACTGTACTTTTAAGAGATTTGCCAGTATATACTGAAATCTCTCAGTATCTAGGTTGGCACCTACTCCAATGACTCTGCTTTTGGGGAATGCACTCAGCTTCCATGACACATATGTCATTACTTCAACTATATATGGAAGAAAAATAGGTTGACAATGAAAGATCCCTCAAAATTAAACACACCTGCAAACTATGAATCACAATTAGAAAAAAATCAGGACCAAGTTATTTACTTTAGAAAAGGTATAAGTACCCAAGGACACATCAGTAATTTACTTCAACCTAAGACACCAAGTCAAGTGGGGAGGAGATGAAGGCAATTCACAACCCAAGTGAAGTTTTAGGAGAATAGGAGTGAAACTTATTAGGGAAGCATAGTGACTCATTCTACCAAAACTCTAGAATACTTTTTAAATTTAATTCAACCATCATTTAATTTCCTTTTCATATGGCAAGCACAGTTTTTTCCACCTCCTCAGCTTTAAATGATGGGAAGGATAAGAAGCACTTGAAATACAAAAGGGCTGTCTTTAGTGTGTTTATAGGACTGAGAGGCTCACATGTACTTTCTTCCCTTTTAAGTAGCAGGTTCACTTTACCTTAGTTCACACTATCACTGACCAGATGTTTTCCACCAAAACACAGCTGCAATATTTACTATTGACACATTACATATAGGGGTCTGTGAGTGGCACACAGCACATATGCATGTATCCATACCACACAGGAGAAGCACACACATAAAACTCACAACTGACAAGACAACAGCCAATGGATGCTATTCCTGCAGATACAGTGAAGATGAAACTATGCACAGAAACATACAGGAATACATACCTTTTATACAAAACAAAGTATATTATTTTCTTTTATCTTGGTAACAGTAAAGAAAAAACCCTCAAAGACAGTGTCCTGCTCAAAGCTGAAAAGGAAAACATCTTTCAGAGGACAAAGAATTTTTGGCTAAGGGGGTGTATTTAGCAGTAATATCTTTTTAAAACAGGCTGCAGAGAAAGCCAGCTGAGGGACAGAACATTTGGCAAAGTACCTACCTGGATGAGAAGCAACAAGGAGAACAGCATTC
The DNA here is from genome assembly GCA_033558105.1 of Coccyzus lansbergi. Classification (NCBI taxonomy): domain Eukaryota; kingdom Metazoa; phylum Chordata; class Aves; order Cuculiformes; family Coccyzidae; genus Coccyzus; species Coccyzus lansbergi. The sequence continues at coordinate 1,847,192 of JAUMJK010000121.1, read as the reverse complement.
TGGCTGTAGTGTGATATTGCTGGGATAATTCCTCTGAACAAATCCACATTGTTTTGTATGACATCAAGATAAGTCTGAGCATTACCCAAATAATTAGCTGTAAGTACTACAACTTTTGAATCAGCTGAAGCAGAAAAATCTGAAAATATAAAGAAAATATGGTTTTAAAATGTATGTCATTCTATCAAGTTTTGGATGTAGAACAAAGAGCTGTCCTAAAGGCTGAATTAACACCAGTTGGCCCCAACCCTGGCTACATACTAAAATCATAAGTGCATAAGCATTTTGTAATATCGTAACACTGCTAACAGCATAGCCAGCAACAACAGATAAACTTTTTGTATCACAGCTAAGCGTAAATATATAATAGGTAACCACAAAGGTACAAACAAAGATTTGTGGTAACATTGCACAACCAGGGCTCAGGAAAAAACGTGCTTGCAGTAAAAACTGCAAGATAAGACCTAAGGATGTAAAGCCGGCAATGTCAGGTGCAGAATAAACAGATAAGATGCCAGGTGGAACTAGGACAAGTCCCTGTCCCCGAAATCAAATAAATTACATCAGAAGCACATGAACCCCCCCGCCATTCATCTTGCCAAGGGTGTGAAGAACATAAAATCATCACAGACAAGCAAGGAAGAATAGGGGAGTTGCTGAATTCAGATTTAGCTTCCCCTGTGGAAGAATTTCTGAGCCGCATCATCTCAGCCTCTGCAGCTAAGACCACTAAAACCTGTAGCCACCACCATTAATTATGGAGACATGGGATCGACTCTACTGAATCATACACTCATAGGTACTTGAGGACAAAATTGTTAAGAATTGTTTGAATATGCGGTGATAATGAGTACGAACTAACTATTGGCCATTCCCATGTTTAATGAACACCAATCTAGGAAAGCAGTACTTTGAAACTTACCTTTATTTGTCAGCCTCTTTAACCCTGCTCACACAGCTATCTCTAATTCTTTAACATACATGTATTTTTTTCACCCTTCCTTTCCTCTCTCCACCTGTGACACTGAAGCACTAGGCTAGCTTCTCTATATTTCTGCAAGAGTTCAATTTCAGCATTAGCCTCTTACCCTGGAAATACAGACTCACACAGTTCTATAAAGAGAACAATAAATTCTTGAAATAAAGGTGATGCAAGCTTTGCCAATCCTCCCCTTCCCAATCTTACCCTGAAAAGATAACAATATCCTATTAAAAATCACAGAATCACAGAACAACCAGGTTGGAAGGGACCCATCGGATCTTCTAGTCCAACCATTCCTATCTAACACTAAACCAAGTCCCTCAATACCTCATCCACCCATCCCTTAAACACTTCCAGGAAAGGTGAATCAACCACCTCCCTGGGCAGCCTATTCCAATGCCCAATGACCCTCTGTGTGAAAAACCTCCTCCTAATCTCCAGCCTAAACCTACCCTGGCAGAGCTTGAGGCCATTCCCTCTCGTCCTGTCCCCTGTCACTTGGGAGAAGAGGCCAGCTCCCTCCTCTCCACAACCACCTTTCAGGTACTTGTAGAGAGTAATGAGGTCTCCTCTCAGCCTCCTCTTCTCCAGGCTAAACAACCCCAGCTCTCTCAGACGCTCCTCATAAGGTCTGTTCTCCAGCCCCTTCACCAGCCTCGTCGCTCTTCTCTGGACTCGCTCCAGAGCCTCAACATCCTTCTTGTGGTGAGGGGCCCAGAACTGGACACAATATTCAAGGAGCGGCCTCACCAGTGCTGAATACAGAGGGAGAATCACCTCCCTGGACCTGCTGGTCACACCGTTTCTGATACAAGCCAGGATGCCATTGGCCTTGGCCACCTGGGCACACTGCTGGCTCATGTTCAGTCGGCTGTCGACCAACACCCCCAGGTCCCTCTCCTCCTGGCAGTTTTCCAGCCAGGCTTCTCCCAGTCTGTAGCTCTGCATAGGGTTGTTGTGCCCCAAGTGCAGGACCCAGCATTTGGCCGTGTTAAACCTCATGCCGTTGGACACTGCCCAGCGGTCCAGCCTGTCCAGGTCCCTTTGCAAAGCCTCCCTACCCTCCAGCAGATCGACACTTGCACACAGCTTTGTGTCATCTGCAAACTTGCTAAGGGTACCCTCAATGCCCTCATCCAGGTCATTGATGAAGACATTGAACAGGACTGGACCTAGCACTGAGCCCTGGGGGACACCACTTGTCACTGGCCTCCAGCTGGACTTAACACCATTTACCACCACTCTCTGGGCCCGGCCATGCAGCCAGTTTTCTACCCAGGAGAGTGTGCACCTGTCCAGGCCAGAGGCTGACAGTTTCCATAGCAGAATGCTGTGAGAAACTGTGTCAAAGGCTTTACTGAAGTCCAGAAAGACCACATCCACAGCCTTTCCTTCATCCAGCAGCTGAGTGACTTTGTCATAGAAGGCGATCAGGTTGGTTTGGCAGGACCTGCCTCTGGTAAACCCATGTTGACTGGGCCTGATCACCCGGTTCTCTTGCAAGTGCTTCATGATAGCACTCAAGATCACCTCTTCCATGACTTTCCCTGGCACTGAGGTCAGACTGACTGGCCTGTAGTTCCCCGGATCCTCCCTGCAACCCTTCTTGTAAATGGGAACTACATCAGCCAGTCTCCAGTCCAGAGGTACCTCCCCAGTCTTCCAGGACTGCTGGAAGATGATGGAAAGGGGTTTGGCCAATACATCCGCCAGCTCCCTCAAAACCCTAGGATGTATCCCATCTGGCCCCATGGACTTGTGGGTGTCCAGCTGGCCAAGCAGGGCTCTGACCACCTCCTCTTGGACTATGGGAGCCTCATATTGCTCCTCTGTTTCCCGGGTATCTACACAGAGGGAACAGCTTTCTTTACAATTAAAGACTGAGGCAAAGAAGGCATTAAGTACCTCAGCCTTCTCCTCATCCCCTGTCACTGCTGTTCCCTCTGAGTCCAAAAGGGACTGTATGGTCTCCCTTGTCCTCCTTTTACTGTTAATATACTTATAAAAAGATTTTTTATTGTCTTTTGCTGACTTAGCTAATCTGACCTCTAGCTCGGCCTTAGCCCCTCTGATTTTTTCCCTACATAGCCTCGCTTCGCTCCTGAAGTCCCCCCAAGAGGCCTGTCCCCCCTTCCAGAGCCTATAAATCTTCCTTTTTTTTCTAATTTGACTCAAGATTTCCCTACTTAACTAAGCTGGTTTTTTCCCCTGCTGGCCTTTTTTCCAGAACACGGGGATGGCTTTCTCCTGAGCTGCCAGGATCTCCTTTTTGAGGAACTCCCAGCCCTCATGGGCTCCCTTGGCTTCTATTCCAGAGCCCCTGTGTGTCCCTAGGTGTCCTGCTCTCATTAAAATGAACGCAAGTACAGTAATCACTCCAATTCCAGCAACAACATCCCATACCTTTGCTGATCTCCACGTTTGGCAGAGCAAAGATCTCCAAGTCCATGGCCCCTCCTTTTGCTGCACCTTCGGAAGGATCCAAAAGAACCACCTTGTCTGCAGCATCCTGTTTGAATAAAAAAAATGCAGATCCAAAATAAAACAACCCCAAATTTGTTCCTGTGAAGGTGAGGAATAAAAGCCAGCACTCCTCCAATTCCATTGTTTGTTGTGCTGTATATAAGACAAACAAAATTACTGATCAAAATTACTGTCAAATCACAAGAAAAAAATAATTTAATTTAGTGAGTTTAATTGGAGGATAATGCATTATGAAACAAACAAATAAAAAACTCACAAAAAACTATCCTTATCCAGGTGACTATAAGATTCTAATTCTAAGAGGCTTTCCCTCAGGCAAGAATCCTTTAACTAAGGATTTTTGAAAGAATTTAATTCAATATTCAGCTCTTTGTATCTAAAAAGCTGACTGAGAAAACAGGGCAGAAACTAACACTTCTGTGAGTCTGCAAGCTACCTGAAAGACAAATGACATAAGGAGTGACGTGGCTATTAAAACTGTTGAGTAATTTCTATGTGTGAGATGCTAAAAACTAAATTGGAAACCTCTCTATTAACTGGATCTGTTGTTATTTAGAATAATTATGTACCTTTGCTGCAACTGTTAGCACACATGCAATGCCAAGATCTCCAGCTCCAACAACAGTAATTTTGTTAAAACATCCTTCATTTTTTCCACCATCAATTTTTTTCTTTGATTTCATATCAGTCTCTCCTACAATCAAAATAAAACCACAAACTTAAGTGCTGGTCCACACTGTGTCAGTACAAGTATTGCTGCATCAGAAAGGATCACAGTTTTAACACAGTTAAACTAAATTACACAAACTTCTTCAAAACAGTGGTCAAGCCTGACGACAGAAAATTCATCACAACTTGCAATATATAAAAATATAAATACCCCTTTCTGCATGGGCATGTGTTTTCACTAAGCAGAAAATAAGAGCACAACAACAGTAAGAAGCTAGACACTGAGACCATACAAGCAATACTTCTTTTGCTACTGTTACAGTTGTGAAGATACACCATGGCCCTAAAATTTTAAGAGATTTCATATTTTGAGACGATATGTAACACAGAATTTGATTAAAATACAATGATCTGAGGTATAACCAATGCTACTCATAACACAACAATTCTCATTCTAAGTATAATGCAAAGAGATTTGTAACAAATATTAAGATTGATTGACCAGAAATATGCATCATGTGCACACGTGTATGCTCGCAAGCATGTACGTGTATACGGTTACCAGAAGAAACAGCAGAAAAGGGCTAAAGGGAAACATTTGCACTAGTTGTCACAGATCACCTTCTGCGATTTCACAAGAAGACTGAGCCAAAGAAAATGTGTCGGGATGATGAACAGCAGGATTGGAGCCATAAAATGCCCAGAGAAGGAAAACATGGAAACTCTGAAATTAAGGAATTTTGCCCAAGGCTTACAATGAGTGAGATAAAGTAATGAAGCATGAGAGCCAAACAGCATTTACTCCCCAGAGGTATAAAACAAGTCTGAAATCAGCTTGTCACCACTGAACAAGAAGAACTCAAGAGACATGATATAGGCGCATGAGACAGCACTCCTTGTCCTCAGTGCTGGACACCAGTGCTTGCAGTCAGACGAGTCTCACGGCTTGTGACAATGGATGTGAGAGTGTGAGTGAATGAGAATGCAGAGAATCATAGAATGATTTGGGCTGGAAAGAACACTGAAGATCATCCAGTTCCAATGCCCACTGCCACAGGCAGGGACAACTTCTACTAGGTCACGTTGTTCAAAGCCTGGCTTTGAACACCTCCAGGAACGAAGCACCCATGACTTCTCCAGGCAACCTATTCCAGTGCCTCACCACTCTCACAATAAAAAATTTCTTCCTAATATCTTATCTAATTCTTTCCTCCTTCATCTTAAAACTCTTACCCCTCAACATATCTCTATGCTTGCTGACTGGTGCCAGTGTCTCTCCTGATGCACTGGATGTTCCATCTTCAGACTGCAGAGCCAGAAAGTGGTTCTGCAAGGGCACCTCAGAACGACTGACTGACTGGATAAATCAACTTGTTTATAACAAAATCACGCTTCTCATCCACAAGATCGCACATCTGAGTTTTGCTGCAGTGATTTCGAAGAAACAAGTAGGATCAAGTCTACAGCATTTTTTAGTAGGCTTAAATGCAAACATCCAAAATGCGCTGCTTATTCAAATAAAGAGAATCTGATTGCTTTGTTCAAAAACAGGCACTTCGAATTAAACAAATACCAAACAGTGTGGACATGCAAACACAAAAACTTCAGATAATACAACCATTTAGGCATCTTCATGATACTAAGTAAAAACAATAAATAAAACATATATTGTATAAGCACATTAAAAAGAAGTATATGAAAACATTCACACCTTCAGTAATCTTTGCAATGTAGGAGAGAAGTTCTGATCGCCTGGTTGCATCAGAAGATGTCAGTGAATACAAAGGGAGTTCTTCCTCAAATTTTGCTATCATTTCCTTGATTAATCCAGTAACAGTCGATTTAGGCTGAAATATAGAAATACCAAAGACAAAACAGTTAACTAGATATTCAACATAACAGTGACATCTTTAAGCCACAGTAGTTCATAAGAGAACGACAGCTATATAAAATTTAATCAAATTATAAATATTGAAACCCTTTAACACTTATATAAACACCTAAGGGAAAAGAAAGCATCACTTTTTGACAGGATACTTTCCAAACAGGAGTATGGATAAAAAGAATTTAATAAAAAGGAATTATAAAACTGTAATTGTCAGTGCAACTGTTTTTTGAAGACATCCATGAACCTATGAAAGCCTTTGATGTAGCCACAACAAATACCATAAACACAAGAAATCATAACTAAAGGAAAGATAGTTTACTGTTCTCAGAGAAGCTTAACTGTGCAGAGTTTTGGCAATTCAGTCCTTCTTAGGGCAAAACACACAGTGAAGTCAGCAGAAGTTCCCATGGCAATTTCTGTATTGCTAATGAAAAATACGCTCAATCCATTTCAGAAAACTAGCATTTGCCAAGTGATCTTACTAGCCTGGAAGTCATATTTAAGTAATGCAATACAGTGCATAAAATCATTTAGTGACAGCATTGACTTTTGATTCTATATGCCAATGTTTCAGAGTTCTGCTGAAAGAGAAACATCTAAAAGGCAGAAACATCCACTGAACTTTCTTGAGGGGTACTCATCTAGTCCAGTATTATTACTCACTATTCACAGCAAAAAAAAAATCATGTGCTGATATCATTACTGCTTTGTAACAAAGTCAGTCCGCTTATTCTCAAGCTTAAAATAATTCTCCTTACAATCACTCCTAATTTCCTTTACCACTGCTTGAGATTGAATGCTGTAATTTTAAGACGAAAATTTCTGCTTCTCTTTGCATAACAAGTACATATTTAAAATTAACAAAAATACGCAGAAAACAAAAAACCTTGCACCCCACCCACTCTTCCCCACTGATCGCTATATACTACCATGCATTATTTCCAAATACTTCCCTCCCATCAGCCACTCCACCGCTTACATGGCTCCAGTTTTGCAGGTAGGGCAAATAAATCCTGCCATGAGCATCAACGTGCTTTCCCACTGAAATGCCCATGTTCGCAGTTGGCTTTAAGAAGCAAATGGGGGGAGCAAAAGGATGAGAATCCAAAATCCATAGCTGAATAGGTATGTTATAGGAATTACCTGTTCAACACAAAATAAAAGCCATTACTAGCTTTTGCATTTAGAAAAGGCACTAAAAACCTGTTGTGTATGTATGTGACTCACATTTCATAATAACAAAGAAAAAAGGCCTGACAGATGACTTTATATATTCACACTGGCAAGTATTTATGTTACTTTGGCTACTTAATAATAACAGACTTGGCTGGATCAACTTGAAGTGCTACTGACTGTGTCTTTCTTAACACAAAGCTTTGCTGTTGTTTTGTTTTCAAGGTTATTATATCAGCCAACGTGTCCCATTTTCCAGGCAAAGAAATATATTGCAGCCACTCACTTTGTACTTATTTCTAGACTCAACAACTGAAGCAAAAAGATGTCTATTAAGAGCTTTACCTCAGACTCCAAAGGTTTTAAGTTAGAAATAAAAACATACCTACTAGTTATTTGTGGACACTGCCTATACATGCATACTGTTGCCCAAAAAGTTAGATTCATTACCCAGAATGCACATAGCCAATCTTGCAGGCAAAGTCAAGACATTGGTTTTATTACAGAGTTGCACAAGTCTAGATGCTTGCTGGCTTCCCACAAATGAAGCCCCTGGACAGGAGCATCTGGGCTAAATTTATTACCAAAGTTATGAGATGAATACATGCCAAGTAATTCCCTCTACAAATGATGCATTAGTGATTACATAAAGTTACAGGTGGAAGGTCTCTACTATGCAGGCTCAGTGAGTAGGGACCTGCTCCTGGAAGTGGGTTTCTTAAGTTCCTGCCAAACTGGCAGACTTGATGACAGAGCTGTCAGGAATATGTCCTCCCCTGCAGAAGTCCAAGATGTTCTCTCTCAGATCTTCTGGGTTCTTTATTCTTTAATTTGTACAAGGTGCACATGTGCAGGACATACTTTGTCAGGACGTATTTTATCAGATTCACTGGGTGCTTTGTTCTTTTAATTACAGTAGAGGTTACTATTTCATTTTATTTAATATTAACAAATGTTAGCCTCTTCCATTGCTTGCTTATGAAGATGTTTAGAACACTACACTCTTGCAACAAAGGGGCTTGCAGAGTTCATGCAAACTCCATTAAAACCAAAGAGTTTGCCTACACAGTCCCAAACTATGTGATTTTGTTAATAGTAAATTGACTTATCTAATTAATACCACTTTATTTCAGCATCTCTGCATGCACAAATGCCTTATTTATGCAGCAGAAGTAGCTTCTGCCAATTCATGCAAAATCCTTTCCAGCTGCACAGCTATAAAGAAGCTGCACAGACACTGTTAAGAGGCAGTACTCAACACATTTTAAAATTGGATTCAACTGGCAAGGTAATTATATTTGATTTATCTTACCATATTTCACCGGAATAGTACCACTAAAATTCAGGAGGTCCTTCTGGGATCCATCCTTGAAGGCTGAAATTAAAATATGATTTTAAATAAAAATAATAATAAATGAATAATAATAAACTCCTTTGAATCTGGCATGGCACTTCCATTCTAAACTATCAATATGCAGTGCTAACTTCTCTTCAGAAATCAAATACACTTGTCCTGAAAGTAATGTTACTAAGATCACCCCTCCCTCTTGGAGATAATTTCTTAATGGAATCTTAATGACAACTATATTGGTACAACTTAGTACATCATCAGTCTGAAAATACCTTGTCCTGCATAATTCTGGTGGTGTAAGAACGTTCAGTCAGGCTGGAAGTTACACTTACAGACATCAAAGGATATCAGAATGCTAAAGACATTAAAATACTTTCAATACAGCCATGGGACACGGGGAAAAATGCTGTGACATATAAAGGATTTAAAAGAACATCAACCTTCTATAACTACTGACAAATCAAAATAAAATTCAATTTAGTGAATGAGTCACTTATGTTTTTATATGTTTGCATTCTTGGGAGAGCTTTCAAAAACAGGCACATGAATATGAGAAATATTACTGCACGTCAAAATAAAGATAGGAACACAACTGAAATATATTCAAACTACTCTAGATTTTATTGCACACTGTCTGAATTACGGCAACTAAGAATCCCGCGCAATTAGTTCAAAGTAACCGTATCGCTTCTTACTGTATGTGCTCATGGAAAACGTGAAGTTTGGGTATGTCTTGTTAACATTCTTTAATTCTTCTATGGTCAGGTCTCTGAACTTATACTGGGAAGGGGGGAGAAGAAGTAGTCAGAAGAAAATGTCTCATTTCAAAGGCTTCTTCTTTCATTACCAGAGACAGGGAAAAAGAACCATGAGAAGGGAGAAACAGAAGAAGAGGAAGGTATTATAATAATTACTTGTAGTATTAAGAACAGTTTTGGTGTGGAAAAAAACCCCAAAACAATTGATACAAAAAAGCTTTAAAGGTATTTCAGAGTAGTGCTACATTAGAACTCAAATTCCAACCATCACTCCTTACATACCATTCCTTTCCCTTTACAGCTGTGTGAGGCTTAACAAAATCTAGTCTCCTCTGCACAAAATTAATAAAAACAATTAAATCGCTCAGAAAAAAAGAGGTTATCTTGCTACTGATACTTACGACAAACCTAGATCCACGTGCATGTCTAATAAGCTGTCAATTTCCACAAATGTATAAAACTCCTTAGTATTTAGTCTTTGAGAATTTTTCCATGTTAAAGCTGTCCTTGAGGGCTGAGAAAATTCAAACAAAATAATGCATCTCTTTTTCCCTCCCACAGAAAAACCTTCCCATAGATTAACAGAAACACTGATGTTTGACTTGAAATGTGATTCGAAAGTAATTATCAGCAAGAATGAACCACTGCTACTTCATTCAGACTATTCCCAGCCAGTCCAATACCTCAACATCCAAGGGATTTGCATCTTCCCACATCTGAAAGTTATGATGAGTATTTTCCATTTCCTAGATTCCTTTTCATTTTACAATGTCTGGAGTCCTCCTGGAAGCCTCAACTAAGCAAACACAACTGCGGCCTGGCAATGGCTTGAAGATCTGCTCTCTGTGCTGACAGTACCGAAATGCACATTGAAACACTATACAGGTTAAAAAAATTCATAATCTACATGCTACAACACAAGGAAAACATTATTTTAACCAGAATAAGTTTGGAAGTCAAGACGTTAACCAAGAAAGATCTATACCTTCCCTCCCTTGTATGGAATTAAGAAAGCCATATAAATTTTTTAGTTTTCCACAGTTGGAGATTGATTGGTCAAATTGAAACAACACATGCCCTAAAAATCAGAACCTCTTTTATGGTGTCTTAGTAACAGATAATCAATTGCAGCTCTGTTTTCTAAAGTTGCTTCATGAAGTTGTCTAGTTTCAAGACTTAAGGCCTCCAGAGTTCACGAGGCATAACTGAGGGTCTTTGCATAGCTACAAATAATTCACAATCATGGTGTTAAAAGGAAGTGAAACAAAGAAATTTACATTTAATAGTTTAAGTATTAACACAGGTACACTTTACACTTGTCACAAAGTAGTAGCTAAAATGCACGCTCTTCAGCAGAGACAGCGGCAATTCCACAGCTGTGTGTATGCTACAACTATTTTCCACTTTAAACAAGAAAAACAAAGCTGCCAAAGAGAAACACCTTTTAATCCGCTTCTCCACGTTCGGTCTTACAGGATGGTGCAAAGTCAGGCAGTAAAAATAAAAAATAATCAAAGCATCTGAGTCAGGGATGTTTACAGAATTGAAAAGTGACACATTTTCAGAAACATTGATACATCCAGTTGTGAAATCACAGCCATATGACTTCCTTCTCACTTGTAATGCAAAATGGGGCTTCCCTACTAAATATTTTGTTCTCTTCTAAAGATCAGGCTGTCTTCAAAAGGAGTCAGGCACAGACTCTCCTCATTTTCCACCTAAAATTATTCAACACACTCAAGATTTAAATACACGCACCTCAGCTCTGACATGGAAACTGCAACATCTCCTCCTCAGAGGAATGCTTATGAACCTAAATCCATGTCTCCAACGTGCACAGGAAGCCACTGCAGGGGCTGCCACGGCAAAGCCCTAAGCAGTCACAGACCCTCATGCAGAGTGGAACTGTGAGAATTAATTGGTAAGTTTTGCTGCAGATGGTTTGTATGTTTATCTTGTCATAGAGATCTGTCTTGTATCAAGAAACACTATGCAGATAATCTCCAGGCATGGATAAATAACTTGAAAAAATAAACTTAGAGTTGCAAGAATTTATGTATATGCTTGTCTTTTAAGATGTAGCTCTCTTGGAGGAGATAACCTGAAGGAAGTCTCCAGACATGGTTGGATAAGCTAAAAAAAAATAAACATTCTTTAAGGACTCACAGAGTTCTTTGTCTAAAACTAGCACTGCTTTTGTAAGATGGGATGCCTTATTTAGAAGGGCATCTGATTCAGCACTAAATTGTAAAATATAAATATTACTGCCTTTGCTTCAAAGCCTTTTTCTTTTTCGGTATTTTAACAGTGAATATGTGTTTCTCACAAAACAAAAAAACTTACACTTGATAGTTTAATTTAACCATTAAGGCAGATACACTTTATACAGCATGGGAGAAGACCCAGGATTTGTCTTCAGAGTGCTTCTGCCCATCAGTGACTTCAGAGAACCTTATATACAAAGGGGTGTTTTCATATTCATACTTTTTTCATAAAGTGACAAACACACCATATTCCCAGAACGTCACTGCATATCGAGGGAACGATGAAATAAATCCCACCAAGAGTTGCTAAGGTGTAGCCATTATCTGAGTGCTTAATCCCAACGCTGATAAGAAGGGTCGTTATTGTTACCTTGTTTTAATACATAGAATCATAGAATAGTTTAGGTTGGAAGGGCCCTTAAAGATGATTCAGTTCCAACCCCCTGCCGTGGGCAGGGACACCTCCCACCAGAGCAGGCTGCCCAGGGCCCCATCCAACCTGGCCATGAACACCTCCAGGGATGGGGCAGCCACAGCTTCCCTGGGCAGCCTGTGCCAGTGCCTCACCACCCTTAGAGTGTAGACATTTTTTCTTACGTCTAGTCTAAATCTGCCCCTCTCCAGTCTATACCCATTGTCCCCGGTCGTATCACTACCAGCCTTTGTGAACAGTCCCTCCCCAGCTTTCTTGTAGCCCCTTCAGGTACAGCAAGGTCGCTATAAAGCCTCCACGGCGCCTTCCCTTCTCTGAACAACCCCTACTCTCCCAGCCTGTCCTCGTACGGCAGGTGCTCCAGCCCCGAGATCATCTTTGCAGTCTCCTCTGGACCCAAGGAAGCCTTCACCTTCCGGGTGGGGCGCTCCGTCCCCCCGGTTCATTTCCACCCCCGGTGAAGCCCCGAGGCTCCCCTCCCCTCCCCTCACCTTGCCCAGCTGCTTCCTCAGCGCCTCCTCGGCGAGCGCCATGGCGGGCGGGGCTGGGGGGAAAGCAGCGCCGCTCCCAGCGCTCCCCGCGCGGGCAGCAGCCCTGCCCCTACCCCCCAGCCCTTCCCGCCTCAGGAATGGCTGCTGGAAGGAGGGCGTTCGTGTGGTTATTAAGGTTTATTCACCGCTGGAGGAGCACTGGAATTTGTCCTCCGAGTGCTTCTACCCAACGGTGGTTTCAGGAAGTTTTATATACACTGGGGTGTCCTGGTGTTATAGAATGCTTTGAGTTAGAAGGGACCTTAAAAATCATCTGATTCTATCCCCCCTGCCATGGGCAGGGACGCCTCCCACTGGATCAGGGCTCCAAGCTCCATCCAACCTGGCCCTGAACACCGCCAGGGATGGGGCAGTCACAGCTTCCCTGCGCAACCTGGGCCAGGGCCTCACCACCCTCATTGTGAAGAAATTCCTCCTTATGTCTGGTCTAAATCTTCCTTCTCTCCAATTTATACCCATCCCCCTTGTCCTGTCACTATATGCTTTTGTTCAAGGGTTTTCCATGAAATTGCAAGCACACCTCATTCCTGGAACTTCATTGCATATCCAGGGCATTAAAATTAATACTGAAGGAAGATATAAAACATTACGTTAAGGGAATTAATTAGCTTAAGGAAGGAAAGGAAGGAGAAAGGAGGGAGAAAAAGAAAAGGAAAAGGAGAGGAGGATGTGAGAAACACTCATTCACTAGTAAAATATTGCAAAGGACAAAGCCTTTGAAATAAAGATAATAATTTTTTTATTTTACAATTCTGTGCTAAATTGGATGCCCTTCCAAAAAGGCATACCATCTTACAAAAGTAGTAGGTATGTATACTAGTTTTAGACAAAAAAAAAAAAAAAATCTGTCCAAGATTGCTCATTAGATTTTTGGAGTATTCAACCATGTCCAGAGATCCTCTTCAGGTGTCATTCAACCTAAGACAACTACATCTTGCTACACAACTAAATATCATGTCTGGAGATTGTCTGCATATTATCTTTTGATACAAGACAGATTTGTATGACAAGATAATTAAACATGCAAACCAGTTGCAGCAAGACTTATCAATTCTGAGAAGGAGGAAGAGGAAAAAGAAGAAGAGGAAGAAGAAATAGAAGTAAAAGGAGGAGGATCAAATCTTGGCCAGCCTGCAGTTAGAAAGATTGTGATTTTAACAGGAGTTTAATTTATTTACTAGTTGAAATGGAAACAAATCAAGTATTGAAAGGACAGATCTGAGCACTGACAGACCAAGAGGACACCATGACAAAGGAGATAAGAGAAAGACCGTCAGAGGCTTCTGAAGACACAAAGAAACCGTGACATGAATACAAGAGTGGATATACTAATGAGTTCTCAGAAAAAACAACAGGCATGTAACGTGTTTCTGGGAATCTATATGGATATGTATGTTTAACCAGTATAAATGTCATGTAACCAATCTCAATAGTCAGACACACTACGTGGATTACACCGTGTGTACCCACGCACCATTTATTAAAGGAATACTTGCTTAATAATCAATTTGGAATGGATTATTGAGTTTGTCTTTTCACAGTGTCAATATCATCTAGGGTTGTTAAAACATGGCCATATCCAAGCAATTAGTCTTAACAACTCTGGACATAAGAAGATATGGGTTTCTTATCAATTTCTCTTACAAAAAGTTAAGGTTTTTTAAAACATTTTCCCGATTCTACTGCGTATCTGATCTGATTTCATTCCTATGTCTCATAATCTGTTACTGTTGGCTGATAGTAGCAAAATGCACATTGAAATACTATGCAGGTTAAGAAAATTAATAATCCACATGCTACAACACAAGGAAAAAGTTGGTTTAACCAGATGAACAAATGCTTCTCCAGTAGATTATTTGTAACATGTGTTAGTGCCACACAGTTCCTGCCCTCCTTTTGTTTCTGTTTCTTCTCTCAGTTGGCTAACATGAATTTTGAATGTAATCTAGCTGCATGTAATTACAGATAAATAATCTCAGGTATAAGATCATACATACATATTATAGTGATGCAGGGATTTCTTCCCTCTAAGTTGGCACTATAACAAGTGATTTGCAATTTTATGGAGTTACAAGTATGTAAATAAGAATCAAGAATGAACTTCTTTCCCTACATTAATCTGTCTCTCATTTTTTTAAGCCTCCCTACCACACAGTAAACATAATAGAAAACTATCTTTAGGAAGTGGGCTGTGCAGGTGCCAATTCAGTGGGAAACACAGTGGATTACCCTACCACAAAACTGCCAGATCACAGCAGAATAGACCAAACACGGTACTAACACAGTAACAAGGATTAAGATTTCCTCAAGAAAGCTTATACAATTTCTTCCTGCTTTGCTGATGTGAGGCCTGAGGCAGACAGTAACCAAGAGCACAGGTTGTTGGTGGTACAGCCATAGCAGCAAATAATTAGAAGAAAGTTTATCAAGGTTTTTCATCATTTGTACTGTTTACTGATGCTATGTAGTTTCTGTGCTGAAATTGTTACCTGTGACATAATGAATTACCTTACAATTTCACTATTCACTTTGGAGAGTACCACAGTCTCAAAGGAAAGCCACAAACCTGGACTGCTCAAGATCAGTCCATCAAGAATTGGCATTGCAGATGCTAGCATGTGGTATACATATTTGCCAGTGACAAGTGGGTTCCCCCAGGGCTCAGTGCTGGGTCCAGCCCTGTTCAATGTCTTCATCAATGACCTGGATGAAGGCATTGAGGGTACCCTTAGCAAGTCTGCAGATGACACTAAGCTGGGTAGAAGCGTCAATCTACTGGAGGGTAGGGAGACTCTGCAAAGGGATCTGAACAGGCTGGACCACTGGGCTGAATCCAATGGCATGAGCTTTAACGTGACCAATTGCCGGGTCCTGCACTTGGGGCACAACTACCCTATGCAGAGCTACAGACTAGGAGAAACCTGTCTAGAAAGCTGTCAGGAGGAGAGGGACCTGGGGGTGTTGGCTGACAGCCGAATGAACATGAGCCAGCAGTGTGCCCAGGTGGCCAAGAAGGCCGATGGCATCCTGGCTTGTATCAGAAACAGTGTGACCAGCAGGTCCAGGGTGGTTATTCTCCCTCTGTACTCAGCATTGGTGAGACCGCTCCTTGAATCCTGTGTCCAGTTCTGGGCCTCTCACCACAAGAAGGATGTTGAGGCTCTGGAGCGAGTCCAGAGAAGAGCAACAAAGCTGGTGAAGGGGCTGGAGAACAGACTCTATGAGGAATGGCTGAGAGACCTGGGGTTGTTTAGCCTGGAGAAGAGGAGGCTGAGAGGAGACGTCATTGCTCTCTATAACTACCTGAAAGGAGGTTGTAGAGAGGAGGGAGCTGGGCTCTTCTCCCAAGTGACAGGGGACAGGACGAGAGGGAATGGCCTCAAGCTCCGCCAGGGTAGGTTTAGGTTAGAGATTAGGAGGAAGTTTTTCACAGAAAGGGTCATTGGGCATTGGAACAGGCTGCCCAGGGAGGTGGTTGATTCACCTTCCCTGGAGGTGTTTAAGGCACAGGTGGACAAGGTCCTGAGGGACATGGTTTAGTGTTTGATAGGAGTGGTTGGACTTGATGATCCGGTGGATCTCTTCCAATCTGGTTATTCTATGATTCTATGATTCACCCTGCAAGCACAGTACCTATTTGGTAATGAGGTTCTGCAAAGAGTTGTACAATGGTCATTACCTTTTGGATGTTTTTTGTTTTGTGAATACTGAAGGGGAAGTATTGTGAGGGAAGTTCAAAATAAATCTGCACCCCTGCAAAGGTGTTAGCTGCTCTATGGAAAAGGCCACAATGTCACTAGGAGAACTCCTGAAAGAACACTTTTCAACTTTAAGCTGTTTCTGTCCTTTCCACTAAGAAAGCTGAACCAGAGGTGTGCTTTTTTTTCAAGCAGCAGCACAGGCCTTTTGCTAGAATGAGTCGTTACTGTTCAGTAGACTTACAATTATTTAATACACTGAGGATTAGCTTTCAGGCCCTTTGAGCTTTCTCAGTGAATCACCATCCAATTATTTTAAAATATTGCTTATGAAAATGGGCTGCTCTCCTTATCAAAGATTGATGTAGAATGTAGAGCAGATAATTTAGTTTCCAGCTGTCCACATTTGACACCACTAAGTTTCAGGAAGGAGACATTAATAGACAGCTCAGCTTAAACAGAGAATAACAGTATCTTTTTCTATGATAGGATGCTAAGACTATTACATGTTGATCTTTCTTGCACTTAAGAATCGCAGCTAGGTGGATTCATAGCAGCATCTTGCAGACAAGGTTGTGAAAGCCCATCCAGAAGCAGAAACCGTAGCTTGGCGTTCAGGAGGATGGTGTCCAACGGCTGCAGCAGCACTGGTGGTGGAAAAGGCCAGGCTGGCACTCAGCCTTTAGTAAATAACAGCTGCGGCTTTGTGAATCCGAGTGCAAAGGGGAATGGGTTATGGGACCTCTTGAATGGGCAAAACACAGAGTAGTATGCCAAACTTACCATGGTCTGGCTCTCAGTGAATAGGAGACAAGGTGAGGACTGCCTCTCTTCATTACTAGTGGGCTTGCTGCTTAGTCCTGCCCTTCCTCGAGGCCCATATTTGTACAGAAACTGCTGACCCCCAGGGAAGTGTTTGCAGGACTAGATGCATGGAACAGTAGCACCCTGGCACATCACCTCCAAGTCCCTAGCCCTGCTCTCCACTGTACATGCAAGGCCATCCTAGGTGCTGTGTCCCTACCCCCACCAGCCAAGAGAAGCCCCTGCAATGAAGAGAGGAGGGAGGGCATTTGTCTTGGGGACTGTGTCACCAGTTTAACTTTGCGCACTGTGTTCTCTGGGGTGGTGGACACTGCGGTAGAGATTCTCTATAAACAGTGGAAAGTATTCTGGGCAACCTAGGTTTTGTGGTAGGAGAAGCAGGAAATTAAAGCTTTCCTAGGACCCCTGAGAGCTTTGGTCAGGGACACATGCAATAGCAGCTGCCTTCATCACAGCCTCCTACAGACTGTATGGCTACAAGCTTTTTTGTAGGGTGGGAATACAGCAAACCCAATGATGAGCTGTTACAGAATGATCTGCACGAACATTTATCTAACCACTGTAAAGACATAATTGAAAATAGTTTTGTTTCACAAAGGTCCTAGCACAGATAATATGGCATTCCTCTTATTTTTTTTTTGTCTCAAGTATTTAAACTTGTAATTTCTCCCTATTTCACAGTAAAAATAGCTAGGAAGGACAGATGGGTATTAAAGGTTATTAGCAGGTTAGGTGTTTGAAACAATCATAAGAATCAGTACAGTAACAACATGCCCTTGGTAGCGACACAGCCTTAAAAATCACCCTTGACTAAGTCTGTGCCCAAACTACAGATCCAAATTTCTTAGTACTCACTGTTCAAACTCTCCTTCAAATTCAGAGTTGTCTGTGCCCTCTGACTCAAAATCTGCTTTAAGCATCATTTACAATGAATAACTCTGTTTTAAATTAACATATCCTAATGCCAACAAATCTCTAGGTAATGAAATAACTTGCTAGCAGGATAATGTTCTCCTCACACAGAATACAGCCTTGCTACTCCATCCTCCACACTGTACTGGTCCTCTAGTAACTCCTCTCCCTCATCACTTGATCTCTACCTTAACTAAATGTTCCCTGCTATACTTCATTTTCTGAAGCCAGCTCGCAACTCCCCTAGCCCAGTAACTCTCAAGAACTAAGAAAGAAGGTAAACAGCAGTACAATTGTCATTTCTGAATATATTTTCTACTGATGGTTCACTTCATCTGTGTATGTTAACACACTCTCTTCAGTGAGCGAGACTGTGGGAGGCTGGCCAGAAGCACTCAGGGTAGGGCTGAAGTTGAACACTGCCAGGGAGAGAGATATAGATAGCTCCATGAGCAATGAGAGAGTTCTATTAAATGCAGTCTTGAAGATAGACATGCCTTGCCTTACAGCATCTGTGGGTGGTTGCCAGACAGTAATCAAATGTCCTTTACTGGACATACTAAATTTGAATCTGCTGTGGAAAGGTTCATTCTTTTATTCTGTCTGATTGTCTATTGGCCAGAGTTTTGACTAACATCTCTTTGATTTGGTGTCTGTTCTAACTTTATGTAATTTCTTGAGGTAAAAACATGGAACTTGACTTTCAGGATCAACTAATGTGTTATAAAACAGTCTCTGCTCTAGAAGAGCTTTCAAACAAATATCAACTTTTGGCACAAATAATCTGGTAAAGCCACTGCAACTGATAATGCTGTGCTCTTCCAAATGATGCCATAACATTTTGTGCATATTCCTACCAGTCTTATGGAACACACAGCTAATTCTACAGCACGTGGCTTTTGAATTTTATTCAGCTCCACAGAAGAGGAAAGCAGCATCATTGTTACTGTCTCAAACTTTCATACTCTCAATACTAGCCTCATTCTTCTGCTTACCTATGGGCATCCTGCATCTCCAGGTTTGCTAGCTTAGAGGAAAGCCAAGGCAAAGAGTTCTCAAAAATGTGAAATTACAATTCAGGAAGTGTTTCAAATAATTTTCTCCAGTGGAGAAAATCACGCAACCCTCAGTTGTTCAAATTGAGTCAAGAGTAATGGAATAGAAATTACAAATTGAACTTATAAACACTAAATGCTTTGCATTTCTGAAATACACCAAGCGACCATTCCAGATACTGATGTCTGAGGAATAAATTAAGACCAACTGCATCACAAGTAGCAGGAACAAGTTTCCTCCCAAAATCCAAACTGGCTTCAGTTCTGAAAATATAATCAGTAAGAGTATTTATTCATGTCAGTGTTCACCTTTGTTCTAGTGAATCATCTGTGCATGTGAACTAAACTGAGACCATTTTATATGTCCTAAGCATCAGTTAAAAGCACTATCCTAGCAAGGATAGATTTAAACTAGCAGCTTTGAGGTACGCTAGGCCTCCTTGCCAGTTGCATACAGCAGCAAAGTCTTCCACAAAACAGCTAAGTTTTCCTACAAGTTTCAGCATCTCACACTGCTCATAAACAGGGCTCCCTATGGCCCTAGGACACATCACTTCCTATATGCGGCATCGTCATTTTTTCCTTTGTATTTGCATTGAGCAAACAGAAACCAGGTTGATGAAGGGTTTTGGCTGAGGGAAGAGTTAATAACAGCATGCCATTCTGTGTGATCTCTAAAGATTCACCTTATGTGACCAGGCTGTCTGTCTACACATCATTTACAGTCACATTTGACACTGTAGTAGAGATCTCAGAAAAGACTTTCTGCAAATTCTATAGAAATCAAGAACCAAGAAAAGGGGATTGACTCACATTAGCATCCCTCCTGCGCAGAAGAAATTATAAGCAGAGTCCTTTATCAATTCCAGAGCAGCAGGTGAGTCAACAGGTGTAGTGCTTTTACATATGTACCACTTCTTTGTCTGGACAAATCTCATGAGACACTGTATATGCTGAGGAAGCAAAGTATTCATGCAATGCAAGAGGTAAAAGAAGCTGGTAGGGACCTCAACTCTCTCAGCTTTTCCTTGTATGGGAGGTGCTCCAGCCCTCTGATCATCTTTGTAGACCTCCTCCAGACCCATGCCAACAGTTCCTTATCCTTTTGAGGTTAAGGATTCCAGAACTGGACACAAAACTCCAGATGAGGTCTAATGACAGAGGAGTAGACAGGCAGAATCCCCTCCCTGGCCCTGCTGGTCACATTTCTTTTAATGCAGCTCAGGATACAGTTATCCTTCTGGTCTGTGAGCACACATTGCTGGCTCATGTTGAGCTTCTCATCAACCAGCACCCCCAACTTCTCCACAGAGCTGCTCTTAATTATGTCATCCCCCAGCCTGTACTGAAACTGGATTGCTCTGATCCAGGTGTAAGATCTTGCAATCAGCCATGTTGAGCTTCACAGAGGCCCACTTCTCCAGCTTGTCCAGGTCCCTCCGGACGACATCCCATCCTTCAGGTATGGCAACTGCACCATTCAGTTTTGTTCATCTGCAAACTTTCTGAGGTCACACTCGATCTCACTCTGTATCATTAATGATAACATTAAACAGCTCTGGCCTAAGTATGGATCCCCTGAGGGACACCACTTGTCATGAATCTCCATCTGGACATTAAGCCTCTGCTCTCTGAATGCAACTGGGGGACAACATCAAAGGCTTTACACAACAGTCCAGCTAGATCACATCTGTCTGTTTACATGTATACACTGATGTGGTCACCCTACCACAGAAAGCCATGAGGTTGGTCAGGCAGGACTTGCCCCTGGTGAAGCCATGCTGGCTGACATTAATCACCTCCATGTGCTTTATCATATAGCTTCTAGGAAGATCTGTTCCACGATTTTCCCAGGCACAGATGAGACTGACAGGTCCATAGTTCCCAGGGTCATCTTTTCTACCCCATTTAAAAATGGGCACAATGTTACCCTTCCTTCTTTCAGTCACCAGGCACTTCCCTAGACTGCCACAACTTCTCAAGTATCATGTACAGTGGCTTAGCAACTACATCAGCCAATTCCCTCAAGACTCTTGGATGTGTCTCATCAGGTCCCATGGACTTACATATGTTCAGAGTTCCTCATGTGTTCATGAACCTGATCCTCCTCATATCCTCAGCTGTATTGTTCAAGGAAGCTAGTTGTCTTTCATGAAGAGGCCACAAAAGATGCTGAATACATTAAGCATATGTAAAACACTCAAAACCATCCTTTTGCACTCCATGTATTTGCAAGCATGCTCTCAGTTATTCCAAGTGTAGTATAAAACCTCAAATGCTACACTTGAGTTTTTCAGATCAGAATCAAGACCATCACTTTAACAAGAAAAAAAAATCCACTGAAGCTCTGAGTCTCTCTAAATTGCCAATGGCTTTCACACAGATAGTATGACAGGAGATGTCTTCAGATACTTGCCTTTCCTCAGGTAAGAAATAGTGAGAAACTGGGAAGAAGTTGTATGCAAAGTAAAATTATGAATTTGCCAGTGCAGGAAAAAGATGGAGATAAACAGGACTTTCCTGAAGAGCTAAACAAAGAAAAATCCCCAAAGCAAGTTAAGAATCATATGGACATAGAAGTTAGGACAAAACTGGTTATATGTTTCATTCTTCCATCTTTAATTTCATCCCATAAAGTACTTTAAGCATTATGTCAAAGGTTTTTTTGATCCCTAGGCTCAGAAAAATAAAGAAATGCTTCCATGTGCATTTCAAGTGCTAAAAAAAGGTTATATGTGGCATAACTAAATTGCAGTTTGATCTTGTGGAACTAAAATGTTATTTGAAATAAATTACAACTAAATATTGTCCTCCAATAAGGGAATCCTACAATTATTTTTTTCCAAATCTGTGTAAAATTACTTTCTTGCTTCCAGAGAAGTGCAGCTTTACTAGCTGGATTAATGCAACTCCATGTAGAAACACCCTCCACCTGAACAGAATATATTTACTTTGAAATAATGACTGATGACTGATTATACCTATTAAGATACATGAAAAATCCCAAGGGAATTTTGTATAAGGAACTTACAGACAACACAAGATTTCATGCCTTCAAATCACGGTACTCAGTGTACTGAATGAATGCTAATTTGAGATACAATTTAAAACGAAATTATTTTCAATACAGCAACGTGCAAGCATTGCTGTTTTAAAGGAACTGCATATGGACTTACCATGATATCTATTAAAATACCTATTTGGCAGGGAGTCACAGCACTAGCTGATCAGAACAGTTACTAGTATTTATCGCCATCTGTCAAAGTAGTAAACCATTCCATAGGAGACAGCAACCAGAGACTTTCAGAAGCTTTATATAGGAATAACATAATCAGAAAAAGATGCTGCTTATGAAACTGCAGGTTGAAACACGGTACTCCAAATAGAAGGGATTAAAGGCAACTGGCACACTGGTGTATATTATCATTCTAATATATATTTGGAGGTACATGTAATTTATGTCACAAGCCTAAACTGCAGGAGACACCAATGATTTTCAGATTTGCTCTGAATGCCTAAGTAACTCTTTTAATTTTTCATGCATTCTTGCTGGCT
Organism: Coccyzus lansbergi; assembly: GCA_033558105.1. Classification (NCBI taxonomy): domain Eukaryota; kingdom Metazoa; phylum Chordata; class Aves; order Cuculiformes; family Coccyzidae; genus Coccyzus; species Coccyzus lansbergi. The sequence goes on along the minus strand of JAUMJK010000121.1, from coordinate 1,824,594 downwards.
GCACGGCTGCATGGGAACAAGAAAAATTCTTGAAGAACACCAAAACCAACACTGTTGCACGTGACAGCTCAGAAGAATCCAGCAGAAAAGAATTCTGAAATCTTCCATAAAGTAAACCAATGAGAAATAGCAGTAACATTTTTAATGCCTGTAATTTATTGTATACATACTCTGCAAAACTTATATGCATTTGGTGTGTGCAAAAGTATATGCTTTGACAGCACCAGAAAACAGTTAAGCTATGTACGAGATTCACCTGATTTGTCACATAGTGTAAAAAGACATTGTGCACAATGATATCCCCAAAGAAAAAAAGAAAATCATTGGCTAAAACTAGAAGCACCCTTATTTACACGCTAACACTTTAATATTGCATCACACCCACACTCACCAAAATAAATAGAAGTACATTCATCAGACTTTAAACACCAGTCTCTCCATATATTTATTTTTTCTGACATGTTTTGGTCTCAAGAAATATGCTAGATCTAGAAATATGCATCAGCCACTAGATTATGTTACAAAAAGGCAAAAAAAAATAGAAAATTAGTTTTCCTGGACAATATTTTGGGCTTTACACAAAAATAAATCCACATTTCCATAGAGATCTCATACTTCTTGAAAGGTTTTTATTTTAAAGCACAGCACAGAGTTGCACACTAAGGCTTCCTGTGATATGCAATACCCTGGCCTCCAAAAGACATCGCTGTAAAGTGAAATACAGCTCAAGTGTAAATAGAAGACATTTTCTAAAAGTAGTCATCAATAGAAAGTGCCCTTCATTTGATTTAGCGTTAGCAGTAGCTACTGTAATTGTGCAATCAAAGCCAGACCTGGGAGAATTTTATGAAAAGTATGTAATTTCATACTATCAAGTTTAAGGATATAGAATCTGAGATAGCAGATAACAACCAACCTTTTTATACTCCTACATTCATTATTTTTTGACACAATTTAGTAAAAGGCACATTGTCAAACAGTGAATTAAAAATCTAAAAACCAAACCAGAATTCCATTGAAAACAACTAAATCATTAGCTTAACATCAAATCCTCATAAGCCAATAGAGGTATTCTTACAGTTTTCCTTAACTTCAAATTCAGACGCACTTTGGACAAGTACTGAAGTGCTCTCATTAGATTAATAATATTAAATTGGCAAACATGAAACATTTTTGGATACAAGGACAGGAATTAAACCCACAAAAATTTAGTTCCTTCCTAGCAGATTTACAAATATGCAGCAAATGCAAGCACATTAAAACCCAAACATTTGTACAAAATTTGGAAACCATTAGCATCCCATGTTAATTTTGAGAAAGTACTTCTTGACTGTAAAAGTACAAATGTGTCCTTGGATATTTTTTCCTATGAAATGGACAAATTTCAGTAATGATCACTGTATGAAGAAACAGTGTCTTAGGGAGGCTAGCAGAGTACATTCCAGTTGCCATCTAGAAGACAAATGACAAAGTGCTTTACAGATCAAGACATTTAACTGATCTTGCACAGCTAAATAATCTGAAAGTGGTGAGATAATCAAGTTATTTAACCTGTACTTATCCAAAATGTAGATTTAATTCCCAACTGAACCTATTCGGAATTAATACATTTCTTTTGCTTTGTGACAGACTTTTCTCAACCAGGCAGTAAGTTGCTCACAGTTGACAGCTGTCTTGAATTGACAGATCTAGAGCCTTTCTCCAGCTAAAAAGCATTAAGAATTAAAATGACCCAGTAACTTGAGCATGGTCCCAGTGTTCACTATCTTGAATGGATAATTCTAGGAATTACAACAGAAAATTTTAGATGGTCCCAACAAAGCAGAATGAATACAACACTTCTAGACAAGCAATGAGGTTACACCATCTTGCATGGTCAACTGATAACAAAACCTGTTTCTCAGTGTAAGTTAATATAGGAAGTTAAAAATACAGAGGGAGCAACAATGGTATCTTTACCCAGGCTCCCTGTTAGGTAATACTTAATTCATCTATATAATCTATGCCAACAGTTTACTCATGTCAGTGTTTCACTGAGGCAGTGAAATGCTACACCTTTGACAGAAAACAGCTTAAAAAGGCAAATCTGTTTTTTCTTACATTAACAGTCAGATGTTTAAACTTCAGCAGCTTCCAAGATTGTTACTTACAGGCTATCTGAACTGCTCCCTAGAAGGAACACCCTGATAGGAAAGGCTGCTTTGTTGTTTTTCTACAAGGAAGTTTTCACTTTTATTCCTTTACTTCCAAACACTCAAAGCTCTTTTCATAGTTCTAGCGTAAAAACATAATAGCCCCAGCAGCTGAAGCCAGAGGTGCTATCAGTGGAGCCCTGGAGCTTCAGGCAAAGCCAAGTAGTGATACTGGTGAGCTTTGAAGGGTAGCCTGGGGAAATCAAAGTAGGTGCAAAACCAGATTTGAACCAGACTCTCGTTACAACTCCTGCAGACTTACATGAATCCTGTGTTGATTGTAAACAAATTCAGTTACTGAAAGAAACAGTCCAAGTGCATAGTTAGAAATAATGTGCAAATATGGGCATTAAGGTAAGTAACTGAATTAACTCTCCTGCTATATGTAATGTTTTAGATTTTTGGTTTTATGAAATTAATTATGAGTATTAACTAGTTAAAATGAAGTTAATATTGAAGAGCTGCTGGTACAGTCTAGCAAAACAATCTGATGTGCTTTCTAAATAGTAAACCTAGTCAGATAAATGACTGTTCCACATTTTCAACTACTTAACACACCAGATGTTTAATGCAAGAAAAAACATGTGCACCATACACAATATGTAAAAGCAGCAGAAGCAGTTAAACAAATGTGAACATTTACAGGGCAGGAAAAGAATTCCCAAGCAATCACCTGAGCCCAAATGCACAAGTTACAAAAACACTAGAAACTCCCATTTTCAGTGTATCATTTTATCATTCTAAATTAGATTTGCATTAGAAATCCAGGCATAACCAAAAGGTTATATTAACCGTACAGTTTGCAAATGACACACTTCTCTGTTTAGAAATAAAGAGGTTCAAATTGTTTTTATGGGTCCTCAAATGAGAAAATATGCTGCAATTTATTGCTTTGAACATCTCTGGCAATGGCTGAATTTACACCCAAGCTGCTTCTGCACAGAAGATGACATTTCAATACTTTGAGGCTTCAGTTGGGAGACAACAGGATAGAAAGCAATTTCTAAATCATGAAATATTAGGGAACTAGACTGCTGTTCATTTTCTTTCAAGCAAATGCAAAATTGGTTTACTGGTACATGGGCCCATGGTGTTCCAGGTCAGTGCATAGCTAGTCAGTATTTCTGCTGGCATCTTGAACTGGTTTAATCGATGGAAATATCTAATTTCACTCCACCTAATATGCATTAGTGCATTAATTTCTTCATAAAAAACAACCCTGGCAAGTATTAAAAATAAATATCTTATTTAGGTCAAACTAAAGCCTTGCTTTTCAGTACTTTAATCCCTTTAAATATTCTTTTGCCCTCTAACAAGCAAATGGAAACTGAAGTAGAGTAAGAGATGTATGGAGGCAGAGGGTAGCAGAACATGATCAAAGTCAACACCGTAAGTCAGTTAACGTGTCCTCAGCTTCTTAGACTGTCTCTTGCGTTTTAATTCTTCTTCTTCCCGTCTCAATTCTTCCAAGTCCTCCTGAACACCAAGTCTCAAGCTGCCAAATAAGATGAAATCCTTTACACACTGCTACTCAAGAAGCATTAAATTTGACTTCCACCCCTCCCCCCTAAGAAAATCACCCTAAAACTACATCCAATTTAAGCAAAATTTTTATCAGTCCAACAATCATTCTTTAATGATAGCAAGAATAACATTTTAAGAGAAACCAAGGTTTCATAATTTGATTAGAATAAAATCTTTTGAAAGAAAAAGCATTTTGATTTTTTTTAAAAATCAGGATTGTAAAAAACTGATTTTAAATGCAAATGGTAATTTTTTTTCCAAAAAGCTGCTGAAAAGCCTCCATCAATTCTTGCCAATGCAATTCTTGTGTACAAGTCATAGCAGGACTTCCAAGAACCACCAGCACTTTTTACTGGCAAGGGAGAGAATGGATATAGCAAACAGTAGAGAAGCAAAAGATTTTGTTGCAGCATCCTGGCCACCCTCGGACAATCTAGTTGCCATGACTCTGGTGAACATGCTCCATAGAAGAAACCGCTAACACAGCATGTTCTAGCTACATCCCTGCATAATTTCTTCAGCTTTCTAGAAGTCAATATGTTGAAAGTGATACTTAAAGCAGTATCTGCAGTCACTGATCTCTTCTCCAATAAATAAGGGCTGGATAGTCCTGCTGGCTTGATCCTAGGAGTGGGTGTTGCAGTTACCAGTTTGCGATCAGCTACTGCCCTACCATTTGCAGCCCTACCAAGTGCATTTGTACATCCACGGCTCATTATGAAACAACATAAGGCAGTGCAGCATGCAACTCATTGCAAATGGTTCAGCCACAAGAGGATTGAACTGTTCTGGGCTAAACTACTCCAGTACAGGCTCTAAAACAGACCTGATGTCTCAACAAGCATAGCAAAGTCCTCTTTAATTCAGGAATGCAGTCATCCAAAGAACAGAAACAAGCAAATCAAGATGAAACTCTGGCTTGAAGCATCATGTTTCATTTCACACCTTACTAAACTATAATTTTAGCAGGCTTGCCGGCTCAGAAAAAGTTCATTACAATGGTAACAATGCCTTTAACAAAACTCAGTGAAAAGTAGCTGAGCACTGAGAATAGTTAGTCAATTTTACTGAAATTTATCTCCCCAAGCATGTGTAGTTAAACATTAGCCAGGTATTCAACTCAAAAACTCATTCTAGGTCTTCAAGAGAGAATTCAGTCAACAGAAACATCAAAAGATTTCCAGTTGTTTCCTCTAGCTCCATTTCCCAGATTATTGCTTTGCACAAGCTGCAGCTATTCCCCAAGAGCAAGGAGGAATAAGTATACTAACTAACTTCAAAAAGATGCAAATATCCAATGCTCAAGGCACCTTCTGAATAACAATATAAAAATATCAATAGAACAAAACTGACAATTCAGTATATTCCAATATTTTCCATTATCTAGAAAAACTTCTTACAACTTTCAAAAACTCACTAAAAGCAAAAAAGAATCAGTTTATGAACATCAAATTCTATAATAGTGACATAATTATACATGTCTAGGGGCCAAAAAATGGTCAAAACAAATATGAAAATAAACTTCATATTTGAAATCACTAAAAGTTTGCCAGAGTACTCTATATATACACACACAGAAATACACAAACACATTTATATAGCTGAAAACAAATCCTCCAGTCCTCAAACTCACAAAATATTGTGACATTTGGGGCAAATTGAAGGGTTTACCATTTCAACCCACAAGATTTATTTACCATACACACCAGCTGGCTGAATTTCATCTTTATCTAAGCTTTCTTAAAAAATGCTAGGTCTTTTTAACTCTACTGTAAAAAACAGGAAATATCCACTTTAACTTAGCCCCATGACTTAGTAATAAACACTTCCCACTTCCTGAGTTTAAATCCATGCATACCTCCTAGCTTCTTCTTTCTGTTGCTCTCTCCAGCTGCTTTCCATGTAACGTAAGGCATAATCACTTTCATCTTTGTATCTGGAAATGAAATTAGTTTTCAGCACACTAAACATGACAATGTACAGTCAAGTTATGAATTCACATCCTTCCTTAGAAAGATTAATTACCTTGCCATAGACACATTTTATTGTTTTGCAAGAATCTAAGATACAAGCCTATAAAAGGCTTGCTTTCTTATATCTTGTTGTCAGACAAGAGGGAAGTATTAAATAATCCAAATAAAAGCCTTCATTGTCCAGCAGCTGCTAGTCAAACAAGTTAGATCCTCTCACAGAGCAGCTAGCACTATTGCATTTAGCAGTTCACATTAGGCAGCTACATTTGATGAATTCTGAAATACTGCAGACTGCTATAGAAAGTTTTTTAACATCCAATAATTGGAAAGAGTTGCCATGGACTACACAAATGAGGCACTGAAGAAGCTGTTTTGTTTTCCAGTTATGTCCCATTGCATCAAATGCTATTGCTCCCCAAAACAGCACGGCAGGCAGTGTAAAAATTCAAGGTCCTTTCTGCACAGAAGCAGCCCTAATGCTTCTGCAAAATGCAAAACCATTCTTTGATATCAGCACTTCTCTATTTCTAGAATATTTTTATTTGTCAAACTACATTCATTTCTGTTGTTCTCTTACTTGTTTTGCACTATCTTAAGATCTGTATTTTTCTTACCTTTTCCGGTCATAGCCAAATATTTCCCGAATATGTTTTGATATTTCTTCTTGGGGTTCCCCTTCATCCTCAATGAAGTCATCCATTTCAGAGTCATATTCATCATCATCATCATCATCTATTTGTCTCTTGTAACCAACAGGAGGTCTTCCAAGACCTAAACAATAGGGAGTGAAAAGAAATTATTAACTAATAATATAGCATTAATTAAACAGTACTTCTTGCTATACGTTGGGCACAAGCCATTTTACAGCTCTCTGCTTCACAGTAGAAAACTTCTGCCTCACATTAACTAGCAATTCTCAGAAACTCAGTAAAAGGAAATGCTTCCTCAAAGCTGTGCTATAGATTACCTATCAGTATCACCAGCTGCATCCCGAGGAAACTACCAGACAGAAGTCTTTGTTCACAGGTTTCTAGGCACATATTTGGTAGAGTCCATGCTGCTTGCTTCTGTTAAGAAATAATTCTGAACTGGATGCTTACTGATAAGGAAAACTTGCCAAAACACTTAAATACCAGTCATAAGTTTGGCTGTGTTTTAGTTTTCATGTACCACTTCAAATACCTGTTATTTAAGACACCACGTAAAATTTAAAGACCAAGCATAATGATGTGATACAGGACGTGAACACTTAAATTCTCCTTCTTGCAGCATCCACACAGGCTGCTTAGTTTTCTTTCATGTAATACTTCACACTCCAGGCCTGTATTTCAAGGAACATTAAGTATAGGTAAAAATAAATAAAGAGTTGCAAAGCAGAAAAAACCATCTGTTTTAAAGGTATTCTATGAAAGGCTAAGAGTATTTCTTCCAAGTCTTCCTGATTACATCTGTGATTGCCAAGGAACCTCAGTGACCTTCAATTCAGACAAAAAAACCCCAAAACAGTTAAATAAAAGTACTTGCTTTAAAATTTTATACCTTGTGGATGAAGCCCAGGTCTACGCCCTTGAAAAGATCTCATTCCATTTATCTGTCCATTGCTAGGTCTTGTGACTAGGTTTTTAGAAGAAATGGTTTCTGATACAACAGTACACTTCGGTTTCACAGTTGTGCCCAAGTTGCTGCCTGGTCGCCCAGGTCCTGTGCTTGGGCTGGTGCCTGGCCTTCCTGGTCCTGTTCCCAAGACACTGCCTGGCCGCTTGGCACCTGTGCTTGGATTGATTCCTGGCCTTCCTGGTCCTGCTCCCAAGCTGCTGCTTGGCCTTCCTGGTCCAGCACTTGCACTGACTCCTGGCCTTCCTGGTCCTGTACCCGTGCTGCTGCCTGGCTGTCCAGGTCCTGCACTTGTGCTGCTGCCTGGCCTTCCTGGTCCAGTGCCCAAGCTGCTGCCTGGCCGTCCAGGTCCTGTGCTTGAGCTGCTGCCTGGCCTTCCTGGTCCAGTGCCCAAGCTGCTGCCTGGCCGTCCTGGTCCAGTGCTTGAGCTGCCAGCTGGCCTTCCAGGTCCCATGCTTGAGCCACCACCCAGTCGCCCCGGTCCTGAGTTTGAGTTGCCACTTGGCCTTCCAGGTCCTGTAGCTGAGCTGCTACCCAGTCGCCCAGGCCCTGGGCTTAAATCATTGCCTGGCCTTCCAGGTCCCACACCAGAATTGATGTTTGATCGCCCAGGCCCTGCACTTGAACCGCCACCTGGATGTCCTGGTCCTCCTTTTCCTAAGCTGCTTCCTGATCGTTTTGCATTTGAGCTGATTCCATGCTGAAGGGGCACACCATTTCCTGATTTCACATGGGCAGACTTTTTCTGGCTGGATTCTTTAGAAGATGGTAGCCTCTGAGCCCCATTGGCTGCTGGCTTTGAGGGTGGTACATGAGAGCTTGAACCAGACCTTCCAATACCAGTAGAGCTTTTTAAGGAGCCATTTTGTGAATTTTTTTCCATTTGATCCACTCTAGATGACGACTGTGAGTGTTTTTCAGTCAATGCTGGTGCTTTGGATTTCTTATCAGTACCGCTCAAAGAGGACAAACTGCCTTTTGGTGTGGAATGTTTATTTACTGAGCTTTTATTAAGTTTTGTATTTACAGGTTCTCTCTGAGAAGTCACTTTTTTCGAAGAACTAGATGTCCCCATATTCTTAAGCTCCTTTTCACTTTTCTTATGCATTTCCACTCTGTTTTTGCGTCCCAAATACTCTCTCTCTCTCAATTCTTCTGCTGTTCTTGGTCTCTCTTCTACCTTTTTCACTGCTTTTATTTCCACTGGTTCATATTGTTTTTTTTCAGCAAGCTTTAAGAGCTCTGCAAAGTTCAGAGGTGCTGGTGCACTTTTGGGAGCTGCCTTTGGTTTCACTGCAACTTTGGATGGTTTCTCCTCATATTCTTCTTGCTCATGCTCAGATTCCGTCTGACTGTACTCAAGTTGCTCAGTTTCATCTTCTGCTACATACTCAGCCTCTGGGGCCTGAGCAACATTCTCACAAGTTCTCTTCTTTTTAGGCTTCTCTTCAACAGGAATGCCATTATAGCCATAAAAATTATCCTTTGTTCGTGAGGCCATAGCTCTTGCCTTTCTGTCATGTTTCAGTTCAATACGTCTAGCCAAGAGCTGTTCTTTCTTTCTTCTTTCTTCCAGTGCTGTAAAAGAAAATTAAGATAAAATTATGCAAAAGCACTACTTTTATCTAAATTTTTCCAATTGATGAACCATTTAGGGCAGTAATTCAAAGATATCTGGCTAAGAGCTATTCAAAACAGACCAGAAAGTAACCAGATGTCTCCCAGCAGGGCAAGCTAATCCACTTGGACCAGCTACTCCAACTAATAAAGGCAAACAAGTAAAATGCTGCTACTGTAAGATCCACTAAGATGGCTCAACTGAAGCAGCTCTCAGTCACTACATTAGGGCAGATGACCCTACTGGACAATCTCCACACCTGTCCTATATTCTGAATGAATTGTTTTTAGCTATTTCATGCATAATTATGCTCTCTATCTGGTAGTTGTGTGTGATCTGCTGACAAATTCAGGCTGTACTAGCTGGTGAGTATGATGAGACATCTGAATGCAAGATAAGAGACCAAGGGAGTGGGGGACAAATACAAAACTCAGGAAAAGCACTAAATCCTACAAAGTGGATTAGGTTACTCACGCTGTGCTTTTAAAGGTACCCCATGCCCTGCCTGTGTTATTCTATTGTCAAATACTGTGATAGTACAAAGAAGTGAGTGTGTGCATGCCTATGTGGAACTCACATTTAGTCTTGCTTCTGGCTAGACCTGGCAGCATGGATAAGGAAAAGGCTTATGACTGGCCCAGGAGAGGAGAAATACCCTGAGCCATCCAGTCCATCAAATTTGATTACTTTAAACAAGCCATTAACATCAGAAGCAATGCAGTATTAGTTCATTCTACAGACCGTTTAAAGGAAATATAATACAATGGGAAAACTGTGGCTCAAACAAAGCCTCCACCATATGAATTTAAAATTCAGACTGTATTGACACACTAGACTAAAACACAACAGGAACTCTTACCACTTTTTCACACAGATAAAAGCTTTCAAGTTACTGAAAGTCTAGGTGGCTTCTTGCAACATCTTTTCTCCTTAACTACTTTTCTATCTCCAACAGTACATGTTAGTGTAGCTGATGAATACTTAACTCCTTCAGAAAGCATACTAACATCCCTAGTCTTTACTTAGTTCTGACTCTCCTTCAGCATCAGTTATGCAGTTACGTTCATAAATTCCACAAGTAGATGCATAGCTGTATTTGCAAGAGCTTTGAATAAGGTGACAGTCTCAAAGTGTCAGTGAAAGTCTCCCATAGGAAACATTTTAGATTATTACCTTTTTTCCTTTTCTCTTCTTCTTGCCGCCTGAGAAATGCTTGCACTGCTGCAGACTCTACACCCTTGACTTTTGGAACCTTTTTAGGAGGACCAACAGCCAAACTGTACCTTTTCTGCAAAGCACAAAGAAATATGTTAGAAAAGTTAATACAAACCACAGAGGTTTTAAAACCTAGTTATGCAACAGTCATGTACTTGACTTTAAGCACAGAGATGGTAGAGAACAAACAATGAATTCTCACTGAAACTGAGAATACACTTGACTCCTAGCTGTACTTTGGTTCAGGCTGACTAAAGAGCAATAATCTTCACATCCTTGGGGTGAGCTTGCAAGCTAGAAAGCCCCAGGCTCACATACAAGGGAGAGAAGGTATCTTAAAAAATATTTTGAAGGGTAGCTTCAAAACACAAAAGTGCAAAATAACCAAAATACAGAACAAGATACCAGAGCTAAATGAAGACAATCTTGGCTGCTAGTCAGAAGTAGAGACAACTACTCCACCCTATAAATATTACCATCAAGATGAGCCCAGTTTGAGCTCTCCATAGTATGCAGACCAGCTGCAGTTTAAGTGACTCATCCCTTGAGCAGGGGCCTCTCGAGGTTAGAAATTCCTCACCTGAGACTAAGAGATATTCCCTTAACCAAAGCAGAGAGATCTCTTACCTGAAGCAGTTCCTCAGTGACAGATAGCATACTGAATTAATGTTATGAAACTTTAATAATCCATGCAGCTACTTTATATTATTATAAACACTGTATGGATAATTCCATTAGACAAACTGTTGAATAAACACAAGACTAAGATTGAATCCAGCTACACTTAGGCTACAATAGGAGTTTAGAAAACAAGGGGGTCTGCTCTCAACTTTGAGCCAACGGGAAGTTTCTCATTACTCTTTGGATCTCCAGCCTCCATGTGACTCATCCTAACTTGATTCTAACTCAATTCTCATTTGTATGTTTCATCCTCTCAGTAATTTATAAGGTGACTCTTGCCATCAAGCTTATTGAACTCTGTCAAATTATTATTGTATCTCAATAAAATATACAGCTGCTTCTCTTTTGAGTGAAATGCATTCCGTTCATCTGTGACAAGAGTGCACTCAGCTTTCAAAAGGAATAAACAGGAATCTTGAATAAACTAGGGAAACCAAGAGAAATGAGTAAAAGGCAGTACACTGAGAAGGAATGCAACACCTACATCAGACAAAAATATTTCAGTTCAGCATTACATTTTTGACCAAGCAGGAAACAAATAGACAGCAGCCCAAGCTGCCAGAGCCTGTTCAATTCCTGAGTGCAGGTTTACAAGTCCATTAGGGCTTTTAGCTTTCTGGATGCTCATTTCAGTTTCAGGCTATGTTATTCAGTGAAAATACATCAACTCAAAAACCGGAATTACTCCAAAAACTTGAACTGACTTCACCTCCATAGTAGATTGATCTAAAACTATTGATACTGATTTCAGTTCCCACTGCAGTGATCTTAAACAGAAGGCCATTATACATCAAGGAGATGGTGATCTGCCTACTGGTTGATCTGAACAGGCTCAGGTCTGCACTCTATTATACTTACCACTTGGGACACTGGATGAACTCAGCAGACTAATTGTGACAGAATATGCACCCCCCACTAGTCAATTCCACCATTTGCATGTGGTGGAATTTGCCTGGAAAAGAGAAGGCTCCAGGGAGACCTTCCTGAAGCCTCTCAATACTTAAAGGTGGCCTATTAGAAAGATGTGGACAGACTTTTTAGCATTACACCCCTGATAGGACAAGGAGTAATTTTTTTTAATGGAAAGAACTTTTTTTCTTTTTACAGTGAGAGTGGCAAAACACTGGAATAGGTTGTCCAGAGAGGTGGTAATGCCCCACCCCTGGAAACATTCACGTTCAGGTTGGATAGGATTCTAAGCAATCTGCTCTAGTTGAAAACATTCCTGCCCGGGGGTTGGACTAGATGACCTTTAAATGTCCTTTCCAATCCAAAGTGTTCTATGATTCTATCTCATCATCTCATCTGGAAACTAAGCGCCTTTCTTAGAGGGATCTATAAAGAACACTTGCACAAGTGTGTTACACCTATACAGACATTGGTTTTCATAAATGCACCCATTATAAGACTGGACATTAAAATGATAAAATGGAAAGAAACAGACTATCTTCTGTAGTCTGTTTGTGGGAAGATCAAACAAAAGCAATGAGAACAGCAGACACTTAAAGATAAATTCAACAGAAGCCAGTTAAACCCTGAAGCAGATAGAAAGCAGAATACATTTAGGGAAAAAGAATTCCTTGATGTTTGAAAGTTTTTGGTTGTTTTTATTTCAGTAGGAAACCAATAGATTATAATGAAAACCAAGACCTTCCACATGGAAAGTCTACATCCTCATCAAATGAAAAAAAATGAAATATAGTCCCAAATAAAAACATTGTTACTAAAAAAAGCCACACAAGCCAGTATTCCTGTCCTCATATAGCTTTATGAAACTTAACTAAAAAAAGTAAAATATCTGTTAAGGTACCTACATCCAACTGTTTTAGAAGAAATAATCAGGCAAGCTAGTAGCATAACTCCATATAGATTTCAGTATCACCCAATGGAAGCCTTCATTTTAATTTCCAATTCATTGAAATAGCAGCACATGAATAGATCCTTGGATTACTTTAATAATTAATATGCTGACTATTACACACATGAATTTACATGTGCTAAGAAGCAAGGTTGAGACTCATTTCTAAAATGCATCCAAAACTGGCTCCAAGAAGGGCAGTTGTAACAGCTATTTGTAATTGCCTTCAGTAATTTCTGAAATCACTAAAACAAAATTACCAAGATATACCATCCACATACATTGCAGCAGTAAAACCTGACATGCTGCCTCATCACATTAAAGACCTACTATAATCAAGCTCTGTGCAGGCATGCTTACTACAATCTGAGAACTGATTTTGTAAGTTCTTATAATCTGGAGATGCTCCAACTCTGAACAATTTTTGCCACTTACAGCTGAAATCATTTGACTTGATCATTATCACTACAACTGTTCACAGGATAAGACGACAGCTGAAGCTGTGCTCCTCTTCCAGGAAACTGAAGTCCTTCCCTTCCCAATTTGTGTAGTCTACATCAAAAGTATTCAAAGACAAATTCCATGGACAAACCAGAGCATTTTCAAAACAGATGAGACTGTTGGACTCAGTCTTAAAGGTCTTTTCCAACCCAAATGCTTCTATGGTTCTGAGAGTTTCAGGCCTAAGGAGCGCCTCTCAAAACTTCTAACCAGCAGGGACAAATGTAGATTGATCTGTCCTGATAGGAAACCTTATAAAGAATTAAAGTGATGGTGAAGCAGTTTTCAGCCTTTGTTTTGCTGCACTACAACCAACAGTCCTATTCATGAGCAGGTTTGGAAAGCATTTTGACAGACATGCTGTTTTCTGACTGCTGCTAATGTGGCAAATGGTGCAAAATTCAAGATTTGCATGTCTTCCTGTCAGCAGGATTTTTTGCTACTAACAGCTGAAAACATAGCTAAACAATTCATAAATGAATTCTCATTTTCTGTACTGTAAGTCACTACTACTGTTAAGTTCTGTTCACCTTCATTTAGAAAGAGCATAAAATAACCAGCTTAACATCAGTCTTTTCAAAAGCACTGAACCATTCATATATCCCACAAGCACTGATAAAGCATTTTATAGTGCAAGCAAACATGCACCAGATTCCAGGTAAGTCAGACAAAATAAGCTGAGATATGCTATCACTTTATCATTGAAGCAGCTGCTGCACTACTCTACCTTTTTATTGCTACTGCAAAGTTCGCCAAACCAACAGAGAAACAGAAATGTTCTACCCGTAGGAGAGCATGGCAGGTCAATCTGTTTTCAGAGTCCTGTACTACTCAAGTTGTAAACACTGATTATATCTGGATAGAATGTAGAGACAGCTCTGACTGAATACTGCTGAGGTACTCAAAGCAGGCACTGCTTTACCTGAAAGAAAAAGTAAAGGCTATAGAAGTGCCTTTCTTCAGCTGTGTACCGTCAGGAACAGTGAGTAGTGTTTCCCCTGACGTTTCTCATTTTTTCACCTTCAGCTCTGCAAACATTGCCATAACTGCCTATCCAGTCACACAGCTCCCCAAATCCAAGTAATAGTACTTCAAGACTATGGTGGGAAGTCCACTACAGTACAAGATCTTATTTGTTTTCCACTTACAACCAAAGCTAACAGTTTCAGTGAGCTATCTGGCATACAAAGTTATACAACTGACAAAGAAGCAAATTTTCCTCTGAAAAGTATACTTAAACAAAAAGATTAATTAAAAAAAGATTGGTATTAATATGGCAAATAAAAACCCTACAGGGCTACATGAGCCTATACATTCACACACATGTACTGACTTGTGAGAAATATATATTGGATATAGATTATACCAAAAAGCCATTCATCTCTTAAGTGCAGAGTGCCAGTGTCTCATAGCCAGCCTTGGCCAGCAGGTAAACCCCAGGTCACAAGTTTAACTGTCATCTGCAACAAGGTTTTCTTCTTAAATCACTGACTTTAAAGTGTGGCACACAATCCTGATGCAGTTGCAGCTGGTTTGCCTTCAGCATAGAAGTGCCAAATTTTGGACTGCAAAACAGATTTTATAAAATTACTGTAATCTTTGTGGCATCCAACTGAAGCCCCAAAAGGTATAGACCAAACACTAGACCCAGGCATCACCAACAGAAGTAGCATTGCCTTTAACCGTGATCAGTGTCCTCATAGGTAGAAATGCAAGGCATAAGCCATCAATTCCACCAAACCCAATTTCTCAAGTAGATCACTCATACAACTAATTATTTTTGCTGTGCCCTAACACATGCAATGCAAAGACTATTCCACTTGTGCTGTTTGTGTGGGCAGCTTGCAGAAGTTCTCACAGGATCTGTTTTACTTGGTTTTCACTAGCAAGTTGTGATTCCTCAACAATGTTACAACAGTTTTCCTTACCATTCTTCAAGGACATAGCCTAGTGCAGTGGGAAGTCCTCATTTCTCCCTATATATTCTTTAGGGTATAACTTCCTGATAACATTACTAATAGTTCATTAACCCAGTTAAGCTGCATATACATCCTTGTTTGTGTCACTCCTCTTGCAATGCCCTAATACTAGTTCCACAAAACACAACTTTCCAAACTGATAAGTGGCCATTTGTGTTAACTGCCTAGGGGCCTCTGCTGTCACCCTATGCTTGTACTTCCAAGGTCTCTGCTACAGTTTTAGCACTGTCCACTCTGCAGACACCATACTGGGGTTACCAACAGCTCAGTCTACAGGTAGACATTTAGGCTACACACATGTAATGCTTTCTCAACTACTGTTATCAACATCTAGTTATGACAAAGTAAATGACAGTTATCAAGCATGCTTAAATTAATTTGATTCTCTTTGGGTTCTAAAAACTCCTACTAAGAGAAAGGCTTTACCAAGAAGAGTATTTTAACTACCAGCTCCTTCCATTGCATTACCCCAAAATCAATTTAAGAGTCACACTGAACCATTAGCTGAAAATACGCAGAAGTTCCTTCTGTTAAATATTGCTTCATATAGCTTAAAAAAATATTTAAAATTATATGGTTTCCTTTATCTAGTGGTATTGTAGTCCCCATTTTCATCTGCTTAAGCAAAAGGAAAAGAAAAATAGACCAGAAATAGGCTAAACTGAAAGTTTCACATGTATCAATGCTTGCAAGCACCTGGAACTATCAGGTCCAAACAACTTGAGAGTTAAGAGTCCTTCTCACCTCTTGTCAACTTTTTACATCGTGTCTTGCAGTTCTCATTTGGACGCCAATGCAATACAAAACACTTCTAGGTCCCATTTTGAGGCAAGTTTTGGCCACATAATAAATATGCACACCAACTAAATAGGAGTCCGATTCCACAACAGCAATCCGTACTTCAGAGCCACTCTGGCAGGGCCCCTCTTGCCCACAGGGAAAAAGTTAATAGTCTGTAGATTACAACTTCAGGGGCAGGCTCTGTTGCACAGGAACCTCTGAACAAGCCTTGGATTTTTGCTATTGTTTCACTGCACATATACTTAATTTCTAGTACCTTTGTGTACATCAAGGTCACTGGAGGCTATTTTGCAATGAAACATTTTATTATCAGTCTGCGAGACTCTAGCAAGTGCTGACGTGGATGACAAGCTGTTTCAGTTTTGGATCACAGAGCTGTGGTTAAATGCTATTCTGTATCAGACTTTTTTTAAAGTCCCCTACACCAAGGATTTAGCCTCTGTTAATAGGAGGGAGCTATAGAGATAATTTCTAATAAATAAATTACACTAGAAACAAGGTAAAACAAAAGGATGACTTGGTCCCAATGATGCTCAGTGATTTTTTTAAAAAAACCCACCTGAAATAGTTTCATACTTTTAAGAAAATATGCCATATCAACACCTCAATTTGCTTCACCCCACCCAGTGTGTCACTTAAATACTTTGTATGTCAGTCTCGGTGAAATTGATATACTTTGCTGCAAGTTTTAAGTCTTACTAGCATCATGCTTAATCAAAGCAAAATCACACAGTAAATGTAATGAATCGCTTACATGAATGCATGAAACAAGATATGCACATGATATAGAAGCC
This sequence comes from Coccyzus lansbergi, assembly GCA_033558105.1. Taxonomy (NCBI): domain Eukaryota; kingdom Metazoa; phylum Chordata; class Aves; order Cuculiformes; family Coccyzidae; genus Coccyzus; species Coccyzus lansbergi. Next base: position 1,807,844 of record JAUMJK010000121.1, on the reverse strand, counting down.
TCTATAGAATATTATGTGAGAAAAGCTGGGGCTCTCTTCAGCAACTGTCAATGATTATTAGAAACACACCATTAATAGTTTATACATGAGTTCACACACGCTGTTTTATTTAGGAACAAAACCCAATGCAACTAATAAGGCACTGAAAGGCTGATTTCAGCAATGCTCCTTTTGAATCTGGATTTCCATAGGGAGATGAACAGGCAGAGCTGTTTTTACAGGAACATGATGCAATACCTGTTTTACACAGATGGCTCTTTTACAATACAAAACCTTTTTTCTAGAGTCTTTCTATAGGTTTTACTTTTGAGATGTATATACTACTAGTGCATATTACACTATTTTTCATTACAATAGGTGTGGAACATTTCCTTTAGTACACTGTAAAGTTTATTTTAAACTTCTCACAGAGAATTTATGGGGATATGCTAATGAATGAAAGAACTAATGGTTCTGGAAACTTGTTAACTTTACATACCACTAAATTTTGTAATTATTTTTATGGCAATTTTCATAAAGTAATTATATTCTTATATAAACACATTTTACATACTACCTTTAATCTAGTGGAGTGAGTTTGATGTCCAGTGATCAGAAAACCTCCACAGGCCCTCTTTTGAAGTCTAACAGCTGCAGATAAGCTCCAAGCAGTGCCAAGGACAGCTCTAATTCTGCTCAGAGACTGAGGCCAACTTGACAGTTAAAAGCCACACCACCAGCATGCTAGAAAGGCAGGAAGCCAAACTACATCAGCTATAGATTGAACTGCACTCTCATTCCACAAGTTAATCAGGTAAGCAAATCCTAATCCTGTCTTTGCTAAAAAGAGCAATAAAGCCCTTATACATCACACAAAGGGTAGGACTCTCTCCCTCCACCATCATATCTGCAACAGAGAACATGGCAGATATCTCATCAATTCATCATGATGGTTTATAACTATTCATGACAAAATAGTGACACATTACATTAAAGCCACATGAGAAAACTAAGAAGGTAAAAAAAGTTTTAAAAACTCCAACGTAAAAACTACAACTCAATAACAATTTAGTTAACAGCTTATTTTAATAGTCATAAACCAGGCATTTAAATACCTAAAAATATTTTTATATTTGATATTTTCACATTTATGTTACAAATCATATTTCTACAGAGAGACAGAAAATATTCAGGCTAAATATTAAAAAGTACATTTTGTAAGATTTTAAGAAAATAACAGAATCTCATTAATTCTGCCTAGCTATTGTGTGGCTTGTCGATATGATCAACTGGTCACAATATTAGTGAATGTTACCAAAGTCTTATTAGCAATATAGAAAGACTGACATACTCTCAGTTCTAGAGTGTCAGCAGCTTCAGAACTAAAAAGCATGCTTTTTTAATTTTCCTAGTTTATGTTAAAAGCAGCTACACCTCTCATTTACACTGCTTTAAGTGAGCTAATTATAGAATCACAGAACTCTGGCACTTGGTTAAAGAACAGGAAAAGTATTTCCCTAATTGATGACTACCAAAAAGAAAGCTTTTTTAAAATCCAAATAAGCACATATAACAATTTAGGCCCTGCCAAACAAATAAAACCCAGTATACTAACATACCAAAAGGCTATAGGTCTTTCCTACTTGCCAGGCTTCGAATCATAGAATACAGAATGTTCTAGGTTGGAAGGGACTTTAAAGATCATGTCCCAGAGGCAGGGACACGTCCCACTAGATCAGGCTGCTCAAGGTCTCATCGAACCTGGCCTCCAGCAAGGGGGCATCCACAGCTTCCCTGGGCAACCTGTGCCAGTGGACACTCCATTCAGCCAAGTGAGTTATTTCATACTGGATCAACATAAAACTGATAACTTGAGTTAAAACGCAGACTGCTCAAACACGAACTTCAGGATAACATCCATGACAGATCAAACGCCTTTCACCACTCACCCACCTGGAGCTGCTGCAGGCCATTCCTTAGCAAGGGACACAAAGATATCACACAACTCGGCACATTCATCCCAAACCCGTCACTTTGCCCCCGACCCACATTTGAGACGTGGAAGACTTCTGCTTTCAGAGCAAACAGAGGGACTTATCCGACACGGAACCACAGCGGCTGTCCTCCCGTCCCGTCCCTTTCTCCACCCCCCACCCCTTTCGCTCTCGGGTCTCGGCCGCCCCCTCCCAGCCCCACGCGCTCAGACCTGTTGCCAGGGGTGACCCCGCTTCGCCCCCTTCTCCAGCCCCGAAGCCGGGAAGGGGTGGACCGACGGCGACCGGCCCCGGCCCTGCCGACAAACCGTCTCCCCCGGGCCGAGGCGAGGGGCAGCGGCCCAAGGGAAACCCGCGGCTCCCCGTGATGGGAGCGCGGTCTGTCGGTCCCGGCGCCCCGCGGCAGCGGCCCCACCGCGCTCACCGGCACCGCGTTCAGCCCTTGCTGCTCCGAGGCCATCACGAGAATATCGCGGAAATCCATGGCCGGCTCGGGGACGTGTCCAGGCTCCCGCTCCGCTCCCCGCCGCGCCACCCGATCCGTCCCCCTCCCCTCTCCGCTCCGCTCGCTTCCGGCCACCGCCGCCTACCCTTTATATCACCTCGACTCGTCACCCACGCGCGCGTCACTTCCGCCGGGGCGGGCGCCGCGCTTCGGGAAGCGCTTCCGGTGGTGGGGTAGTGGTGCTCAGGCACGCGAGAGGCCTACGCTCCGAGAGCCCCGCGGGAGCGGCGGGGCTAGAGGCTGCTGCGGGGCAGAGCTAATAAAGGATTAGCGCCCAATCCCTCCGCAGCCCCCTCCCGCAGCGGCCGTTGCGCGGCCCCGCCCCTCCCCGGGAAAGAGCAGCTCCGGCCGCGGTGACGTCTGGGGACGGAGGGAGAAGCTGCTTTGGGGCTCGGGAAGGCTGCTCCCCGCCGCCTGCCGCCCTGTTCCCGGCGGGCGGGGAAGGGCCAAAGGGTCGAGTCAGCTCAGTGCAGGGGAGAACAGGGTCAAAGGGTCAGGTCAGGTCAGCGGCACAGGGATGGGGTCAGAGGGCCACATCACCTCAGTATTAGGGGGACTGGGTCAAAGGGTCAGGTCAGTTCAGCGGTGCGGGGGATGGGGTCAAATGGTCAGGTCAGCTCAGGGTCAAAGAGGGGACAGGGTGAAAGGGGTCAGATCAGCTCAGTGGTGGAGGGGATGGGGCCAAAGTCCGAAATAAGATCAGTGGCTGGGGGTGGGGAGGGGGGATGGGGTCAAAGGGCCAGGCCAACTCAAGGTCAAAGTTTTGGATCAGTTTAGTGGCAGGGGAATGGGGTCAAAGGACCAGATCAGCTCAGTGGTGGAGAGGATGGGACCAAAGGGTTAGGTCAACTCCATGGGTGGGGAAATAGGCTGAAGAAACCTTGTAATGAAACACGAATATGTATCGAGTACAGCCTTTGCTTACCAGGGCTTGAAGGACAATGTGTAACTCCTACAGATGTAACAGTTACAGTAGCAATGCGCTCCTGGCCCTGGGGATATTATCTATATAAAGGGCTACCAGGAGCAACACTGGTCAATAAAAATACTGTGAGTCTGAATTCAAATAGTTTCTCAAGTCTCTGACAATGTGGAAAATTGTGCAGATGAATGAAGACACTTCCCTTGTCACCTCCGTAGCTGTTGAAATTCCTCGAGCAACACTGCTGTTCATAGAAACTTGGGTGCTGAAAGAGAGCTTGGGAGTTTTCTTCTTCCTTTTATTCTTCTTTAGCATAATTTCTTCTTCAACTTTGCTATTATTTGACCAGCCTTCAACTTCAGTTCATGCTTTTTTCCAGTCTCTCTGCCTCTTTACTGCCTTCATTTTTTCTGTATCTGAAATTAATTTCTGTTGTAGCTATGAGTCATAGAATCATAGAACAACCAGGTTGGAAGGGACCCATCGGATCATCGAGCCCAACCATTCCTATCAAACACTAAACCATGACCCTCAGGACCTCGTCCACCCCTGCCTTAAACACCTCCAGGGAAGGTGAATCAACCACATCCCTGGGCAGCCTATTCCAATGCCCAATGACCCTCTGTGTGAAAAACTTTCATCTAATCTCCAGCCTAAATCTCCCCTGGCGGAACTTGAGGCCATTCCCTCTTGTCCTGTCCCCTGCCACTTGGGAGAAGAGGCCAGCTCCCTCCTCTCTACAACCTCCCCTTAGGTAGTTATAGAGAGCAATGACGTCTCCCCCTCAGCCTCCTCTTCTCCAGGCTAAACAACCCCAACTCTCTCAGCCGCTCCTCATAGGGCCTGTTCTCCATCCCCTTCACCAGCTTTGTGGTTCTTCTCTGGACTCACTCCAGAGCCTCAACATACTTCTTGTGGTGAGGGGCCCAGAAATGAACACAGGATTCGAGGTGCGGTCTCACCAGTGCTGAGTACAGAGGGAGAATCACCTCCCTGGACCTGCTGGTCACACCGTTTCTGATACAAGCCAGGATGCCATTGGCCTTCTTGGCCACCTGGGCACACTGCTGGCTCATGTTCAGTTGGCTGTCAACCAACACCCCCAGGTCCCTCTCCTCCTGGCAGTTTTCCAGCCAGGCTTCTCCCAGTCTGTAGCTCTGCATAGGGTTGTTGTGCCCCAAGTGCAGGACCCGGCATTTGGCCTTGTTAAACCTCATGCCATTGGACTCTGCCCAGTGGTCCAGCCTGTTTAGGTCCCTTTGCAGAACCTCCCTACCCTCCAGCAGATCGACACTTGCACACAGCTTTGTGTCATCTGTAAACATGCTTAGGGTACCCTCAATGCCTTCATCCAAGTCATTGATGAAGAGATTGAACAGGGCTGGACCCAGCACTGAGCTCTGGGGAACTCCACTTGTCACTGGCCTCCAGTTGGACTTAACACCATTTACCACCACTCTCTGGGCCTGGCCATCCAGCCAGTTTTCTACCCAGGAGTGTGTGTGCCTGTTCAGGCCAGAGGCTGACAGTTTCTGTAGCAGAATGCTGTGAGAAACTGTGTCAAAGGCTTTACTGAAGTCCAGAAAGACCACATCCACAGCCTTTCCTTCATCCAGCAGCTGAGTGACTTTGTCATAGAAGGCGATCAGGTTGGTTTGGCAAGACCTGCCTTTTGTGAACCCAAAAGTCATGTTGAGTCATGTTGAAATCTGATGTAAAGATGCCCAGTGTGGCCCTAACTGAGAGAAGGAACAGGATGATTTGTTTGAGTGAGGCCCTGCTCTAGTTAACTTGCAGGGCTTTTGTAGTTCCTGAACTACAGGAGATCTGAAGTATTTTCTGTAGTGTTTGCTCTGGTATCTCTCCCTGGCACTGCTCTGTGCAGAGCAGACACTCCTAATCTCTCACTGCTTTCTTTTGCGCCGCAGTCTTGGTTCCACCCCTTGTCCTCTAAGAACTTAATCTTTCTCTTTGTTCACCTTTAATTTTTATCTCCATGAGACACTGCACTTTTTACTTCTGACTCAGACCTAGGTCACCTCTTCTGGTTTCCACACTCTTTGTATTACTACTTTCTTTAACCTTTCATTCTAAATGTTTTTCATTTTTAATTTCTAGTCAGCTCCTTGTCACAGGTAGTGAGCAGTTCATAAATTTTTCTCTTGGTTTTGGCATTCTGTTGCCCACTGTGGTACCGCAAAGAAAGAGATGATGATGTTAGTCTTACGTGCTACCCCATCGTGGTGTAGTTCCTCTTTAATCAGGATTTCCCTGCTCCATCTTGAATTTCTTGTATCTCCACTACTCCCTTCCTTGAGAGGCCTTTTAGTGTGACTCATATTCCTGCATAACAACAGTAGTATTGACAGAGCAATCATTGTTGCTAGTTGGCTTTTATGTCTGCTTACTTTGGTCAATGTTATAGTTGGCAGAAATTGGCTAAATGCAGTCCTCCTTCTGCTGACTGCAATCCTGCAGATAAGTGGAGAAAATGTCCCCCTGAATCTGAAAGAGGAGTTAGCATCAGACCAGAGGATGGCAATGCAGTTATTTGTTGTATCCCACTTTTTGAAACTTTTAACAACAGTCATTACTTTTTCCTGTATATGACAATACTGTGGTATCACATGTCTTTCAGAAGAGGGTATTTAGTTCTGTGTGAGGGCCAATGCAAGAAATAACAGCAGTGTGGAAAAGTATGCTGCAGCCATTTTATAGTGCAGTAGCAAGTGGCACTGAGCTATGCCAGGATTCCCAGAAGGCACTCTTGCCATTTAAACCCAAATCTAGCGTATGTTACATGTCAATGCAATGCCTTGATGTGGTCCAGTCTTTCTTTCTGGTAGATGTGCAAAGAAAAGCAATCTGTCAGTCTTGATAGTGTTACCATGTCTCATGTGGGAACCTCCCTGTCCTCCCTGTATCTTAAATAACTTCCCAAATCGTGTTCATTGTTCATAAACTTCACATAAGTTTGCAATGTGATGAATTGATCCAGACGAAGCTTGCCAGGATTCTCAAGTACAGTCGGTCTGTCAGTAACAAGCGAAGGAAAAACTTTTGTGCTTTTAAGCCAATCTGATATTTCAATTAAAAAAACCAAAACACCACAAGCCCCTGAACAAAAAAATCCAACTAAACAAACAACCCCCCCCAAGATATGAAATGTTTCTTCTTTTTACAACTTTCTGAACTACCTGATTTTGTGCGTTTTAATCCCAAACTTGCTTTGAAAGATATGTAAAAGTCAGTGAATTTAAACCTACATCTTTCAGAAAACCAAACTAATTCCCCTCAAATCTCCAAAGAATTTGTATTTTCTGCCTCTGAAGAAGTTCAGATTGATTTATTCCTTTTGTTTGCATCTTTTTAAGCAAGAACTTGATTCGGTTTTATTTCTATTAAGTATAGTCATAGTAGGAAATTTCTCAGGACTAGGTCTCAATAGAAAAGACTTAGAATATGCAAGACAGTATTCCACAAGAAAGTGTCTTCATTGCAAGTTTTAATCAGCTGTAATCAGCAACACTTTTTTTGCCTCAGCCATGCACACTTCAGGCATGTACTTAATCCTGTTAAGTGTGTTTAAGTGTTTAAAGGATTAGACTCTTAATTACAGGCCATCTACAGAGGTCAAATATCAAAGGCTGCTCAGAACCTGAGTTTTAGCATTTGCTGAATACTAATACTTGTATGAGCTATCCTTTTCCCTTTCCATCCAGCAACCTTTCTGCAGTAAGTTAAATGAGTGTTCCGGTTTAGCCTTTATTAAATGAACTGAGTCATCCTAATGTCCAACAGATGGGTCTCTAGATCATATGCTGTTTAGAAATAAGCAAAGATGGCAATATGTGCTCAAAAGAAGCTAGGACCTGGGAAGACACAGATTTGAACAAATCAAATTTGGATAGCATGGTGCCAGCCTTCTTTATAGTGGCTTCTGATTGGAATTATTGATGACTAACATTTTTTTCCCTAATGATATATTAAACAGAAACAGAAAGCAAGAGTCTTGGGATGATAATTAGGTGGTATTGACAATGTATACATTAGATATCTAACTCAGGTGTCTAAAAAACTACCTTTGGCTCCAAACAAGAATGTCAGAAAGGAAGAGATGGGAATTGCCTACTTCCTTCCACCCAAAAAGCAGAATCAATTCTATGGTATAATAACTGACAGATATTTGTCTGTGGCTGACAACTCAAACCCCAGAGTTTTTGTACCTCATAGTAAGCTCTCTTACTGTTTTCTTATCTGTTCCATGAGAAAGCTGTTTCAAACATCTAACCCAAGAACTCTGTTGCCCACTGAACCTTCTCAGAGTGTGAGATGAGTTTATTACTCTCCCCCTTAGAAATGCAATACACATATTTAGTGCGCGTGTGTGCGTGCACGCGCGCACACACACACACACACACACACACAGAGTCTTCCCTTTCTCTAGGACAAACCACTCATTCTTCCAATGTTTCCCCATGAAACTTAATCCTCTGTTCTAACTTACTAGCCCCAAGCATAACTTAATTTGCCTGGCAAAACAATATTCCTTTTTATATATCTCCTGGTGCTATTTGCCTTTTTTTGTTTTGTAGTGGCGTGGCATGGCTGAATCCTGTTTGTTTTGTGATTTGTGCTAACCAGTGAGTTTGTTTATACATTGATGTTAGCAGACCTGTAAATCCACAGTCTACATCTGTGATGTTGGTAATTCTACCAAGTGAAAGCTTGTACTTGGAATCACTGTTTTCCCCCTAACTGTATTTGCTGAGTTCATTGAGATCCTAGTCCTATCCTCCAACACTTCCAGCCCCTCTTAGCCAGTGGTTTTGGTAGGCAAGTTCTGCCATACAAATTATTTAATGAAAATATAAAATTGGTGCTTTGGAGATACTCCTGCAGAATTCTGCTCGATGTGTCCAGCTAAGTTGATGGCGTATTCCTGCTAAATAATCTGTAGATCCTGTTTACACTCAGTTCTATACTCATCCATTCATGCTTTTCTGTGTCTTGCCTGTGAGACAGATGATTGTGTGAGACCACATTGTCTTTTTGAAACCAAGATATCTGGCATCTATTGCTTTTCTGCTATACACAGGACCTAATCAGAACTGGAAATGACCTTGTTTGACGTGATTTACTCTAGACAAAATAAACTCACTGATACTAATTTCATTTCTAGGTACTTAAATGTGTCAGTGGAGGGAGCTCATAGTTTAATTCTTCAGGTGATCACAGAAGGGGTAGTTTCCTAACATAGGAATGTAAGCTAGGCAAACTAAATTCAGAGAATGGGAATTCCTCTGTGTATGATCTAAAGTCATCTGAAATGAATATATTTCAGATCCAGAGCAATCACAAACTACCATTTCTACCCTAACCCTACCTTGTTGTACAGTGGGGGTGGAAATAAATTTAAGATACCGAGAAACAAACTTCCCTAGTCTTTAAATGTGATTTCAAGTAACTGTCTTGTTTTTTTCAGGGCCATTTTCAGCTTCATGCTTCAAACAAAACCCATTAAATTTCCTGGTCCAAAGATAAATGCAAACAAATACTGTTGTGCCCTACCAAACAGTTAGCCATGTAGCTCGCTGTGACTGCCTGCAAGCATTCAGTGTGCACCAAAGTCAATGGGTGAACTGTATTACAAGGGTGAGGAACTGGGCCCTGCAGATCACCTATCAAATCAGGACACTGATGATGATAATACTAACATCTTCAAAAAAAAAAAAAAAGTGTCATGCACAAAATGTAGATCTGCCAGAAAGTGAGGATGAGGATTGTGGGAATATAACAGAAGATTGGTGAGGAGGAATTGTAAGACACACTTGCATTACGTTGCAGCTGGGATACAGAAAACCACACAAATTGTGCTAATGATTGCTTAGTCTTGTGTGCTTGGCAAACAGAAGTTTTGTGTTCAGGTAACACAGACCTGTGATAAACTTAGGACCATCTAGAAAACATGCTTGAGATTCTTGGCCTGCTGTGAAAAAGATCAAAGCATGATGGAAAGCTACTGTGCCATTCCCTAGTAAATACAGGTAAAGCAGGAGGTTTGGGATTCTCACTTTTTAGCAAGGATGGACCTCCACAGTGCCCACATTCCTGCTTGCATTTCCTCTGCCTAGGTGCTCTTTTGGAGATCCCCTGGTTTTGCAAGGTGACTGAAATCAGTTTACTCTTTATATCTCATCCATAGCTTTGTGGTTGTTCTTGCATCCTGCTTGTGTTCAGCTCACGTGTTTATACTGAGTAACATCAGCTGGTGGAGTAGGTGTATTTGCAAAGTGTTCTCTTAACCAGAGAAGAAGCATTCTGCTATGGAAACTGTCAGCCTCTGGCCTGGACAGGTGCACACTCTCCGGAGCGGAAAACTGGTTGGATGACTGGACCCAGAGAGTGGTGCTGAATGGAGTTTACTCCAGCTGGAGGCCAGTTACAGGTGGAGTTCGCCAGGGCTCAGTGCTGGGTCCAGCCCTGTTCAGTGTCTTTATCAATGGCCTGGAAGAAGGCATTGAGTGCACCCTTAGCAAGTTTGCAGATGACACTAAGCTGGGTGGAAGTGTCAATCTACTGGAGGGTAGGGAGGCTCTGCAAAGGGATCTGAACAGGCTGGAGCACTAGGCTGAGTCCAATGGCATGAGGTTTAACAAAGCCAAATGCTGGGTCCTGCACTTGGGGCACAACAACCCTGTACAGAGCTACAGTCTAGGAGAAGTCTGGCTGGAAAACTGCCAGGAGGAGAGGGACATGGGAGTGTTGGTTGACAGCTGACTGAACATGAGCCAGCAGTGTGCCCAGGTGGCCAAGAAGGCCAATGGCATCCTGGCCTGTATCAGAAACAGGTGACCAGCAGGTCCAGGGAGGTTATTCTCCCTCTGTACTCAGCAATGGTGAGACCACACCTCGAATACTATGTTTGTTTCTGGACCCCTCACCACAAGAAGTATGTTGAGGCTCTGGAGTGAGTCCAGAGGAGAGCAACAAAGCGGGTGAGGGGCCTGGAGAACAAGGAGGCTGAGAGAGCTGGGTTGTTTAGCCTGGAGATGAGGAGGCTGAGATTGCTCACTACAACTACCTGAAGGGAGGTTGTAGAGAGGAGGGAGCTGGCCTCTTCTCCCAAGTCATAGGGGAGAGAACAAGAGGGAATGGCCTCAAGCTCCACCAGGGGAGGTTCAGGCTTGACATCAGGAAAAAATATTTCACAGAAAGGGTCACTGGGCACTGGAACAGGCTACCCAGGAAGTTGTTTGAGTCACCATCCCTGGAGGTGTTTAAGGCACAGGTGGACGAGGTGCTGAGGGTCATGGTTCAGTGTTTAATAGGAATGCTTGGACTTGATGATCTGGTAGATCTCTTCCAACCTGGTGATTCTATGATTCTAGGAAAGAGTATTAAGGATGGGGAAAAAAAGAAAATACTTATATTTAATTCAGCAGTTTACCTTATTCAATAGGTTAGTTAGCTAAAATATCTTCAAAGTGCCTGTAGCTAACACATCAAAAATGCCAAAATACAGGAAGCAGACAAAAAACCCCCCACTGCTATAATACGTGTTAAAGGATATAGAAATAGTAGGCTGACCTATTTAAGCATGCAATATATTCACAAGAATTATGAAAATACGATGCAAAGAAAGGATTATTTTATAAGAATAACCTCCTTCCCAAAGCTGCTAAAAGAAGGCAATGAAAAAGATCACCATCACTGTAAATGTGGGAAAAACCCTGTATTTAAACATTAAACAGCAGCCAGAGTGCCCAGATACTATAGTTAATAGGAAAGCAAATGTGACCTATAAGAATGATGGCAAAGCAATAATGGCTTTTTGGCATGATGGGATATAGGCTTATTTAGATTGTTGGAGAAACAGAGACCTCTGGGGAGCACATCCCAGTTAGGAAAACCTGGACTGAGAGACAGCTGCCCCAATTCAGTGAGCTGACCCAGCATTCAGTGCTGGCAAGCTGTCTGCCCTAGAAGCCACCCTGAACCAGACCCCTCATTTGCATTTCAGCTGAGCTCCCAACTAAGAGACTAAGCATTTGCATGTGTTATAAACTCGGAAAGAACAGTAATTCAGGACCATAGGGAGAGATCGTTGGTCACTTTGGGTAGGGGTCCCTCTTTGTCCCCATCCCACAGGGTGGGCTGCATCCCCTGCTCCTCTGCTTGTCACCTCACAGGACTGAGAACAGGAGCTTGCTCTTTCTACCTGGGAGAAAGAGGTAAACAAGCCTTAAGAACTGAGAGCCAGGCCAGAAATTACAAAGTTGAAGCCGAGAATTGAGGATTTAAAGGCTCTGGAGCATGTCCAGAGAAGAGCAATGAAGCTAGTGAAGGGGCTGGAGAACAGGCCTTATGAGGAATGGCTGAGAGAGCTGGGGTTGTTTAGCCTGGAGAAGAGGAGGCTGAGGGGAGATCTCATTGCTCTCTACGACTACCTGAAAGGAGGTTGCAGAGAGGAGGAAAATGGCCTCTTCTCCCAAATGGCAGGGGATAGGACACGGGGAAATGGTCTCAAGGTGTGCCAGTGGAGGTTCAGGCTTGAAATCAGGAAAAAATATTTCACAGAAAGTGCCACTGGGCACTAGAACAGGCTGCCCAGGGAGGTGATTGAGTTACCTTCCCTGGAGATATTTAAAAGATGGGTGGGTGAGGTGCCGAGGGGCATGGTTTAGTGACTGATAGGAATGGTTGGACTCCATGATCCTGTGGGTCTTTTCCAACCAAATAGTTCTGTGATTCTGTGCTCTCCGGGCGCCGCTGACTCCCCCAGGACTGCCCCCATCCCTGTGCCGCTTCGGGCTGGGTTCCCGACACCAGAGGGCGATCGTGTCTTTGCGCAGCAAGAGGAGCAGATCCTGCGCCAGAGCATGTTCAGACAAGGGTCTGTGATGCTGTGCTGGTTCCAGCCTGTGTTCTTCATGTTGGCTGCTTCTCAGCCAACGTCTTCCGCGCTCAAAGGGTCAGCAAAGCATCGTCCCTCCCCCTCTGAGCCTTCGAGGTGATCTTCACAGGATGCTGCTGGAGAGATAAGTAAACTCCAAAAAGAGCATAGCAGAGGTTTATCTTTTTTACTGTAAGTATTCGAAGCCCTTTGTAGTTACAGGTGCCTCTGAAGCTGAGAAATGTGTTTGCCACATGCAGTTGCAGGTGGTTGTGGCATCTGAAGCAGATCAACTGGATTGTATGTTTTCTCGTATCTTCTTTTCAAACACTTAGAAAGATATTTTTATTTGTTTCTCAAACAGTGCTGAGAGCCTGATTTAAAGATCTACTTTGGTTTTTGGGACTATAGCATTTCTGAAAGTTAGGGTTCCGGCTGTTTTTACAGATTTATGCTATATCATAAACAAAAAAAAAAAAAAAAACCCCACACATAATAAGCTGCCAAATGAAAGCAACCTAAAATGAACTATTTCTTGAAACTCTACCTATTGCACTTCTTCATCTTATACTATCGCTGCCTTGAAGAATCATAGAATGATTAGGGTAGGAAGAGACCTTAAAGATCATCCAATTCCAACCCCCTTGCCACAGGCAGGGACAAGTTCCCAGATTATTAAGTGTTCCCCATTCTCCAAGATTAACCAATCCAATCTCTTCTGCGTATTATCAGGGACCAAGCTTCAGAATCAATGGCACAACTCCCCCACCCCCCCTCCCCCCCCGGCCCCTCCGCCCCTGTCTATCAGATCAGAGTGTTACATTGAGTGTTTCCTTCACTTATATTCAGCTAATAGAGCAAAACCACATAAAAGGGGAAGTTTATTTGATTTTAAGCTGCTTTCATGCATTCTTTCCCTCGTAGACTGTTCTCATTCCTTCTTTCATGTGTCTGAAGACGGAGATGAGTATGGCCACGTAGTTTGGATAGGATTCATTGTGGGGCAAGGCAGGAGCCAAAGGTGACCCAACCCAGGTAGTACCTTCACTGACCTGGTGCAGTCCCTAGACATGCTAGGTAGACCTGGATACTGATAACAGGGTCCATCAACGGTTACAAACAAGACAAAGTTAGTGAATTAGGTCCAAGGGCCACCCAGGAGCAGCAGGAGATGGGGCCAGAGACGGCTTGAAACAAGGCTGCAACATAGGTCCAAAGTTTACCCAGGAGATGGGGCTAGAGGCAAAGCTACAGCATAGGTCCAATGTCCATCCAGGACACATGCCTGGAGACAAACCACCTCCAGTATAGACCTAGGAGTGAGGGCTGGAGAACAACTGCCTCCAACATACATCTGTGAGGCAGCCCTTGGTTTTCTAGACCTAGATGCCTTCAGAAGCTGCATGTACCATTCCTTTGCTCCTTCTTACTGTTTCTTGATGATCTCACACTTGTGCATTCCTATTCACTTCTCATCCATACCAGCCTTGATATAACTGTGTCAAATCCCTATTGGTGTACCACGGTGTTACAGGAGAAGTCTCTACCTGGTGGCCAATTCAATGAGAACTAACACTTCCATCATCATCAGGAAGCTAATAAAAAACGAATGCAGACTGAAAACAACAGCATATGATGTTGCCTGTGTGAAACTGAATTTAGCAAACGGCTGCTGCCTCCTACATGAGCTCTGTCTTTTGAATGTAGCCCCATATTGAGCACTTCACAGCAGTGTAATCTCACATGCAATTTTCTCAGCATGGTTCTCTGCAGTGATAAGCTGTATTTACATGCAGTTAACATAGTCAAATATTGAGAGTGTTGTATTTAAAGCATTAGTTTAGATAAATTCTTGGTTATTATTTTCTCATAAGTCTGGTTTTGTGCAGTGTGCTTAGTCTCAGTGTAAGGATTGTGGACATGCAAATAAAGAACATAAGGTCATTTGGAGTATATTCCTGGAGTATATAACATAAGGGTATATTCCTTCCCATACACTTCCAGGAAATTGTTTGGCTTCATATAGTTAGACTTTTATGCAGCTGCTTGTCAGCTAAACTGATTTCAATCTCCATTCTGCCCATTTAGCTCATATTTCCTAGAAGAAGGTGGAGCATAGTGTACTTATTTGGCGTAACTTTGAGAAATAAAAACCGTGGCGTTGTAATGAACGATGCTATCATTTCTGACTTTCCTTCAGTAAAACTATCTTATTACCAGTTTTACATTGAAATAGGTCACTGTCCTATCCCTGGTACAAAAATTTAATGGAAATGCAATCCATTTTATCTGAGCATACCTTGGTAAATCTAATTCCATTCCAATAAATGAGCAGTACAAAGAGGATTGGAGCTTACCATGAAATACCAAAATAAAGGTCAGATTTGTAGCATGCATAAATCAACATTCTTGCATGGCTTAAGCGGATTTATCCATTAGCAGTGGATGAACTACAAATAGAGCATCAAGCAGGAATTTGAGTTTTAACATTTATTTCCTTGACTTTTTAGCTTAAATCAGAACCGAAATATATTGAGGACTTTTTGTTCAGCATACCAGAGGACGAAGTTGGTCTGAAATTTGGCTATATTCCCTCCATTGAAAGTAAGCTTTTCAAACAAGGTCTGTACAGCACTACTAAATAGGTTGAGCAGAATGAATTATTGTCAGCTTTTCTGATCCATACATTTCAGGTTGTGAAATGTAGCCTTTAGGGCAACATAAATAACACAAAATCAGTTGATTGATTGTCCAAGGTTGCAGGGTTTTGGCAGTGCTCAGCAGGAGATGATCTGGTGTTATAGACTCATTCCCTTTTGAAGCACTGTCCTCCAGATAGTGCCATCTGAATATTTAACAAGGATGCAGCACACAGAAATTGAGCAAAGCACAGTACTAGAAGGAGCAAGCCCTTCCTAGGATCTGTGCAGAGTTGCAGAGGAGTCTGAATAATCGTCTCACAGTTATACATTTGGCATGGTTGCATTGAGCTTCTCTTGGAGTAGGAATCCCACAAGCATTTGTGGATGGCCTAAGCCATCTGCTGAGAGAAGAAACTTCTGCTCTGACTGCATCACTGGCTTTTCGATTGCCCTTTATTTGTGGTGGCTTCAAGATTTTTACAATTGCACAATGAAGCTGATCAGGAACCATTCAGCTGGAAGCAAAGCTAACAACAACAAGTTAGTTCCCCTAAGGCCACAGCTTTCAGCAGTGCAGCCAGACTGTTGTTCATTGAACTCTGCTCTCCCCGTGGGCTGGAGAAGGAGGTTAAGGTCACTGCTCTGCAGAAGGATGGCTACCTGCCACTTTCCCTTTCATGTGGGCTCAAGTGCAGCTGGGACAACGCCTTCCAATCCAAAATATCAACTCCTTGGCCCATGGAGAGGGACACACAGGAGAGAAACCCCAGACATAAGGAATGTCCCAGTTAGGTAGAAATGAGGGAGAGCTTTACCTACGTGATCTCTACCTTGAGAGCAGCCACACTCTAGCAAAGTAATGTTTGGTTTGTGAAACCCTGGGTATCAAGTGATGATTAATGAATCCTTTTATCCTGTGCCATTCTCTCAATTTCCTTGCCGTTACTGAAGTGGTCTGAATTAGAGAGGCTTCCTCCTTTCAGCTTAGTTTCTGTAGCCAGATCCTCTAGCAAAGTCAAACTCACAGATATTGTTCACTACCACAGAAAGTGAAAAACCCCTGTGTTTACTGCGTATTGCTAAGAACAGTGAAGAAACCCTCTGAAAAAAAAAATCATTATTTGAACAGAAAGGTCCTTTTAAATTCGCATATGTCTTCAAATGTATTTTTACTGAAACGATTCTAAAACCATGGATATTCAGTAGCAAAAGAGCCTAGTTGTAGAATTGTGCTATCGTACCTCAAAAACTTCAAGGAAGGTCTGTGGCTGGAAGGGGAACTGTGCAGAGAAACAGCAGATGCTGCAAGAAGCTGTGTTAATGAGCAAGCAGGAACACCCTCTGGGGGATCCCTTGCCCACCTGATCTGTCTTTTAAGTGAATCACAAAGCAGAGGCCACTTCCACTTAGAGATGTCAAATATCTCTTAGTATTTCCCGTGATCAGAGGCGTTTTGGCCTTCATGTCTGCCTTAGCTAAATGCTGCTCTTAGTGATTCTGTTTCCTTTGTATAAATTCCCTGGCAGTTTTTGGTTCAGTTAGTTAAATAAACCATCGTTTCCTCCTTCAAATGTCAACTATTGTGGCCCAGGGTTCCCTAAGGGTCTCACTGCCTTTAGATCAGCTGTTTCACAATCTGAGCACATTCTTTTCCTTCTTTAAAGCGTTTTCTATGCTTTTTCACATGAGGGCTTCCCCTGTACAGGAAATCCAGGGTTTAACAGTAGGCATAATAGACAAGTCATTTTCTTCACCATCAGAGGGATTGTGGGAAGCAGTGTAGCTATGGCACTGAGCGTCACGTCACTCAAAGCAGACATTCTTTAGTTAGGGTTTCAAATGGTTGAGGGACATTGCATAGCTATGAGTTGAGACCTGTACTCTCTTATTGGTGACTGGAGGCCTCCACTATGTTCCAAATTTTTTTTTTTTTGGCGTGTATTCCCAGGCTGCCTCTCTGTGTGGGTTTCTGCAGTTTTGATTTATTTATTTATTTATTTATTTTTTGTAAACAACCTGAAACCTTCTGAAAAATCTTTGGACTTTCCTGTACAGGTGAGCAGGTCAGGGTTCCTTTATCAGGCAAACTGCTGACCCAACAATTAGGTGCAGATAGCTGCAGATTTGGAAGTTGCAGGTACAACTTTAACTCTTTCCTGAGAATTAGCATGCTGGAGGTGGAGAATCATACCCTCCTTTCTGGTAAATAATGGCTGAGATAATAGTCTTGTATACATTACAAATGCTGCTTAAAATTCTCTTTATAATGCCACCTCTTCCTGAAGGAGCATTTGAGCTCCTTCAATGCTCCACATTTGAGCAGTGGAAGAAAGGATACTGATCCCTGTGTGTCCAATGTTAGAGAAGTGAAGTGTTAAACAGCCTTTTCACTCTTAAGAAACTCTGATTTACTTGTTGAGTAGGAGATGGTTTAGCTAGTCTGCAGATCTCCTCTAGCCAGCCAGTCTCCCTGTCTCCAGTCAGATCCACGCAACACTCCTGCTGGGAGCAAAGGCCACACATTTGTTTTGAAATATGATCTAAACAGGCAGCATTAGTCAGAACACTGATGGTGACTCTTGCCTAATGCAACAGTAATACTGCATTCTAGAAGCAATAACATCTCTCTCTCAGACAAGGGAACGCATGACTCTTGAGCACTTTTCTAAGTGCCCAAATATATGAAGATTGCAGGCAAGGTCTTTCCTATGGAGGGATCTGGAGAGCACTTAGGACTCTGGCTATATAGCTGGGCAGCTCTCCACCTTTCTGGTAAGGTAAGGAAGTCTCTTACCCTCAGAGAAATCATCAGACCTGAGTGTTATAAGAATGACCTCTGCCTGCTACTTACCTCCAGGTCTTTTCTATGTGAGTGTTTTTTGTAATAAATGCAGTGTGGACAAATTGTGGTGGTTTGCTTATACAGTCACACATTCAAAATCAAAGGTCAGATCCCAAGGCCTTGGCAAAGCTCTTAGCCAAGGGTGTGTTTCACGACCTAGGCCACATTGGATAATGAGTTTGTTGGTGGGAAAACTCACTGATTTATGCAGAGTTGTCTGAATAATACCTGGCTGAAATCCTATCATTGCTAAGACTCGTGTCAGGTGCAAAAAAACCTGATTTTCCTTATGCCTACTCAATATAAACGCCTGTTTCAAAAGTTTCCCAAAGCCTGCACTAAATAACAAACCAATGAGTTTTCTAAGTTATGCTTTTTGAAGCCAAAGCTTCAAGAATCTCCTGCTGTGCAGAGCAGAGAAACTTAACAGGGATGGGGAGATTTCTGGTGCTGGCCATCCCCAATGCTGCGCTCAGCAGTGCTAGCAGGAAAGGGAGCTGTGACTCTTTCTTTGTTGACCTCTAGTCTTCTCTACCTCACCCTAGTTGTCTTCCATTTTGTCACCTTCTGACAGTTGTCATATAATACATGAGCTGCTGTGATATTAAAGAAAACAAAAAACAGTAACAACTTTTCTTTGCCAGTTTGAGTCTTTACAGAAAGTTTGCTGCTTCTTGATTTTTCTATGTCAAAAACCAAAACCTACTTAGAAGCCTTTTTGTGGTGTAGGGAAAAAGATGTGGGGCAAACATATCTATGTAAATGCTTATATTGTTGTATAAATCAATATTATCAAATCAAAACTTGGAGACAGTTTTACTGGCATTTGAGTTTGAATTTGCATGGTTTGGGAGCCTCTGCTTGAGAAGAACCCATACAAAAGCTGAGGGAAAATCACAGGAAAAGCTTACAACTTGGCTTTGTGGCATAGGAATCTGCTTCTGGGGCTAAAACTGGGATATGGAACAGCTATTGACATCTCTTCTCATTCATGTCTTTACCTGAAATTTTTGGGACAAAAATATCTTTCAACCAAACTGGGCCATGTTCAAGCCTCTGCAGATAACGTCTGAGGCAAACTCACAACTGATATTTAATGAGCACAACTGATGGCTCTGAGGGGTTTGTCTAGCTGCCAAATTGATATGTCTGTGTATACCATCAGTGACTGTTATATCTCATTTGGATTTTTTTTTTCCTGATCTCTGTTAAATCGATTTTTAGCCAGTTTGTTTGTCAATCTTGTTGAAGCACTGCAAAGTGGATGTGAGATAGGAAAAATGCTAAGCAACCAGATGTAAAAAGACTCGAGCAAGAGGAAAGTGTATTTGGTTTTCACTGTTTAAACATGATTTGCTAGCTGAGAAACTGTTCTGCAGGTTATATTGTAGTTCAATTAAACTAATCCAGAACACAAACACATCATACAATGTGTTCTTAAATACACGCCTCACACAAATACCCCTGCATGCAGGAAGTGATATAGTAGGAATGGCTTAAGTGTCAGTCACTGAAAGCACAGTCAGGAGTGAAGGGTTGTCTAGGAAAAATAGGATATTATGCCTGGCAAGTCATATCTAGGTAAGGCTGCCATTTCCCCCTATGTGAGAGAATTGCACCCACCTGTTAGCACCCACCCACCTGAGATCCTGTGGGATCACTGGAGCACTGGCAGAGCCATGATGAGTATAGAGATGGGAAAAGTGCCAGGAAAGAAGGGTCGAGGAAAGGACGTCAACTAGTTACCTTCAGTATTGCATGAATGGCAATTTCTGCTATAAGCAGAAAAAAAGACCGAGATACAAAATTAAGAACCTACATACAGGTAGCTAAAAAACTAAAGCCTCCCCATGGTGGATCATGGCAGATACTGCATTGCTCACCTCTTGAGTTGCAGAGCTTGGCCCTTGGCATGATATTTATTCTGCAATAATGGTGGGCTGCCAGACAGTGTTGCCCTGTTGGACCCCCCTCCAACAGCCAAGAAATTTCTGCCTCCCCCTCAGTAATGAGGAAGATGGTGACTGACAGAGAGGACAGAAAAACAAGCTACCTGCTGCACTGCTGTTGATTTTACTAACAAAATTACTTGGACAAGTAATTTCAGGTAGGCAGCAGCTGAAACAGAAGACCATTAATGGTTCTGCCACTGCCAGCTGAGATGGAAAGGTCCCAGGCTGCTTGCTGAGCTGCTCCCAGGGTGTTGAGCTAGTGTCCTCTGCTGAGGCACCTGTTGAAAACTTTGCTTGGAGCTCCTCTTGCCCAGCAGAGTGGGCCACAGCCAGTATAAGAGAGGCCTGGATTCAAGAGCTTAGGTGAGTCTTCCTCCATCATCACTGAGTTAGTAGCTCTTCTGCAGAGCTATTCTATATCTGGTGGTCTGAAAAAGTTAAGGCTAAGTTTAAAGTTAAGGTTAAAAATGGCTGTCACCCACCATTGGAAAAAACAGAATTTTTACTTTACTTTGTAGGATTTATCTCTAGGCTTGTGACTTCACAAGAAAAAAAATCCATTAATATTGCAGTGTTCTGATTCTCACCACTCCAAATTCTTTCTTTACTGTCTTGAAGTTAGAGGCTGCTATTTTAATAATTGTTTGTAGTTGAAATCAATGCCATGCAACACTGAAAAGTCTGAAATTCTAGCTTTCCCAAGAGAAAACATTTCCCCACCCATCCCTATGGGACAGGGCAGTGTTCAGCCATGTGACTGTGCTCCAGCTCAGGGTGCATCTTGAACATGCTGTTTTCATGTTGTCTTCTTCTGCATGTTACTCTGGCTGTGGTATTTCACAACCCTAGCAGGTTTACATGCCTCCAAATATATCAGTCATGTACATAAATCATGCATGAGTACAGGGACTTCAAGAGCTGAGGTATAAGGGAATGTAGTGGTTAAATACTGTTGCATGTATCACGTTATTGTGGTCCGTTTTTAGCAGCTGTGCTCACTGACTATTGCAACCTTAAGTCCCTCTGAACTTATATTCACAGAAATGCAACCAAGTAACAAATTAATTGGATCCACAGATGGGCCAAAAAGGAATCCTGTCTCAATATTTATCGAACAAATAAACATAAACAACTATAAAAAATGTCTTTTGGTTCTCTTTGGTTAAACATAGACCTCTGCTGCTGGTCTTTTGGCTGTACAGTATATTTCCCAGTGTCTGTGCTGTGAATAATTGTTGCTGGGACTTTGTGTTTTTTTAGGTCAGCACCCCCAAAATGTTATGGCTATTATAAAATGCAAGGGCTGACTGCCAGGTCATGTACAGGCATGTAGTCTTTTGAACCAGAACCTATGTTTCACTTAAATAACTTTTAGGTCATCGTACCTGTTCTGGAATGACTGGCTTGACTATAGTTGCTCCTGATTTGCATCTGTGAAAATCAGAAGAGCACCAATCCACTCATACTCTGTTTTATTGGCCAGTCTGAAAAACAGTCAAACCAAATTAACATATTTCTCCAGTTGGTGGAGTGACATGGTTTCTCATGTCACGCGGGTCACTTTGTTAGCTTTTTTTCCCCATTTTCTGTGCACTCAGAGTGGCTTTTTCCCATTTAATTTTATGTTTTCTCATACCCGGTCTGCCTGACTGCCCTTGCTTTTCAGTTACACTGTCTCAAAATGGCTCTAACAACCCTCTTTTGCCATTTTAGGCTGGACATCAGGAGGAAGTTTTTCACAGAAAGGGTCATTGGGCATTGGAACAGGTTGCCCAGGGAGGTGGTTGATTCACCTTCCCTGGAGGTGTTTAAGGCACGGGTAGACGAGGTCATGAGGGATATGGTTTAGTGTTTGATAGGAATGGTTGGACTTGATGATCCGGTGGGTCTCTTCCAACCTGGTGATTCTATGATTCTATCTCAGAGAAAAGGCACAATTGCATTATTGTACTAAGTGAATGCATTTTCTCATACATGTAGCTGAACTGGAGATTATTTAAATATTTTAAACATTCTCTTATTGGAATAATGACATGCTAGGAATAGGCACATGAGGAGAATTTATATTCAGACTCCTGAATTTCAGTGAATGAGTAATCAACACTCCATCACTTCTTACAAGGTTAAACTATTTTTTTTAAGCAAGTATTTAGTATAAAACCACCATTTGACTGGATTAAAGCGAACAAACAGAAACCAAAGAATGGGTATTTCTGGATCACATGGATCACTTCGTGGACCCCTCAGCAAAGGAGAAGCTGACCGGAGACCCTGATGGCCGGCTGGTGCCTCAGGTCTGCCCCCCAAGCTCCAGCCTTGTGCCTGTCCCAACCATCCTGTCACTCCTCACCTTCTGCTATCCTTGTGCTTGTGGCAATACCAGCACTTGAAAACCCATGCTGTGAACCAGATCACGGGGTGTGATCTGAGTTAAAAAATAACCCAGCAAAATATTTGCTTGTCTGTGTGTGTGTGTGTGTGTGTGTGTGTGTGTTTGAAAGCCGGCTCAATTTCCCCATGTGATTCATGGAAAAGACTGTATCACGGTCTGTCCTGGCACAAGGGCAGACAGGAGCAAGGCGGAACATGGAGCAACCTCAGGAGCCTGTAAAGAAAATATTGCTAACTGAGATTGCTGCCAAATATTGTCTCTTCTGAAGTCACTACCTTAGATAAGAGCAGTTGAACTAGTGCCTGTAGCCTTAGCAAGGCTGGTTCCATCTTTACATCTTTGCTTACAGCCTTATTCTTCTCAACAGGATGGTCACTCTCTTGGTCAGTTCGTTGCTATTGAAGTCAATTACATGCAGATATTCAAAAGTCAGTGTGTAGTAATCTAATCTAATCTAATCTAATCTAATAATTTTTATATGCCAAACCTCATTTCCTTGTCATCATAGTCACAGTAATTACATCAATACTTTTGATCATTTAACTAAAAAGCCTGTAAGCAGTGTTTAGTGATTAAGCTTTATTGCCACTGTTCTCTTTTGCATCTCCAGTACTATGCTTTTCTTTTTTTTTTTTTTTTCTTTTCTGCAAGTTATTCTGTAATTGATTTCATTAGGCTTGGTCTGAAGCCCGTGGAGGGGAATGCACAGACTTCCATTAATTTGATCCAACCTCCTGGTAATGCTTTAATAGGCAAAGTTCAAGGACTCAAAATGAAGAACACCATTTCTGCTGCGTGTTTCTATTATTTTTTCAGCTAGCTACATCACACTAACGACACTGATGCAGAAATGCAAACTCTTGCAGGCACAACGATGGAAAGTAAAAGTCAGTACTACATGTATTATAAACAGTTCTTGGAAATGCCAACCATAGAACAGGTTGCACTGTGCCTTGCTCATGCATCCAACAAGAGACAAATAGTGAGAGAAAACCAGGTGGGTTTTGGCAGAATTGAGACTAAAATCCAGATAATCTAAGTGCAAGTTTAGTGTCTGTCCTCTTCCCTGCTATGCCTCTTGTTCTCTAGAGGTGTGGCAGCACATGTACCTGCACAAGTGCAATATTCTCCAATCATTTCTTTATCTGATGATGTAACAGGAGGCAGAACATTATTCCAAGAGGAAGGGCTGACCCTTTAGTATTTGTATTAACCCTAGTGCTGTTTGCTTACACAGCAGCAGTTATGGACTGCCACTGACAGCAACAAATAGGTCTTTCCAGTGTTTCCCTGATAAGAAGGACTCTTTGCAAGAGATCATGGGTATATCTCACAGGGCTGAAAGTTTTGTAATACTTTTGTCATTCCGCTTTTCAGCATTATCACATACACTGCAATACCTAGCCTTGGAGGAGAAGCCTGAGCTGAATGAACTTTTTCTGCCCAGTTTATATGATCCTGCTAGAAAGCAGTCATCCATGACTGAGTGTAGTAAAAACATAAAAATTCCAGTTCAAGTTGAAACAAAACCTTGTTCCTGTTAACTACTCAAAACAAAACATTAGTGTAGTGCACTGCCCTGATGGAAAGTATACCATGCACTCATGTAGCTACAAACTCAGTCTTAACTGCCAAAAGAGCTGTATTTTTTCACAGCAGCAACATTAACACATGAGTTAAAAGCAGGCATTTAGCAGTGTACCCTGGATGCAGCAGCTCTGGACAGACATATGAGCTGATCTCAGCACGTTTACTTCACAGCAAAACCACATTGTCATCCTCTGACTGTTTCCACCTCAGGAAAACAAATGAATGTAACTATCCAGCAGCTTTAAATAGTAGAAAGCCTTTAAAAAACTTTAAAATCTATTTTTAGCAATGAAGATAAGTTTCAAATTTCTTCTTTAAGCTTCTCAAACTTTTGCAATTTGCCTCTTGATCTAAATCCAGATTCAGTTACTTATGGTGGATTTATTGTCCATTATGCTTTGGCCACTTGCTGACCCTGTTTTAGAGGATATGTGAACTCTGGAGACAAACAGAGCTTCCTCAGTGCCAAACAGGAAAAAATTATAACTATTTATCTGATATGACAATATTGATAACAGTGCAGAGAAGCACTTTGGACTTCTCCTAAAGGGTATATTGATTTTTATGATCTTCTGTTTGCATTTCTTTTTGCCCTATGGAAGAAAGATTAGGAGAAAGCCAGCTTAGTGCTGCGCTTAACAGAAATACTGAAGATGATAACCACAAGGGCACATTATTTGCCTGATCAATAAGAGTGACTTTGGAGTGCAGTCTAACATGCTTTCTGAATAACTAACTGTTTTAGACTTCGGTTCCTACAAGCTGCCTAACTCTCAACTGCCAAAATAGGGATTTTTATATTACTTGCCTCCTATAGATGGTTAGAAATAGAGACAGGAATTTGTAGGCACCATCTAGATCTTCCTCTGTAAAATAAGTTTTCTTCTTGAGCTAAAGGTATTCAATGATCTAAATAAAAATTCTTAAAATGTCTCAATCTTGCATAAGGTGAGGTACAGGATAAGCAAAAGGGTAACTGAGATCACATAGACTGCCTATGGTTCAGCAAGAAAGATACAACTAAAATGAAAAGCGCTTGTTGAAAAGCAGTCTTCTGGTAAGGTAGTCAGATAGAATCACCCTAAGAGTGAATCACCAATAATCAGATTTTTATGTTTCTCAAGGCCTGAAATTGTTTTCCAAAGAACACCTGTTAATATCAGCTTTGCTTACTTCTGATTTATTTCTGAAATTCCTCTGTGTTTTGCCCACAGGCAAATATCTGAAGCTTGGACATTTTTAAGTTATACCTGTGGAGGAGCTGAAAAAAGTACCAAATGAGCTTAAAATATTTCTATACTGGCGTGAGCAATAATGATTGAATTGTCTCACATCCCCATATTCCTGGGAATGAACCTGGAGGCAAATGTGAGCTTACAGTTGTTTATCCACCTAATGCCCTGGGAGCGTGAGATGAGTCAGGAGGCAGTGTAGCAGTCTCATTGTGCCAGTCTGCTGCTATTCTACTGCTGCTTAACCTACAATCTCCTCTTGCCTTCTCTCTCTGTTCTTGGCAGCTGTGGTACAAAGGTGGAAAGGTCTGGCACCAGCGCCAGCATCTCCCTTTCCTATTAGGAGACTCGTGTCTTCTATTTTCAGCATTTGTCCTCCCTGTGCAGATGCAGGATGGCTTGGTAGCTTACTGATATGTTAAAAGAATCACTAAGGGTGGCAGGGGAAAATCATTTTGTTTGAGGTTGCTATCACAGATATTTATGGTAAAGAAATGCTGAGTCAAATTCAAGGCTATGTGTTCCAGCTTAGTGACTTAAAACAAGTGAAGCACAGGGGTAACATGGCTGAAAAAGGAGCTCCTCCAGAGTTCGTGTACTGTGGCGTCTAGGATGTTCGTAGACAAAAAAAGTGCTATTCCAGGTAAGAGAGCAATGCTAGTAGCTATCCTAAGCTACTTTCCAGTCTCTCTTCTCCTGATATGTTGGCACACTAATAGTTTCCATGTGGAACTGGATGTGGATCCTGCCTCATTTCTCTTTTCCCAACATGCTTCTGATGAGAATAAGCAATGAGTATCTCTGTGGGTGGTTGCATGGATGTGCTTGCTTGTGGAAAACCGCCATAGTGCAGTTCTGGTTGGAGGAGACTGGAGCAATGATGCTGGCGTCAGAAGTCCCCAAGCTCAGACATGGTGTAACCAGCAATGCTGAATTGTGCTGCTGGCAAAGTACCCAGGGACTGAAAGCATGGCTGGGAAAAGAGAAAATCCTAAGGGAGAAAAAGCAAAATAGACCCAAAATAAATGCAAGCGGAAGGGGCCTGCAAAGGCTCCCTTACATGGACTGTTTGGTTTTGCCTTTGGTGTAAGGGCTCCTGAGGAACACCTGGGGTTGAGAAAGACCTTCCTGCCACTAGCTTTATCCTCTCTGGCAGTGCCCAACCATGTCATGCAGGTTCCCTCTTGCTTCTGGAGACAGGATGTTGGTCTTTGACAAGAGGCAGACTCTGACATTTGAACTGGGAATTGCTCATGCACTCCAAAGAAGGGTCTGCACGCTAATTCTGTGCCTGGGCAGGCACCTCATTGTAGTGGCATCCTCCTGGGTGGACTGACTCATGTTTCTTTCCAAACTTCTTTCACATTCTTTGCAGAGCTATGGGCTCCATGGCAAGATGTTGACACAGAAAGTGTGAAGGGATGGCGAAAAGGCTTGAGAAGTCCAAGCAATCCAGCATGGTCACATGATAACAAACCAGTATTATTTTGCTGGAAAAATCAAGCCCAGCTGATTACTTCTACTGTTTTTACTGGGTTAGTACTGTATGCGGCTGCAACATTTCTGTTTCTCCATTCTTGTCTCCTAAACATTAATTTACTGTTTCAGGATGTGATGAGGGAGTGGAATTTGGGTGCTGAAATTTCAGAGAGAGAAGGGAACATTGTGCCTTGTCTTTCCAGCTCTTTATAATTACTTGGCATTCTGGGTCTTCCCTGCGGGAGTCTTCACTTCCTTTTGCCAACTGTATATGGAATTTAATTACTCTGAATCACATCCTGGACCCTGGCACCTGCTAATTAGGTGTCTGTAAGGGCTGCAGGTGAGGTATGCCTTATGCAGATCTTCCTGAACTCATTGCAGAAAAGTAGATAAGAGAGAATTTCTGCTAGTTCCAAAGTTCACTCAAAAAAACCTTGCCACTTCTTTCTCCACCAGGCTGCTGTTTGCCTTCTCCTGGACTTCTCCAGTCCTCAGGTTTTCCTTTTTAATTTAGCAGAACTCCACGGAGTTACATGGGCACAATGATGAAACAAGGGAAGTGTCAGGAATGGCAGGGGGAGAAACACCTGTCCACGCTGAGACTCTGCAAATGGCTTTTAGGTTTCTACAATGCCTCCAGGACTGAAGATATACATTGCACATGCTTTGCGATTTCCAGGTGACAGTGTTAGTGTCAAGATACAGGTGTGATTCTCTAACGTTTGGCAGTGACACATAAATACCATTAAAATGAGGGCTGTGCCACTAGGTCTGATCTGGGACCAGCACCCATGTGCAGATCTCTTACGTGGTTTTTGCAGTGAGAGGCCCAAAATGCCAGGCTTTTTTCCTCATAGGTAGCCTGACAGAGCCAAGTATGACCTATCCAAAGTGTTATGAACACAGCTATGTCTGAATTGTAGGCTCCAAGACAAAGTCATTTTCGATAAGGATCTTTTTATAGTCCACACATGAAAACTAAAACCCTCTCGATTACTCTCATCTCGCTGTATTTGAATTAGGCTGTGAAAAACCTGGTAGTCAGGTAAGCTGAGCACACAGACAGGGGAGAGCCTGTCCCTTACTGTTGTCCCGTTCCTTCAATAACTGCATAGTGGTGTTTGCTCCCGTATCTAAGCTTTGGCAAGACCGTAGAGAACAAAGTAATTTAAAGAAACTTCTGTTGAATTTAACACTCTCAGATGAACCAGCCTGAGCTGAACACAATTTTACTGCACACCCTGTGGCTGTCCCCAGTGGGCTATGCAGCGACAGTGGGGACAGACCATGCTGTTTTTCCTGCTGACTTAACAGCTCTTGTGGTTTCTGTCCTTATCTGTGGAAAAATCAGCTGCTGATTCAGCTGTGGCTCTGTCACAAAGGGGAACCTGAATTTTGGTTTGAGGAGTCCAGGTCTTCCTCCAGGAGCCTCTCCCTGTTCCCAGGAAAACCCTGGAGCCAGGGATGCAGACAAAGCACAAGTTTTGGTTTCAAGTCACTTTTTAAAAATAGTGCCTTTTCAAAAACCTGTTTCCTTGGTGACAGGCAACTGTGGCACCATTGTGAAGGTCCAAAAATCCCAAGCAGGGTGTTAGGCAGAAATTCAGCAGTGCAGCCAGCTCCAGAGCAGCCTGCCTCCAGCCCCTGCTGTGTGAATTCACAACAGGGCTTTGCTTCAAATATCTTTCCTGCCCCTCAGCCACACTATTAGCTTCCCATGGGCTGTACTAGCTTGACCACTACAGATTCACTGAACAGCA
Organism: Coccyzus lansbergi; assembly: GCA_033558105.1. Taxonomy (NCBI): domain Eukaryota; kingdom Metazoa; phylum Chordata; class Aves; order Cuculiformes; family Coccyzidae; genus Coccyzus; species Coccyzus lansbergi. The sequence goes on along the minus strand of JAUMJK010000121.1, from coordinate 1,779,656 downwards.
GGTAGAAAGATCTCTGTCAAAAAAAGGTATTTACTCTCTGTCCTATGGTTTGGTTGGGTTTGGCACTACTCAATCTTACTTTGTTATAAGGGGGAAAGCCAGATTTGAAGGCAGATTTCAACCATTGTTTCCTGATGCAGATTGGTGCAAAAAACCTGAGATGTGCTCATGATCATCCAGCGAGTCAGCAGAAGCCCAGCTGAAATCTCAGGTCTCATTTAATTCTTATTTACTAGAAAGCACTGCCTCCTTCCTTCCCTGTCACTATTTGTTGTACAGGGTACTTCTACCCATGCGTATTATCCATACCTCCAGAAAACGCCTAGGAATATCACAATAACATATTTTTCATCTGGTCCTTGCTGTAACGCATAAGAAGCATGACAGAGTAGCTGAGACCATCCATTAGGTTCAGCTCTATGCCAAGTGGCAGAAGTTTGCAAGTGACAGATGCTGCCACTTATTCAAAGTGCTTTGTTCCCCTTATCCTTTGTTATCTGCTGGATTATATTGCAGCCTGTAGTATGCAGAGAAATACAACCACAGCAGTCTTACAGATCAAATCTCAGCTAAAATTACAGGTACCTGTTAAGTGCTTATGTTACTTGTAGCTTTTAGGTAATGTACATTACACATTTATAAGAGACGGAGAAAAGTGTGGTTGTGCTACTTGTACAAATCTTGGAACTCTTTCAGTAGGTCTGGTACTTATGTGTTTTCCCAAGGAACACCCAAGACCATGGACATCAGTGAGGGTCTCTGTAGCCTATGGAGGAATTTGATGTGCGTACTGCTTTTCAGTAGACCCAGTCAACCAGACTAGGACAAAGATATCTGCCCAAGGGGCACAGGGACATAATGTCCCTACATGTACCACTGTGCCTGCAGCAATTTCAAACCAGGAAGGAGCTGTGGCATGAAGCCAGCCAAGGTTTTTCTCCTACCAAAGGCAAAGCACCATCTTAATTCAAAACATACACTGGCCACCTCCTCCAGTCCTAAACCAAGCACACTCCCTTTCAGTTTTAAATTAAACTAACATTTTTCTTAAATATTTTACAAATATTATTCACTTCCTACTCCTCCTGTTTTTGCCTGCATATGCATGTGTCACTTTTGGCACCAAGATCACATGCAAAAAAACAGTGTGAGACTGAATATAAACCCACAGCTTTTATCAGACACAAGTGTTTGCTGTTTTACCATTGGAAATGGTATAGCCAAACAAAAAACTGTCCTTCTGGGGCAAGATTTTAACTCAAATGAAAAGGTCACATTCTATAGGAAAGAAAGGAGGAAGAGGATCATATTTAGACCAGTTCTTATAACAGCATTTCTAATACAAGCATAGATGTACTGCAACAGACTAAGGACTTGTCTGTCCTAAGGCTGACAACAGCTAACTGCTGCAGAGCCTCAGAAGGAACCAAAAAGCTAGGTATATTTACTTTGTACTCTCCCAGCCTACAGTAACCAGCAACTCATGGATTTAATAAGGCAGAAGTGAAATTGTATATATTATTGCCAGGACTAAAACTTCAGAAGAGCACCACTCTGGCTGTCTTATGATTGTGAGTGAAGGTCCTGTCTCAGGGAGGTATTTTGTGCATGAGAGGAAATTTTCCCTTGCTTCCTTGAGACCTTCAAGTGACCCTACTGAATTGCTAAAATTCCATTAGGAAGTAGCTGCTGGGAACATGTGCAATAAATAGCTGCTAGATCAATGGCAGTCTTGCTGATTTAAAATCAATGTATTGCTTGCTGATGGCTCTGGCAGTGTTTTCCTCTCGGAAATGTGAGAGTGGGTGGTTGACTCAAATAAAAATAGTAGTAAAAAAATTTATCTGAACTCATTAGTGATTCAAACTGATTTTAGAGTAAATCAGACAATGCTTGTTGCCCACAGGTAAAACTTTGTGGTGATCAGTGACTTTCGATGATGTAATTTATGTTGGGGCACTGGAATACAGCAAAGAACAGAGCAGAACTTCTGAAAATACTCTCTGAAAAAGTGGTACTCAAGGTACCTAGACTATCTACTGAAAGCCACCAGTCACTTTTGAAAACTCAAGGTGAACAACATCAGGTTACTATGGCTCTATTGACCACCATGTACCCTTTCCAGGTCAGTTCCTTTCTTTTCTTCCACCTTCTGGCTGACCCTCATCCCGTGTGACACCATGCATTCATGGTGAGTACAAGCCCACCAAAACCTAAAATTCCACCAGAAGTTGGTTTCAGCCACAAACCACCAGCATGAAGCTTTGGTGGGGATAGGATCGTCTCCATCTTCTTCCTTAAAGTTTCTCCCTCTTCTTCCTTAAAGTTTCTCTCTTCATGAGTACAACTTTTCTGCCAGATGCTCAGCTAAATTTCTTCAATTAATTAATAGACATTAACTAATAGACATAAAAGCACTTGCTCTACCTTTATTCTGTTTTGTAATCTATCCATTGAATTGTGTCATGTTCTTTCCATAAAAAATCACCTAATGATGTTTCCTGGGACAAGCCTTCACTTGTTTTCACATATATTATAATACTCCAGCTATTACCACCTCCTGGTTGCAAAGAAATATGTCAGTAAGTCACTAATTATTTGATCATCAGATAAAATAGAGTTCTTTTGGGTGCGTTTCTAACCTGGGAAATGAGACACCTGAGTGAGGAACAGAAATCGTAATAGCATCACAACTATTATTTGAGGTAGGCTGTTTTGAATTTTTTTTTAGCTTATATAAAAACTTCCATTGAACCTCATAGAATCATAGAATCACAAGGTGGGAAGAGACCCACCAGATCATCAAGTCCAAGCATTCCTATCAAACACTAAACCATGACCCTCAGCACCTCATACACCCAACCCCTTAAACACCTCCAGGGAAGGTGAAACAACCACATCCCTGGGCAGCCTGTTCCAGTGCCCAATGACCCTTTCCATGAAAAGTTTTTTACTAATGTTCAGCCTAAATCTCCCCTGGTGGAGCTTGAGGCCATTCCCTCTTGTCCTGTCCCCTGTCACTTGGGAGAAGTGGCCAGTTCCCTCCTCTCCACGACCTCCCCTCAGGTAGTTGTAGAGAGAAATGAGGTCTCCCCTCAGCCTCCTCTTCTCCAGGCTAAACAATCCCAGTTCTCTCAGCCGCTCCTCATAGGGCCTGTTCTCCATCCCCTTCACCAGCTTCGTGGCTCTTCTCTGGACTCGCTCCAGAGCCTCAACATCCTTCTTGTGGTGAGGGACCAGAAATGAACACAGTATTCGAGGTGCAGTCTCACCAGTGCCAAGTACAGAGGGAGAATAACCTCCCTGGACCTGCTGGTCACACCGTTTCTGATACAGGCTCATGTTCAGTTGGCTATCGACCAACACCCCCAGGTCCTTCTTCTCCCGGCAACTTTCCAGCCAGGCTTCTCCCAGTCTGTAGCTCTGCATAGGGTTCTTGTGCCCCAAGTACAGGACCCAGGACCTCTCTCAATTTCTTTCAACTTGTTACATGTTACATGCAATAGCTTGAAAGGATAGTACAGAGAAGTGAGGTCCAAAACAAATAAACAAACAAAAAGAGACTGTGCCTATAGCTCTTTAACAAATTAAGAAAATCAACTATGATCACCTTCAAAACAGATCCCTTCTGAGCTAACACACAGCTGCACACGATGCTGCCAACATGCAAAGCTATTCTGTTGATCAGTTTCTGAAAGGTTGTTGAGGATCTCTGTTGATTTTACTTACACATCTTCTTCTGACAAAAAATGGGTTCCTTTGAGAACTAACTTGACCTTTGGGATCTCTTCGCTCTAAGTCTCAGTCAATAACTGAAAAGTTTCCATTGTGGATTTCTTTGGTTTCATGAGAAACTTGATGTTAACTTGCTGTTCACTCTTGCACACCAACATTTTCCCACTGAGGGTAATAAAATGTCTTTATTTGAACATGCCTCCACTCATACTGAGTGAAGCAATCAAGTTCAGCTTTGTCTCACTGTAACAGCTTAGAAATGTTATAGAACCAAGAAAGAAACCCCCTCTCCCCAAGTAAATATGACAGGAAAAGTAGTGACAAATGACATGGAGAAGGCCAAGGATCTTTCGGTCTCAGTTTTCCATGTTAATATCTCTCCCCACATCTCTCAAGAACCTGAGCCTCAAGGCAGGGACAGGGAAATGAAGTCCCCCCCATTGTAAGTGAAGATCAGGTTTAAGATGGCCTGAGGAACCAGACCATATATAAGTCTGTGGGACATGACGAGATGCTTCACAGGGTCCCCAGAGATGTTGTAGTTGCCAATGCACTCTCCATCATATATAGAAGTCATGGCAGTCAGGTAAAGACCCCTGCAACTGGAAAAAGAAGAACTTTCACTCTGAGAACTACTGACCAGTCAGCCTTGCCACTATACCCAGGAAAAACTACGGAACAGACCATCTTGGAAGGTATGTCAAAACATAAGGAAGACAGGGAGGTGATTTGAGACAGCCTTGGTCTCACCAAGGACAAGATTTGCCCGACCAATCCAGTTGCCTTCTATGATAGAGTGACTACATCAGTGGACAAGGGAGGAGCTATGGACATCATGTGTCTGGACTTCTGTAAGGCATTTTACATGGTCCCCCACAACATCCTTCTTGCTTAATTGGAGATACTTGGATTCGATGGATGGACTGTTTGATGGATAGTGTAATCTGAAAATAGTAGTCAATGGGTCAGTGTATGGATGGAGATCAGTGATAATCATGGGTCCATACTGGGACCAGTACTGTTTAATATCTTCATCAGTGACATAGAGAGTGGTATTGAGTGCACCCTCAGCAAATTTGCAGAGAACTCCAAGCTCGGTGGTGTGGTTGACTTGTCTGAGGGATGGGATACCACTCAAACAGTGGGCTGATGTGAACCGAGCAAGGTTCAATGAGGCCAGCTGCTAGGTGCTGCATGTGGGTTAGGGCATCACCTAGACACTGAAGCATGAGATGTGGGTCCAGTCCAGGTCCTTAAACATGGTGAGGGGCTGGGGCACAAGGCACAAAAAGGCAGGCTGAGGGAAGTGCCTCTGGTCATGAGCGTGATTAAGTAACAGAGCAGATTCCCAGAGAAGTTGTGGATGCCTCATCCCTGGAAGTGTTCAAAGTCAGGTCAGCTGGGGTTTTTAGCAATCTGATCTAGTGAAAGATATCTGCTGCCCTCATATCTGTACCTAGGAAGATCATGGAAAATATCCTCCTAAAAGCTATGGGAAATGCAGGACAGGGAGGTGATTTAAGATAGACTGTATGCCTTCACCAAGGGCAAGTCGCACCTGATTGATCTTGTGGTCTTCTACGACAGAGCGACCTCATCAGTTGACAAGGGAAATGATATAGAGAACATCTACCTATACTTCTCCAAGTTCCCCCAACAGCATTGCCACTAGATTGGAAAGAGGTGGGTTTCATAGAATCATAGAATCATAGAATCATAGAACAACCAGGTTGGAAGGGACCCATTGGATCATCTAGTCCAACCACTCCTATCTAACACTAAACCAAATCCCTCAAGACCTCATCCACCCATCCCTTAAACACCTCCAGGGAAGGTGAATCAACCACATCCCTGGGCAGCCTGTTCCAATGTCCAGTGACCCTTTCTGTGAAAAACTTCCTCCTCATGTCTAGCCTAAATCTCCCCTGGCAGACCTTGAGGCCATTCCCTCTTGTCCTGTGTCCTGTCACTTGGGAGAAGAGGCCAGCTCCCTCCACTCTACAACCTCCTTTCAGATAGTTGTAGAGAGCAATGAGGTCTCCTCTCAGCCTCCTCTTCTCCAGGCTAAACAACCCCAGCTCTCTCAGCCGCTCCTCATAGGGCCTGTTCTCCATCCCCTTCACCAGCTTCGTGGCTCTTCTCTGGACTCGCTCCAGAGCCTCAACATCCTTCTTGTGGTGAGGGGCCCAGAAATGAACACAGTATTCAAGGAGCGGCCCCACCAGTGCTGAGTACTTGGACATTGGACATCGGAACAGCCTGCCAAGGGATGTGGTTGATTCACCTTTCCTGGAGGTGTTTAAAAGATGGGTGGATGAGATGCTGAGGGTCATGGTTTAGTGTTTGATAGGAATGGTTGGACTCAATGATCCAGAGGGTCTCTTCCAACCTAGTGGTTCTATGATTCTATGATCCTTAAGTACAGAGGAAAAATACCAGATTACTTGACAAGAAAAGTCTCAGGAATTAGTGCAATAACCAGAGTGCAAACAACAAGCAGGTCTAAGTACATTTGGGTATGACAAACCAGAAAGACATGTGTGATGTATCCTGCAGTGGCTGAACACTGCCATCCCAGGATATGGGTGCACTCTTCATGGAGCCAAGGAGGTGACTTGAGAACATCTCACGCGGATGAGTCTCAAATAAAAGTTTTCTAGCACTTAATGGCACACTTGTCTCTGGTTCCTCAGTAGTTTAATACCTAGGCACTTTTGTATTAATGGGAAAAAAGTGGGAAAATACAAAGGGAAGCATGTGCCTCTATGGCCAGTTGGCAGAGTCTGTTCCAGCAGAGTAAGAGCAGAATGGGCCCTCCCTTGCTCCAGAGCCACCTGAATATGGGAAATACTTTGCTGTTTTTCCAGTCATTGCTGAAGGCAGGACAACCTCCCTGGATAATAAACAGCTAGAAAACATGGAATGTTGTGATTGTCCCAGCATTTTCCTATAAATCCCCATATATCATATATCATGCAAATATCCAGAGACCCTGGCATTGCAAAGGCAATCAATTTTAGGAAGAACATGCCTTTTCTGGGTGTGTTTGAGCTGCATTTGATGATATAGAGTTCTGAGTCTTCCTGTCACACTGAGCTTCAGACTGGGGGACCCAGCTAGGAGGGCCTGGATTAATCCATGGACTGACATATCTCAAACAGGAGAATAAACCAGTAGAGAAAAAACACAGAGAGGGAAAGATAAAGGGCCCTCCTGATAATGAAATTGATGGTGGTTAATTTTAAAAAGAAATAATATGCGCACATGAGTCACAGTGATACTGCACACACAACGAAGCTATGGAGCTATGTGCAGTCCTTTGAACAACATTGGGACCCTTCAGAAAAAGAATGGCTGTGTAGTAACCTTGCTGAAGATGGGACTTCTCTTGGCCCACACACCACAAACATGGCCCAGTGGAAGAATTTTCAAACACAAATATGTCCAGAAATACTTGATACTCTGTTTTGCTACTCTCAACCCTCATGAATTTATGCTCATGTAATTACTGTTCTCTGTTTGCCTATTGATAGCAAGTTAAAAATACCACACACACCCCAAATTAGAAGTATTTTTTATTTTTTGTTTAAGCTTTGCAGTTAATATGGAACAAAATGTTATGATGAGCCACATGAGATCTCTCTTGCCTGTAGCAGTCAGGACAGGAGATTGCAACAGTGAAAAAAAAACCACCAAAAGCATGACAAGCACAGACCAAGACAAATTTGACTGTTACGAAACCATTGATCCCTTTCATTGCTACATCTGTTGCTTGGTGTTTCTTCAGCAGGAATGGATTTATGAAAAGACTTGTTCTGTCAGAGCTTGCATTTAGATAAAATATAAAACATTTATGTTTCATCCACATTTAATTTATACTTCAACGTTTCCCTCAGTTACAAGGAATTACTTATTATTGGTGTAGCACTTATTTTGATAGTAGAAAAATGGACATCATCGCATGAATAATCTTGGAAGTCACATGAAATTAATCTAATACTAAATTAAGAATAACAACAAATGATTTTTCACCTCATATTCAGATTGTAAAATCTTTGTCACAGGAACTATTCCTTTATTATATTCAAAATTTGCTATTAGGACTTTGAAATCTCTGTTTTTAAAGGTCTGTGGAAGGAACTGTCTGGAAATCACAAAAGGTTAACTCTGTTCCAAGCAAAATTAGTAAGACTGAGTTTCCAGGTGCCAACTTTAGATGAGAAAGTCAGGATATGCGCGCAGTTTCCTCTTCACTTTTGATAGATTTCTTTGAGCCAACAACATAGTGTGAAACACCCTCCCTCAAAATGTTAATATGCTTTGAATGTCTGCATCAATAAGACAGAGAAATACCTGATTTGCTAGACCAGGCAAAACTTCAGCTGCTAACCCACAAAACCAGACACTGCATTAGAAAAAAAGAATGAATGCATCCACCCTAACACCATCTCCCACTTTTGGAGCAGCAGAGACAGTACCCAAATGCAGACATACTCCACCCACTGCACTGCCTGACTTATCACTCAAATGAAGGCCAGGATAAGTAGATGAAGAGCTTGGCTAAAGACCAAGAAGCAGGTTTTTTTTTTTTTTTTTAGGTATTTAAATGCCAAGACATAATCAAGCTCCCTGAAGGATTTTCAAAAGCAATTAGGAACCCAAGTTCTGAGAGTCTATCGTTCTTTATGAAACTCCAGAATGGTATCAAATTTACGGCATCCTTTTACACAATACTGCTGTTGCCTTGTGCTGCTTCAACTAAAAACTGCCTACCCCCTTGATCTGAGTAGGGCAAAGCCTTTGTTGTGATAGTTCTTCCTATTCTCTAGTTCACCTAGCTCCCTGAAAAAAGAGAAAGCTTGTCCTTCTCTTCTTGTCTAATGAAAATGTTACTACTCTATGAACTCTTTCAACAGAAATTTTAAGAACAGCACTCAGTCCCCTGGCTTTGCTGCACAGTTTGCTTTGATCTGATTGAGGTTCGCTTGCTACAGATTTTACTGCAATGGCTCTCTGATCCAATAGTGCAGATTTTCTTTCTCTTTCTTTCTTTCTTTCTTTCTTTCTTTCTTTCTTTCTTTCTTTCTTTCTTTCTTTCTTTCTTTCTTTCTTTCTTTCTTTCTTTCTTTCTTTCTTTCTTTCTTTCTTTCTTTCTTTCTTTCTTTCTTTCTTTCTTTCTTTCTTTCTTTCTTTCTTTCTTTCTTTCTTTCTTTCTTTCTTTCTTTCTTTCTTTCTTTCTTTCTTTCTTTCTTTCTTTCTTTCTTTCTTTCTTTCTTTCTTTCTTTCTTTCTTTCTTTCTTTCTTTCTTTCTTTCTTTCTTTCTTTCTTTCTTTCTTTCTTTCTTTCTTTCTTTCTTTCTTTCTTTCTTTCTTTCTTTCTTTCTTTCTTTCTTTCTTTCTTTCTTTCTTTCTTTCTTTCTTTCTTTCTTTCTTTCTTTCTTTCTTTCTTTCTTTCTTTCTTTCTTTCTTTCTTTCTTTCTTTCTTTCTTTCTTTCTTTCTTTCTTTCTTTCTTTCTTTCTTTCTTTCTTTCTTTCTTTCTTTCTTTCTTTCTTTCTTTCTTTCTTTCTTTCTTTCTTTCTTTCTTTCCCTTTGTGTAAATGATGCAAGGGCTGCAGCATCCATCCCTTCCCCATCACATAGTGATGGGCTTAACACTGCCCTCTCTCTAGGTACATTATCTCCGTCAATATAAATATGGTTGCCCGTGTGGGATATCGGGACTGTGGTTCGTATACATTTCATCCTCAGAAACATGATACTAATCTATTGCACAAAGACTGCAAAATAAATAGGACAGATTTATTATTTTATTTTCTCACTTAACGGAATAGAATGTTCCCTTGATGTGATAAATACCAAACATGACTTTTGCTCAGGCTACAAATAGCAGATTACTTAATCATCTGCTATTTAAGTACCTGTTTGCATTGTTACCGAGGGAAACTTTTGAGCGTGAAGCGGCTTCCCGCACCCTTAAATATTAATCTTTAAGTAAAACCACACCGAAGGCAGTCCCAGGGTCACTTTAATAAGCTGGAGCCGCCGCTCCTCGCTCTCGGGTGTCCCATATGACACGTTCCTCGCCTCGCTTTGTGCCAACACTAACATTTCTGCAGCCTCGGGACGACCTTGGCAGAAAGACGGGGAGAAAGGGAGAGGGTCCGCGAGAAGCCCTCTGAAGGGGAAAAACGGGGAAAGAGGGCGTTAGCGAGGCGTCAAGGAGGAGCAGGAGGGGGAAAGGGCCGCGAGGGGTCTGCTCGAGGATGCGAAAGGGCAGGAGGGGGAGGGCAAAGGAGGAGCGAGGCCGGGGCCCGGGCAGCGAGAGGGTGGCGGGCGGCGCGGGGGGCGAGGAACCGGCCCCAGGCACAGCCGCAGCCCCAGCAGCGGCCCCGCCAGGCCGCCCTCCCGCCCGCGCCGGGGGCGGGGCCTCCCCTCCCACCGGCCTCCCCTCCCACCCCCCTGAAGCGCATTCGCGCCCCCCCCCCCACCCCCCCGTGTGACGTCACCGCCGTGTAAAAGGCGCCCCGGCGGCGGCCCGGCCGGCGGCCAGGGCGGCAGCGGCTGAGGGCAGGGACGCGGCAGACACAGACATGGTGTCCCCAGTCACCGTGGTGAGTGCGGGGCGGGCGGGACCCGGGCCGGCTCCCCCGTCTCCCTCCTCTCCCCGGGCGATGTTCCGCTCGGCCCTCGTGCCCCCCCCCCCGGCCGCGGTGGTTCGGGCGGGGCGCCTCGCCGTCTCCTCCTCTCGTCGTTGATGTTGTTTTCGGAGGATCCGCGATGCCTCTGCGCCCCGAGAATCCCTCCGTCCCCTCGTAGGGGCGGCTCTGCCGTCGAGGGGGCGGCCCCCGACCCAGACCCCGTGGCCCCCGACGAACCGGCCTGGCGCTAGTACCGTCTAACGCCCTGAGATGGGTCGCGTCGCCTGTCTGTCTCGCGGGGGAGTCGTCACGGTTAATTAATGTAAGCGGCGAGAAGGTAGCAGGTCGCCGCTGTCCTGGCCGTCGGTGCGGGTGTAGAGGGGCAACTGGATGGATGGAGCGAAGCTGCGAAACGGAGGAGTTTCGTGGCGCACGGGCTGGACCGGCGATAACGCGTCTTGGTCCTGCCGCTGCAAGGAGGGGTGTTTCAGTGCCGAAAGAAGACAAAATTGCTTTTATCCAGAACAGCGGAGAAGCTGCGCTGTCAGACACGCTGCTTTGCCCGTTCCTGTTTCTAGAAAGCAAGGGATTTGTCTGGATCTACCGGCAGACTGATGAGTACTGTAAATTCTTACAGCTAAGTGTTGGTGGGAAAGTTGCCTGATGCTTTGCTCTAGCGCTGAACACCTACTGCCTTTATCCTGATTCTCCGAGGATCCGTTATTATCCTGCCAGTTCGTTGCATCCTCTCTTGCAGGTAGAAATCCCATCCTTTCCCTGTTCGTCATTCCCAAAGCTAAGGTTCAGAACTTTTAAATTGTTCTGCGCAGTAGCTTGTACCTAAAGCTTCAGATGAATTTCCCCCTAGTTATTAACATGTACCTGGTAAGTTCATCAGCAGCCTGGGGGTGACTTTTATCTTTAGAGACAAAGGGAAGTAGATTGCAAATTATACTGTTGTACTGCCAAACTATTTATTTATTTGTTCATTCATTAACGCTTTAAAAAAATAACTAAAGTAGCTCTGTGCCACAAGCTAAATTAATCCTTAATACTTCTAGTTACAGTGGCTTGAATTTGTACTTCAGAAGTAAAATCTTATGCTGAGGCAGTACGGGACTGGCTCGAAAACTAGCAGAATGTGTTTCATGATCCACAGGAGAAACTACTTGGCTTTTAAGGCTGGTGAATAAGGATGGTCTTGGTGAATCAGGATGGTAGATTTCAACTGAGCTTTGAAAGCAGGCAACTGGAATAGAGCATGAGTATGTATTGGGAAGGGTGTACGCAGTTCAGACTGGAAGGCTTTCCTTGCTCTAGAAGGTACGGAAGGTAACATGGGAGGGAAAATGAAAAAAATATACTTTCTTCATTAGCCTTTTTGATGTGGAACAACACGTCTTTCTGCTCTGGCTTCATCCCTGACGTACCGACTCTGCTTCACCCAAGGCAGTTAATGCAGGCGTGAAGATTCAGAAAGCTGGAAGGATGCAGGAAGACCTGGAGCTGCAACCAGAGCTGCAGCTGTTTACTATGCTTGTAGAGGTGGGAGGGCATCCGATTTTCCAGATAGTTCATGACAAAAGAGCTGACAGCCTTCAGTCTGTTAAGGAGCAGTTCTTTGCACATCACCTTCAGTGGATTTTCACGTTGCTTTTCCTCTGAAGGAGCACACTGCTGTGGTCCATGAAGGGCAGGCTGAAACGGTGTTGTGCAGCAGCATGTGCTACCCAGGAACATGGTGTGGCCCCTGCACTGCTGCCAGGTGGAGCCGCACAGGAGTTGAGAAGAAGGGCAGCTATACAGCCGGTGGGCTCCCTCCAGTGAATCCCTTGCTGAAGGGAACAGCAATGGGCAATCTGTCTGGCCACAGCTAGGGCTACCCTTGAGGCCCAGGCCTTATCTCTGTACTGCACTGCCTTTTGTTGCGTAGATAGACCAGGTGTTTGGTGCCAGTATGGCTATCTCTGCTGTGACACTTGATGGAGTTGCCGTCTGTGGGTTCAGCATCTGGAGCATAATCAAATTAGCCAGAGGAATTGATTTGTCTACACTGCATATCCTCTCCCACTACACTGCAGCATCAGCCTTAGTTGGTGGGACATGGGAAGAGCACAGCCAAGAATGATATGATTTCACTTCCCATTTTATAAGTGATGGCCTTTGTGTGTAACTAGAGCAGATGTCCCTGACTGCTGACACATAACCTGGTCTCCTGCATCAATGCCTCTTTCCTTCTTTAGGACAGTCTTGTAATAAGAGTGAGAAACCCTGAGCTGCAGGTCTACTGTACAATTGTTAGCTAGAAGAAACCACACAAGGAGGCGCAGACCATGGAGAGGAAGCTAGGAAGAAATTGTGGCTAGTGCTGCTTGACTGCACTGGTTGCCAGGAGTGCGTCGTGGCCTGGTGGGTTTGGCATATCTGCCCCATGTGCAAGGAGAGACCATGTTGTGCAGAGCTACCTGAGCTGTTGTCTCCAGTGCCACCCAGTTCAGGTGTGCTGAGGGGGAAGCATGCTCACAAATAAAGGAGTCTAGGGCCAAAATACCTTTTAACATATTGTGCCAAGTCCTCAGCTGGGATAAAGCTCTATGGTACATACTGCTGTTGCCAGGTGCCAGACTTGCATGATGCTGGGCTGTGGCAGAGAAGATGCATCTGACTGCCAGTCCTGCTCCAGCTGGTGAACTGGGCTCATTCTGGCTGGAAGTCACCTTGGAGGGAAGCTTTCACTGCTTACTCTGCTAGGCAAGCAGGAGCATCCTGCTTAAAATTTATTCTTCTTGATATTGCTCTGATTAAGAGCTGTTTTTCTGCCTAAAGCCATATGGGCTGAGAGCCGACGGTTGGAGAGCAGTATTAATAAATGGTACATTAGCTTCATTGATATGTTAGATTTAATTCCCTTGTTCAGTCAGCAGTGGTCCCATCTTAATAAAAATCCTTTCTGAGACTGTCTTCTTAGCAATTTTTATACTGGTTTTTGTTTGTTTGTTTTTGAAGCTATTGGTTAAGCAGTTTTTAGCATGAGCTTTTGGGAGACAGTCCTTGCCCTAGAGGCCTCTGTCCAGCAGGCACCATGATTTCAGAGGCTGCAAGTGTGCAGGAGGTGAGCCTGAAGACATGCAGTCATTCTGGCATTTATATGGTGCTGTTTGCTCAAAGGGACTTTCACGCCCCCCAAAGTTAGGGCTAAACTTAGTATAGGGCTTCACACCACCCTGAGATAAATAGGACATGGCAAATACATTAATTGACTGAGAACAGGTCTGTTTGAGGGGGCAGTTATCATAGAATTATAGAATGGCTTGTGTTGAAGAGGTTAATTTTACTTGTTCTCTTTGTTAATACCAAACATCTTTTCTTCCGTTGTAATTTTTCCCATTACTTAAATGCACCATAAATTGGGATTTTATTATGCCGGAGGCTCTTAAACACATTTACTTACCACATAGATAGTTATGGAAATACAGCATTTGTATAAAATTGCATAAAGTAGTTAATGCTGGTTGGTGCTGCAGGCAGTGCTGTAGATTAAAGGCTTCATTAACTCAAGTATATCACTCAAGTCACACGTGTCTGTTGTTCAAAGTGTGCTTTGTGCATTAAGATTATGGGTCCAATTCAGAAGCCTGTACTTACACCTAATTCTTCTGAATGGACAGAGATGCATTTCTTCTGTTCTCTTTTTCTTGTCAAGTATCTACATCCAAAATGTACCAAGTGTGATGGAAGAGCCAAAGTTATCTTTCTCTGTGGGTAACAGCATAATACTAAGGAAATAATAGCTCCAGTGAAATTAGACTTTTAGAAAAAGACAGCATCTGGAACCCGTCTTCTGCTAGCACGCAGAAACTCTTGAAAAGCAAAGATCATGAGTTACATAACTCCCTTCCTGCCCAGAGGCTGAAGTGGCTATTGCATTAGTACTTCATTTTCCTACTGCCCTTCATGTCACATAGTGCCCCATAAAACTGTAATGATGATAGAGATGTCGGTTTTGCTTAGTGCAGCATGCCCAAAATTAAGAGTAGGTTATTGCTTCTTGTAGTGTTTGTGCCCTTCCTGTATCGATTTTTAGCATTTAAGCTAGCGGCAGGTTTCTGTATGACAAGTGTGTCAGTCTGGAGTGTCTCTCCATGTAATGCTGAACATAAGTGTCCAGGTGACATGGAGCAGAACACTGTGCACAGGAGATTACACACCACCAGAGCCGAAAGGTGGTAGGTGGACTGAGCGAGAGCTTTCCTGGAAGATTTCAAGCATGCTAGGGTAGGAAGGCTTTCAGATCTCTGCAGATTGCCCAAGGGCTCACACTGCAGACTCTGAGTCAGGATTGCACAAGGCACTGTTTCTTTCTAGGTAAGTGCAACTTTTGTTTCTTCTTCTGTTAATTTAATGCTGCAGGCTGATTCTTGCGTTGCAAATCTCCCTGTTGGTGAGGATGGTGGCTGTTTTGATTCACCTTGCTGTGAGTTTATGGAAATTACTTGTTTCTACCAGCAGGCTACACTTTCTCCCAGAAACTAATTTCTATAGATTACTGCAAAACATACAGTTTCTGAGGCTGAGGGGAGATAAGACAAACCATGTTACTGAATTTGCCTTAGACTTTTGTTAAGTTTGAATGGCTAGGTTTCATTTTTTTGTGTCTCAACAGACAGCAGCTTTGGACACAGATATGGTGCCAACTGGCATCAGGCATTAACTTTCCAATTATGTATTAAAATGAGTGCATTTCTGCTAGTTGCAAGTAGTGTCCAATTGAACTGTTGCTTGCCACCTGATTACAGCGGGAGCTTTGCAACTGAAACCTTTGATATATCAGTGTGAATCCTGGGAGTGTGTGGGGTAGTGTTTGCACAGGTTAGTGTTTGCAGCTGCCCATCCCACAACTGCCGAGATTGGCTGATGAAGTCTGACTTATCTTCATGTAATTTGTGTCTGATACTGACTTGCCCAGGTCACATTGTCTTGGCCCAAGAATAGATACTGGAAATAAGATCTGTGACTCCACTGTCTTACTTTGACCATGCCTCCTGCTGTCTCTTAAAGCATATTGGTCCCTTGATAGCATGAGGAGTGCTGTTGCTTTTTTATAAGATACCAGAGTGGCACCTTCGAAATACATATCGTTATTGGGATACATTGCTATTTTCCTTCCTATATTTTCTTCAGCATCAGTGTTTCCCAAGGTTTCATCCTGCAGGACATGATAACACAGGTAGAGTGTTTCATTCAGTTTTCTGTTATGCATAGGACAAGCTGAGCTATCCCTCCTGGGTTTCCCAGCACAGTCGTCTTTGCTTTTTCACTGATTTTATTGCAACCTCTTGTGAGGATTTGTACAGCAAAAGTCTTTTGCATAGAGGTGCCACCTTCCCTTCCTCCCTCAGTTCAGCCTTCCTGTTGCTACTACAAAAATCTCACCTGCCAGGTGTGCACAAATCTGGTTTGTGAGCTAGAAAGGTGAACTGCAAAAGTGGTTTTTTTGGGTGCTGGAGGCAACTGCTCCATTGGCACATCTTTGGGAATGGCTGGAATGACTGGCACAACCTGCATGTGCTACCTGCCCTCTCTGCTTCAATAAAGGCTCATCGGCTGTGTGATAGCATCAGTGCCTGTAACACTCTTCCTTTAGGCCTGTTTAGACCAAACCCCTGCAATGTAATGTTTAGAGCAGCAAAAAACCTAATACTGCTTCATCCTGGGTAACAGAAATCTGCTTTCCCTTTCACAGAACAGTGTGACATGAAAAATGATGTGTCCTGAGAAGGTGTGCTTGTAGCCTAGAAACCATCCCCAGGACGAGTTGTGGACACTTTTCCATAAGCAGTAGAAATTTTTTTAGCTGAATTCTTGTGTCTCCAGCCAACTAACTGTCCCAGGGCACACTGAAAGGAATTGCTTGGGGCAGCCACTGACTGCCTTTCAGGGTGGTGGTTCGCTGACTCCTGAAGTTCCCTGTGGACTCACAGCATCCTAAGGTCCTGGGCAACACTAGGGGATGCAGCCCCACCTGACCTCACTTGAGGAAGTGTCTATGCCTTTTGTGGTGGTAGTACTGCAGGTGTGATGAGCAAAATGAAAAGATAGACTTATATTTGCAAGAAATTATTTTCTGAGTGTTACTACAAAGGAGATGCTCAGAGAGGCTGGCTTTCTGCTACACAGAAAAGAAGATATGGAATCCCAGAAGGGAAAAGCGATCTCTACTCTGAGAAAAGATGCTGGCAGGCAAATGCTATTTTTTGCTTTCATTTTGGAGATACAATGAACTGTTCTGAAAGCATTGGTCTATGACAGCTCCTGCAGCCCTGCAGAGATATTTGAATTCTTGAGTGGGTTAATATTGTTGGTCATTGGCAACGGTACATTGCTGGCTGTACTCAGACTTTCCTCACTCTTCAAAAGTGCTGACAGCTATAGGATAGCTACAGATGTGGAGTCAATCATTCCTACAGGTTAAGAAAAGGTTTTTTAGAATAGCACTACTTGTGGTCCTTTGCCAGTCCAGTAGACAGGTGATGCCTGCTGATGGAAAAAAGCCAAACCAGCCCAAACAAAACAACCCCAAATATCCAAGCTCAGTCTTGGGTGAAATGTGTTAGTCTGTAATTTTAATTTTGTAAGTTAACATCTGCTGAAGAAAGACTTTCCCATCTTGCAGGCTTCCCTGCAGTCTCAGAAAGCCAAGGGCGGATACTCCAGTGACTTTGTAAGGTATTATCTTGTTTTGCCTGGCCTGACAGCAGAAGGTCTTGCATAGTAGAAGGTCCCAGAATCACTGTTGCATAACTTGTTGACTGCAGCTAGCCAAACTAGCATTTTTTTCCTTCTAATGAGTACAAGAGATACCTTTATGGATGCTGTAGCTTCCCTAATTGCTGGAGGGAACACCGTAGTCCAGTGTCTCAAAGATAGGTAGCTCTTGGTAAAGGCACTGTTTAGAACGAAAGAATCAGGAGTGGGTTCTTGATGCAACGTGTGGCACAACCAGTGTCCCAATAGAGTGGAAATTATTTCCTTGGCTCCAGAACCACCTGCCTCTACTTTAGATTGTTATGGGACTGTTCTCTCCCATTTCTATTCCTCCTGTAAGGAGGCCTTTGAAGGATAGAGACTCCAGTTTCCTATTTGTGACTTTTCCCCATGCTATTTTACATTCCAGGTGTTCACAGATGCATTTTTTTTTTTTTAAACTTGTTAGTATACCAGAAAAGAGCTGCATTGCCCAAGAGCTCTCAGGTCACATTGGCTGCTGAGCCAAACTGGTCTCATCAGTAGCCCCATGAGCATGGTCAGTGTGACTGCTCTGCACCCAGCATTTTTTAATTTCTTCATTAAACGTCTGAAGACAAGACAGGACTGCTGTTGTTTCTGTATTGCAGCTTTGCTAATGTGGGCTTTGCTATTTCTGTGTGAATGGCAGTTTGGCTACTCCTACCTTAACTTGGTAAGGGGCTGAAGTGAAGGCTGCCTGCCCCCGTTCCTCTGTTATCAACCTTCTCCCTCCCTGACCACTGCACAAGGATTCAACTATCAGGAAAGAGACCTTTGCAACAGCTGTGTCTGCAATCTCGCATCACTGGCACTCCTACGACATGATGAGCCTTCCTCACGTGCTCCCCAGCTGTCTTGGTACAAAATATCCATTCTCAATGCCTGCCTGCTGCCACTCAGTTGGATGGCTGTGCTGTGCCCTTGCTGTGCCCAGGCACGCTGCCACGCTGCAGGGACTTGAGCTGTGGTTTCCCCTGGGAAAGGCTGGTGCAAGCAAATGTTGCCCTGCTGCCAGGCAGCACGTGCCCTGCTGCCAGGTGGCTGTGGAGAAACTGCTGCTCCAAATTTCCTCCCTTCTTTCTGCATCTGGGGCGAAGATGTTTGTCTGGAAGATTTTATCCTTGGTGCTGATAAATTTTCATCCCCACCCTGGTTAATCCGGAGATTAGGTTGAATGTTGATGTAACTGGAAGTTGGGCAGGATTGGAAATGAGAATTTTTATGGCTCTTGTTTCTGCTTGCAGCTGTGTGTGGAGCAGCCCAGCTCTGCACAGGGGCCCTTGTTAGATGCCAATTTATTAATCCTTACCCACTGTCTGCTCTCCTGTGTCTCCACCAAAAAGCAACTTTTCTGATGCCAAGAACTTGTGCAGCAGTATAGCTGAATTCACCACCCAAGGACTGTGAAGGCCTGTGCCAAATTTTTAATCATGTTTTTCTGGCAAATAGCCATGGCTTGGTCTTAAGGGAAAGAATATTTCTAGTTCTCAGCCCTGCAACAGTCCGTTGCAGAGCAAAGCTGGGAAGTGCAGCTAGAGCTTACTTTACTTACATGGAGGGAGGAAGAGAGTAAACAGGCTGCTGGGGTAGAGGGAGAGATTAAAAAAAAAAGCCAACAAACTAGCCCAAACCAGCAGGAGGAGTTGAAGAGACTCTGGGGGGTCGAAGAGCTACCTTGGACCCACTGCTCTTTCCACATGTGGCTGAGCTGGGATGATTGTCCTTTTGCAGGTGGGAAGCATTCAGGCCAAGCCCTTTTGGCTTGTGCTGAACAGTGGAGGCTCTTCTGTCAGACAAACACGTGATTTTTTTGATCACTTGCAAACGGGTCTGGCTGGATAGCCAAGCATGAGCTGAGTTTCACTACATTACCCTTGTTGGACACATGATGCCCTGAATTGTGCTGGAGACTGCCAGTGGCTGCAATAAAGCTCCATAAGGCCTGGTAAAACTCATTGCATGGTGTAGACATGATGCAGACAGAGGGAGGTGATTCTGCCCTTCTGTTTCTCTCTTGTGAGACCTCATCTGGAGCATTGTGTCCAGGTCTGGAATCCTCAGCATAAGAAGGATATGGAGCTGTTGGAATGGACGACAAAGATAATCAGAGGGCTGAAGCACCTCCCGTATGAGGACAGGCTGAGAGAGTTTGGGTTGTTCAGCTTGGAGAAGAGAAGGTTCTGGGGAGACCTTATAGCGACCTACCAGTACCTGAAGGCAACCTACAAGGAAGGTGAGGAGGGACTGTTTACAAAGGCTTGTAGTGATAGGGCAACGGGCAATGGGTATAAACTGGAGAGGGGCAGATTTAGACATAAGGAGGAATTTCTTCACAATGACAGTGGTGAGGCACTGACACAGGTTGCCCAGGGAAGCCGTGGCTGCCCCCTCCCTGGAGGTGTTCATGGCCAGGTTTGATAGGGCCTTGGGCAGCCTGATCTAGTGGGAGGTGTCCCTGCCCATGACAGGGGGATTGGAACTGGATGATCTTTAAGGTCCCTTCCAGCTCAAACTATTCTATGATTCTGTGATAATCAGCACACACATTCTCCTAGAGGCAAATCATGTGCCATCAGAGTAATTTAATATTATCAGCTACTTGACAAGTCCATCTTAGGTGGAGCCTCTATGGTCTTATCTCCACTTGAATGGAGAAAGGTTTATCAATCCCCCTGAATTTTCTGCAGCATGTGGAACCTGTTCAGGAGCCACCTGCTTTTGATACCTCACCTTTGGCATCTCCAAAACAACCATAATACCTCTTATTAATTGCATAAATATGTTGCACCAACACGGTATTTCAGGCAGGTTGATTGGCTGGTTCAGTAACTCTTCACTACCCTCCCTAAACAAGCACATTTCCTCAGAATTTTATTGATGAACAGTTTGGGGCAGGAGGGTGGACTTGGAGGTGAAGCATTTTGCACTCACATACACTCAGACTGTACCAGTTAGGGCTGTCCCAGCCAGCTCCATAGTTGAGAGCCTGTTGCACATAAATACACTTTGTCCTGGCTGTGGTCAATGCCCAAGCTGAAGCAGCTCTTCCTCTGTGACTCAAGACTGCACTGAAGATCATTAATGTCTTGCAAGGAGCCATATCTTCTGGGGAATGAGAAACACAATCCATCAGCTTGCAGTAGCAGCATAATATGTGGCAATAAAGCCACCTAAATATTTATTGGTGCACAACTAGGGGTAAGAGCTATTGTCACAGTAGTGCAGAACCAAGGGAGGATCCACGATGCAGGTTGCCAAAAGCCAGGAGAAACAGTGCAGCCATAGGTACACAAAATGATGCTCAGCCAGCCATAGCTGCCAGGAGGAATGGTTGGAGGACAACGGCCCAGCTTTTTTTTGGCCAGTGTGCACAGGCATGCTCAAGTGTTGCTCAGTAGACTAGCTGGGGTATTATTTTTGAAACACTTGCCCTAGAAAGCAGCATTTTTCAGTCCAGTGGGTGTGAGCCTTATCCCCACCACAGGCTGGCACACAGCTGTGTGGAAGAGTCTGGGTTCTCATTCAAGGGCCTTGTGGAGAGAAGAAAATTATTTGATACTCCATGTTGTTTCCTGGGACCAGTATGAAGCTTTGTGCAACTTCAGCATTTCAATGCTTCTGATGTTCTTTTGTACCTCAGGAGCAAGATGTCTCTTCCCTGTGGCGGTTGGATTTTTTTTCATCCCACTTGTAATGTAGGTGCAGACAAATGGCTCCATGATGTTAAAGAAAATAATGACACTGTCTTACAAGTGCAGCTGTTCCTCTGTGGATGAGGCTTATTCTGGAGTAAAGGAGCTAGCTGTAAATTTTCTGACTTGGTGATGTGCCTACAGGAGTCAGAACAAGCTGACTGTGCTGCTGGGGAGCAGCATAATGGTTCCCAGGTAAAACCTCCTGCTGAATATTGGTTTATGGCTGTCAATCTCCACTTGAATGGAGGTAGCAGCTCCTGGTGTGGCATAGCAGGGAGGTGCAAGAAGAGATTGTCCAGCAGGGACCTCTGGGCTCTTGGTGAGTCACCAATAACTAATTTGTGGATATAGGTTGTGAGCTATTAGATGAAGCTTTTCATCGCATCCATGTGCTACATCTTTATTTTGCACAGTGGGAACTTCCTGTCAGTCCTTATTACCCAGAGTTAGTTCTGGGTATGCCACTTCCGTAACTGAAGAGACTGGAGAACAGGCCTTATGAGGAATGGCTGAGAGAGCTGGGGTTGTTTAGCCTGGAGAAGAGGAGGCTGAGGGAAGATCTCATTGCTCTCTATAACTACCTGAAAGGAAGTTGCGGAGAGGAGGGTGCTGGCCACTTCTCCCAAGTGACAGGGGACAGGACAAGAGGGAATGGCCTCAAGCTCCGCCAGGGGAGGTTCAGCCTGGACATCAGGAAAATATATTTCACAAAAAGGGTCATTGGGCCCTGGAACAGGCTGCCCAGGTGGGTGGTTGATTCACCTTCCCTGGAGGTGTTTAAGGGATGGGTGGACAAGGTCCTGAGGGACATGGATTAGTATTTGATAGGAATGATTGGACTTGATGATCCAATGGGTCTTTTCCAACCTGGTGATTCTATGATTCTATGACCTAGCCTAACCTCTCAAAAGATCTTAAACCAATACCAAATCCCAGCATGGTTGGAATACTTGTGTGGTAGTGTCATCTGTCATGGTGATAGTGGCTTTACAATAACTTAAACTGATTTTTAAAGACTCTTAAGTAACCTAGTAGTTATAGCAGTTGTGAAAATGCCCTAAATTATGCTCACTGTAGAAACACAAAACTTGGAAATACTGCCTTGTTATTGTATTCAGGATATTTTCTTTACTGCATTTGAGCACAGGAGAAATTATCAGTGGAAGAAGAGAAGTGGCAAGAAAAATGCAGTAGAATTTGTAACAAAATAGCAAAACCCAGCTTGAAGCAATGACAATCACATACGTTATCAAAAAATATCTTGCCACCTGCATCAATTGGGAACACTGTGGCACAGCCTTATTTCACATTTTGTCTTTGAGAGACAGGTATGAAGGAAATGGGTGGTTTGATGCAAGTTATCTGTGCAGCCAAGAAATAATGTACCCTTCTCTGAGGTATAGGCAAGTCCAGTCATGGATTATGTGCTTGGCTTTCCTCAAGCCACAGCCTCCACTTGTGTTAGGACATGATTTCCCAATACCAGCCTTGACTTGTCCTCCAGGTGGCAAGTTGCCCCATCACCTTCTGATAGAGGGCAATCCTCTTTATCATCCTCTGATTGCCTCAGTTTTTCTTGAAAGACTTCTCCTTGGTATTTCCAGTGCCACATCATCATCTTGGGAGGATGTGTCGCCTAACCCTCAGCAGTGTAGGTGCCTCTGTCTCAGCAAGGAGTGTCCCTCATGGGCATTTGGTCAGAGCCATAACAGGGTATCTGCTGAGCTGCAGCATTCAGTAATGGGCAAACGCATATTTGCAAATAACTGTTTGAATTATACTTGTAGAAAAAGTATAAAAGAACAAAGTGTTAATGATGAGAAAACTGTAGCCTTGTAGAAATACAAGGTTATTCTTAAAGGAGGACTTTGTAACACTGTAAATTCCAGGCTTATGCCTGAGTAAGCGAGACTGGAATCTGACCCCTTATCCCTAAAAAATTCCTTAATTATTATTAGGATGGAAATGATACAAACCATTATTCTAAAATAATGCTGGCTGGACTCAGAAGATTCACGTTCAAATAGTAAGAAATGGTAATTTTAGGTTTACCAAGCAAACATAATCTTTCTGCACAAGTGCATATCCTATATTCAGTAAGGCACGGTTCCTGGGGAAAATGACAAGTGTAATTAAAACCCGTCTCATCATGCATGCACACAGGGGAGGGCAAGCTGTGATTGTAATGGTAACTGCTCCTGGCAGGTGTTTTTCTTGTAATATCAAGTATTAAATAAAACTTCCAGTGTTTATTAACCCAAATACTCTCCTGTACGCTTCTAACAACTGTGATGCGTTGCAAATGAGGCTAAGTTGGGCTATATCTTTCAGCATAAACTTTTGTATTCAGAAGTATAAACCTACTTGCCCTTGCGGGGACTATTACAGGGACCTGGAGCACTGTAGATGCTTCAAATTCTTTTGCACTTTGTAGCTCTGGAGGTTGGTTGTTTTCTGTGCTGAAGATTTTGGGTACATTATGGTGTAGCAGGGATAGTCCACAACTCGTGAGGGAGGGGAAGTAACCCTGCTATATATAGAATCATAGAATCATTAGGCTGGAAAACACACACAGGATCATGGAGTCCAACCATTCCTATCAATTACTAAACCATGCCCCTCAGCACCTCATCCACCCATCTTTTAAACATCTCCAGGGAAGGTGAATCAACCACCTCCCTGGGTAGCCTGTTCCAGGGCCCAATGACCCTTTCTGTGAAATATTTTTTTCTGATTTCAAGTCTGAACCTCCCCTGGCAGAATTTGAAGCCATTCCCTCTTGTCCTGTCCCCTATCACTTGGGAGAAGAGGCCAGCTCCCTGTTCTCCACAACTTCCTTTCAGGTAGTTGTAGAGGGCAATCTCAGCCTCCTCTTCTCCAATCTAAACAACCCCAGCTCTCTCAGCCTCCTTGTTCTCCAGGCCCCTCACCAGCTTTGTTGCTCTTCTCTGGACTCGCTCCAGAGTCTCAACATCCTTCTTGTGGTGAGGGGCCCATGACTGAACACAGTATTCGAGGTGCGGTCTCACCAGAACTAAGTACAGAGGGAGAATCACCTCCCTGGACCTGCTGGTCACACTGTTTCTGATACAGGCCAAGATGCCATTGGCCTTCTTGGCCACCTGGGCACACTGCTGGCTCATGTTCAGTTGGCTGTGGACCAACACCCCCAGGTCCCTCTCCTCCTGGCAGTTTTCCAGCCAGGCTTCTCCTAATCTGTAGCTCTGCATAGGGTTGTTGTGCCCCAAGTGCAGGACCCGGCATTTGGCCTTGTTAAACCTTATGCCATTGGACTCAGCCCAGCAGTCCAGCCTGTTCAGATCCCTTTGCAGAACCTCCCTACCCTCCAGCAGATCCACACTTCCACCCAGCTTAGTGTCATCTGCAAACTTGCTAAGCGTGCACTCAATGCCTTCATCCAGGTCGTTGATGAAGACATTGAACAGGGCTGGACCCAGCACTGAGCCCTGGGGAACCTGACTTGTAAGTGGCCTCCAGCTGGAGTAAACTCCATTCAGTACCACTCTCTGGGCCCAGCCATCCAACCAGTTTTCCACCCAGGAGAGTGTGCACCTGTCCAGGCCAGAGACTGACAGTTTCCAAATCAGAATGCTGTGGTTAAACTGTATCAAGGGCTGTATAATGTACATGTATTGCCATCTATTGCCTGCAACCGTAAGCAGTGAATATGATCAACTGCATTTTAAATAAGAAGGGGAGGAGGCAGAGCCAGAGCGAGGCACTGGCTTTGGATAGTGTAAGCCAGATGTGTCACTTCAGATAGTTCACAGGCACCCCCAGTGCTGTGAGACTACAAGGTCTTTTATGACTTTTATTTCAAGTTCCTTTGTTATTTGCTGTCAGAATTCTTGAAGTAATGCAGTAAAGAAGTGGTAAATGGTCATTAATTTAGACAACCTAAGTAGAGGACTGAAAATGGGCTCCACATGTAATACAAGAAAGTTAACGGCTTGCTGATGTCCTTTTGTGAGTGAATTGTGTATCCTGGTTGTTTAATGGAGTGTTTAAAAATTGTGTCAGCAATAGCCTATGAATAATGCAGTACCTTATTGCTAAGAAACTGCTGATATGCTGGGAAAATTTCTGTCAGAATCGAGAAAAAAATTGAAAGCCCCGTCTTCTTGGGATGCCCTTTATTTATGGGCTTACTACTTTAGAGATTGCAGTCGTTTTTTAGATACTGCAAGTGAAGATGCTCTCCACTGCCTCTGCCTCTGTCTTGCAGCTTCACGTGACTCCCTTTGCTTTTATCTGTAAAAGCTTGTGGATCTCAAAGAGTTTAGGCTTTATTAACTGAACACTGTAAGAATGGAGATATTCGCTGTGCAGTCTTTAGCCATTCTAGGTTTTTTCCCTAAGTCACATTGCATCAAAGGAAGATGGATGCTGATTTTGTGTCAGAAATAGGGCTAAAGATTTGGAAAAGGAGACCAATATTTTGCAGGTTTTTGGAACATGGGCTCCTTGTGTGAGAGAAATGATCAGGGAGTGTTGTACAGATTTTGATGGACTTTGCAGTGTGAACCCAGTTCCAATGCCCCTAAATTTCCCCCCATATCCTCCTCCAGTGCACAAAGCCTCTGTGTGCTTTGGCCATGAGTCATAGGAGGTTGTGCTACTAAACAACTATATCCTGCTTGGCCAAAGAAATGAGAAGATTGAGAGTGAATCCCTGTTAGCAGGGGAGCTCTAGCGGTTGAACTGTCATAACTGCAGGAGGAAACATCACAGAACATAGCTCAGGCAAGCACCCGAGTCAATCACAATCTCTTTATTTGTTCTCATTTTGGCCCTCAGCTGCACTCTAGGAGAAAATAAAATCATAACTTTGTTTCTCATGCAGGGTTTTCCCCACCTGCACTAAAATGCAGAAGTATCACAGGAGGGTAGATGAACACAATATGTACCTTATCACTGTTCTCAGCTAAGTGTATGCTAGGAGTAGACCCAGCTTGTGGAGCTTTGTGCCCTGCCTCTGCTGTGTTTTTTTTATTAGTAGCCTGGTATTCATATTGTATTTTTGCATTAGGATTTACACAGTAGAGCCCTGAGTCAAAATGTTTCCTGCAATTTGGGCAGTATATTATTAGTGTAAAGCTAGAACAAAGCATTGCATGATTGATGTTGATATTAGTCAGCTGAGGAAGTGACATCCTCACCTGGAAGATTGTTGTGGTGGGTTTTAAAGGTATGTGGTGATGCTAACAACAAGTTCCGGGTGTGAGGCTATAGGGCAGGAGGGAGAATGGGTTAGAGGA
The DNA here is from genome assembly GCA_033558105.1 of Coccyzus lansbergi. Classification (NCBI taxonomy): domain Eukaryota; kingdom Metazoa; phylum Chordata; class Aves; order Cuculiformes; family Coccyzidae; genus Coccyzus; species Coccyzus lansbergi. Next base: position 1,753,523 of record JAUMJK010000121.1, on the reverse strand, counting down.
GAGATTGTATCCCCAGGGTGATCTGTAACTGTATATGCAAGAGGATTTGGCAAAATGGGAAGGAAGATTTGGACTTCAATGGCTTTTTTTTTTTTTTTTTTGCTGCTGGGATGTTTCTCAGGAGTGCAGTATTTTTTGCAGCTACAAGAAAGGAACTGTATAAAAGAGATCAGTCTAAGTGAAAGGTAGTTGGCAAGGACTACTAGAGGAGGTTGACTAATGGGCTAAATGTTTTCAGTAGAACAAATGAAGAGAAAAGGTATCTAAAACTTTATCCACCACCCAAAACCTATCCTGCCAGACAAGAAGGACCTTCAGCAGAGAGGGGAGTAAAGGTTGAAGATCATGGTCAAGTTCAACCAGCCTTTCTCAAGACAGAATTGCTGCCAACTGCCAGTATACATGAAAATGCAGCTTTCAAGAGTAAGGACACAGTTCTGTTATGCAGTTTATTTCACTGATGCTTCTGATGGTTCTATTAAATTATCTTTTTTTAATTTTTTTTTTCAGGTGAAGAGTGAAGGTCCCAAATTGGTGCCCTTCTTTAAAGCCACTTGTGTCTATTTTGTCCTCTGGCTGCCAACTTCCAGTCCCTCCTGGTTCAGTGCCCTCATCAAATGTCTGCCTATCTTCTGCCTGTGGGTTTTCCTTCTGGCTCATGGAATTAACTTCTTAGTGTCACACCGGAGTGCCAGCCGCATCCTAGCAGGACTCATATTCTCAGCAGTGGGAGACGCCTTTCTCATCTGGCAGGAGCAGGGCTACTTCATTCATGGTGAGTGCGGTGTCAGTCACAAAGGGATGCCAGAGAGTCCAGCTGTTAATCTCTTTATTTAGTAAAGAGTTGCTGGGCCACGTGTTTTGTTTATTCATATACAACTTAAGCCCTAGGCAGTGGGAAGCACTTATCCTTTGACTAAAATTCATCATAGTTAGAGGAGTCATACCATAGATGAATCTTCTGAGCTTCTCTTCAGATTATATGGTTAATTGGGGCAGGTTTGGTTCCCTGGCACGTGCACACAGCACCTCAGCTCTCTGGAGCTGGGAAGGCGGCATGGGCAGAGTCCCCGAGGAAGAGAAGGAAACGCTCATAGCACTTGGCAGCTCCCATGAAGCTATATGAAGTATCTACCTCCTGTCTCTCTGCAGGGAGATTTGTCAGCCCTTTGCTACAAGGATCAGAAATAGGAGACATGGTACAAAGGTCCTCAGAGGAGAACAGGTGGAGAGACCCCTTATGTTTTGATAGACAAGCCCATAGTCTGGGGAAGTTGTTTACGTGGATGCTAGAAACTAAAGCATAAGAAATCTTGTCCTACTTGCAGGTTCATCAGTATGAATCACGTAGCCTATTGTACAGGATGTCTATTTTGCAAGACATGTAAATGATGGGGAATCAAGGACAAATCTTACCACAATGGCCTGTCATTTCTACAGGAAGATACACATCTCTCAGAGCAAAACAAGCTTGTTTTATTTTGCTAGTTTGCTGACTAGAACCTAATGCCGTAGATTAGTCATTGAAAGCCATATTAAACCTACCTGCAGCAGCACTCTCCTTGGCCTTGGACTGCCACAAGAAATCAACAGTAGTTGAGTTCTTCACTACACTGACTAGTGGGGTTTCTGAAGTTAATTTAACCAGCACGGGGATCTCGCTTAACACCCGCCATTAATTGGCTGCTGTGACTTTCCCATTAGAAAATGTGAAGAGACAAAGAAATTTTTCTGACTTGTGCTGTTGTCAGCTCTGAAAGTAAAAGGCTTTTTATCACCTCTCTTGTGAAGTCAGTATTTAGTTTTATTCTGGGATTCCAACAACATCTTTCTTTATGAGAGGGAAGTATATGTAATGCTAGATATGAAAGGCCAAATGCTCTGAGTCTGGTTTTAATCCTGCTTCCAAGGGTTTATCCCAATCTCAATAAAAGTTCATGTAAAATTTTTTACTGATTTTGGTGGGGTTTAAATTAGGCCCTGAGGATTATAGCTATCTGGCTGAACCCCTGGCATGTTGTTGAGGAGCTCCAGCCTTCTCTTGGGTTGCCACCTCCTCTGTGCCAAGTGTTGGCATCCCCACTGATGAGCCTCTTCCTAACTGTGGTACCTGGCTCAGTGCAGGTTGCCTCAGCTCAACTTCTTGTGCTTGTTTTGCCTCCTGGAGTTACTCTTTGAGCCGTGGCTTGAATAACATTCAAGGCCTGAATCTCACCACGACTACTCCACTCCCATGTAGCTGGCATCTCTGAGTTGCCTCTCCCATTTAGTGGTAGGTGAAGGTCAACTAGTCACAGCAATTCAGTGTCTCGTTAATGTGTTTTAGTCTGAATGTATGTTGGATTTTTTGACCCTAGTCTCACGACTGAGAAGTATTGCTTTGTAGGTTTAGATGCATTTTTCTTCTTAAGGAGAAGAAAAGCTCTCGTGGAGCATGTTGAAAATCTCTGCCTTCATCCTGGTTGTTTCCTGTATGCCTCGGTCCTTGCTAATTCAAGCTACCATCTTCTGCAGTGAAGTGTTAACATTTGTGTTTCAGCTTTTAGCAGAAAGAGCACACTACCCCACTTCTTCCTTCACCTCTCCTGCAAAATGTATTTTCTCCTGTTTAAAACTCAGCAGGCTGCCATTGTTGACCACTGGCAATATTCAACCTTTTGACATCATTGTTTGAGGGAATTTGAAATTTCAGGAGAATAAGAGGAAATACTAGATAAAATGTACTTTGTGTTTAATTTCTGCAGCTTTCAGGCTGAAAAAAAGGGTTGGGAACTGGGCTAATTTGAATAGCTTTTGAGACAATGAGTTTATAAAAGGACATTTGTTCATTACTTTATAGGGAAGTGAGAGCCTGGGAACCTACTCTTGGCGCACTTAGCTTTTTTTCAGTTTTGCTGTTTCAATCCACTAATAACATACTATTTTCTGACTAGTGTCTTAACTGCACACAGAAGATACTTTACAGTGTTAACATTGACCTCCTTTGGGAGCAGGCACTTATAAACAATTTATGTATTTGGTGAACACTGTATGGTGAACAAGGGACTAACAAAAAGGCATTATTACCAGTCTGAGGGGAAACTCCAGGCACAGGGAGAGCAAAGGATACCCAAGGGAAGGAAGTGGGCAGAGAGGAGATCGTCTGATCTGGGAAGACCAGGTCAAAGGTTGAGAAATGTATTCCACCCTCCCTATGCAGCCAACACAGATTTCCCCTGGCCCTGACTCGATTTGTAGGTGTTGAATAAGGAAACCTGGAAGCTGACTCCATCAGCTGTGACCAGCCTCACCACATATTACAAAACTCCTCCTGCCTTTCTGGGCTTCTGCTTAGCTGCTGCATGTTGTCTTCCTCTCCTCTTGCTCCTTATTGCCAGCTGCCTGCATGAAGGACAATGCATTCTTCAGTTACACATCCCCTGACTCTCCATATAGTGCCACTAAAGGAAAACCCACTCATCACTGTTAGGGCAAAATAACCTTCTCCTCCTTATGTATACGCCCAGGGCTCTAGCCTGTCTTGCCCTATAACACTATCAACAGCTCTTGTCCTAAACCCCTCCTCAGTTTCCTCAGTGCAGAGCCCATGGTGTGTAATAGCTCTGTGGGACATCAACTTTTTGTTGTGCTCCTTTGCTCTCCTTTTCCTTCCCCTTCCTGCTGTTCCAAACCAGATTCCCCATCAGCCCCCTCCAACACGTTTGCCTCATCCCACCATGGCTGAGCTTTCAGTGGGTATCTGGCCTTTCTCAAAAGCAAGGAGATACTTGCCCCTCTTTAAGCTGTCTCGACACAAGAGTGTTAGGATTGGAAAATGGCTGCTGGCAGCAGGTTTTAGAGACTGCCCTTTATACCACAGCATCATTCTTTCATGTAAACAAGTTTTCTGCTGGAGGTCTCAGCTTCCCAGATACTTTTCTCTTTCTCATGCTTTAGAGCCACATGAAAACTTTAAGCTACTCTAATAACCCTGCCAGGATAAAGCAGGACAGCCTGCAGCTGCACCATGTGTGGGTCTGGGAACCAGAGGACTGGACAAGCTGGACTCAGTTTGGGGTTCTTTATTTACAATTGACAGCTCGTAGTCACCAGCTGTACCAATACATAGTGACATTTTTTTGTCAAATAGATTAGTGATGAGTGAGTAACATATGGGCAGTACCTTCTAACACCCACATCTGGCATTTCTCAAGGGTGTTGCACTTCAAAGGGAATCTGGCATTTTATTTTCACAGATTGATACCAGTTAAGGTCCATCTTAATCTTGCAAATAGCCATAAAATTGTTGGCAGATCATGTTGGTGCAGTCCCTGAAATATGCCAGCTGCGTTTTCCCAGCTTGGGTTTCTCCTAGCTATGGGCAGAGATGGAGTAAAAGCCAGATTTAGTCCCTGAATGCCTTTGAGTTTGTGGCTAAATGCAGTCAGGCTTTGTGTCTGGGTTCAGAGGGACTGTTATGTTTTTTTTCTTATTTCTTTCCTTTGCAGTCTTCCTGTTCTACATGTGACCTATTGGCAAAACACTTTGGATAGTTAGAGGGGATGATCTTTGGTTTACCTTGCCCCCACCCTTCTATCCAAAGCAGGGGAGGAGGAACCATTTGAAAATCAAGCTTTGTTCTTTTTGTGGCAGCTTAGTTCACCTGGCCTACCCGCAGGAAGGATTGCATCACAACAGTGTTGTACTTGGCTGCAGTTGTTAATGCACTGGGGCTCCGTAGGGTGGGAGGCAGGTACTAAGATTGATCTCCTATGTGCATTTTTTTGTTACAAAATGGTCCCAAGTGGTCAGTATGGTTCCCACTGAAAGCATTGAGGGTTGTAACACTGCAAGGACATCTAATCCTTTTGGCTGTGGTATATTTAAACCCAATATAGAAACAATGTTTTGTTTATTTGCTACCAACTGCCAGACACTGCTGAAAGGTCATATTTGCTATGTCAATGCCTCTTTCCAGGTCTACTGATGTTTGCAATCACACACATCCTGTATTCTTCAGCCTTCGGCATGAAGCCTTTGGACCTTAAAGCCGGCTTGTTTATGGGCCTTGTTTGCAGTTCCTGTTATGCCTTCCTGTACTCCTACCTCTCAGGCCCATTCACCTACCTGGTAGCTGTCTACATCGCCTTGATTGGCTTCATGGGCTGGCGAGCAGTTGCTGGCATGCAGCTGTGCAACGACCTCTGGACATGGACCAAGCTCTCGGCCTGTATCGGCGCAATGCTCTTCATGGTGTCGGATCTGACCATTGCACTTAACAAGTTCTGCTTTCCTGTGCCCTACTCGCGCTTCATCATCATGGCTACTTACTATGCAGCCCAAATGCTTATTGCATTGTCAGCTGTAGAGAGCAGAGATGAAGAGGACTTCAGAAAGAGGAGCTAGGTGGTGCGCCAATAGTCTGTGAACAACATGGGTTATATCTCAGGTGCTGTAGCTGCGTTCACCCCTGAGAGAGATCTCCATTTCTCTAGGCACATCAGCAATGTTGATTTTGCTTCTTTGAAGCATTACCTTTGGGGCTTTTTTTTTCTTTTTTTTTTTTTTTTTCCCAATGGCTTTCTCCGAATAAAGCTTACATCAGTGTGGAGTCCCTATCAGAAAGCTTAGACTGTCCCTGCAGTAGCTGCTCATTCAAATTCTCCTCCTTAGAAGTACTGTACTACTGCATTTTACTTCTCAATCTTGAAACTGATGCAGACTGTCTGGGAAGAGGAGAGCTGATGGAAAGGAGGTTTAGTGATACACTGTGCTAGAAGACTTGCTTTCGGTAGTAGGCAGACAGGCACAGATCTCTGCTGAAGTCATAGGTAAAAATGAATTTAACTGATGCTTATCTTTTTGTGCATTACAAACTCAGTACGCAAACTGGAGCTGTTGCTTCTGCTGAAAGAAACCCTGGATGTAGAGAAAAAAACCACACATCCAGATGAGAACTGAGCTTTGGAGTCAACAGCAGCATGTGGCAGCCCCCAGCAGAACCAGAATGAAAGCAAAACACCAAGCAATGAGCACAGGGCAGGTCTGTATGTGCAAGCCAGCATGGCGGCATGTGGCAGAAATAGGAGTTTGGTGGGATTTCAGGGACATCAAGGTAGCCAGGCTGGTGCGTTTTCTACCACAATGTGTGTGCTGTTACATGGTGTCTGCAGCCACCAGCGACAGCTCAGATGTAACGGGAAAAGAAGGAAATTTGTTTTACAGGAGGACTTTGAGCATGTCTGACTAATGTATTGCCCTAATTTTCTTTAGTATGGCAGACAGGAATCTAACTTCTATGCTTTTCTTACCCAGTATTCTTAGAAAATAATTTTCCATATATTCATTAAGCTTTACAGTACTGCTGCTTGCAGTAGCTTCCTCAAATCTTCGCGTGAGCATTTCTTGTGGCCAAGGCCCTGATTTTGGTTGTAGGTTGCTGTGTTTTGCCAGCTGGTGGTCAACAATCAGCTTTGCATCACTTGTTTTTGGAAAGTCCCTCTTTGGCAGAGCTTCCTGAAAAGCACTGTACTTTGTGTTCAAAGTGCTCGCCGCTTCCTTCTCAGACTCTTGTGGATGCAGTGAGAATGCATCATCAGGGCTGGGAAAGCCTGTTTAATTCTGATCCAAATTCTTAGGTTTGTTGTTTGCCCATCTGCTGAAGCAAGATTACTTCTGACTTCAGACTCTCTTAAAATAGGAAGAAGTTATCCTGATTTTTTTAATCCAAGTTCATTTGTATTTTTAATATTTTGTATTTTTATTTCATTTGTATTCATATGTATTTTTCCCTCTTATTTAGGATACCTAACAGCAAGCTCTGTTTCTGGTTGAAATTATCTTGAATGTGCTTTTCCTGTCTGTCCCTCCTAGGGCTGCTGTCATGGGTTGGATTCTCCCACAATGGCATGTTTTAAGACACACGTGCACTCAGGTGTACAAAGAAAGCTTGCCGAGGGTTCCTGCACCTCCTCAGTCAGCCAGACAGGGACAACCAGATCAGAGTACACAACAGAAATCCATACACACCCCAACAGCCCCTTGCACACACTCACAAGGGCAAGAATGGAGCAGTAGGGGCAGCCTTCCAGACCAGCCTCATAAGCTGAAAATTACCGTAGTCTCCATACCTTGCATGCCCCGACCATTCCAGGCGAAAGCCTGGCACTGAGTCCCTAGCACAGTTGGCAGAGCAGGAACTCCTCTTTGTGAGGAGTGTGGCAGGGTCAAGGGGCAGCTAAGGAAACCTACCAATCCTGCTAGCTTTTCCCTTGGTGTTGAGAGGTTTTTAGTGGGTGTCCTGCTCCTCTTCAGCCTTGCATAGTGGGACTAGGTGGGGAATAGGCATTGCCTCCCCGTGACTCCTGCATTAGTACAAATGCAGCCAGTATTACAAAAATCTAGGTTAACCGTCCTGACCCCATGGAGTCATCTGCCACTTTTCAGACATAGATCAGGAAGGTCAGCTGCATTACTGAGAGGGAAAACATTGTAAATAGCACAGCTCCGTGTAATCTCTTCCCTTTAATGCTGTTGTGTAATATTGTAAGTATTCATTCACTAGCACACCGGGGCCTGCCTGGAGTAAATTGCTGAGGGAATTTAGAGCCGTAAAACATCTTCATTCATCAGCATTGCTTATCCCCTGGCCGCAGCTTGAACCCTGTGGTATAGCGCTCTGCAGATGTCACCTGCTGTTACTCAGCTTGACTGTTTACAAATCTTTTCCGGCAACAGATTGACGAAGCTAAGAGGAGTTCTAAGGATTTGGGGTGAACCCCACCATCCTCCCAGCATGTGAGCAAAGAGCACGCTTCAGTTTGATTTACAGCACCTTGTCATGGGTCAGTCCAGCACTCCCAGTTCTTAGCTGGCAGGTCTTCAGAAGAGCACCCCACATCCTGAGCTTCCCTTTGCTTTGAGGAAAATGCATATGCGATAAAGTAAGCTTTATTTAAAAGTTAGAATTTTGATTATCATTTTATTCCCCTCTAGAAATGAGTAGTCTGCAATTTCGTGAAGATGGCCAAGTTGTTTGTTGGCATGTTTTTTCATCTTGCCTTGCTTTGTTATCCCATCATCAGCCACTGGATACATGCAGACAAGGATCTTTTCGGTGTTATTAGGAGGCCTACTCTCTCTACTGGCCATCAGATGTGCAGTTTATGGTGGCAGAAGTCTCTGGGCAGCTCCAGCTGTAACACCAGAAACATGTGCAGCCCAAGCAGGCTCTTGTTCCCTTGCTGTCCCCTCTCCTGGAATGGGCTGTCTGGGATGCATTCTGGCCAGCCATGCTGGCTCCCTCCCAGTCCTGCAGCGTCTTCAGCCTTCCCAGGAACATGAGGCAGAGCTCTCAGCATACAAAGTCAAGGAGAGTCCTGTCTGGCTCAGAGGTTTGCCAGCATAGGCTCTCAGTCTTCTAAATCTCTCTCCTGCTCTGCATTTCTCCTTTTAATGCATATTCCTGGAGGAATGTGGAGACTATTTTTGTGGAGGTTCTTTCATGCTGCTGAGACCAGCTTCTGTGGACATTGATTTGACACAATTTTGAGTTTCATAAACCTGAAGAAACACTAAGCAGTTGCTGACAGTCTGTTAAATACCTTTTCTTGGGAGTACAACTGTTCCCTCAACCCCAATCACGAGTAATCTTGACTCTGAGAGGAAGCAAACAGGAAGTAGGAATGACATGACCGTCTGTGGCACTGCCTTTGTGCATCTTCCTGTTGTCTCTTTACAAACTGTGAGGTTTGATCTATTCTTCTTCTTTTCTGGGGTAGTCTTTGAGAAGCACCCAGACTTTGGTTCAGGGACATTACAGGGGGAATGAAGCACCCCACAGCATAGTGTGCCTGGGCCTTGCACTGTTGGCTCCTTTGCAGACTGAAGCAAACAGCAGCTGTAGAGCTCAGTGGCTGGTGCCTCTTTCTCTTTGCTTGGTTTCTGGATGCAGACAGGGTCTCTTTTAAGCAGAAGCGTCATAATTGTGTTCCTGGAAGTTGCCTGCTTCTCATGACAGAAGTCCTCCTGAGTACTTCTCCTGCCTTTTATCCATGCTTGCTCCTTTTGTGGCCTTGGCTAAGTCTCTTAAATTTTCAGGGGCCAGGTCCTCATCTGGTGGAAAAAAAGGCACAAGTGTACGTGGGCCAGTGCTATGCAACACCAGGGAATCGGGCCCTCACCCCATTTCCACAATGGGGATATTATCACTTAGCTACCTCACAAGGATACTGTGAGGATTAATGCTCATGCAGCACTTAGAAGATGTAAAGTGCTATTTAAGTCCCAAGTATTACCCTACCCTATTGTTAAAAATGGTTTTAGGGATATGCAGGACTTCACTTAAAACCTGGAACGAGTGACTGCCTTTTCAGTCTGCATCAGAATGGAAGGGAAATGCAAAAAATTTATTGACGCTGGCTAACAGGATGGGCTCAGCTGCACTTGAACTCTGAGGAGAGTTTAGCCTAAATGTCTCAAATCTAATTTCAGTTTTTAGTTCTTCCAAAAGCTTAAACCAAATTCTTAGACATGAACCTTGCATCCAAATTTTGCAGTCTGGTCTTATCCCTGACTGTTAGCTACATTAAATCAAATCCAGCCAAAACACAGTGTTCTCACAGTCTGCTGTGGTTGTTGAAATGACTAGAACAGAAAATGAAGTCATTCTGTTCAACTTTTATTCTGCAGAAGGTCAGCTAGGTTTTGTGGGACAACTTGCAAAGGGATGTTTAGTTTCTGGCTTTAAGATCAGCAGAGAGGGAAGGCCTTGATGAAATCAACAAGCTTGGCACATCCTTTGTGAATTATTTTCTTTTCACCTGAATTGAAGAAATAGCAGATTCTCTAGCAAAGGAAGTGCTTGTACCGTCAGTCCTAGGGCCCAGAACAAAAGTCGATTTTAAAAATACAGCTTAAAACCATCACCATGTTCTCAACTAGTACAAAGATACCAGTATTCACTGATATAAAATCTGGACCACATCTAGAGACTACTCAGTTCTGGTAGCACTACCTGCTGTATGAACACAAATGAAAGTGAAAACTTGCACACCAAGGAATGTGAGCTGTGTAACACATGAAATGGACCATAACTTTGAAGCAGCTGCAGTAAATTCTTATCTTAATATGAACTCAAAAGCAAATACAATGCAAATTTTTACAGTTTCTTTTAAATGTTGTTTGAAGGGTTTTAATTTTCTTAGTTTGGAAGAAATTTTCTTTATGTTATTTTATTTTTGCTCTTATTGTAAAGAATAGAAGTATACAACTCTGGATAGACTACAAATGAAAAAAGGTGGCCAGTTGGCAGGAATGCCAAATCTTCTGTGGCTTGTATTGTTTCTGTGGTGACACTACGCTGCTGTAGGATGAGCTACTGGAGTGGTGTCATGGCTCAACAGTGAGGCTGAAGCACAAGGTCCCTCTCATATGAGAGGGATGCAGGGGCTGAGCCACTGAGACTGCAGTGGGAGCACAACTGGGCCAATTCGAATTGGTCAAAAGAATGAGAGAGCATCGGGAATAAAAGAAACATTTTCCCAACAGATAAAAAGCATGAAACCAAAGCCAGCCCACTGGGTGATGGTGCTGAATCAGTACTAACACATGTATTTAGAACTTGCTTGTGCAGGCTCCTGCTGGACCAGGTCTTGCTCTCAATTCACCTGGAGGAGGCTTACTCCAAGCGTATGGTGCTAGCGGAGTCAGGCCAGCAGAACCTGATGTTTTGTTAAATCAAACTAAAAAAATAAAAATAGAGAACACACACAAACACCACCCTCACCTCCCAAAAAAAGCCCCAACCCCAAACAACAAGGTAAGAAAACGCAAATGCCATTGAAGAAGCAGCAGTTCTGCCTGGCTGACGCCACAGACTGACTTGTCTGTTCTGAGCACTATCTCCATGTCTTGTACTCATGTGAGCCTCTCACTCCAGCCTCTCTCCCATGCATTCCAGGCAAAGTGCACTGAAGATGTGACTGAAGCAGCTGCTCTCCCCTGGGGAGTCAAGCATTTTGCCATGTCTGAAAGTCTCTAGCACTTACTTCCTTTACCGTGATTGTAAAGGTCACCACATGCAGTACGGCCACTTGATCTGGGAACTTTTCTTAACTTGTTTTTATGATTATTTTACTATTTCAAGTTTTTGTTTGGAATGTATTTTTTCCTTGTTTCTTCTGTGTAACATAAATTAAAAAAAATAATTTACTGGGTATTTTTACTGTGTATATAAAATGTTTCATTGCTCATTTTCTGTTTATGTGACTGTTTCAGCATGGAGTATTTAGCCAACTGAACCTGTGTGGCAGGCAGTTTTGGGCCACTCTTACACCCATCAGTCATGAGGCTCTGCCCTGGAGCTACCCAGCACCCCAGTGCAGCTGACTAACCTGTCACAGCTGGCAACAGTATTCCTGTCTGGGGAAACCTGAAACATAGCCACGTGTACCCCCATGTGCACATCCAACACAAACCAACCAGGCAGCACTGAAACGATGGCACCTGGCTCGTGTTACAATGCATCTCGGGTGCTGTGGGATGTGGAGCCCTGAAGCACGCTCACCCCTTGCTGCAGTCAGTCCTGTGTACAATGGCCATTTGTCCACACTTCCAGGGAGAAGGCAGTTTACTGCCCAGAAATGGCCTTCCTCACTCCAGCAAAATTTCCAGGAGAAAAAAGTAGGGTAGCATGGACGTTTTTCTCTAAAAGGGGATCTGAATCTTCAGCTGTTTGATGCAGTGGCACAGATATTTGGTTTCATTAATCCTGAACCAGGCCATCTGTCACCAGTGGAACAGGTTTTGAGGATTTATAGCATAGAAACACAGATCATGTAACTGCTCCCAGTCCATTAAATGGATCTGCTTGCAGACGTAACCAAGTGCTTCATGTTCCCCTTCTGAAATGGAGTGGTTCCTGATGTGGAATGAATCGGTACCAGGCAAAAATACTACAAATTCTTTTCAAAGCAGCCTAAGTGGGTTAATGGCAGGCAAAAGTGGATGCTCCTTTCCTCTTTCTTTAATCTGATCTTCTATAATTTCATAATTTCAAAAGCTTAGAGGCCTTCTGGGAGGAGCATCCTGTTTCCTCACACCTCCTTCCTAGCTCCAGATGTAACAAAGGTGAAATATTATCGGACTGAGTGTGTGTCTGGCCACTGCTATCCTTTTATTCCACAACTGGCTCCTGGAAGAATTCAGTCTAATTAAAAGAATCAGCACTAATGTGTACATATGTGTATTTACCTATCTGTCAATCTGTTGATCTTTCAGTCATTCAGATGTTCTGCAATTCATTACCTAGTCTTGGTCACCAGCAGTGAAGTTCCTGGACCCTTCTGGATCTCAAGTTTTACCTTCTACAACCAGCTCTTTCACAAAGCATCTCCCTCATTTGCAAAGCTGCAGACTATTTACTTTCTTGGTATTGGAAGGATTTAAGTTCTTCAGATTTATGGCTTACATGATGTTTGTTTACAGTCTGACATAATGAAGCCTAGATCATCATGGAGGTCCTGCTGGACTATGTGGGGATATGGGGACAGAACCCAAGTCTCCTCTTGAACAAAGAAGCAGGATTCTCCTTTACCAGTGCAGAAGCAAACTGATACATATAAAAGAAAACTGTAGTCTCTGGCTCCTTTTATTACCATTAAGATATATTAGACGGTATTAGAAATACCACATTTAACAGGCACCCTGCTGTCTGAAACCACTTAGAGGGAAAGAAGAGGAACCATCAGAAGCATCCCAGCTGAGCAGAAGCTCCACTCCTCCACCTAGTTTAATTGACCATTACAAAAGCTAAGGACAGTTGCATTTTGAGTGACACAACACAAGAAAATAGGCAGCCACAGCAATGCCGTTCTGCATGCTGGACTAGGCAAAGCTAGTTCCACTAATTACATATTGTGCTTTGACTTCTGCAAACTTTCTGTCACTGTGTCCAGGAGGCTTTTATAATCTTTTTCTTAAGGGAAAAAAACCCATAGAGTAACTGCCGTAATTACTGCTACCAACCCTATGTTTTGAGTGCAAGTCTCACAAAATTCTGGCTAAAAAGCTTCATAAAGCTTACCACTGTATAAAGGAAAAAAAAAATGTCCGGTCACAGTTTTTGTAGGAAGTGAACAGTTCAAATTTAGGGAGTTCTCATTTTCATTCTCATTTCCCCTTGCTCATTTTGTTGCTATTCCAAATAATTTGCTTTTCTTTGGAACCTCCCAAACTAAAGGAAAATGATATCCACAACTTCTGAGCTACAGCAGCAGGAAAGACAGAAGAGCAGACATTAAGAAGAGTAGGGACAGATATTTGAGAAACAAGAGGTTTAGCTCCCATGGAATCAGAAACTGTTCAAATCAGCAGATTCGCTGTTCCCTTAGAGCACTCATTAGTCCCTTCCCTTTCCTTTAGAACAGTCTGCCACCAGGTAAAGGCCATTGGAAGTCTAAAAAAATTTCCTAAAGAAAGTCTTCCAAGGCCTGGTCTGAAGGAGCTCCCAGTCTAATGGGAGCGCTTTCACATGAGGTATGATGTCCTTGAGCCTACAGCACTTTACTTCAGGCAGTAATCATCCCTCTTCCAGAACTAAAATCAGCAAGAATATAGTTCCTGAGATGTAGAATAAGCCTGCAGTTAAGCTCAATTTGAAGTGAATTCATTAAAGCCAGTTTTACAGTCTTATTTTTACTCTTGCTTTCCCATCTCACTCAGCTGCAAATTGCCCTAGTGGCAGAGAGATCATCCCTAGAGACACTCAAGGTCTTATTAGGTCAAGGTAATGAGGAGCCTCAAGAAGCCTCAGAAACAGGCTCCCATTAAGGAATCTGAGTATAAATTAGCACCTCGCCCCCACAGTGCTTTTGTAAGCCTTGTTCCTTAGTCAGCTGTGCTTGTAAACAAGCTGCTTTGAGTAACTTAGAAGAGGTATGTTCCTGTTCTAACAGTCCTCACCTCAACAAGCACTGTGTGGGAAGGCGGAAGGTAAGTCCTAGCCAGCAATCAGATCTTTGAGAGGGTGGAGAGCTGTTCTTCTGCCCCTCAGGCCTGACTGCCCTGCCCAAACCTAGGTGAGCAGATGAAAGGCTCCTTTTTGTTCCAGCCTGGCTGGCAGTGATGCCAGGGCAGGGAAAGCTCCTACTGATTTTAGGGACTAGGCAACTGTCTTCCAGCAATGGCATGAAACTGTGTCTTTGGGAAGGAGTGTATCTGGGAGCACATGAAGCAGGAGACCCAAAAACACCAGCAATTCTTGGTAAAGAACTGCTTTTAGCCTTTTACGTGGACAGTAGCTGGCTTCAGTGAAAGAAATGTTGCGTGTATCCTACACTTATGGACAGATGAGTTTGCTCGAAAACCAGAGCAGGAAACCCAGTGTGCACATCCTTTTTCTCCATGCACCCATGCTAAGCTACTTCTGCATTAGCAGAGAGAACCAAACCCTGAGGGAGGGGTGTTAGCAGTTGTCAGCAGGCTGTCCAGAAGCAATGATCACAGACAAAAATAGCCTTAAAAGATCTTTCTAAATATAGTCCCTCGTAATTGCTGCTGTATCAGTTTCGTATCAAGCTGTGTCTGGCAATGCATCTCTCTTGTTCCCTTTAAGACAACACCAACAGGTCCTGAGACACCAGGACCTTCCTTTAGAGAAGGAGAATGGGGAAAGCAAACTTCAGTATCACAGCAGAAAAAAGGATGGAGAATTTTTGCTCTCAAATGTTTAACCTTGAAGGCCTCATAGTTAATCAGTCATGAGCAGGGTGAGCTTACCGGGGGCTGATGAAACTCACAGGACACAGCTGTTTCAGGGCACTGTGGTACATTTTGTAAGACCATGCTGCAAACTCTAAGTTTGGGCACGGTGACATGGGGAATCCATGTGTGGGTCATGGTTTACTGTTAGCAAAACCTCCCCCGAGACACCTGGAATTGTTCAGTCTCTCAAGGCCAATTTGAGGCACCTGGAACTAAGCTATATGTTACAACCTGGTTTAATGTTTCCAGCACAGAAAAGAACAGAGAAAGAAGAGAATATGAAATGCCTGATTTTCTTCCTTACGTTGCCTTGGAATTTTTTGCTAGCTTTCATACAATATTGGTAAATTATATCATTTGACTGCATGCCATGGGTGCAGGGCAAGCCTGGTTAGGGACTAAGAAATGGTCATATTTGCTTTTGAGTCATCTAGGCAATTCATGAGACCTGCTAGCCAAAATATGCCATTTTAAGGGACCCAATACTGCCTGCAAGCAACTGAAGACAGATCTTAATGACTTCAGAAGAAGATAAAGTCAGAGTTAGTCTGGTTTTTTGGATATGAAGGTAAGTTTTTACAATGCAGCCCTTGCAGCTCCAGCTACAGTGCCTACAGGCTGAACAGTCTCTTCCTCTGTGGACAAGTACAAGAGGAAAACTGGCCCAGAGAAGTGTGATCCACAGTGCCAGTCCAAGTAAGTGCATTCGCCCTGGAAATCAGCAGCGTGTAAACTATCCTCAGGGAGATCAAATCTATGGTTACTCAACCTGGAGGGAATCACCCATAATAAATCAGTGGTTGCAAACAGATGATCAACTTGCAGCTGCAAGTTCTAGGGATCATGTGCAAATCAATGCTACTTTTTGAGTTGATCCACAACTTAAACTTGGCTATGATGCCAATACTGTCCTTTTACAGGGTCACTGTTGGGTAGGAGTTGCTGATGAAAGGACAGCTTGTGGGACAGTTTTTGCCAGGACTCATGCTGTGGCTCTTCAGTGGGATGATGAACTGGGAAGGACCATCCTTCCTCAGATTCTCCATTTTGAAGTGAGAACACTCAGCTAAGGACAGAGTTACTATGGGCTGTTTCATATGCTGTTTCATGGGCTGTCTGTTATACATGCAAACACAGAGCCAGCACCATCAAGACAGAGTCCTCTCCTGCACGAGTACAAATCGAAAGGGTATGATATTTCATGATCCACCAGGGAAAATTCAGGGAGGAGGTAGAATGAACAATACACTGCATTACTTTCAACGTCTGACCAGCATAACTATTTCAACATGTAAACAAATACAAACTAAAAAGCAAGAGGAAGGAATCAGAAATCTCATTCTCATATTAATTTGCTGTGCAACTGTAAGCTAGCAATTAATTTCTTTGTTTCTTGGTCCATAAATAAGGTGTCAGGCTTTTGCTCCCTGGGGATATATCAATGCCTTCTATTGCTAATGCCATTAACTTGTAAAGTGCTTTTGGATATTTAGCTCCCAAGGCACTTTAGAAATGCATGATTAAATTACATTCAATTATAAACAAAAGCAGGTGATCTTGTAAAGGAAGGGATATTGCTCTGCTGGTCTTATTCTGAGGCAGTAATAGTCTACAGAATGCTCTGGGGGAATCAAGGGTAACTGCATATGTAATTTAATTTCCAGTGTTTGCGGCAACTCTTCCATTTTCAGCCTGTAGTTAAACCCATTTTTCCTAAGTTTTTATTTCTTCCTTTTGCATCAGCATGGGATTCCATCAGATAAATTCCCTGGATCCTAAATCACAGAATCATAGAATGTTTTGGGTTGGAAGGGACCTTAAAAATCATCCAGTTCCAATCCCTTTGCCACAGGCAGGGACACCTCCCAACTAGACCAGGCTGCTCAAGGCCGCATCCAACCTGGCCCTAAACACCTCCAGGGATGGGGCATCCACAGCTTCTTTGGGCAACCTATGCCAGTGCTTCACCTCCCTTGTAGTAAAGAATTTCTTCCTAGTATCTAATCTCAATCTACTCTCTTACAGTTTAACAGCATTCTTCTTCACCCTATCACTACAAGCCTTTGTGAACAGTCCCTCACCAGCTTTCTTGTAGCCCCTTCAGGAACTGGAAGGTTGTTATAAGATCTCAGAGCCTTCTCTTCTCCAGGCTAAACAACCCCAACTCTTAGCCTGCCCTCATAGCAGAGGTGCTCCAGCCCTGTAATCATCTTTGTGCTTGCACCATATGCCAGAATTCTCTTATGAGACATCATTCTCAGAAAACAGAATATTATCCTCCTTATCCTTTAAGAGCTTTTTTTCTCTCTCAGGTTTGTGCAAATAAACCTTGTGACTTGCCATTTCTAATGAATAACAGGAAATCAGTTCACATCTGCTTGCATCCTGCCTGAAGACAGGCAGGCTGTTATCAAGGAATGCATTGCAAGGCACAACCAACCTACCTTTCCTTCATTTACTACTCTTCTATACTTGCTTACATACACAGAAACTACTGAAGCTATTTCAGACTCTATAAAATCTAGGCCTAGAGTAATTCTATGCAAGAACATGATCACAGCACATACCTGAAGTGCCCTTTCTCAGCTGCTTATGTTGCCAAAGCACCATACCTATGGTCTAACTACATCAATCAAAGGTTGATTGTTAAATACAAATACACAATCTGACACCCATTTACTCATTTTAAAGAACTATTGATTCTATTATTTTAATAAATTGCCTATATATCTTAATGGGATTACATGGTTTGTAGCAGCATGTGGACAGGCTCCTGAAGAAAGAGATGCATATTCTGGTAACACATATTAATATATAATTTGTTTTGTATTACTGCATTTTTCACTACAACAGGCATAGGCCATGCAAAAAAAAAAAAGATTTGGCTTGGATCTCACTATTCAGAATAACTGCATTCTGCTTTGCACCTGACGGGGCAGAAGTCATCGTTCTGATTTGATGAATCATAGAATCATGGAATCACCAGGTTGGAAGAGACCCATTGGATCATTGAGTCCAACCACTCCTATCCAACACTAAACCATGACCCTCAGGACCCTGTCCACCTGTGCCTTAAACACCTCCAGGGAAGGTGAATCAACCACCTCCCTGGGCAGCCTATTCCAATGCACAGTGACCCCTTCTGTGAAAAACTTTCTCCTAATCTCTAGCCTAAATCTCCCCTGGCGGAGCTTGAGGCCATTCTCTCTTGTCCTGTGCCCTGTCACTTGGGAGAAGAGGCCAGCTCCCTCCTCTCTACAACCTCCCTTCAGGTAGTTGTAGAGAGCAATGACATCTCTCAGCCTCCTTTTCTCCAGGCTAAACAACCTCAGCTCTCTCAGCCGCTCCTCACAGGGCCTGTTCTCCAGCCCCTTCACCAGCTTTGTCGCTCTTCTCTGGATTCTCTCCAGAGCCTCAACATCCTTCTTGTGGTGAGGGGCCCAGAAATGAACACAGGATTCAAGGAGTGGTCTCACCAGTGCTGAGTACAGTGGGAGAATAACCTCCCTTGACCTGCTGGTCATGCCCTTTCTGATACAAGCCGGGATGCCATTGGCCTTCTTGGCCATCTGGGCACACTGCTGGCTCATGTTCAGTCGGCTGTCAACCAACACCCCGCCAGGTCCTTCTCCTCCAGGCAGCTTTCTAGACAGACTTTTCCTAGTCTGTAGCTTTGAATAGGGTTGTTGTGTCCCAAGTGCAGGATCCAGCATTTGGCCGTGTTAAACTTCATGCCACTGGACTCAGCCCAGCAGTCCAACCTGTTCAGATCCCTTTGCAGGGCCTCCCTACCCTCCAGCAGATCCACACTTCCACCCAGCTTAGTGTCATCTGCAGACTTGCTAAGGGTGCACTCAATGTCTTCATCCAAGTCATTGATGAAGACATTGAAC
Organism: Coccyzus lansbergi; assembly: GCA_033558105.1. NCBI lineage: Eukaryota > Metazoa > Chordata > Aves > Cuculiformes > Coccyzidae > Coccyzus > Coccyzus lansbergi. The sequence goes on along the minus strand of JAUMJK010000121.1, from coordinate 1,734,888 downwards.
AGGGCTGGACCCAGCACTGAGCCCTGGGGACCCCACTTGTAAGTGGCCTCCAGCTGGAGTAAACTCCATTCAGCACCACTCTCTGGGCCCAGCCATCCAACCAGTTTTCTACCCAGGAGAGTGTGCGCCTGTCCAGGCCAGAAGACGACAGCTTCAGTGTTTTCAGTGTTCCCAGAGTAATTGCAGGCAATGGCTCAGAAGTAGTATTTCCTCCCTGGCTGCAGGTCAGTGACAGTGTTTATTGCTTTTATGGCTCTGAGTCACACAACAGTACTGAAGTCATGTTTTTTGACACCATAATAAATCTGCTAATCATCTACATCTGAGCTAGCATTTATGGTCACAGTGTTGGATACTTCTTCAACCAGCTGCAGACTACTGGGTGGCATGGGGAAATCTAAGAATTCATAAGCACGCTTGAGACATTGGTTTCTTCTCTTTAGGACCCTCTCTCTGTCCTTTTCTGGGGCAATTTTTTTTTTTCACTTCAGCTCCTTCCTTACAAAATCTCTGTGTCTCTAGGAAAGTATCTTTCCTTGATTTCTTCTACCCTGAGCACCAATTTGCCCTGTGCATGTTATTCCCTTCTGATGATAAAATAATGATACTGGTTTTAGAAAGCGCTCTCTGAAGACTTAAGTACAATATACACTGCAAAGGTCCCGAACCCCCAGCAGTTCATTATAGTAACAGGAGTCTCTCTAAGGAACAAGCCAGCCTGCCTCCACTTGGCTGTCACGGACCCACTTGCAATGGAAATGATGTCACCAGACTGCTGAGGGGACAGGCACTGTTGTGTTAGCGCTGCTACGGGGAACTGCCTGATAAAGTAATGGCAAGAAAAACAAGGCAGCATTTGGGGATACCTGCAGCAATAACTACTTCCTTTACCCTTTCTCTCCATGTTGGCCAAAGGTCCAGCAGTACCTTCTTTATCCCTCAGCTCTGAACTATGCTGCTACCGTGCTTGGCTCAGCTCAGTGGATCTGAGCTAGCAAACTTGGGAAACATGGTGACAAGTGGTAGGAAGATCTTTTTTCTCCTTGAGCGGTAACATAACATTTTGGATCATTCTTGTGGCATTTTTTGGATAAGAGATGGGATAATTAGTTTTGGGGTTTTTTTTCAAGAAAAAAACAACCTTCCCAACACTAGTATTGATGCAGAAATTATCCGAAATTTCCATCAGCAGAGGAATACCTTCTGTCGATACCCAGAGGTCACCAAGATGCTCGTTTGTTCTGTACTGTACCTGAAACTTGCATTTAAATGTCACTAAGGACATTTCAATAATAATTCCTGAGGATAATTGGGTACAGGTCAGAAACAGCTTGGTGCTGAGGATGAGAGTTCTTGACCTCGCTCTTGTTGATATGCCTTCTTTTTGCCACATCACTGGTGGTAGTGGTGAGGCCTGGCCAAAACAAATGTGCAGCTGTAATGTTCCATCTCCTAACTTGGATGGCAACAGAAACAAACCAAATCTTTGAGAATAAAAGTGATATCTGTGTCTAGATGAGTCATGTAGACATGATCAGCCTGATAGAAAAATGTTTCAAGGACAACAATCCTAGAGATTTCAAGCTGTGAAGGCAATGGCAGGCTTCATCCCCAGCAAAGTGCACAGAGTTGGCTTGGTTTGGGAGATGCCACATAGAATTTATGCTACAGTTCGTTGGTTTGATCATCTTGAAAGCCGAGAGTAAACAAGCCAGTGTGATACAGAAAAACTTGTGCAATTTAGACTGAGAGATACATTTTTACACTGGGGCTGATTCTACAAGGTACTTAGTTCATGCAGTAGTCTAGGCACCAGAAAAAGGAAAGCACGGAAATTGCCCTTAGCCTCTACAGAAATGATCTCAACATTCATGTTAATACAAAGTTGTACCTCAGAAAGGACAGTATTGGGACTGAAACGTTGTCTTTACAACGGGATTACTCCCCTAGGTCACTCAAGGTTTCATCAAGAATGATTTCACTTCAGTTAGCATGAAGTGTAGTTCCATGCTCGAAAAATTCTGCTGCTTGTGATGAGTCAGAGAGTTTCCCCAATGTCTTATGGTTTGCTGAGCACTGTTGCTCCAGCGGCGTAGAGCTGGATTATGCAGCTGACAAATTTGCATGCACAGATATCATTCTACCCTAACCACCACAGGGAGGCTAATAAAAAGACTTTAAAAACAATGAGCAGTTATGCAGGATTTCATGAACCTAAAGGACTGCATGATTTTTCTCCAATAGTCAACAATTTTTAAAGTGACATCTCACATGATAAAGGCCAAAGGGCAACTGAAGTCTCCATAGCCCTGCAGCTCTATTTCACTAGATGCCCAAGGAAATTCTAATTGCAGGATTTCTCCTCTGCCAGGACACAACACAGAATCTCACAGGGAAAGACGTCTGAATTCATGGTGCTGTCCCAGCAAGAGCCACCATGTGGCTCTTCAGCCTCACAGTCAGATCAAACCTATGGGTGAGGATAAAAGAAAAACAGGTGAAGAGAGAGAAATTTAGAAATTAAGAGAGTGTGAAGAAGCACAGAGAAGTAAAGCCATTTTTCAGTCTGTTAAGTCATGCTTGGAGAATTGAATAACTGAGACTGGAAGAAGAAACCATCAAATTGTTTCAGCAGAAGGCACTTAGGTTAAGGATTGCAATGTTGTCAGCTCTCTTCCTAATACCTGTACCACTAGAAGAAAAACATTAATGTTTCAGCCATCAACAGCTTAGTGATGAGAGGCTATTTTAAAAATAATTTGTGTAAAAAGTGAATGAGAACAAAGAAAAGGTAGCTTTAATACCTCAGTAAATGATTTTATGGTCCGTCTTCTGCCACAAACAATTTTGTATAATATCTGTTTCTTACAGAACTTCTCATACTTTTCAGTACAGTATAGCATGAAGCTATTCCACACTGAGAAGTTTGTCTGGAGCCTTCAGTCTCTCTTGGATTTTCTTCTCTGTCTGAAACGGTAACAAAGCTGTGTCGTGCAGACTAGTTGTGTAGTGCCACAGTGAAGACTGAGAAGAGAAACAACCATTTTATATACCAGTCACGTTGCCTTCTGAGATAACCTCAGTCAAGCCTGAATTCCCTTCTACTCTATAGGCATCAGCACTATATAACATCTTATGAATCTTCCATCTTTTCTTGCTGCCTTAACTGCTACTGAGGGCAGTTAGCACCATGCTTTGTTACCTGGGAGTATCTTAGACATAAAAAGTCTAAACTTCCTAATAAATACTTAAGTAATCCTAAGTCCTAAACAATAAACTTTTAAATAATTTGCTACCTCAAATAGTAAGCTATCTAGGGATTTCATGGTAGGTCATGATACCTTCATCCTCAAGACATAATTAGTGTCTTTGAAGCATGATAGTATGATTTAAGCTTTAGCATGCCAGCACTTGACTGTTCATCCTACTCAAACTGAGCACCTGAAACAAACACTGTATTTACAACAAATGGGCATTTCAAATATTAAAGTTTATATGAGTACCTACTCTCCTAAACCATACTCAGACCACAGTATCCATGACAGGAATCAGAGAATCTTCCAACAGTGCTCTGTAATCACACATGTGATGTGATGTGTGATCAGATGGTGGAAGAAACGACTTCCATTGTACGTGACATACTCATTCAGGGGACAGTTCAGCAAGAAGTACAGCAGAATAATTTTAATTTGGATTAAGGACTGCACAGCTTGTGATTATCTCCTTCTCCTCTTGGTACCTCTGAGAATTCAGCCAGAAGCAGAGTTGTGATGTTAAATGTTCCTTTGTGCAAATTAATTTGATAACCCTTTACAAGATGAGGTATATTTAAAAAAAAAAACACAAGAAAGTAACAGCTCAGAGATGGGAGTTCTGGCTAGACAGATGCTGCAGATCTTACCTGAAGGTGGCATTGCTAGAATTCCTTCCTGTAACTCCACCATGCCTCCCATACCAGCTCGATTCACAGGTCAGGTTCAGAAGCAGCATTTGTCTCTCCTGCAAGCCTCCCACAGTGTAAGTGGTATTAATGATAGGGATCTTGGTGCATTTTTTCCATTTCTTGGTGTCCTCAGCTTGCATCTCTAGTATGTATCTTCACAGCATATCTTCCTGCTCTGGTTTCTGCCCAAGAAGAATTGGAGTTGGAAAAATCCACTACCTTCAACAGGCAGGGTCTGCAATAGCAGGAGAGCTGTGACACAAAACTGTACCTGCAGGTCTATGCATACATGAGTACAGAGCTATCTCTGTTTCAAGATGCTGGACCTGCAAGCTTTTAGGATAAAACACAGAGCAAATTCTGCCCACCAAAACAATGCAGTTCCTAACATGATACATAAATGTAGACTCTGTTCCAAGGTTGACAATTTAAGAAAAATCCTCACAGCATTTACAGAATCACAGAACAACCAGGTTGGAAGGGACCCATCGGATCTTCTAGTCCAACCATTCCTATCTAACACTAAACCAAGTCCCTCAAGACCTCATCCACCCGCGCCTTAAACACCTCCAGGGAAGGTGACTCAACCACCTCCCTGGGTAGCCTATTCCAATGCCCAATGACCCTTTCAGTGAAAAACCTCCTCCTAATCTCCAGCCTAAATCTCCCCTGGCGGAGCTTGAGGCCATTCCCTCTTGTCCTGTCCCCTGTAACCTGGGAGAAGAGGCCAGCTCCCTCCTCTCTACAACCTCCTTTCAGGTAGTTGTAGAGAGTAATGAGGTCTCCCCTCAGCCTCCTCTTCTCCAGGCTAAACAACACCAGCTCTCTCAGCCGCTCCTCATAGGGCCTGTTCCCCATCCCCTTCACCAGCTTTGTTGCTCTTCCCTGGACTTGCTCCAGAGCCTCAACATCCTTCTTGTGGTGAGGGGCCCAGAACTGGACACAGTATTCAAGGAGCGGCCTCAACAGTGCTGAGTACAGAGGGAGAATCACCTCCCTGGACCTGCTGGTCACACCATTTCTGATACAAGCCAGGATGCCATGGCATGATTTGACATGGAACCACCTGAATTCAGCTCAGAAAGTGCACCTTGTATGAGCATAGACCACCGCTCATTCTCCACACGTGTTTGGGAGAGGTGCCTATGCATTAAAGGTTTCCTTGTGTCTCTTTCTAGCTGACTGGTGAACTCTGCAGTACATTTCCTACAAACCTGCCATGTATGGCTTTTGAGTGCATTGTATCTCTTTTTGTTTAATAAACCTATCTTACTGTCATGTGTAAAATGGCCAGGTGCTATCTAGACTGCTTGGGTTACTGAATTTGCTTGCAAGAGCCTGGTAATGTTCTTCAAGTTTATTTGCCAAAGACTACAGTACCCCAAATTAATAATAATTTTTGAAAATACAGATCTTGCTTTTTGCTCTTTTAGTCTGCCTTGCAGCAGACTAGTTAGATCTCCATATGGAAAGAGAGCAAAATATGGAATATGAAAAACATAACTGTGTGTTTTTCATCAAATGAAGAGGGTGTTGCATATCTGAATCCATGTTCTGCTATGAAAGCCTCAGAAGAAATGCAATGACTCACTCCCCTCCATGTCAAAAAATGTAAAACTTGATGCAAATGACTTCAATACAAAAACATTCATATGAGCACACAGGATCACCAGGAATATGGTGCATATGGACAGTACATATTCTCTTAGGCCTAATGTGGTATAATGCAAGTCTTCAAATAGAAGAATCATAGCTTCAGGCTTTAAATATTTTTTTTGGTGTTGTCTTCTGATGTAAAGGAACCTGAATGCTTTCCCATCTGAATAACTATTTAACTTCAAGGCTCTCATCTGCTACATAGAATTCTCTCATTTTTTAGCTATTCTGGCTTCCACACATGGTCAGGTTTTTTTTTCTAAATTGTGTGCAGCTACTGAGGGCCTCTCCTGTATCTATTACAGGATTTCATCAATAGTTTAAATTATTTACTGTTGTCTTCTGACAGCCTTTTGTTTTAAAAATGCTCTAGTTATATGGTCATGTAGAGTAGGAATTCTTTATAACAGGCACAAAATAAAATTTTCCCATTGCTGCTTTTCTGAGGTTACTGTAATCCTTTGGACTTTATCTGTGATTTTGATCAGCCAAGAATTAGGCACAGATTCTTTACTACTAAAAATAGTGTCGTAAAACAAAAGAATGTAAGCAACTTTCATGAATTCCACAAGAGTTTTTTCTCTTAAAAGGGTTGATTTGGGACTGATGAAAGAAGCACAGTAACAGTATGAGAAATTATTTTCTTTGTTATACATTAGGGCCTATACATGAACTTCAAACACTAAAGGTACTTAGATCTTAAAGGCCCTTTATCACATTGATCTCTGCTGTTTGCATACACTCAATTCCCCTCCTAGGTGGGAATATCTGCATCCTTATCTTAATAGTTACACATTTTAAATGAATAATATCATGCTTTTAGGAACTTATATTCTTACATTTACAACTAACAGTATTAAAGTTTTCCTTAATCTTTAGTTAAGCTGTACCCACAATGCAGTCAATTATGTCAAGCCATGCTGGAATTTGCCATATTGTCTCAGACTTTAGTCATAAATGCATAGATCTGATAATCACTCACCTGTTTAGGAAAACTACACAATAAACAGTGAAAGAAATATAATGACTGAGTCCTTTGCAATGGAAGGTTGAGGGCATACTGGGTAGTCCAAGGCCTGCACAGTTTACATCTATCGCATGGAACTCATTCTGCATCCTCCAGAAAACTCCTTCCACTTTCAATCCAGTACCTAGAGACACATATGTTGCAATTATACAACTCTAATCACCCATAAAAGTATTCCCAAGTGGTCAATAATTTTTGGTTTAATTGCGTTTGGATTGAGATAAACCAAAAAGAAATTTCAGCTCACAGACTGCTGGAGAACAATATAAATTTCAGCGATTTAGGGAGCCCCTTAATGAGGTCTAACCTTCACCTCTCCAGCAGTCTGCTCCATTTTCATAGTTCTCTCCCTAAGGAAGAGATGGAATTCTGATGCACATACTAAGAGTAAAATGTACAATTTGCTTTCCATCAGACTATGATATAATCATACATGCTGAGAAAAAAATATCTTCATGTCTTGCTTCACTGACTTCAGTGGGATTTCCCATGATGTAATGAATGCAATAGGGTAGCCAAGCTTTTCACAAACTAGCCTTCAAGCAAGGTTAAACCTCCATTCAGTTTAAAAAAAACCTCAGTAACTGAATAATTTGCCCTAAAAAGTGTTTTCATTATTTACCATGATAATTGCTGGTGTTTTTAGGAGGATATTTTTGGATAGTGTGATTGATTGTAATGTAATTAATATTGAAGTCCAACATTTTGAATGAGACAGAGGAAACTATCCAAGAAAGAACCAAAATATTAACAGAAAAGGAAAAGCAAAAGTCTCGCTAGTCAGATGCTGCTGCTGATAGGAACACTCCCATGTGTTATACAAGCTGTGCTAAACATGGATCATATGGTTGCTATCTGATGGATACAACAAAATCAGTCATTTGTTTAATTCAGTTCTGGTCTAAGTCATGGAAACACAGTCAAATTTAGGTAGGGAGAAATGTAAAAATACCGATGCTTGAAATTAGATATCCAAATCCTTAGGTATGACTCTCAGAGGTGCTGAGCGCTCTGCCCTCTCATTGTTGCTCATGGGTATCAAGCTGTCGGGCTGAAAATTTTGCTTAGAACAGAGTATGTCAAAATGTGTATCTTGTCAGATGCCATGATGACATTTATCTTGATTAATCGATACTCAGCTTTGCATTCAAAGCTTATCTAATTTTCCTTCTGCTTATATAAAACTGACAATAATCTTGGTCTGACCTTGAACTGGCTTCTTGGTGGTTGGGACACAAAGATTGTTGCCTTTCTTCCTTTTTATCTATGATGTAACCTTGCACTGGGAAGCATCCATCCTGGGTTGGGAAGTTCCATGCGAGGGTGAGATCTTCTTCCCTGACATCTAGAGCTTGAGGCCGAGACATCTGTCTCAGAAGCTCTACACAGAAGAAAATCAAATTAGCACAGTACAATCAAAATTCATTGACTCCAAGCTGGATATACGTATTTTGTGTGTGTGTGTATAAATACATATGGATGTATGTACAGCAAGAAATCAAGGAGAGTAACTTGTATTTTAAACTTTATTCATGGCCACAACCCTTTTCTAAGGACTCCTTCTTTGCCATCTAATTGTCTTTGTTGTTTCGAATATTGGAACTTTTTAATTCTTGCACATTTTCAAAAAATGAGCTCTTTCTGCAATGCAATACAGAGTGGTTCAGAAAAGGCATAAGCCACAGGAAGTTTGGACAAAAATGCAGTTTTAGGTGAGAACCAATATGTATTACTTCAATTTGGTAATTTTTTTTTCTGAAATGTTTCAATAGGCCAGGCTCATTGTTTGCACTGTATATACTGTGATATACTTTGGTCTTGCGAAAAGGGGATTGTGAATCCCCTTTCACTGAGAATCTCAGTCCATAAAAGAAAAATGGCAAAAGACGTACCCGAACTGTAACTTCAAGAACATAGCTCAGCAGTATTTGCTAACCAAGTTAAGTTTTGGCTGACATATTTTGGTTTTGGCTGCAAAACAAAATGTTTTTAAGCATTCCCTTTTAAATTATCTTCTCTCCTCCCCCGCAATATTTTTCAGAGAAAGCCACTTCTCATTTCTGCTGTACCCCACTAAGCTTATGTAACTGACACCAGAACAGTGTATTAGTCAGTTCTCTCTAGTGGCCATTCCCTATTGAGGGGTTTCTGATTCCACAAATGCTTGCAGTGAAAGGGTCTCGGTATTTGTTTGATCCTGGCTATCAGTCTAAGTACAAAGCAGCTTCTGAGTTCTGTCCTTGGAATTTGTCTCCCCAAAGTACAGAGGACTGTTCTTTTGGGGTCTGGCAAGGAGGAAGAGGACTAAAACAATGGGAAGCATGACAGTGAAACCATATTAATACCTGATGGCTAATAGGTTCTCCAACAAAAATTTCTTCAATTTCCAGTGGCTTGATGAGGTGCTCAGAGTTGATAGTCCATATTCTGAACTAGAAGGTTTTCCCTCCTTCCCCCTTTCTGTAGCATATATGGTGTAGTTGCTCTCCACCACTGCTGCTTGATGACAAAGTGAGTCACCTGTTTTCCTCCATTGCCTTTGGGTACTTTCCATCTCATTTTAACATTTTCCCCATGTGTTACGGGAACTCTGCTTTTCCCTGTGGGGCTTTGAGTTTGTCTGCAGCTAACCAGAGTCACAATTATTTAGAGTGTCGTATCCTGTCACAGTGTAAATCTGAATCAGACCCACTGCAAAATTTGTAAAATTAAATTCTGAATGTCTACCACCGATTGTGCAGATTGAAAAAATGATTAATTTAGGACCTACTAACAAAGTTGAGGTAAGGATTGTCAGAAGCCAAGCCACAGTAATTTTTCATAGTCAGCATACTGACTGTCTTCCACTGTCTTCTCTCAGACAGGTTTTGACTGCAATGTGGTCACTGGCTTTCTCCATCGTCATTTGCTCTTCCTCTGTCACCTCAATATTATCTTTGAATCACATAACTTTGGGCATTGGCTTTGCCTAGACAGGTACCTTGATGCTTGCGGTGTGCTTAATCTTCACAGTAAAGCTGTGTGCAGCAAAAACTTGAGGACAGATTCTTCAACATCAGGAGAATCTGGAAAGAACAGAAGACATCTGAAAACTGCAGCTGCAAATATAGCTTGAGATCTTTTCTGTGTCTGCAAGTTGCCAGAAAACAGGGTCCAGAGCTGGGCCCTTCATGTTTTTAATATAAGAAATCTGTATTTTGTGAAAGCCCCTGGAGACACTCAAAATTTTTGGTGTTTTGATTCAGTTAATTTAGTTCTGTTTCTTGTACAAGGAGTTGTCTGGCCTCCTTTACTAGTTCACCTCAGCAGGAAAAGAGGGAACTCTGGGAAATAGCACAAGAAGCTGCCCTTTGCGCTGTTCTTCCCTAAGGCCATGCTGGGATATGATCATGAGAAAGACAGTGGAACCAAAGTTCAGTGCAGCTTGTAAAGAAACTGCTCCCTCGTTTGTTATAGAATAATATAGGAAAATTATAAGGATGTTCTATACACAATAAAGAAAAACCAAGTTCCTAAACATACTTGGTGCTTTCCCTTCTACTTTTTGTCACACATGTTTAGAAATTACAATCTTCTGCTGAAAGCCATAAAAGGCATTAAAAAATATATTTGAATGCAGGAAAATCAACTCTCGTTATACCAAGCCTTTGCCGTGGATTGGTTTTTACTGCAGTGCAGGTTTGATAATATTTGGTGCTACAGCCGCAGCATCCTCACTGCTGCGTTTGTCCTGCTATCTGTGTAGCGCTATTGGTACAGGAGAGGCTCAGTGCTGCGCCGCAGCCCGCCGATCCATCTGCCACCATCTGCCTGCCCAGCGCTGAATAAGCCACATATTGAGAGATTTCTACACAGAATCCCAGAAAAGGTGTTTTTCTCGTTGCTCTTGACAACAACATTTGAAGTAAAGGCTCAGGCCAAAATTCTTGATCATTGCTATATAAACACAGAAACCTCTGCTCTGTCACTTAAAAACAACCGATATGACTGCTCATTTTTCTCCCCATGGGAAATAAAGAAACAGAAAGAAGAGGTTTGGCTCATGCACAGAGATAAGTCTGGAAAATGGTAGAGGCCCAGGCAAGGAGACCTGCTGAAGCAAAGATTCTGCCAGTATTTGTGTACGCCTGGTAAAGAGCAGCAAGGAGATGGGGTGGCTACCTCCAATGGCGACTGTTGCTCCACTCTTTGACTCTGAATACCTACCTTCCTTCACGTTCTTCTCTCATGTTGTCAGTGATGAGTTTGTGGAAGGCTCCCTGCTTCATCATCCAGATCTTTTTCATGACTGTAACTTGATAAGAAGATTGAAGCAGGAAACGACCCACATTGCAACAAACACCATCTCCAACATTGTCTTTGAATCCTCTGATCAGAGTTTCCTGCTCTAAGATGGCTAAGCAGTCAGGATTTCTAGTTCCTACTCTGGTAAAATGGTCTGTGATCTACGGACGAAACAAATTCAGAGTTATGTGGACAGAGTTATGTGTACATCTGCATAGATAAGCCCCCTAGCATGTAACAAAAGGTGTACCCCTGAGGAACCTCAATTGTCCTTGATCTCGATCTGGACTTGGAGCCATTGACCACCTCTGATCTCCACCCACGTCTGTACACTAGGATGGGGTTTGCTGGGCATCGTCTGACACAGAAGATATGGGACTATTAGGTAGAGACCAGTCTCAAAGAGACATCTGCACTAAGGCAGACGTATCTTCCATGTGAGAAAAACTGCTTGACCTCACAGCTGAACTTCTTTTGGCTTCTGTAGTTTCCTTCAGACTAGCCTACCAGACAAATATCCACCTGTTCCTGAGCCTGTGAGGGATACAGTAATATAATTTTACTCGTTTTCCATGCAGTTAATTTTAAAAAGGTCTTAAAATGCTGCACATGGAAGGCACCTGAACATAGTTCAAAACTGGTTCACACCTAAAAGAAATCATCTCAAACACTAACAGCCACTAAAATCCACACCATAACTTTGAAATTCTTCTCCAGCCACACTCACAGCATGAAGCTAACCTTTTCAACATTTTTTACTCAGTCTTTACAGCCTTGCGTCTTTCTGTAAAGACCACAGACTTGAGTTTACAGCACCAATAAATGCTACTGCAAAATTAATTCACACAACAAATACAATATTAAATATTTACCAATCTCATGTTGTGCTGCTCATCCTCAGCAGAGTGCAGTCAAACGTCCCATGGTTTTCTTTTAAGAATCAAGATAAGAATTCATTAGAACAACCCTGATTAAAATACAAAATGAGGTACAATTTACTTGGCTAGTTTAAATGACGCGTGTAAGGAGCTACAATGGAAGATTTACTGCTATAAGCTTTTACTGCTTCATACAGCAAAGGACAGTCCTTAATTATTATCTGTGTGCTACCAAGAGGGGGCATGACTAACGGCTTGTTCAGTGTTAAACAATAAATAGGTTGCAGAACAGTGTAGTCTCACATCAGTTGCCTAGCTGTTACAGCAAAGCAGCCCTGCTCCTCTGCAGAACTCACAGAAGAACAGCGTAAAGACTACTATTCCTCCTCCTCTTCATCTCTTGAGCCATTCACACTTACCTTCCACAGTCACACTGGCACTGCTGTACTGCTCATTAGGGTCACTGTCTTGCACAGCCTGTGATCACTTGTGCAGCTCCTGAGTCACTCAGCTCAGCAGCATTAATGATAAGCACCGCTCTTTTTCCTTCATGCTTCATGGTGTACTGAGGAGGACTTCAAGTCCATCCTACATACACTTCAGAGTGACATCTTCACAAGTCAGTACACAACCCAGTCAGGCTTTTCTTTTTCACTTGGGTGTTCTTGAGATTGCCGATGGACTGAATTGGAACTCCTGGGAAAGCAGAAGGGCTTGGCAAGAGAAAAGGGCACATAACAGCAAGCACCTTATAAATAAAACCAGGTTGCTTTGCCTTTGTAGAATATAACATGGGCTCTTGTGCAGGAGATATTCCAAGCATCTGACTTCACTTCCAGTGTGAAACTGAGGTTTTGATGCCCTCTGCTTGCCCACCCACAGACTAGCTTTATGAGGTTGCAGCTTCCATCTTTTTCAGCCCAAGCTCTGAGACTTTGTGTTTTAGCTTTATAGATTTTGCAGCTCAAACCCTGCTATCTTGCATTTCATCCACCTACTGCCCAAGCACGATTACTCTGCATTACTTCTGATCAATGCAGAGTGGAGTGTTCTGCATTATATCTCCAGTATCAACACTGAGGTTTTAAAAGTCACCGGACAGAACTTAATTTTCATAGTGTGGGTTGATCCATCATCAGATGTGATGTGTTCATACTTACCATGCCACTTCAAGACTTCCGCACTGAACTAGGTGAAGTTTTGCAGTTTCTTTGGCAGGTGGATTTCAAACACTGATGCCTCTCTTGCAGTCACTTCCAGTGGCATCAGTTCTGTCAGGAGTTAGGGGCTTACCTGCTAAAATACCAAAAAGACAAATATTCATTCTGCTATGCTTAGTTCCTCATCTCAGATTTTCTGTGCTAAAGAGGCAGACCTTAGTGAAGTAATTTTTATCTCTTTCTTGGGTGATACCAGAAAGATCAATTTATTCCTTCAACTTCAAGGGTTTTTTGTTTCTCTCCTTTATTGTAGGTCATTGTAAAGTAGATGGCTTTGTGCAACATCTAAAAAGCATACCCCGAACCATTTGGCAAGCTAAAGGAGTTCTGACATCTTCCTGCATTATCTGTCAAGAGTGCTGCCAGTGCCTGGCACAGGATTGCCATTTGCCTTAAGTAAAGTAATCCAGTACCACACTACCAAATAGCCTGTGCCCAAGCCCTGATAAGGGCTTTATCAAAGAGATAAGTATTATACATAAAGAATGATACTTATGGCAAAGCTTATCTTTAAGAGATGATCCTACTGCAATAAAAGGTAAGGCAGGTGAGCAGCATTACTTTTATTTAGCATTCCTTTAAAGAAAATTTGCTGTATATAGTGGTTTTCTTTCAAACAGCAGGCGCACATTTGGCTGTTTGAAGGAAGCATATGGAGATGAAAGAGATCGTTGTCACTATGCCCAGGCCCATCCATTCATTCCCAAGTCCTGTAACATTGTTTGAGCAAAGTTTACATCCATTAAAAGGTCAGTGCCAAGATGCATTTCGTCATTTCTGTATTTTCCAGTAAAACTAGTCCAAATTCAGTAGTGACTCACATCCCTGCTACGCTGATGTGAGTGGAGAATTTGGCTTATTATGTATAATAACTATGCTTCAAACTGAAATCCGCTATCTCATGAAAGGTGTTTTCACATGGGTGCTCTGGTAATTGTGGGTTGGTTTATGACTTGTACAATGTTAGATTTCTGTTTGAGCCTAAAAGGACCAGTGAATCATGAATGTTGCAAAGACATATAAGAAAAGAAATTAAGTCACAGTTTGGCCCACTGATACTGACCCTCTTTTTTTTTGTCTGCAGATGTTGACATTGCACACAGAACCTTGTGTATTCTGAGAACAAAGATCACCAATACCTCAGCATAACAGGGAATTTCTTGTCAGCCTCAAGAAGATTGTAGGTGCCTAGGTCTTTCCCACTCATATTGGTGATTCATAGCATATACCCACATACTTCATATCATATTTTCCTCAGGGAATACCAGGAAAACAAAGGTTTCTACCCATAATAAGCACCTAAAAAGCATCCTTGCACCTAAAAATACATTCTTTTTGTGCAATGGACACAGAGGGCAAGACACACAGTGCTCAGTTTAAAGTCATCAGGGGATAGATTCTTCTATCCTGCTTCCCACACTATTTGCAGCAAATTTACCCTGCAAAACTTCTCCATTTTGTTTAACTTAAACACTTTTCCAAATCCAGCTGTTAGTGACTGGTCTAGTCACTCATTCAGACAGACATCTAAAGCTTACCTTCAGTCATGATCAAGGATACTGTGTAGATGGCATCAGTGTGGGTAGTGGACACTACACACTTGTAGTTACTCCTATCATCTCAGAGGATGCATTCAGATTGAAAAAAAAAATAGAGAAAACAATAAGCAAAACCTCCACAGAGGTGGAGTCAGGCGGGAGTAGGCATGACAATTGTATTCCTCTTTTTATTTGTGTTTAAATCAGTAGTTTGTTAAGAACTAAAATGGCCTGCCCACTGAAAACCCAGCATCTCTGAGGGCAGAAATTTTGAGGCCAAATCCAATGCTCCCTCCTTCCTCAAGAGCCCTCACAGCCTTCCCAAAGCCCCAAAACCAGACAGAAGTCTTCCCACTGACAGTAGTGTATTTTGGATCAGGTCTATTCTTGGACTAAGACAGCAAAATGAAGCCACTTTTCTTCTGACAGGCATCCTTTTATGCTGGTGCTTTGCACTGAAAGCATTACTCCTGAAGTGCATAAGTAATACAGAGATCAGAGGAGGGTGAGTGGAAGCTGTTGGAGTTCAGACTCTGGAGTACTGTAGGAAAAGAGAATGAGTTTGACCTGTCCTGGCTGGCAGGGTTGTAGGCAAAGGACTGTCTGAGAGAAGAGGTGAATCGGAGTGGACTAAGAATTAAGGTGAGAAGAGACAAGGGGACAGAGCAAGGAAAGTAAGGATAAGCACAGAAGAGGGGCAGAATTCTTCCAGCCATAGGGCATCACAAACTAAACAGGGTTGAATAGGGACATACGTCCTGAATATTATGAATTATTAAAATTTAGCATTGGTTTTGCCTGAATGGCAAAGAAGAAGCATTACAGGATTACTACACTGAACACAAAATCAAGTAACAACAATAATGGTTTGTGCTGTTGAAGAGTATTATAGTTCTTTTTTTTTCCACAATTTTTACTGTGGGACTAAAAAAAGTAATGACCTGATGCAAGAAAAAAAGTGTGCTAGCTTGGCATTTCTTAAAAATACTGTCATCAACATTCTGGATCCTTCCATTTGTACACACTCTCTCTCTTCTATGTTACATTAAGCTTTGGTTTACCTTTAACTTTAGCTCAGAATATTCCTTTGTCTTCTAAAATTCAAGAAGAAACACTGGACTTAACAAATGAGTGAGCGAAACAGAGGAGGACTGTTTCCTACTTTCTCTGCTTGGGTTTATTTTACGTTTATGGTGCTCTGTACACTGACAGGAATAATTTGTGATTTTTTTTTTGTGATGTATAACAAAGACTCGTGTGATCTTTCTGTCACTTTAGACAGTCATAGATCTGTCATAAGAGAGATTAAACATGATGGAAATGTTTATTTACTTATATATTAAAGGTCACACTCTTCCAGTCTCAGTCAAGTCATTCAATCATGAGTTTTGCATAAACAAGAACTGCTGTATTAAATAAGTAACAGCAAGTTTCCAGCAGCTAAAATGAACAGTAGCTTTCCCACTGATTTTGACTGTTCCATGACATTTCTCTAAAATGGACACAGGTTACTGCAGTTTGCATGTGGTTTTGTTTACCACTCTTTCAGCTGTGGCATATGAAGGACCATATTACTTGCATTAGGTGAGTGAATATACCTAAGTGCACCTAAAAATGCAATTATTTATTGGCCTTGTAGTAGGTAAAGAACGGTCTTTCACTGGAAACTGTTGCTACTCACCCTCATGTGCTGCCAGGGGACAAGGATTATCCATAAATTTGGGAATGCTTTTCTCCAGCAAGGATCGCAAAGGAGCAGGTCACCATGCTAAAACTCCAGTAAGGAAGAAGACTTCCTAGAAACAACCTCCTTGTTTACAGAAAAAAAAGAAAAGAAAAAAAAAAAGGTTAATCAAGCAGAACTGAGAGATACTGTTTGGAGGATTTATTTACTGGGAGCGGGACAGGTTGGATTCAACCAGAAACTCTGAATCAGAGAATTGTTACAGTCAGTTGCAATTGGGAGATGAAGGTTTGGACTGCAGGAAGAGTACTAGCCTTCCATGGGAGACTGCTGATCAACTCCCTGTTTCTTTCCAGTCTTTCTGCTGGATTTTGAGCAAGTGATTTCTCTTCCCATACCTGTCTTGTTATCTACACATGGGAAAACTGAGCTGCCTTGTTCCACAGGGGCGCTGCAAGATGCTCTCATTAGTTGTCCTTCAAGAAGAGTATCAAAACTGGACATAACAAAAGGCTCATTAAGACGACTTCTGTTCTGCACAAGTGGTGCTAAGCTCCCTAGTACTGCTCATGCCCTGTTATTTGGCAAATACCCATAGTTTAAGACAAATCCTCCTCCTTTAAACTGTTCATTTCAGGAGGCTTTGAAGAGCTGCATTTTTCTAACAGAACTAACTTTTTTTTTATTATTATAACCAGTTCTTTATCTCAGGCAAAACTGTGGTTTTTGTCCAGCCAGACTGCCCAGTAAGGAGCTTGCGCTGAATACTTATTTCTAACAGCTCCATGCAAAAGCATCACTGGAACCAAGGTATTTTTCTGTGGTTAAGAGCAAAAGGGCTCAGTTTTACATCAGGAAAATAAACAGAAACTCTACTAGCAGCTTTGATTATTCCAGTTTATTAATTTAGACTACTTCATTGTGCTTTTCCTCAATCAAGGACCTCCCCAGCTCTCCTAAGTGTTTCACAAATAGTGTGATATGTGAATGCTACAAAGGATGGTGCAGATCGTGCTCTCCATGGATGTAGCTGGGAACTCAGTCATTGTCTTCATGGAACTGTTGAGACAGAAAAGAGATTGCTTTAAGATAAGACACTCAAAGCAAGACAAAATGTTTGTAAGTAAACACAATGGCTGATGTAGAGGCAATACCTATAGTCTTGCAATAACTGGTAGACCACGTGCTGGACTTTGAGAACAAAAATACTTGATTTCCCCTTAGTAGCAGGTAAACCCCACCATACAGATACAGCTCACCTACTCCATTACCATATAGCCCATTTTCAGTGGAGACTCTGCTACCTACAGCTATTGTCAGGTCTGTTCCCAGTATGGAAGGCAGTTCGGAGAAAAGGGACTGTTTTCTAATGTTTGAGGAGTGAGTAATAGTCATCTAGAAATTATAACTCCCTAGTTTTTAAAAATGCTCCTTGGCAAGACAGATACAGTAAGGAATGGTAGTCTCTAACTAATCTGTGTGCTGCTGAAGGTTCCTGGAGCACAAGGAAATAATCCCCAAATGCAAGCCCTTCCAAGACTTGGGAGTAAAAATGATAAAGCTGTAATTATGCACTACAACCTAAAAGATACAGTCCACAGGGAAAATTATTTTAAGTCCGCATCACCTTGAGACTTTTCTTTGTTACTAGTAAAAATTATAGCTATGCCAGAAGTACTCTCTTTTGGGCACCCCTCTAGGGAGATCCTTTTCCTTATTAGAATATAGCACCCTTGTCTCCTACCAAAGCTGGCCTTTGTCTCCAGCCTGCCTGTACAAGATAGAAATGTTCTCTGATTCCTTACACACAGAAAACAAGCGAAGCGTCTCTATACTAGAGTATGTATTTCCACAAACTCTCTAAAATTGCACAGGGATATAACACATTGCTAGACCCTGTCACAGAATCATAGAATCAAAGAATAACCAGATTGGAAGAGACCCACCAGATCATCAAGTCCAACTATTCCTATCAAACACTAAACAATGACCCTCAGGAACTCGTCCACCTGTCTTTTAAACACCTCCAGGGAAGGTGAATCAACCACCTCCCTGGGCAGCCTGTTCCAGGGCCAAATGACCCTTTCTGTGAAAAACTTTTTCCTAATGTCTAGCCTAAATCTCCCCTGGTGGAGCTTGAGGCCATTTCCTCTTGTCGTGTCCCTTGGCACTTGGGAGAAGAGGCCATCACCCTACTCTCTACAACCTCCCTTCAGGTAGTTGTAGAGAGCAATGACGTCTCCTCTCAGCCTCCTCTTCTCTAGGCTAAACAACCCCAGCTCTCTCAGACGCTCCTCATAAGACCTGTTCTCCAGCCCCCTCACCAGCTTTGTTGCTCTTCTCTGCACTTGCTTCAGAGCCTCAACATCCTTCTTGTGGTGAGGGGCCCAGAACTGAACACAGGATTCAAGGAGCGGTCTCACCAGTGCTGAGTACAGAGGGACCTCTCTGGACCTGCTGGTCACGCCATTTCTAATACAAGCCAGGATGCCATTGGCCTTCTTGGCCACCTAGGCATACTGCTGGCTCGTGTTCAGTCGGCTGTCAACCAACACCCCCAGGTCCCTCTCCTCCAGGTAGCTTCCTAGACAGACTTCTAGTCTGTAGTTCTGCACAGGGTTGTTGTGTCCCAAGTGCAGGACCTGGCATTTGGCCTTGTTAAACCTCATGCCATTGGACTCTGTCTTGCATCTTCTGCTCAGAAATTTTCTCTTAGAGACACAATGTTTAAAGTGTTTCCTACAAACCAAGAAACCAAAAGAAAGCGATCACTCTTGCTTCTGTCCAGTCTACTCAAAGATGTCCCCCTCCTTTACCACCCTCTCTCACTATTCTGTTCTCATTCTTTCACTCTTGCACATTGGTGTTAGTGACAGCAATGATTTGGGCTGGTTAGGAAGTTGTTACTCTACAATCCCTAGCACCCTAGAAAGGAATGTATTTTGCTCTCAGTCATTATGAGGCAAATCCACACCCTTGGTGCCAAGTGCTAAAATGAGAAGGTATATAGTCTGCTACTTTACTCACCTGCTCCACTGCACAACACTCTGCATGCCTTCAGGTTCATTTGGAGTTTCAAATCCTATGAAGATCACAGTGACAAGGTTTACAAAGCCAATCTACTATTTTAGCAATTCCTCCTTCAACCTTAAAAGTGGAATTCTATATTCCACCTACTTGTACGTTTTTGACTTGATCAAAATTTTCATCCTTGGCCACAGATTTTCCAAACATGAAAATGTTACAGGCTGATCTCCAGAAGCTTGTGCCAGCTATGGAGCAGAAATGGCTGGTAAGAAATAGTTTTTTTCCTAAACTGCTAGGCTATTACCTTTTGTTATCCTTCAGTCAGAAGAACAAGCACTGTTAGAAAAATTTCCCTTAATAGTAAGCAATGAACTTTTGGAAGCCAGATTACAAAGTTTCTTGATGACACTGGAACCAACTTCCAGAGCCCAAATGGTTGCACTTGAAAGATGTGATGGTGTCTGTCACTACCCACCACGACGATTCAACTTGCCCATGCCTTGACTATGGGCAAGAAAGAAAACAAAATGCAGACAACCCTCTGTGCTTAGGAACATAGATACACCATGAATCAAACCCTGTGGGTACTCTACAGAGAGATTAACTTGACTCATAGCATGGCTATCACACTGTAATTACTATAGCTGCTGTTAACAGAATCAGTGCACATTTACAAGTTAAAGCCGATCTCAAGAATTGCCATGATCGCTGAAGTACACATTAACAGCAACTAGGTGCAAGCAAATGGTAATTTTAGTTTCAGTTACAGAGTTGGACAACTTTGACTAACTCTTTTGTAGGTAACTGAGTCTTCTCTACGCCATACTTTTCATATGTTTTTACTCTTGGTTTTGTCACAAGGAGTTATACTTTAGAGTGCTACTTCACAAGGTTCCTTTCTTGGAAGGGGAAGGAAACACAAAGCATGTATACTAAAGCTACTAATACAACACAGCCAATTTCCATTCTACCTGCACACAGCCACAGAATACAAAGTATTAGGACACTCTTGAGAATGTTTATGTATATTTTACCTCTTTTTTTTTCAGCTGCTAAAGTCCTGGTCATTCCTACTAAGAGACAGGAGCTTTCAAGAACACTGCTGACCCTTCTACGTCCCTCAGCTCTCATGAAGTTCTGTAGATAGTTGCATTCCTCGGAAGATGCCTGGATCCCTTTACACTGGACAAACATGCCTTTGAGTAGTTCAAAATTTAAATACATACTGGCCTCTTGTGGGCTATGTTGTTACATCGTTTGCCAGACTGCTAAAGCTTTATTGTCTTAAATGTTCTGAGCTGTACTGACAGCTCTGGTGCCAACATGACTTTTAATTCTGAGTAAATAATTCAGCCTTTCTCTGCATCCAGCTTTGCTATCAACTGAATAAACCTGACACTGCTGCCCTGCTGAGGATTACATGGTGCATGAGCTCGGGCAGCTCTTCTGCACCAAAGTTAATTGTATCCTCTTCTGTGGCTTTCACACCATGCCATGACAATGGGGCATCTGTTTTATTCGTATGCTGGAGTCTGATCTGAATCAGTAAATATATATATCGGCAAAAATAAATCTACACACTTGGCAGAAGAAACAAGATTATCCCCAACATATCTCAGTATAAATGCTTTGTTCTTTTTTCTCTGTAGAAAACATATAAAGCACGTTTTTTTAATCAAAAATAAAGGCGTACAGAGTCACAATAAATTTACCACTTCTCTTTTATAAAAATGGTTTCAAGGGAAAGAACACATAAAAAATAGTAGTGCAGGTCCACGTCTAAAACCTGTCAACTCACCAGTAAACAGACATGCATTTTCTAAGACCATATGTGTGGAAGCTGCATGGTTCCTTCACTGCAGAGACAGCAGGTCAGTGACAGGAATCTAGGTCCTGTTTTAGCGATCTCTTCAGTCTCAAGGCCTTTTGCAACTGCAAATTCACAGGTTAAAGATAACATTTTCTAACACAGATTAATTGTAGAGGAAACATCAGGAATTGTTAGCTACTTCTGTAAGTCTTTAAAGTGAACGAAACATTCTACCATACATGACTGCTAGGTAGTTGATGTGTCAATACTTTGACCAAGCCACCTTTACCTAGAGACAGCTCTTGCTCTCAAGTGTGATCTTAGTTTTTGCTTTTACATAAACCCAGGTAGCTGCTGACCTCAGAGTACCTGAAAATGGACAGATTGTGTCATTAGTCTATTACCATGACAGAAACATAAACAGGATAACACTTCTAAAGTGTGATGGCCAAATGACCAGTGAACAAGGAAGGCCCTGAGCTAGACTCTACCCTGTTCACGGAATGTGAAAAAGCTTATAGAATCATAGAAAAAAAAAATGTGAAAAAGCTCATAGAATCACCAGGCTGGAAGAGACCCACCGGATCATCGTGTCCAACTATTCCTATCAAACACTAAACCATGACCCTCAGGACCTTGTCCACCCGTCTTTTAAACACCTCCAGGGAAGGTGAATCAACCACCTCCCTGGGCAGCCTGTTCCAATGCCCAATGACCCTTTCTGTGAAAAACTTTTTCCTAATGTCTAGCCTAAATTTCCCCTGGCGGAGCTTGAGGCCATTCCCTCTTGTTCTGTCCCCTGTCACTAGGGAGAAGAGGCTATCACCCTCAGAAGACATCACAGTTGGTTCTAAATAGAATCATCTAAAGTTCGTTATATGCTAAACTACAAGGAAAGAGGAATTCAATCCTCTGGGAAGCAACTGTGTTGTAGGTATTAATGACACAGCGTCTGGTACAAAGACGCCAGGGCAGTGAGCTGGAGAGAATGGATGAAGTGCGCTAGGAATTTTCTTTTAATAAAGAGTGCCCAGAAAAAGGAGAAGAGTAGTAAGACACACAGCTTAGCTTAGTTACGATTGTCAGCTCATTTTTAAACCTACTGATTACAGAAGCAGAAGCCCCACTCATCTCAAGTGCTTCTGCATGGCCAGAGCTCCTTTCTGCTAATCTTATGCATGTCTTAAGACCACCTCTGTGGTCAGAAGAGATCAGAACTGTTGCTATAAGGTCCTTCAGACCTCAAATTCATTTTTTAAAAAGAGAGAGAGAAAGAGAGAAATATGTTAATCACAGTAAGGCCAAAGAGTAAACAGGAGGATTAGCTCTAAATCTGTTAGACAAAATAACACTTCAAGAGGCATTTGAGTATTTTGATCCTGATCAAGTGGTATGCTATTTCCTAGTGTGAAATGGCAGCAGCACAGCCCTCATAATAAGACCGAGCAACTAGGCTGACATTTGCTTTGTACTAGTGAATCGATGTAAAGCAGCCTGATTTTATCAGTGACCACAACTCTCAGGACATTCCACATATGTAGAATGGGAGCAGACAGCAAGCTGGATTTCCTTCATTAGTATAAATCACTCCCTTCTATTCCCTTCAGTCAAGCACTGCCAACCAATACCTGCTGAGGATCTGTGCAAGGACCTCAGTCAGAATCTTAGAGCCTTTTACACCTTGTTTGCCATAAAGCAATTCTCCTCTAGAAGGTCTCCTTGTACAGGAGGTAACTTACACATTGAACTTTGCTCCTATATGTACACACCTCTGAATCATCAACAAATATTCTTTAGTAGATGGACAGGAAGCTGGTGAGAGCACAAGTAATTTTATTCACCGAGTCAGTTTTGACACTGAAGGGCACTGAACAGCTGTAAACATCATTTATATGGAGTTCCACTTACAATGTTACTCAAAACATCAGTGGTGCTTTTGTCATTTCTAAGGAGTGCTCAGATGAAATAGTGTTATTCTTTCGAAAGAACCTCTAGCAATGGGGAGAATATAGCTAGCAAGGTTTACATAAAACTAACAGTCATGTTATGCTCAAAAGCTTAAGTTTATTGCTCTATTTAATGACTACCACCAGTATTTTTAAAAAGAATGCCAGTTCTTCCTGCTAGCTTCTCACTGAAGGAAATATTTTAAATACAGCAATAAAATCAAGTGGTTTAAAGATAACACATTTTGCCACACATTCATGCAAACCCTGCTGACAGGATTTTTACAGGTTCATGGATACACAAAGGATGTGTACTGCAAACAGGGAAACTTTCCCCACAGTGATGAAGTTGTAGGCATAACATGTCAGGTCCTATACCCTGCACCTACTGATGTCAATGGCAAAATCTCACTGGAAGCAGGATCAGCCCTTATTGTTCAGAGAGCTGCTTCACCTTCTCCTGTTAGGAAGGCAAATTCTCAGAATCTCCCACACTAAAAAAAAAGTGGTGGGTTTTGGTTATTGTTACAAATAAAACGAAGCATAAATATTTTTAGTAGATCATTACAGCTTCTATTCACAAAACACTCATCTTTCATGTTAAAGGTCCTGTGTACCTCCATTTTTTCTCTTATCTCTAAAGCACTTAAACATGTGCTTACCTCTATGCATTAACCACAAACTACAGTCTTCATAGCCTGACTGAGGTCTGAAAAGAAAAGCACGGGTTAGCAGTCTGCATTACTGTATCGGAAACACTGCTGCCGATACTAGTGACTAGAAAGGGAGAATGACTGCCTGAACTTCATTTGAGAGCAGATTTATCAAAAAGCAACCAACATGTTCAGACTGACGTTTCTTAAAGCTGCCTATAGGACCTGCATTAATTTTAACACGCACTGGGCACCCGATCACCCTCAAAGCTTTGAAACAAATTTAAATTCATAAAATACGAGTGATCTTATTATTAATTTTTTAATAAAGATTAATTCAACTCACAGATTCTCACCTGATTTCAAACGTCAAATTTCAGGGCAAATTTTATTCAGACTGTGGTTTGACTATGTAAAAAGAGAAACTACGTGCAAAAATCAAATCTGGTTGCAGACTGAGAGGACAAAATATTGACAAGGAAAACAAACTGTGAAGAATTCATGTTCAGATTCCACTTCTACTGTTCACCTCAGATTGACCCATCTGTCATCATACTGGGGTATGCTGCTGGTAAGAATTGGGGGTAAGAATTTGGCCTTCATCACCAAAATATTTTCCCCCCCTTAGTTCTGACAAAACTGGTGGTGGACTGCTTTAGAAAAAATAAGCAAGCAAACATGATGTGTGAAACATCATTTCAATGTGAATCTACTTGAATCTTTCAATGCAGAGGCTCAGAAGGTTTATGATATACACAGTATTCGGTAATTTTATATGTAAAAACAATCAGAAAGAGGCAAAAATTTACTTTCAAGCTTTTTCAACATACAGCACATTTCAGCATGACAATTCAAAAAGTTTCACACTGTATTTAGATATATTAACAATGATTTTTTTTAAAAATAGCAAACTGAAGACAGTGGAATTTTTTTTCTGATTTTTTCTTGCTTTTGTAACAAATGAAGCTACTACTCTTATTTACAGTATAAATAAGCCTTTTTTTGGTGAAGATTATGTCCCGTCACATATGTTTAAGACAAGGTGTACCTCAGCTCTTAAATGTCAATGCAAACAAGAGGAGAAAAGCAATATCAAAGTAAAATAACATTTCTTTCTTTCCAGCTAAGATAGCCAGGTTACCATGTGTTTCTTAGCAGATCTGAAATACATCTGAATGCAGTCAAAATTTCTCTTGATTTTAGCCTTTAAGAATATCATGAACACTTATTCTTCTGCGGCTCTAGAAAGCTGCTTTCCGTACAAGCTCATGACATGATGGACAAATTGATACTGTTCACACGTCTGGATCATTCCTCCCCTGAAAGTGAAAGGAAAAAAAGGAGAGGAAAACAACAGCCTTATTAAATGCAAATAACATACGAGGAAACAGCATAGCTAACACAAAGCTGGTGTTACACACAAAAGGTCTGTTCCAAGGCTTCTTGAAATGCATATAAAGTGCTCATTGATTACAACCAGCTTGTGGTCTGACCTCGAGCTCCATTTTGAACATCTCTGCTAACCAAGGAACAGAAGACAGAACAGTAACGAGGTTTAACCTTCATTTTTCTTGGCAGAGGCCTTCATCCAGTAAGACAACACCATCATCATTTATATCCATATTGCCTTTGCTCCGAGCACCATTTTAAACATCATGAAAAGCAACCTCCACCCCAAAGCTCTAGATGGATAGATGGGAGCAGGAGGAACAAAGAGGGGAAGCAGCTTATTCAAGACTTTACAGCTGCACTAGGGAACTGAATTCAGGACTACGGCAGGCCAGGTCAGGCCAGACAAGTGTTGTAGAACACAACTTTCCCATTTTGGAATGAGGGTTCTTTCCTCCACGCCATCCCATGTTGTGCTTTTGGCAAGTTCACCAGGTAACTAGGGGATGGCCAGCAAAATTTTGGAAGAGTCAATGGAACTTTAACAAAAGACAACACAGATTTGTACTGAATTGACTGCCATGCACACCTTAATCAGTAAAAGGCTCCCAGCACAGAAGCCTATTCTGGTTCAGCTTTTATTTCAGCTTTTGCTGTTCTCTTTAGAACTGCAACCCTGAAAGGAAATGCAAGGAGGAGCAGAAACATTTGCTTTTCTATGCATCATCAGCTTGTGTATTTCTACCAGTAGCATATTAATGAACACCAGTACTTCAGCAGGAGATGGAAATGAACAAAAAGAACAACAAGAAAGTTTCTCATTTAAAACAGATTTTACTAAAACTTAAAATTCTGCCGAGTACCTTGACAACAGTGATCCAGTCTCTTGATAATCCATTATGAAAATATTTAAACCCCAAGACTCGGATTCACAAGAGGGTGTTTGCAGAATTGTGCTAGCATTGGTGCTGGTGCACAGGTCTCTGGAATGTAGTGCCCAAAGGAGGCTGAAATGAGTACTCTGAGGAACACGGTAACCTGCAGGTGGCCAGCACCAACTAGACTGTGTCAGTCTGAGGAAGAACACATGTGGTACATTCCCTCAGAAAATTCCACTGGAGGAAAGCAATGGAAAGTTGTTTCCTCTCAGCTAAACAGATAGCAGAGTGCTAGCACCCTCCCTGGGGACTGCCCTCTTTTATGGAGTCCAGCTTCACCATTGTGGGTCACATGGTAACCATAGCATTATGGGGCAATTGAGTGGGTGAGACAATCTCCTCCTTCAGCCTATTGCAATAATTTGTTAAATGGCTCTTTGATATAACACTTAATGAGTAGGAAAGGGCAGGGCCCCATGCTTCAACCTCTCATCAATGGTCGGAAACATACTGTATTTCTAATGAAACTACTTTCTAGCTGAGCATCTTCTCCCCATCTGCTCTACTTAATACAGGCTCACAGTTGATCTGTTTCTGAGTCCTTCTGCACTGCGCACAGCACTAAAATATATTTGTGTCAGTTCATGACACACAAGAAACGTTAGTCACATCTGGCAGTTACTCCCCATGCAATTCCATTAACAGTGAGGTTGCACCCTTAAATTATAGCAAAAGAAGGACTAGGCTGGCCATCAAGTTTCAGACCAGAGGAAATAATTTTCCTTTTTATTTGGTTCCCTACTATGTGGTGGCTTCCTCCCCTTCCCACACACATGCTTGCTGGCCAGGCTGTGGAACAGAAGAGACAAATTATGTTTTCACCCCTATTTGCCAAGGAAATCTTTCAAAACTGAGCTGCATTTTGGAAGAGGACAGCAAAAGTCTTTCAGTGCTATGAGAAGGATACAGGAAAGATCACTGCCTCTCTTTAGTCATAGCGGGTTATTTTAGGACCAAGCGTTGCCCACTGGTGCAATGCCCAGGACACCTGCACAGGATTTTTCCAAAGGATCTGAAAGGGAATGAAGGTAAAGAAACATATGTCCCCATCAACCATGCAACAACCTCAAAGGCAGTTCTCAGGTCTAACTCTGCTGCTGTGAAGCAGTGGGGTGCATTCCTTTATGTGTCTGCTCTGGCCTCCATCTGATTCTGTTTCCCTAACTCTCTGACAATTCCTTCCCATCTACCCAATTTCTCTAGCCAGTAACCACTACAGAGGAGAAGACAGAGAGCGTCTTCCTTCCTACAGATGCTTGGACACTGCCTCATCCTCTCATGCTGCTTTTGAAGTTGCATGGAGCTTTTGTCAGAGTTTAATGACAATAACAGTGGATGGCAGCATGACTTCCAAGAGACTATGGATTTTTCACTCTTTGAAGAAGCCATGCTTCTCTGTAGCAAGGATGGTGATTTGACAGCTTTCCATCTTAAGTATTTCCTCTCATGACATGTATGTGACCTTGTCCTTTCTCAACCCACATCAAGAGCTACACGGCAGGTAGAGACCCCTGTAGGCTTCCCTTTCCTCTCTCCATGGCATCCTTTAATTGTCATCTCCCTTTTCCAACCTCTGCTAGTGACTGCCAGTTCTCCTTTCCCTGCAAAGCTAGTATTTTTAATTGGCCTTCTGTATGAAGCTCATTTGTAAGCAGGTATCTTCGACCTTCATTTATATGGCCATTTTCCTGTGTAACATTAGTCACACAGACAAGCTATTTCACATCCAGCCAGATATTTCACTGGGCTATGGATAATCGGCACTTACTACTCATACTCTAGTTTTCTTTTTATCAAGAAGCATTTCCTTGGCTGGCCTGAAATCCATTGAAATAGTCAAACCTCCAAGCCTCTGCAGGTCCTGTCTATCAAAGCCTCAGCAGGGCAGCAAGCATTTAATTTTCTGCCTCCCACTGAGCATAATTTCTCCTCTGAAATAAAGTTCAGCGTGGGGTTGAGGTTCTTTTTTTCCTCAGAAAAATCTTTGGTATGTTTTTCATGACATTTCTTCCCCTGACTACACTTATGATTATCATTAGAGAGAGCACCGAGACATGTTTTGATGGCACTTGAAACCAGTAGGAGAGGAAAAATAACATCTCTGGTGCAAAATTCAAGTCTGTTTACTTCATAATCAAACTCAAGGTGGTATGTTAAGAAATGCTTAAGTGGAAACCATTGAATTTCTGGAGATTTTCACAGGTGCTTTCTTATGTCTGCAAACACTCCAGACTGTGCATACTCTCCCTGTCCCCAGCAGTCATGCCCTCACAACAGGGCTCACAGCTCCCACTATGCAAGGCCAGTTTTGTTTACTCCTCCTGGGAGAAAAGTGCTGACCTGTGGCTCTTAACTCAATTACAGCAGACCTTTAAGCCTTTGCTTCTGTCAGAACATGGGGCCAACTCAGTTGGTGAAAGACACTCCCCTTGCTGTATTGAGCTATGCAGCTGTGCGGATTTTGGTGCCAGCTGCCATCTAGCTCAGTTCCAGGACTGTTCATTAAAGTTTATTGCTCATAAAACAGGCAAAGATTACAAGTTAGAACTGTTTAGAACAGGACAACTTCCTTTCAGGGATGTTCCCTCTTGGCCTCCATTTGCCTTTGTTCCTCCTTGCTTCCCATTTGTTTCTCCTGAAGTAGAGAGAGAGATTACAATTTTTTTAATTTATTTTTTTTTTATGGAAAGGTTTTCTTACCTGTCTAACCGTAACTGGCAGGCTGTTCGCAATATGTCAACTATGCCCTCGCTCTTCAGCTGCTTACAACAGACACTAGTTGCAATAAAACAGCCAGTCCTCCCGATGCCTGCACTAAGGGAGGGAAAAGCAAAGAGAGGCAGTGCAGATGTTAGACTGGCTTTGGAACTTTCTTGCTGGATGAACACCATTAAACTATCAAACAAACTCCATTATCCCTTTTTTCCCCTCCAACCTTTGCCAAATGGGTTCTTGTGAATATAAAGCCATAACTAGGAAAAGGTAACAAATTCAATGGGACAACGTGACATATAAGCCACTCACAGCAAAAGGAAGAATACTGCACGTACAGTGCTAAAAATACTGATGGGTACTGTTTGACATGATATGGAATTGAATCTGTCATTGAACTACTGAGTATTCCTTGGTTAGATTTGTTTTGAGGGCAACCATTGCTTTGGAGGCAGCCTTTGCTTTGGGATTCTTAATCCTAACAGCTTCTTTGAAAGCTCTGTTCATTTGCAGGTTCAGTAAAAACACCCAACAAACCCACCGTTTAAATAATGAGAGCTAACAGCAATATGCTAAGTGTGATGGCATTTGCTGATCAGATCTGTAACCTACTAATTATTTGAATTAGTGCAGGATACAACAAATTCCCAATTAAAGAAAATTCTTTGTCTTCCCTGAATATTTTTGTATTTGATTCAGTCCTTGCTTAATGATCAGAATTGATTTTATTTTCAAAGGTGCAGTGTTATCAAAGCTGTGAATTCTTCTTATCACTTATTAAAAGCTAGCAGCAAAAGCTTACAGCCCTTCTTATACGTTAAATAATTAAGTAAGCATCCTCAGGAATAATTACTTGACACAACTGCAAGAAATCCTGCTTCCATTTAAATTGTGCTCAAGTCATAATACAAAAACATTGGCAACAGTGTATGAGCAACAACAAATCTTCAAGTTAGCTGCTGCTCATGAAGCTCTAATACTGTTTCTTTGACTGTACAGACAGGTTTATCACTTTGCATTTATGCTTGTTAGGGAAACAGTGACACTGGAATTATTTTAAGTTCTATTACAGTGAAGATCAAGGCAATTCAATGGAAGTTTGGGGGATGATCTTACGTAATAAGAACTCATCTCAGTTTTCAAATAATTGTGATGAAGGTAACTACTTGGCTTAAATTTTTTGTCCCTGAAATTCTCTGTACCTCATGCCCTGACTTCTATTTTCTTCAGTATATTTACTTGGTTCATCAGCATTTCAAATATTTCAGCATTTCAGAGTGCTCTTTGATGGATATGAATGTACATAAATGGTAAAACAAACAAACAAACAAACAAAGAGCTCTTCATCTTCCAATTTATGCCATAACCAAATAGGCCACGGGACACAGCTCTTGTATGCTGTTTCCTACCCATAGCGCTCAGAGTGTTTTGCAAAGGAAGAGCACAACACCCTCCAAGAATGCTACTTTATCCTCAGCACCTTAATGGGACTGCTAGTCTGCCTTTAACATGAAGCTGCTTTTTAAGAGCAGGGCCACAAAAACATTCAGAGGGGTGGAACACCTCTCCTCTGAAGAAAGGCTGGGAGAGTTTGGGTTCAGACTGGAGAAGTGAAGGCTCCAGGGAGGCCTTATTGCAACCTTTCAATATTTAAAGGTGGCCTATAAGAAAGATGGGGACAGACATTTTAGCAGGGCCTGTTGTGACAGGACAAGGGGTAGTGGTTTTAAATTAAAAGAGGGTGGATTCAGACTAGAGATAAGGAAGACTTTTTTTATGATTAGGTAAGTGAAACACTGGAACAGCTAGATGCCTCATCCCTGGAAACATTCAAGGTCAGGTTGGACAGGGCTCTGAGCAACCTGATTTGGTGGAAGACATCCTCACTTATGATATGGAATTGAATCTGTCATTGAACTACTGAGGGGTGTTGGACTAGATAACCTTTAAAGGTCCTTTCTAACCCAAACCATTCTATGATTCTAATAGCCTCATGATTAGGTGTGTATCTATTTTTCTTAAAGGTGTGTTATTTTACATCACTGAAGGCCAAAACCACACTGATTATGTTCTACTGAGAATCCCCCACAGAGGAGCTACAGTGTAACACAGACCTTGGCTAACAGCTCGCTGCATAAATGTTTCCCCAAATAGAAGTAATGACTTAAATTCCTTCTTCAAATAAAATGACTTCAACTGAGAATAACCTGAAAGGGTTCTGGTCCACAGTTATCACATAAAATACATCATAATCTTATCACCATGCCTCTTAGTAGCTATTTCAAATAAAAATGCCCCATTTTCCCCCAAATCATTACTGTGTCATTGGGTGACAGCACACATGAGGACAAAACAAGTATGGGAAGTGTGAGGGACATGGCAGAAATCTTTACCTGTAGCAAATACCACAATACTTCAAGGAGCTCTTAGAGAGGCAAAGATTTTGAAGGGCAAAGGGGACCTTCTTACAAACCATTTGTTATTTTTCTCCGAACTATCCCCAATTTATCAAAATCTGTTTTAAAACACAGGCAGAGAAACTGGACATGTGGCATTATGAATATTTCACTAGTAACTACTCCATATTAGCTTATAAGTGTATCTTTGATGACAGTTGGCTATCACTCATTCATGCCAAGAGTCTCTTTAAAAACACTGCCCCTGTATGATAATATCTCATTTACCACGGTTTCTGGATAGCAAGCATCCACCACTTCCTAGAAAATGTAGGTAAAATTACTTACAAAAATCCCAAAGATCAATTTGGTTAAATGTATTTTACTGAAAGTATGGAAGACTACCCTGACACTGGAACAGGCTGCCCAGGGAGGTGGCTGAGTCATCTTCCCTGGAGCTATTTAAGGGACGGGTGGATGAGGTGCTGAGGGCCATGGTTTAGTGTTTGATAGGAAGGTTTGGACTAGATGATCCGGTGGTTTTTTTCCAACCTGGTGATTCTATGATTCTATAAATCACTGCATCACTTACAGGGCTTTCTGCTATTTATAGAAAAACAGTTTGGAGAACTGACTTGTAATTTTCAAGTGATTACATTTTAGCTTTCTAACTACCGGAAAAACAGGACTTGTTTTTAGACCTCTGGAACTTGCCCAGTTTTCAAAAAACTAGAACTAAGCTATAATAAACTTTAACTATTTAGAGCCCGTGGTCAATTTCTTTTTAAAAACACTCCTAGTTAAAAATCATCCAGTATAGATGATTTAATAATGGTTTATACTTGTTGCCTAACATATTCTCTAGTTGGCAGCACAAAAGAACATACTTCATCATATCTACAAGCGATAAGTACATCATCCTACTTCTTTCTGAAGACAGAAGTATCTATCTTCGTCAATTTTCATCTATTTTTCCTGCCCTGTAATTGATAATTACCATTTTCTCATCAGGCTCCAACCACTGTAAAGACTTTGCTTCTTCCATAAAGGAAGTTTTTATCTTTGCCAGGGGCTTCTCATGGATATTTCAGTTTTACTATCAATTGCATATATTTCCTGCCTGTTGATTAGTACTTGCTGCAATCAGCTTTGTCACTGTTTCATTGGTGTCACGTATTGCACTTAAATTCCTGTCTTTGACCCAATTTGGATTTTCTAACATGAAAGAAAGAACCTACAACGGGGGGTTTTGAGGTTTAAAGTTGAATGTTCTCTTTTTGCTGCTTGCATGTGTCTTCCTGCTCAATTTCACTCACAGTATGTTAATCTTTGTTTACCTGGCCCTTTCAACATCATTAAAGGCATAAATTACTGGTAAGGCATATAAAATGAGACTGTAACTTTACTTGTAACTGAGCCTCCATCAGCTTCTGCATTCATTGAGTCTGCGTCTGAATGCATCACTTGTAACAGAAAACTATTGTAATTAAATTTTATAAGTTTCAAGCGAATTTCAGAAGCAGTTGGGTAAGATCTGCCCCATGTCAGACTGATGGCTGATAGGACAATATCTGTGCTTTGCTACTGTATGTAACAAAGCTCATATAAGTATGACACAACGTTTATTTACCTGCAGTGAACAATCACTGGGGCATTCTTCTCTTCTGCATTCTGCATCGCCTCTTCCACCTCCAGTACTAGCTGTAACAGAGGGGGAGCTTGATCTGGTGTCTTCTGGTCTGGCCAAGATGTGTACCAATAATGTTTCAGGTTTCTGACTTCTTCTCCTTTCTGCAATCCAGTTAAGACGAATACCACAAAGTTTTAAAAGAACTTCTGGTTGTAAATAGATATTGAAATCTGGCCTTCCCTTTAAGAACGATATGAGTAAATCAACACTAAATGGAACATGAGATCCAAATGGCAAGGCACACAACACAGAAATCTGGATTTCAAATGTCACGTCTGCACTTCAGGAAACTGCCTTAAAAAATTACACATACACATACACAACCCCTCCCCCCCAACCCCGCCACTATGCTGCTCTTTTAGTGCCAAGAGCTGTGTGCAAAACACTCCAGGCAGTCTGTTCCCTCTTGACAGATTCATTCAGCAAAGACAGAGCTGTGCTTGTGACATAATTGCTTTCATAATGTATTTGACAGACTGAGAGCCAGGAGCCATATCTCTGTCTCTGATAGCTAGATAGATGAGAGAGAGAGAGAGATATGGGAGCTTATTTTTCTATCTCTTCTGCCAGCCAGACTCATATCAGTTTCCTGTCAATTCTACTCTTCTCTTAGACCCGGTAAGACATTCAGAGACACTATGGAAGGTGGAAATTGCATCTAGCTGTAGTCCAGGGCTTTTTGAGAAATTGCCTCTTAAGTCTCAGCATGGCTATGAATATAGCAAATGTGCTGTTACCTTTTCTGAGTGCCAAGTAGCACTGCATGCTTCTGATTTTCTCTGTTCAGAGTGACATCCTTCTGCCTGATTTCTAAAGGTGCCAAATAGTAACATGGAACTTGGGCAACCAGCCCTACCCTTTCAGCCACTACAGAAGCCAGCTGGCATAAGGCTAAGCAAATGTCTTCAAAGGATCCAGTAACAGAAGTGTTTGCTTCCACAACCTTCCCTTAAACACAAGGCTGGCTAAGTTTAAGAGGGGAGAAAAAAAAAAAAGAACACATTTTTCTCTTTCTAAAGGACCCAGCAGAAAAATCTGGAGATAGTTCGTCATCTATACTAAGACTGTCAGTGGCCGAATATTAACAGTGCTCTGTGGCTGTGCCACACTCCAGCCTTTTCTTTTGTTGACAAAGCTTTTGCACAACTTCACAGTGAACCTAGATCAGGGAAGTGATCTAGCTAAATCTTTTCTCTTTCTCAGGCTGGATTAATTTTCAGATGGAATGATCAGTTTGCCCCCTTGTCTTACCACACAGTCACAAATTCTTGTGTGGACACATGAGAGAGAGCACAATGGTCAGAACAAGAGAGCTGGACAAAGGGAGGCTAGACTTCATTTAGTTACTGTTCCAGATTATACTGGGTTTTTAAAGTGCTCTACTGAAGTACAGCCATAGGAACCTTAATGGTAGATTTAGCTCAGTATAGGAAAAGAGTGTCTTACCATTGCAGCACAGAGCCTGGCCTTAGGTTTACCCTACTGAGAAGATATTCTTGTTAAGAGAGTTGTCATGAATAGTACTTCAGCTCACTACAGTAAATCCAACCAAATTTAAACACTGCTCTGAAACATGAACATACACAGGTGCTTTTGAACATATGACTGTGAGGCACAAGATATGAACACTGGATTCTTAAGTGAGTTGTGAAAAATGGTAGTAAAAATGTTGTCAATAATACTGAGAGAAAAACAAGAGATAAAAGTCATCTGAATAAAACATGAATCACTACATAAAGCCAGTCATTTGACAGAAACAGAAAACAGCCAAGGTTCTAATAGTGAACTCTGGATGTATTTAGTTTTGTCTATGCTGTTATCAGTTTTACACTTCTGCTTAGATAACCCTGACTTCTGCGATTCTGTACACTTGTGCTTTGACTTTAACAGAATATTCTCTATTGGCATTTCCTTGAGACTGAGAAGACTTGGGAACACCTAGGAAGAAGCAAGATTTAACTGATGGTTTGAAGTCTACCATCACATATATTGTAGCTGAGACCAAGATCACTGGCTAGATGCTAGAAGGTTCTTTTGAGAAAGGAAAACCAGCCTTGCCCTATGGCCCGAGCACTATCTAAATTCCTAAAGCTTGCCAAATCCAGTCCTCTATTCTGAGAAAAGTATGATAATCCACACTAACACATGCAGTAATCATATATTGCTGGTGGCGTAACATAGTTCTGAACACTCTCCATTTAAGGGAAAACACAGTCAATTTGTGATTCCTCTAGTCTTCATTGTCAAGTCATTTAACATAATGTTCCAGAACCACTATTCCACTACTGCTATTAAATAACAAGTATATAGTCTCTACCCTGCTTTTGAAAACAAAAGCATTTTACTGAAAAACAAACTGGAATGAGCTTAAAGAGAAAAAAAATCAATATTATTGAGTCATTTGACTAGGGAAGAAACTACACCCCTGGAGATGTGTATGTCCAATAAAAGCTTTCATATAATTTGAGATAGGAAAACCTTTGTGTTTCTTGGCTACGACTGGAAAAAATGCATACTATCTATACCTCTTCCCTTACAATTTTGTTGTACTCTGCTACTGCAGTTTTCCTTTCTATTAGTGCCTGAATGCACTGGATATGCCAGCCCCAACAAATAATCTGGCTTGCAGTTTGCTGGTTGTTGGGTTTTTACCCGCCTCAGTGGGATACTTTTATATATGTGTGTGTGTGTATAGATATGTATGTGTGTGTGTGTGTGTATAGAGAGAGAAAATATTTATTTGTATCTCTCCAAATCTTGGATCTGTTACCTTCCTGAGAAGAATCTGAATGATTCTTCTTCATGGACAGAATCAAATTTCCTCCTAGAAATATAGAGGGAAAGTGGTTTTGTAGGGGATGGAGGCTGGGAAGAACATTTCAACATGAATTTCTAAAGTTGAAAAAATTCAAGTTGAATTTCAAGTTGAAAAAGAATTAGCAATATTCACTAATATAAAACTGATGTATTTAACCATTTAAAACAATTATGAAAAACTCTTCTGGCAGACAGTGTAGGTTTTTATTGTGGAAATTTTGTTTTGTCACCGTAACTAAAAAGCAACCAGTTCAGTTGCATTCCAGTGAAATTAATTGGTATACTGTTCTTGCTGCTGCACTGTAGCATTTTGGATAAATTGTTTTTAAGATCTCTGCAAGTCTGCAACATACTTGTAAATATTCTTTACCTCCCACTTGTCAGGGAGTGTGATTTTCTCCTTGCTGCCTTTGCCAAAAGCATGAGTGACATTTTCCACACCCTCAATCCATACATGGGATTTCATATGCTGGCTTTCTGCCTACTAGCATATGGCTGAAGAGATTTGAAAGTGGTTGGATAAAAGAAGAGTTTTTTCAGCTTGGAAAGAAATTGTGTGTTACATTGAGGTCAAGGGTAGATCTGGTAGATGAAAGATGTATAAAGTTTATGTAAATACACTGTTCTTACTAAAACACATAGCTTAAGATACTAGATCCTAAACATGAAAACAGTTGTAAAATAGAACTCCTGTACTTTAGACTATGCCTGTGTTCAAACTCTCCATTCACAAGATCATAGAATGGTTACTGGTCAGTAAAACTACATCTACAGTTAGTTGGAAAGACATAAATGCTTAGAAGTGTGAGCATGGAAAATGCTGTGGTGAAAGCATTTTCCAAGGTCAGCAAGAGTTTCAGCGCCTTGGAGTGGAAAGATCCCTTAAAGCATCTTCAAAGTCAAGCCAGCCAATGTGCTGAAACAATAAATTAGCAAGGTACTTCTTTAAAGGAGTTCAGCCATGGTGAACAGAATTGGTGCTACCATGGCCCTGACAAGTGCCAGGCAGATCAGTAGTCTCACGGCTGAGAGAAACTGAAAAAGGGTAAGCAAAACTGAAGAGCCTTTTCCTCAGTTCTCCAGTCCCTCACTTCTTGTTAGAAGCACAAGTCATCTTCGGTATAAAGAGCCGTTGGGCACCCAGCTGCCTGACAGCACCCTACTAATGATCATAAAAAACCAAAAAGCCTAATCTAAATACATCTTAGGGGTCTCCTCATACTACAAAATATGTAAGACATCATACAAGAAAGACTTCCCTGTCAGGAAGCAGCAAACCTTTGCTAAGTCCATTGTCCATAGAACAAACAAGCGTTTGAATTCTATAGAACTTCATCACAGAGTTCAGTGGGTTATTTCATAAATGCCATCTGCCTGACTTGCAAAGGCTGGTAAGAAGCTATCTGTAAGCTAACATGTCACTCTAAATGACCAGCCAACACAGGAGACTCAGGCTCGAATGAGTCACTGGCTTCTTCCATTGACTGAATCCCATACTACTACAATTGGCCTGGCAGCTTTCAGACTGAACATACACAGTCTAAATCTCTGCCCGCTTTACTGTGGTTTTTGTACATTGGCGAACGGAGCAAAGCCATAACAACTTCACTAATGAAAAATTATATTTGTACAGCAATAGACTGGGCAGAAGACTTCTGAACAACTCTCCACAAACATCTCTGTTTAAGGGTTTAGACAGCTAAATTACTGTAAGTACAATGGAATGATTTACCTTTAGGGTGATGAGCCTTAAACGGTAATCGTCTTCTTGTATGACTCTGTTAACTGTGATTTCTATTCCTTCATAGGTGACTTGTTCCTCTGGCCAATATTCTGTGCATTTCTGTGTGCAATATAAAATAAATCTAGTTAAGCAGATATCAAGGGAAGTTCATTTTTACTCCTCTGAAATTGGATATGGCACACGCATAGTTGAATATGAATGAAGGCTGTTTCTATAATAAGTACAAGTCTTCATTTTCTAAGCAGGGATCACATTTCAGGTGATTTTTGTTGCATTCATAATACCCTGATTGCATGATTAAAAGTTCACAAATCAAGTAGTGGCTAACCAATGCTTTTAAATACACACATCCTTATTTGCTGTTCTGCACGTGATGTGCATTTTCAAGGTTCATTGAAATGGTCAGATTCTGTGACTGTTTTTAGATTAAGATAATAAATGACTAGTAAAATCCATACCAGTTACCAATATTTCTGTGGTGTGTATATGCTGACATGGGAACACAAAATATATATCTTCTATTTTTTTTTTATTCAGAGAGCACTGACTGATCACAAGGTGATTGTTTGAATAGATTTTTTTAAGAAAATAATATGACTGTAGAAGTTTTGAAAATTAGATTATGTACCAGAATCCACTTTAAATCGCAGCTATTACACTACATTTGATTTTGCCAAAAAAAAAGAAAGAAAAAAAGAAAAAAAGAGTTACAGATGCAGCCAGCACAATGTGACAATTGGGGAAAGAGAAACTATAGTCCATTAGTACATCTACATTGTGGTACTGATACACTAGACATGAGCAGGTAAAAATTTGTAAGCACTCCTATCCTGGAAAGTGGACTGAGGAGGATTGTGGTTTTTTGTATACAGTTTCTCTTTAAGCTAATCAATAAGCAAAGAAAGAGACAAGTGCATGAACATGGTGCATGAACCTAGTTCCTGGACAGGGAATGACATGAACAAGGGAGAGTCCAAGAAAAAGGCTCCCTTATGATAATAAAAGTAGCACTCTCGTTATCATGGGAGAAGAATCTGCTATTGAGCAAGCCCAGCTAAAGGTGATGCTTGTAAGCTTCCTCTTTTACTTAGCTGTACACAGTCTTGAAGGAAGCAAGTTAAATCATTTTGCTTCCCTCACCAAAAATAATTTCCGTTCAGGAGAAAGACTAACAACACAAAAGTATCTTGCAAAGTTACTGAGTCAAAATTTTTGTGTGGGAGAATCAGTGTTGTTCCATCTGCACAGTGCATCAGTTAATAACCCAACAGGAATGTGTCTCACTGTGTCTCAGTAAAATTATTTACACAGATTGCGTTTTTTCTTCCTCTCCTCTTAAACTGAAGAACCCATTGTAAAAACTGTCAAAAACGCTAGCACCTATCAATAGCACAGACATTGCTCTGCTTAAAGGAGTGGAGTAAGATTGCCCACTCACTTCCGTGGGCTGTCTGTCAGTTCAGATTCGATTTGACAGGGGGCTGAGATACAGAGCTTTTAATACTCACATTAGCAAAGTCATTGCACTGAGGAGGAACACAAAGACTCTGTTACTAGCATCATTGCAGAACAAAGGTTTTGGTTTTGGATCTACGTACTTCTGGGTCCTGTTATTCATATATGCATTATGGAAGAAAGGGAATGAATATAGGCGACATTTACATGAAAAGACTTACCCTGTATTTGTGGCTGAGATTCCTGACACCATTTAATTTTTGACACAAAAGGTATCAAAAAAGACTCAGCCACTTTTCCACAATATATAGTCTGTAGCAAGCTCCAGTTATACAGTGCATCTGCTTCTGAAGACTGATATATTGGGTAAAATACTTGGTCAGTGTGGATAAGAGGAAATTCAGATGTTAAGGTTATTCTACATTCTTGTTACAAAATATGGCTATGAAGAGTTTAGTGGAAGAACTCATTGCCAGATATGTCATTCAGGACCAACATTCCTCTGCATCAACTTCTTTAACATCTTATTTGCCATAAATCGGTAACTCTCATTAATGAGCAAGTAATTATTTCAGTGCTGCCTCTCAGATAGAGGCAGATGTGAGTTTGAAATGTTAGGGCAAACAAAACATTTAGACCAGCCATGTACTGTACTTGGCATCAGCAATGCTTTGACAGTTTGTGTCCAATCACTTGGCTGTAATAACTGGCCATTTTTAACTTGCAAAACATGATAATTCTGTGTCTGACTTTCTCATGCCTATTTTTCACTAAAATCCAAGGCTAAATTTATTTCCTTCACAACTAGGGAAAGCTACAGGTTTGTGCACATGCATAATTACGGGCACTAAGCTTCCAGATAGCAGTTAGGCTGCTCTAAGTCTACTTATATAATGGAGGTATGACCATATTCTTGGGCTTCTAAGTGCTTAAAGCTTCTTCTCCAAAGGAAACTTTCTCACATAAATTACTAATGGGTTCTCAGGGACAAGCTTTGACAAATGCTGCTGCTGTAGCTTAAGAAACACCATTTGGATCTTTCCACTACACCTTGCTGCCAGTGGTGAGGTGGGATGCAGAGGCCAACATATGCCCAGACTACTCTTTCATATCTTACACTGCCAATAAAGGCAGACTTAAGCCCAGCTACCCACCTGTGAACTCAAGTCCAGGCATGGGGTTCTTGTAAGTCTGCTATGGGGCAAATACTTCAGCAGTTAAGTAATGAACAGCTGGAATGCAGCAGTATTTTAAACTGCAAACAAAAATCATGTTAGGTGGATTAGCAGAAACACTGTCACAGTCTAATTTCTGGAAGAAGGCAGAGAATAGAAAATTTCAGCATCTTAATTTCAGTACTTCAAAAGCACTTGACATTGAGGAAAATGTCCTCCATATCTAAGTCAGCTCTAGTTGTTCATTATTGTAACTAGCACCTTTTATAAGACAGGGAACGGCTCAATTTAATGTGAATATGGATATTAAACCATAATGAATGCAAGATTAAGTAGCACCAACTCTGTTGATGAAAGATATTCAACCATAGGAGATATGAAGGATTCCTGGTTTTGATTTCTTTAAAGAGAATTTGAAAGAGGACCTGGAAATAGAGCTGGGTTTGGAGAGGTTTCAGGTTAGCTGGGAAAGCAAAAATGGTAAAACCAGCAGTAGGTTTAGTCAGAAAGCAAACCAAGACTTACTGTAAACTGAACTGAAAGAGAAGCCCGCATCTTCTCTGAACTTGAAGAATTTAACACTGGCTGTGATTGCTCAGGACATCAAACAACTCCTGTTCGCTGGCTTCGCATCTATGCCAAAAATATCTGCTACAGTACAGAAAAAATACAGACTATACATAACACTGTTACCTCATTCATCTCTTCTATATTGGTAATCATGACAATGATGGGAGAACGCTCCTGCCACACCATTCTCCAGAAATCGCTGACAGTATTAACTATCGGTCCCTGAGTAGCAATATATACCTTTTCCTCTCCTCCATAGCCCTGCCAACAAAAAACCAAGAGAACAATTTTAACAGGGGTGACCACCACAAGCAAGAAGGTTCAGTCTTTAAAACAGAGAGCTACCACTGGTTGGAATGGTGACCTCACGGCATCAGTTCTTCCCCCATTCCCACCCCCCTTCTCTCTTTCCCTTTCTCTCCTGAACATGTGTTCATGGAGCAAAGGCACAATATAGACTCATGCAATTCCAGTAACAATTGTCCAACAGCCTTAAGGTGGCTGGCCAAAAGCATTATTCAGGTTTATTGCCCAATGACTTTTGTCAGGCCACTTGACAAGCAATTCGTATCAAGTGTAGAACTGTGGTTTTGTCTGGTCTGAACCTGTACAGTTGCAGTTTGAGAATTGGTTTTCAGTTAGCATAAGCAGGAGAGAAGAACAATCAGTTTAGCTAGGATGCCTTTAAAAGCCAGTGGATGTTGCAATTCTGCTTAAATTAACAGTGATGAACGAAGGCTAGGCAGACCCATTGGACTGTTGAGTTCTTACCCTGATGTAGTTAGCGTTGATGTAAGAGCTAAGGGGGTCGTCCTGATCAGCTGAGGTAAGGCACACTCTGCTGTGAGGATCTGAAA
This sequence comes from Coccyzus lansbergi, assembly GCA_033558105.1. Lineage (NCBI taxonomy): Eukaryota > Metazoa > Chordata > Aves > Cuculiformes > Coccyzidae > Coccyzus > Coccyzus lansbergi. The sequence continues at coordinate 1,693,479 of JAUMJK010000121.1, read as the reverse complement.
GATGTAAAGAAGTTGCTCAGAGGAGAGAAGAGACACAAGATTATTTCATACAACGAGACATATGCATTTATGGCCATCACAAAAGATGTAAGTGGCCTTGGAGAGTTCCCATGTTAAAACGTTACCATAAAAAAGGAAAAGGGTGGTTTGGGTTATTTGGCAGTTTCTGATAGTTTTATCCACTCTCTGAAGTCTGTTTAATTGCTCCTGTTGCAGTTAGTGTCCCAGAGAGACTCTGGAAAATAAGTTTTCTGCTCTAGGAAATTACTTCTCAATATTTGAAGTCAACAGAATCATTCTGGCTTGTAGGACTTCAGAATATTGTTCATGAAATGACAGCAAACAGCTTTTCTCCCAGACCACAAACACACCTTTCTTAGACAGAGGCAAGCAGATAACAGTAACTCTTTTCCTGTTTTGTGTCGCAGTGAACTGAACTCCAAGATGTGCTATTAACAACTACAACAGTTAAAGAGAAATTAAAGAATACTATATCTCCTGTACTTTGCATAAGTATCTTCAGGACTGGACTCCTCCTTATTAGGGCTGTTTATGAGGCATTATCCTTGTTTTAATACCACAGCAAATGAAAACATGATTCCATCTGAGAAGCTCAGCCTGATTCCCACTGAAGTCAATGGGAGCTCTACCACTGATTTTTAATGTGAGCTGGCACAGGCCCATGCTGTCCCACTGTCACCAGTACTACACAGTTTGTTACTACAAGAAACTGTTACTACAAGAAACATCTTCCTGTCAGAGGCCTCAACAAACAGAAACAGTGTATATCACCAGGAGCACATTAAAAATAAAGCACAGATGAGTTCTTCATAAAAAAACCCAGCCTGCTCAGAAACTAGAACAAAATAAAAAATACAAAAAAAGTAGTGTGATATTAGGTAAAGCACAAAGGACTGAGCACACAATAATTTCTACATATACAGTCTCAGCATGAAATGTTGTTCTCAGACAGAAAGGATTCGTGTTATCTATTATGTGAAAACATCAACACAATCCACAAAGTGAAGATATTAACAAAGATACTGGTTTACAGCACAGAAGTACTGAAAAGCAGTGAGTTCCCCTCCAATATGTTCCCCTCCTGCTCAGCTTTCCTCACTTCTCCAGTGCTGGGGAGATGGTGAAATGAGATAAAATCTGCTTTTTAATCAGTAATGCTGAGAGCCTGTAACATGTCACACCACTCCCTGGACCATGTCCAGAGACAAGCAATGTAGCTGGTGAAGGGGCTAGAGAACAAGTCGTAGGAGAAGCAGCTGAGGGAAGCCTAGACAAAAGGAGACTGAGGGGAGACCTTATCACTGTCTACAGCTACCTGAAAGGAGGTTGTAGAGAGGTGGGTGCTGGTCTCTTCTCCCAAGTGACAGGGGATAGGACAAGAAAAAATGGCCTCGACCTGTGCTAGGGGAGATTAAGATTGGACATTAGGAAAAATTTCTTCACCAAAAGGGTTATTGGGCACTGGCAGAGGCTGCCCAGGAAGGTGGTTGAGTCACCACCCCTGCGGACAGTTAAAAGATGGATGGATGAAGTACTTAGGGATATGAATTAGTGGTGCACAGGTACGGTTGGGCTATGACTCTATGATTAAAAAGGTGACATTGGTTGCCTGTTGTTTATTCAAATGTCACCAGACTGGGTAGTTAGACTCTTCACATGAAGCTCCTTTGCCTGAATTTTATGCAGTCATCCATGGGCTTTACTGGCATTTGAGTAATGATTACATGAATGTTCCCTACTAATAATAGTTGTCTTGTCTATCTGTCCGTCCAATAGTGGGCCTCAAAGGGAGTAATAAACTGGATCTGAAGAATTCTATCAACAAGTGCCACAGACTTAAGATTGGGCTTCTTTTAGTGTTCTTCAACTGCAATAGAATTTTAGTCACTTTTCACTGTGGACTTTTTTATTGCTCTATCTACAAATATTAAAATATTATTCAGAATATGCTTTTACATAAAATTATAATATTTAGTTCGTGATTTTTTTCGTTAACATAGAATCAACTATTAAGTTAAGGTGTTATAGTATTTTTAGAGAACAGTTTCAACCTTACTTCATGAGAGGCTTATGAATACATGGTTGACACAAGAACGTATGTTGTTTTGCCAAAAATGATACCAAAGTTGAATTGCATCTCTTAGAAATACGTAAACAAGAATAACTCCCACTTTTACCTGAGAATTTCCAGCAGAAATTTGAAATTTTCAACAGAGAGACATTTAAGCAAAATCAAATCATACTCTTAATGAAAATATATCTCCCAGGACAAAACCAACAATCAGGCCAGTTCAAGAAGGCATTATGCCTTTAGAAAAAAGCAGTAGTAGTCTGTATCTCTAAGAAACCAAATGATATATCAACTGTTTGTTCCCCTGTCTCTTTTATGGCCATTTTGTGATGATACCATGTCTGACATCTTAGAGGAACTTGCTAAACTTAACCAAAATATTCTGCATAACTTAAAATGGTGCAAAACCAATAGAAGTATGTAGAAATTTAAAATGCCTGTCTAGACATTACTCTTGAGAAAAGGATTCAATGAGATTGATATACAACATGGTCCAATACGTTACTGCCACCTCTGGAATTCTATAATTCTATCCTTTTATTTATATTCAAAAAGAGCCTACAAACATCTTAGATGAAAGTTATAATTGTCCAGTAAATGCCATAAGACTCAACCCCAGAAGAGAAGTATCTGCAAATAAACAAATTCATAGTTATGAAATATCCAAATCAACCTACTTAGTGTGGCATTTTCCCCCAAACACCCTTTTGCCATCAAACAACTATTTTCGAAGCCATTTTACTACCAACAGCAGAACTGGAGAACCTCCAAGAGGAATTTATTACAAAAGAAATACTAGGACTGCAAATAACTGATCATTATGTTAAGTGACTGCTTACCTTTTAATGATAACTGTCTACATGGTTTCTGGTGATGTAGCCAGTAAGGTAATTTCAGTTACTTTTTAAATTCAGATTTAGGTTTGACTCTAGCTTGGTAATCAAGCACTTGCTGTTGCCTATGATAATCAGTCGTCTAAGTCTGCTTTACTGCAGCTTGTTCAGCAGTTCCTGCCATTACTGCTTCCTGCTGATAGAACTTGTAGGGATACTAGCTGCATAAACTACATTTGGTCAGCTCAGAAATAAAAAAAGTCAGTGAGTGGATGGTCAACGCCTAAAAAACACCAGACTCCTCCATCTTGCCTCTGGTTTGTTCTCCTACAATGTGCATGGGCAAATTACTGGGATCCTTGGTTTTGAAGCATGGAGATTATGTTTAGCTCTCCTTGCCAGCCTCTTTACTGTCAGCACCAAGCCCTTCAAAATGGAAGTAGCTGATAATGAATAGTCCTCCCTCTTTCCTCAGCAATATCAAGCTATCCTTTGGTCACAGCCAGGGGCAAGGTGGAACAGAGACTACAAGTTTTGAAATTTGTTCAGAAAAAGCATGCAGATCATAATGAGCTTGAAATAAGCTTGTTAATCCTTGAATGCATACAAGCATAGAATCATATAGATTAGAAAAGACTTCTAATAGATTAGAAAAGATTGAGTCTAACCCCATAAACCTAGCACTGCCAAACTCACCACTCAACCATGTCTGTATGTGCCAAATCTACACACCTTTAAACAACTCCAGGGATGATGACTCAGCTTCTCTGAGCAGACTGTTCCTGCCTGAGAAGCATTTCAGTGAAGATATTTTTCCTAATATCAAACCTAAACTTTTCCTAGTGCAACTTGATACCTTCCAGATAGTTGTCTTTCTCCTGAGCCTCCTTCTCTCCAGGCTGAACAGCCACAGTTTCCACAACTGCTCCTAATAAAACTAGTGCTCCAGATCTCTGCATACACCCCAGCCTGTCAAGATCTTTCTTGTAGTTGAAGAACCCAAAACTGAACACAGGATTTCCATGTGTGGTCTCACCAGCACCGACTACTAGGGGATGATCATCTCCCTGGTTCTGCTGGCCACACTATTCCTGATACAAAACAGGATGTTATTTGCCTCCTTGGCCACCTGGACACACTGCTGGCTCATATTCAGGTGCCTGTCAACCAACATCCCCAGGTTCTCTTCCACTGAGCAGCTTTCTAGCTACTTTTCCACAAGCCTGTAATGTTGCATACAGTTGTTGAATCTTATACAATTGGCCTCAGCCCACTGATCCAGGCTGTCTAGATCCCTCTGCAGAGCTTTCCTACCCTCCATCAGATCAACGCTCCCACCCAACTTGGTGTTACTTGCATGCTAAACTAGACAGGCTGAAGCAATACCAGGGGCTGCTTGGAGGTGTCCATATGGCTGAGCTGAAGTCTGCAGCAAGCAAACCATAGAGTAAGCATTCTTACAAATATGTTGTAATGGGCTAATTGGCATCTGTTTACAACTACGGAACAGGGTGTTAAAAATGGCAGCTATTCTGATGTTTGCATTTAAACATAAAATATGAGATATTTAAAATGGATCCAGTTCTCAAAGTACACGTTAAGTGCCACACTTAAAATATATAGATCACTTCAAAATCTAGCAATTTAGGCATATGAAATTACTAGCCATATTTGCAGTCTTCCCTTTCCAACAAAACCAGCTAACTAATACTTGACCAATTTACCTTAGTTGTTAGCACAGAAACTGTGAAACATGGCTGAATGTTTTTGCATTTCTAGTCTACAGTGGAGTACAAAATCATCAGAAGGGTTGCACACATTGGATCACTGGATGCAGGTATGGAGTTCTAAATCTAGATAAAAATTCCTTCTGGAATAATTTCCAATCCAGGTTCATTGATTAAAATGATAGGTATAGCTGCAGATGTTTTTGACTTCTCTGCGCTTTTCTTTGCTAACCTGACACTGAACCCTGTGGGCTTTGCAAATTCTTGCTGCTGTGGCTAGTGGTGGCATATTACAACAGTTGTTCAGAGAAATAAAGAGAGGCATGACATCTAATTGTATCACTTTTCAAACTTTAAGTATGACACTGGGAAAACAATGAAATTTGTAAAAATTTTTACCGTAATATTTCTCAAAAATTATAGTCCCGGCTTTAAATACAAATAGTATAATAGAAAGGAAAAAGCTTTTGATTTTCTGTATCATCTTAATGCCATCAGGCCAGCTGCTGGAATTCTCAGTTTGCATTTCGATTAGGATTCTGAGAAAAACATCAGTCAGGAAAATTACATAGCTAGAATCTATTTTTTTCTAAAGAGTTTAATCAAAGATGCCATTAAGTCACATCTGAATAAACACACCAAGTTCTTGGGTAGAATTTTTAAGGTGTACCAAATTATGCAGTTCTAAAGAATTAGAAACCCAAGTGCTGCTGATGTTGAGTGAATTTCAGGTTCTTAATGCTCTGTATTTCTCTAGAGAGAGATTTATGCTGTGAAGTGATACTGCTATTTCATCAATACAGCCTTTGGACAATACATGGTACTCAGTACTCTTTATGTATTCTGGAAAGAAATTACAAAGGTGGAACAAACCACCCTGCCTCAATGACTTAGAAAGCAGGAAACTTACTTGGGAGAATTGTTTTGTAGCGATTCTTACGCACTAAGCCTGGAATATCATATTCCTTTGGATCCACAAAGTTCATTGGAATTTCCTGTTAAAAAAAAAAAAAAAACAACAAAACCTAAAAAACCTACACAAACCACAGTTGGTAGTATTATTGGATTCACAAGAGGAATAAAAAACCCAAGCCCATTACATCCTGCCTGTAAGGGAAGCAAAGTGATGAAGTCAATTGAGACTTATGGTACAGTATGTCTAGCAATTTACCACCAAAATATGACTGACGTTTCCTCTCACTGTCACGGGCTTTTTTTTTCTAAAATCCTTAATATGAAAATGCTCATAGTGACTAATTCATTGAGTAATATACGCAATGGTATTATGTTAGCTCTTAATGTTATTAGAACTGAATTGCAAGTGTAGGCACAGAACTAAGCAAAAGGTGGTACATGAGATACTCTGCTCCAAAAGCGATGGACCTCAGACACCATGCCTTCTGACTTAACTTTCCTTCTTCCTCCTCTCTGAGGGTGGAAGGAAATGACGGGACAAGAGGGAAAGGCCTCAAGCTCCACCAGAGGAGGTTCAGGCTTGACATAAGGGAAAAATTCTTCACTGAAAGGGTCATTAGGCACTGGAACAGGCTGCCCAGGGAGGTGGTTGACTCACCTTCCCTGGAGGTGTTTAAGGTGCAGGTGGATGAAGTACTGAGGGGCATGGTTTAGAGATTGGTGGGAATGGTTGGACTCGATAATCCGGTGGGTCTCTTCCAACCTGTTGATTCTATGATTCTATGAAATAATTTGCTATTAACTCTCACCAGCAGCAAACTATGATACACAGGCTGGAGTACTGACCTGACTATGGAGCTGGGGGAGTGTCACTCTTTTTGCTGACCACACTTTAAAGGCACACGGGTAAGAAAAACAAGCAGGGACAGTTCAGGGACTATCCTCTCTACAATATTGACCCAACAAACACACAAAGATGGAGGGGCTTCTTATACTCTACTGCTCATACCCGGCAAGTGTGTAGCCAATGCCAGGTAGGAACAACCAGGAACCTTCTTACCAACCAGAGTCAGTAGGCATGTGATGAGACAGGATGTGCCAAACAAGTGCAGCAGAGGAAGTGCTCACGGAAACTCGGGAGCACAGCTAGTCACCTCTACTGCTGCATGCTGGATTTGAGAGGCCTGTACTGGACATACTGGTAATGGGAGTTAGACAATGGTTGAGTTAGACAAGCCTCTGTCTGAGAAGGAATTAAGGTGAGCAGAGATATGTTAAATTCTGGTGCTTTAGAAGACTCTGTATGCTATACACAGCACCGAGTATACTGTTGGGCTTAACCAGAGGCAATTAATAGTAAAAACATTTTGTTCAAGTAGTATCACATCAATCTGGTGAACTGAATGGGAACAAACCCTTTGTGTTTTCCTCAATTGCTACTTCGTATAGTCACCCAAAACTCTTCATGAGCCAAGCTCCACCATCTGTCTTTGGGGCTTAGTCATTCAATGTTCAAACAAATTCTTGGTGAAATAAACAGGACTTCTGTCTGAGAGAAAATTCTAAAGAACTAAGAATTTCAGCACTTAGCCCTGCAAGTGACATCCCTTCGGACTTTTCCTCAAAAATGAAACACAGCTGCTTACTTTACCGTGGATCTGGACTTTGAAAACCAAGTAGGTTAGACAGACTGAAAATACATGATGCAGAGCGAGCTGGGGATAATTGTTCCATCAAAAGAAATTATTTACAAATTTTAATTACAGGATGAAATTTTGATTACACAGCATTTTTATCTATGCTTTTTCAGTTTTCATTAAAGGATGAAAATGTCTTGGGATAGTTTGGTTGTTGAACGATTTTTCTGAACAACAGGAAAACTAATGCAAAATCTCTCAGAGAAATGAAGCATACTTTTCCCTACTTTTAATATTATTTTCTTTTCTTGAAAGCTACAGTGCACCTCAGAGACTGATAAAACCGTATGTGGATTTGTTCAGTCAATTCAGGCATTCACTAAGCAAACATTTCCCCTCTAGAACAGCAATAGATGCTTATCTTTAAAAGAGCCAGGACTTGCCTACACAAAAGCAGCCTTTCTTCAGCTTGTATAGCAGTAAGGGAATTAAGGACCACCAATATCTGCACGGCCCTCTATGCTTGTAAAGCGTAAACAAACTCTGAAATTGCACAGGGAAGGAGGACAGTAAGTGATACTCAAAATGTTACACCTGCCTTTTCAGACTCTTGGAGGTGATAAAGAGGACAGGCTGAAAGGGCTGTTATGTTGCAGAACATAATCGTTTTCCTGCTCTGATGAGACACAGTGCTTAAGAGAATATTTGACTTGGCAGCATAAACTTCAGTAGCTCTTGATCATATGTTTTGAAATACACCAGCATGCAAAGTCTGTGCCCTGGTTACCTCCATCTTACGCAGGAACTTACAAACCTGCCTAGTACACACAATATTCACAGCCACTGCAGCATTTTACTTGTCTTTTTTTTTTTGCCAGATTTAATAAACATGACACTGCCTAACAAATGAACACTCAAGCACTAAGAGATGCACAGAATGCAAAAGCTCTCAAAAGCCAGTGTACTCACTAGATCAAAATGTATCTGGCATTTATCCTAAACTTCTTAGAAATCCAATTTTCAACTGCTTGTTTCCACCGTGTAAGTATATCTTTTCCAAAAATGAGATGAAATTTTTTCTCCCAAAGCAACAGTGGATACAGTGTGCCAAGGAAATACACTTCAGAATCCTAGAAGCAACTGACAGAGCAGGTTACAACTAGTAAATAATTTTTGTGCAGACAAAACTCCAGTAAAAAGTATTTTCTGTGGCTCCTGCTGAGTCACGCTGCCATCCTGTGCTTTAGATATCTGGAGAACATTCAGGACTGGAAAGTAATTCCATGCCAAGCATTCAACAGCAAAGAGTATGCACTTGGACTGATTTTATCCTCACAGCAACTCCAGACACATTTCAAGAAGCTATGCTTATAAAAAATTTTGCTTTCCTTCTGTACTGTAGTGAAAAGGTTTGATTTTTCTGTTAAAAATAGCATGCCAACAGGAAAAAAAAATAACACTTGTGAAAATAAAGCTTTTTTTCGTTGCCAGAACCAATTCTCCAGTTTTTAAGCAATAATATCACTGAAGCTTTCACACACTGTAATTTCAAAGGATGATGAATTTCAGAATCAGATTAAATGCTTCTGATGTAAGTGGAGTTTGAACGCACTAATTTTAAGCCTGCAGAAAATAATAGCAAGGTTCACAGAAGAGAGTCAACATCCAATTTTATTCATGGTCCTAGAAGAGGGAGGTCAGATACTCACAAAGAACTCTGCCTGGAGTATGAAAGGATCCAGTGCTTTCTTGTGCAGTTCCTCTTCAGTAAGGATGTTTGATGCTGTCTGGAGGTACTCCTGGGCTGACTGTTCCCGTGGAGACATGATATAGCCAAAACCTTGCTCAGAACAGCCTGGGGTGCACATATCCAGTGTGAGCGAAACATTCGAACCTCTCCTGCAAAGCAGAGCAATTGAATTTTGCTTACAACAGGATAGACTGATCTGTCATTGTCAGCAATGGACACAATCCTGATGATGGATTAACAGCAACTTGAGAAAAGCACGTATCTACTTCTGCTGTGAGTATATTTGTCATTAACTGTGAAAAATGGGTGAGGTTTCCTGTGTAGACATGACCAGAAGATGATTTTGTACATGAATATGAAGGCAAAAACTTTTGAAGTGTTGTCTGTAGTGAGGTAACTGTATACTTTGTCACCTAAATAAAAGCAACCTGCCTGTCAAAGGTGCCGAGCAGTTAACTACCTAAAGTATTCATACTTGTGTAAATCAGACCAGTTTTTTTTTTTTGATGCCTAAATATGGAGTGGTATTTTAGATGTGATAGGTGAAAGTCTTCGTCTTGGTTTTTGTCAGGCCAGATCCTACTGAATGACCAATTATTAGTAGCACAGACAACATGAGTGGGGTAGGATACTGGAATAAACCTTATCAGTTAAACATTAATAAGGACATGAGAAGTCAACGATTACAGTGAATAATTTTTCAGTCTGAAAAACTTTCTTTCCACAACAGGACCTCATGAAAAGAGTAAAATGCAGTTTTCAGCATTTTAACAGTTACATTAAAAAGAAAGATGGTGTTGAGTGTAGAATTTTTAGTGGCTTTAACACAAGTTAGCCACAAACCAAAAGGAAAACATCAAAATGACTACACTGTTTATTGAATACTGTTTTAAAGCCTTTCCGAGCCTCTATCTATCTTGTGTGTCAAGGACAAAGTAAGATTCAAATGCCATTCTGTATTTAAAATCTTTAACATATAAAATTGCGCAACATGATGATTACTAGGTGCAATGCTCTATGCATCCACACAGAAAGCCTATTTTTGCTGACTCTCTAGTGGCAAAATTTAGTTAGGTGTTTGCAGGAGCTATTGAAAAACCATGCAAACATGCAAGCATGACCAGCTCATACAGCAGACAGTAGAAGTCATTATTTGGACCACAGCCCTTTTCTGGATTCAGGAATTTTTTTCTAAAAAAAAAAAAAGCCTCCTGCTATGATTCACAATCATGGGGAAATGATTTTGGATGAAACATGACCACTAGTGGTAGACACAAAATCTTTAGTGACAACTTTCAAAACACGTTGATGCTACCCTTCTGTGTGCTGTCAAAGAGCTACTACATTCCTCCTCAGAAATGAGTGCATTTGATAACAAATGTTTTTCATTTTTTTAAGGTAAAAGGGGCTGCATACATAAAGATAGTTCTTCAGCATGGAGAAACAAGATTGTTTCTTAAGAGTAACATTTCAGTGCTGTTTGAAGTTAGCTAGTGACTATTCTTCTAATGGTGTAGGTGGATAAAAAAATGAGACGTAAGTGAGATGGAGATGCAGAAAGGATGCAAAAGAAGGATATGTAGATAATCCAATACAACACCAAAGGAAGAGTGATCAACATTTGATGTAAATGGAATCTGTCAAAACACAACTCACATCCAAAACGATGCCTGGCTTCTCAAGCACACATGTATGTTCAAAACTATTTTACATTTTAGGTGTGCATTTTTTATCTAGCAGAAGCAACTGCTTTCATTTTCCCATCACTGCTCTTTTGACAGTTTTTTCTTAATTGTAATTCTTTACCTGAACCAATTGATATACCCCAACTGCTATTCCCCATTTCTCTTGAAACAAAAAGTATCTTTCCTCCAGGCTAGCGGTTACCTGAGAAGAGATGTCACCATCTTTTAAAATGAGAGAGATGGAATGAAATCAAGGATACTGAAAAGCACAGATGACTGATGCATTTCAAGCCTAATCTCACATGTAATGACAAACATTGGCAAAACTCACTGACAGCAGCAGGTTTAGGGACAAGTCCCAGAGGTTACTGCAATCTCATATTTAAAGTAGAATATAATAATAAAAGGTAGGACATTTTAGGACAAATGTTGTAACCAAGAGTAGCATGAAAAAAAATTTCTGAACTCACAGAGAGCAAATTAAAAGCCTCTTCTGTAACACTCTCTTTTACTGTGCCACATGGAGCTTTGGAAACTTAGAATAATTTTTTTAAAAATCTAAGTTCTGCCCTTTGTTTAAGTTTTAGATATGAGAATCAATATGATTAGTTCTCCAGTTAAGCTTGAAAGCCTAGAAATAAAGAAATGTGATATTTTGCTATGTTGGACCTTTCAGTAACCTCGTTTTTATTCATAACATCACCGCATTTTCACAACTTCTTCACAGGATTCCCATCATCGAGATGTTTGCAGTATTTCACTAAGAAAATTGAAAGAACACAAATGAGAAGATCTCCCTATTGTCATAAAACCACCTTTCCCAGATGCAAATCTCCCTAAGAAGCTCCATTGCCCTGGTGGTTCAAGGGGTGAACACCAGCTCACCCTGAAGTTTCATTACTGGGTTAATTTTAAGGGAATTAAATTACTTATGGACCAACCCATTTATATGAGAACTACTGCAGATCACCAGTTGTCCTACAGTTTGCCTTTGGAGAAAAGACTAATCCTCTAGCATAAGTAACAGAAAAAAATTAACAAGATCATCTTTCAGAGGTAAAAGCTTCATTGTCCTATAGCAGATTTAATGCCATGCAGTTGCCATCTTGGGGAATAGCAAGAGACTGATCAAACACAAACGGATATTTCAAAGGAAAGAAAAGATGCTCTTTAATGAGTTTTTTTTGGCTAATATGCTTATATTTATGACTGGACTGAAAATAAGAGAGAAAATTAGGCATGTGCTTGGCCTTAAAATCACATTTTAAAGCAATATTCATGAAGGCAATGAAGCTTCCTACTAGACTCAGTACTCCTAAATCCACAAAATCTGGGACCAGACTTTCCTCTATTAATCACATCTACCCTACCTTTCTTGCAAGCCGACAGACTTAACCGTTAGAGTAGCTGGATCTGTTTCCGCTTTAATGTCCATTACACAGTCAAAGACTGGAGTCTCCGGTACAGGATCCAAATCTAGGAAGTCATCTTCATTTTTATCCTCTGTCCATTCTGAGTACGTGAAGGAAGGCTGCCGACTCACAGATTGGCGTCTGTCTTCTTGTAGTGGAAAAGGGAGGTCTGGACGGGCTCTGAGCAGATGCCAAAACTGAAGGAAACAAACATTTAAAAAAGCTTTCTGCTGGTTGTCAGCCCTTCCATGCACCAGAGAGAATGGGTGTTTAGGGCAGCATCCCGGCTTACTATAGTGTATTAGAACTGGAGAGTATTGAGCAGGACAGGAATGTTCCATGCAGGAGTAGCTTTGTGGTACATGTTACAAGGATTCAGATCTACCCATTCAAACCTGCTTTCAGTCACAGAGGTTTCCACAGAACAGGCCAGGCTTAACTCAGGGATACAGTGGAAGCAAAATGTGCTTGTGACCATCATATGCAAGCCAACGTGATGTCACTATGCTTTTGTTCGTTCCTTAACTTTCCTAGGCTTGTTTACAAATGAAAAATCTACTATGCTATTTTATAAATCGTACCTCCCATGACTTAGGGGTTTTCCATCTAAAATTTAGATATGGATGGGTTAAGAAAAGTAAACTGAACTTTGATAATCTCTTACATGTATCTTTGATAATATAGCACTGTACCCTAAATTCATGTATAAACCAAACATTTTTAAAAGAGGCCTTGATTTTCATGCATCTGGTTTTGAGGCTCAGAAAGGCCATGGCAGTTTCTGGTCAGTGGTAAAGCCTGTTTTGAAATCTTATTACCCAATTTAAACATGGTATAGACATTAAAAATTGAGTCTGGTGAAGTTCTAGGACATGAATATTCAAGTTTGTTATACAAATTGATGACAGGTTTGAAACAGCATTAATCTAAAAACATACTGTATTGTATTGGCATGCAAGGATGCTGTGGCAGACTAGACGATTTCGTGATTTTATCAGTAGACTACTCAATTCTCCACAAATGCCTCAGTTAAAAATTTCAAGTTCACTTCTAAATTCCATGAGCTGGAACCTTAGGCCAACTTGATCTTTCTAGCATTGAACTAGGAGCAGTACAACTCAGGCTGAATGTTATAAAAACTATATTGTACCATCATGTATCCTTTCAAAACTAGGAAGAACAGGCTGTATTTTCCAAAGTAAAGCTTATTCTGTCCTTCTGTGGCTTTTACATGGTCATCTGAATTTGGAAAAAGTGCCATTAAAAAAGCTCAGCTTCATCTTCCTAAGCTACTAAACAACATTAGTTCATAGAGGATTTAAAACATTTTTCTTGTTCCTATGTGTATTCATGTACTTTCATTTCTCTGAGAAAGAATGAAAGGAAGGGAAACAAGTTTTCATTTCTGTCCATAGTCAGCTTTAGCAAGTAGTAGACTCTTACAGAGCAAATGTATTCATTTGTCAGTTTCTTCACACAAAACATTTATTCTCTGGTTTCAGTTAATCAGAGTGCACAAAAATTACAAAAGCAAACATAGGAACAAGGTTATTAGACTTTTATTTTATACAAATCTGGGGTCAAATCTAAATCAAGCCTGTCCTACATATTTGGCCTGTTGGATGACAAGCAAGAAGTTTGAAGATCTGATTCTACTTTCATTCCTCAAGACTACTTCTAGACCCTGGCAGTCCCACAGTTCTTTCATATAATGCAGGACTGTAGTAGCCGAGTAGTTCACAGTGTAAACTATCTGCTCAGCAACTTTGTACTTCTGGAGAGTGCTCTTGTTACTAAAATCAAAGCTGGTATGGTGGCACAAGATCGATTTTACTGATGATTTAACCCAGCATAAATCCAAAGGAACAAAAGGTTCACCCTAGAAACAATGCAGCTTTTCTTTAAATCAAAATAAGCGTGTGGTAAATAAGGAGATGCCCAAGACACTGGAAGAAATTAAGTTACACTTGAAAGTGATGGGGTTAAACTAAATAATGGAAAAAGAGTTTGCTATGAAAACCTGTTCAGAAGGACTAGACAGCTCTATGCTGGTTTTGTTGGGTTTTATTGTTTGTTTGGGGTTTTTTTTTGTTTTTTAGGTTTTTTTGCAGCTGCCATTGTCTTAAAACACCATTGTAAGAGGAAGAAAACAGACAGCATCACTAATGCAAGCCTCAAGCACTCTATCCTGCCTTTTATTTTCACTGTGATTTCTAACCTCTCAACACATTCTGGTATTTGGGTATTCTCAGAAAAGTCCATCAAACATTAGCTCAGGTCTGACCTCCCAAAAAATTTGCTCTACATGTGCTGGAGTCACAAATTCCCCAAGGCAGAAATGAGCAATACTTCAGCAAGTGCACAGACCACACAGGGTGTCTCTTTTCTTGGTATCACACATGAGAATCCACCTGATTACCATTTCTCAACCTTCTGTTGTCCCCCAAGCTGGAATTCTAGATATCCTGCTTAGCTCCATCAATGTTCTGCTAATGACTATATTATACCTTATTCCCTAAATACTGGTGAAAGCAGATGTTTTCAAATTGCAAAGCAACATGACCTGGGCTGCACTATACAAAGTGTTGCTGGCATGTTGAGGGAGGTGATTCTGCCCCTCTACTCTGCTCTGGTGGGACCTCACCTGGAGTACTGTGTTCAGCTCTGGAACCCTCAGCACATGAATGCCATGGACCTGTTGGAGTGGGTTCAGAGGAGGGTCATGAAGATGATCAGAGGAATGGAATACCTCTCACATGAGGACAGGCTGAGAGAGTTGAGGTTGTTTAGACTACAGAAGGCTCCGAAGAGACTTTATTGTGACCTTTCAATACTTAGTGGAGGCTTATAAGAAAAATATGGCAACAGATTTCTTAGTGGGACCTACTAAGACAGGACAAGGGGTAATGGTTTTAAACTAAAAAAGGGTAGATTCAGACTAGATATAAGGAAGAAATCCTTTATGTTGGTGGTGGTGAAACACTGGAACAGGTTGCCTAGATAGGTGGTAGATGCCCCATCCTCAGAAACATTCAAGGTCAGGTTGGACATGGCTCTGAGCAACCTGCTCTGGTTGAAGATGTCCCTGCTCACAGCACAAGGTTGGACTAGATGGTTTTTAAATATCCCTTCCAACCCAAAGCATTCTATGATTCTATATATCAGCCAGTAAGGTAACAGGTAGGTAGGAAAGACAAGATTCACACTCTCTCTAAACAGCCTTTCATTCTTAATGCTACTGCTAGAGAGAAGTGGGCAAGATGGACCACAGGTCTGACCTCCCAGGATACCTTATATTCTGGTCCTCTCTGACTTGTCCAGAGAATAGGCTGTCACACAGAGACATTTATACCTCCACTCTAGCTAGGATACCATTCACATAGGATCACAGGAACATAAAACAGAGCAAGCTTGACTGGAAACTGTGGTAAAACTGTTTTCTGTACAAAAGTTTTAACCACCATTTAATAATGGGATGAGTCCACTCTTATCTACGCTGGTATAAGTGTTCACTTGCAAGGAGTTACTACACAGAAAAAACAGCTCAAAATGAGATCAGAATCTTTGGGCACAGAGAACTTTCAATTAAAGTTATTTATGTGTAAGAATAGATCAGCAATAAAACATTTCCATCCAGCACCAACCAGGCTGGATATGCAGAGAAATCACACCCCTACTATTTTGATTTCCAGCTGAGAATGTTTTGCTGCAAAATGACCTGGAATTCACACAGTTCATCCCAATTCTCAGATGCTCTATTTTTGTTCTTCAGTATTCACAATCACAAATTCACCAGAAGTTTATTTTTTGAGAACAAAATTCACCCGGGTAAGGAATGGCAGCATCAAAAAAGCAGTAGTAGTAAGCCTGGCTAACTTCCTTATCTACATCAATGATCAAAATAACAGTGGTATTAACAGTAATTACTTTGCCTTGTAAATGGTTTTTAAATGCACATTTACCCAATATATTAAATAGAATATTTTGCCACTGTGCTGCCTCTGAGTCAACTTAACCACAGTACGTAACATGATAAACTTCCTTCCAGGGAGTGGGGCAAGCAAATCAAAGAGCTATTATTTTTCTCTCATTGACACTGATGTAGCTGCACCTTGACTACTGTGTCCAATTTTAGGTCCTCAAGTTTAAGGCAGATAAGGAGAAGATGGAGCGCGTCCAGTGGAGGGATGTGAGAAGGTCAGGAGTATGTGACTTTTTAAAAAGGTGAAGGAAACTGGGCTTATTCAACCAGGCAAAAAGGAGGCTAGGGTCATCTAACAGCAGCCTGCAAGTACGTAAGGGCACCTCCAGAGATGATGCAGCCAGGCTCTTCTTGGTAGTGTCAGCTGACACTATAAGGGTTAATGGCCAGAAGCAGCAGGAATTCAGCTCATACATTCTTAGGAAATTCAAATCAGACATCAGGAAAAAATTCTTTCCCCAAAAGCACCCTGCAGCTGTGGCACAGGTACTCAGAGAGATGATGCAGCTCCTCTCCCATGAAGGTTTTGAAAAGCTGTGTAAAAAAATGCACAGCTGACCTTATCACATGTTGGTAACAGCAGTCTCCAGAGGTCCTTTCCCACCAACAATCCCATGATGTACTTCATCATACTGTGCATCACTCAAGTGCACATGCATAGGAGAGCTTCAGCTCCCTGACATTCACTGCTGTAAGGACAGGAGATAATGTTCCACCTTCAATTTCAGTAACTGCATTCCCACTCTAATAGAACAGTATACAGGGGTACAAAAAGCCATGTTCAATTAGGGCTCCCTAAAAAGAAAGAATTCTCCCTAGTTTTCCCATATAGCACACACCTCTGCACTAGTTACATAATCAATTGAGAAACACAGTATCTTCCTCCTGCTTCCAAACAGCTGAGAGCTAACTAGATTAATTGTAGTCATGCCACTAATCTTGTTCTGCAGTCAGGGCCTTGGCCTACATCTACAAGGACATTACAGTCACAAGTACACCGATGCTCTGGAACACCTCTGCCACTTAAGTCAATGGACGCTCTGCAGGCAATTCAGAAGGCAGCAGTATTGGATGGTCCCATTACTGGACCACATCCCTTCTATTTAAGTGAAAATAGTTTGCCCATCTGTGGATGAAAAGAATAGAAACCATCAGTGTAATTTCCAATTCATCAAGAAATTAAATAAGGATAAATGCAGTTGTGATCCCTCCACGTAAAGCAAGCACATAATTAGAAATAGCCCTGAAGATCTTGCTTTATAATCACCTTGAGCATAATATCAACAGCTTCAGGTAAATTAGACATCTTATTAAAAAAATCACTGAAAAGGGGCATAAATATAGTCTGCACAGTGTTATAACTTACCAGAGATCCTACAAGTAATAGTCCTAGAGAAGCTAAAGACAGCAGGACGTATGATACCACGACGGTCCCAATTCTAGTGAGGTCCTGTGAAACAACAGATTTGACAATGATTCATAAAGTATTTAGGGGCACAGTACAGTGCCGGCATGCATGTTCTTTGCAAACTGTGTATTCATTCTTGAATTTTCCATGTAGATTTAGGCACACCATGTTCTTGTCCATGGTAAAGCCACTACCACCAAGAGAAAAATACCAGGCTTTGGAGAGGACTGAAACTGAAACAATCTTGTAAGCCCCAGCATCTCAGAAGGTCTAAACCCCAAATTTCACTGTGTAAGCAAAGAGGAAATCTGCTTCCTACCCTTATGCATTGCCAAAATTAAGATCAGGATCCACGATTCAATTTTGCAGCTTGGACTCATGCTTCATTGCCACGGCATAAAATTACAATGATTGAGGCAAAGAGCTCTGAAGAAAGTTTTGAACTGCTTCTGTGTTTGTGGCTTCTTACATAAAACCCAGCCAGAGGACTTTTCTACAAGTTCTGTGAATTACCATCAGGTTCATTCACAGCACTGGCAGTGAAATTCACTCAGATGCCTTAGTCATATTCAAGTAGTTTAGAGTTCAGCCTATTCTTGGTAGGAGGTGCAAAAATAAAATTTTAATGGGCTGCAGAGGGCAAGGAATTATACTCTGTTTCTGACCCACTAGGATGACTGAAGAGAAATTTCAAGTTAAGAGCTTTCATTTGCTTATTTTAATGTCATAAGAGTTCTTTGTCTTTACTGTTTTCAAGTCTAAATTTGCACTGTAATTAGTGCTATAATGAACAGTCCTCAATAGGAGGATCATCTGCACAGTCATAATCGGGGTGTTCTTGTATTGCATTCTAGGAATCAGTTTCCCTGAGAAGCTCAAAACTTAGTTTAAATCAAGATTCTATAAATTAAATATTTTCTGTAAGGAGCAATTTGTTAAAGATTGACCCACCGCAAATAAGATACAAGCAATACTCTGTGAAGAGCTCCGATTGTTCTTAATAAATCCAACTGAGAAGGACCAAAGAAAAAGTGTTTCTTTCAGATAAAAAAATGAACAGGTGACCTGAAGCTCATAAACACTGTTAAGTGAATACAGAAAACAGTCTCCACTGCACTTCAGCCACAAGAGGCACTGAATCAGATTTCTGTTTGTACTGCACAGCCTCTGCTACAAAGATTACGCACAATTTATCTAAACATTCTGATAGCAAATATATTTTACTGATTTCTGAAAGTAGCTGCTCACCATTTAATTAATGTTCTGTCCACAGTAGAGAAACCTGCACTGGGTATAATTATCTCCGCTATTTATCAGATGAATCACACTGGTATACGTGTCATTGTGTCATGGTGAGAAGCTAAGCAATTTTACTAGGGTAGCTTTGTAGATATAATTGAAACTGTACACCTAGTACACCTGAAATACTTTTACTGCACATAAATATACTCTAAACACTCAACAAAAGTAGAATTTTGTGGCTGAGTATGTAGTGATTTGTACTTTTTATATGGGTTGATCCATTCTTCCAGAATTTAAACTTCTATCCATCCTAACAGATTAAGTTTTAGCTCTCCCTTTACTGTGGACTAAATCTTACTGGGCTGATTTCTTACTGTTTTCTTTCATTTGCAACCATTTGCACATTATGAAAAATCTGCTGTGGTGATCTAACATCATGGCCAAAAATGCAGTCCTGTATCTTGAAGATAAAATATAGATCCATTTCCAGAAAACTCTTCACAATTTCAAGATGCACATACAATGCAGCAGCCGCTATATTATATTAAGTACATGTGTATTATACTTTTAATCAGAAGAGGTATTAGAAGTACCTCCCAAGGCTACTGACATCAACTCTATAATCAGAGAGGAGTACATGGACTTACCTCCCCTTGATCTGACAAAAACTGTTTAAAAGGAGTAAGCGAGTAAGACAGCAGGTCAAAGGCATTCTGAGCTGCTGGGATGGTCCCGTAAGTGCTGTACCATAGCATCATGCAGAGAAGCTGTGCAATCAATCAGAAAATACATAATGAACATCTCTCATTATACAAACACTCATTTTCATTTCAAGACTGCATAATTAACTAATGTAGTTCTCATTGATTTAATGTTGATGATCATTTTTGCTTTAAGAAGTCAGGTATTTCTAGGCTGTAGCTTAAGAAGAATAAAAAGACTGAAGGCTAAATGCTCAGCTCCCATTAACTAGATGTGTACTGCTGAATTAAGCCGGCTTACTCTGATCTACACTAGGAAAAGATCTGCCCATGGTACTCTGTGCATTGGAAATGCAACAGATTCCTTTCATTTCTGAACTTTCAGCATTATTACTTTTAACTGGAAATGTTATTACAAAAGTATTAAGGCCTATCTCACACTATGTAAAGCTCTCACAAACTGCCATGTTCACACAGATATGCCTATAAACAGACACACGCACACATGATGAAGCATTTAATGTGAAGGTTTAATGTAAGGTTGTCGCACACACCACAGGTGTGACATACAACTACAAAAGCAAC
Source organism: Coccyzus lansbergi (assembly GCA_033558105.1). Lineage (NCBI taxonomy): Eukaryota > Metazoa > Chordata > Aves > Cuculiformes > Coccyzidae > Coccyzus > Coccyzus lansbergi. The sequence continues at coordinate 1,673,510 of JAUMJK010000121.1, read as the reverse complement.
AGTGCTATATTCAGTATCTCATAGAGAGATACATCCTCTTCCTTGACCATGCCGAGTAGACTTCAACTTGAAAGGATAAACCTCTCAATACACTTTTAAACAAAAAAATAGTTTACCCCCATGCATATCAGCTACAGAAGATGGATTTGTTGGGTCATTCCACAAAGCAGGCATTTGCAGAGGGGCAGGGAATGGGATGGGAGTCTGGGACATCAAAAAGCAGGAGCTTTTTGCAAAGCAAGGCTGTGAGAGGTGGCTGCAGAAATGAAAAGATGTTGATTGCTACATCTACAATGAATGAGAAGGAAACCTCCCAAGCCAACAAAGCTTAAAAGAAGGGTCCCAGCACTTCAAAGCTATGACAAGCTGCCTTACCAGTATCTGTGAGAGGACAAATAGATACATGCTGTCTCCAGGCATTAATCCATTCCACCGGGCAGCCCAACCAAGCAGTGCTGTTTTCTGGGAGGTTTTCAGGGACTTCTCCTTCGTTTTCAGCTGTCCTTGTTGTCCTTCAGCTTCATCCATTGACTCCATGACAGCTGGATTGGAAAGACCTTCACATGAAAATGACATGTGCAAGGAATGAATACTATGCAACCCTGCAGCCACCGCAGAGCCTGCAAGGACTATTGTTTTGCTAGAGATGATGGTTACCTCTCAGTTCTGCATCAGTAAGCACAGCTCAGGATTGTGAGCGTCACACTCTATTAGTGCAGCTGTATTCACCTGCCTTCGTCAGAAAAAAGTAAGTGTGGGCGGATAAATTATTTTCCCTTTCTTTCCGGAGGTGCAGATTCTGGGCTTTGTTGTTAATAAATTCTCATTTACATCACTGCACCTTTTCTTTTTTACTTTGTAAAAGGAACCATCTGTGCCATTTCCTGACTCCACATTTCCCAGCTACATGGTGGCAGGGAACCCATTTTGTCCTTTCCTGCCTCAATGTCTCTATTTCCCCTTATTGTCTGCTTTGTCTAATTTGATTATAAATTTCTGAGGTAGAGACTGTTTCACATTACATATCTGAATAGTGCTCAAGGGCTCTGAATTTTATCTGAGTGTCCTAAGGTACAAATAAAATAGCCTTTATTCTAATAACCTACTGCTTGGGTGAATTCATACTCAAGAGCCATTTAATAATGTTGTAATGCTATTCCATTCAGCAGGTGCTAACTGGAGTGGCTAGCCCATCAGAAACAGTATTTTGAACACAGCCTGTAGATATAAATTAATTTACAAGGTAAAAGGTGTAAAAGATCAGACCCATTTTGATGTATGTACTCCTGATTTACATCTTTCTACATGACGAAAGCCCTAAAGCAGTCCTGTGTACAACACTGTACCCTTAAGCTTAAATCAGCCACCCGTGCCCCAGGGAAAGGCTACATCGGTGGTCATTCCATGGTTAGCTCAGGTCAAGTTTCTGCAAAATGCTTTTCTCATTAAACATTTCTCTAAATGTCTCACAATAGTAGCTTTAAGTCAGATAAGCATTCATAAACTAGTCACAGCTATATTTAGGCAAATGAAACACAGGATCTGTGTATCAGCTGAGGCTCTGGCCATAGGTACAATAAGGATTCATGAAAATAGTTCCTTTTGATTTCTAAAATACAAAAATGTGAGAGTGGACCAGAACAGGGGAGTTGGAACTAGATGAGCTTTAAGGTCCTTTCCAACCCAGACCTGCCTATGAAACAAGGTATCTGGAAAATGCTGAGGGCTTTCTTTACATGGTTCTCCATCCCCACAGCTGTCCAGCCACAAGAGGGTCATAATTGTGAAATCACTGGGGATACCCAGCGATAACACAAAAAGGAGCAAGTATAAAGCACTACCAGATATTTCAGCATAGTAATTTGCATAAATGCTGCCAAAATTGCATATCAAATACAGATTAATAAACCACGGAAAGATATGGAACCAAAAAGACGAAATTGGAAGCATCAGCAATCCCAGCCTGTATTTCTTACAGTGGTAAACCTTTCTTCACTTTCATTTTTATGTCTTTAAGCCTAGTAGACAACTGCTTGAAAAAAGCACTTTTCAAAGAAAAGCAGGATGTTTCTGGAATATAGCTCAAGAGATCACGGGAGCTCTACCTCTAACAGCATGAGCCTAAAGGATAATCTGCTGTCTCTGACAAATCACCCTCTTGGAAATGCAGGGAGCCCAAATGCAGTCCTTGGTGCCCAGGAACACTGGTTATATGCTTTACACCTGAATTCTGATGCTATGCTACATAGAGCTGGAGCCAAAATTCTCCAGGAGGATAATAGAGTGGCTGCATTAAGCACCAACAGCTAAGGCTGCCTAAATACATTTAATGCTGACCTTTGACTTAGTTTTCTATAATGTGCTAAAACTTAACAGTTAAAGTTGAAAATATTCAAGCTTCCAAACTGCTTCATGTCTCACTGGATTTGGACAAGAACTGAGGAGAAAAACCCTTGTTAATGTTTGCCCATTTTTTTCTGCTGTTTTTGTGGGATGTTTACACTCTGTGTTTTGGAACAGGAATTCAAAATTTAGCAGGGACAGAATCTTAATGTCAGAAATTATTTTTGCCATCCATGCAAAAAGACATGCACCTGTGGCGGAAATATCAACTTGCAAAAAATCTGTTTATATATAGCTTATTATAGCTTGCTCCTGAAGTCTCTAACCTCTCATTTTCACTAAGCATGTTTAACATATTTTCAGTCCTACTTCTTCTTTATCTGCATTAAATAGTGCACGTCTATCCCTAAGAAAGACTGATAAACCTATTTATTGTTTTTCCAAGTCCTAATGACTTCCTTTCTTGGATATCTTTCCTCAAAGCCAAAGGTAAAACACATACAGAGAAGAAATAAAACACCTTTGTGAAGACAACCAGAACAAGGAGACAAGGAATCTAAATTTCAAGTTGTTTTCAACTATGTTTTATAAGTCATAATTATTTAATATTTTATAAGACCTTTTTTTTTAACTGACCAAAAGCTCATTCACCTGCCTTATGCAGCAGATAACAGAATTTCTTTGTTTCATATCTATAACAGCCTGAGATTTTACAAGGTCAGTTCTGTATAGGTTGGAAACAGAACCCTGACTCTAATACAGCAATGTGAAGGCCACTCAACTACACACGTTCTGGAAAAAAGAAGCCAAAGTTAGGGGACTACTCTGTTTCTGTAACCATGGGGATCTATGCCTCTCCACAGCCCAGAAGCCCAGTTCCTGGTATTCCAGTGTTGTCTAGCAACAGCTACACAATTGTACGAATTGCGTTCTCCTCCTTATGACTGCCCTATATGAAGGACAATAGACTTCTACTTTCAATCATTTTCACTGCATAAGGCAGAGATCAGGTTTATAGACCCAGGATTCCAGTTCTGCTGGATTGATATAGTTCAGCTGTTATCAACAGGTTTTTTTTACTAATACAGGAAAAGACAACACAGACACCAGGTCAAGATCTAAAATAATGAAGAACTATCTGAATTCACACATAAAAATGTATAGATTAATATTCATGTCTTAGGTATGCAAAGAAAGTGCCTTGGATTAATTAAAGCCCACTCAAAAATTTGCTACTCCAAATCACAAAAGATTAGATTTTAACAAACATAATGATGCTCACCTAGGGTTCTGAATTGATTTAACTACGTCAGCTTTAAACAATACTTCAATTATCATTCACAGTGAATCTTGCAATCATGTATTGCTGTATTATTTGCCCTAATGGGCTCTGCTTTCTTTCAGTGCACAGATTGTGTAATGAGTGAGACATCAGTGAAGTTTTCTTGTGTCAAGGTTAGTGTCAAGGTCTTGAGACAGATGAGAAGGATGACTACATCCAGGAGAAGTGAATTAAATCCCTCCTCTGCTAGTGATTTGACTGACAGTGAAAGCTAACCATCCATATGATAGCCTCCTGAATTCCTGCATCATGGAGACTGGGATTCAAGTTCCACAAGTACTTCTGCAGGGCTATGCTTGCTAGACAAAAACCCCCTTTGGCAGGAGAATTAAAAGGTCTCTGACATCTGTAGCAGCCATGTCGCTTGTTAAAGCAACTTGAAATTTGAAAACAGCACCATAAGCTTAACCTCTTCGTTTCTGTTTAGCAAAAGGAACTTTCTGGATCAAACCAGTGACCCATGCATCTTGTATTGTTTGCTTAAATGTAGTCACCAGTACAAGCTGCCAAAAATAAACAGCACAACACTTTGCTATGGAATAATCTATACAGGGAAGCATCTCTGTTCACTCATAAGGTTATAGCTGGCTTCTGTAATTCAGACAATGCCCCTTTTAAAACTATTGTGCTTTGTATGTTTCTTTTTCTGATTTCACATATGGGTACATAAAGGGCAGAAGAATAAAACAAGAACACCTATACACGCTCTCAGAAAATTTGTGCTAGGCTTGCTAGATTTAACTGAAATACTAAAAGGCACTGTAGTAATGATAAGTAAGTGCCTTGCAGTAACAAAGATGCCATGATCCAATGGAATGCTGCTGTGGGCTAAGCATCAGCAGTTCTGTCACTCAGCTGATTCATACATAGAACTTCTGGGAAAAAACATAACAAAAAACAACTCCCCAGAACCATGTATGCTGGCTGTATCTCCTAATGAAGTTAACACTTTAAAAAGAACTTGTGTCCTCTCTTGTGCATGGGTGTTGACACTCAAGGAACTGACACAGATCTCTTTGGCAGACTTAATTTAACAGTGTATTTTTTGGATGAAAAACCACTTGTTCCATACTAAAAGGATTACAGAATCACAGAACAACCAGGTTAGAAGGGACCCATCGGATCCTCTAGTCCAACCATTCCCATCCAACACCAAACCAAGTCCCTCAAGACCTCATTCACCCGTGCCCCACACACCTCCAGGGAAGGGGAATCAACCACGTCCCTGGGCAGTCCATTCCAATGCCCAATGACCCTCTGCGTGAAAAACCTCCTCCTAATCTCCAGCCTAAATCCACCCCGGCGGAGCCCGAGGCCATTCCCTCCCATCCTGTCCCCCGTCACCTGGGAGAAGAGGTCAGCTCCCTCCCCTCCACAACCTCCCTTCAGGTACCTGCAGAGAGCAATGAGGTCTCCTCAAAATGTACCCCAGTATCACAAATATAGTACTTAAACAATTATTAGACTTCTACTTATACTCATCACACTGTATCTTAGGGAGTTATGGTACTTCCTTTTCATTTGGAAATACACATTTTGCTAATGTTTACTGCTTCTTCACTCATGGTGAAATCCCCATATTCTGTGGAACTACCAGCCAGACACAGGAGACAGTAGGGAAAAATGGGCTTCACCTGTTCCACTAGTTCTCAGGCTGCAGCATTCAACACACCACAGCAGCTCAGTTGTGTTGTACCATATTCTTTTTATGTGTGCAGAGATCCACATCCTTCTGAACATGTCTGTATCTTCACTACAGCTCTGCATTGTGATAATATACTCTGTAAGAATGGACAACAGTGTGGAAGCATTGCAAAATATGACCGTGCCAGCAATACTTCACATCCATCAAGATTACCAACGCTTCACATCAGAGTCCTAAATCCTAAATCTTCAGATCCCAAAATGCAAATGCCTACTAACAATCACAGCCTCCAATTTCCATCTAACTGCTCACGAGACTTGCTACTGATTAGAGAGCAGTAGATGAATGTAAACTACCAATACTGGTTTGCAAATCAATTTCTTCTTTTCACACACATCTAAATTACATGTACAGGATATAGCCCCGTCGAGTGTACTTCATGTATCTAGACAAGACTTTATCTGCAGGACATAAGATACATTGACTGCAGGCAAGTCCAGGTGCTATCAAGACACAGTAAAGCTGAATGAGCTGCCTTGGAGCGCACAGTAACAAGAGGTAGCTTATGCTGGAGGGTAAAAGTACAGCTCATCTTATCAAGGAATGGTGCTTTAGAAGGGTATTGGCTGAGAAGAGATTCTCCTTTTTGCTTGCCAGAGCAGTATGAGAAGCATGGAAACAGAATAATCAGTTTTCAGGCCAAATGTCAATCTTTCTTTTACACTGCAGTGGTATGGGTGGAAGCAGGTAAGAGGAAGGGGACCTTTCATATCGTGCATGGCAAACACAGTTTGTGCACTTACATTCCTTTCTCTGCAGGAAACCTACTGATGGGTCACTATTCTACAACTCAGGAATTTTTACTGAACTTCTTTATAACCAGTCAATCTCAGATATGAAGGAGCTAAACATAATGATAGAAGCTACATCATTACTGTTTACAAATGGATACAATTCAACACCTAGAGAATTTTTTTTCTTCTGATGCTTTCTGTACTCCTAACTCATCTGACAAGTTATGTTAACAATTATGCTCAGGATCTAATGAGCTGTGTTGAAAGGTGGGGATGTTATTTCCAACACTCACTGTTACCCTAGGAATGAATCTCTTTTTGGCTCCTCCATCACTAATTTTTTTTGACCTTCCCAGTTATGATACGGTACTGACTACTCCTACTCTACTTGATCCTCAACCTGGTCTACCTATCAGAGTTCAATATATTTACTTTTCCAAGTGAGTGAATAAAAAATTGACTGGGAGGAGAGCATCTAGTTCCTAAAAGTATCCAGATTAAGAGCTGCACAGAAAAACAAAGAAAAACATCCCCAAGTGCATGCTACTGCCTGACTGGAGATAGCAGGGATCTACAACAACATAATTGCCTCAATACTTCCAATTCCATTCTGGAAAAAGTCCAAGTTTTGGCAGCCAAGAAGTTGTGGTTGGTAGATCTTGCACTTGTAATGCAAAACCACATAGAGAGCTACTTCAGAAGACACCAGATAGATTAGTTCAACATTAGTAAGAACCCAGACAGATCCACATATCCCATTAAGTTTACCACTGAACACTGCAAGGCAGCAGAGTGATTTTAAAGTCACTCTGGTATACAGCTGGAAGCAAGTTAGCTTCATCCAGTGGCCCTCTGTAGGAATGAGCCGTAACTGCAGACTTCATTCTCAACTCTTTGATACTGAGATGAAAGAAGAAATAAGTCTGACATACAATTACCCCAAGTAAGAGGTCAAAGGACAGTTTTTCATAGCATTCTTCTTAGGAAACTGTCAGCTCCTGGCCTGGACAGGCACACGCTCTCCTGGGAGGAAACTGGTTGGATGGCCGGGCCCAGAGAGTGGTGGGAAATGCAGTTAACTCCAGCTGGAGGCCAGTTACAAGTGGTGTCCTCCAGGCCTCAGTGCTGGGTCCAGCCCTGTTCAATATCTTTATCAATGACCTGGAAGAAGGCATTGAGTGCACCCTTAGCAAGTTTGCCGATGACACTAAGCTGGGTGGAAGTGTGGATCTGATGGAAGGTAGGAGGCTCTGGCAAAAGGATCTGAACAGGGTGGACCACTGGGCAGAGTCCAATGGTACAAGGTTTAACATGGCCAGATGCCGGGTCCTGCCCTTGGGGCACAACAGAGCTACAGACTAGGGGAAGAGTAGCTAGGAACCTGCCTGGAGGAGAAGGACCTGTGAATGTTGGTTGACAACTGACTGAACATGAGCCAGCAGTGGCCCAGGTGGCAAAGAAGGCCAATGGTATCCCGGCTTGTATCAGAAATGGTGTGACCAGCAGGTCCAGGGAGGTTATTCTCCCTCTGTACTCCGCACTGGTGAGACCGCTCCTTGAATCCTGTGTTCAGTTCTGGGCCCCTCACCACAAGAAGGATGTTGAGGCTCTGAAGCGAGTCCAGAGAAGAGCAACAAAGCTGGTGAAGGGGCTGGAGAACAAGTCTTATGAGGAGCGGCTGAGAGAGCTGGGGTTGTTTAGCCTGGAGAAGAGGAGGCTGAGAGGAGACCTCATTGCTCTCTATAACTACCTGAAAGGAGGTTGTAGAGAGGAGGGAGCTGGCCTCTTCTCCCAAGTGACAGGGGACAGGACAAGGGGGAATGGACTCAAGCTCCGCCAGAGGAGGTTCAGGCTAGACATTAGGAAAAAAATATTTCACAGAAAGGGTCACTGGGCACTGGAACAGGCTGCCCAGGGAGGTGGTTGATTCACCTTCCCTAGAGGTATTTAAAAGATGGGTGGATGAGGTGCTGAGGGGCATGGTTTAGTGGTTGATAGGAATGGTTGGACTCGTTGATTCTGTGGGTCTTTTCCAATCTAGTGTCTGTGACCTCCAGCTACCATCTCTGACAATTTACAGAGAAATGCAAAACTCTTCACTAAGGCTACAAGGTTCTGCACCAGCGTAGGGGGAATACTAAGCACAAATACAGGCTAAGCAGAGAACAGACTGAGAGTAGCACTGAAGAGAGTGTTGGTAGGATGAGGAGTTGGGGAGTGCTGGTAGATGAGGAGCTCAACATGAACCAGCAACCTGCACTTGCAGCTGAGGCCAACTGTACCCCATGCTACATCAGAGGAAGTGGGGCCAGCAGGTTGAGGGAGGTGATTCTGCCCCTCTACTCTGCCCTCATGAGGCCTCACCTGCAGTAGTGTGTTCAGTTCTGAAGTCCTCAGCACAGGAAGGACATGGATCTACTAGAGCAAGTTCAGAGGAGGCCCATGAAGATGATCAGAGGGCTGGAGAACCTCCTCTATGAGGACAAGCTCAGAGAGTTGGGCTTGTTTAGCCTAAAGAAGAGAAGGTTTCAAGAAAATCTTACAGTAGCCTTTCAGTTCTTAAAGGTGACCTACAGGAAAGCTGGAGAAGGGTTCTTTATTGGGCAGTGTATCAATAGGACAAGGGGGAACAGTTTTAAGCTGAAAGAGGGGAGATTTAGATTAGATATTAGGAAGAAATTCTTTACTGTGAGGGTGGAGAGGCACTAGCGCAGGTGAGATGATGTGGTTGCCCCATCCCTGCAGGCGTTCAGGGTCAGGTTGAATGAGGCTTTGTGCAACCCGACCTAGTGGGAGGTGTCTCTGCCCATGGCAGCAGGGCTGGAACTGGATGATCTTTAAAGTCCCTTCCAACCCAAACCATTCTGTGATTCTGTAACTCAGTCTGCACACCAACAACTTAGTTGTCAGTCTCCTATGTTACCTACTCTGAGATGAAATTAAGATTACAATTTCTAACACTTTCAGTTTGTACTTAGCGCATCTACCCTAGACCATAACAACTAGCTGAGCGAAGCTAAAGGTATTCATAGCCAAGTGGGGAACAACTGATACTTAAAACCCTCAGGGATTGTATTTGGGAGAGTTAGATGGTTTTGCTAAAATGATCATGCTGGAAGTACCCAAGAGTATCGATATTTAATTCACTCCGATTCCTGGGTTTATACACCCTTCAAGAGGAATGCAGCTGCTTAACAGCTCTCAAGTGACACTGTTCCAGACTCTCTGAAGATTCAAGAGAATATCATGCCATGCAGTTATTTTTTTTCCCCATATTTGTTGTGAGGGTTTTTTGGGGTGGGTTTTTGTTTGTTTGGATTTTTTTCTGCTTTTGTGGGGGTGAGCAGTGGATATGGTATGTTATCTATATCAGTCAGAAGCAAAGAAGTTAATCTGAAAGATCAAATTCTGGAACATAAGTCTGGAAAATTTAGTTACAACAATGCACACTACAGCTTTAAAATGGAACTTTTAGTAAGAACAACCACTGATATAAAATGTCTACATATTGCTGCTTCGTCTACAGAGAAAAATCTGCTTCACTCCTCCCTTCTGTAAGAAAAATCACAGAAACTGATTCTATAATATCACAACTTTTGCATTATTACAAAACCGCTTTGAAAGACACTGCAATGCCTCCTTCCTAATAATGAGTGAGAAAAAGGTTAATTTACCTTTTTATGACAGAGGACAAGCTATGAATATCATTAATTTTCCTTTGCACTTGCTCATCCGTGAGCGGCAGGTTGCATACTTAAAGCCAGCAGCCTCATTGAGAGAAAGGCAAGTGTTCTCTGTGGAGCTCTTGAAAGAACAGTGCAGAGAGGTAGGTGGTTGTCATCAACTAACGAGGAGAAGCATTGGAGACTTGCACTTTTCAGGCTGAGCTGGTAAGGTCTGGCTGCTACTTAAGCCAAACTGATTGCCAAAACAGAAATAAGTATCAAGAGATAAAGCAAGGAGGGAAGGCACACACAAAATCTGTGAGCAAGCCATGCAGCAAACTGAGGTCTGCGTATTTCTAGTCCAATGCTTCTCGTCTTTCACTGGCAATATTTTTAACAGACTTGGGAGACAAAACTTTCCTCTCTACTTGAAATAAGTTCTCGTGAAAAGAATACACAGTCCCTTCTCCCTGCTGGTGCACGCACAGCTCCATCCATAAATCGCCTAGTCTCATCTCTGAGGGAACAGGAACCTGATGCCAGAGAGTATGAAGAGAATAGTTGCCTTTCCACGCAGCAGCTCCCTGCTCAACTGCTGACTCACACATTTTCTGCACTCATTTTCACACTGCTCCCACTCAGTCCACCTGCCACTTCATCTGGGGTGGGTAGGAGGAGAGAAAGAGGTGAAGTCAGAAAAAAATGTTCATGTTCACCCAGGACCATTATAACGATACTGCAGGGTCACATATAAAAGCAAGCCTGTGAGCTGCTAGAGAGAGATGGAGAAGAGAAACATAAGATTGCAAGACAAACTGCCTCCTCCACTTCTTCTGCAAGGACCACCAGCAGACAAGTCACAAGCTTCAGTTGATTCTCTGTCAGCCACTGATATTACGTACTTGCTGATATGTTCTGCAAATTTCAGACTTCAGACCAGGCCTTGAGGTTTTCCCTCTTTCCTGTGATTTGGAAGGGCTTCTAAGCTGCTGTGATTTTTTCAGCAGTCCAACGTAGTACCAAGGTACTATGTAGCAATTGACTGGCTGTCACAGCTAAGTGCCATGATGACAAGTGTCAATACCATCTGGACAGATCCTAGTTCCTAAGGGCACATTCAGCTAAATGGATGTGTCCAAAAGAGCCCCAGCTTTCATCATACAAGAAGATGAAGGGAAAATCTTAGCCTTTTCCTGCAGCTTCCATGAAACCCAAGCATAACAGGAGCCAACATCTCCTACTACCTATAAAATTCTTATGTACAAAAGGAACTCTGCTATTACTGGTGGGATATGTGTTTAGCACAGTTATAGAGGGTCTTGATTGCTCCTAGGTTTGGCTGCACATACAGAAACATGCATTTAATTAAATTATCAAGGCAGTAATTTTTTCTGTAATGAGATATCTGGACAACACAGTTTATAGGTCACAAAAAAGAGAAAACTCCAGAAGCTTCCCAGTTTATTAAATCAATGATCTGAAAAAGTGCTTCTGAAGCTGACTTTCAAACTGAACCAAGAAAACTGTGATTAATTTTCAGACTAGTTCTTAACCTAATGTTACTAGTTATATTTAGCAGGAAAACTAGGGGCTCGTTAGAAACTAAATAAGGATTTTGTTTTATTAAGCGGAATTAGCAATCCAGAAAGTAAGCCTGTTTCCTCTGTGAGAAAGAGTCTGTTCTTAGGTAATGTTCAGCCTTGCTTCTCAGTAATTCTTCTGGTTCAAGTCTGTTTGCTTGAAAACATGCTTGCACTGTACAGGCCTGAAGTGCAAAGACCAAACCCTGAGAAGAGTTTAATGACATCACATTAACATGCCTTCCTACACCAACTTCCACTCCCCACCTCCTAACTTGGCTCAACACTGTGTAGTCATTACATAGCTAATGAAAAAAATGTCATAACTGCAGGAGAAATTAAATAAGAAAAAAAAAAAGTAAAACTCAAAACCTTCTCAAAGTTCTCTGCCTCTATACGGGGGTGGGGGTTTTTTCCCAAATAATCAAAAAGTATAAGACAAAGGATGCCGATTTATGAAGTCATCCTTGAAGAGGGAAGGATGCAGCTTGCCCACAGAGACTTTGTTTCACTGAAGAGTGAGACTTTATTTGTGCTGCCATCAAACTCCTCTTTCCTGGAGGGAACGAGATTCTCAAGACAGTGCTCCCAGACCCTGTCTTCCATACAGTGCTACTGGCTGCTTAATAGACCTAGCCCATCTAGTAAGAGAGAAAGTAACTCATTTGGACATGTCACTGCATCTCCAGTCCATTCTAGTTCCTATGAAACGGGGTTGCCAGGTCAAAGCAGCTCACATTACATTTGGCTGACACCTCTCTACATCAAGTGTAAGCCTCACTTGCATGGGAGTCACAAGAAAACAAATGACCAGATGCTCTGCTCTAGAAAGACAGGCCTCCCAGTTTAGTAAAGAAATACTACGAGCCCTCGGATGCAGGAAGGGACTGTTAGATAAAGTAACCATTATCACTACCATACTACCTGCTCCAAATTCTCCTCCAATACTTGTTATAAACTGCTATGTCCCAACTAATATTGAGACATAGCTCTTCATTTCCAATGCAAGATTAGTTATGCCTTTGTCTACATATAAATCATACTCACACCATTAAATCAAATACACAGGAGGTTTATTCTTAACAGCTCTACTAATGCTTACAGGTCTTAAACAGAGCATGGGTTGTTAAGCACTGTCCTTTTTTCTTTTCTCCTGAAAACCACGTCAGGTAAAAGGATATGCCATTACTCATGGTAGCTATGGCCCCTAGAGCAGTTTTTGCTTCAAAACAATTAAAATATTAAATATGGTGTCAAATTTCAGCTCTTAAAAAGTGAATGCAGACCCTCAGTAGGCAGAGACACTGAATATTAACTTCTATCACACCCACACATAATTAGCATTTGCCATTTCAGTCAGGGTTCTATTCAAAGCTTCTTTTTGGTTTTGTTTTTGTTTTTTTTTTACTCACACAAGGCTCTTTCCTCCTTTCCTTTTAAACCCCTTACAGAAGGTTCATCTGATCACTGTTTAACAATTAGATACATTTTTCTCTCTCTCTTTCTTTTTTTCAATAAGGAATACATTTCTTTGTTATGCTGTTTTCTTTAGTGAAAGTTTTCCAAGAGCCTGGTGATAATTTTGGAGGTGCTGGGAGCTTTTGTAAGCAGACCTTCAGTGGAGTTGGTTGTTCCAAATTATTTCCAGCCTGCAAAATACTTTCAACACTGAAAATGGTAACCCACAAAGCAGCCCTGTTAAAGAACTATGGCTTTAACTGCTCATGAATCAGCCCTGCACAGACAATATAGTCAGGGAGAGCTGTCAACAGCACAACAATGCAGACAGAGAATTCAACTCTGTACACCTCATACCAAAACAGGATAATCAACTATCCCCTCCAAAGCCCAAATTATAATTTTTGTGCCTTTAGCCTTTCACTACAGGATATGCCTCAATGCATTATCAAAAAAATAGTAGCAATAATTTAAAACCACTTAAATGGCCTTTGTGATACAAGACTGAATCTGACAGTTAGAAGAAACAAGCACATTCTATTTTCATGCACTTTTCAATGCATTTACTAGTCATAGTATCATGTGAATTGCTTAAAAAAGTGCATCTTTTTCATAAATTACTATCTTCTACAGTTCTAATGCTAATACCATTCTGTGTTTCTAATTTATCTTCAGTGACTTACCAGCCTGCTGTCCTGTATATATTAAATCTGCTTTCTGCTCTGGTGAATGAGAGGGTTTGGACCTTGATGCAGATGGGTGATACACTGGCTTTCTGCCAGGTTCAAATGTGAACATTTTAATGTCATTTATTTGGGTATAGCCTGCTTGATTAAATAAGTAAAACCTTATGCCCTGAAGCCTTCAGTATAAACATTTAAGAAAGTTACTATCACATTCAACATTTATTTTGAAGACATTCTTTTTCCTGAGCAAAGCAAATTATATCAAGACCAGTCTCAACAATCATCTTCAGTCACAAACCTGTTACATGCCTCAAGGGTACTATCCCAAGTATAAGTGTTTCCCTTTCTTTCATGTATTTAGAAAGGATACGCTTGCATGGGCTAGCTTCATCTGAAAGCAGTGGTATCATTCAGACACGATAACTTTGGTTCCAGAATAAGGACTTGTGTAGATAAGGTTGTATGTCTACAGTATGTCTACACTCAATTTTACCTCTGTACTAGAATGCTATTTCCACCCAAGGCTACTGCAGTATGAAATCATATGCAAAGCCTGCATAATTAAATATCATTGCTTCCAGTTCAGCGCTCTGTTACATTGGTAGCTACAGACCCTTGATGTTAGGGCCACGCTTAGGTTATTTAAGTGTGATAAATATAACAGTCTCAATAGAATCATAGAATCACCAGGTTGGATGAGACCCATTGGATCATCAAGTCCAACCATTCCCACCAGTCTCTAAACCATGCCCCTCAGTACCTCATCCATTTGCACCTTAAACATCTCCAGGGAAGTCGAGTCAACCACTTCCCTGGGCAGACTGTTCCATTGCTTAATGAACTTTTCAGTGAAGAATTTTTTCCTAATGTCTAGCCTAAACCTCCCTTGGTGCAGCTTGAGGCCATTTCCTCTTGTCCTGTCCCCTGTCACTTGGGAGAAGAGGCCAGCTCCCTCCTCTCTAAAACCTCCCCTCAGGTAGTTATAGAGAGAAATGAGGTCTTCCCTCAGCCTTCTCTTCACCAGGCTAAACAACCCCAGCTCTCTATCATTCCTCATAAGGCCTGTTCTCCAGCCTCTTCACCAGCTTTGTTGCTCTTCTGTGCATTTGCTCCAGAGCCTCTCCTTCTCCCTAGCTAAACACATAGCATGCAAAAAGTGAACAGTGCACAGAAAGGAAGGTAACAATCCATTTTGTTCACATGTGTCTAGTCTATATGGATTCCTATACTGTGCTCATCAACATGGATACACAGCCTTAAATAGCGAACTAAAAAAAAAAATGCAACAGCTTGCCTTCTCATCCTCTTCCCAGTGAGGGAACATGCACAGAGCAATGTTTTGTCTAGATAGATAATCAGACATGCACAAGTTGTTACAGATCTATGTCAGAGAAGGTGAGACTAAAAAAGCACACTCTTGATGATGAGCTTTGCAATTATTCTGGAAGGATTTTGCACCATTGCCTGCAGTCAAGTTTCACTCTACAAAACAATCCAAAGCAACAAACCTCTCCTAAGGCTCGGTTTCATTTGTAGTGACTATACATCATACCACACAGCCTCATGCTGGGTTAGAGTTCTTAGCATGAACCGACACCAATCAGCAGGTCCTCAAGGTGGTAAGAAAAGTTCTGTGGAGGTATCATTTTGGATCCTGCATCAGTGTAGCATTTCTACTTTCTACAGTCACAAATGGTGTTCCCCAAAGTTAAGCACTGGGTCCAGTTCTGCTCATTATCTTTATCGATGATTTGAATGAAAGCATTACCCTTAGTAAATTCATGGGTGGCACTAAGTTGGGCTTGAGGGTTGGAAGGTTCTGCAGAGGGACCTAAACAGGCTGTGTCAATAGGCTGAAACCAACACTATGAGGATCAACAAGGACAAGTGCCAAGCCCAGCACTTGGGACACAAAGACTCCATGCAGTGCTACAAGCCTGGGGAAGAGCGACTAGAAAGCTGCCTGACAGAGAAGGACCTTGGGGTGTTGGTTGACAGCCATCTGGATATGAGTCAGCAGTGTGCCCAACGACATCTTGATCTGTATCAGAAACAGTGTGACCAAGAAGACCAGGGGAAGTGATTCTGCCTTTGTACCTGGCATTGTGTTCAGTTTTTGACCTCTCGCTACAAGAAAGACATTGAGGTGCTGGAGTGTGTCCAGAGAAGGGCAATGAAGCTGGTGAAGGGGCTGGAGAATAAGTCTTATGTGGACCAGCTAGGGAACTGGGGTTGTTTAGCCTGGAGAAAAGAAGGCTGAGGGGAGACCTTATTGCTTTCTACACCAGCCTGAAAGGAGATTGCAGCAAAGTGGGTGTTATTCTCTTCTCCCAAGTAACAGGCAACAGGACAAGATGAAATGGCCTCAAGTTGTGCCAGGGGAGGTTTAGATTAGACACACGGAAAAATTTCTTCACTGAAAGGGTTATCAAGCACTGGAACAGGCTGCCCAGGGAGCTGCTTCAGTCACAATCACTGGAGGTATTAAAGAGACAGGTAGGCGAGGTGCTCAGGGATATAATTTAGTATTGGACAGGTTCAGTTGGACTTGATAAGCTCAAAGGCCTTTTCCAAACAAACGATTCTATGATTCTCTTCTACTTCTAGATTCAAGGCCAGCTTGGTATCAGCTACGCTAGCGACTTTCATTCTGTACTGCAGTAAACTGTGGAAATGCTCTTTGATACTGTAGACCAAGACCACTCCAGACAGGACTTGAATAGGAACTGATGTTACCCAGAAGCATGTGGCAGGTTGTGATGGGAAGAGCTGCCAAGGATGAACAGTTAAACTGCCCATTGCTACAGATGCAAAAGGTTTCATAGTATCTTCCACAATGAGGATGAGAAAGCAGCAAGTTATTTTACCACCTCACCTATGCAACATAAACTGGGGCTATTTCAAAAACATTGTTCTCTTGATTAGAGGATTTCATCCATTTCAGGAGCTCCCAATTTCATAATATGTATAATTCAGGTCACCACAAAGGCAACAAACATATCCTTACAAATTCTTAGTTGCACCACTTTTCTTTCTCCATGTTGAAACACTGCTGTGTATGTAATATATTTTTAAATACAGGTAATTAATTGCTTTCCACAGCATGTTCCTTGTGAAGCGTGGGTGACAGTATGTGTCGACGGGAAACAAAATTTCATCCACACAGATATATTCCTGCTATGCCATCCAGAACACTTCATCTGCATTAACAGAATATGCCAAACATCTCATACCAAAACTCTTCCCACACTGAAGTACACGCTTGACTTCAGTATGAAGAAGTTAAACATGCAATCAGTTATGTTGTAAATCTAATTCTTAGCCTCTAAGGACCAAACTAGCGCTTTCATCCCCAACCCACCTCTGTCTTCCTCCACATGGGCCAGATTCTAATAGAAGATTTTTTCCCTTATATTCTTCAACTCCCTACGTAAACTATGTGCAACACAATCTTTTGGACTTTTTTCCTGAAGATAGCATTAATTATTCTCAGAAGATCATAAGCAGAATGAATGAACTACATTTTATGACTGGTCTAGGTAGAAGCACTGTGCTCTGTTTTCAGGTATGCTGAGTAGAAACACAAAAGACAAAAGATGAATCAAGAAAATATCAAGTCCTACTTTTTTGGGAGTAATTATAACATTACAGTTCACCTTTGAGCTCTACAGGTCTTCAAATGTTCTTACCAACTGTAAAGACAGCATCATCAAATCCATATGTGTATCCAATAGGAAGAGCACTTTAGCAGCACACAGGAAAAACTTCAAGAACAAAAGAAGTCTCACCTAAGGGCTGTTGCAAAAGTGGTTTCCCCCATGGAAAATAGCACAAGCTCTTCAATATTCTGGCAAAGGATGTTCAGAATCTGCCAATACCAGTGACCACAGTGCACCACAGTGAGCATGCAGGGTACTATGAGGGGTTATTTCGAGGGCCCCTGCATGAATATGAAAGAAAGAATTACCTGTTCTGAAAAGCTTTCTGTATTTACCTTTGTCTCCTGAAGAAGGTATTCTAAGTGGAAGGCATTTAGTGTCTTCCAGGAATGCCATCCCTCTTTCTGAAAGCAAAACTGATCAGATTAAACTCTCATTTACTTCAGTAGGCATGCTGCCTGTGCAAGGAATCTGGGACCAAGCCTTGCAGCCTAACTGCCTCTCCTCCTATTTCTGGGCTCAGAAGTAAAAAAACTTTTCAATATACACATAGGGAAGACAAAACCATTCAAACTGCTAAGGACTTTGCAAATCAAATTTTGGACTGTCATTTGAAGGTCAATCTCCAGCATACAGTATTCATCCTCCTATTGTCAAACAACTGGTGGAGCAGAAAGGAGTGTTAATAGAATATGTTAGTTAATTAAATCTGGAATGTTAATAGTTTTTTGTAACACCGTGGCATTGTATCCGTGAAAAGCAATGGAAAAAAATGGTTCTATTTAAAAGTTGTAACAGCTGTAGGCTTTGAACATATGCTTAATGAATAAATCTGTTAGGAAAAGGTCTGTGTGTATTTGAGGGGGGTAGTATGTTTATTCTCACTTAAAGCATGCCATGATGGCAATCTTCAACAGCAAACGGCCTCTATTGTCAGGACTAAATAAAATTCCATTTGGCCATTTACTTTCAGGTGAAATTGCTTTTTTTCTTTTAAATAACACATTCTTTTAGCTAAACAGAAGAGTTGAGAATAAAGCAATGCCAGATTCATGTTATTAAGGACACTTGATAAGCATTCCTGCTCTTTGATAGGTGTGAAGAACCACAATACAGTAATATCCAGGCAGCTTGCTACCACAGCATGGGGTGCAGCACACAAGAAGCCAAACAGACCACAGTTAGCAGGCATTCAAATCCCATGGTGAGAACAGTCTAACAACTCTGTGTTAGCACATATTGTAGTGGTGGGTGTAAATTCAGGGATAAAATTACACAGAATACAGTGCAACACAAAACCTGAACACAAAAGGCTATTTAAAGCTTAGGTGACAACCAGAAAACTATGATGTCAAAGTATCTAAGAACTAAATCTATTTGGTTTCCATTTCCATGAGCAGGTAGATGGAACTAATAAGCAGGTTGATTTATTTGTGCAATTAAAATGCCAATTCTTTATACTGGGAAGTTAAGTATGGAAAATATCCACAGTTAAGCCATACTTGGCTGGGTATTTTTAAAAGAAACTTGACAGATGTTCCTAAACTGCACCTCAAAAAAAGTCAAACGTGTCAATACTTATTCAACCCCTCTTCCATCCTTCTAAAAGGTCTTCTCACTAAAAGTCTTAATTACTTGTTTCTCTACTAAGTCCAGATTAACAAAGATCAGAGATCATGAGTACATGGAAAGAGATAAAGATGCACAATGATAAAGCAGATTCCAGGTTCACAAGACTTCTTTTCTGAGAGAGAACTGTGATGCCATGAAGAAAATATTCCATCATTAAAATCTCCAAGTCTTGGGGATGGCATTCCCCTCTCACTCTCCTCTTAACACTATCCTTATTGAAATACTTTTCCAATTGAAGTTTCTTGAATTTTCCCACAGTGACAGAGGTGTCAACAGCAGGCATAAGGAAAGCAGGAAACCTCAGTCTGCAAACTGGTAAGGCAGAGGTCTAGAAAGTATGATTTCCAAAACCAGTAGAGGCCTGAGACCCTGCAACAACAGATATTTGACTTTCAAAGGGCAATTTGATTTAGCTGAAAAAAAAAAAAAAACCCCATTTATAAGACTGTTGCAAAAACACACATAAGAAAGGTTCTGTTTTCAAAAATGACTAGGATTTTACTAGGCTGATTTTTGCCTCATTTCACCATGCAGGTATGTGACTAGTTTGTCCATTAATCAACCTGTTAGTCCGTCAACCCAAATGGTGGCAATGAGGCATGCTCCAAATTTACTGGGTAACAACGTGCCATGTTCCAAACACTGCACTCTTTTGTAAACTATGTCCCTGAAACAGGCTCTTTGTTATTTTTAACCTGTGAAATTCCTGTTCTGTGACATTAAATCAGGTCCTAAGCCACTTTCTTCATCTTTCATGTTACCTGATGGAAGTTAAGCTAGACAACAGACTAGTAGCAACAAGCAGAGAAAGACTGATAAAGGTGACAAAAGTAACAAAGGAAGCTGTGAGCATGTTTAAGAAAAAAAGGAAATGAGAATATTTGATGGAAGAAGAGATGAAAAAAAAGAAATACAAGGCCAAAGGAGAGAAGCCCGCAGGAGGAGGAGGAGTGTGAAAGCCTGGCAGAAGGACTGAGTGGTGACTAAAACCAGTACCTGGCAATAGCTCAAATCGAACAAGGCAGCATACACAAGAAGTGCAGTACACTAAAGACTTCCTTCCTCTTGGGGATTAAATAACCTCAAAGATATGGTAGAACCTTCACTCTCTCTCCTCTAGAATACTTTACTCTAAACTCTGAAGCAGAATAAAATCTAGTTAAACTCCTCTGTGATTGCCATTTCACAATTGCCACTGTGGGCTCTTTATGGACATTTTCAAAGGCAAAGTTGTAGAAAACAGACACTGATTTTTGATACATTTTTCTAGCGGGAAACATGATGGTGGTTACCTCCTCCATACATTATTTAGGGCATCAAGAGGCCAGATTTTCAAAATGCCTAGGGAATTTTTCAAAATCCCTAGTACCACTAGATAGGACCTCAGTTGTGCCAAAACAAGTTTAACTGTTTTTCAAAAGATGGGTCTAAGTTCCACTTTCAAAAGTGGCTGAAATATATGGAGTCTATTTCACAATGAAAAACAATAAGATAATACTGTACAGTTGCTTTTGAAACTGAGACTGGCAGGCTTTTCAAACTGCTGCCTACCATATGCTATTGCTTCCTTTTATTGTGTCTGTGAATACAGTACACAAATGTGGGCCTATTCGTCATTCATGATTAAAGAAACACAGATGCAGTTGCGAGAACGCCAAATACTATAAACTGGGCAGTGAGAGGACAGCCCAGCATTCCAGATCTGACACTGCATTGATGTATATGACATTTGCACCTGCACAAAACCTGGGTAAGTTCCACATGGAGAAGTATTACAGTGCTAGCCAGGGTCTAACACAACCTCAATTCTGTCAGCTCCCACAGAGGTGGAACCTGGCCTTACAGGAAGACAAGCCAACCAATGCAATTTCAGGGAATAGGGAATATTCCACCACACCGTGCTGGGATTTTGTCACCGTGCATGTGCATAGGCTGTCACACATAAATCAATAGCTACGTCTAACTGCAAAGCAGGAACAAACTACAACTGTGTTTCTTTTCACCTACAACCACCCAGAGCAGGTTTATAACTGGAGGTTGTTGTTGCTCTCCTCAGGCCCATGGGTCCATATTTCTTTCATCAGAAACCAGGAAACAAAGAAAGATTATTTTAGCCAGATCTCACTCCAATACAGATAAAGCACATGGTCAGATGTATCTTCTGCGACAGTCCCTGTTGTAAAAAATCAAGCTTAAAAGGTGGCAGCTACATACAAAAAGCATGCAAAAATACATGCAAAAGCACATGAGTGGAAGACCGTCCTAATATGAATGGTGAAAGAAAGATTGACAAAGCAGTCCTGAATAATCCTTGGAGGAGGAGAGCCCAGAGATACTATTTGGTTGCCAGTGTAGTAGTGGAGACAGTAGAATTTAAATTTACTTTGGATTTAGGACATCCCAGCCTTCCTAGGGAGCTGCCAGAAACAGTTTTAAAAAATGAACTCTGTGATCCAGCTTTGAAATACAGCTGCCTACTTCTGAAAGCACTCCTTAGTCATATTAAGTATGCATCAATGTCTTGTCAAGACATGCTCATGATTCTTGATAAATCTTCAAACTTTTCAAGTGATATTCTTGATTATTGCCCAAATACTGAAACCAAAACAACTATTTGGTGTGGTCAAATGAACCCACACTCAGGTGAGGTGCATTAAGCGATACACAGACCCAGAGACATATCAGCAAATGGATTCTGTTGTGTTTTCATGCAGGATGCCTGAAAGGTGACCAAAGGATTCCAACTTCCACTGAAACTTCAGTAGAAAACAATCAGTTTCCTCAGTAGAAAACAATCAGTTTCCTCAAATGCCTCATAAAACCCCAGTCTGAATAACAGAGTAATACCTTTGGTATTAAACAAAAAAAAGATATCTTTGATATTGTGACTGCTCTGCTGGCCTAATGGAGCTGGCAGAGGAATAAGCATCCATAGGGGGACAGTGTCAAAAGGTTCAAGTCACAAATGCCACTTTACCAGAGTCATACTCTTTACCTGGTAAAAGGCAAGAAACCCATTTTATGCATAGTATAGGAGAAGGAAGGACATCAAATCAACTCACTTGCCACCTATCCAGTTTGAGAAAGGATCAAGTAGGGGAAGAATTAGAAAAAAAGAAAAGTGCCTAAGAACTTGTGCAGACCTTCATAATGGAATACCACACAAAAAATATCTTCCAAACATTACCTTCTGAGTCATTGATCTTCCTCTAAGATCTTGACAAAATTTTGCTCTAAGTAATTCTCCATATAGCACATAACACATGGTAAATGGTTACCCATATATCTAATCCACTGGTAAATGCTACACTTTCCAGCCGTGATTACTTTTCTGTTAATTCTCCTCATGGTTGCAATTGAGATTTTCACCACTTCTATCTAGCCTGCTGTGAATGCCACATCTTTGATTTGCAAAATAACAGAAAGTTAAAAACCTTCCAAGAAAATGGGTGGGAATTTTCATGCCAAAGCCAGAGTGGCTTTATTCATGGTTCTATTTGCATTCCATATGCAAGAATATGGTTAGCCAAACTCGGTTCATGTCCTATACAAATATTTCTTAAGCACACATCACTTTCTGAATCAAGAATTCATTAGAAATGCTGTTATCATTTAAAATACTACAGTGAAATCATGGAATATCCACATAATAAAAGTTCAATGTTAAAACAAATGGTCTCTAATCTTGCATTTGTCAAACCATTAAGTAAAGAAACCAATCTCTTTGTGTTTCCACTGAGAGAATATTGCTACATTTTATTTCTCAAACAGAAGCAGTTTAAACCACACAGAGATGACTAAGGTTTCCTTATTCACTTTGTTCTTTTTGTAAGAAATCTCTCTGAACTGGTCAAGACTATTTGTGCAACACTATCAAATGAAACAGAGATTACAATCTGTCCCACAATAAACAACTATTGCTGTCTTGTGTATTGCAGAGAGCCAATACTTTTCTTAAAGTTCCTTGAAGGCAAATTATCTTATATGATCCTGAAAAGAAACTCTACTAAAGCAATAAGGATCATATAACTAAAAGTGGCATGCGATAACTTACCAAATATATACTTGTCAAAAAAGAATAGACTGATTTTTAATTTTACTCTATGTTGAAATCAAGGTCCCTGTAGATGCAGTGCACTCTGGCACTGCTAACTGCCTCATTTTCATCATATCTGGTTCTTACATGCTGTTCAGAGATAGACTGAGATTTTAATCAGTTTAATTTTCTACAGAATTGAGTTACAGGTACACACAGCTGAAGAAACTTGCTTTATCGAAGATTTAACTGAAAGATCTCAACTTCAAACTGTCAACCCAAGTGCACGCTCTTTCAAAAATAGCACATTAATTTTGCTCATCCCTACAGATTCATGTGACCTCTTTTATCTGTATCCTGTTTTCCACCCGCACCACAGCAGCTCATGGCTATGTCACACAACTTCAGCAAAATTTTTCAAGCCTTCAAGAACACCATACAGTTTAGTCTCACTCTGCAAGCTTTTTGCTTCATGTGCTATGCTGGATGCAAGTGCACGCAAAAACTAACACGAGGAAGTTCTGTGAACTAAATAGCCTTCTGGTTACTTAAAATGTCCATTCATTAGTCTAGTCCATCATTTTATGGTTTTGCCATTCCTATTCATTGGCTGGCACAAACACATCCTAACACTTTCTCAAGTAATTTTTCAGAATTTGAAAATGAATACTGGTTTAACACTTAGCTCTCCAATCTACTCTAAACAAGTAATGTATTAGAACTGTTTCATTAGCTTACATGCCCTGCAGTGAAAAAGAGATTTTCTTTTTATGTGTTTTCTGGATTGCTCTACTTAGGCACTGAAATACTGGAAACCTGCAGCTGCTTTCTACATAGCATTTTCTGCATTACTTTAGCTCATCAGTTTGTTTGTGACAGCTGAACAGAGTGATGCACTTTCTGTAGCCAATGGAACAAGGGCTATTCTATGGTCCTATGACAAATGCCTGGACAATAACCTTTACTTCAAACATTTATCATAGCATCTTCTGTCAACTTTAAGACAGGGATTTGGATTTCATACACTACATTCTGAGCCTTCACTTAAATTACTATCACTGACACCTTCTAATTGTCTTTGTTGCTTGTGCCAAATCCAGTCTGTTCAGCCACCTCAGACTGAGGGCTTTTCAGGGTACCTTTTCAGCAAAGCATGCTTGTTAGAGGCAGCCTACACACACTCTCTTCCACAGTACTTTACCAATGCTTCCATGCTGACATTATTATGTTAATATCAAGGCAAGTGCATGACCTTCAGCTCACATTCAGCTGGAAAGCTTTACCTCAAGGTTTTTTTGTTGGAACTATTCCACTTTCATGTCACATGATAAATGATTGCCGATCTTTTCTTTCTCCCCTCCCACACCAGGTCTTCCCAGGCTAAGCTTTTCTGCAAGGCAGAACTACCCACGCCTTATTCTGCCATAAAAACAAAACTGTTTGAAAAACTTCCCTTTGTATTGCCCACATATAAAGAGTAAGCCAGCATCACTGCTGAATTAAAGATCTTTTTGACAAACAACTCGCAGGCTATGTACATGAACACATGATATTTTGACCAAGCAGAAGTCAATGAAGATAAAGACGAGCAAATAAAGAGGGGGACACTTCTCTTAGGACAGGGTCAAAGCCTGAGCAAAACCAAAAGGGGATGAAATGAAGTCCCATATAAACTAAAGCAAAGAAGGAAAAGAAAAAAAAAAGCATTTTGCCCCAAAGCAGCAATATTCCTGGGGCAGGAAATGCAATGTGAAATGTGAAAGACCTCTGAAAACACTCAGTATTGGCAAGAATCTTACACTTGGCATGTAGCACATAGATCTTTATTCTTTTTAAAGCATATAGTTAAAAACTACGAGCGTGCCTGATTTCTGCATTGGTGGATGGATCAAATTCACTCATGGTTTAACTTCATATTTTTAGGCATTTCACTCAAAATTTCAATGCAGGGGTAAATTTGATAAATTCTGCAAAATTATTTCTGAATTCATTACTTTGTATAACTAGAACTGCACTTACATCTTGCTTTGAAATGAATATAGTCTATAACTATAAGGTCAGGTAACATACAGTACAATGTTTTTACTTACACTAAATGGGGTTACAAAAGGCAGGTCTTGCCAAACTAACCTGATTGCCTTCTAGGACAAAGTGACTCGGCTGCTGACTGAGTGAAAGGCTGTGGATGTGGTCTTCCTGGACTTCAGCAAAGCCTTTGACACAGTTTCTCACAGCATTCTGCTATGGAAACTGTCAGCCTCTGGCCTGGACAGGCGTACACTCTCCTGGGTGGAAAACTGGTTGGATGACCAGGCACAGAGTGGTGCTGAATGGAGTTTACTCCAGATGGAGACCAGTTACAAGTGGGGTTCCCCAGGGCTCAGTGCTGGGTCCAGCCATGTTCAATGTCTTCATCAACGACCTGGATGAAGGCATTGAGTGCACCCTTAGCAAGTTTGCAGATGACACAAAGCTGGGTGGAAGTGTCAATCTGCTGGAGGGCAGGGAAGCTCTGCAAAGGGATCTGAGCAGGCTGGAGCACTAGGCAGAGTACAATGGCATGAGGTTTAACACGGCCAAATGCCGGGTCCTGCACTTGGGGCACAACAACCCTATGCAGAGCTACAGACTAGGAGAAGTCTGTCTAGAAAGCTGCCTGGAAGAGAAGGACAGCCGACTGAACATGAGCCAGCAGTGTGATCCAGGTGGCCAAGAAAACCAATGGCATCCTGGCTTGTATCAGAAATGGTGTGACCAGTAGGTCCAGGGAGGTTATTCTCCCTCTGTACTTAGCACTGGTGAGGCCGCTCCTTGAATCCTGTGTTCAGTTCTGGGCCCCTCACCACAAGAAGGATGTTGAGGCTCTGGAGCGAGTCCAGAGAAGAGCAACGAATCTGGTGAAGGGTCTGGAGAACAGGTCCTATGAGGAACAGCTGAGAGAGCTGGGGTTGTTTAGCCTGGAGAAGAGGAGGCTGAGAGGAGACCTCATTGCTCTCTATAACTACCTGAAGGGAGGTTGTAGAGAGGAGGGAGCTGGCTTCTTCTCCCAAGTGACAGGGCACAGGACAAGAGGGAATGGCCTCAAGCTCCGCCAGGGGAGATTTAGGCTAGACATTAGGAAAAAGCTGCCCAGGGAGGTGGTTGATTCACCTTCCCTGGAGGTGTTTAAGGCATGGGTGGACGAGGTCCTGAGGGACATGCTTTAGTGTTTGATAGGAATGGTTGGACTCGATGATCTGGTGGGTCTCTTCCAATCTGGTGATTCTATGATTCTATAAACTACCAAGAGTAGCTTTGAGACAAAAAGTGCATGTTTCCGTCTACTGCATGTTTCCAGGGATGGGGCTTCTACCACCTTTCTGGGCAACCTCTTCCAGTGTTTAACCACCCTCAGCATAAAAAATATCTTCTTTATATCTATTATAATTCTACCCTCTTTCAGTTTAAAATCATTATCCCTTATACTGTTGCAACTAACCCCACTAAGAAGTCTGTCCCCATCTGTCTAATTAGCACCTTCTAAGTATTGAAAGGCTGCAGTAAGGTCTCTGCGGAGCCTTCTCTTCTCCAGACTGAACAACTCCAGTTCTCTCAGCTTCTCTTCATAGGAGAGATGTTGCATTCCTCTAATCATTTCTGTGGCACTCTCTGGGCCTCGCTCCAACATGTCCATGTCTTGTGCTGGGGGCTCCAGAGATGGACACAGTACTCCACGTGATATAAATATCAAACTGTTTGTCACTTTTCCACAACTCATGATGACTGGTGCCTGGCTCCTTGCCTTCCTGGCTGCTTCTTATACTCATTTTACAATACGAATTAAGTATCTGTTTTCTGTGCTTGTCTAATTTTGTACGTGTCCTAACCTAATGAGGTTTGCAATTATTTGGCCCACCTACATGCTACTTCAATATAAAAGTAAAAAATATTGATGCTTTAGGGTCTAGGTTTAACACAGCTCAAAGGATCGGGACAAGGCTGTATAGCACAAAGCCTATTAAGAAAACTAGCATGACTCTAAGCTAATAGAAAGGAAAGCATATCCTTTCTGCCATCAAATGAGTGGCAAGCATTGACTATCAGCTGGCCAAGGTTGACCACTTATAGCTAATCTGTAAAGAGAATGTGAACACCCAGGAGAAATATCTGTAGACTACCTGAAGTTTCTCTGGATTCTTACATAAGTAATGAAAAGTCACAGCTCATAAAGGGCTTTTCAGAAGTAAAGCATATAGCAGGTGGAATGAACCCATTCACCTTACAGCTTGTTCACATACAGAATGTCTTTTTGCCCTCCAAACACTTCCCAATAAAGGCTTTCAGGATCCTCTTTCCATAAGCCGTGCCTCCTTCACAGTGCGGAGTTGATTCTAAAGGCACACTTGCATCAGCTGAACTGACTTCTGTACCGTAAAAACAACCAGACTGCAAGAATCTGCAAAACATCTATACCTGCAAGGTGGTATGAAAGGCTGGTCCAGTGCAGCATGAAGGCATATTTAGGCTGTAACTTGAAGGCAAATAGGTCAGCTCTCTAATCAATAAAAAGTTTATCTACACCAAATGCATGATTTACAGTCCAAAGTCCAGTAGCTCTAAGAGTCCTTATTGTACAAAGAGAAAATACTTCCTAGTAAGAGACAGAATATGCTTAAAATCAAGTCCAGAATGACTTGAGAACACCTACTTCCTTGGTGATTAACCAAACCTAATTTACTTATTGCATACCACAAATAAATAAAAACCACATTTGAGACTGAAATGGGCTGAATTTAAAATGAGTTTTTAGAAGACAAAGGCATGATCCTTTAGGCTTCCTTACAATTCCTAGTTCAAATAAGTGCCACAGACATCCAGTACGTAATGGAGGTAAAATAGACTCTTTGCATGATGCTGAGAACCACAGGTTGATTAAAAAATATGTCTCCCCCACCCCTCTAAAAAAAAGAGAACAAATAGTATCCTCTATGCTAACTGGTCTTTTGAAAACATTTATAACCTGCAGTGAAGTTCAGGACAAGTTCTGAAAGAGCATGTGACCGTATTTTTCATCATCCATCCTGAAGTGACAATAGGATATATCTGATCTTCATTGCTTTATTTACCATCTGACATGCACTCAGTTCTTTCACTCACACAGTAGCTCAGTTCCAATGCCTGCTCCCAGACAGACAGGTCTTCTGGGATTAACACATCTTTCATGCACTAGAATCCTGAAAAACAAGTAAAAAAAAAAATCTAAGCTTTAATACTATCAGATATCCAAGAATCACTGGGGCTTTTACACATAATTTTACAAGTAGTTCTGTGACAAAGTCCTGTGTACCACACAGTGGGGCTAACTGAATGTGTAACTTGAAAAAAAACCAGTTCGTTATAGCCTCAGAGACAGTGTCCAACTTGCCACTCAAAGTATAGAAAAAACATGGGTAAAGAGGGTCATGCAGGCATGTAAAAAGAAATTTGCCTCTAACTAACTGAAAGAACTTTTTCCTTCTTTACAAATTCTGCTAAGGGAGCGGCCAGAGACATATGGTTTGTCCAGATGACACAGTGTTTGGCCTCCAAGGCTTATATGATTTTTCATATACTTCTAAAACACCTTGCACTGTCAATATCAGGTCAGTTTGTCCCTAGTCTCAGTTTGAGTCGACAATACCCAACACAAATCCTTCTGTTGTTGCCAACACAATTTGCATCACAAACCCAACCAAGAAGCTTCCTGAAGAAAAGGAGTATAAAGGGCTAAATCCTCAAAGTGCCCTCTCCTACGGAGGTCCTGTTCAAATTACAAGAGAGTTCATTTCTTTAGAAACTGATCTTTCTAGTTTTTAATGGGCTAATAAATTAATTACTACCTAGATACCCAGACTTTATCTCTGACTCTGGGACATGAGGTGACCACTGTATGTAGATAAGCACATCTGCACGTTCAAAAAACCATCCTTAAAAGCAAGTCCCATTATGAAGACAGCAGGATACAACAAGACAGCACCCGAGTAAAAGCAAGTCAGTAGAGTCATGTGTGAGATTCTTCTCAAAAATTTACATCAACCAATATGGCCCATTTTAGGATTAAGCAATTCTCTGCTACCCAAGAAAAGGGATTACTAAGTCAAGGGAGAAAATGAGGGAGAAACCTTTAAAGGCCTGGATACACACCGTGCCTTTCACTTGTAATACAAACACAGTACAGAGCATCTATGTAGGTCCAAGAAATAATCTGTGTATACAATGTGTGGCCAGACATAGTCCAACTTAAAGCAAGAAAAAACAGGCAAAAAGCATACAGGTGGTACTTATGCTTTTATAGCTACTTAGAAACACCTCTCCCACCCTCATACAAAAATATTACAACCAATTATTTTCAGCTAGACATTTCCATTAAGTTGGTTTTGTGATGTGTTTTCTGAAGTTAAAGCCCAAAGACTCAAACACAGAAAAGACATTGTAGGCAAGTCCCAATGGAAGTCAACTTTCTTTTACAGAGCAGGTGTAATTCAAAACATCTAACAAGCACCATAAAAAGATGGTATGGATAGTTCTAAATCCACCATCACTATATCCATAGTTTCTCTGAAACCTTCTGGTGATCACCAGCACTGTACAACAGTTCCCCAGAAATGGTCTTCGCAATGCACTTATTCTGCTCCAGCAGCATGCCCGCGAGATGCAGAACCAAGAAGTAATCAGGTTTCATAAGTGATTGCCATCAGAAAAAAGGCATTGGTATCTCATGACTCACCACTGAAGGCCAAATTATATTCCCAAACTACATCAAGTGGTCTAATAAAAGATGTGATAGCTCTCTGTACAACTCTCCTTATGCTACCTTATCTAGACTTGAAGAGCTTCAGTATCTGAACAGGCTGTCCCAGTATATAAAGTTATTATTTCAGTTAAGTGGCAGTGTAATTGACTCTGCATGCTCTCAGTCCAGCAAACAGAAGACAATATTGCTAAAATTCAAGCCAAGAAGCGCCTAGTGCTTTTGCAAAAGCAGACTGTATGTACATATAGTTACTATGGTTCAGCTGACACAAAGTAACTTGATCACACATCTCAGGTTTTAACATAAAGCTTTTTGCAATGACAGCAGCCCCAAATGCTGTTCTTTGACCTTCCTTAGCGCCTGAGGTCCATCACAATATTCAAATGCTGTTATAAAAGTGTCTTCTTTACACATTCTGCTGTGCAAGGAACTTCATATCATGACATTCCCTGAGAGGCCAAAAGACTAAGAATTAATACTAACACTAAAAATTAATATTGTACTGTAGGGAAAAGGCCTGTATCTCTAGGTCCTTGTAGCCTCTAGAGAGAAAAAATAACCTCTTCTTAAGCTACAGGTCACTGCTATAGTTTGCCTTCAGTGCAGCTGACTTGCCTGGTTCCATACTTAATCCCTTTCTCTACACTGCACCTAAATTCAAGCATTCATCCTCTGGTTACTCTGTCCTGTACCCTGTAGCTTAAGACAAGTGTAGTTACAAACTGTTGAAGGAAATAACCCTGTCTACTGCCGAACATGCCCCATTTTCTTTGTCTCTCCAACAGTACACAAACGACGAGAAGAAAATACCACTAAAGCAAGGACAGTTAGGAATCACTCCTACCTCTGAAAATGCACACAGTTGCCTTCTTGATTACCTTCTATCTTGCAGTATTACCAACACAAAACTCATGCAAAAACAATACTCAGATTTGGCAGCATTTTACACTTACTTTACACTGATATAGAAGAAATATGCTGCCATGTACCTATGACTATAAGGAAAACCTTGAAGGCAGGATAGTTTTACAGAAAGCTAGTCACCTTAAACAACAAAGGGATAAAGCTGCATAAATTGCTTTTAACACTCTTATGTGTCTCTCATTATACCAACGTGAATAGCTAAAACTAGTCACAGGGGTACTTACTCATGTGCATCAGTGCCAGCAACATCAAGCTCCAAGATATGAGAAGATTTCAGCACTTCGTTTTACTTTGTGCGAACCCTCTAGAGGATGTGTTACAGAAGACTGATACGCAATTGGAAGATTCCTGTTAGTAAGTACTCAGCAGCAGTCAGACTACTTCATGGAAGCAAGAGTGACTTTATCTTGTGTTCTGTATGAGCAAACCCCTACACTTTTAAGCCATTAGGCTAAATTTTGCTGAAGACACTGGAATAGTCCACGTAGACACAAGCAAGAATTGTGCCTACAATTATCTGGACACATACTCTGGCATGACTGAGCAACAAAGCAGGTTAATGTGTGGGAGCATCATCACAGAACAGGAACACAAATCTACAGGGAACACAAAATGATAAAATGGTTGCTCTTGCTACTGTTCACTTTCTCCCTGTTCTGGGAAACACATTTCATCTATTCCAATGAACACATCATTCAGGCAATCTGTAGCTATGTTGTGTTGTAAGATTTTCCCTCACTCCATTAACATCCCCAAATTAGACAAGTATTTGCCTGAAAAAGGACTACATGGAGCCAAACACTATCCAAACTTTAGTCCTTATATTCCCTTTTCTCCATCTTAAGATCAGACAAAAAAAAAATGAAGATGGGACCAAGTCTCCTGGGAGAGAGGAACAAAAATGTGTTATTAAAACAAAGCGTGTACATAAGTGGTTTCTGTCTTGGGATATGAAAACCAAGTTTAATTAACCACATTAGCTGAGTGGAAAATAGAGTTTATATAATGCAGTCTATTTGAGAACTCTCATCGTAGTCATTCCACACAACCCCTTGTAGCTGCTAGTCCACATAATACCAATTTTTGGGGTTAAAAATAAAGTAATTTGGATGAGAGCTCTAGGTGTCAGCAATTATACAGAGATCAATAAAGAAGAAACAACCATTTAAAACAGGAGTCAATCCACATTACACAGGCTACTAAATAGTTCTGTAAAGGAAATACATTTCATTGTTCCTTAGAAATTAGTGTGTCATCAGAGAAAACGTTATTCAGTGCTAAAAGTATACTGACAGATTCTGCCACTGTTGATGAAAGAGTTCTGGAAAGAGTCTAGGCTTTTGCCTTTCTCTACTTGTAATCTGGAAATCTGCTTTCTGAAGTACTGTATGCCTACGAGATAAGCCAGTGAAGTGTGATAAACTTGCAAAAATGAGAACAACTGGGGTCTCTCTACTGCATATTTGATCATCTGGTTGTCAGGCCACAGAATTATAACTTGGTTGTTTGGGATTTTGTCTTTGTTTTTCAGTATCTTGATTTTTTTTACGATTCAACTCAAGAGACTTTCTCATTCTGTGCTTGCTGAGTTCTTAGCTTAGTGGATCCTTAATGTGTCTTGGGGAATTGAAATGAGACTACATCCAAACAACCAATACTTAGAGTAAGCTTCACACTGTGTTTAGGATGATCTAGCCTTACAGTGCTGCAGAGGGGTTTGTTTCATCCTACTCACTCTCCTTTATTGCATCGTATCTATCCATCTTATCCAGCAACAAGGCTGCTGCTTCAGCTTGCAGAATTGATGGAAAACTAATTCTTGGGGCGGGGGTTGGGGGGTGTTTTGCATTAGTCATCATTGGAGGAGTGAAAAGGGGACCATCTTCATTAGAAGCTCACTACTAGATTAAATGTGAAGTTCAACTGCACTCTGTTTACAGAGACTTACAGAACTTCCTGGGTGTTTGCTCAGTAGTATCTACACACATACTTTAAGAATATGGCTACGCAAGTATCAAAAGATATTCAAATCCTTTGTTACAGCATATTAAGTTTTGTCAAAACCTCACACCAATTTTATCAAAGAAAGAGAGATCAAACCTCACCAGGGCAATTAAAGACAAAATTTTCTAATAATATTCTCGCTGGAAAAACCAAAAATGTTCTTTCAGCCATTGAAAATATACTAAACTCAGAAAGTTACACATGATAAGCAGGTCTAACCAAGTGAATATTTATAGCAATTACTTGAAATCCTGATGTCATTCGCCATAGATATGTCAGCTGGTAGTTTTAAAAACTTGATCATGTATTAAAACTATGACCAATACTGTTTTCTGTGCATAGAGATAAACATCCTGCTCAAGGATCTGAACTCCTATGTAAAAACAAAACCAAACATTAAGAATAAAAAGCACTCAGTATGGTTCTGAGACACATATGTGGCTGCATTTCATATTTCCTGCCTACACTGACAGTGTGGGAGCTCTGTTAGTCATCTAATGCGCATATTTGCTTGGCACAATGCCTCTACTTTCTTATGCAGGCAAAAAAGATGATAACCAGTTTACTGTATTTTTACATCTTCAATGTGTGTTCAGTCAGTATGACCAGGCCTTCTCAATTTGAACTACAATCTGTTAGGAGACAGATCAGTTCAAAGTGAAGCCCAAGGACTAGAAGTTTGCTAGGCATATCTGGAAAGACAAGGGTGACATTTTACATACATGCTGCTTAGACACATTTTTTTGGTGGGACCTAACAAAAGGCTTATTTTAAGAATAGGTACCTTTTATTTAAAAAAAAAAAAAAAAAAAAGTCTGATTTAGTTTTGTTTTCAGTCCCTACACAGAGCCTTTTACTATATTTAAGAGTACCAGAGGTCCTGGGCAGAATCTGAATTTATTTTTCAAGTAAGGCTGTCATAAGGCCTCGTTGCCAAACTACAGCAGGATTCCATCCTTCTGGTATTCCAATTTCATTTTGACTATATAACACACATACAAGAAAGGTGTGCCTGGTGGTGACATCTGGAGAAGAAGGGAGGGAGGCAGAATTTCCATTTGCTTCAATGCTGTCAGACTTTGAAGGACTGACCGTGGCCATTTCCTCGCCCAATGGTCCTGGATGCTGCAAATTCATATTTTACCATAAGATACTTCATGTCACAATCTGCTTTGGACAGAATTAACAAAGTACCAATTCAACTGTTTTCTGACACACAATTGAAGAAATGCTTTGGGGGAGACGGGTCATGCTGTTTCTTAAGTATCTCAGTGGTGAGCCTGTTTAACACTGACTATTCAGGAGAAGTCTCATGCTGCCTGGCTCCACTGTGTAAACTAGCAAGGCCAGCTTTCATGGAGTTTGGGACTGCCTTGCAGGACCTCTTCCAACCTCTTCCTTATCTTAAGTGCCTTAGGCAATACAGGATGCCATGTCTCTGCTGGTTTTGCCCTAGAAGCACACAAGTGTGGAGTCCTGAGGACTTCAGTGCTTTGGTGTAACATCCACCTACTGTGCTCAGTGTGTCAGTATCAAGCTGAAGGCAACAGTTTTTGACAAGCAGGAGTTTATAAAAGGTAAGATCTGGTCTGATCTAGTGAGCTCTGCCTTTAAATTCCATGATGGTAAGAGAAAAAAAATGAGGGAAGCATCCACTCTAATCAACCATCTCAAGTTAATTAGCAATTAATTTAGCATGCTGAAGTCTAGCAAAGATGAATCCTGAGAGATTCTGGTCACAGTTATCCTGATGTAAATCTAGATTAACTCCTAGGGAGAACATCAATCTCCATGGCTGTTACTTCAGATTTACACCCAGCTACTCTGAATCTGTGCACTTGTTTTCAACTCCATGTGGGAGATCTGTCTCAACAGAAATCAGTTCTGCTCTCCTGCAGATTCTGCAAGGTACACAGAGTTACATTCCTGTAAAAATCTAACCTCAGTGAAACGGGGAAATTAAATTCTCCGCTCTGATTAAACCAAAGCCTCCCACATAATAGACACAAACCCTGCAACAGAGCCAGTCACTACAAGTGGTCGCAACATCCTCCTCAGCTCTCTGTCTTCAGGCAGTAGGGAAAATTCCCTCTCACCAAATTTCATGAAGCACAACAGCCAAGAAGCATCAAAATAACTACACTTTCCTGTCTAGGAGTCTTATGACAATTAAGAATTCCGGATCCACAGTGTGCACTGTTATGAGCCCAGTCTCACAACCCTAACAAAATCCATTTAAGTCTTGCAAGGTCTTTCTAAGAGAGTAAAGAGGTGGTAAACACTGCTCCATGTGATACACACAGCAGCTGCATCAAATAATTTTTGTATGAAAGAGGAAACACTGTCCTGCCACACAGCCCTTTACCCTTCTACTAATTGTACGGAGGTCTACATCCCCATCTCTGCACAGCCATCACTTCTCCCTTCCTTTACTCTAAGTTGATTCAGGTAAGGACATATTTGTAAGCTTCTGAGCGAGCTAGAGTAACTGCTGGGGGTAATAAAGAGCTCAAACAGATCACAAGCCACATACAAATTCAAGTGCTGCAGTTCTGAATTCAGCGCATGTCCAGAGAGCTTCTCAAATGGTTTGTGAAAACATTATGGAGAGAAGTGGCTGTAAGTTCACATTAAGAACTTGCATCAAACTCACGTGCAGGAGGATTTTTTAAAGCAAACTATAAATGTCTGTATACTAGACACATTCCTAGCCCCATATCACTGATTACGTTTGCACTGCAGATCCTAAATGCTTCACCAAGTCCTATCCTTTGCAGGAACTGGTTATCTGAAAGATCCCAGAATCTGCTTCCTGTTCCTTTGTTTCACACCATAAGTAGCTTCGATAGAGTTACTAAAGATGATCCACCAGCCTCAAAGCAGTCTTCATGCATTCATAAGGATGTCAAAGAGCTCTATTGCATTTTAAAATATTTTTTTCTGATCTCATGTGCAACATTGCTCTGAAAACTGTTCTGTCATTAAATATTAGTGTGGATTCATGATATCTCAACATTGAGTATCTATCAAAACAGTCTCATCAGTTTACGAGCAAGAATCATACCAGTGAAGCATGTGGCATGAGTAGGTAGTCAAAATTTTTGTACTTCTCAGCTTTTATAGAGCTCAAACAGGATTAAGACAAGTACATCCACAAGTCAGTCAATCCATGGCAGAATACAGAGAAGAATATATAAATACTAAATAAGCTTTTGTCTTTAGTAGTACTCAAAAATTAAAAAAAAACAAACCCTAAGCTATTTTCATGGTTAATGCCAGATGAGGAGGCATATTTTGAAACTATAAAATTGCTTGAAAAGAGGTAGTCATTTTAGAGTGAAACATTTTAAAGGACACACTAATTTATTTACTTTCTTTCCACCCAAAAAAAAAAAAAAAAAAAAAAACAAAAAAAACCCCAAAACCCAATAGCAAAACCCAATCAGATAAACAGCCAGGTTTTTACAAGCAAGCTTAGTTCTCATTTGAGTATTTAAATGAAGTGTTTGCAAAGTATTTGGCAAAAACTAAAAACAAAATGGTAATTTTTAGGGTGGCATACTTGGGAAGGTAGACTATAACTACTAAATAAATACTGGTCTTATAAAGAGATGACATTTTAGCTAAGCAATTCTACACAAAACAATTTCTTCTGGACATTCCAGTTTGTTTCTGATAACAAGACCTCCCCTGAACTATTATACTTTATGAACTTGTCTACAGATACAATTTATGTCACAGTTTAGTAGAATTAGTATTTTAAGAATAGATTTTCCAGAGTGACAATGTCCATAAATGAAGTTGTCTAGAAAGTCATTGCACAGTGATGTTATATGGACAAACTGTAAGTAGTTCAGAATATTACAGGATCGGATAAATAAACACAATTCAACATTTTCCTGAGATGAAATAAAATAGTCTAGCTTCCAGATGTACAAAGTAGTAAGTCCCACAGCACCCTACAATGTTATCTCAACCTTCATAAAATAACTGGGCAGAAATAAAGCTAGAATTCCACATAAACCTCAGGTGCCTTTTCTGAACTTAACTCAGTGTCACCAGTGGGTGAGATAGGAATATATCTTCTTTCTGAGAGTTGGACATGAATGACTGGCTTAATTTCTAGGAGATTAACTAGACACAAAGCTATCTGTCTTTGTACTACTTCTCTAGCATCTCCCCAGGTGATGACTCCTCCTGCCTGAAGTACTGCAGAAAACTGAAACAGAACTTTTTAATAGAGATGAAAGTAAAATGAAGTAAAATAGTATCTCTCACATTATCAGAATCAAAATAGCTTTGTATAGTAACAAGAGACTGACTAAAACCAAAATTGGATGGCAATTTGCAAACGGCCACTAAATTTCCAGGAAGCTAATCCACAGAGGAGCATACTGCACCCTAGAGAGTCCTTTATTAATAGTGTCACATTTGTAATAGGCTAGTTAAGGTTGTGTCAGCATTTACATTATAAATCCTTAATTATATGTTAGCAAAACAATCCTGAAACGTGATATACAGGGTTTCAGCCCAGGACAGACTTTGGGAGAGAGGTAGTGTTAATATCAGAGTATACTGGACTTCAGGTTTTAATTTGAAAATACAAAAGAAAAAGGAGGGGGGAGAGGGAAGCTTCAAGTTCCAAAAGCAGAGAGCATTTTGGTAGGTATTTAAGATCAAATCCTAGAGGTGGTAAATGCCCTTAACTGTAATCTCAGTGGGACATACAGGTCATTAACAACCCCTCAAAGAATGAGGGATTACCAGTGTCTAAGTGCTTATTTATATCAATGGGTGTTAAAGCATGTAGCTGTTTCTGGGGTCTGGATCACAGTCCATCTGTACTTGCTCTGTTATTCTTAGTTTAGAGAGCTTGATTCTGCTTCCCTCACAGGGGTGATGTCTACAGTCCAGGATCAGGAAGATAAGCACTTTTGACTTCCAAACATGATGAAATATAGCATATATTTCACATATACACACAGAAGAAGAAGAAGCTATACACAGAGAAGATACTTTGCATTAGCTGGAACATTACTCTCCCCTTGATGTTTATATCTGGTGTATTTCACAGTATCTTGGCATTCTTTGATTAGAAAATATGTAGTATCAAATTCAGAGCTCCTACATCTTCCAGCATCATGAGCTGGAGTAGAGTGCATGCCTCTGACTTGTAATTCTTGAAAATGGCCTGCAGTAGTGGGGAGGGGAAGAAGCATTTAGAGAGTTAAGGGAATGGACAGAGCAGATAGAGGCACTTCATGACCACCCAAGACTGCAGTAAGTGGTCTTAGTACTAAGGCCATTAAGGCTAAAAAGAAAGATGGTATGGTCAAAGTAAAGCCACTAAATGATTTCAGTACAAAATGGAGGCCTATTTGCTGACTGTTTCCATTCTTCATTGTCTGGAGGTCCAGGCACTAGTGCCCCTAAGGGTCCTGCAATACCCTACTCTGTAACAGAACTACTGAAGGATACATTCAGAGGTGCACACTCGCTCCAAACCAGCCTTCAGTGCACCTCAGGCCTTCACTGCAGTCCGGTCTGTCCCTCTTGTGAACCCCAGCCAACTGACAGTGGGGCATGGGAGGCAAGTTTGCAGACGACACTAAGTTGGGCGGAAGTGTCAATCTGCTGGAGGGTAGGGAGGCTCTGCAAAGGGATCTGAGCAGGCTAGAGCACTAGGCAGAATACAATGGCATGAGGTTTAACAAGGCCAAATGCCGGGTCCTGCACTTGGGGCACAACAAACCTATGCAGAGCTACAGACTAGGAGAAGTCTGTCTAGAAAGCTGCCTGGAGGAGAAGGACCTGGGGGTGTTGGTTGACAGCCGACTGAACGTGAGCCAGCAGTGTGATCCAGGTGGCCAAGAAGGCCAATGGCACGCTGGCTTGTATCAGAAACGGTGTGAACAGTAGGTCCAGGGAGGTTATTTTCCTTCTGTACTCAGCACTGGTGAGACCGCTCCTTGAATACTGTGTGTAGTTCTGGGTCCCTCACCACAAGAAGGATGTTGAGGCTCTGGAGCGAGTCCAGAGAAGAGCAACGAATCTGGTGAAGGGGCTGGAGAACAGGCTTTATGAGGAACAGCTGAGAGAGCTGGGGTTGTTTAGCCTGGAGAAGAGGAGGCTGAGAGGGAGATGTCATTGCTCTCTATAACTACCTGAAGGGAGGTTGTAGAGAGGAGGGAGCTGGCCTCTTCTCCCAAGTGACAGGGGACAGGACAAGAAGGAATGGCCTCAAGCTCCTCCAGGGGAGATTAGGGTAGACATTAGGAAAAAAAAATTCACAGAAAGGGTCATTGGGCATTGGAACAGGCTGCCCAAGGAGCTGGTTGATTCACCTTCCCTGGAGGTGTTTAAGGGATGGGTGGATGAGGTGCTGAGGGGCATAGTTTAGCATTTGATAGGAATGGTGGGACTTGATGATCCGGTGGGTCTCTTCCAACCTGGTTGTTCCATGATTCCCCTTTTATCCTGCCCCATACACTGGGGCTGTGTGCCCAGGTGTCAGGAAAACTGTACCTGGGCCCCAGGGCCATGCCACAGCTTCCCCCTACTTGGGCTTTGCCAGCCCAGCACTAATTGCTACCCCTCTGAAGCACCTATCCATGGAGAAACCAGTATTTCTCTTCCACAGGCCAGGGCCACTCAGGCCCTAGGTTAGAACTTAGGAGCTCTGTATTGTGTCACATTAAGACAGAACTGTCTTAATTTTACTTAACTGTATTAAGTATTTAGACATTACAAGCTACAAAAGGGTCATATATACATGTACAAGAAACATGACTATCTTTTACATACTCATGTTTGAAAAGCTTATCCATTTACAACATGTTACAAGGTCTTAAGTCAACAATCAAGACACTCATCATGACTACCAGTTACTGACTAGAAATTATACTGTAACACAGAACCTTGCCTTTCACCCACTACGGTCTCCCCAGCACAAACCATGGTGAGCCTGACCTTGCATAATTCCTCCCCTTCCACAAACAGGTAAGTAATTTTTAAGAGGGATTCAACTGGAGAACAGAATGCTTTAAGAAGTGAAGAGTTTTCTTGTTTCTACCACTGTACCAAATGAGATATTCCTGTTTGCTAAATAGCTGCCTTCTCAGGTTAAAATGCCCCGTTGATTTTTGTGGTGCCCCACATCACTGAAGGGAAGAGAACTGGTTATCCCAAAAAGACAAATGCAGAACCTCAAACCCTCGGTGTATCACTACTGTAGCCATTTAGCTTGCTACAGCCTTAAATTTTAATGAGTTCTCTAGAGATTATAGAGACATAATGCTTAAAGCAAAGGAAGGTGCTGCCAGTACTGTTTGCCTCTCCCCAGATACCACATCAAGTCAAAACAGAATATCAACTTTTGCTCCTCAGCAAAGTATCAGGATCCTTTCAGACACAAAAAATACCTATGCTTATGCAGATTTAAAATTTCACTACCTGCAAGCTATCACCACGTAATCCGATCTTGTTCCTTACACCAGCTGAGGGATTTCTGCCATCAAGTTCAACAAGAGAAGGAATTAAGCTTCAATTTGGGGTAACTTCTGAAGTTATCCTGGTCCAAGTTTTGTGAATATTGCTAAACAAGGATTAGCATCATGACCTGCATACAACTAAAGGGTGTACTTAGTTCCTAACAGCTCTAGCACTGATGTGATTTCTTGCTTTTCCTTTTCTGTGCAGCAGTTAACAACACACCCACAGACGTGATCTAGCACATACAAAGAAACACAGGTCAGCAAAGTTATTTATGTAAGGCCTCTTCTGCAAGGGACTATCTCATGCAAAGGAGAGCATCAGCAGATGGGGCTCTGCTTCTCTATCATATTCCACAAATATGAATGTCTGGTGGGTGCAGAGGGGGATAGGAACAATTAGTCTCTCATTCCTTCTAGCCCTTGCTTTTAATGGCATCACTGCACATACTAGATGCAAAAAAACCCCAGCTTCTTTTGCCTTCCAATCATTTTGTTTTCCCCAAAACACTCCCCATATTAGCCAGTTTCCTTGAGAAACAGCCTGCCAGAAAAAGGTTTAGAAAGCCTCAAAAAAAATGGGTTAAACACTCAGAATTATCATCAATCAACAGCTCCAGATTGATGCAATAAGAGATTAGCAGAGCAACTTTGAATATTTACACTGATCTAAGGTCTGAGACCAGTTCATGAACAACAGGGAAAAATTGCTTTGCTAGGACAAAAGGATCAATAACATGTAAATCACTAGGTAAGTCTCCAGCTACCCTCAGATTTTGGCTCAACTCTAGCTCTGGTAACTTATGAAACATCAGCTGCTGAAACTATGCAGCAACCAAACTACAAAGTTGGCAATTGCAAGCAAATAGACAATACTTAAGTTCAACATTACGAGATGAATGTATGGGTTTATGTGACATCTTCTAGGACCAATACTGGTTTCAAGATGATAATTCCAAATACCTGAGGTGTTTTCAGAATCAGACAGCATGACATCCACAGCAATCAGTTGCAAAAGAGGAACAAAAAACAGAAGTAAATAATTATTTTATGTATCCAGTAGTGGGGGCCATAAGCTTGTGTCTGGCCATGACAAAGTCCCTTGCAAATAAGGCATTACGCACGTGTTTCCCCTCCTATTACTGACAAGGAAATCTCAGCAACCAGTCCATTATTAGCTAACAACATTTGAGGCTAACAGTATGTAATAAACTTGATCCCAAGGATACTGAATGTCATGAAAGCAAAGTTAACCACAAACACTCCTCAAAAGCTTTTTTGTTCGAGTCTAAATTAGACCTACAAGTTACCACTGCTGTTACTGGTATTAAGGGCTCTAGAAGACTGTTATCAATTTGTGAAGAATTGTCGTAAACTCTCCAAAAGTACTGGAAATTCTTATCTCTTCCACATGCACCATAAGGACAAATACATGACATATTGTAACAAAAGGACTAATGAAATCACAGAACTGCAGTGCCATGTCCTAACCTATGTCATAGTATTTCCTCAATTCAAAAGTCATAAAAATATTTCTCCCTCTCAAAAAAAATCACATTTGATGGCACATCAGCTACTGTGCTAAAGTAACACTAGTAAACATTAGGAAAAACAAAGTACAAAAATATTTAAAGCAGCTGCATGCAGTATTTTCTATATAATCTGCCTGGTTCTAGCTACTTAGGTATCATCTTTAATTATGTGGGGTGTGCTTATCTTCAGGTCACCACATATCAAACCACTTTGATTTACTTCAACTGACTCAGATAATTAGCTCTCCAGAGGTTTGGAACTTCCTTCTCATTACCACTCGTTTTTTTTTTTTTTTTTTTTTTTGCCTTGGCTACTTGTTTCCACTGATGTGCTCAGTTGCCACTAATTTTGTATTAAACAGAGACCTCTACTAGCTAAGCCATTCACTAGATTTACAGGCAACCTGCTGCATGCTGTCTTCAGAAATTATGAATGCAGGCAATTCTGTAACTTCCAGAGAAAGGTTTCTTCTTTCATGCTTGGACAACATCAAACAGAAGCTGCTAATCTGAGAGGATGTGGTGGACAAAGCAGGCAGTTTGCACTTCCTTGACTTGAAGTCTTGGTGGCAGAAGGCTTCT
Source organism: Coccyzus lansbergi (assembly GCA_033558105.1). Classification (NCBI taxonomy): domain Eukaryota; kingdom Metazoa; phylum Chordata; class Aves; order Cuculiformes; family Coccyzidae; genus Coccyzus; species Coccyzus lansbergi. The sequence continues at coordinate 1,631,366 of JAUMJK010000121.1, read as the reverse complement.
CAGGCCTTTGTGAGAGAAAGAGAAATATACATAGCTAGAACAGATGCTACTTGGACTGGAGAGGTGACAAACACAGATGGAAAGAATTATAGGCATGCGCGGAGTAGCAGAGATGGGTATTAGCTGAAAAACTTAAGGAAGAAAAGCAATAGGAAACTCTGTATTCCAAAATGGAATAAACATCCTGTTTCAAGGACAGTAAATGAGCTTAGAGATCTGCTTTCAATTTCTACTTCTGTTCAGTATTGACAACCAAGGGAATAAGTGGGATGCCTTAATAAGCAAATTCCCAAATGACAGCAGACAGTATTCCAGCTAGCTTTTGGACTGCCTTCTCTTCCCTGTGCAATCAGCAATCTCACAGGCACAGTTTTACAAATCCCAGGGCACCAGACAAATGCCAGTAGGCTGGAAGAGAACACAGTAAAGCCAGAGACCGTGTTAGAAGGATCTGACTTTTAAGCAAGCTTGCCAAACAAAAGAGACTCTTTTTCTAAATCCTGGGTACACAGGTAACGATCTCCTCTATCCAAACACAGGAACCAACACTATACTTGAATCAGTATCTCACCAGAGGCGCAATTTTTTGGATTAAAACCCCTCTATGTAACACTAAATTTACATCCAGGAGATAAACAACAGTTCTCAGTTTAATCTAATGCAAGCTAATATAATGTAATCTAATCCAGTCAAGGCTAACAGACTGAAAACTGATATTCTGAGCTGCACAGATTACACTGCAGATAAAACACTGTTGCTTAATTGCTGCTTCTCTCATTATCTAGTATCACTACAAATCTTTAGAGCACTGAGTCTCTATTTGTGATCTGCTGCCCACTGGTAATGCCCAGAACCGCAGCAAACAACCGAAACTATAATCAGGAGCAAGATCTACAGTGTATCATCAGGAATTTGAGGGGTAATGAACACAACATTCAAAGGGACAAAGACAATGGTTATTTTTCCTAAAAATTAAGGACATACATTGTTGTACACAATACTTAAAGCTCAAAAGGGAAAAGAGTTAAGAACAATGGCATGGTCTGTTACAGGGAAAAAATACATAATTAAGAAATTAGATATGTAATCAAAAGTACAGAGCATGGAGAATGTTACACGTGCCTACAGTAATTTACCCCAAAGAACAGAGCTGAAACATACACAGCATCTGGGCACACAGCTCCTTATGTACGTCAGTGCAAGTTAGGCATCATGTAAGCATGTTAGAAGTCACTCTCTAATTTAAAAGAAAATGTTAAATAATTTAATTATGTGGCCATTCTAAACAGGTTCTGGAGTGCAGAAGCAATCACCAGCAGAATAAAACAGCCATTTTGTGGTTTTTGGTTACAGGATTGGTTAAAATAATTCACAATTATCCCAGCACTTTCATAACAAAGTACTCACTTCTGCAGTTTCACAGAAACGATCATGTCTGTGCCAATGTTTCATCTTATGAATGTTTGCAAGCTCTGATTTCCATGTTTAGAAGAGGACTGAAACAAGCCAATTAGTTAAATTACTGCATCTCTCTGGCTTGCTGTTCTCTAACTTCAGGAGTAAATGCTTTGGTCAGTGCAATGGAATGGTGGCAATGATCTGTACTGGCAAGGGAGGTTCTGATCCTAAAGGAGACTGCTACAGCCAAGCCAAAGGCTGGGAATACAAAAATGAGTGAACAAGTGCTGTCAGAGTACCAAATGGAAGATGTTCTGAAAAAGAAAATAAATAATTCTAGCTGTACTCAAAAGTAGAGGTACAGGAAGGATGCAGCCAGTCTCTGTTCTGAAAAGTAAAACTAGCTCTGCAGAACCATCAGAGAAAAGTGTGCAGCTTGGTTAATAAAATAGATTCCCTTTCCCAGAATCTCTGGATGATGGCAGAAAAAAATAAACATCTTTTATTTACCTTTATTAAAAAAGCAAACAACAAAACAACACCAAATAAACAAAAAAACCCAACCCAAGAGTCAAGTGTAATTCAGTGAACTGTGAACTGACAGTAAACTTGGAAGCAATATCATATACTCAAGGGAATGCTTCAAACAACATCTCTGGAAAACAAGTACTCTCTTAGAGAGGCTGAATCAAGATGCCTAGCTTGCTTCTAAGTGTTCTGACCTGAACTGTATGACCTAAATCTTGCAAGTGTGGAGAAAAATGAGACCTCAAGCTTATGAGGATTCTCCCTACCATTAGTAGGCCTACAATAGTCGGCCTTCCTTACTATTTCATGGGATTACATACTTGTATTTTAAATGGCCCAAATGTTGTTCAAGTCCAAAACACCACTATGTGATGCAAAATTTCATTACTGATTCAGAAACATATGGAATGCATCCAGAAAGATCCAGCTGCATGCCTGCCTTTTGAGTACGTAGTTACTCAATAGCAGAATTGTAAGAACAGGCCTCCAGAATGGCTGTGTGGAAAAGCTTCTGGTGCTTGTATGTTGTTACCACAGCCACACATGACAACTGTCAACCTACAGCTAGCACACTGTGACAACCTAATTTTCAAAGACCAGCTGGGATCAGCGAGCAGACTCAGTGGACTGCTCTGCTCCCCTACGTTTTTCTCAACCAACAAAGACACTTCTCAAGTCCTCCTCTCCCTGTCCCATTACCTTTTCATTTAGAATCTTCATTCTACACAAGAAGTCAACTCGTGGTCCTGGCAAACTGGGGGGAGGCAGCAATGGGGCTACAAAACTCGACCTTTCTTTAAGATTAAAATTAGGTAAGTATCTGCCTGCCAAAAAAACCCCAAACAAAACTCAAACAGAGGCTAGTTACTGTTGGTTTAAGCCCACCTCAGCTTTCTGAACCCTGCCTTCCAAAAGGATCCAAAGTGGATCCAGTGGAGCCCTCCTCTTAACTAACATCCATAACGTATTCACCTCCACTTAAAAAGTTTGCAATACTACTGGTTGCTAAAAATTTCCTGCCACTGAGAAGCAGGAAGAAGAGAAAGGAAATAGTAATTGCAGTGACCTGCTCAGACAGACTGCAAATCATTTATTATGAAAATAGTTATTATTTATAGCACCTGCAAGATACAGTTCAGAACAAATACCCTTACCGTGCAAAATTCTGAGCTCTTTTCAGTAGTTTTGGTCGTTTAATACTAACTGAAAAAGCTCTCTGGGTCTTTACAAAAATGCCAGTATCTATATTTCCTAAAAAATCTCCAAGACACTTTTAGAGGCTTATGATATTGCTGGTGTTACAAATGGATATGTTCTCCCACTGAAGGGGAGTAGCAACTACCTGCAGGAAAAAAGGAAGTGTTTGTCTCTCAGGACAAAAACTACAAAGACTGCTACTCTCTGGCACACACAATCAGGGAAAAAGATGAAATATAACTTTGCTTTTAAAGTGAAGCATACATTTGTCCAAATGAATTAATCATCTAAATTAATCTGAGCTGATAAAAAAAAAAGACTTTACAAAGGTATGAACATCATTCAGATGAAAGATATTGCATATTTCATTACATCAATGATTTTATGACCTTTGTCAACTGCAGGTTCCAAACACCCTACTGCAAATGAACCAATATATTTGGAACACACAGGTTTTGAAATGGAGACTCCTTTCAGCCACGCTGTAGAGTTTGTACCATCCATTTCCTAGATCTGTGAGCAGTGCTAGAAACAAAGTAGTTCAGAAATGATGGGTGCAGATCTGAGATTCACCAGTGTAAATAAAACTACTTGTTCTAATGTAGAGGGATTCAGTTCACATTCACATGCAGATAAACCCTAGTTACTCCACAGTCATTTTAGTGTAACTGAACAGAAACAAATGCATCTACACAGGTCCTGAAAGCAGAGTCTAGCCCATTACTAAGTTTACTCAGTGTAGTAGCTTCCTGTAAAGTCAAGGACATCTCATCCTCCTTCAGACTTACAATTTCAGACTAGACTATGGTGCCATCTTATGCTGTCAGTGTCTGCCAGGAACTCTGGTGTTCTATCCTCCATCAGCTTCTTTAAGGAACATTCTTATCTTGCACAAAACTGCTGTCTTCAGAGTCCTGGGTGCTCATCAGTGCTTTTAATGAAACATGATCTGTGAACAAATGAGTAGTAGAACAATTCTAGTGATATACAAATTATAACAGCCAAATGATTTTTTTTTGAAAAAGCAATGTAATTAAGACTACCTGTGTCATAGCTTATGCGGTGTGATGAAGTGGTGTAGGCACCAGGACATCAGTTTGGACAGTGATGTGCTCCCTGTGTGACAGTAAGAAAAACTGGTGAGCAGGCTCTGCACTCTGCAGCTATTAGTAACTTTTCACTGAAGCACTCAAAATCATTCTGAACTTCTGTTGCATCCAGAAGGACAAAATTTGCACAAACAGGATTATGAAGACAGATATCATCCTCAACAAATTAATGCACATAAAAGATATCATGTGCAGTTGTCACTCTTTAGCACTTATTACTTTTTGAATCCAGTGTCACATATTCAGTTATTTTAGAAAGGATGGTCTGAATGGTTTTATTATACTGCAGTGATTGACAAGGCTAGTCTGAAGGTGTTTATCTGATGATACATAAAGGAGATCATAATCTCCCTGTAACCTAATCTAGTTGCTTATCCTTTAGTTTGTGTCAAAGAGTTCCCATTAACACATAGAGCTGTGACCACAGGTCAGCATTGCTGTAAAAATGCAGAAGGTTGCACTATCTAGCATTTATAAGCACAGTAGTGGAACACAGAGTGAAACTAGGTATGATACAGAATCACAAAGAAACCAAGAAACTTCTTTTTTTTTTTTTAATACTAGAGATCCGTCTCTAAATCTTTTGGGCAGTTACCCTTGACCTTAAACCAGGGTCAGACTGTTACCTTCTACTATACCAGCCTCTTAGAGCTGCAAACAGGGATTTGTGCCCCACTGAAACAAGTTATGAAAGGTTGCTCCTTCCCCAAGCAGGTTAGGAGTCAGGTTACATGCAGCAGATCACTAAGCAAGGAAGGGCTAGGAGGAAAAAAGACACAAACCAAGAACACACACAAGCACTTAATGTAATTTGAAATAGCCACAAACCAGGAGTCTTACAATGCAGGAGCTCAAATCTGAGTTCCAACATCCACATTAACACCAAGCTAGCTCTTAAAATTGTTGCTCAGAATCATAGGTCAAATTGGTTCCATACCATTAAGGGAGGAGTCTGAAAAGAGCCTAAAAGAATTACTCTGTCTGAGCTAAGAGTGAGACAAAAAAAAAAAAAAAAAGTTGTGTCACCTTCCAGAGACATTCAAGACCCTTACCTTTCTTGAATATCATGGCTTGTTCACTCTGCACACAGTATACACATACTCCACATCTCTTCTGGCTTTGTTCTGCTAAAGATGCTTCAGTACATATCAGCTTTTCAGTTTTTAACTTTCACTTATATGTTTCATTTGCAAGGAGTCTAAAAATAAACTCTTTAAAGAGTCATCTTAAACCCAGAACCCATGCCCTATCACAGGTCAAATCTTGGGTACCATGAGTCACATTTTGCTGTGGTCTACACAGGATAAGAAGCAAACTGACAGAGAATGGTAGCAGCAAAGTTCTCATTTTAGTGAAGATGGGGTTCTGTCATGCACCTTTTAAAAAGCTACAATACAGAAATCCTCCTCTACAAAAGCCTACAGGGCTCTAGTCTCTACTAACTCTTCTGCTTTTTTGATTCAACCTCCCACAGGATAGAGTAATCTGGATAAGCAAACGACCAACAAAATTGAGGAATAGTCCCTAACTTCTGGCGAGGGTTGTAGAAAATTGTGAGGTAGAGTCAAGCAAGTGGAATGCTTCAGTAGTCTGTTAGGTGAACTTAGTGACTTTATTCTAGAAAAAGAAATTTCTTAATTTGTATGTTAACTTCATTCCTTTTGTTAAACAAAGTTATCTTCCCTATACCATCTCTTCTGTTGACAAGCCCAAAACAGAGATAAGTGGCTGTTCTTTTGGGGCAGAGTCAAACCAGATTTTTTAATTATTTTTTCCCTCCTGTGCTGCAGATCAGTGTAATTGCTCCTGCTGCAGCAACATCTGCCTTTCCAGATACTGAGAAAGCAGATACTGGAAAGCATCCTACTACACAATGGAATTTTGAAATCCAAAAAATAAAATAAATGCTCATAAATAACTTTTCTTCCCTCCTCCCCCTCCCTTTTAAAGCATAGACTGTGTAACAGATGACAGGTCTTTCTTTTCAAACCATTTGAGGTACCTAAAAGCTGAAAATGTTTATTTACTTTTCTGCTTTGTGCCTTTCTGCTTTGTGGTATCAAAAGATGCATGCATCAGATTTGTGTACTTGTGTATTCTACCATTTATCACACTAAATTGTTACTAAATTGATGGTCTTGCTATTTAAAGGCTCTTGTTCTAGTTTTACATGCATGACATCCAGTTGGCAACTCTATCTGCAGTACTGACAAACATTTTAAAGCTTAGCCCTTAAGCCACAACAATAATGCTAAACGAGAAGTAGAAAAGCCAAAACGCCCAACAAAATACTACAAAAAAATAATGCCTATTGATTTACAATATAGAAGCGAATATGATGTCCTTACCTTCCTGCACACACCTACTGAAAACACTGGGACTCATTATATGTGAATGTAAACCAAAAATTTTGGTGTCCATTTTATTTATATTCAAGTCAATGCGTGAAATTTTCTCTCAATGGGTGCATATTGAGCCCCTGAGCAATGTTTGGCTTCAGATGTACAACTCTAATTCAAGTACATCAATGAAAACATTGGCAAAAGCCCTATATTCAGCTACTCTAAAGGAACAAAGCTATAGGGCAAGCAGAGAGAATTTATTTTTTCGTCAGAGATTCCACACAGTAAAATTGAGCACCATCACATACCATAAAACTCCTGCTGAAACCAGGATGAGCTCTGCACCTACTCAAGGTTTGCACTCAATCCCTTAACTGTGTAACGCACATAACAAAGCAGTTATCTCAAAGACTGTTTAAAATCCACTAATCAAACAAAAAAAAAAAATTGCTACCTTGGTACATACAGCAAACAGGAAATAAAAAAAAAAAAAAAAAAAGAGGACAATGCAGCAACATTTCTTTTGAATCAGTGATATATTGCTCTAACACAAGCACCGGACCTGATCCCCTGCTGTAAATCTAAGCCAGCCAGGTGTCAACCAGTGGATGTGGATCCAAACCTCATAAACGTTGTAAATAACGCTGGAACACAAAGGTTTTAATATGCTCAATTTGTATTTCCTTCCCCAACGCAAAAATCGCAGCCTCGCTAAAACGTATCTGCAGAACGAGACACGCAGTTTGGGAAAAAAAAAAAAAAAATAAAAATCCTCTTCGTTACAAATAAGCCCACAGGGCACATGTGAAGCCTCCCAGGGGCAGTCGAGGGGGACCGCCTCGCAGGCAGTAGCATCCCCGGGATGCAGCGCGAAGCTGCCGGTGCTGCTACTGCCAAGGTTTTAACTGCAGACCATACTTAACCGAGGACCGTAGCGCTTAGGGATGAGCCCGGTCCTGCCCAAGTCGAGCGCCCGCGCCCGCGGATGTCGCCGCGTCGCTCGGATCGGGAGGAACGAGGAAAATCCGCGCGGCGAGCATCCCTGGCGCCCCCTTCCCCAGCCCCTCCGCGCCCCGGCTCGCCCACCTCCGAGTCCCGTCCGCTTTTCCCGGAGGACCGCGCTGCCGCTGTCGCATCTCTCTCTGCGCGGTAGGACGAGGCGGGGAGCGGCTGCGGGAAGAGCCGAGCGAGCGAGAGCCGCCCCTCCCGCCGCCCCGCCCGGCGCTCAGGTGCGAGGGGAGCGCGGAGGCAGAGCCGCCGCTGCGGCGGGGCCGGCCGAGGGGGCTGCTGCCGCCGAGGCCCCGGGGAGGGCTGCGAGGCCGGCGGCGGCGCTGGCGGCGACGACGGCCGCCCTTCCTCCCCCGGGAAAGCTGCTCTACCTCCTTTCCTCCCCTCCCTCCCTCGCCCGGCGCCGTTTCAGCCCGGCCGCTTGACTGACAGGGAGCCTTCTCCGGCTGCCCACGCGCGCTCCCGTTCCCCCCCCTTCCCCCGCCGGAGAGGGAGATGGCGAAGGAGAAAGCATGAATGGAGAAGGCAGGCGGCGGGAAGGCAGCCCTGGCCGCTCCGTGCGCCGCGGCGTCCCGAGCCGCTGCCGCCAGCCCCCGCGTCCCTCTTCCCAGAGCCCGTTCCGAGGTGCAGCTGCCCCTCCGCCCCGCTCTCGTGTGACCCTGCCTGGAGTACCGTGTCCGGGTCTGGAATCCTCAACATAGGAAGGCTATGGAACTGTTGGAACGGGTCCAGAGGAGGGCTGCAAGGATGATCCGAGGGCTGGAGCATCTCTGCTGTGAGGACAGGCTGAGAGAGTTGGGATTGTTCAACCTGGAGAAGAGGAGGCTCTGAGGAGACCTTAGAGCAGCCTTCCAGTACCTGAAGGGGCTACAAGAAAGCTGGAAAGGGACTTTTTTACAAGCTTGTATAGTGATAGGATGAGGGGAAATGGCTTTAAATTGTAAGCAGGAAGATTTAGGCTAAATATCAGGAAGAAATTTTTCACTATGACAGTAGTGAGGCGCTAGCACAAGTTGCCCAAGAAAGTTGTGGATGCCCCATCCCTGGAGGTGTTCAAGGCCAGGTTGGATGGGCCTTGAGCAGTCTGGTCTGGTGGGAGGTCTCCCTGCCCATAGCAGGAGGTGTGGAACTGGATGATCTTAAGGTCCCTTCCAACCCAAAACATTCTGTGATTCAATGGTTTGTTGCTGCCGTTCAGCTCCTAGATTCCTGGGGCTGCATCTGAACGATGGCTGCAGTATGTGGGCCCCTGTGGCTTAGTGCAAACACTTCAGCAGATATGGGTGACTTTGTGCTGAAGTGGACAAAGAGTGCCCATCATCAGCTCAAGTTTGGGTGAAAACCTTGGAGTGGAAGAAGGAAGGTTGGAGCCTTTTCAAACTAGAGCCATGGCCTTAAGTGTAGGCTACATGTCTGGTCCCTCATCCCTTATAAACCTGCTTTGCCCCAATGAAGACAATCTATTTCATAGTGGTAAAAATCCAGCTTCTCATACCTGAACTAGGACTCTTGTCTAGCAGGGATAGGAGCGAGGCAAAGATCTCAAAGATGGCTTTAAGCTCACTTGTGTTTTTTTCCAGGGATTACTCGGTTCTGTGGGGTAGCCGTGTAATCATTTTGCTCCTCAGGTGAGTTGTCCCTAAAAATGTTATTACTTGTTAAACATGTACTCCATGAGCTTTGGTGGAGAACAGAAGTTGTCCAGTGCTTTGGCATGAATGTCGTTTGGTTTCATTTGTGACATTAGTTTTTCTGGCCTAACTTACTGGGAGAGTCAGAGGATTAAATATTCAGGTCAGGGGAGCACACTAAGCAAGTGGAATTACCTCTATCTATTCACTGAAGGTCAATAATTTCTCAAGTTCCTTAATATTCTGTATAGCTTCCTAATTTTAGTTATTGCTATCCTTGATGGGAAACCCCAATAGTATTTATCTATCTAAATCTTTCCTGTAATTTAAATAGAACAAGGCATTTTCCACTTCTGAAAGAACATGCATGGAATACTTTGTTATAGTCTGTTAGATACATCGCGTGCTGCACTTGAGACGTATCTGCATTTACAGTTACATAATCAATAAACATGGGGTTTCATCTCAGCAGTCTGGAATCGGATTTTGAGTGGTTTTAAATCAGTATGCCTCCACAAATCTAATGCCTGCCAGAAAAATTATATCAGCTAAAATTTTATCCTCTGAATTTAAAAAGCTTCTTGGGATTCATATGATGAAAAGTGTCTTAGTTTTTAAATTTAAAGTTTTTAAGTTTTTAATTTAAGTTAATTTAATTTTTAGTTTTAATTTAAGTTTTTAATTTAAAGTTTTTAAGTGTTTTAGTTTTTAATTTTGCATTACTGAAAACTGAGTGCACAATACAATACCATCAAGTCCTTTGCTGTAGAATAAAGAATGTGTGATTATAATTTAGGTGGGTCAGTGCAATTCTTTATGTATTTATTTTACAAGGTTCTTATATGTGTGCTAATAGTTCAACATGACTCACCTACAGTACGCATCACTGCCACAGCTGTTGTAAACCTTCTTCTGAGTCAGAGAATGACTTTATGACCCAGAATCCTGGCAGCCAGTACTATCCTAGTGATTTTCCCAATTAAGGGAGAATTGCAAGTTGGTATCAGTGCAGGGTGAGTCAGAGTTTGATGTAAGAGGCACTGGACTCATCAGTTACTACTGGACTAGATTAGCATCCTTTTGCCTTTTCCCTTCCAAAAGTCAGTGGTGTGAAAACCTAGAGTGAACCTGTGAAGGGAACTCCTCTTAGAGTTCAGAAAGACTGGGAATTAGGCCTCCTTGGTCCTATGTGCTCCCAGCTACTGTACCAGCCGTCTGGGGCATATTGCTGTGGTGTGCACAGTAGCTTTGCAGGTGGATGGAGTGAGCAGTAGTAAATAGTTGAGAGGCAATAGGGCTTCTCTGCGTCACTCTGAGAAACCGTTTTGCTTTTTAGACTAAAGTGAAGGAGTTATGACATTAAAACCACATGCACTACTGCATGTGTTTCCCTGCAATTTTTTTTCCTGAAAATCGTACTAAATCTGCCCTAACTGATTTGGAACAGTAAAATTTGTGAACCTTGTACTCTGCCAACTGCTTGCTGCAGGGAACGCTTTGGAATCAGTCAACCAGCTGTTCTGTTAAAATTATGCCAGAAGTAAAGGGCAAACATTTAGGGTTGGATATATGGCTGAGCCATGAGAGCACAATGATCTTGAATTTAGGCTGGTTGCAATTTAGCATTCAGGTTTGTTGTGGTGTTTGTCATCCTACCAGTCAGGGTCTAGCAGGGTTGGGGCCTGGTGTGGGTCTGTGGAGGGCATTAGTGTGAAGGACTTATTGCTAGGAAAGGAAGAAATCACTGGCATGCCACAATTAGGAAGCGTGGGACTGGGGTGACGTTAACATCAGACATGAGACTTGGGGTAAAGCTAGACTTTCAGTGACCACTTGTCTTTATTGCCAGTTGTACTAGGGATTTCATTGTTGTCTCTGGCAGTAGCCTTCTGGGATTAGGGTTGAACTTGGAATGGAGCATAACTGATGAGCCAAGTCTGAAGTAGTGTTGAGAAGGTACTGTCTAAATAATTTTGGGGCCCCCACTGATATAGTTGGGGAGCAGAAGCTACAGCTGAAATTTCAGTTAAAGTTTGATATTGCTATCTGAAGCAGCAGTTGAAACCTGTAAAGGATCCTGGGTAAGTTTAAGGTGGGAATAACTGTGAATTTATAACATTTTAAGTTGGCACACTGTTGTATTTGTGTCCTGCTGATGCTCTATGTGGGTTTGATTTTGTGGCTCAGGAAGCCATTAAAAATATAGTCCAGCTGGTGTCTAAATGTCTTTGGTTTTTATTTCCCTTTTGGCCTTGCAACTGCTTGCAGCAAAGAGCAGTCAGGCCCTAATAACATGCGGCTTTGAGTGAAATTCCTGCTAGTGGGTGGGGGATATGGGTTGAGACTGCTCTCTGTAACTGTCTCTGACACAAAGATATATATGCATTTTTTAAACTTCACGTTCATAAATGCAAAACTACCTTCTGGAGGTAAAAAGTCAGTAAAGGTTTTAGTTTTATGACAAGTTGGACATGCTGAGGTCAAAATGTTACCCGAGGTGCACTGTTGAGGTTGCTTCCTTTCCTTGCATTTCATCTGCAGTAAAACAGCTGACCTGAAGCAGCAACCATGACTTCAGAGCAGCCCAGATCTCTTCAGATGCAAGAGCAAGCCTCGTGGAATCACAGACACTGTTGTGAGTAAGTAATCTTTGTGTGTGTTTTGGAGGATCTGTAGCTGAGAAAGTAGGAACAGCTTTTTCTAGCAAAAGCCCTCTCCACCGAGGCGACACCCTCACGAGAAGGATGAGCTGTTTGGCCAGAGCTCTTGCATGCTTGTTGTTGCTGCTGGGTTTTTCCCTTTTAAAAAGGGAAGGAGAGTCCCATTGACAACACAGCAGATAAAACAACACAGTCCTCGGTGGCCTTGTGGCATCTTGGGGGAAAGTAATTAATAAATAATGCAACTTCTCTGGACCTCACTCCCGAATGGCTCAGGTCTTTCAAATGATCCAAACCTTCTGCTTTTATCTGTGCATATTGATACATTGAGTAAATTTAATCCTTGCCTGTGTTTAGAAGTTGCTAGAATGACTTGACTCGCCTTTCCTGGAGGTGTTTAAGGTGCGAGTGGATGAAGTACTGAGGGGCATGGTATAGAGACTGATGGGAATGGTTGGACTTGATGATCCGGTGGGTCTCTTCCAACCTGGTGATTCTATGATTCTATACAGATTATATATATATATTTTTCAGTTTACAGTGTAAGGAAAAGATTGATTCTGCATTCAGTGGGAAGATTTCAGTGGAACCTGGCAGGCTTTTATGTTTTCCTTCGTCACTTGGTTACTTCAGCCTGTGTCTTCTGTTGAACAGGACAGATCTTGTGCAAAGGTAATGGAATAGAAGAGCCAGAAGGCTAACCGGAGATGGCAGAGAGAGCTGATGAAGTCCATTGTACTCTGGGGGAGAAACTTTTCCAGCCCAGCTCAGTAGTTCTGCGTGATGTATCTGAGGTCATACAACATAAACATATCTGCATTTCCCTATGACTTCTCCAAACCATCTTAGAATGGACTTGTATTTGGCCTCCAAGTCAGGTCATATCTCCTCATCTCTTTCCTGTCATGAGGTAAGGCAAGGAAGAAGTAACAGAAATGGATTTAGTTTCCCCAAACTACCAGGAGCAGGTTCCTCTGTAACAGAGGATTAGTTTGGTTTGTTTTTCTCCTTACAAAAAGTTATTGCAGAAATCTTGAGCTATTACATGCATAGTTATGTTTATTTTGACTTTGAGTTTATGACCTGGTGTGTTTGTTCTATTTTTTACAAGCTTATCTTTCTTTTAAAAAATATCTATAAATAAATGTGGGACCAGACAGATGCATCTCAGGGTGCTAAGGGAAAAGTTTATGTCAGTACAAAGCTTCTGTCTTCTATCTTTCAAAGGTTGTGGCAACTGGGGCAGGTCCCCGGTGACTGGAGAAAGGCAAATATGATGCCCACCTTCAAAAAGGGCAAGGAAAGATTTGTGTTACTGCAGGCTTGTTGGTCTCGCCTCAGTCCCTGAGGAGGTTATGAAGGAGGTGTACCTGGAATCGATTTCTAGGCATGCGAAGGAGGAGATGGTGATTAGGAATGTTGAGAATGGGCTTATCAAAGGCAACCCATACCTGACCAATCTGATTGTCTTGTATGACACAAGAGGAAAGCTGTAGGTGTCGTTTACCTTGACATTAACAAGGCTTAGTCTCCTATAGCATTCTTATAGGCATTTAGGGAGGTGTGGAATAATAGATGAGCTACAAGGTGAGTGAAAAACTGGCTGAGCCCCAGGGCTTGAAAAGTAATGGTTTACAAGTCAAAATTTACCTGGTAACTGGTTATTAGTGGTGTTCTCTGGAGTTGCTGTTTAACGTCGTTGTCAATGACCTGTGTAGGGTAACAGACTAAACTCTCATTTCACAGATGAAACCAAATTGATGTTGCCATTCAGAGGGTTGTAAAAAAGCTGAGGAATGGGCTGCCAGAATCTCCTTGATGTTCTGAGGCAAATGTGAAGTTTTGTGCTTTTGTGCAAAGTTTTGTATTTTTGTACTGTATTTTTTTTTTTTTTTGCATTGATGGAGTAATCCTGGGTGCCAATACAAGCTGGGAACTATCTGACCAGAGAGAAACTTTGCAGGAGAGAGTGCAGGAGTCCCAGTGTATGACAAGTTGAACCTGAGTCAGCAGTGCGCCCTTGCAGCTATGAGTGTCAACTGCATACCAGGTGATATTAGCAAAAGCATAGGCAGGAGTTGAGGGCAGTGAGTTCTTCCCTCTGTGAGGTGTTTGTGAGGGTATATCTGGAGTTCTGAGTCTCTCTATAGAAGAGAGATTAACAAAGCAGGGAAAGTCTAGTAGAGGGATCCTTCAGATGGTTAGGAGCTGGAGTGTGCTGCTGTGAAGAAGGGTTGAAAGCACTGAGGTTTTTTTACCTGGATAAGAGAAGGCAGAGGGAGGCTCATAGTGCTATGAGTGATAAAGACAGAGTCAGACTGCATAGCAAAAAAGCAGAAGGCAAACACTCTTAGGTTGTAGCAAGAGCTACATTCTGACCAGATAAAAGGAAATTGTGACTAGTTTCGTGGTAAGCGTGATTTAAAAACTGGCACAGACTGCCCAGAGAGATGGGGCATCTATCTCCATACTTGTGGGTACTCAGAACTCAGCTGGATAATGCCTTGAGCAACCTCATTTACCTTTCAAGTTGATCCTGCTTTTAATAGGAGTTGGACGAAATGACCTCTAGAAGTCCCTTCCAGCTTGAATTATTCTATGGTTTTAGAGGGTATCTTTAGACAATGACTCTATGTTTTGATTTTCCAAGAAATGAGTGTAAGGTTAAGGCAAGGATATGGGAAGAACTATGTGAATCACTGGGGTAAAAAGTCAGGTAGTAGGTACTAAAAAGGGGCTACAATTGAAACTTTGTGGACAGAAGCTTTAGGAAGAGCCTCTACAGTGGTTTCTGGTTAGTAGAGGAAGGAAATGTGAACCATCTGCAGTAACAGACTTGGGTTGGTGTGGAAACCCAAATCTATATTGTTAAATAGATAAAATGCAGGGATCTTTGTATGAAATGCTGCCTGCTTAGTTGGCCCCTTTTGTTTTGTCGTACCCTCCATGTCTTCCCCACTGACTGCTTGTCTTATATCTGTATGCACACTGTAAGTCAAGATAGCTTTATTGAAGTGAACAGAACCACACCACATTTGTTTTGGTTAAATATGAAATTAAAATTAGAGAGTTGTTTTCGTGCAATAAACTTGGTAGGAACATAAGGGAGAAAAGCGACTTAAAATAGCATTTGGGAAATATATATAGCAAAATGCACAAACAAAATGCAGTGAGTCACGTCCAGTGGTTCTTGCAATAAAAGAAAGAGGAGCTTCTCTGAGGAAACTGGAAATAGCTTTTGCTTATTTGAAGCTGGAGCTACCCTTTGGGTACAGTGTTTTGGCAGTGCATGTTTGCTGTGTCGCAGTGGGGGGTGCTGACCCCACAGGAGGGGGAGCTTAGTGTTCACAGCAACCAGGCTGATGGTAACAGAGAATTTGAACTAATTTCTGAATTGCCAGTGCTCAGAGGAACCTATAAAGATGAATTGTGAGCAGCTTGAGTCACAGTGCTGTCCTGTGTCTTGATGCCTGCTTCAGCACACTTGTCCTTTAACCGTCTGGATGTGATGCATCTCAGCACTTAGCAGTAGCCCTTGATAGCTTTGTCAGTACAAAGACTCTCTGGGAAGTGGCTATTCCAGGACTGACCACAGATAATCGTTCTCTGGGAGACCTTGCACATGTTACCAAAGAAATCTTCTAGAAGGATTAAGTAAATGTGATTTCAAATCTTTTTTGTCTGGCAAGCAAAGATGAAGAACAACCATTTTACACATGGCCGAAGGCTACACTGGAGAATGTCCTAGGGACACGACAAATACCACTGTCTTAGGAGAATCTGCTACAACACAGTTATCCTCTTACCTGGCTGCTATGCAGACTTTTCTTGTAAGCTGATGGCACTGCTGCCCTGAAGCAATACTGTGTTAAGGTGGGAGGCAGCAGCGCAGGGCAGCTTTGCTCATACAAGCTCTGAAATCCAAGTGAAGCATGTTAAAATTGACCATACTGGGTGGCAGCAGTTTGGCCGTCTCTATTAAATATATAACTCAACACAGAGCAGAGAAAGGGGGCTCTGATGACACTACTTCAGCTTTGTTCTCATGGTAACCATTATGTCATCAGGATACCATGGTTACTATAATATTCCTTATATTTCAAATGTTAAAAAAAAGGCAGAAGGAGAAAATTAAAAGCCCAAACTTTCCCCAAAGTTAAGAAAGAGATGTGTTTATTCAGACTCAAGTAATCATAAGGAAGGATTAACCAGTAGTTGTTAATACTTCATGGAAAAGCCATTTTGAAACCATGAATAACTATTTTAATTAGTAATTTCTGTTTCTGCTGCTGTTCCTGTCACCATATGGTGCATGACATGGAGTTTCCCCTCTCTCAGCTAGCGTTACCAGTAGCTATTTTGATAAATGCACATTGCAGAAGTCTGCCATGGTCATATTAAAAACTTTAGAAGTGTAAGTTCTGCTTGAAGTAAAAACCTCAATTTGTGCAAAAGTCAGAAATAAAAAAATAAGAAAGTCTAAGGTTGGGACTATGAAGTTTTCTCACTTTAGAGGTTCAAGAAAAGCAGAAGAAGTCTTGGCTTGGGTACTTTCAAGATGGTGAAGCATATGGCTCAGAGGAAATCAGAACAGCAGCTTGCTATTCCTTGTTTGAGGACAATAAATGGTGTTGGTGGCAGTGTGTTTCAGAGGATCATGCCTGCAGACCTCTGTGGCTATGGCATGAAATAACCTTTGCTGAAGGAGAGAACAGATGCTCTGATACTGTGTACAGTTTTGAAAATGGTCTAATAATGAGAAATGGAAGAACTTCAGATGTTTCATATATGAATACAAGAAGGAAGAAAAGTAAAATAGGCAATGCATATGTTTTTGAAAGCAGACGGTGTTTGTGGGACCTTTGGTATTAGTGACTGCTCAACCTAAGATGGTTTGAGCCCATTGGTTGGCATTCTACACATTGTCATATCCTGGGAGATAGTTCAAGCTGGAATCCACGATCACAATGTGTTTTAAAGTTTTGCATTTACTTTTGGAACTTGTGTGAGTTCAGGATTGCTTAGCTGGTGCAGGGCTAATTTTGAAACAGTATGACAAAATATGAGGTATTAAAATTTGATGGAGAAATTCTAAAATCAAAATAATTTTGTTAGCTTCTGTAATTGCTTGGTTTTATCACTAAGGAGGTTTTTCATTCATTTTTTTCCATGATATTTGTTATCACTGATAACACTGGTATCTTTTTCTGATTTGGATAGTAAATTCCCAAGGCCTGGATTGATTGTGGTTTTCTACACTAACTCAGCATGGCTCAATCAGAAAAAAGCAGGCAAGAATCTTACAGAAGCATGAAAATAAACAGACTGGAATTTAGGTTCCAAGAGACATATTTTCTTTTCTTTTTTTCCAAACAGAAATGTAATCCATTGAGAAGTACAGTATGCCACATAGATATGTACTCACAGTGCATGAAAATATTTGGTACTCACCAACAAGAAAAAGGACTGATGGCTGCTGTGGAAACCTAACCATAAATAAATCAATGAGACATATGTAGTTGACTGTAAAATGTTGACCTTAAACATATCAAGCCTCCCAAAGCATTAAAATACCCCAGTTATCCCTAGATTAACTTGACCTCTGCAGGCTCCCTTCTGTCCATATTTAGCATCCAAAACATTGGCTCTGCATACTTTTTTGCATCCTTGCATTTTACATACATATAGTCAAATCACAAAAGTTTCAGCAAAACCAACAGCAATCACCAGCCAGATCTCTCTGTACGTAAAAATCTATAATCTAGTTTCTGTCCATCTTCTGCTAGGATTTGGGGGGGGGCTAAAAGGGGGCAAAAGCACAAATCTGAAAGGCTGTCGCTATGGAGAATCTTGCTTCTTAACTATAAAAATTTCCATGCCAGCAAACAGCTAGAGGTGTTTCTAACAAATTCTCTCTCTCTACATTAAGCAATTGGCTGCCCTTTCTTAATGTTCACTGTAGCCTAGCTGATTGTGTACATCTGTTGTAGTCTTGCAAATATTAGTAAACAAGCATTTTACAGCAAGCATTGCTGCTAAGCAGAATTCATAGGCGCTTGAGATAGCTGAAGTCTGTATAGCTGGGCGTAGCTACAGATTTTTACCTGTTTATATCTCCAATGTAATAGCCCCATTGCTCCAGATTGAAGAAAATTCATGTAAAAAATCATCTTTGGGAACAGAAGTAAAAGCTCTGGTAGCAAGAAGACTGCATGTACATCTGGTCCAGAAGTCCCACAGAAAAATGTTTCATAGAAAGTCTTTTCTAACTTGCAGTAGTTCTACCAAAGTCAGAAATATTTGAAAATTTGAAGGTTTTGGAGAGAAAAGAACAATTTCAGTTATACTTTCGTAGCTTTCCGTGGGTCTGAGATAAATAAATTTCCTTTTCTCCTGAAGTTCATTTGTTGCCAGTATATACCAGCAATTATGGTTGTACAAGGACATGTTTATGAATATTCATACATAGTATGTATGAATAATGTGATCTCAAGGGCTCACCATGTGTCAAGCCAAAATACTAAACCAGAGGGGTCAAACTGATTAGGGTTTTAAGATCAATACTTTGAGCCGAATTAAATTCTGTATCATGTTTCAAAGAGGTTTCCACCATAGAAAATAACTTCTTTGGTTTTAACAGTATCTTGATGTAATCAAAAATGCCATTAGTATATTAGAAAAAGATGTGATTTGTCTCAGATTTAATTAGGCTTCAGGGTATATCATCAACTAAGAATTTTAACTTCTATGTCTGGCAACATAGGTAACAAGATAGATCATGTATCATTTTGCTCAAAATAATTTGAATAAGAAACCAAGGACCTGCATATTGTACGCAATCATTAGAAGTTGGCATATGTTCTGTAAGACTGCTTTGTCTGGCACCTGAGACTGTTTTCAAGCTTTTTCTTTAAATTCTTCTAGTCGATATTTGTTCCCAGCCTTGTCGCTTAGCATTACTGAACTGCTAGCAGCAGCAGTTCCTTCTCTTTTTGCTTGTTGTGATAAAGCCTAGTTTATAAGGCAGCACTCTGAATTACTCTGAATTCTGATGTATGGGAGCTTATGAATGAAGTTTTCCACACTTGAAAAATAGTAATAATGAAGAATGGCAATAAAAAGTCCTGAACAGAAATAGTCTATGTCACGTGAAATTTTTTTAGTTCAACTTTGAAGTTTATGTAATGCAAGATATGTAGAATTTTAATTTTCTGTATTAATAGTTTGAGAAAGTAATAAGTGATTCCCATTATTTAGTGCTTGGTAGTGCACACCAGTTGATGTGTATGATGCTTACAGTAATAGTAACTAACATAGGATCCATCTGGTACTCGAGCATAGAATTCAGCAAGAAAAGGTGAAAGGTCTTCCAAACTTAAACTGGAGGGTGAGCTTTGTCTTAAGAAAAAAAATATTACTTGCTTGTGGTCAACCGTTGTGTCACTATACATTGTGATACAACATCTATAACCCTACCTTGCATGCATATCCCTATCCTTTTTCTGTATCTTTTCAAAATGCAGCAAGGGGTGGACTGTCACAGACCTTCAGAACAGGAGGTAAGAATTAAATGGGTATTATTAAAGAAAGTAAGTATACTTACTCCAAACTACACAGCTCTGACAGTTACTGCTCTCCTCTCTACATGATATGGGCTCATGACTGAATGGGATCAGGTAAAGAGTTTTTTACAAAAAATGGCTAAGGCCATGGCACTGGAGAGGGTAAGAAGGTGATTTTTTTTTTCTTTCCCTCCTTTCTTTCATGTTCACTTTTTAAGCATTCTCTATAAACTAGATACACAGGCAGTATTCAGAGCAAAGTGGACAATTGCTCTGTTCCTGAATGGGAATAGGGTCATTTCATCTTTCCATCTATTTCTTATATAAATTAATGTCATCAGAACAAAGCAATAAGCAAGCTTGAGAACTGTAAGTAGTGGTCATTAGGGCCTACTGCAAAGTGCTGCTTTGTCAGGGAAATGGAGCCTGGCTGATTGAAAGTGAGCTGTTGAAAACCTTTGCTTTTGCCTGTCTTGTTAATGCCCATTTGGTACTACAAAAGAAAAGGGAGAGATTAATTTCAGGCCTGTATCTCTTAGCTGTTACCTGTTGAAAAAAAGCTACAGACCTAGCAGCCTATCTCTAGAGACATAGCTTGACTTCCCATGGTGCCACCAGATCCCTATGAAAAATTAGACAAATAGCAAAGGGAGTTTAATGAGTGTGCTCTCAGGCTTTACCAAAGAGGGCACCAGACAGGCGACCTGGCTGGATACCCTTCTGTCGTCATTCAAGCTTGACAACCTACTTTTTCCACCACATAAATCACATTGTAAAGTTGAAGAAGGTAGTGGAGAAAACAGCACCTGCCCAGTCAACAAGTCAGCCTAGAGCTGGGAGACTGCTGGAGTTAGCATCTGGAACATGGAGAGGGGAAATGATCCTGAATCTTAATCTCTCAGCATATTATTCTGTTATCTGTGGAACAGTGATGAAGTTTTACCTCAGCAAAATGTTGCACTGATTAGCTGCTGATGGGAGAGGAATCTTTGTGCACAGATTGTTGTCCTACGGGAACCGAACCAGGGGAGACTCATTTCCATGAGTCAATACCTGTGATGTGAGAGAGGTCAAAGGGAGCATCAAGAAACTGCAATATTTTACTGCAATTCTGGCAGAATTTCATGTTGTTATGGCTACCCCATAGCTACTTTATAGGAATCTTAACTTTTAAAGTAAAAGTAATTTTTTCTTCTGATCAGAGTCTTCAGAGACCAAAACCCAGAAAGAATACAAAAAGGATCACAGTTCATTATTTTAAATTTTAGTGGTGTTTTTCCTGCCATTATCATGACTTTGAATCATGAAATATGAGACCAAAAATGAAGTAGAACATTAAAATACAACATCAGGTGTGACTGTCATCACATTAGCATAAATTGGGCTAACTCCTTTTAATTGGAAACTTTCAATCCTGCTAACTTCATTAGGGTTCCAAAGCTTTGACAAACAGCAACATTTATCCGTGGATCCTCTAGCCTGGGTAAGGTGTAGTAGCAGAAGGTATATGAGGTACTGAATGGTAAGCAATGGGAATTCAGTATCCTGAATCTAAATGTGTATGATTTTAAATAGTACCTAAAGGACAAGCTGACAGCACTTCTTAGGTATTACAGTATGCTTAGATTGTGTTCTGCATGACCCAGATTGATCCTAATCTGGCTGAATCTTTACAGATTCTCTTGTTTTTACCTCCCCACTATTCCTTCTCTCCCAAACTTAGGTCATGCTCTGGACCATCCGAGAGAGCCATTTGACCTCTCAGCTCTAGCAGCAAGGTGGCAAAGGATATTTTTAATGAAGTTCCAGAGCTTCCATAACCAGTTGGGGCAGTGGCTACATGTGGATACCAAGGTGTCACAAATGAAGGAAGGATGGAAGGTTGTGGTGAAACTCAGTGTCTAAGGAAGGAGGAGTTCCACTGCAGTCATAGTGCTGAAGTCTTGGATGAGGAGATTTCAGCTTCCAGCAAGATTAATTCCCTGGGGAGCGGATGGGATGTGAGGGAAGAAAAAGTCCTCACTGCCTGGAGACTTTATCTCATTCCTAGTCTGGTGGGTCAAGATGGGGCATTGCATGATGAGACTGCAGTGCTATTTTGTGTATTAGTGTAATTGAAGATTCAAATACATCAGCAATCCTAGCTGAAGGAATAGGAAAATCCCCTGTAAAACTAAATGATGTTCCAAAACTATTGAGTATTGAAGTTTCTTTCTTGAATTCTTCAGAACTTACTTTACTTTGAACTTTTCTAATTTATTAACATGGTATGGCTGTGGACAAAGCCTTGTTTTACAGCATCCTTAACCTCTTACCCCAGGCCCTAGCTTCAAGGGTGCTATTCTGAGTTTGTACGTGTGTATATTTGACTTAGTTTGGGGGGTTTTTTTAATATATATACTAAGGTCACACTCATGCGTGGCAGAAGCCAGGACAATTCTTTTTGAAGCCGATGTAGGTTCCATCTGCTTATGTTCACAGACAACTAAACTAAAGCTTGATTTTTATCTTTACACATTCTTCATGTGACTTGCTAGTGCTGTTTAAATCCAAGTAGCTATTGGAGTTGTTCAACCTGGGAAAGAAAGTTAAGAATAAGTTTTTGTTTATTTGCTAGAGTATCAACTGAAAGCTCCCTTCCCAGTTTTCATTTCAGTGTGGTGGTGAGAGACTTGCCTATAGCAGTTCTGAGGCATATCCATACTTCAAAGTAAATTCTATCTGAGATCAATTTTGCTTGTTAGATTTCATGTATTTTAATCCATTCAGTTACATGTGAATTCTCTGGTCATTAACTCTTCTACTGCATGGAGACTCTATATAAGTTTATTGATGCAGTGTCCCTGGGAGCTGGAGAGCAACAGGAGTGACCTTCCGTTTCAATTTAATGCAACCCAAAAATCAAGAGACCTCACATGTCTCTTGTTGATTCAGTCTGTTGCATGCATACACAAAAGTAACACATGACACGCTTTTCCTTGCGTTATTACTCATTTCCTATTTCTAACTTAAGAATGTGTTAGTAAGAGTGTTACACAAACTGTTGATATGATTTTAACAAGGAGAAATACAGTACAATGCATCGTAGGAGTATGGAGTGATACAGTTTTCCTCTGTGGGTTGGAGAAACTTGGGTGTTGAGGGGTTTTTTTTGTTTTAAGTATTGGGATTACAAAGACTATATATGATTAGCCTAGTTGTCGCCAATTACAGATGTTCTAACGCCCACCTTCTCCTGTTATACAGTTTTATCATGACTGGCATCATCCTTTAATCATTACAGCAGTGGCCAAAGAGTTAGAATTCTGGCTTCTAAAAGTAATTTAGGTAATTTACTATTTTTTTGTCTTTCAATCAATCAATCAATCAATCACAGTTCAATCTTTTTATGCTTCCGTCTTCCTATCTGAAAGCAGAAGTAATCTGGAGGATTATGCTTAGGGGTTTTTTCCCACTCTCTGCAGTAAAGGAGAAAATAAATCTAAGTATTTTGTCCAACATGAAACTCTGATATTTGAAACTTTCTGTTTGTCAGGAATTGGGCCAAACACCTTGATGTGTTTTCCTTTCTGTGGGTTGAAGAGTTGCGGTAAATGCTGGTTAGGAAATGAAGGCCTTGGAAATCTCTGTAACCCCAAAGTGAATTGGTTGTATTCTGTTTCTTGAACAGAAAAGGAATATTTTGATTTTAATTCAGTATGATTGTCTCTGTGCCACTTAAATCATTTGGAATTGTCCTGCCAACCCACTGAGTTTCTCTAAATTGCCTAGGTTCAGGTGAGTCCCAGGGTGTACTATGCTAGTTGCCCTACCTTGTGCTCATTCAGTATCAACTGGGGATCTCAGATAGCTGGGAGTGAGGAGAAAAGAAGCACAAGGCAACTGTACTGCAATTCACATGAGGCACTGCAGCAGTGGATGCACATGCAAATTACCATTGATGTGACTTGGAACCATTACAGTTTGGCTCAACAGCCTGAAATTTATTGGTTAGAAGAAGCAAAGACCAGGGATTATAGTACTGGAAGGCTGAAGCAATCTCTTCATCCATCATGGTTGTTTAAAAGCTAATGATGTCAGGGTGGAATTTCATAGAACACATAGCAGAACAAACGTAAGAATACTAAATATGAAAGAAGAATATTAATATGAGTTCAGAAACCTGGGTGCAGTGAAATGGTCGTGCCTTGGGAAATGGGAGGGAAAGGATGGTTAACATGAAATTCTATCCTGCAATTCTGTCACAGACTCTGGTACCGACCTGTGATGTAAGTTGTTCATGATTCCTGAAGCATAATAATCTTGCCTTTCAAAACCTCAATCAACGACTCCAGCAAACTGTCTCCATCTTTCTAAGGGGGTCATTGGTTGAGAGATGTTTATATAGGTCTAGTAAGAGTAAATTCAGTGAACTTTTATGCTGTCCTGGTGTTTGCCAATGTGTCAAATGCAGAGATGTTTCAAGGAGTAAGCTTAGAATACACAGAACCTACAGCAACCAACTGGACCTCCTAGAAAAAAAAATCTAATGAGAATATGGACTAGGACATGATTACTGAAGAAAATAATAGTATATTTTCTTGCAGTACAAGTTTTAGTCTTTGACTGCCAACTCCACTGCAGGAAGGAAAAGAACTGAAGCTGGAGTGGCTGGGATTTCACTGGAATGTCTTTGAAATTGGGTTTTCAGTTCCTGCCACGTGTCTGATAAGGACTGTAATTCTGTGTCCTGAGGTACAAAGCATGCCCAGCTCTCAGCTACTGCACCAGTGGGGTATACTAAACCTCCTGGTTTGTTCTGCCTTCATTTAAATGCTATAGCTTTCTCTGAAAGCCACTTAAGGTTCTTCGGGAATTTTCTCAAGGCAATTGCAACTTCCTGGGAGAAAATTATCACCTTGGGTGGATGGTACTGAATGATTAGAAAAGTCTCAGAAGGAGAGAGAAGGGGAAAAGACATTTGTCAACATCTGTCAGAATTTATGAGAAGCTCTTTGGTGGTCAAGGAAAAATACTGTTAAATGTTTTTATTTGCATAGATAAACCACATTCTGGATGTTCCAAGTACCTGCTCTGTGATGGTCAAACTGCTTAATCGAGGTAGTTTTACCCATCTCTGTACAGTATTTCCCAATCTGTTGAGATTCAGTCACAAATTGTGAGTTGACACATTCCAGGGCTTTTGGAGAAATGGATGTTTCTTAGCTCATTGGTTTCTTTTTTACCTTGGAGGTATGAATGTTCTTCCTTTTTCATACTATTCTTGCTTTTGATGTAGGCTCCAAGCAAAGGCTTTTCCTGTGTGTGTCTCCTGGTTTTGTCTTTCTGTTATGCTGTGCTTTTAAATAATCAAGAGTGCCTAGGGCACAGGTTGGGCACCTTTCCTATCTGATTTTATAAGACTAAATAAATACTTATAGAAAAGACAGCTGGGGCAGTTCCCTCTCTTCTCTGATAGATCTCTCTTCAAAGCTGTGGATCAAAAGAGCAGTGCAAATATTCAGGAGCAGGGACTGTGGCTCTCGAGGACTTGCACAGAAGAGTCGCACGTGAACTTCTAAGCCTGCATAAGTAACCTTCCAAAACATAGGCTGAGAAAATAATAAACACGCTTATCTTGCCAGCAGGGAGAGAAAGTGCTTCCTGTCACTCAGAGCAACTCTCTGAGGCATTGCAGTCATGTTTGGAAGCTGCAGAAGGCCTGTCTGAGGCCCACTGCCTTCAGAAATGTGACAGAAATTCAAGTCTGCTTTACTGAGGCATTAAACGTAGCACTGCAGAGACTCAAGAGATCTAAATTAAAATTCCAGCTCTGACACAGACTTTTGGAGTCTATGTCCAAGGTACCATGTGCTGCAGTTCCTCCTGGTAAAAAGAAATAAATATGATTGATAGATGATAATATTTCTTCTCTCTGACTTCATCTCGTATCAGAGCATCAGACAGAGGCCATTTCTCACTAAATAGATGTATTTTAACTCCAGCCCTTCAGGGCAACTAAGCAATAAAAATAATACTAAAAGTAGTAGTAAGTAGGTAAATAATTGATTTCTATTACTATGGAATTAATGTGGGATTTGATATACTACATAAGTAAGATTTATCAGTTTATGAAGGCAGGTGAGTTTTTATTGAAAGGTATAAAACTTACCTGAGAGACAAGCAAATAAATAGATTTGACTGTAGACAATTGTTTTCTTCTTATAAAACCAATGAGACAAGAGAATTTTATAACTATGTGTTCAAAAGAGCTCATCCACTATTCTGTCTTTATGCCTAGTGAAAAATTGGTAAGGAGAATGATCACAAACTTCCAGATTTTACTGTCATGCTTCAAATTTTCTTCTTTTTGTTTCCATAGTTTGTTCCAGTGTGATTTTTGAATGTCAAAGGATGATGGCAACAAGACATCTACTGCTACCCTGAAATGACATCTCTGTTTGGTAAGGAGAAATTTTAGTATTAACTTCTTTCCTTAAACTTTTTTACTAAAATTGGTATTTTACAGTATATCTCCTTCCCATCTATCCTACTCATCATTTGGACTAAAGAAGCCTGATTTCTCTGCTGTCTGGCTATCCACCTGCAAGGAACATTTCTTAAAGAATAGTAATCTCGCTAGGCAAGATTTTGCAGTGACATAAATAAATGTGTGGGGTAGTACAGGATAATGAATAACCAGACCAGTGTTTTATGTGTAGAATCCTATGCCGAGTAAAGGGTTGTCGTTTCTCAGCCTGAATGACTGAGGAAAGCAGGGGGCAAAGGAAACTGCAGTAACAACATAGCTCTATAGATGTCACCAGCCTTTCGCTCCAGCCTTTCCCAGACGTTTTCTGGTTGGTACCTATCTCCTTCCAGCCATTTATTTTGTAGCACCAGAGGCACTGTTGTTTGGATGATGAAATACTGCACAGTACAAATCGAGCTGCCAGCAGTGAGCTGTGCCTAGACAGGAGATACAAAATGGAAAATGTAAACGGTAACATGGATCTTTTTCAATTACATCTTAAGCAAACATGCTTACTTACCAGGAGTTAGAGAACAGTATGAATTTCTTTTTAGGTATTGGCAGCCAAATCATTATGGCATTTCCTGGGCTTTGTTTAAAATGATTTATGGATGTTCTTTGCAACATTTCGCCTTCTCCTGGAATTCTCACATAAAAATCCAAACCACATAATTTCCGTTCACATAACACCCACAGCAGGCATGCACTGTTTTCTTGGAGCTGGGAATTTGCAAAATGGCAAAGACAGTTCTAAAAGGGGGAAAAAAAGTGCAGAAGGAAAATGAGCCCCTTACATTCTCACAGAGGATGACTTAAGTGCTAACTTCACACAAGGAACCAAAGATGTGAAGACAGGGCAAGGCAAGAGAGGAATGGAGGACAAGGAGATGGGTTTGCTTGTTGGAGGTAAGATTTTTGGAGCATATCACAGCATCTTTAATTAACTCCTTTGAGTTTTCTATGGCAACACACCAGAGATTTCAGGTCTGAATCCCAAGTGGAGCAGCTACAATAGCTGTGGCCCTGTCCCACCACACATATCTTTGCTTGGGTCTGTTGTGTCCTGTAACTCAGACTTTAGCTTAGGGCTCAGAGCACAACTGGTCCCTGTTGCACAAATGGGAAGAATCTGTACCCAGTTGCTGCTGTGTTCATGGGAAGAAGGTAGACTGAGGTCATGTTTGTACTACAATGTTTGCCTACAGTATCTGGTAACTGGATGTATGGGGAGGAGGAGAGTAAGACACTCTGATGTAGCAAAGGTTTCAGAGAAATTCCGTCAGTCACTTTGTGACAAGTATCTGCAAGGCACTTTGCCAGCATAGGTAGAGTTTGGCTGTGACTCCTGGAGGCAAGCCTTGGCCAGACTGTGCTCAGAAGACGTACACTCATCAGTCCCAGGAAAGCGTTTTGACACAAGCTTTGTTTGATTGCTACTTGAGAATTATTATTGAGACTGCCCCAACCAGTGGTACTTTTGCAGCTTAAAGTTTAAGTAAGGTGCAGGGAGCAAGATGGAGAGATCAGAGACTGAGGTTAGGAGAGAGGCAGGTCGTGGCAGGGAAGGCAGCAGGGTCTGGCTGCTGGCATCTTCAGGCTTGCGGTTTGTCCATGAGCTCACACAGCTGGCTAGCCCGCAGTAGTACATCTGGGGGGCATCCAGAGCAGGGCAGTGCTTTTCACTTGAATTTTGAGCAAATCAGAGTAGTGAAGAGAAATGCAAAAGAACAATGCATGCTGGAGAGATATGGATTTGATGGGTGGCAGTCGGTAGCTAAGAAAGTGGTTGGATGTTTGTATTCAGAGAGTACTGGTCAATGGCCCAAAGTCCAGATGGAGATCCATGACAAGTGGTGTCCCTCAGAGGTCAGTACTGGGACCAGCTCTGCTTAGTATCATCATCAATGATATTAACAGCGAGATTGAGTGCACCCTCAGCAAGTTTGCAGATGACACCAAGCTGAGTGGTGCAGTTGCCAGAGTGGAAGGATGGGATGTCATCCAGAGGGGCCTGAACAGGGTGGAGAAGTGGGACTGTGAGAGCCTCATGAGGTTCAACAAGGCCAAGTGTGAGGTCCTACACCTGGGGTGGGGCAATCCCAGGTTTCACTACAAGCTGTGGGATGATGTGATTGAGAGCAGCCCTGCAGAGAAGGTCTTGAGGGTGCTGGTTGATGAGAAGCTCAGCATGAGCTGGCAGTGTGCGCTCGTAGCCAAAAAAGCCAAATGTATCCTGGGCCAGCAGGGTGAGGAAGGTGATTCTGCCCCACTATTCCTCTCTTGTGAGACTTCATCTGGAGTACTGGGTCCAGTTCTGGACTCTTCAATATAAGAAGAATATGAAGCTGTAGGAATGGGTCCAGAGGAGGTCTACAAAGATGATCAGAGGGCTGGAGCACCTTCCATATGAGGACAGGCTGAGGAAGTTGGGGTTGTTCACCCTGGAAAAGAGAAGTCACCGAGCAACCTTCCAGTACCTGAAGGGGCTACAAGAAAGCTGGGGAGGGACTGTTTACAAAGGCTTGTAGTAATAGGACAAGGGGCAATGAGTATAAACTGGAGAGGGGCAGATTTAGACATAAGGAGGAATTTCTTCACTATGAGAGTGGTAAGGCACTGGCACAGGTTGTCCAGGGAAGCTGTGGCTGCCTCATCCCTGGAGGTGTTCAAAGCCAGGTTGGATGGGGCCTTGAGCAGCCTGATCTAGTGGAACGTGTCTCTGCCCATGGCAGGGGGTTGGAACTAGGTGATCCCTTCCAACTCAAACTGTTCTATGATTCTTTGTTCTGAATTTCCAGTTTTTAAACTTACAGCTTAATATGGATTTAATGCTTTTGTTAGTAAATGATCCTCAAAAAATTGAAAATAGATATTGGCTATGACACTGTACACACTCCACTGTTAATAAGTAACTAGTGTTTCTCATACC
Organism: Coccyzus lansbergi; assembly: GCA_033558105.1. Lineage (NCBI taxonomy): Eukaryota > Metazoa > Chordata > Aves > Cuculiformes > Coccyzidae > Coccyzus > Coccyzus lansbergi. The sequence goes on along the minus strand of JAUMJK010000121.1, from coordinate 1,602,491 downwards.
ATGTCCTTCACCTTTGGATGGAGGGCCATACCCTAATCTGATATACAAAGCTATATTTTAGTGCAAGTCCACCGGTGTCAGTGCTATTGCTATGAATTTATGTTGATGTAATAGGACATAGAATTTGTCCCTAAGAGAGAGGAAGGAAAAAAACCACATATATATTATAATTCCCCAAGTGGTAGATTTTCATGTTATCTGTGTTCTTTCAGGATTTTGAATCTTGGGTATTGAAATAATTTCAGATCTCCTACCGCCTGACCCAAAACACAAACCAGACAGCTGTGTTTGTTACTGCTCGGTAATATATTTTTCCAGGAAAATACAGCTTGAGCTCAGCTCTAGTGAAATAACTGGCTGTTATTTGTGCTTTACAAAGTGCACCACTAACTAAAAAGAGATCAAGTATCTGCCTACCCCAGGACATTTACTGTTTAACTTTATTTCAGTACAGCAGCCTGTCAAAAATGGGTTTGAAACAATGTTGTAAATCCTGTTCAATGAAAAGCAGGTGAAAAACTAGAAGAGTACTATGAGAGTTTATGGTTTGACACAAAATACACTGCTTAAGAAAAGGGACAACCACCCAAAAGTCTGCAAATGTGCAGGTGGGATTAGAAATTACAAGAACAGAAGAGAAGTCCATTTACTGCAGCACCATGTAAAATAGCAATCAAAAAAATAGGCTCATTCACCATATTGACTTTGACACATTACTTAATTCCTGAAAGACATCTCTTATGCAGATTTACATCTGATCTTGAAATCTGAAAAAGCACTAATACTTTGGGACCCAGAGCTGAAGTTTTGGAAGGAGTCATCTTTATTTGAGTACCGGCACTGGTAGTCAATGGTGGACTGGACCATGCTGGTGGCAGTGGGAAGTTTTTTGGCCTGCTTACTGCAATTACTCATTTTGGGATTCAGACTTTTCTGCTTGGGAACAGCGAAGTTGTCTTTTATGTTGAACTCTGGTGGTGAAATGCAATAGAGATCCCAAATAGCTTCAGTGGTTTTACCCAGAGAGGAGAATGGCACAGTAACTGAAAATGGAGCTTCTTGATGGATACAATAAATTGATGCAGCTGGTTTGCTGTGTTCTCTTGCATTCAGTCCAGTGAAGTGTCTTGGGACTATTCTGGACCTCTGCTTTCTGAATAGGATGGTTCCTTTTTTATGTGAAATGATGCTTGGAGATGAGTCCATGTACACACAGGAAACTCACAAATTATTCATAAGCATCTACATATTTTAACAGCAGAAGAAAATAAGCTTTTCATCTCCTTTATCTCAAGAAAACGAGTTCTGGTCTACTCTTTTTTGCAATGTACTAATGAGCAGACAAAAAGACTGTTATAGCAACTTCTGTAATGCGTAGAGGATGTGATTGAAAAAGGAAGCATTATTTCACTTAGCTACCTATCGTGAATTATAATTGTTTTAATTGAAGCAAAGGGAGATCCATATGAATATCCACTGTGTTAATCAAAATGAGATGCATTGCAGTGAATACTGAATGAATAACAATGAAACACCAAGGATAAAATGTCACTGTTTAAAGATGATATATCTTAGCTTTCCAGTGTACTAGACTATCAGAATTAATTGAACCAGTTCAAAACTTTGTCGCTGGTAGCATGGTCATTGTTGCTTAAAAAGAATTAAACTGTTGGCACAATCTGGCCTATTTATTGAAAGCTGTTTTATATAAAACTTGTAACAAAACTCAGCTGATAAAGTTTTCTGAATAAAAAGAAAGTTACAGTAGCATAGATCCATCTTCCTTGGATACTCTTGTACCACAGTTCATTAGAGGTAAATGTCTGTGTCTGAAAGCATATAGACAAATATTTACAAACTATTTTAGTTGTTTGGAGATAAATTTATGTCTTTTTAAACAAAAATTCATTTTAAACTAGCTGTCAGCTTTGTTATGTGGGAAAGATTATGTGCAAATGAATCTTTGATAAGCCTATTATTTATTTCAAACTTCCAAGGTCACACTTCACTGCAGAGAGAGGCAGGTTCTACCTGAATTATTTGTGTGTATAACTGGCAGCTTGGCTAGTATCATAAGTGGGATTAACCAGCAGAAATAAAGCAGCAAAAACCAATGTGTCAGGGTCACAGATTTTACCTGTAAATTAGGGTTGATCTTGGTTACCCAAAATCCATTCAGAGCAAAATTAGTCATTTCAAAAAAGGAAATCAGTTCATTTGTACTTAAACCACTTTAGATGAGGTAATGTGAATTTCAAATTATGTGATTATACCAACAGATGAGTTATGAAAAAAATTAACTTTGAATTCTGTGTTGCACCAGGAACCCGATTCTTGCACCCACCTTAGAAACAATAATGCAGGGCTCAATTCTCCCTTTGTTCACTGTGAAAGTTACAGATCAATAAAGTTAAAAGCCAGATTGTCTAGTATGTTCTCTAATCATAGACCATAGACTGCTGTCCTTGCTGTCAGCTTTGTGTGTCTCACTAAAACACAGCCTGCACAAAGCAGGCATCCAGTTTAGCCTCAGAAGACTGAGAATCTGCTGCTTCCCCTGCTAGTCTGTTCCAATGGTTAGTCACTCTCACTCTTAAAATGTGTTACTTATTTCCCATCTGGCATCCAGACATGGGAATGTATGTCAGAATAGCTCTGGTGTCTTGAACGTGCTACTCCTGATGAAAGGAGAAACGGGCCTGTAGTCTGTTTTCTCTTGATGCTGAATTGGGGAGTGTGTTAGTGCTACAGGTTTGAGCACTTGATGCCAACTGTTCTGGTCAGCAAGTTGGGGTGTTCATTGCTGTCTTATTACTCTCTTCTGTTTCTTCCACTAAGTGAACATTTGTTCACTGAGTCAACCCTAACATGACAGTTCTACCCACTCCTTTTTTCCCCTTCTCCCCCAGTGGAGAATCATTGCAGAGTACAGTGATACACAATGTTGGTCATTTCTATGAGCAGCACAGGGGTTCATTTCTGCCCATTCACAAGTTATTCCTACTCTGAAACACAATTATCCCCCACTGAGGTGTAACACTCTTTTCAGTTTTTTAAAGGTCAAAACTATCCTATCACAAAGGATCCGCAAGTTTGCAGGTGACACCTAGCTCAGGGGTGCAGCTGACACACTTGAGGAATGGGATGCCGTCCAGAGGGACCTGGACAAGCTTGAGAATTGGACCCATGTGAACCTCATGAGGTTCAACAAGGCCAAGTGCAAGGTCCTACACCTGGGTCGGGGCAACCTCTAGTATCAAGACAAGCTGGGGGATGAAGAGATCCTTGGCTGCATCAAAAGAAGTGTGACTAGCAGGTTGAGGGAGGTGATTCTGCACCTCAGCTCTGCTCTCGGGAGACCTCACCTGGAATACTGTGTTCAGCTCTGGAGCCCTCAGCAAAAGAAAGACATAGACCTGTTGGAGTAAGTCCAGAGGAGAGCCATGAAGTTGACCAGAGGGATGGAACACATCTTCTGTGAGGACAGGCTGAGAAAATTAAGGTGGCCTAGAGAAGACAAGGCTCCAGGGAGACTTTATTGCAGCCTTTCAGTACTTACAGGGGATAAGAAAGATGGGGTCAGACTTTTTAGCAGGACCTGTTGTGGTACGACAAGGGGTAATTGTTTTAAACCAAAAGAGGTTAGACATTAGATATAAGGAAAACTTTTTTTTTTTTATGTTGAGTGTGCTGAAACACAGGAACAGATTACCCAGAGAGGCGGTAGATGCCCCATCTCTGGAAACATTCATGGTTAGGTTGGATGGGGCTCTGAGCAACCTGATCTAGTTGAAGATGTCCCTGCTTACTGCAGGAGGGTTGGACTGGATTGCCTTTAAAGGTCCCTTCTAAAACAAACTTTTCTATGATCAGAAAGACAGTGCATATCGGATCAGGCAGTCGCTAGAGAGTGATAAAAATTTCATTTTGGATCAATAATAATATATGAAAATGTCTAGAGAATAATCTTAACAATTTTACTGCAAAATTGTTTTGTGATATCACTGCTAATCCTGTAACTACATTGCCACCTGGTGCCTGGCAGCATCATATACCAAGCTGCAGAAAATGCTGTGTTTCTAAGACAATTTCTGTAGCAAATGCTGCAAATTTGATGTAAAATATTTGGTTTGAAAGGTTTCTTGTAAGATGGGCAGGATACACATAGTCTGTATCAAAATGCTGGAGCCTGGGTGTCTGGTGATATGGAACGTACCATTTGTCACAACCCTCACTGCCATTTGTAAACCTATCATAACCCTGTAGTTTACTGCAGTGTTGGATCTTTGGGGGGACAATGAGATGGTGGCTGTATCACTGTCAGCGCTGTGCAGTACAGCATGTGCTGCAGATCAGTGCATTAGCACTACCTCATCACCCTCTTCATCACAATGTCCAATCTCATGATTTCTGAATACTGTTCAAATGCAGAAGAGATCCTTTTTGTTTATTTTGCTTTGGTGCTGGAGGGAAATCGAATCTCTAATTAAGAGCCAGATTCTGTTTCCCTTAGTCAATTTGTTCTTGATTATGGGAGATGTCCCACAGGCTTCCAGAGATAGGATTTACCCTTTGCTATACTGCACATATGATGAAGGAAATCGGAGACAGACCTTCAGGCCAGCAGATAGCAGAGTATTGTAACAATCTAGGTACGCTGAACAGATCACATCTACAGATTGGATTTTAATCTGTAATTTGATTTTGTGGTTTAGGATCACCTCTGTGTAGGCTTGGTTCAGAGAAGACTCCATTTCCATGCCCTAACATATTGTGAAGCCTGCATGCGCACCAACTTGGCTGAAGGGTTCTGTGCTGCTGTGACAAGCAGATCTGTTTTCTCCGAGTCAATAGAGTCCTGGAATGGCCTCTTCCTCACATCCTCCGTGCACATTGTCTTGAAGGGAATACTTTTAGACAACACCCGGACACCATTCCATGCTGTGCTGGTGCAACAGAGAGTTTCACAACTGCCTTACTGTGCAGAAGGGAACCAGGAACTTGGCCACAGCCATTTCCTAAACTCCTTGCATTGTGCTATGGTTTTCAAGAGCTTTTGTGTCCTTGGCCAAGGGGAGGTGCTAGCTTTCACACTAAAATGCATGCTTCAGGCAAACGGAACATTCCCATGGGTCTTGTTTCCTGCTGCCACCACCAGAAGCATGGGTAGCATGAAGCCATATGATGTAACGAGAGGGATGAGCAGGGCAATGGGGTGGGTTGTTTTTAGCAGCAGGAGAGAGTTGGGACAGCAAGTAAGCATGGAAGAGCAAGAAGTCCTAAAGCCTGGCAATTTTTTCCTAGTGAGCTTTCTCCTGTCAGAGTCAAATCAAAATGTAGAAAGAAGGAAGACTGATCAGAGCTGTGGGGGCTGATGTGGAGGAATTAAGCTGGGGCAGATAGCAGGTTCAGTTCTCAGGGGTCACCTCAGAGAGGATCTGCTCCTGAAAACAGCACTTTGTTCTCCACATCCTACATAACCTTTTCCCTTCCAGAGCATGCAATGGAGAAGGAGAGTAGCATCTTCTATTCCCACCAAGACCTTTTCAAGAATTCTGTTGCCTAACTTGCCACACCAGGCATGGCCTGTCCACACATATAGGTCGATGTTACTTCCAGATGCTGACTGCCTTGCTCAAAGGGATTTCTTTCCCCTTCCCCTTCCCTTTCCCCTTCCCCTTCCCTTTCCCCTTCCCCTTCCCCTTCCCAAACCCTTCCCATTCCCTTCCCATTCCCTTCCCTACTACAGGTGAAGCAACAGCACTCCTAGGTCTTCCTATGCTGGGTCTTGCAGGCATGAGACTTTTTTGGGGCATGATCCCCTCTAAACACCAAACTGAGAAGGGCAGTTGCCCTTGGACTTATCTGACCGTTTCTTTATGTTTTATCCTAGGTAGGGGTCAGTGCTCAGCACTTTCTCGTTTCCTGCAACCTTAGTTCCTCAGCACTCCACAAGCAACTTAGTCCCACTGCACAGGGCCTGTTTTTAACCATTTCTAGCCACTAAGTAAAAATAAGTGGCACTATCTGGTCCCCAGATCTGAATTGCAGAGGTATTAAGGATTTGCAGATTTGATTGACTTAATTTGGAGCTGCTACAATTCAGGAGTTTGGCCACAGATCTTCTAATGAAGAAACCAATACATCCAGCCAAACCTGAGCTTACATTCATCAGCCAAGTGAAGGGATTTAGGCATATTGACACCAGATGAGGCTCTGGTCCTAAAATATCTGTGAGGCAATGAATGGAAAACACACAAAGCTTTCATAGATGTTCCTTTTAATGTTTTGTAAGCTTCCCTGCTATGCTGCTAGGGGGATTTTAATGCATCAACGCATTTAAAATAGATCTCAGAGATATGTTTGAAATTGGAGCCAATTCTCACTGCCAATTCTCATCCTTATTGTTCCCCTCACCATTTCAGCTCTCTCCCATCTGAAAAGACCCCTTCGCTGACCCACTTCCTGCCCCTGTAGCAGTACCAGGAACTGCATAAGGAATCCTTGTTTACTTCGCTTCAGACGCTGACATTGCATTTTGAAGCTAGCCAGGCTTCATCTGGAGAGTATAGTTCTTGTGTTTCCTGATGTGAGTCAGTTGTGAGGAAAGTGTTTAACCTTTTTGTCAAAGGTTAAACATATAAAAGGGGAATGTGAAGCTCTTGTGTTCCTGTTGTTGCCACATTAAAGAGAGCAGCTTTCACAGCTGAGCTAAACCTAACTTTTCTGAGGGGATATTTCTTTCCATATCCAATTTGAAACTGCAGTTTACTGCACTTGTTAAGGAACGTGTATGTTTGAACAGGGCTATGTGACAAGGGGCATTCATTGCCCATTCCCATTGTTTGGTTTTTTTTCTTGTTAGTAGTCCTCTCTGCCTCTCTTAATTGATTTGAAGAGGCTTGTACTGGCATTTGTATTAAGCGAGCCATTTAGAATTTTATAAACCAGTCTATTTCTATGAAATAAAAAGAACTTCAGAGGAAAATAAGTAGCAAGCATTCTTTTGCTTGAAAGCAAAACAATCTGTCCCTACCTGTTCTTACTGACACCATGTTATTTTAATCCATCTTTCTCCACTGCTTGGCTGAGCATACTCTCTTCTTACCTGTAATTACCAAGACTGATGGCTGAGCTGTGCTACTGACAATCGCATGCCTTTTCCCACTGACTAAATACTTAATGGTGTACTCTTGTCACGATCCAGATGACTCTGTGAGATCTTATTCCAGTTTTATTCTGCATGTCATCTACTTTGTGAATCACAGGAACACACCTACTTTTGTTTAAGAGATGGTTCCACAGGTGACCTGCTGGTTGTTCTGGACCAAGTGCTCCAGTGATAATATGCTGATGTTTATCTTTATGGCTGGGTCTGAAGTACCAGATTGTAGTCAATCAGCGGTGGTTATCCAATGAGTCTGTGAGGAAGCTAGGGACAGAGTCTACAGTAACTGCTAACTGTATGTTTGCTCTTCAATCTCTGTGGTTCAAAGCCTCCATTCTAGTGGTTAATTAGATTGTTCTTGCCTGGTCTTGGTTTTTCTGTAGCTCTCTAGGATTGTGTCATAAGTAGACAGCTCCACACAACAGTTTCGCTAGGCTGGAAAGAAATAGTCTTGAAAAGGAAAAGAGGATAAACAAAAGATAAAGAATAAAGAAAAATTAGAAACGTCATTCTCAAGGGAGTGTTCCTGACAATCTGTTAACTTTTCATTGACGTGTTCATAACCACTTCCAAAAAAATGTCCCAAACTCTTAGCAGAGCAGCTTGAACCTCTGCTGATGAATTGAAGGAAATTTGTTCTAAAGAAAATACATCACATGAAGTTAACCCACAGTCTTAGATCAGCCAAAAACAACACCAAGGAACAGGAATTCCTTCAATTTAACAATGCCATAATCTCATTGCAGGCTGAGCAGTAGCATTAGAAACTGCACATATAATGCCTTCCCTTACAGTTGAAATTTGGCAATGGTGTCTTTAAAAAAAATTCCTAAAAACAACCTTAATCTTCAACTTGGATACATTTGCTTGATTAATAGGATTTATGAGTTAACCACTTACAAAGTCAAATCAATGTAGTGCTAAGATTCCTATGTTTTATTGCAGGCATATAAGTAATGTGTTATTCAAAATATACTGCAGAAGAGTTCAAAGCTGACACTGTAAGAGTTTCGTTACACGAACTGTGGAGGAGTACTGATTTTCCATCACTGTTATGTGCTCCAGTTACTGTAGTTCTGTCTCCTTCTGCAAGGCAAACTCGATCTGACTGTGGCTTCCTTAATTACATTGGTTTCATTGAAAGGACAAAAGTAACCCCTGTGAATCTTGCTGTCAAAAAATTCGTCAGCACCTTCCACATTTCTTTATTTACACTATAATTAAGTGCTTTTTGATCCAAGAACTAATTCTTTGCAAAGCTTGGGTAAAAGCTCTGTGTGAGGACCTCCTGGGGGAATTTGTGGTGATACAACATCATTACTGACAGCATAGAGAAGCTCCATGGTTATTGCGATACCTCCTGACCTGCAGTGGTAGCTTTGACCTCCTCTATGGTCCTGTATGGAGGGACTTTGAGAAACAGACCTGTCTCCTTGGGCACACGACAGCTCTTGCTGTTTGCCTGCTACAGAAGGAACTGCAGCACCAATACATGCAATACCTGCACAGTGCTTCTCTGGAATTTCTGCCCCTCCCTGGCGCTGAGGCTCCAATATACCAGTTATCCATGCATATACTTGGCCTGGGATTTGTTCTACCTAACTGAATGCCTGGGTTAGGAGCGCAGTAACACCAGGCTCAGTAAATGGTTCAAGATGTCGTGAAAATCTTCTGCCACATAGATTCTGTGATATTAGCAGATCTTTTGGGCAAGAAACCAGTGAGGAGCATGAAGAAGCTGTTTATTTGAGCAGGGATAATTTCTCCTTCCCCACTCAAATCTCCTCACTGCTCAACCAGGTCCTGTGATATTGGACAAAAAAGACAACTGAAAATGATTCAAAAGGTGTTTTTATTTTGTATCTCAGATTTATAGAAACCCAGCTCAGGAATTTTGAAAGTAGAAGGTTGCTAGGATGACAATAAGCTGGGGCTTATATTAGAGAAGGGAGAAAACAGATAGTAAAACCCAAACCATTATTTCCTCTAGGACAGGAGAATTCACAGGAGGGAAACCTGTAAGAAACAAAGCACTGACTTCTGCTGCTGTCACTCTGGACAGTGAAGGCTATAGCAAAGCCATCACCTTTATTCATCTTAAACAATATTTTATTCATTCCATTCCCAGCATCTATATGTCCTCCTATGTAGCCACAGACTACTGAAACCCTGTTTGCATGAGTCAGTGATACGGACCTTTTTTTCTCTACAGACATAGGACAGTTTCCAATCCATTTCAGAAAGAATGTTGAGTTGGATTTGAGATGAGAGAACCTGGGCTCATTTCCCAGCTCTGCCATATTTATCTTTCAGTCTTAGGCAAATCTCAGCACTGTCTATTCGGAGCTATTTAGGGCAGGCACTTTCTTATTTGCTATGCATGCATGCAGTGCTTAGCACAAGGAGACTCCAACTACTCATGAGTAACCAGTGAACAGATGGCAGTAAGTTGTCAGCGTAACTAGGTAATTCCCACTCTGATAGTTTTTGTCGCAAATATCATCTTTTAAAAAAAATCCTGCCAACAGGCCCAAACTGGAGGTATGTAAAAGAAAAATTCAATGAAGGAGTCCTTTTTCAAAATGTCTCTTTCCAAGCTCTAAAATATGGAAAGGACTTTCCACTGTAGGAACTGATACACTTCAAACATAATGGCAAAGTCCCGCTAAAGCCAAATGTCAGTGCTGTGCTTAGTTAAATACATGGTAAGCTTGTCTTTTTGACTTCCAGGAATGGAGTAAAGAACTCTTTTGGACCAGATATTTCCTTAATCTCCACTTGCATTCACTCAAATGAGCTTTTTACAATTAGGAGTTTCCCCATTTGGCAATACATCTACATTGTCACAGGCAGAGATGACATAATGAACTACTCTTACGCATATTCTAGAGCTTTTCTGGGTAAAAATAGTGACCCTCAGCTTTAATCTTCAGAACTTCGCATCTCAGTGCAGCTATTCTGATGACAAGAGTGAGCAGATCTAGCTGTGACAGGAAACAGATGTATCCTCTTATTCTTAACATAAATTGTTGGGGTTTATTTTTTGGTTAGCTGCAGTCCTAATCTCACTTTTGATCAAGTGCAGAGGAAAAGAGTAATTAGTGAAGTATTAGTGTTATTATTGTTTCCTGACATTAACTCTCCTGCTACTTGTCCATCTTTTTCTCAGCCCCAGCAAAATGGTGTGTGGGTTTAACAGCTGAAGAGCATTTTTGTTGCAGGTCCCTCTCTGCGTTCACTCTTCTGAGCTAGTAGAAAAGGAAACTACTCCTACTGAATAGGACCATAGTTGCGTGGGTGCTAAGTGCCTTATAACAGTGTACCTTATGCAGGAAGGGGAATAAATTTCATTAGTGTAGTATTTGCAGTTGAAGAACTGCTTTCCAAGTGCACTGTTTTATCTACAAACTGGATACAGGTAGTTACTAGTAGTTTATAACAACTATATTATTGTAGAGCTACATGTAATAACTAATAATGAAATTAGTATGACTATTTGACGTCAAAATTGAAGATTATTTTATTTAACATGGCTCTGAATGATATAAAACTCCTATTTGGCTTAAACCACCATGTGGGTGGCCAGGCACAGAAAGAGATTAATTGATTTACCAAACATCACAGCCAGGAGCTGCCTCCCCATTTCTGAAGGTTAGACCTACAACTAAGCACAGAAGTTTCTTCCTTCACATTACCTTACTTGAGTTCCCCAGCATTTCTGACACCTCTTTACTTGCCGCGTTGCAAGAAGCTTAGTCTTTGTGGCACTTGTTGTGCAGCAGGCTGCATGAGCACATCCTTCCCTCCTAACATCTGGTCTAGCTAGATACCCCAGGGACCATGAATAGATGCAGAGTGGGGGTGTTTTCCTCTCCTTTTTTCCCTTTTTTTCCCCCTAGCTATTACATAATAGCTGATCTTTGGCCGCTGTAGTTACCCTGGTGAACTTTTTTTGTTCCCCAAGTGGTAATGATAATACTTTGGACCATATTGCAAACAGTTATGTAATTTTTTTATACAAACCTATTGTATCTGTACCTTTTCAGTTACTGTGATCATTATTCTCAGTATATCATAACTCTACAACATAAGATCATTATGAAAAGATATCCCTCCTTCTCTTAAGAACAAGAAATCATAGGATATATTTTGAAGGCAAGATTTTCTAAGGAAGACAGGCTTTTATTAGAAAGAGATAATAATTCAAGAGGCAGTCTAGTCCATTTTCATAAAACTCCTTTGATCTTTCTTCAACATTTAACTTTCTTTTCATTGTGATCAGCTGATTTTAGTAAATTTTGACACTTAAATTAAAAGGTATGTGGCAGGTTAGAAACATTGTGGCTACTGAGGCAAACCCAGTTCTGAGGCAAGTTGGTGAAAATCAATGCAACACAGTGAGCATACCTGCCTGCAGCGTTTCTGAATTTTTACCTACTCACATCAGACATAAGTAATAGCTTTACGGACTTTACGGCAAAGCGGGAAGCATGCAGCTGTACCACTGTCTGTGTATAGTGCAGCAACAGTCCCCCTTGGCAGGCACTGTGACTGCCAGGGTATTTATTTCTTTCAAAGGGTAAGTGGGTTTCCCTCTCATTCAGGCGTCTGGATTAGCTGTGAAGAAACATGGAAGCTGAGGATTAACTGAAAAATAGCCGTACACTACCAGATCAGAAGGGAAACCACCATCTTCCACACCTGAATGCATTTTGTTACACTGATTGCTCAGAGATGTAGTGCAACTCACAGTGAGTCTTTTCAGTCTCTTCTGTTCCCATGGAAACTTTGGATACTAGAAAATAATGGCATGATATGACACAAGTTGCTATATTTGCTAGTGCTGGCCAGCAGGTTTGTCCTATGCACTCTCCCCCACCTTTTTTTCCTCTTCTCCCTCCTTTTCAAACAGGAATATCGAATATGACAAACAATGCTGACTTCAAACTGAAGCTTTTAAAGGAAGCTTGTATGCAAATATTTTGTTTAAATCTAACGTAGTTCTCAACAGAAACTGTTCCGCTAATCCAAGTATTTTAGTTTAGATTACTAAACCAAATCCATCTAAACTGATCCAGGGTACCTGTCCAGAGGTCCTGCTCATTGCTACAGACATTTTTATGTAGAAGAACTCTGATCTTTCAGATAGAACACTTCTAAAAGAGGCAGATTTTGGGATCAGAATGTGCTGTTATGTATTCTCTAAGCTCGTAACATTCACAGCATGCAGAGTATTTTGGGGGTGTGATAACAGGGTGATGCAGATTGGAAAAGTCTCATATTACATCAGCTTTGGTGACTGAAAGTAAAAATTCTTCAGATGGGTGGAGAAAGAATTGTTACAGTTCTCTGCCACCCTGAAATGATAAATGCTTAGAAAACTCCCAGAATATTACTGAAGTGCCTAAAAAGTAAATATTTATTCTGCACACAAATCTTTTAGATCTGTCAGTAGCTGAATTTGATTATTCTTGTGTTGGTTCCTATTATTTGACTTGATATTTGTAGACAGATGGCCTCTTCTAGTGTTAATAAAAACAACTTATTTAGAATGATTGGGCTGTGTAGTAATTGGGGAAACACTGAGGGATTAGAAAAGAGGATAGCCTGCCAAAACCTACTTTCTGTTTATACACATTTAATTCCTTCTTACAGCAAATTAAGCTTTTCTTCCTAGGGCATGTTCATTCACTCCAGTAAAATAAGACTAGAGTTTGGGATATTGAGAAATTCAGGTTTGTAGGTCAAACTTGTCTTCCTGTGACGTTGCACTGTATAACAAAGAAAAGTATATTTTTGAGTTTATTTTAATTGCTAAACCCCCTATACTTCTGAACCTGTGCCAGCAAATCTCTAAAATGCTATGAACTCCAAATGATGCAAGAAAAGCTGGGAAGGGATTGAGCTGTGTATAGAGCTGAGGAAAAGATGACTGAATTTCTGCCCCCTGAAAATTCATTTTTCATTTTGTGTTGTTCCCCAAGTCTACCTTTTGCTTTATACTGGAGCATCCATAGAACCTCTGTTTCTTTAAAATCTTCTTAATTACAACTTTCACCCACTCTTATTTTGTAACAGTTTAATTCAGATTTAAAACAGTTGAATTTTTTTTTTTACAAAATCAGCACAAGTATTTGGCAAACTGTACCAAGATGTAGTGTTTTAAACTAGTTGAGAACTTATGATGTGAAAAAACTTATGCTTTCCCAATAATGATATCAGTTGTTCCCTCTCTTCTTTCTTTTCCCTTGAAAGAAAAATAGACCAGCTTTCTCTGCTTTGTGTTTTTAGGCAACTCGTCAATCAAGATGCAAAATTTAGCCCATAAGTATGAAGCACTTTGAAACACGCTTACAGATGAGTGAATTGCAGCAGGAGGAACAGAGAAAGAGTCCCCAGACCTGTTCTGGTGAAGACTTTTATTAGCCTAAAACTGGGAGGGAACTGAAAGTCAGATCCTTCCTTCCTGACCACAAGGATGTTCAATGTGGCTGTCCACACCTGAGCTAATTCTTTGCACTTAAAAATCAATGCAGAGAAAGAGACCCTTTTAGGATGCTGTCTGCCCAGCTGCTTGCATGAGATGAGCAGCACTGTGCCAACCAAGTAGCCTTTTTTAATCCATTGACAGGTAAAGGAGCCTGCAGTGACTAGTTCTGACAATAGCTGCCCCCACTGCAGGTACCTCTGCTTAAGTCATCTTAATCCCACCCCCGCTGCTTGCTGTTTAATGATGGTTCTGAATACCAAGACCACAGTATATTGACACTTCTACTGAAGCAGATGTAGCTTCCTGACCTAAGTGGTGTTTCTCCTCTTGGCTGTTGGTGCTGAGACAAAATGCATCCTGTGATGAAAGGAAAACATGTACAATATAGTTCAAAGTATCAAAACTGTTTGCTGAGCTGGCAGGAAATTTAATTTAGCACATGGGACCTAATGCTGCAAAGATTAAATGTTCTTATTCAGATGAGAATGAAAGCCTTGTGATTGCCTTATCAACTGAAACATGTGTAGGGCTTCCAGTAACCAGGCCGTAAAAGCACTAATATACACATGCACATTACAAAGTTCTTCCTCGTCCTTCTTGCTCTTCTGAAAGTGATTTAGCTAAGGCAGGATGACTGACTGTACCACTGACATAAATTCTTCTGGCTTGCAGTTTACTATATCACTGGTACCAATTTATGTCACTATTGTCAAATGGGTGGGGTGCAGATAAGGAAATATAAGATGGGGGCAGGTTGGAAAGTTCCCTCTTTCTGGCTTTTAAATTTCTTTTTCTATAAAATTTTCCAGGCTTTCATAAAATGATTCTGGTGTTTGTAAGTCTGAGTTAACTTTTGAACAAAGAAACACCTGTGTTTTGATTCTTCATGAATTGTGTTCTTTCCCATAAAAAGCATCAGTATCCGGGTTTAACCACATAGATGCACTACAGATTCATGTATCTTTACATCACAGAGCCCTGAGCTGCAAATTGTTGGGTGCTGGAGAAAACTTGATGGAGAGATCCTGGGAAAGCATTACTGCACGCTCAGCATGCTTTTATTCTCTTCTTTCAGTCCATAGGCTTCTGGTATTGACCACTGTCTTATGCTAAGGCTAACTGGAAATTTGACATTATCTGTCAGGTCTCACTTTCTGCATAAGATGAGCACCTGCTATGGTGGTAGAGCTGTCACTAACTCCTCTGGCTGAATTCCAGTGTGGCCAGTCCTACCAAACTTTTCAAATCCCAAGCAACATAGAAGTGAGACGGTGCAACATGCTGACTGTACCAGCAAGGTTAGCTGGTTTGATGCTTAAATGCAGGGAGTCAGCTGGTGGACAGTTTACTCAATCAAGGCCAACACCAGCAATGCTAACGAGTCTGAAGAGCAGCAGTGTTGCCCATTGAGCAGAAACAGAGTTCCTGTTCATCATGGTCATCTTGGGGTCCTATGACAAGTGATATGGGTGTCTGTGCTCACGTGCTCTAAATTCTTGACCAAAGTGTTCTTATGAAGTAAGGATCTGTGTAATGTTATGTCAGCACAAACTCATAAAGGAAGATAATACAGAATATTCTTAACAGAATATTAACCAGAGAATATTAATATTATTTGTAAGAGTTTTAAAAATAGCCATGGAATTCCCAGTTTGTGTAAGAGCTCAAACCTTTATCAGAGTGCTTTATAAAGTCAGCCTGGCATAATTTTCCTGTCGGGAAGTTAGAGCAGATTTTGTAAGCAAAATATAGAAAGCTGAGTGCTCTGCATTATAGTTTAGAAGATCAATAAATCCCTTTGTTTAGGAATTCTGATGTTAAAAGAAGTAACTTCTTGTTTATGTGCTGCTTTGGCCTATTAGTCTTGGTTGTTGCTAACAGAAGCTCTTTCAGACCACTCTGAGCGATCAGAGACTTGAACAACTTCCCATAACTAGCAAAAGCTTCAGATAGGAAAAAAATAGACAAGAAAAAAAGCCATCTGAAGTCTGCCTTTCTGCATCAATATGTCTTTGGATCTACGTTTGAGAGTGGGTAGAGAACATACGCTTCTGCTTGGGGTGGAAATATATACCAAGTGGAAATTGAAAAACAAAAAAGTTCAGGAAATATTCTTAGCTTATCAGTTCTATGGGTGTATTAGAAATTTAGCTGAGAATAGCTTTCATGATGAAAAGTTAAGTTTGCATGCTTCTGAACTGTTATTGCAAAATAAGAGGAAGGGGGAAGTTTAATAACTCATGTTTTGGGCTGGGCTGTTTTCTATGCTTTTACATATCTTTTAACAGCTGTGGGCAGGGGAGCATGGAGCAGACATGTTTCTGCTCTCAAATGGAAGAAAATAACCTTCAGAAATTTTCGTTGGACAACATTCAAAAACTAAGAGCATTTAATTTTTTCCCTGGGCAAAAGAGGTCATTTTATGAAAAGACAGTTTGCAGGAACTACCCAAACTTTTACGATTTTTTTTTTTTTGCTACTTTTTTTTAACATAGCCTTCATTTTCACACCTAACCCATTGGTATAGATAGGAAGCACTACATGTACAACTTTCAGATAATTAGAAAAAAACAGTTATTAAAACAATATTATAGAAGAAGGTCAACATTTTACAAAAGTGAAAGTTATGTTAATGGATGTTTAGGATTAGCCACCTACAGAGGAATATATTACTTTGTCATAAGTTCCAGGCATATGCAAATCCCATTGGAAAACAGGTGCTAGTTGGAATATCAGACTACTTTTCTAGAAAATTATATATGGTTCGGATGTATGTCTTTTCTTTCTAGAATGCAAAACTCATGCTATCTGAGTTCCTAATGCATTTAGCCCTTCTAAAAATCCTTCTTCATGGACTCAGACCTTTGACATTCAAGTTCAAATTCTGTTTTGCTCCAGAATCTACATTGCTGCTATCTCCCCATCAGAGCTGATGTTGACTGGTGGTGAAATTCAGCAAAAATCTAGCCTAGGCAATGCCAGAGAGGCTCATTCTTACATTGTTGGGGAAGTACTTCAAGACAGCACTGTAGATCATTTCATTTGTGTGTTACACTCCAAGCCCAGATGCAGCCGCATTGCCTTCCACATTGCCTTTGTATGCTGCAAGTTAAATAGCCATGAGTACTCGGGCTGATCAGAGACTGATGGTCAGGCCAAACACCTGCCAAATGGAGGCTTTTTCCTATATAGTGACACCCTCCGTCCCAGCTTTGTTTCTTTCTTTCTTTAACATCCCATGTCATACCACCTCTTCAGTTCCCAGAGTCCCCTCAGAAAGCATCAAATCTCTTTAGTGACTTAATTAGCAGATGGGAAGGACTGTGTGGTAGAACAGTGATAATGTTTCCAGAGTCCTCCTGGGAAGCTCTCTTTTGCATTATTTTGGTGCCATATAAGGTTCTTAACTTTTATTAAGGTTACTTTTGGGCACTGGATTTCTTGCTAATTCTTGCTAATTTCAGCTGGCTGAGGCTGACACCAGCTCTCTGTCTTGCCTGACCTCTGGTGAAAAGGAAGTAAGATGACTGATTATTTTTTCACAACTGATTTCCAGAGAAGGAATTCCTGATTCAGCCTGCAGTGCTCTGCAATGCAATTCCCTCCTGACACCCTCTTGTCTCCCGTCTTTGGTGTAAATTGCAAGGACTTCAACTGTTTACCTACAAGCCCCCCTTAGCCTCCATCTGTACCTGTAGCACATGGGCAATATTTTCACTTAGCTCCCTCCAGACCTATGGTTTTGGGTATGGAAACTTTAAATGACCTGAAGAACTGTGGAGGATGGGTACAGCCATAGAAATTGTGCAAAGCAAAGAAGTCAGATGTGCAAGAGAGACCAATAGCAGTGCCACAATGTCAACAGTAGTAAGTCATCTCCTGTTGGATCTCAGCACACTGGTGACACTGCCCAGCAGTGACCTGAAGACTAGGTTGCTGCCTTTCTTGCAAATAAGTAATTTGTTTTCCATCTTCTGTAAGATAAGGGTCTTATTTCCTTTGAACTAATGAAAACTCTTTCTTTTTACTGAGTTCAGTTATATTTTAGCAACTTATGTGTATTATATCACAGCTGAGCTCCTTGGCATTTATACAAAGGGAAAAAATTCAGATGAGTAAACTCATGTTTTATGACTCAGCAGACACAGTCACAGTTTCTGGCTCTCACACAATTCCTTCCTACAGTCTTGGGCAAGCTACTTAATCACTTACCTGTGCCATCTGTAAAAAACTTCCTTCTTTGTGCCACCTATTTTATCCATCACCTCTTTATTGCAAATGTTATCCTACAGATTTGCATAGCATTTACCACCAAAGGAACATTGCTCTCAGTAATCTCTAGGCATCACTGGAATTAAGATTAAAACAGTGATACCTGAGCAATCAAACTATGCCATTTCCTTATTTCAGCCTGCAGTCCTTTAACATGTCCTCTGGATGTCTTCCAAAAATTGCCAAACTAGAAACTAAAGCACTGATATGAATGCATCTCCTGTCATGTAGTTTGGCTACAAGTTCCAGAAACAGAGAACTTTCAATGCTGTAAGACAGAGCACAGATGCTGTGCCAGTGGGGAGCAGGGCTGCAAAGGGAGAATTGGAGCTGTGATCTGCCTGGCAGTTACTGCAAAGAGTGAAAATCTATTTATTCACTATAACATTCTGTCTCATTTTCTTCCTGCCAGAGTATTTTGCACAGGTGGCAGAACCCAGGAAACACATTTACTTGCTTCCCCAGGTATGGAATACTTAAAGTTATTAAGGGGTACTTTTTCCCCTACTGGATTTATACCTGAGGTTCTGTTACCTGTAAGACATCCCTGGATAGAGGTTAAGGAAAGAGGAGGTGAAATATTCCCTAAAGAGTTGTCTTTGTAGTCTGGGAGAGGTTGCATATGAGATACCATGAGGTACCTCTATACTGTGTAATTGGTAAGCACACTGCTATGTAACAAAAACTGTTCCTCTGAAGTTCAGGCAAATCTGTCAGTAACCTTATTGTGAGCATGCCTACATCCTTCCATCTGTCTCTAGATAAATCCACCCTTCTCAGTCAGTTTCAGGTGGGCCCAGTTTTGCCACTCTTAGGCAACTGGGTGGGACTGGTCTCTTTTGGTGGTACTCGAGGGCTTTTTAAGTGTTTCCATGACAGTATCTTCCTGCTCGCTCAACTTTCAGAAGCCTGCAAGGTACATTTCTGTATCCAGACTCAGGAGATTCTTCAGCAATGCAACATACCCTGCAGTGTGAAGTAGTTCTCAGAATCTCCCTATAGCAATCTGCTCAGGTATGTGAGATGGTTCTGCTTATGAGCTAGCCCAAGGTTTTGTAAAAGAGATGAGAGGATAGCACGGTCCTTGCAGAGTCCTGCTTCAGTTGGAGGGAGGCTTCTGTAGTCTGTTATGAACTGCTGCATGTTTACATTTAGCTTTTCCTGCTGGAAGGAACAGATCTGGCAAGCAGCCAGCAAGCTATTTCTGGAAAGCTACTCTCCTATTAATTAGAAGCACCTGGGCAGCCTTTCCTCCACTGAACAGCAGTGTTCAGCCAGGCCAGGCCTTTAGGGCCAGAGATTCAGGTGCTGAATGGCTTTAGCATGGCCGCAATGTAAGAATTCAAGCTGTTCCTTCTTTAACTTATGCATTTTGAATGTCCACTTGTAATTCAAGGTAAAGATGACAAAGGACTGAATTAAAGTCTGTGACCTCTGAAGTGTCAAAAGCTTCTCAAAACCCAGACTTCCATACTGGTTGTGCCAGAGATGATGAGATGAACTTAAAAATTATGTGTTCTTGACCTACTTCCATCCTCAACACTGCTTTCTGGGTTCTGATCCTTTAGGGACCCTTTGGGTCATGTTTCCAGGTTTACTCCTGCAATCAGGAGAGATCAAATCATATTTCATTTTAAGGTAAAGCTTGGAGTCTTTTCTGCTTATGATGCAAATGCAGGTCCTTCTGCAAGGAAAAAAAAAGCAAACCCCAACATCTTGAGGTCGGCAGTCAAATTGTTAAAGGTGATGTTGCAGTTAAAGTGAAATGAAGTCAGAGAAGTTGAGATGGCTGCAATTATTTTTAGTCAGATGGAAGCAAAAAGAGACCTCGCATTGCACTCAGGCAGCTGCTACTTCCTTAGTAGCTTTGCCAGTCAATAGGTGTCTCTTAGAAAATACAGTGTCTAGCTGGTACTGTCAGGAGAGGGAATGGGGACTGGCAGGGTATCCTGAGAGGAAGGTTCTCTGTTGGCTAACAGCTGTCTTCCAGATTATTTTGCCAGACCTTAGATGAGGCAGTAAAGCCTGCACAGCTAAAGCATTTTCTGTAGTTAGTGTGATACCAGGAAGGAATATGGCCCACATTTGTGGATACCACTAACTGCTATTCAAATTTCCCACCTCTTCAGTTTTTCTCCAATAGCTATTGCTTTTCTTTTCCTTATGCATGCCTTAACTTTCACCTTAGCAAGAAAGGTCAGTTCCTACAAGAAAGAGGGGAGTTGCTGCACCAAACTAAGCGGATTATTTACATCTCCATCGGAAATCCTCTAAAGAAAAATCTAAATTATCTTCTTAACTATAAGGCTTGTTTAGGAAATCTAAACTTTCAATGAACATATAGACAGCAATCAATACCAATCCTTGTGTCTCTCAAGACCAGGAGAAGCCAAGGCCTGAGGACCTCTTCAGAAGGGGAGCAGTAAATAGAGCTTTTTGATAGTTAGTAAGAATTTCTTGTTACTAAGATCAACATATTTATGGTTTTAATTTTAATTTTGAATCTTCTACCTTTAGACAAGGAATTGCTGCCTCCTGGAGATGTGTACTTCCTGTAGAATCAGAACTGGCTCACGGACAGGGGAATACTGCTGCTGGGACCAGTCATTTAAAAAAAAATTAAGAGAATTGTATTTATCTTGTCAAACCATGTAAAGGCAAGATTGAGTTCTAGTGCAGAAAGAATACGCTTTCTAAAAGAAAAACACAATCAGTTTTATTCCCTAGAGTAATTGAGTATGCTGCATATAGGAAATGAATTAATTAATTGTGCAAGTGCTCTATTATGATTCCCTCTGATAATCATTAAGAAGCACAAGCACATCCTCCATTATCTCCTGCTTTCCTGAGGTGCAGGGATTAGAAGTCTCTCAAAAGGACACATCATCTTGAAACTACAAGGCAAGGCTGGTCAAATCATTGTGGTAGATAGGCATGGTGAGTATTCTTGTTACAGTGATTTTTCCCCCCATATCAGTTGTTAAGTGTCCTGCTTCATGAGCAAAGAAGCCAGTGACTGAGAGCGAAGAGCTTAGTCCTAGCAGGAAAAACTCAACACTCTCTGGTTTGTGGAAGATGACAGCATAGCCTGACAGAAGCTCCGCACAATATGTTTACGGCCCCTTCTGCAGTGCTTGCAGACACAGATTGAGTCTTGCATCTACTTAGGCTGATGGCACAGCAGCAGTGTGCCTCCAACAAGAGAAAAACCCTAGTTGGTGTTTCCCTGCTTGTGACTTGCTGATTTCCTGTTGAGGTTCTGGACAGTCTGATTTGTTTCTGATCAGCTGCTTCAGATTCTTCTTTATTTCCTTTCTTTGGCATCACCTGAAGGTATGGCTTCTGTGGATATACAAGGCAGTAATTTTCTGCCATACCCTTGATATGTTTCCCCCTCACCCCACTGTCTTCCTGCTTTCTCTCTCCCTGGCCACTATTATTTCTTTGCCAAAAATGAGTGGGTTTACAGTGACAGTTACTTTAAGTAACTACTGCAGGAGAATCATGTATAGTGTATACTTCAAAGGAGTAATGTGCTTAATCTCTCAACTAGCAACAGAGGTGACAGGTACAGCTCCTTACTGAGTCACTCATGAGAGCCAAAAGAGAGAACAAACCCACATCATCTCTGACAGAGAATACTGTCTATGAAGCCATTGCTTTCCTGTAGTAGTGTGCTTTGGAGTTACCCTGCTCTGCAGCAATTAGCAAGGAGCACAAGTACAGAAAATAACACACGATTGCTTGTTTTCATATCCTGCAAAGCTGTTGCAACCTGTGTAGGTGCACTTAGGGGCGTTCCAGATCTTTAGGAAAACCGAAGTTTTCTATTTTCTAAGAGAATAGATTATTCACCTAACCTTTTTCAGCTGTCAGCTATACAATTGACTATTGCTGATGACTACTTTTGAAGCAGATTGAATCTAATACATCAATTTTCAAAAGGATCTATACCTCCCATGGGGTTTATTGCTGTTTGTTGATGTGGCTTCCTTGCTTTCTGGATCTTTCTTTTCTCAGGGAGCAGAAGTACTGTTCAGGGCAGGCTGCTGTTTAACTGAGGAATAGCAGATGGAAGCATTGCACATGGGAACTATTAATCTAAAGAGTGATCTGCTGGAGTATCGTTTTTGTTCTTATGCAAGTGTGTAGTATTAAAACATGGAGGAACAGTGATACCAGTACTTCATTATTTGGTTTGTAGGTTATTTCACTTATTAGAGTTTGATGAGTGTAAGAGCTTTTCCCAGTGGCATCAGGAAGCTGTATAACACTGACTGTTAAAGAGGTAGATAGCAAGGAGGTTTTAAAAAATAGATTTAAAAAAATATTATCAAAAAACCCATAACCTGGGAATTTTATAAAAGGATGCAAGCAAGCTAGGCACTCAGCTCTCATTGAGAGTTAAAGACCAGGATAAGAATTTGACCAGCTAAGCCTCAGCATGTCTTAAAGGACATTTAGGGCTCTGGTGCCACAGTAAATAGCAGGTTGTTGCCAAAACATCATTTCCAGTTGGACAGGACAAGTAAATTAACAATGATCAGAGTGTGTCAGCAGGTATTAGAATTGCAAGTGCAGAGATGCAAATTCAGAGTGAGAGAGTTCAGCCATGCTAGCTGGGAAGTGAACTGATGATTTTTTATGTCAGGTTTTGTTTCTTCCCAGGCAGATGTCTTCCTAGCCTCCTTGCCATCTTGCTTTTCAAGCTCAATTGCTAGGTGTTGCTGCCAAGATGCTTGAAACCATCCCAATTCAACCACAGTGGTTTGAGTACAGCAAATAGGATGTGAAATCCACCAAGAGGAGTCTTAGGAAAGCTTGCTGATCTCAGTGTCTCCATGCTGGACACCAACACTTAAGTGATTCATTCTCATTTATTCCTTGCTTTTTTTTCCCTTTTGCTTCCTGACATTCTTTGCATACCTTTGTAAAAAGCAAAAATGTTTAGCATAAGGCAGGTATTTGTGTGGGAGAACAATGGTTATATGTCAAGCAGGCCAGCTGAGCTTCAGCCAGTAGTTTGATTACTCAAATAACTGCTTCTCTCACTTTATTACACTATTGCCAAATGAAGATTTCTATGAAAATAATCTGTGCTTCAGTTCCATGTATGAAATTAGTACAAGACTTTTAGGGGCAATCTCTGCAATGAACCAAGAGTCGAATGACCCTGAAGACTCAGATTACTCTCCTCGGATGTCCATAACTGGTCCTTTCCTGAAATGCATCACACTTGGAAGATAGTTGTATCATTTCTCCACATTATTATTTATATTTCTTGGAGGGACATGCAAAAGACATTATAAAAGCCCAGTGTTCAAACTGTGCCTGCCCCCCGCCCTGGTTTGTAATTTCAGAAGAAGGGGAAAAGGAGGCTCAGTTGTTTTGTCAAAAATTTCAACACATTTAATTTTTAACCTTTTAATTTCTTTCTTCTTTAGTGGATATCTGTCACTTTGGGATTTGAGCAGTCATCCATGACTCAAGAGATAGCAGTCCTCAGATGTGGAAAACTTGGTACTCTTAAAGCATCAGTGGCTTTGCAAATGATGTCAAATGATGGTTTTGCTAAAAAGTGTTTTAAGGTTTCAGTTCTTAGAGGTGGCAGGATGTGTTGAAGGAGATCACAGCAGATGTGACTTCTGGACAGCGTGAGGTTATCAGCCATTCCCTTTTCAACAGATCTTGCCAGAGGTCCCCAGTCATACACACACCTGCTGGTTTCCACCAGACAGGCGATTCCATTCATTCATTTAAGCAGACTCAGCCAGCCACTGTAATGTTTTGTAGTACAAATTCAGAAATTAGCCTGGTGTTAATTCCATTTGGATTGTATGATGTCATTTTGGAGACTTCAGTGGAATCACTTTCAAATACTATATAAGTTTTATATGCTGAAAAACATGTATGCATTTCTTTAGTGAACAGGGTGACAAGAACAAAAAATTGGCAGGTGGAGAAACGGAAACCTTTCTGCCAGCTACACAGGCTGCCAGCTGCTTCTGGTATTTCCCGGAATCCTGCCAGTCACTGCTTCCTCTTGCTCTATATGCTGCCTCAGATCTCTCTCTCCTGGGTGGGGCAGCTGAGCTATGGTTGTGCCCTTTGGTAATCCCTGCAGAGACTGCACGTCATGAACATTGCTTTCCTCCTGCCCTTTCTACATGTCTAAGTAAAGCTCTGATGTGCATTTATTGTGCTAGAGCCCTTTGTGACCCATGACATTACTGCTGGCTGAAGCCTAGTGATTACATGGGGCCTTGCATTTGTGAGCCAAGCCATAGCACCATGACCTCTTCTCTGCTCCCACTGAAAAAGAATCCATTTGGTGCTGTGCAGAAGATGACCTGTTTAAAAGGCTCTTGTCTGTTTGAACTTGAGTCACTTAGAAAATGTTCTGTTGTGTTGGAAGTAGCTCCAGTACTGCAGGTATTTTGGAGGTCTGTGAGGCTTTAATACATATTTTCCCTTCAATTATTATGTAAAAGATTTCCACCCACCTGCCTTCCCACACAGAGGAAACTAGCCACTGAATGAGCATAACAGACTGAAGGTGTTGCTCATCTCCAAAAGTTGTTTTCAATTATTGTACTTGTAAGCCTTGTTGAAAGTGGGGTAAAAAGACCACAAAAGCTTGTTTTCAATTCCTTCTCTTTACTAGCTTCCCCCATGTTAGAAAAAAATTGTCTTTCTTCTTCCCTCTCAATCAAAATAAAACCATCTCAAACCTGGCCTAACCAGAGCCAAGTTAACTTTCCTCTTGTAAAAAGTGACATGTTGTCTTTGAATATACTACCTGCTTATGTTTTACCCTCCATGTGAAAGATGGCTCTACCAGCAGCTCAATACACCTTTAGGTCCTTGTGAGGAATATGAAAGAAATAAAAGGGGGTGGGGGAAAAAGTACTGTTTAGGACTTCAAATACTACACAGCAGTCCCCAGTGAGTACCTCCTGTAGCTAAAGGCTGTGGAGAGCTTGTACCGGCAGAAACCAGGTTGGTGCCACATTCAACATCTGAGACTTTTCTGCATCTCTTCTAATGGTATGATGGTACCCAAGTGCAGTATTTGTCCACTTTCTGCTTTTTTACCTAAGCTGCTGCTGAGGCTAGTGTAGCATTTGCCACACACTCTTCAATTTGCAGATTGACACCCCAGGAAGGTCCTCAGCACTCATGAAAACATTCTCTTATTGAGAGATAAACCTTTCCATGAGCGTGATACCTTTGTTGTGGATTGCTCTGCTGTCAAGACGGATTTCTAATTTAATGTCCAGTATTTATCATGTCTCTGATGAGCACAGGCAAAGAGTCTGAATTGCATGCTGTGATCTTCCATTGGAACTAAGAACATATGAACCAAAATAGATTTGTACCAAATGATGTTCTCTTTTGTTACTGCTTTTGTGAATATGTAAAAAAACCCAACCCCACTCTTCTGCTATTAAGACCTCTAGTCAATCTTCTTAATTTTGAGGTTGTTTTAGAAGTAGTAGAACTGCATTTGTTCCTTGGACAACACTGTACATTGTGTTCAAGTACAATTTCTTCTGACCTTATTCCTCTGTTGCAATGTAAAAAGGACTGTGGTCCTGCTTTTTGAGCTGATCCTAAGAGACTCATCTCTGAGGTTCAGTGGTACACAGAAGCCCAAAAGACCCATTTTGGGTCAGAAGAAGCGGTGTAAATAAGAGCCAGAGCAATGTCAACCAGAAGGACTGCTTTGGTCTTACATAGTTTCAGGGCACTAAGCAATGATAGACAAGGACAGAAATCCATTTGTCATTCTGTGTGAGTCACATAGGTTCCAAAGGCAAGCAAGACCACACAGCATCTCAGCCTGAAATCATAACGCAGAGTGCTTGCTCTCTTATGAATGACAATGGTAACATATACTTTCCTTGCCATTTGACCTGTCTTGCTTACTGAAATAGCAAGCTGATGCTAGCAGACTTGGTTTTTGCTCTGTGCTTATACAGTACCTTGTACAGTCGGGCTCTGTTTTGGACACTGCTACTGGACACAAGCTAAGAAATGTCCTGCTTCGTCAGACCAGTGATGAATCCATGCAACCCAGTATCCTTTCTCCAGTAGTAACATTAGGAGATTTAGGAAAAGCAAACAAACCTGAATAATATCTGAGTTCCTTTCCCAGCAACAACAGTCATTGATTAGGGTTTTTACAGACTCATCTCTGCCTTTTCCCTGTTAATGGACACATTGTGCATGAATTTGCCTACCCTCTTTTTGAAACTGCTCAAATTGTTTGCCTTTAGGACCTGCTGTGACTACATATTCCACAAGTTCATTGCCTGCTGTGTAAGAAAGTACTTCATTGTATCTCTTATTAGTCTTAGTGATCCCTTGTTTAGATACAATTTAGTGAACAAGTTTTTCATTCATCTTATTTCCAGGTAGCCTTCTCCTCTCTCAGTTGAAAAAAATCTCAGCTTTTTAGGTCTCCCCTGTTGAGGCAGCTGCATTATCATTCCCATTGTTTTAACTGCCCTTCTCAGTATCTTCCCTTAGCCCACTATGTCGTTGCATGATGAGGGTGGAGTGACACGTGTTAGTCAGGATGTGAGTGCACCTGGGGTTTATATGCATTGGCAAAATAATGCACAACATTGTTCTCAGCACCCTTTCTGATGATGCTCAACAATTTGATGCCTCTTTTGGCTGACATTGCACATTGAGCTGATGAATTAAACTGTGAATAACTAATGAGAAGATATTGTGGTGATCAAGGCTTGCTGTGGTGTGCAGTTAAATATAGCCAAATGGGACATTGCTCCAAATTGGACAGCTTTGGGTTGCTATATTTTTGCAATTTCCCCTTTCTCTCTGCCCAGAACATTAGTACTGTACCTTACTGTCTAAACTAGAGTACCCATAAGTAATATGCCTGCACATTCTTCCTGGATTTGTGTGTAAGAGCCCAAGGCGACTTTTAAATTTAGGTCTCTTGTTCAAAAACTTGATTATAAGGATGTGGAAACACTTCTCTCTGACGCTTCCTTTTGAGGAGGTTTTATGACTCAGATGCACAAATTAACCACCAGATGAAAGTATAGCAGAAGCTTTAGCCCAGGAGGAACACCTACCCAGTTTTATAATCCTGTCACATATATAGCTTTAACAGAAGCCTGCGGAATAAACAAAACTCATGTATAAAAATGATTAGGCAACAGCAATTGTAATTCAGGGAATTTCCAGCAGATTGGTAACAAACTGTGAAGAGCCTGTGACCTGAAATGCAATCCTGAGCCACTAATTCACGGGAAATTATTTGCATTGTGATGGTTATTGCTGGTGAACAATTTAAAACTGGAAGACTAAAAATTTGGCTTTTGATTTCTCTTTTCCATTTTCAGCATGTGCAGTCTCCAATTCTGGCATGAATCACAGCTTTTGCCATCCAGCTCTTCCCCGAGATGAGCATGGCTAGCAGTCAGCCAGAGCATGCTACAAAGAGCAGAAGCATTGATCCAAGGAAGCAATCAGGTACAAGTGTGATTCTTTCTCCACGGAACTCTCCAAATCTAATCAGGAAGGCTTTTTCATTTTGAACACTCAACCCAGAATCTTAAACAATCTGGAGGAGACAAACATTTCGTCTGAATCTGTACATGCAAAAAAAACCCCATTCGATTGCTAATAGTTGGGGTTTTTTTTTCAGGGAATCAAATAGAAATCCCACTTCTGTTTCACATTATGAAATAATTACACTTTCTAGTGCCCTGTGTTTCTTGGCACTTCTTTTGGTTTGGTTTTTTTTTGTTTGTTTGTTTTTTTCTTGTGAATCTTAGTAGCTCACTGCTTCAGTGCAGACAGAGTGATGCTGCTGATTGCATGCTCACCGCATCCAAGATACGTCTCTGGAAAGGAGTTAGTCCTTTCCTTGAAATCTGGGAACAGTCAGTCAGAAATTACTTTAAACTAGAAATAAAACTCCTATGCTCTCTGACTCAGTTTAACCTGACAGGTAAGAAATCTTACTGTTGACTGGCACTAGTTATGATTATAATTAAAGATCAACAATAAGGTAATTTTATACTGCAACCCTAGAAATATTCTGCTTAAATACCCCTACAAGAAAATTTAATACAGTCCTCTACTTATTTGGATGCTCCAGAAACAAGACTGTCATAGGCCACCTGGTTCAGGTACATATGAGTAGCCACAAGTGTTGCATGAGAAAGTAATAAATCACAGATTCCATGTAGTTTGTATGTGAGAAGCCCCACCAGCTATACTGGATCCAGACAGATATGGTGTGGTGAAAGAAGTTTAGCTTCCTGAAATAGTGATGTAGCTAGCTGCCCAGTTGCTTTCTGGAGCAAGTAATTACCATAGGCTAAGAAATAAAATGCCCCTTCGCTTCTAAGTTGGGTTATGTGGAAAGAAAAATGAGTGAACTCGAGAGTCCAGGAATGTGTAGAGTCTGGTGATGTCTGGAGTATCTGGAAGGTACTCACAAATTTGCATAGGTCAAATTCCCACTTTTTGCTGTCTCAGTGCATTTTTTACTTTTTTTTTTTTTTTTTTTTTTTTAATTTCATCCCTCAGGGCTGGCCGCCATTGCTGCTTCAATCAGTGGAGAGATTCCCACGGAATTTCAGGGGCAACAGGATTAGTTACTAGGTTGTACTGGAAAGGGGTGCAATTAAGAAAGTCATGTTGTTGGAGCCAAGTATGACCAAGTAAGATTGCTCAAGTGGAGCTGTGCAGGGCAGCCCTGATCTGCCACCAGAAAGGTGGTTGGTCATGTTTTAGGAGCAAATGAAACCCAGCCTGGCCAGAACCTGCAGTCTGGCAACTTAGACCCACCAGGGCACCGCCCCACCACAGAAGCTGCAACCAGGAATTGCTTTTAAGTCAGAGCCGTAATTTCCAAACGGCAGCGTTTGAACTGCAGAAATTATCTCAGCATAGCAATTTCACTGCAGCCAGGGAGACATCTGGCCGGTGTGCAGTTTCCCAGGAGGAATCCTCAGCTGGAAAACAGTTCTCAGGTGCTTTGCACTGAATGGGAAGTGTAGAAAAGGTGGTTTTATTATTATTATTATTATCTGGGTTTTGTATGGTGTTTACTTCCTTATTTGGATGCACTCTTAACAATGTTAAAGTACTTCTCTGAACCAATTATATATTTCCTACAAATCTTATTGAGATGAAGGGACGTTTCTTAGTTTCAGCCTCCTGAACATCAGGGTACGGACACCCCCTTATTCTTGAGGCTACCCGTGCTGTAGAAATAGTTGCTTCCATAATGCTGCGCCCGTGTTTTGAGGGCTCAGGAGACACGGAAATCACAAACAGGTGAGCTCCAAACTTTGGAGCAAACGGTCCTGCCGTAATTAAAGATCTGCTGCCTAAACTGCCCCCGACATTGGTTTTCCCATACTCGAGATGAATGAGACGCGAAACAGAGCATTAAGCTGGGGAAGCAAGTTACAAAAGCGATTGCACTTGATGATGTCACGTTCTTCTTGGCGACACTTACTCTCTACAAGTACCTGAAAGGAGGTTGTAGAGAGGAGGGAGCTGGCCTCTTCTCCCAAGTGACAGGGGACAGGACAAGAGGGAATGGCTTCAAGCTCCGCCAGGGGAGATTTAGGCTGGAGATTAGGAGGAGGTTTTTCACAGAAAGGGTCATTGGGCATTGGAATAGGCTGCCCAGGGAGGTGGTTGGGTTGCCTTCCCTGGAGGTGTTTAAGGCACGGGCGGATGAGGTCTTGAGGGACTTGGCTTAGTGTTAGATAGGAATGGTTGGACTAGAAGATCCGATGGGTCCCTTCGAACCTGGTGATTCTATGATTCTATGAAAGGGTCCAAAGCGGCGCCCGGAGAGGGACAGGACGTTTTGGAGGCTGCGAACGGCGCAAGAAGCGGCGAGACCCGCGCCCGTACCCCCTCGGGGCCGGCGGAGCTGGGGTAAGGCTGCCGAGAGGCCACCGGGAGGGCTGGGCGCGGCGGAGGGCGGCTCCTTCGCTCCTCCCCGAGCAGGAGGGCTTCCCCGGCGGCGGCTCCGGCCGTTCCCGGCTGGCAGCGCTAGGGGGAGCGTCGGAGGGAGGGACGCCGGGCGGTGCGGGGCTGAGCGGCCCGGCCATGTCTCCGGGGGAGGCGGCGTCGGGCTGAGCGCTCTGCGGCACCATGGGGCGGCTGCCCTGCCTGCCGCCGCCACCGCCGCTGCTGCTGCTGCTGCTGCTGCTGGGCCAGGTGAGTGAGCGAGGGCGCCGGGGGCGCCGTCGCCTCGGCCTCCCCCGCCGCCCCTCGGGCTCGCCTCGCCGCGGTTGGCCGCCCTCGGGGGCCGCGGGCAGAGCCGCACGGGCTCCGGGCTCCCCGCTTCGCCCTTTCGAGGCGGGGGGGGGGGGGGGGGGGGCAAAGCAAACCCGCTCGCGTCGCGGTCTGGCGGAGGCTTTCACCCCGCGCTTCTCTCGGCGAAGAGCTTCCCAGCGTTCCCATAGGAACGGCTCGTGGCCGCTGTGAGCGCCGGTGGGTTTGGGGCTCGCCCAACTCTTCGCTTCCCGATGCGTCTGCTCGGCCGCTCTGCCTGTGCGGGCTCGGCTGCAGAACCGCGGACCGAGGCGCTCGGTGACAGCTCTGCCTGGCCTGTCACTCCGGCGACAGAGCTGCACAAGGGAACTGTGCCGCCGCTTTAGGTTTTTAACTGGTTTTTTCTTACTCTACATTGACACCGGCTTGTGATGGCAGCCGACGGCTATCGCGAATCTTTGCTTCCTCCTTTAGTGTCTCATTCGTTTTGGGGTATCTCGTGCCATTGTGTTGTTCGTCTCTGCTGTTGTACCGAGTCGAGCTTGAAAAATCTCTTCTGAGTAAGAGAGCTAAGACTGACTGGAGACTCGAAGCGCTCCGGCGTTTTGGAAAAGCTCAGGTCAGGCCTTGATTGGCCTTGGATGTACGGCCTCGGAGGCTCGA
This sequence comes from Coccyzus lansbergi, assembly GCA_033558105.1. NCBI lineage: Eukaryota > Metazoa > Chordata > Aves > Cuculiformes > Coccyzidae > Coccyzus > Coccyzus lansbergi. The sequence goes on along the minus strand of JAUMJK010000121.1, from coordinate 1,571,616 downwards.
CTAGGCAAGAGGAGCCTTCTGTGGGCATGTGGCTTGTGCTGCCTTCTCTTCCGTGTCGCAGAGGACCCTTTGTGTGAGGATCTGCCAACTATGATCTCTGTAGTGTTTCTTTTCAAGCAGGGCATGAAATCGTGTGATCTAACAATCTACTCGTCCTCAAAGTCTGGCTTTTAATTGGAATCTAGCATGATAAATAATAATACAAAATTGTGGGCCTATTTTTCACTTACTTGTAGTTACATTTATGTATTCATGATCTTGGGGCCCTGCTGCGCATCCCACTCACTCCTGGCTGGACCCTTTAAGTATCAGGGCTCCCATCAGCCTGGTCAGGTCAGAGCTGCAGATTTTGATGTGGCTCATAAGTCTAGGTGGGAGCCCTCCAGTTCATGGTGTCATGGTCTGAAAATTTGGAAGACTATAGTTTTGGACAGTCTCAGCTGTGGCTTTAGGTGTACACATAAATGTGCAAGGAAGACTCCATTCACCAGGCATATTAACTGGTGCTGGCTGGGACCTTACAGAGTTTTGAACATTGGAACACTTACTTGATCTACAGAGAGAGGTGGAGGGAAAGGCCTCTTAGGAGCTTTTTCCCTGGGGAAATAGGATATAAACTGAGTCCACACTGATGATGTGATTCTGTGTATCATCCACTAATTTGGAAGTGCTAAATTTCAGTGTCGCTGCTTATGGCAGTGTGTGAGAAAAGTGTTATACTTATGTAGCTCACTAATGTCAGCAATAAGGATGCAGAATAAAGTCTTGCTGGGAGGAAATGATTGCTGTAAGCACAATAGTCTTGTTGCCTGCTCCAAGTAATGTTCATGTGGTCTTATCCTCTAAAAATCAGGATGATCTGTGAACCCTCTCCGTAGTGGGTTTTTTGCCCAGGTTGAGGCAGATGTCAGAATTGCAGATGTCATTTGTGATGTGGCATGTGTGCATCTACAAGGACATGGCCTGGGACTACCTGTTGAGGTATTTAGCTGGTATAAGAAGATGACAGCAGCTGGCATGGCCTTCAGGCGTGTGGCATGAGCTGGACTTTGTGCCTTGCCAGTAAGAACTGTTGCCCTCTGCTTACAGTTTTCCTGACGGCCTATGAGAAGAAAGGCTGCGAGTCGGGTGGAAGTGGGTCTGGGCTGGATCTGGCCTGTGTTGCTTTTCAGATGACTGTGGGGCTAGTAAGGGGATAGCACTCCTAACACAGACAGCATTGTCAGCCTGAACACACGCAAAGGCTGGGAAGCATCCTGAGCTGTGGAATTGCTGCGTCACAACAGCTCTGGGGTGGTGTGATAGGCATATGATCTTTCTGTGGCATCTTTGAGTCAAAGATATACATCTTCCTTATTTTTAATGAATTGTAACATAGAGAGCAAAGTTGGAGTCGTTAAAAAACAAACCTTGCTGCATGTTTTTATGGGAGCTAGTGATTTGAAAATGATCATATTAATTATATGACAGCATAACATCTACTACTTGAGCAATGGACTTTTAAGCTCCAGTGTTTGTGTGCTTGTTTTGATGCTTAGAGTTCTAAATACCTTTTATGTATATCTAATAGCTTGTTCTCACAGCTTATTCCATGTACAGAACTGTACGAGTCGATTACATAGGATTATGACTTAATTGCTGATCTGAATTTCCAAGTGAGGAGTTTAAATGAAGCACCATCCGTTTTGATTCTTCTCTTACATGGTACAAAATTTTATTTTGCCTAATTATTCTCGCTGATCTTCAGTACATGTAGAAAAAAAAAGTTAAAAGTGAGTACCACTTAACAAAAATATTTAGCAAATACTTTGTGAGATATAGCTTATTTACAGCTTTTTAAAAAAATAAAGCTTGAGAAATGTGAGGCTCCCTTCCTGCTACTGTAAATGCACTTCTAGGGTAGAACCTTTGATGACCACCGTTAGAAACGCAACTGTGGGCGTCAGTGATCTGGAGACCTGAGCAGGCCTGGGCCATGCAATAAAGACCAGAAAGGGAAGCTGTGGCTGTGAATGGAGTTAGCTTGTGTTGGATGACCTCAGAAATATACTTCTCATCTGTCGGGAGAAGTAATTTTTTTGTGGTGACTGTTAGTGGATGATGAAATGCAAAGGTTTTCATTTTTGCTTAAACCCACAATACAGGTTAATTTCTCGTGCTTATTTCATTGCAAGAACACACAACACAAACACCTTCTGCAGTGCTCAAGAGATGCTTTGTTTTCAATGTGGCATGGGTATGCATTGTGCTTCCTTAACTGCACAGGCTGACTGCACATTGCAGCATGCTCAGATGGTTTCCAGTACTTTGATTTTAGTCTCCAGCCAGCAACATACAACAAAATATCATCTTCTGCATGTTTGAGATCAGAATTCAGACCTACAGTGGAAATGTTGTCTGTGCAAACAACCACACTATTATTAGTACTTCCTCAATTATGTGAGCTACGAGCAAGTCTCTGTTGAGGATTTTCATGGCATGTTAATATTGTTGGTTGGAGTTTCTAAATATGAGAGACAGAAATTGCTACTTTTAAAAAATCTTTAGTTGTTTATTGTTTAGGGCATAATCCATATAATTTTAATCTATGTATTCCCTTCTTCCTGCTAGAATTACAGTGTATCAGAGTATTTCAATGATGTTAGAGTGGCTGGGAACTGGGAATTTGATGTTTGTAGGTATGAAGCCTGTCTCATGTCATTTAATTGGTTCTTTTCTTGCTTGAAAGAAGATTCCCAGTGTGAGCAGAGGAGAGAAAAGCTATAAAAACAGTCAGTTTTCTGTACATCTGGTTGCCAGCCTGATGAGACTGCTTTTAGTTAGACTCCAAAATTTATGTGTAAATAGTACCTTGAACATCATGAAAGATCTCTGGAATTGTAGGAGGAGCTAGTTAAATTTTCTCTAACAGGGGGCCTACTGCTATGTAGGAAGGGGAGAGTGAAAGAGAACCAGCCTTTCCTTAAATGGAGCCATCAGCAGATTAACTTCAGTGGGAGATGACTGTGCAGGGAGGGCTTCAGTTGTGGGGGAAAAAAGACAAGTAAGTGTAGGTGAGCATATGCTAACATGAAACGGTAGAAAGCAGTGTGTGGAGGGAAAGAGTGATCAGGCATGTGCAGGAAGAGAATAACAAAACGGATACACTGCTTGGGAAGGCTGCACCAAGGCTTTTCTCTAAGTGCTTTCCAGCTGTTCCCAAATGTATCTACACATAAACGGGCCTCCTGGGATCATTAATCCAAAATTACAGGAGAAAATCCAAGATTAAATTGGAAATGTATTTCTGTAAGCCAGCAAAGAATAGGCATATATATGGTTTAGTCATCTTCTTTACCGTTTACAGGTATTCAGTGTAAAAGGCAGGGCAACGTAGAGTAATGTCCATATCTTTTTTGTAAATGTCATTAATTGGCATGTCACTGAATTTAGTCAAGGTTATTTTCCTGCCATCACTGGGAAATTGGAAGAATCTCTTGGTATTAGAAACCACACAGTCCAAATGTCACTCTTCTCTCTGTGCTTAGATCCATATATGAAGGCCTCTTTCTCCACCTGTAGAAATGTAATGGGAGAAGAGGAAACCACTTTTAGCTGTGTCTCAAAATAGAGGAAATGGTGCCTGCAGCTACAAATGGAGGAAGGAATGATGTTGGCATCTGCTGTGGTATCAGATCTTGGTTTTATATGGTGCTTCAAGCCCAGCTGGCTCGTGGGGAAGAGGGCTAAGGCTTCTGTTTGACCAGACTCCTACTTTGGGAAGGAGAAGGGTCCACTGAAAGGATTACCTTTAACCTCTCCTACCCGATGCCTAGAAATCCCTTTCTCTCCAGTGCTGTCCATCTACTGGTTCCTGGTTTACTTTCCATGTTCTTCTTGTACCTCCCATTTGTTTGATACGCTCATGACTTCTCTCATTGTTTTGTACAGTCTTGGCCAAACTAAAGGAGTAAAAGAAATACCTAGTATGTCGTTGGTAAGTTTCTAATGCATGCAAAGTTTTTGTTGTGTAGTGTATCTGGTATTCTGCTTTAGAATGTGAGGTGTTTTTTAACTGTTGAGTTGAATGTTTCATTTATTGGAAAGGCTTTTTGTTGTTGTTGTTGTTGTTGTTGTTGATTGGTTTGGTTTTATGATGCACAGGAGAATGCCATCTACATACTGTAGCACTATTTTCTTGTTTACTGTGAGCCATATGGACCAGGGATTGAGCGTAAGGAATAATTTGTGTGAATTTCATTCATATTTCCTTCATTGAAGGCAAGAAATTTCTGCTTCTGAGACAAAAGCATCAAGTAAAGACTTGAACACTGGGCTTTATTGTAAATTGTTGTCTGGTAAGCAGATGCAGTCCATATATCCATGTTGGAGGCTGTGGGTGTTTAAAAGAGTGAGGGCGACATACAGTTGTGGCGCTGAATAGGTTTCTTGTGGCCTAAAGCTGCTGATGCTCTCTGTCCCATCGCAGCCCAGGTAAGAGAAGGGACTTAAGTGCCTGGGAATTTTTCCCCATTAGGATTTTATAGTTTGTATCTAAACCACAGCTGGCTCTGATTAGGTGCATTCTCAGATTAATTCCTTACTTCCTTTTGGCAATATTTTGATAGGGTTTTTTATTTTCTGCCAGCTTGTGAGAATTTGGGTTTAACCTGGTCTGAATGGGAGTGCTCCCTTAATAGATCCTGTTTCTGCAAACCAGCTTTGTAGAAGCCCAGCCTGTACATGGTTACTGGAGCACAGTAGCTTGACATATTCTGATGGGTTCAAATGCATATTTTAAAAGCCTCTGGTTTCACTAGTTCAATAAGATGATTTTTTTTTTTGTAGGATGTCTCAAGATGAAGCATTCATGGTAGATGAGTGGTAAGATAGGGAACTCCACATACCTCTGTGAAGACTCTTAGCCAAGATTACAATGTTATGTGTCTTGCTCTGGTGATGGTTTGTCTCTGTAGTGGGAGATGTTTTCTCGTAGGAGTGGCTGGTAACTTGTTTCTGCATTCCTTGTCACAGGGGAGCTTAGGTCAAGTTTTCTCTCATTATTTCCTCCTATGTACTTAGATTCTGTTAAGTTAGAGCATTTTTAATGAGGTTCTTTGTTTGTTTTCTTATATGCATGCATGAACAAGTCACTGCTGGCAAGTCTATTTCTATACATCTACTTTTTAGTCCTCATTTTCAAATTACAATTTCTACAGTAAATTTTCCTTGGAAACAGAGAGACCAATGTGAAGGGCAGGTGGGTACCCAGCTAGAGGGTTGGCTTGGGAGAGCTATATTGCTTTGTGTGACAGGAGGATGCTGCAAAGGATGGGTCAGCAGACCAAGGGCAGTGAAAGGTGCAGCTTCATTTTTGAGTAGGCCAGCCTACGTATTCAGCAGAGCATGGGACCATCTGTGATACTGCAGCCTATGAAAGCTTCCTGCTGCCTCCCTCTATTGCTTGATATGCTTGCAGTGTCAATAGTCCTTGCAGATAAATGGCAGTTGCTTTTTGCAGCTTGTCCTCCCCAGGGTTTCCTTGTGCCCAAAGTGGATCAGTCAGGTGATTCCCAAGATATTCCCTTGAAAATCTGAACTTAATTTTCCTGAAGATGCCATGATATGGAAGGGCAAATGGGAAAATGGCAAGAGTTCATTTAGTTGCCTTCATCTGACTGCAGCCTGTATCACCTCAAGGACAGATGACTTGTTAGTTACTGTCTGAATTTGTAGTAAGAGGACCACATCATTGTCTTTGTCTAATCTTGCTCTGCTGCTTGTCTTTGTGCAAGGTGGCCTATGCATTTTGAAGCGGAAAGGGTATCTACAGTGGTAAATAGTGTCCAGCTGAAAACAGAAGATGCCTCTACCGTTAGCCACACCTGAAACTGGAAGAATAGCCGTGATTGGAAATGGGAACAGTTTTTCATGCTGGCAGGGATTTGGGGCAAATGATCTCTCTGTGAGACTAAAATGTAGGCTGAGAAGGGCTTTAACCATTGCCCTTTGGGATGTAGATGAAGGAATGCTATGTTAGTACTTTCATTACAGCAGAAAGTAGCAATGTGGAACCATCAGAAGAAATTGACTCAACCTTCCTAATGATTTTATTACAATAGTAGGGAGACAATGGTTTCACACCACTGTGAAGGTTAAAAAATGGGTGCCTGTGGCTGGCATCAAATGTGCATATGTGAAACTACATTGTATTAATAAGAGTTCAGGGCTTTCTTCTTTTTTTTGTAAACATACTCAGTTGTTTTCCCCAATTCTGCTGGAGCTTTATATACACTTACAAATGCCTCAAACTAAGGAAGAATTAAAATGAATGGTAATAAATTGGTAAGGTTCCCTTAGGTCATCAAATCTTGTTTTCTTATTATTTTTATTATTTTCTTATTATTTTTTCCCAGAGAAAGCAGATATGGGAATTCTAATGTCTTCATGAGGCCACACATCTTATAATCACTCATTTGTAGCCAAATTTAGATTTGGGAGATTGACAGCTTATGGCTTTCCTGCTACATGAATTGTGCTTTCTAAATACTAGTGTTCTTTTGGTCTCTGCTGCACCAGCCACTCCTTCCACTACTGGGTTTGGAGTTCAATATCAATAGAAATGTACTTGTTCTGTTGTAGTGTTAGCTGCAGAGAAGGCTGTGCCTGGCTCACTGAGGTCTTTTATTTCACCTTCTATGGATATATACTTTTTTTTCTAAGAAGAAATGCAAGAAGTGTTGCCTTGATTTCCTTTCCACAGTCTTTGCAAATGTCTGTTTTCAACAAAACTGCAAAAGAAAGAAAATGCAGCTCTTTCTTTGAGGAAGTTCATTATCTTTGATTCAGTTTGCATAATTCTTTGAGGGGAATTCACCTCTAGGGTCTAGTTCCGTGCAGGTGGGTAGTGGGGAGAAATAAGCAGCCCAGCTCTGAGGTCAGGATCTGGCCTTTTTAGCTGGTATACTGTGGGTGCCACAGACAGGGTTCTGGTATTTTACACTCAGAGTTTCCAGTAGATGTCGTATCTGACAGCTGGAGAAAGAAGACTGACCAACTCTCACATGAGATAAAGGGGCAGCATTAACATCTGCAGAATGAAAATACTTTGTTTCCTTTTACAATATCTCTGCAGTTCAGAATCTTATTTCTGGAAATATTTTTGACATGGAAGAAAAAAAAGGGAAAACTTTTGTGAAAATTAGTTTTGCATTTTTTAAGACTAGCCAGTTATTTTTACAACTGAATCTTTTATGGGTTTTAAGACTCTTTTTGCAACCAACTGAAAAAAACACTTTATTGGTGCTACTAAGTTGAATGTGTTCACTTGAATGGTCAATGATAAATGAAATGTATTGCCACATCCATGTTAAAATAATTGAAGTAATCTGTGATTACATGAAAAACATTGGTAGGTATTGGTATTGTGAATGTGTTAACTGAAATCCAATTTTAAGACATAATTATGGGAAAGGGCAAGGCAGTGAGATCTGGAATTAGATCTGTTGGCCCTTTGTCCTTTAATCTTCCTAACAATGCAGGTGATTGTATGTATATAACAAGTCTTAACAATACTCTCATTTGTCCCTATTAAAGGAAAGAAAACTTTCCTTTGTATGTAACTTTTTAAGGACTTGCATTTGGAGATGTTAATTTCGTTGGCGATACTTACAAATAAAAAAAAAAGCTGGCTAGCAACCAAAAAAAAATTATATTTCTTTTATGTATTTAATCCATTTGGAATCGGGCATCTTTTTCAGCTTAGCAGTTGCAGATGAAATATTGTCATAAAGTGTTTAGCTATTAAGATAAGACTTTAATGGCTGATGTCCCCCAGCACTAAGTCAGTACATTTTCATCTTCTTGTTGTCTTTCTCCAACTGTAATGATTTTTTTTTTTTTATTATGGCTGAAAGGTAGTTGATCTAAAATACAAATGTCTTAACACAAGGTATTTTTATGTGGATTTGAGGCTATGTAATGAAAGTGTAATTGCTCATATGCTTTTATTGTGTGTGACTGATTCCTGTGACATTGTAGTTCTTGATCTCTGCTACACACTTGTAGGAAAAGGTCTACGTTAAAGAAGCTAACAATTAGCTCTCTATAGTCATAAAATTGAAAGCTTAAAATGCTTGGAAAAAAAGAGCTATATCATTAAACAACTTTATAATCATAGGCACTGAATTTTTTGGTAAAGTAAATAAAAAAGTCCCAACCAGGCATTGGAGAAGCTTTTGATTATTTAAGTGTATGATTAGTTCACTGTACTCTGTATGAAGTAAACTTTCTTTTCTTCAGTATTTCACAAAGCCCTGTCACTGCTAGTGAGAGTGTTTGTGTGGAACTTTAGCCAGCAGCAAATATTTGCAGGTGGATGGAGTATCTGGAACAGCCTTCAGCAGTGCTCATTTCCTAGTACTACAAGTCAACTGTCCCATATGGGGTTTAACTGGTATTGAACTATTGTCTTCTGACTCAGTCTTCATACTTTTCAACGTTTGTTCAATGGTTTCCTGGTTCCGCATGAGAAGTGTAACGCTGCCAGAGGAGTGAGCAGAAGGAAAGAGCTTCTAATTATTTACTACAGAGTGTACCTTTCCTTTTTTACCTCAGTAATCTCCTGGTAATGGAGTGTAGTTTTCTCTGTGGTGCAGTTGATTAGAACTTCATCTAAGAGGTGCAAATAAAATAGTAATTTTCTAAATTTCTGAAAGTTTAAACAGTCTACAAAAAAACCCCAAAACACAACCAACCCAAAAAAAACCCAACCAAAAAACACAACAACAACAAAAAAAACCCCAACATTTCTTCTTCCCATTCACTTATGCTGTTTTGTACTGTGACTTGAAGGAAGGGTCTGCTGTTTCTCCAGCAGCAGTTCTGAGTGATTCACAGAGCATCCTAGCAAACCCACTGCCCGCTTGTTGCACTGTTACCAGACAAAGTAGTTTCTGGTATCCTTAACTGTGCCCCACAGGTTATACTTATGTGCAGAATTCTCTGCAGTGTATTGATGGCTTGGCTTGTAAGCAGTGTGTACAGTGGTTCTTCCTATACTTGAGTTTAAGGCTGTTCACAACTGACGCAGTTGCTACTTCATATTTATTTTCCAGGTCCTCTTAAATGTAACAATAAGCTGCAACACCCAACTCTGTTAAAGACCAGTTACTGTAGATATAAGTCCCTGCACTCCTATTCCTGCTACTCTAATTGCTTCTGCTCTCTTTGGAATGATTTATTAGTTTTTTGGTTTTTTTAAAGGGGTAGATGGAAAAAAAACCACAAGTATCTTGTTTGCAGACTATTAATCAGAGTCACTGCTACCTGTGGTATTTGTCACTAATGTCTTCAGATTGCATCAGAATTTATTCCAGCTATGTTAATCTGAGATTTGCATTAAAAACTGATCATATGAACATTTTGCTGCCTCCTGTAGAGATGTGTAGAAAAGATCGAAGATAAGATACTGCCAAACTTCAGTTTCCCTTTTGAGCCAAGGCCTGTTACTTTTTGCTGTCCTGAAGTCAGAAGTTTGCTGCTCCATTGTTCAGAGATTCTGTAGGAATCTTGCTAGAGTTTTGGAGATTAAGATATTGGCTGAGAAACTGTAGGACTTGCAGTACCTGCTACCTCTCATATCTTCTCTTCTTGCTTCTTCCCCCATGTTGCACTCATGTTTTGTGACTTGGAGGTTATAAATGCCATGAGATGTTGTGCGTTTGTACATGAATAGTACTAAGGAATCTTGATGGGGTTAGGACCTCTGGCAGTGACTTCAAATGAGAAATCTTTCTCAGTCACCAGTGCGTTGGGAAGTCAGCATAGTCCCCCACCACATCCATCTCCACCAGGATTTACTTCAGCTCACCAACTGTGTCAAAATTGAGAGCTGAAGGGGAAAAAAAAGCTTCCCTCGCACAGCTTCCTGTATTTTGTGAATACAGTATTCCTTTTGGGTCATGAATGGGTTACAAATCAGACAAAAGCTGGGTTGTGGGGTCTTTTCCCTTTCTTCTCTAAGTGAATTGGTTAATTCTTGGTGGGTTCATAGATGGAAAAGTCGTTCCTTATGTCAGGCACAGATGGGGAGGAGTTTCTTGTGCTGTGAGATAGACATTCACCTCTAGACAGAGAGCAGTCTGTGGTAAAGCACTCAAGTACTCGCCTAAAGCGGGTAGGAGTCTTACAGAGGCAGTACAAAACCTTGGCAGGCATTTAGCAGGACAGCAAATTTTATCCTGGATGTTCAGCATGTCATGGGAGCAGGTCCAAATTGTGAAACTGCTACTCTGAGTGAATGAAGGCAGTGAGAAGGATTGAGATGCTAGGGAGCAAACTGTAATTTCAACCTTATGAAGGAATGGCACAGTGTTATAATGGTGGAAAACACCCATTATACTTAAATGGTGCAAAAATCAATATGCCAGTAAAATGTCTGCATTGTATATAGCTACCAGTAAGGCTGTTCAAGCTCCTAACTCTGTGTATTGTATGTAACTGAAACAAACCCAGTTTATTGCCTTTGATTGTGCAGCAAATGCCTCTTTTTGCTGAGGAAGTAAACCTGCAGTTTGTTTCTGGATGTCCCAAAGTACAACGGCTGCAGTTGTAGATAGTCTGTGGTTTGTGTGTATTGGGTGGTATTTGGAGCAATCTAATTTGAGGTGTTTCCATCCTTGCTTTAATGTAGTGAAGGGAGATAAACAAGAACTGTGTGGGGGTGCAAATAAGGGAGGACATGGAAGAACAAGCGTATGAGAGGTTAATTGAGTTTGGGGTTTAAGTGCTCTTTCATCACGTCCATCGTTATGAAACCAAAAGTGAAGACAGGTTTTTAAAGAAAAGGAAATAGGTTGTTGGGGGAGGATGATGAGTATGCAAGAGGAGCAAGACTGCTGCAGCCTACATAAGTTTAGTGTGTATCAACTGTTGAAACAGTGCTCAAGTATGTGCTGTTTTATTGCACAGAGTTGAACTGTATTTGTCTCTGAAAAAAATCCTGGCCAAACTACCTCCTTCTTTTTAATTAGATCCTCTTGGGATGAGACATCCCTTCCTGAGATGAGAGAAAGGTAAAATTCACCGCCAGCTCTCAGCTGTGATAATGTGACACTATCCCCTGTAATCTGAATAGTGTTTAAAAGTGATATAAAGCATTCCTGGCTGGCTAGCGTTGAACTTTGTAGGCTCTTGCTATGTGAGGTTACCAGCAGTATGCTGCTTACAATGAGGTGATAATAATCAGTGTCTGTTGATAGTCAAAACTATGATTACCCAAAAGCTTAAGGAATGAGCCTGCCTGATTCATCTGCTGCACTAAACGGTAGCTAAGTCCCCAGTCTACAGCAACTGGTATTGAGGGGCAGATGTGATAGGTATTGCTGTTTTACTTCAGGATATTGCTCAAAGCTCCCCAGCGAAGAGTGGGATTACCTTGCTTGTTGTGAAAATGCATATGAAGGCAGTCTATGTTCTGAAATGCCTCAACGTGTGTAATTTTACATATGCACATATACAAATACACAGTGTGTATTTAGGGGACACTTACATGGCTGCAAAATCTCTCTAGAAAGCTAGGAAGTGTTGGGGTCAAAGCTCCCCATTTGACTTTAACCTGCCCCTTTCCAAAGGATGGAGGCAGGGCCCAGAGCACATACCCTTCTCTCGTTTACCATGTCTAGTTGCTTTTGCTTTGTACCAGCCCCCTCATGGAGGGAGCTGTTGTTCTGCAGTGCTGCTTTATGCTGCATATATTCTCCTCTGCTCACATTCTGCAAAGGCTCCTGTAGGCACAAGTCAATTAGGGTTTTATATTTTGCTCTCCCATGTGTTTCTGACGTGTGTGGGTTTTTTTCCCTAGTGATAGCAAAGGTTACCTTAGTGGAGGGAGAACTGAAGGGATCAGGCAAAGCCCATTTCTTGCCAGACTGTAAGAAGGAAAGAAGGCCACTGGGATGTTTAGTAAAGGTGTAGCAACACATTTTCCCTCATTCTCATTTTTTCAGTGTTTTTCAATTGCAGCATTTGGGCTGCAATTTTTCATAATTAAGTAAATATATATAGTCAGATGCTGGCACGTAGTCTTAAATTTTTTCCTCCAAACTGAAGCACCTGGAGTGACTTACGAGCAGATGAAAAGGGGCCTTCTGTTAGGAAACCCTGGATGATGTTATGTTACACCATATGCTATTACCGTTCAGACTTCTCATGTAACTACTTGGCCTTGACTTTTAGAGCATTGTTGCCTTCCTCCCTTTCATACAAAACTACTCTTCCTACTTCTTCCTTTTGTCTTGCTGCAGGCGTTCATTACCAGCCAAGTTCTGTCGTTTTGGAAACACAGAGTGCATGGGTGTCCTCAGATATAGCAGCCACTGTGGCCATGCTTTGGTGACATTTTTGAGTGCACCTGAGAGGCACTGCCCCAGCAGAGCTGTGCCACAATCCAGTGTTGCAAACTTTCCTTCCCCAATTCTCCCTTCTTTGGGTCAAATAATCCTGTTATAATTTAAAGTAGGTGAAATTTCACCCCTTCTGTAAAATCTTTGTGTTTTCTTAATGCAGGTGTGGACTTGTTTCTAAATCAGATGTATTCAGTTTTCTTAAGTCTTCTCTGTCCTCTTAATTGCAATTTGTCAATCCTTTTAACTGCAAATCTTTCCCCGATGGCCCATCTTTTACACATCTCTTCCATGCTATATACTATTTTAGAAACATGACTGTTGTCATATTTTAGCATTTTTTACCAATATGTGAGTATAATTTATCTTTTAAAAACGCTATTGCTAAAATTCAGTCCTGTTCTTTACACCATTCTCTCTCCCCCTTTCCTTTTCTGCCCACACCTCAAGTCGAATTTTAGATATGTGAGTGGAATGGGTTTTAGTAATGGAGGGTCAAGCAGACTGGTAGGTACAGTAATGATGGGGAGGAATAAACGTCTGTGTAGTACAGTGACAAAATAGTATTTTTTGCAGAACTTGGATTGTAATTGCATTTGGTATATGGTGCAGCTTCTGCACAAATTTCGTTATGCTTGCCTTAATTTTTGCATACACATCATAGAATGGCTTTCTTTAATCTGTACTTATTTAGTTAGCCTAGGAGGAGGAGGAGGGTGTTTTAATTGAAAAGCAAAAATTCCTATGAACCATATGCCCAACTTTTCAGTCAGCTCTAATTGAATTTCTTTTTCCTCCCTGATTTTGAGTTATTCCACCTTTGTGTGTGTGAGAACTTGTGTGGGAGATCCCCACTGTTGTTATCATGTCGTGATCTTCTGGTTCCCTCTGTGTAGACCTGTTACTAAAGATGTGATTACAAATATGCTCTTTATATGGACAGAGATTGTGGTAGGTTAAATATTATTTCTGTTAGACTTCTGGTCAATATTTCAGAGTGATAATGAAGATCAATATATTGATCTCCCCATGGGAGACTTCTGTTCATAAATGTGGAGGACAAAGCATGAAGATCTGAAGTTACACAGTGAACTGGTGACACACAGCTCTGGCTTTCTGCATTTCAGTGCTGCTATCTAATTGCAAGAGGATCCCTACTCTTGTTTTCTCTTTATGCCACAAAGACATGTTTAATACTAGTCAGCTTTTGTATAACTGTAAGATAAAAGGATACTTTTAGTGCCATTAGCCAGTTCAAATGTGTGTGTGTGTGTGTATGTGACTGTATGTAAACACATGTGTGTATATATTTATATATATATATATATATATGTAGAACACGAGAGAAGAAATGAGCCTTTAGTGTGAAATAAGTTATTTTGGTATTTAGTTTTATTTGCTTAGTGTCAAGTAGTGTTTGAAAGAAGCTAAAGGAAAAGGAACTGTGCGTTGAGATAAGAAATAGGATAATAAAAAAAAAAAGAAAAAAACACCAGACATGCTTGGCTTAAATTGTATCCAGGCATACTGTGATATTTTCCAGGCACTGGTATTTTTCCCTTATTAAGATTTTAAACAGTTGATTTTTGTCAAGTCAACAAAATAACAAAGAATGATGATGACATTAATACTTTTAACTATTCCCCAATTATGCATTTGAGTGCATTGTGTTACTTGTCCTTTGTGTTTAAAGAGGAATCTTTATAACAGGTTATAACTTCTACGACTGATTAAGGAACCATTAGGTTGACAAATAATGATTAATTGCAGGGAAAAATTGGAGAATAGAGAAATTTTTTGATGTTTTCACCTTGGGCTTGTAGAAGGGATTTTGTCAATAGAATACAATTTATTTCAGTAGCTCTTCCGTTTCTATTAAATCAGTCTGGGCAGGGGGTCTTTTCACAGGCATTTTGTGTACCCACACCTGATGGTGGAAAAATCATGGGCTTCTTCCAGCCTCAGCATCACTTTTGTTCATGTGCCTGCCTGTTAAATGGCTGGGAAACTGTTGGGGGCATTGTAGTAGTGTATATCTTACAAGTGTGGGTTTAACATGGGTGTTTATGATCTCACTGGTTCCTTGCTAGGCTAGCGGGTATCCAGTCCACATCCTTCTCTGGTGTAAAGCTAATGTGTTGTGAAGATAAACAAATGTGGAGATGAAAAGATGGGATGAGTTGCTTGGGGTTCAGCACCAGCACCAAAGGTTTTCCTTACAAATTAGAAGCCTGTTAGCTTGCTTTCAATCCAGCCTGTCTGATGGGGAATCTGGGTTTCTCTAATACTTAGGCTTTGCTTGTTTGGGTCCTGGGGGCTACAGCTAGTTATGTGTTTGCTCAACAAAGTGTCCTGTGCATTTGAGCTCCAAGAAAATGTTCTGAGCTTTTAGTCACATGTCTCTTTGTCTGCTTTGTTATCTGGATGGTAGCGCTGTGAACTTCCCACTGCAAGCAAATGGCTCCTGGACAAAAGAAGGAATTAAAAAAACCCTGGTGGTTTTTTTTGCTTGCAATTGAGAATGTACTTTTCTATGGAAATACAATCTGTGGAAATGTAAGTCATAGTCTGCTATGGCATGGTAGAAAATGACTTATTTTGTACTGATAGGGCTTCAAGTGGTTGGTTGCAAAGTTTGTATGTCTCCAGATATCTCTAAATAATGTCGTACTATCATCATCTAGGTGTATGTTGCTTACAGGTAGGAAAAATACATTGTATTGCTTATTTTAAAATCTTTCTTTTCAAAAGGCATGTACCAAGAAGCAGTGCTGGGGAATAAGTTTGGTTGTAACCAGAGGGATTTATTTTTTTTATTAGCAGAATTGTTTGTGAATGAGCAATGGAGGTAGTGACCTAAAGCATGTACAGAATGTGGAATCTGCCTGTCTAGCCGGCACTATAAATAAATGAGAAAGGCTTTTGAAGGATTTTTATCAGCTCCATATACATTATTTTATTTTGGCAAGTCTACTTTGCTTTACAAACTCTGCTCTGTTTGTGGAGCTATTTATAAACTGGGGTGGAGGAAGAGTCTCTGTGAGTGGGTGATTCACAGACACAAAATAGGGCCATAAACAATGTTAACACTGTGGCGTGATCTGATAAAATCAGAAACTTGGACAAAGAGTGCAACACTGTTCCTCAGTGGGGCTGTTGTGAGGCAGCTTATTCTCCCTTTCTGCTGACCTTCTCTGACTTGACGAAAATGCCATCTAGTTTCATTTTCACAGGAGCTGGACATTGAGTTGCCCAATGTTAACCTAAGAGCAGTACTGCAGCTCCATCTCCTGCATGGATGCTCTCACATCTGACCCATCTCAAGAGTTTGTGTCACTGCTAGTTATGTGGGATGTGGCAGGGGAGCATCCGAGTGCTTCCCTAGTAGATCAGGGGCTGTTTTCTCTGCACCCTGGCCAGAGGTGGCTGCAGAGAGCTTGTGTTTGCGGCTGAAGACTAATTAATGTTCCCATTACAGGCTGGGAGTTGGAGTGTTGAGTTATGGATATGCGTTCCCTCCCTCTGGTCCTTTTGTGGGCTCTGGCAGAGGAAATGGGGTTGGAGGATTTGGCAAAATGTCCTGGAGCTTGCCTGTGACTACACTGAGGGACGCAGAACAGAGCAGAGAGGTGCTGGGTTACTATACTGAAGCATTATTTTGAGTGTGTGCCTTTACTGTTTAGGTAGACATAGCTTACTTACCTCCAGGAATAATACATGTGCTCCCTTGTGCTAAATCACTGATGAAGTCCAGGATTATTTGCCAAAAGAGAAGGAAGCAAAAGAACTTAATCATTTGTGCTTCAATACAGCAATTCTTGGGGATGTTATTTGAAGTAAGCTTTGAAGCGCAGCATACAATAGTGTGTGTACATTGTCTTCAAGGCTGGTACAGTCTGTTGGTGAAGAGATTTGTCATATTTACCCAAGAACTATGTTGCAGAGCTCATCCTAAAATTCAGGGCTCATAAGCAGGCTGCATAGGGCTCATAAGCAGGATGCACCCCAGTGCATCTACAAAACTTTGGTGTGCCCAGCAAACAGTAATTCAGTGAGTCATCTAGGAGAGGATTGCGTGGTGAGATGAAGGAAGAGACTGTGGCACGGGAATTCAAGATAAAATTTGCATGTGCTGATGGATGAGGATCACAAAGGGCTTTCTGCTCAGAAGCCTGGTAGAACAAAATCAAGACTATACTTCTGAATGTTCAGTCCACAATGGGGATCAAAAACACACAGTTTAAAAAAAAAAAAAAAGGTAAGCCCAACTCAATAAAAATGGTTAGACAAAAGTGTGCACCCATCATAGGCAGGAAAATCTTATTATGGCCTATTATGGGAGGGGTCATTGTTTCTTTTTCTAGTAAAAGAATCCTTTTTAAAAAATGTCTGTGGGAAAGGAGAATGGTCTGAATCAAGTCTTTGAGATGTTGTATTACAGAGTCACAGAAAATGCACTATGCAAATGACTATCTGCCTTATTAGAAGCCTCAATAGAGTTCATTGTCTCAATATTGCTATTATTGGAGATGGATGGACACTACATGATTTTACCATCAAGCTGAAAAACTTCAGTGTTACAGTCTCATTGCTAGGATAATGACAGTGCATTGACTTAAAGGAGAGACTTGAATTAAGGGGAGTGAAAGATACATTGCTCTGTCAATTTTAGTTTGTCTTTTGTAGACTGTGCATCATTTTAGGGGTCACAACAGGGGGGTTTGTGCTTTGTGGTCTTGATTTTGTTCATCATTCATTGTTAATAGAAAGAAAGGCCTTTTATAGGGAGAATTCCTCTATTGCCTGCTGTGACTTTACTTGATTGTGGTTGTAGGGACCCCAGTGCAGTACTGATGCTGGTATCTGCGTCAGGTGGGTGCTGACCCTATACCAGCTTAGTGTCCTTGTGGAAGAGGAACAGCACCTACTCTTTTGCTTGCTTGATGTTAGGAACTCGTCACTATATTGCTCTTCTCTGTTATGTGGCTTCTTACCTGTGGGACTGCTCATGGAGCTCCCCCTGAGCTGTCACTAGAACCTGACATACTGCCTAGGACAAAATTTTAATCCTAAGAGCTGCTAAAGTCAAAATCTAGCTAATGTCAAAGTCTGTATATTGGCATAGTCTTCCTAAAGCCTGCCTCTGAGGTCTTACTTTGGATGTTGGGTTGCGTTACAAACAGACGAGATGACTTACAAAAAGGCATGGGTGCTTTGTAACATGCGTTACAACAGGCAAGGTGCTTGAAATTATAGCTAAGTGTTTTGTAGTGTGTTGAGCTTTTTGTTCGGGTTGGGTTGGGGGTTTTCTTGTAATCCAGCTTCTCAAGCAGACATGGCAGAACTTTGGCTCTGAGGTTGTTAGAATGGATGGTCAGCAATACTTTGATTTTTTTTTTTAAGGTTTATATTTTCTGCATTGTATCTGGCTACTTTACAGAACAGGGATTTCCAGATGAAACCTTTGGTGATAGTAAGGATCAGTTACTGAGTTTTCAGCTAGGGCTGGGCGATGGTGCTGTTTTCTGTGGAATGAGGCATCTCTTCTGAGCAATTTTGGTTCCTCTAAACCTACCATTTGCTTCTTGGTGGGACAAAGCAACTTGGTTTCTGTCTCTCTCATTGTTTGGCTGATATATGTGAAAGTTAATGAGTAATTAGAAAAAACACTGGTGAATTGGAAAGGAGTAACCTTACTCAGTGTTTGCTTTTCTTCCTTGACTTTTCAGCTATGGAGGGGGTGGGGAAGGACATTACTCATTAAACAAAAGATGATCTCGGCAACCTCCAGCTTTTCTGCCCTGCTTAGTCCTTGAAAGCAGCACCTGTCCTGCAGTACTCTAACATGAATTAATAACCAGGGATTGCAATGAGTGCACACCACATGAGCCACAGAGAAGCTCTCAATGTACTAAATACACAGAAATAAGATTATTCTGAATTTGGAGGCTTTGTTTTGTGTGCTTCATTCTTCTAATTCTACGACCTGTCCAAGTGTCACCTAACACTTAGTTCCAAGGATAATCTGCTGACCTCATGGCAGACAACCCTCATGTAAATGACAGTGTGAAGACACTTGCCTGAAGTCACAATTCTGTGATATGAACTTGGGCACTGTCCTATTTTTCCTGTCCCCTCCCCAGTGCTAATGGTGGGGCTACTGGCTCATACTTCTCCTCCATTTCACAGAGCTGCATATGTGCACTGAGCTCTGCAGTTGTGGAACTGGCTAAATCCATTCCTTAGTTTTCCTTGAATATTAAGGAAATACTAAGATACACTTTTTCCTTACAAAGAAAAACCTAAACTGCAAAGTAAGGTATGTTCTGCTCCAGTCTTGCTGTGCCATTTGGCATGAGGTATCCACTCTAGCTTTTAGTTATTTCAGTGTTGCTTATGAATGGTTACTAAAGTTCCTTTTAGACACACACTCAGAAGTTTTTCACTATTTCACTTTTTCACTACAGTTTTGCACCCTGGTCTTAAGAGGTTACTTTAGGTACAAGTGTGCATATAGAAAAGAAATTAAGGTATCAGTAAGCATTGTAACTCTTGTCTTCATGTTTTCACAGAAGTTTAGAATCAATCTCAGAACATCTGCAGCTTCTGGAGGTTAAAAATTGCAATTTGGTGTAATCTGTTGGGATTTCTTTTGGGGAAGGTTTAAGCAGTAATTTAGCCTAAGTTCCTGTAGCACTGAATCCAGCAGCAGCTTTTCTGATTTTATTCTTTTCATGTGAGTTTTCAGCTGCTGTGACTCCTAACATTTTGATTACTGAAAGTTCTTTAAAGAATAAAAACAAAAAACATTTATGTCCTCCTCTTGGAGCTTTTGGCACCACCTTGGCCAGGTCATTGTCACGTTTGGTCTGTGTCACATGTGTCAGGCACAAAGCAGGGAAGGAAAAAAGGTAATGTAGGAAACAATAAAATAGATCTGTAAAACCAAAACTCTTTGTAGATTATCAGGAATAAACACAGTAGCTGAGAATATTCTGAACTTATTAAAATGAAAAAAAAATCTAATTAGTACTGCAGCTTTTAAGCTAAAATTCTATTTGTGCTGAGCTCAGTGAATGGAGAGTTAACTTATATTTTTCATCCATCAATAGAGAGAACTCAAGAATATGCTGGAAAAAAGATTATAGTAGTATGATTTGTTTGGCTTGTACAGTGACAGAAATTCTGCTTTTCTACTGCTAATCAGAAAGGCTCAGTGTACAAGGTAGTGTAATGTTTTGCAGTGAACTTTCTGTCTAATCTTTAAATGCACATGTGGCATTTTGCCTTGCTTGAATATATTCTGTGATTATGCATAATAAGATTCTATTATTTGCAAGAAACACACTTACTACTGGTTCTGTCTGTGCGTTTGTTTTGAACATCGTGACTTTCATGCAGATTCTCTTTTTCTTGTATGACTTATTTGTGTTTTTTCATTCACTTTATTAAATCAATAGGGAAAATATTCTCAGTATTTCACTTAAGAAAGCGTGTTACAGAGTTTTGTCTGGCTGTGTGCAGTTCAATTGCCATTTCATAGAATGGTTCACAAGGCTGTGAAGAGTTCCAGGGTTGTATATTGTTCCCATCCTCCTTTTCTCACTCCCTCATTTGTCTTAAAAGGGCTTCAGTCATTTACTTGTCTTTGCTTTCTGAATGCATACTTTATTTTCAGCATTGCCACCCGTCCCAGGTGACATTTCCTCCCATTCTAATGAAAGACTGAAGGTCTGCTTGTCTAGTGAAGTGAATCCCTTATGTCTTTTGGTTGTTGGTAATGGGAAGTGGAGTTGTAGCTCATGACCCTCTTAGCTCTTCTTACATCTCACTTGCCTGTTCCCTTTCTTGGCCAAAGGAAATTACATTTTTTTGTTTGGTGCTGCTAGCTTTGCATTTCTGCATATGACTTAATTTTATATTTTTCAAAACTAGGTTTGCTTTAATTCTTAAACTTGATCTATTCAATCTTAGCAACATTTTTGAGCCTCCTTACCAAAGAAGAAACAGTTTGGAAACGATTCCTAAAACAGGGAAGGGTAAATTATCTTACTCTTTCCTGTGTTTTGGACCCTCCATGTGCACCACAAAAGGAGTATTCCTTTGAGCCTTTGGTGGACTACAAAGTATTTAAGCCTGACAAGTGCTGTAGGTTGATCTTTAAAAAATATGTTGTGGGAAATCCTTTGCATATGCCAACTACCTGAAAGTCTCTGCCGTGTTACTGTAGGAAGGTTGAAAGGACAATGGTGGGGCACTGTTTTTGCCAGATGTGAGCATGGTTTTCAGCAGAACATAGCCCCAGTTGCCGTTTCTGGGTGTTACTGAAATGTAGATACACACTCTTTGCATGAAGATGCAAAAGAAAGGGTGCTAAATTTCCTCCCACTTTCTTCAAGTTCTTCTATTCCGAGCTGCTGTATTTGTCTTCTCTGCTAATATCATCGTGCAGAGGAAGCACAGTTTATTTAAAACCAAGTATTTCATAGTAGCTAATTTGTGTGGTATTTATAGCAATTACTTGAACACATGGTACCTTTTCTGTTATAAGCAAAAACTGCGCTAAGCACTAGTGCAGGTTATCTAGCAAAATATTTTGTATCTTGTGGTTCCTAAATGGTTCATTCATTTTGCTGTTGGTGCTGACTGAAAGATGATTTGTTCTAGCTCTGTGAGAACTATCCCTCTGCAAGTGCCTTGTGCACCTCTGTAAAGAGAACAATAGGGTAGCATACCTGGAACAGTGAATGCTTCTGAAAAGTCTTTCTGAAAGCATAGGCTTGTGTCCAGAAATGTACACTGTTATGGCAAAAGGATCTTGATCTGGGTGACTTCTTTAGATGTCCCTTACCTCTCTTGTGGCCTTTGACTGGGTCACATAGGCAAAGTAAAGACATGAAAAGCAGTTAGGGAATGAGTAAATTGTAGAAGTGAAGCTTTTGAGATTCCTGGTCACTAAAGAACATACCTTCATTTTGTAAACAAGCGGTAGAGCTTTCACCAGACTGACAGATAGGCAAATTATTCAGTTTACTTCCTTTACCTTATTGAAATATTTGTCGCCTCTGTGAAATGTCTGTTGGTGATGGAAGGTGAACATTTTCCTGCCTTGGTTGCCACTGAGACAGATAAGCTCTAGATCTTTTCCCTTATGTTTGCAAGAGAATGAGGTTTTATGAGACAGCTGAGCCAATCTAGTGGCCATCTACTTCCTTGCTGTCATCCAGTGACGTCAGCTGCTCCCTTTTGCTTTGCTGGCCTGTTTCTGACCCCATGTTGGTCTGTGTGAGATAGCTAAACTAGCAGAAAGTTATTTCCATTATTCTAGCAGGGAAGTTCTCTGCCAAATTAGCTGCTTAAACAAGTTCACTGTGCAGTCAGATGAGTGATTGTGCTTCAGTAAGGGCAGTCTGAGGAGAGGAGGCATGGCTTGCTCCTTTCAGCAACTACCAAAGCTGGGTAGGGTCAACTACATGGTGTAGTAGTAGTAGTAGTAAAAGTTAGATTAATAGTATTCCCAAGTGACAGGGGACAGGACAAGAGGAAATGGCCTCAAGCTCCACCAGGGGAGGTTTAGGCTGGACATTAGGAAAAAAATTTTCACAGAAAGGGTCATTGGGCACTGGAATGGGCTATCCAGGGAAGTGGTTGAGTCACCTTCCCTGGAGGTGTTTAAGGCAGGGGTGGGTGAGGAGTTAAATGGCATGATTTAGTGGTTGATAGGAATAGTTGGACTCAATGATCCAATGGGTCCCTTCCAACCTGGTTATTCGATGATTTTAGTTTCAGTGTCGTATCCATCTCCATAAACCGGGAATCAAATGTCAATTTTAGAGCTAAATACCTGAACCATTTTAATACAGCAAATCAAAGCCCAGTGTGATGATAATGACAATATGCTGGTGATCGATGAATTTGTTTCAGACTTCAGATTTTTCTTTAGAGCTGCAAAGACTAGAAGCTCTTTCAAGCAAGAAAATCAGTTTTCCTGCACCTGTTTTTTTGAGAAAAATAGAAGTAACAGTTTTAGTGTTGCACACCTCTGTAGCAGAAGTATTTCCTGTCAGCCAAAACAAAAGTAATTTACGAGCTTTTTCTGAAGAGCTGTCTCTACCAACCATATGGTATTGAGAAAGCAAGCATTAACATATATTTGTGCCTTGTTGAACCTGAGTTTAGTGGGATAGGTTAATTACTTAATTGCTTAGAAATATCCCTCTTTTAATAAAAATATGTACTGTGATCTAGACATTGTAGTCTTAATGTTTACCTTATTCCAATCTTTATACAGCTTTTGACACCAGCTTGTCCCCACTAACTTGAATGTAGTTACTGCTTGTTAATATGATGTGAGGGTAGAACACCTACTTTGCTAAAGGTCTACTGTCATTTTTCTGATACATTCAGTGGGTGCAGATGAGTTTTGTTATTTATTTCAGTATGAGCTGGAAAAAAAACCCCACACATTCAAGTGCATTAAAATAGTTTGTGTATTTGTCTCTCAACACATTTTCTTTTGAGGTAGGTACAGGTGGTAATGATTCCACGGTTTAATTTGCTTTAGCATAAACACAGAGAGGTGATGGCTCTCCGGTACTTGGCACTTTCAAATCAGACTTTTTATCCTTGAACTAATATTTAGCTAAACCTCAAAGCATAGATTTTTTACAGAAACCTTTGCAGAAGGAATTGGGCCATGGGCTCAAAGGCGTGTGAAGGTCTATGACTTGCATTACTTTACCTATACTTGCAGTGAAATATTTTGGTGATTTGCAATGAAATGATGCAGCTTTGTGCAGCCTACTTTTTTCTTCAATGGACTTGTGCCTTGACTGCTTAGCAAAAGTTGGAAGGATTGTGATCCTTCTGTGTCTTCATATGCATTTTCCACTCTTGTTGCTGTTAGAAATTGCAGACTGGTTACTTAGAGTTCACTCAGAGGTCAGAACATGAGAATCTACTAGCAAAATCTTTTTTTCTTCCTCCTCCAGTTTACATTACGGAATTAATTTTTGTTTCCTTGTTGTTTGTTTTACCCAAAGGGTCTTATCTGTTTCCCCAAGCACATTTTCGTTTGAGGCTTAATATTCATGTTGTCTGAGATATTTACTACACATTTTAACAAAAAAGGTGATTTTTAGACTTTTCTTGTAGTCCTGCTGGCAAGGAATTATTTTTAGTTAGGAGACAGCATTTTAAACCTGATGTTTTTTACCAGTTAGTAACAGCTATGAAGCAGGCTGAAGCCCTGTCTCCAGCTCTGTGACAGCATTTAGCTACTGTTGCCAGATGCATTCACTTGGAAATGTCCACCTGGGTCCACTACACCTTTCCTTTGTGTTATCTGTACCTATGAACAAAGGCTCTGTGAAAAGGGACAAAAATATTGTGGGGTTTTGGCACTCTTGCATTTTTCTGTGTGGGAAGAGCATCCTTTTGCAACATGACATTAGTAAGTTTTTGAAAAAAAATGGCAGGAAAAATCCATCTTTGCTTTCAGGCCTTGGTTGGATAGGAGATGGCTAAGGAGGGTTATTGAGTGCGGTGAATCTGAGGCTATTTTTGTGGTGTAGTTTCCTCTCCCAGGCTGTTGTTGCAGGTGGTTCCTGAGCTGGGGCCAGGCAGAAGAGATTCCCCGTAGGATTTTGAGAGGTCCTTTGATGAAATCTGCCCTGGTGATGTAAGATATTATCAAGCTTGCCTGGCAGGAGCTGGGTTGATGTCTGGTCTCTGTGATGTTTCAGATATCCACTGTGAAATGCACCACTTCTCAGCTTGCCTACATGCTGCACCTGAAATAGAGAGGCAAGTGAGGAGAGCAGAGGTTTGCTAGGGGCAGCATGTGGGTGGCTAGGGATTTGGACCTGGCCGATGAAGCATCAAGCTGCCTGTGATGTGACAGTGGTTGTAGGAGTGTTGTGTAATCAGGAATGGGAGGCAAATTTGTCCCGTGTCTGCAGAATTCTACAGAGAGAAGTGCTTGGTCTTTTAACACAGAGCAGACCTCAAAATGCACACTTTGTCCCTATAAAAAGGACCAAAATAATAATCACAGGTTGGAGTGGGAAGAACAATTTTAAAGATAGGTTCTTTTCTCCCATTGCCACTTGCCATCACTTCCTGCTGTAAATGCCCTGCCAAATCATTAATACTGAGCTGGTGCAGAAGTACTATTCTATGTATAGTAGTTCATAATATAAGGAAGCCTTTCTGTATGTAGTTGGGTGTAGGTTTGAGGTATTGTTGACCATGGTTTAATCCTGAGTTTCCACATTAAAAAAAAAATCAGAGTAAAAGTTGTGTGTCCCATTTCTTATGTGATTATGAAAGTAATTAAAAGAAAACAGCAAATCCCTCTCTTAGATATGTGCAGATGAAATATTTTGATAGAGGGGAGTTTGCATACAAATTTACTGATGAGGATCAGTTAGTCATACAAATGCTTGGATGTTTACACATCCGGGGAAGCAAACAGCAAACACAGTTCCCAGCTCTCCTGCAGTTCTTTCTTCATCAAACCATACACCTCCTCTTGATTGCTGTTGCCTTACAGTTCTTTAGGAAGAAAGAGGTGGCTTGTCATTCCTTGGTGTATTTGGGGAATTCTTGTGCTAAAACTAGTGGGGTTCCCCTTTCCAAACTCCTTCCCTCCCCAGTCATTGTTCTTTTTAAATTCAAAATTATTTTGGAAATGTTGAACTGCCATTCCCTTTGCAGCAGAAACAATGAAAGGGCGGGAACGTATCTAATGAACCATGAAAGCAATAAGCCTTGTGAGCAGTTGGTTAGGAAAATAAGTCACATGTATCTATTTGAATGCCTGGAATGATTCGGAAAGCATACGCGATAGGAGAAAGTCAGTTAGAACAGTTCTTGCTGACCCTCCTGTCCACATTAGAACCTGAGCAGCTGAGCCGAAAACACCTTTGGGAACTACTGCTCTCTTCTTCAAGTATGGTGTCTGTGGGATTGCAGGAAGTTCCCACAATGTTCAGTGTTTAACCTTCAACTTTTTCTTTAATGTGAAGGTTTGGGTTTTTTTCGGTGTGCAGGTTTTTCCAAAGATTGTGTGTTCAGGAGAGGGCTGCAAGCTCAGTAGTAGTTTTACAGATGATGTTTTGCCTGGCTTTATTGCCGATCTTTGAGATTGTCAGAGAAAACTGAACATGTAAAAAGTGCTGTTCCTGATGTCATTAGTTTCCATAACTTGTCAAGGTTTAAAGGATTATTGATTTGTGTCTCTAATTAGAGTGAAAATTTTAAGTTGCAAAATGGTAAGGTCAGAGCAATTAATATATATAAATGCATTTATGCATTTTCAGAGGCTTTTTTAATATGTGCAAAGATAACAAAATTTGTGTGTTTCTGTAGCAGCATGGGTAGAGAACTTGATTAAATAAACTGAAATAAAATGCAACGAAGCCTTGTAAAACAGCATAGATGGAAGTGGCAGCAGTTTATTTGCTTATTGTGTTGACATGGTAAATACACAAGCACAGAGCAAGCAGCTCAGAAGTCTTTTCATGTGTTACGGTATCCATGAGGACAACCAATTCTTCATTCTGGAGGCTGTCTTGGAGACCCTCTTGCTAAGATCTGAACTTGATCTGGTTGAACACTGTTGAAACTGGTAGCTATTAAAATAGTATTGGGTGTTTTTAATATGACTTTAGCTGAAGTTACTTTGCATAAAGAATTCCATGGCTTCAGTATCTGACCATGGTCAGCAGGCCAGTTAAATATATTTTTGCTTTACTTGTATGCTGCTGTGCTTATTTTGAGTAATCTCCTCTTCCTGCAATGTAATTTTTCACAAGTCATGCTTTTGTAGGCAAGTAGATGAGAAGAAGGGTTCCTAAAAGCAGCTCGGTGAAACTGTTAAGTGAATTCAAATTGCTGGTTTAAAGTAAGTAATTTAAAACAAACAAACAAACAAACAAAAATAGTGAATTTAGAAAGAGTCACACACATCTTGTCAGGTTTTTGGTTTTTTTTTTTAGATTTCAAAATTGAAACTTATTTGATTTAGACTGCTGAAGAAAGCCACAGAAGTGGAAGAGCAAATAAAGGGGAAATAGTGTTGACAAGTTCCTTTTCCTTACCATAATTATTAAAAATACTGGTGTGTACAAAGGCCTATGAGTAATGGCTATAAAATGCAACAAAAGAACCTTAACAGTGAAATAAAATCTTGATCTCTCCACTTGGTTATGTGCAGCTGGTCAGGGACTGAATGGAAAACACTTCTACAATAAGCCCTAAATTATGAAGGAGATGAGTTGTATTACAGAATATTCAGCTTTTGGGAAAGGAAAACCAGAAGCAATACTTGAGTATGACTAGATCCAGTGTCCCAAAATCGCAGGCACTTTGTTTGTGATGTAGTCATCTACATGCAGCTAGCTTAATTTGACCTATTTTTAACATTTATTTATTTATTAAAAGAATGAAAGCATGTCTAAGACTTCTTTCGTTCTTATGGCCAAAGCCTAGCTGCATGCTGTGCCTGATTCCTTACTCTGTGCAACAGAAACATAACTAATTCCCAACAGTTTGCTAAAAACCTATCTGCCTGCGTGTGTTCAGTAGTTACTGCATCCATACCCTTGGTTCCCATCCATCCTAAGGTGGATGAAAGGTTTCTAATGCATATTACTTTCAGCTGCTTTTGGTTTTGGTTTTTTATCATGTTCCTTGGCCTCTTGCTCAGAGGCATAATGTAGATTCAGGGCCCGGTGGATCAGGGTGATTTTCAAGCAGGCTGTTACTTTAAGGTAGACGTCTTATTGCTGCTCTCTGAAGCAGTAACCCTTAAAACTGCAGGCTGTTTGATAGCAGGTTACATACTGAAAATTGAGATCAGCAATGTCCTTTGCAGACAGTTTCCAGCAAAAGGAACTTCTAAATGGTTTACACACTGGCTTGTTCCTGAGAAAATCAAACCTGCATTGAGTGTTCCTTTTGTCCCTGCAGCATTTCTGCAACTTGGAGCTGTGGGAGAATTTTCAATCATTTCTGAAGAAATACACACAGTGAACAGTTTTGGTGCCTGATCCAGTCCTATCATAGATGTGGTTTTCCAAGGGCTGGTATTTGCTGTAGTGGGAGAGACCCAACTGAGCGTATACTTCCACATCTCATTACATTTGTTAAAAATTGCAATTTGGCCCACCAGTCCTCTTGTCAACATAAGTTAGGATTTAAGTCTCCTGTAAAAGGAATGGTGACTCTTTAAAAGGATGCATTTATCTGCTGAATCCAAGCTTGATTTGGACTCAACTGTGTGTGGATCAAAGCCCTCAGCCGCCCTTCCCAGCCACCCTGTTCTTCACTCTCCATTTCAGAGTCGCTTCTGGCCAGCTTCAAAGCATTCACTTCAAAGGCTTTCAGCAGACACAGAACAGCACAGGCTGAGGCTGTAGTTTCCAGCTTCAGCAGAGCTAGCTAGGTCTTGGCTTCTTGGGGAGTCCTGTTCTATTCTGCTGTTATTCACTCAACGCACAGCAAAATGCTGACTGCTTTTATAGGGGGCATGGAGGCCGGCATTCGCCCATCACTTTAAACTGTGCAGCAAGAGGGAAGAGTGCCAGTGAAAGGTAGATATATCTGGCTCTGGCAGGACAAAGGAGCTTAAAATTTAGCTGTAGACAGAAATTCCATGTTAGTTCCCCATCTCCCCTGAACATAGAATTGACTTTATAACTGAAGTCCAAGGTTTAATCTTGTCCTTAAGGGATTTTTTTTTTCTTTTTCATAGAATCATAGAATCATAGAACAACCAGGTTGGAAGGGACCCATCGGATCATCGAGTCCAACCATTCCTATCAAACACTAAACCATGTCCCTCAGGACCTCATCTACCCGTGCTTTAAACACCTCCAGGGAAGGTGAATCAACCACCTCCCTGGGCAGCCTATTCCAATGCCCAATGACCCTCTGTGTGAAAAACCTCCTCCTAATCTCCAGCCTAAATTTCCCCTGGCGGAGCTTGAGGCCATTCCTTCTTGTCCTGTCCCCTGTCACTTGGGAGAAGAGACCAGCTCCCTCTTCTCTACAACCTCCTTTCAGGTAATTGTAGAGAGTAATGAGGTCTCCTCTCAGCCTCCTCTTCTCCAGGCTAAACAACCCCAGCTCTCTCAGTCGCTCCTCATAAGGCCTGTTCTCCAGCCCCTTCACCAGCTTTGTGGCTCTTCCCTGGACTTGCTCCAGAGCCTCAACATCCTTCTTGTGGTGAGGGGCCCAGAACTGAATACAGGATTCAAGGAGCGGCCTCACCAGCGCTGAGTACAGAGGGAGAATCACCTCTCTGGACCTGCTGATCACACCATTTCTGATACAAGCCAGGACGCCATTGGCCTTCTTGGCCACCTGGGCACACTGCTGGCTCATGTTCAGTTGGCTGTCAACCAACACCCCCAGGTCCCTCTCCTCCTGGCAGTTTTCCAGCCAGGCTTCTTCCAATCTGTAGCTCTGCATAGGGTTGTTGTGCCCCAAGTGCAGGACCCGGCATTTGGCCATGTTAAACCTCATGCCATTGGACTCTGCCCAGCAGTCCAGCCTGTTTAGGTCCCTTTGCAGAGCCTCCCTGCCCTCCAGCAGATCAACACTTCCACACAGCTTTGTGTCATCTGCAAACTTGCTAAGGGTACCCTCAATGTCTTCATCCAGGTCGTTGATGAAGACATTGAACAGGGCTGGACCCAGCACTGAGCCCTGTTTGTCCTACATTTGTCCTACGGAGCTCTGGTTCCTCTTCTTAACTTCCTGCTAAGCTTCCTTACTTCTTAGCAACTTCCTATAAGTACGAGTGCCACAGAAATAGCTAATTTCCAGGCAATGCACATTTTCTTTTATTTGGAAATGTGGTAACTTCTGTGTCAAGTTTCCACCTGCACAAGGGGAGATTGTGGCTCCTGCTGGCTCAATTGCTCTGGAAACCTCGAGCAAGCTGAAGGCTAGGGCAGCCATGTTCCTCTTTGGCTGGAGTGAGCCCCTCTGCTGTGGAATAGGACCTCAGTTCTGCGAAAAGATGTGCTCCATGCATCCTCCTGCCTTAATATCGTATTGTTTTCTTGGGGGGAACCCTCCCCCAAACCTCAGTGTGTATACCCTGTTAGCCAGTGCTCTTGATTAAAAGCTGTCGTGGCATCAAGAGGAGACAAGGAACAGGAGTGTCAGAGCTGCTGGGAAGTCTTTGTCCATGAAAATTAAAATGGGAGTAGGGTGATAGCACCTGATATAGTGTTTTTGTAAGAGCTACTTGGTGTCCTTCAAAAGTAGATTCAGAAATATGTCAGGTAGTAGCCTTATCACATTCTCCACATCCCTGTTTTTTTTAATATTAGTAGTTTCCTTTAAGGCAGTGACCCTGAGATGGGTGTGGTTTATATTACACACTTGCCAGGCTATTTATATATTTAGAGCCTTGCTCTTGGCAGGGGGGGGGGAACTGTGGGAAAAAATGCAAAAAGTCATCATTTTTTCTTCCCCTATTATTTTAAAGCAGCTTTTTTTTTGTATGTGTGGATGAAGGAATGAGAGGTCCCAGTGCCTGCAAAAAAACCCATTTCTCAAATACTGATTATTTTAATTAAGCCATACAAACTTTTCTTATGCATAAATAATAGATAGATAGACAGAGAGATAGATAAATTGATTGACAGATAATTTGCCCCCATCTCTTTCTGCAGTAAGTGTTACTAGAGTGGAAATTGAGAACTAAGATTCTGATCCTGACAAGCAGCAAGTGTCCTTCCAATTAGAGCCATGACTGTCTGCAGCTCCCCACCCTGGCCTGGCATGTGACACTGGCTGGGAGTTGTGCACTGGAAGACATTATCAGACAGGAACTTTTAATTCTTTGTGTGTACACACACACACAGAAACCCAGGCAATTTTGGCTTCCATCGTATCACTTAGATCTTTTATTGTCTCAACCTTGTTTTTAGAAGTCTTGACTCTGACTGGTGATTGAAAAAGCCATGCTGTAGGGTGGAGGCTTTCCTCTGCTTCTGTCTGGTCACTTGGGCAATGCGGCTGCTGATACACCCGCTCTGGACCAGGGAATGAGGCTGGGGTCCTGCCAGCATGGCCAGGTGTTGCAGTAGTGGATGGGAAAAGCAGTTCGCAGATGCTCTGATACATGACAAATGCAAAACTCTGCTCAACCTTAGCAGCTGGTTCCTTTTTTGTATTTATCTATTTACTTTTCATTGTCATCAGGGGGTGTAAATTTGCAGATCAGTCATAAAGATGCAAGAGATGGGCAAGTTTGGGTAAATGGGGCAGCATTCTTATTTGATTGCAAGTTTGTGTCTGAAGCCACAGAGCTGAAAACATCCAGTCTCTTGAGTAATCACTAACAGTATCCCTGCTGGTACATAATTGGGTATAATGTCTTGTCAAAGCTATGTGGTACTGAAAGAGAAGCTTTATGTATGAATGGGGGCTATTTAGGTTAAAAACTACACCTGCAACACAATATTTTCCCTCTGGTAAAGATAACATAATAAAAGTAGCTGTTTATGCCTAATGGCGAGAACTAGGAATGCTGCAATTAGGGCATGTGTCAGAACACAGATTCCCAAAATACCCTGGGCTGGAGAATCCTGCTTTGCTGTGCGTACAACAACTTGCCTTTACTGGTGTTAATCAGAGCATTGCATTGTGATGTCACTGTTGTCACTTCATATCATTGTCCTGGCCCTAAATCTGATTAATTAGATAACTTATGGTTCTAACTTCTTACTGATTTTGTGTATAAACAAAACCAGCATTAAATGATTCAGAGTCTTCCCTCCACAGGATATTAATTTCAGTGAGGGTATTATAGATGTCTCTATCTGATATACAGGCTTGTTGAGCAGCATCTAGTCCCACCCTAAGTAATAGGAAATTGTGAATAACATTCTTACCATTGTACTCCAACTGCTTTTGAATGAGGGGAGTGTACTGAGTGGCTTCTGATAGACAAACTTAACGCTGTTCTCCAAATTACTGCTATTCAGTGGGATTATGCAGAAAGCTAAACAGAAAGGAAAAAGAACAATTTATGCCTGCCATTTGTACTCTGCTGCCTCCCCACCCTGGCGTGTGAACAGATGCCTTTCCCCATTTTTAACATTTATTTGTTGTTTTTACGGTATTTTCAGCTTGCAGGGCTGTTGGCCTCTAGGTGCTAATGAAATGTGTCCCAGACTCTCCCTCTCCTAAGTGCATGCAGTTCTGCAATGATCATATGTTTTTCATATAACAAATAAAAAACCAAAAATCTACACCTCTATTTTTGTGTTTGGTGGCATAGATATGGGTAAATAACTTTTTTTTTTTACTTTTTATTCCTCCAGAATTTTGTAGGGGAAAAAATAGTGGCAATTCATAGAATCATAGGTTCCCTAGGCTGGAAAAGGCCTTTGAAATCATCAGGTCCAATCACACCTGCCCACTACTAAGTCATGTCTCTAAGCACTTCATCTACCTTTTTTTTTAAGTACTTCCAGGGCTGGTGACTCAACCACCTTCATGGGCAGCCTGTTCCAGTGCTTGATAACCCTTTCTGTGAAGTTTTCCCTAATGTTCAATCTGAACCTCCACTAGTGCAGCTTAAGACCATTTCCTCTTGTCCTACCACCTGTCACTTGAAGGAAGAGACAAGTACTTACCTCTCTACAACCTCCTTTCAGGTAGCTATAGAAAGTGATAAGGTCTCCTTTCAGCCTCTTCTTCAGGCTAAGCAACCCTAGTTCCCTCAGCCACTCCTCGTAAGACTTGTTGTCCAGCCCTTTCACCCACTTCGTTGCTCTCCCCTGGACATGCTCCAGGACCTCAATGTCTTGTAGTGAGGGACCCAAAACTGAACACACTATTTGAGGTGTGGCCCCATTGATGCAGAGTACAGGGACAGAATTGCTTCCCTGGTCCTGCTGGCCTGATACAAGCCAAGATGCGTTTGGCCTTCTTGGCTACCTGGGCACACTGCTGGCTCATGTTTAGTCAGCTGTTGACCAGCACCTCTAGGTCTCTCTCTGCCAGTCAGCTCCCTAGCCACTCTTCCCCAAGCCTGTAGTGCTGCATAGGGCTGATGTGTCCCAAGTGCAGGACCTGGCATTTGGCCTCATTGAACCTCAGCCCATTGATCCAGCCTGTTCAGATTCCTCTGTAGAGCCTCCCTACTCTCCAGTAGATTAACACTTCCTTCCAGCTTAGTGTCATTTGCAGACTTACTAGGGGTACATTCAATCCCTTCATCCAAGTCTTTAGTAAAGACATTGAATGAAACTGGACCCAGCACCAAGCCTTGGAGAACACAACTTGTGACTTGCTGGATTTACCTCTGTTTACCACAGCTTTTTGGGCCCAGCCATCCAGCCAGTTTTTTATCCAGCAGAGGGTGCACCTGTCCAGGCCAGTGGAAGCCAGTTTCTCAAGCAGGAAGTTCAACCAAGTACTGGGGAGAGGGCAGGAGAGGTCTTACAGAAACACAGAAGATCCTAATTTGGCCAGTTTCAAATGGGTTTGACTGTTTGGGATGACATCATGTTTAAGTAGTTTAGCTTGGGCTTCTTGCCTCTTTGGTTTGTGTTTTAAAAGTAAGAGCCACAGGGGAAGGAGGTAGGGGGAAGGCAATGGGGAAGGAGGGCAGCCTATATTTATCGCCAGCAGCGCATCCTTGTGTGTTTTTTGTTGAAGCCCTTTTTCTTCTTTGGGACTTGACCTCTGGTCTCCCTTGCAGCTGCTTGGGTGGCAGGTATTTAAGGGCAGCTGGACACATGGTTGAGGACAGGTCTAAGCCATGCTGTTGACTTTTGAAGGCAGAGCTGTGGCCCTACTCAGCACTTTCCCATTGCCTCCATGGGCCAGCGAATGGGTGGTCCTGCAGCCAGTTCAACTTACCCATCCAAAATCCAAGGTGACATAAAGAAGGATTAGTCTCTTGGCCAGGCAGTGAGGAGATTTCAACCTGAATCTACTGCATGCCAGCTGAGTGCTGTAACCATTTGGCTCTTAGGCACTGCTTTCACCTTATTATGACTGAATATAGTCCTTTGTTGCCTTGGCCTTTATTCCTAGTGCTCAGCATCTGAATGTTTTTGTCATGACTGAAATAGTTAATTTCAATCCCCTGTGTTGGTTTCCATGCAAGTTGGAGGGAGTTGTCCTTGAGTGAACCCTTCTGTAAGTTCAGCCCAAATTCATGAATAGTTTAGTCTTCCCTGCAACTGTGTTTTTTAATGAATAAATGATTCAGCACAGGGGGGGAAAAAAAGTTCCATCCAGAAACGGCAATATTAACATCTGCTAGGCCTGTTTCTTTATTGTTATATAGTCCTCGGGCTTGTCATGAGCGGTGTGGATCCAGTTCAGCTGATGAGCAGACTTGACTCTCAGACAAATGAGGGCTTGGGGGTTTTTTTTGTTTTGTTTGGTAGGTTTTTTGTTTGTTTGTTTGTTGTGGGTTTGGGGTTTTTTTTGCAAGCCTATAGTTTAAAAAGAGAGCTTTGCACCAAACGCTGTGGTGCTGCAGTAGAAGGAACTAGCTCACATGGTAACACAAACAAGATATCTAAGAGGCAACATAAACTCTAAAATAATAGAGGAAATGATTAGTCATTTTCAACTCATCCTTATTCAAAGCTGTTCTGACTCTTGGGCGTCTGTTCAGTGTTTGAAATAAAGGAGGAAGTGCTTTACTGGAAAGGTTGCTTCTGCAGGAGATCTGCTCAGATCAAAGATGATGTTTTGGTCTGTTGCAGGTTGCATAGCTGTGCAAGCATCATGTGTCTGAGGTGACTGAGCCACCATTTACACCCTTTTTTCTAGTAGTTTCTATAAATACACTGATTTATTCTGTTGATGGAATTGCAATAAACTTTATACTAGTGAAATTAATGAAACCATGGGTTGCATATTGTAGGTGCTAAGACGTTATACATATGTGAAATGTTTGTATGACACCAGAGAGGTATGTGGAAGAACAATGGAAGAACGTGGAACATTACTGCCCTAATATTTGGGGTTGGGGAAATCTTTATAAAGCATATGTTGAAATGGAATAAGAGGGATATTAGGACAACTGGCATTATCTTTCAGAATGAAAGTCTAGTTAAATTAGGATAAAAAGTAGAATGAATAAAATACTATCTCCCTTCTTCAATTTTTTTCAATCAATAGTAGACTCCAGTGTGGGTGATTTGAATATAAGTTACAAAAGACATTCTTCAGATGAAACAGTTTCAGCAAACCTGCAATATAAATGCATGCAGTGAGAGTTAACGATACCAGGAGTGTAATTAATTGTCTTTCATTTACACATGAAGGTTAAATGCTGATAAATCGTATCCTCTAACTTCAGTTTTTGAGAAGTTGATGAGGAAATATTCAGTGGTAGCTTTGTATCAAAAAAGTGGAATATGTTACCAGAGACTTTCCCATTTAATTTTTATTGTCTTATTTAGGATTTCCAGTGCAGGATTATGCCTGGGCGTAATGACTAATCATGCCATCTACTTCTGTCTGTCAAAAAGTACTGTCTTCTGTGTTGGTTTTCTTCTGTGCTTAGATCGTCACTGCTGGTCGGAGTAGCAGTGTTTGAAAGAAAATAGGTGACTTCATGTTCTCACAGTCCATAATGAAACATGGTTTTTTTAAGTACATGCAGTGCAAAAACTTGTTTGGGTATTTTGGCACTTTGCAAACCCTACCTACTTGTTTCTTATAGAGTGCTTTAATCTTGAAATATTTTCACTAAACATATCCTTGATTTTAGAGCTATTCCCTGATAAGATGTTCCAGTTGATAGTTACTATTTTTGATGAGTTTTTGTTGTTTGGTCTTTTTTTTTTAACCATAATCTTGAGAAATGGGTGGTACTATGTCTTCCCTCTTAAGTGTAAAAATGTCATATGTGATCAGAGCTCATCTTTTCAGCTATGTCTGAATTCCCTGGGTAACAGTGCAGGGGCATGCACTTGTGGGTCACTCCTCTGTTTTAAAACAAAAAGGAAACCCCTTCGTTATCCAAACACTTTTCTATTTGTTTGACTTACTTGTAAGGAATGTGCTTTGGTAAGTGTGTTTGAGAGAGCCAGGGCTGGGCTTTAAATCTTGAAGTCTGGATTTAAAGCAGGCTCTGAACAAAGCCTTCACAACATGCAAGTGCTGGTAGAAGCAGGATAGACTTAAAATCTGCTGTAATGTGCAGAGGAGAAAGTGTTTTAAAAGTAGATTTTAAAGGCTATGAGTCATGCAGGCAGGATATATCGCTAGAAAAGAAAAGGAGAAAATGTTTTTATGAAGATGTTCAGCCCTTAGGGGTTGTGTAGACATCTGCCTTCATTCTTTTTTGCATCTGGAGATTCATGTGCCCTGCCTGATACATGGTATTCCCTTGACAGATAAAATATCTGCAAGTACATTTTCCATTTTCATAGCTTGAATCAGGTGATGGATCAGACATCTTTCTAAACTAGGACCTTGTCTGTACTAGTGTATTCAAGCTGATGTGTTTCTCAGTCATTTGAAAAGTCTTTTAGCTTTGCACCAGGCAGTCTTGGTGCAATGAACAGTACTCTTTAGTTTGACTTGGCTTGGTATGCCTTCAGTCTCATTTGTATGTGTCAGCTTAGCCGAGTCTTTCATCTTGATAAAACTCTTCCCAGTTAGGATTTGCAAAATGCTTCCTCACTGGTGCTGAAACACAGGGTAGAGGTTCTCCCGTACAGGCAAGGGATAAAACCCTGCTGGGGGGTGATCAAACCCTGCTGGCACCTCCTGCCGCTAAGCAAATTGGTCTCAAGTGCCTTTTCTTGTTAGTTTGTTTTCTGCAGTTGAACTGCTGTAACGTAGTTACTATAAGCAGTGATAAAGCAGTATCTCCTAGACATAATGAGAGGCAGCCATGGCCTGTAGAGGATGCATTGTTGTTTTCTGGTAGGTAGTCTTTATTCAAACCTGTTTTTCAGGTAGTCACGTTTATGTCAGCATTATGTAACTCTGTGACATTTTGACTGTCTCTGTTGGAGACATGAGAGGTGTAAAAGAATCCAGCTTGTGAATCATTATTGGTTTAACCCTTACTGGAAAGTGAGAGAAGAGCATGAGTTGACTGAGGGAGCAGTTCAGGAAAGGCAGCGTGTTAGTCTGTACAACCACATCAGTTAAAAGGCACAAGATAATGAAGTTTTAGCAGCTAGAATGCTATTTACTTCCTCTCCACTCTTATCTCTCTCCCCTACCTGCACATTCCATGCAGGTGAACACCCTGGTAGCAAAGGCCAGTCATTTTGACTCAGCAACCTGACTTGTCATGGGTTTTGTGATGTGCTAAACTTTCAAGACCTGACAAGATTCCACCCAGCTGTGTGATGCATTGTAGTTAAGGTTTGTGTAATTCCTGTTTTGTGTTACAGGCTTTACTGCTGGCAGGCAGCAGTTTATAGATATTTACAAATGTGTGTTGTACCCCTAAGCTGGGGGAAATTGGCTATTATGTGAGCAAATACAGTGAATGACTGCATTCTGTGGCACCCATGCAAAATAAGGTGCAGGCACAGAGGACTTAGTTTCATCTTTGCCTTAATGCTAGTTTAATGTTGCTTTACTATTCTGAGTGGGAAGATGAAACTTTGCCCCATCTGAGGGCGGTGAAATGCATCACAGTGAACTGTAGGGTTTCTTCTGTAACCTTCTCCATAGTCCCTGCTCCAAATGTACAGATGCATTTACATGGGATTTCTGTTCAGACCTTTGGTACTTGTCAGCCTTAAACATGCAGACAAGACTGTTTAGAAGTATGTTTTTAACAGATTTTTTCATTACCATTTCTTATTCTATTAATTAAAAATGCCTTGCTGCTCTTTATTGTAGACATTGTTTCATCTTTTAATATATGTAATCTATATAAGCCTATGTGTAAATAATTCATAAAGTTCTTGTCCTTCTAGGCTTCCAAGACATCGTGGTACAGGGTAACTGTTTCTATGGTTTAAGTTAAGGTTAGAAAACTTCTAGAGAAGCAGTAGTGATATTTTTCAGTTTCTGTATTTGTGGTTTGTTGAGGACATAGACAATAAATCTAACGCTTCAGAGATATTGAACATATAATATGGGTGTAATAAAATCAAATCTAGTCTTGTGACTTTCAGATTGAGTCAAAGAATAATTAATTGAAGGAACTGTTTATGTATTGTTGAAGATGCAACAAAAATGAAGTGGGGGGATGAAGAGCTCCAGTTGATTCTAGTGCCTGCTATTCTTTTTCATCCTGTCATTTTGTACACAAGTGTTGAGAGGCTTGTCTAAAATACATTGAGGTTATCTGAGGGTCATCCCTAGACTTGAACGGTGAAGTGTCCCTCTGTTTTTTATATTAAAAAAAAATTACTAAATGGGTTAATAATGTAGATAGAGAAAAGAAATTCTGAAGAGACCATCCCCTCCCCCCAATTCTTCTGCATTGTTGGTACCTGGCTAGTATTAGTTCTTTTTGGTGTCTCACTTCTTTTCAGCCACATTTGATGCTGTAGTTGCAATAGACTCTTACTAAAGTGCTTGCAGGATAGTGCTGCACTTGTTGCTGTCCCTTTCTGGTTTTCCATTCGGGGTAACACTATTGAATGTTGTGGAGGCCCGAGTGACAAAATGATTCTTAATAGGGTACCACTATTTCTAATAAATCTTCAAAGTGCTTTTAAAATATTTTGCCAGGGTAATCTGTTAAACAGAAGGCTGTCTGTATAAAATATATCTGTGTCTTCAGAAACAGGAATTTTATAGAAATTTCCTTTTTAAAGTCTTGTGAGTTTAAAATTTGCAGGAACCATCATCAAGTGGAAGCTGAATTTCTGATTGAAATAATTTTGCTTCATCATTAAACTTGTTGGTTGTGGGTATTCATTTAGTGGTAATACAACTAGTTTGGACGAAATTGGATAAATTTGAGGAATATTTGTCTTTCATTTAATTTTAAAAGTATTTTTCAGTAATCATTTTCAGTAGCCTTATCTGTGGTGCTATTGCTCTAAGCATACGATGACCAAAATGTGGTAAAAATGGACTCTTAAAAGCTTCCTGTTTCTTTTTTCAAGTGATGTACAAAGCTAAGCAAACACTGCACTTGATACAGTATGCAGTTTATTTGAAATGAACATGTTTTGAGACTCATAATAAATAATGTAAACATATCTTCCTCTTAAATATGTGTTTGAAATGACCTCCTAGCTAGTTGATCTGTATCAGAGTTAAGCCAAACATGCAGATCAGCAGGAACTCCTTCATGTGTCTTGGAAGGAGAAAGAAGCCATGGGTTATATTTGTGGTATAAAACGTTTGCAGCTGGTCAGGCTGCAATGTCGGTTTGATCTCCGGTTCTGACCCTGCATCACCCAGCCTTTTTCCAGCATAGCTGCTCCTCCCAGATGGCCATGAAGTTGACCTTTGATAGACATGACTGTTGACGGGTAAGTGAGAGAGAGCCCATGTTGTTTTCGGTGAATAGCTTCTCATATAGCCTCAATGTATTCATAGAGGCAAATGTGGTGATGGGGTGATGTTGGAGCCAATTCTCATTCCTGTTTCTATTCAGCTTCTGTTCAAAGAGGAGGAAAAGGGAGACTCTACCAAAGCCCTAGATGAACTTACTGGAGCAGTACAATGAGATCTTTTGTTGTCTCCCAGGAGTACTACTACATGTTTTGAACACTGGCAGTCCATTTGTCTTTTGCCACATTTTAAATTCATTAGAGGATTAAATGGACTGTGAGTTGCAGGCAAACCGCAAGGGTGTCCCCTTAGCCTCCAGTTGCATCTGAAAACAGCATATGGGAAAACATTGTTTACTTAATCAAATTGTTTGTGTTTGTGATAATCTCATCCCTCTAGATCAGCCAGGTCTCTGACTGACTTTAGAGTTGGAAAAGGTTTTGCATCACGTTTTTTGCTATGAGGCAATTTGCATTTGTTTTGAAGAAATTGATGAAATGCTACTTTGCTTTTAGTTCCATCAAAAAATGTAGCTGCAATACAAAACACTGCAGCTGAAGCTGTGAGATGTAGTAAATAAGTGCCGTGAAGAAATGTTAAATTACTTCCCTTGTGATGGGTTTGTGATGCTTGAAGATGCACTCAGCCTGCCTTAACCAACTTGGTGTGGTGTTATTAGCTCCCATGATCTGCGTCTGAGGCAGCATTTACATCTGCATCCACATTTTACACTCTAGCGTGGTTATCCTTAGCCTTGTACTTCCCAGAATGTGTCAACTTTTATGGGAATTTAGGCATATTTCACTGCTATTAGTCACTTGGGCTGGAGTTTGATGGTTTTATTGGGGCCTCTAGTGGTCTCGAGACTGCATTACCAAACCAGAGCTGCTATTTGAGGATGGTGGGGAAGGATTACCTTTCTTCCTCCCTTTGGGTAGATTTACCCAACTATGGGACAAGGGCAGTGCCATACATATAATTCATTTGGATTCCAGTGGAGCATTTTACATGGAATTAGAACTGAACGTGCTGAAGGAGCATAAATAAATGGCAATAAACAGTAACAGAGCGTGAAGGAGGAGATGAAGGTTAGCCTGAGAGGGCTCTGTGTCAGGCAGTGGTCACAGGCTGGTTTCTCCCTTCTGCACATTTCATTAATTTTTAAATTAGGAGGTTTTGTGGACCATGGTAAGGGCAAAAAGATTAACTGTCCTAAGGAAAGTATAGGAGTAAGGAAGGAAACCAGAAGCCCTTCGTGTACCAGCATCAAGGCTATCACAGCACCAGGATTTTCTGTCTAGTGAGTCAGTTTTGAACTCTGTGAGCAAGGTGAAGTCTTTCACAGGCCATGGTTCTCATGCCTCCAGGACAGGGTGTCATAGATGAAAAATTTGGTCTTTGTTTTCAGCATAAGTGATCTTTCTGGTTGTTGTATTTGAGCTTTTGTTTAAAATCCCTTTACAGCTAGTTTTTTACTTGGAAAACTCTAAAACCAAATCCAGCTCAATGTTGTTCTCCTCGTAAAGAATCTTTTAATGTTTTCCTGAGCAAAGACTGCTTAGAGTCAGCCTCAGGAAAGTTAAATCTGCTTGTAATAAGAGAGAAACTTTAGGATCTTGATTGCTTTTGGCTAAGCAGATCTGAAGTAGGGACCTGTCAGGAAATGCCCCTCGTTTTCATGACAGTGCTACAAAGGCCAGGCAGCTGCTGGCTCTGGTGTGCATTTTCCACGTTGCCTGGGTGGCCAGCCCTGCGGATTTGGGGACACTTACCATTGTGTCATTGCCACTGGAGTGGTTTTGGTTTTTCTTCTTTTTTTCATTGTATCCTCCTTCTTCCAGGGTGTGCCTGAGAAATGACTCAGAGTGGAAAAAAAGCACCGTTAGGCTACGTGCAGGAATGTGCCTTGTTCACATAAAATAAAAGTTGATGCACTTAGTTTTGAAAGAAAATGGCTGGCAGCATTAACTTAAAATTCATATTAAAAGGGGAGGTTTTTGGTTCAGACATTGCTTACTAGGCACCAGCTGCAGTTATACTGTTGTTGGTATGGTGTGCAGCTCAAGAAGGGTAACAATTCGGGTTAAGTAGCTGTGTTAAATATTACTCATGGCCATTGTCAAATAAGCACACTGGTTTCTTTGTAAACTTCTTCAGCAGGATTGTCTCTGAAGAGACATTGCATGTAGGACTTACTGGGTTATGCAAATTTAAACACATTGAAACTTCTCAGCCTTTCTCTGGGATGAAGTTTTATTGTTGTTTCCCCAGGATGCTTGGAGGGATGCTATTGAACCTTGAGGTGGTTTGCAGCACCAACTGCTTGTAGTTCATCAGGAAAAGAACAGCTGTTGGGTTGCATGGAAAAGTTTTAAGCTGGTGTTTCATCTGGAAGGTATGGCAAAGAGATCTAACGGTATTTCCTTAGGGTCAGTGGTGAGAGAGCTAGCAGCTGTGGTGCTGTTTTTTGGTGTCTGGACCTATTGTCAACCTGTTTCCTACCAAAATTTGTGCTGCTCAGTCTGAGATATCTCTGTTGCTTTTTTGTTTCATATATGCATAGATAGGTGGCACTTCCCTGTGCCACTACTCAGGAAAACTTAACTGGGAAATCTTTTTTTGAAGGTAGGACTGAGAAAGGGGAAATCTAACAAGTACAAGGGGATCTAACAAGTACAATTCAGATGAGATACATTCTATATTTTTCTCCTTATTCTGGATATCTTACATAGAAAATTCCTTCTGCCTGGGCTAGCCATCTGAGAAGCAGATAGGTAAAATCTGGAGAAAAATTGGAAGAAGGAGGAAGAACTTCCTCCAGTGTGTTTCACCACAAATTTTCATTTGTTGTCTCATCTTGGCTTTCTTACATGTCTTTGTCTTCTCCAACATTTTTAGTTCACTGGAGGTGCTGCACAAACCAGAATCTCTTCATCTGTTTTCATAAAAGCCAGTGGGAAAAAGCAGTATTTGGTCCCTGTTTAGAGAAAAGCTGGCTTCGGGGAAGGCAGAATTTAGAAATGTCAGGGGTAAAGTATAAATACATGCAAAGTGGAAATTGTCTTTCTTCTTTCACATAAACTGCATAACAGCTTAAAATAGCCTGTGCGCAGTTGTGTATTGCTATCAACTGCTTTAGGGTTTTGCATAGCTTCCTAATACATTGTGGTGTCCTAAGATGGTCCAGCCCTACCCAGTTAATAACAAACATCAGCTCATATTTCTTCTGGGTTCTGGATCTCCATCTGGTCCCATGCAGTCTCATTAGCGGAGCTGCTCACTTAGGGATAAAAGAAGAACAAGACTCCAAAGATCTTGCAAAAACTTAGCGCACTGCTTCTAAAATTAGAGTTTTTCTTCTGCCAGAATAAACCCACTTAAACCAAGCATTCTGTGAAATGGTGTTTTGTGGATGGGCCGTGAGTGCCTGCCTAAGATACCAGAGGGGAAACATGGAGCTGACACTTACCACAGCCCTTTTTTAGTTTTCCTTTGGGACTGAATGTGTCATATTATTGAGATCCTCTAGAGTTAATTTGAACAAAAAAACCTGTTGGGGGTTGCAGTTTAAATTATTTTAGAAGAGTAAATATACACTTGAAAATTAAAACCCAAAATCCCAAACCTTAGCACCAAATCCAGAAAGTGATCAATCTTAAACAAAACCATATAACATAATTAAATGTTAGCTTCTGACTTAGCCTCCTGTTGACTATTTCCTCCTGCAAGTAGTGAGGGCTGATACAGGAGGGCTGAGTATTCACAAATGCCATGGACATAGATAACTAGACTGTTAATGGGATTCAGAGTGGATCTGCATTGTCTTTTTCCCTTTTCACCCAGTAAGGACAGGGAGAAACATTTACTTTTCTTTACTTGGTGTAACTTTATTTGCCTATGAATCTGTCTGCATTTTACGATAGTGTAACGGTATAAAGATTTGTGCTTAGTTGTCCCCTTAAATACAGAGAAATTAATTTAAGACATTTTAGGCAGAAATTAGAAAACAGGGCAAAATATTATGTGTGTATATTTTAACTTATTTTCCAATATGATATTTTTTCACCCAGTCCCTACAAATTGCCCAAGTGAGGCATGTTATTTGAATTAGGCGCATAAAGGTTTAGGCACATAGTTCTATGCCCCAGTTCAGGTGATCACATTTTTCTTGCTCTGTGCTGTGAACATACAGACCTCATTAATTTGGACATAATGTGGAAATGAATGAGGTGAAACAGCCCAGAGATGGGCTGCAAGAAAAGGAAATATTATATCTGAATTTGTTGTCTCCTGCAGTCAGGTGTCACTCCCTGCTGATTTAGACTTTAAGTTCCTAGAGAAGCAGGAAGTTCTCCCTGTTTGGAATAGCAGTCAGTGGCTTACAAATGCTAGAGAGCTGGCAAGTATTGGAAAGCTGTATCAGTTTATGGGTGCAATGGCTGTGCAAGCTCACTTCTGTTATTGTAGGGCTTCTCAATGGCATTCCACGGTTTAATTTGCACTTACTTTTTGTGACCTTGAATAAAACCTTTCTGTGGGAGCACTTTCTGAACAAGCCCATTCCAAGCATGAAATATCAGATGTGATAGTGGTCTGCAAGTGACTGAGTTACTGCATCTTTGTTGCTTAATATTTCCTGCTGAGCAATGACGAGTGATAATGTCAGTGAGGTTACACCTGGAGTCTTAAAACCATTGTTGATGGTTGCAGTGTGGTGGCTTGTCCTGCAGCCCATAGTTGTGGATATGTTGGCATAATGGGCAAAAAAAAGAAGCAAGCCCAGGGTTACTGGGGCAACGATCGTAATTACACTTTTTCTTTTGTGAAAGAGTGATGAGAAATAATTTGGAGAATACTGTGATAGCTTTGGGGGTATTTTTGTGAAACTCCTCCAAACTTTAGAGGATGGGTGGGTGGAGGAGAGAAGATCTGAAGGTACACATGTGAAAGATTGACAGCTTTGAGAAGGGTGTGATTAATTTACTTACTTTTTGCATCTGAGTCACAGGGCACACACTGAACACCCAATAATAAGCAGTAACCTCAAGCAGTGTTCTGAGAAAGGATTTGTGGTCTAGGGTTTTTTTTCAGTTAGGATTTTTTTGTTTGCTTATTTTGACTATTTAGCCAGCTTCTTAACCTTGTATTTATGTGAACCAAACCGCATTACTTGTTTTGGAAACAGGCAGGTGGGATGCTTTCAACAAGAGTTTTCCTTCCAGTGCATGATCCCTTACTTCATTAGAGGGTACAGTTTGGCAGCAGGGCCAAACTGATCTAAAGTCGTATAGCCAGCAGAAGAGGAGTCACTACGAGGTTCCCTCCTGCTGACCCCAAAATGGCTCTCCCAGTGTGTACCGTAGGCACATTTTACATTCTGCTCGTGAAAATAATCTAGGTCTAAGTCTTATCAAAAACCAGTGGA
This sequence comes from Coccyzus lansbergi, assembly GCA_033558105.1. Lineage (NCBI taxonomy): Eukaryota > Metazoa > Chordata > Aves > Cuculiformes > Coccyzidae > Coccyzus > Coccyzus lansbergi. The sequence continues at coordinate 1,527,330 of JAUMJK010000121.1, read as the reverse complement.
ACTTGGTCTTCTTGATCATTTAGTATTTTTGAAGATGTTTTCCTGCAGCACCTCTTATTTCGTCCCTGGTAAGATTACCTGTGAGACCTCCTGTATTCTTGAGGAGGATGAAGCCAAATCTTGCATTTATCACACACCGCCAGCTCCTGGTCAATAATTAACTGCACACAGGAGTGCAGGACAGACCTTGCACAAGTGCACATGAATTATTCGATTCCTCTGGAACCTATGGCCTTTGATCAGGCTTGAAGTGTGTCTGTGTGATGTATGAAAAAAAATTCATTTACTGTAGCTGATGTCAGTGATATGTTTGTGCCTACACATCTCTCTTGTTGTTCAGCTGAAATGTCTGGTGTTCTGCATTTTGCTGTCTTTTCTTGATCTGTTGAGTGTTTTCTTGAGGAGAGCAGTGCAACCAAGTTTCTGGCAGCCTGGTCAAAGTTTGCTGTTAGATCAGATGGCTGTTGCTAGGGGTCAAACGGGAGTCAACGTGCTTCTTGTTTGAGCTGGCAGGGAGGTGGTAAGCAAGGGTGCAGGGGACTTAATAGTGGCATACTTGTTTCTCACTCGTGTCTGTTCCTGTCACTCAGGAAGCATGCAGATGCTGAAGGTGTGGGGAGAAGGAAAGGAGAAACTTCATCATTTTTAGTCAATTTTACAGAAGGGAAAGTAACTGAAGGAAAGATTGTGAAATATGTCAGGCTTTTACTGTAAGGCTGATGATGTCACTGAGACTTATTCAATCCTATGGCATTTCTTGGGTTTGTTTTTCTTCTTTTTGTGATTTCCCTTTCTTATTAAAGGTAGTATCTTTTCGGCTTTGCTTTTGGTTTGCCCTGCTTTTCAGGGAGTCTCACCTATTGCTCATCATTCAACTGTTTCGACATAGTTTAGCACTTCTACTCCGAATGCTGTACGTTAGTGTTTTCCTTCCTTAAAAGTGGCATTTTCCTTCTTCTTTAGCTGCTTCTTTGTGAAAGAATACAGAGGGCTCTTGACCTGAGTGCAGACAAATATTTCCTCACTTCCTAGTAGCCTTGGGATTTGGCTGGGCTCTCAAATGCTCAGAAAGCTTGAGGAGGAGCTTGACGTACATAGGACACCTGCATCCCCAGCAATGTGTCATGAGTTGTCAGTAGGGCTCTCTAGAGAAGACCAGGTGTTAGTTCTGTGGTGCTTACAAGTGGGTTTTTTTTGCCTAGAAGTGTGTCCAAACTCTACTTTTTGTGGCACTGAGACCATTGCAGGGATCTCTCCACTTGAAACTTGCTTCAGCTGCATTTCTCCTTACTGTAAAGCTGAAGGGGTTGATTCTCGTGTTGCATCTAGTCAGCTGCCCTGCCTCATCTTTGTGGAGACTGATTTTTGTAGTGTCTCATGAAGAGAACAAGACGATTTAATGGTTTCTCCTGAGTGCTTTTTGAAGGTGTGTCTGCTTGGCCTCATAACTGTGATACAGGGAACTGCAGCTGCTGGAGCTGTGGCACCAGCAAAAGGAGAGCTACAAGGCGAGTGATTGTGATTCAAGATATGCATTGGGTTATTGTGGGTTTTTTTTTTTTTTTCTATTTTGAGTTAGCTCATAGTATTGTAGAAACAGTCTAAGAAAACAGAATGGAAAGAGAAAATGAGACAATTTCAAGAGCTTAGATAAACGTGTCAGTCTTTGCAATCAGTAGGCTTGGTGCTTTGTGTGGGTATATCCAGTGTTAAGGATTTTCTGGGACCAGCCGAGTATAAGGTCCAACCAAACGACTAGTCCTTCTGCAGGTGATGTTAGAGCAGCTGGGGCTGGAGATGTCATCACGATGGGTACAGGCAGAGACAAAAACCAGACCAGAAGTGCATGGGCGGAAACCTCCCGTGGCTGCAGTCCTCCCTGGCACAAGACCCTGACCTGTGAATCTCCACATGGTGCTGGGGTCCTACCTGTCCATAGGATCTCTGTCCATGGGATCTCTGCATGCTTGGTTTTGCCTTGTTATGTGTAACTTTGCAAGGTGAGTAGTCGTAGTTAACCCCCGTACAATTGCTGAAGTAATCTGTTTGTTACATGGCAGAAAGTGGCTGCTGCAACCGGTTGGCATGAGCTGGGTGCGAGCCTCGGGAAATCAGTTTTCTGGTCACGCTCCTGCAGACCTCGGTCTAGGGCTTTCCTTTCTTTCATTCCTTTAGGAGCACTTTGTGCTGCCACCTAGAGGGAGATGAGGAAAACAATTTATAGGCCAGTTTGCATGCGAAGCGGGAGGGAAATGGAAATAAAACCGTGAAGTTGGAAGACTGAAAAACGTTTTCAAACCAAAATTCTGGTGTGCTTGTCATTATTCCTAGCAGAGTGGCTTCATGTTACCCTTAAATGACAACTGCTGATACTTTACAGATACATACACGTATATAATGTAAACTTCTGAATATATACTATGTGTTTTGGACTTTGACTATACTGAGTTTGATTCAGAAAATGCAATATATTGTTTTGTGGGAACTAATAATAAAATGTATCCAGCAATATGGTAAAAGGAAAAAAATTATAAATAAAAAAGACCTACTTTGTTTCTGCTACTTTTTGTGGGATGGTGTTGAAGGTACGCTTGTCTTTTGATGTAGACCTTGAGGGTTTTGTTTTTATATTCAAATGTGCAAAATAATCAGCATATGTTATGCAAGCTGGTTTTGTGACAAAATAAACTGTTGGCTTTTTTTAAAAAAATGTGGTGGCCAACATTTTACCAGCATGTTTGGGATTTATCTCTACTAGTTTGATGGTTTTTTTGTGTTATTTTTATGTCAGTAGATTTATAGGTACTTCTTTTGCAGGTTGAGAAGTCTGGAGTGTAACTTTTTTTTTTTTTTTTAACTAATCCCCCATGTGTGTTAAATAAACAATTCCTTATTTTATTTGAGTACCCAGTAGTTTTAACATTTTAATTTCTATTATTTATTTTTGTTTTCCAGGTGAGACATGCAATTGCTTGTGAGTATCACTTTGCTACTGAATTATATTTTTTTAATATAACTCTCACTATCTTAATTTCTTTTAAGAAGGATTGAACATTATCAGCTAGGCATTTTAAAAAAATTCTGGAAAGAATCTTTATAAATAGCATTCAGAAAACATAAACTTGCTTATTTTAGTGACTGTAATTCTTGTAATGTGTTTAAGGATATTTAAAGACAGAAATGTGCACTTTAATCCCTTTACTTTTCTGTCTGTAAAGAGTTCTGGAAAAATAAAGTACAGATTTAATGTGCTTCGGAAGACTGAAAAACATACTTAAAAGCAATACAAAGCAAACCTCAAAGCTAAAAATGACACCCAAAGTGACACTTTAATGATTTTCTGAAGGGAGTATAGCAACTCCTGTACTTGTCAAGATGACAAGTTTTTGTGTAGCAAAAATTTCCAGAAGTGCTTGCAGATGAGTTCAACCTTAACCTTGAGTTAGCCTTTAAATTTTAGGGTGTAAATTAACTCCCTGCACAGTTTGGGCTGTGCTTTATCAACTTAAAGCTGTTTTCTGTAGGTATGCCGTGCGTCTGCCTTACTTGTGGGAGCACTGCAAGTCTGTGTATGATACCTGTAAATAACTATACTTTTGCAAATGGGAAACACAGAAGTTTTGTAAAGTTATTTATTGCTTCATATCCTTTCTTTCAGGCACTGATTGCAGTAATGTAACTGCAGAAATAGAAGACATTAGTAATGGTAATTTATCAGTAGATTCTGTAAGTGTGAGTAAAACCTATGGATCGCCCAGGAATGCATCCTTATTTGACCATGCAACAGGTGAGCAGAACAATGTAACACGTAAGTGTCTTACAGTGTGACTGGAATGTGAATTTTCAGGGTGTTTTGTGCTTTTATATTGCATTAGTACTTTAAGTCCAGACACCAGAGTGCAAGGAGCATGCAGTGGCATAGATCCAGCTGCCTTACTGGAGTAGAGAAAGAGCCAAAGAAATGTATCTGCAGAGCTGACTGGGAGTGCAATTTAACACTATGACGGCTGCGTGGCTTTGAAATAGTTTTATCACTGTTAGACTTGGACTCCATGCTCTGCATACTATAGCTTTGGAGATTACAGTTGCAACAGCTTAAACCTACATATAGATTTGAAACACATATACAACAGAGTACAGATAAAGTACTCTACCCTGTTATAGAGCATATCATATATGTAGAAGATAGCTGTGTGAATCTTGCAGCTAGAAAAGCCCTTCTCTTTGCGATAGCCAGCTTAGAAAAAGCAAGAGCAGGTTGTGTCTTCCACACTTTCTCAGCACCCTGCATGAGATTGAAGGCTGAGGAAGGACAGTAATTGCTGCTGCAGCTAGACAGACTGTCTTCTTGACATGAAGTGAAACTTGAGGACTTAGAGGAAGAGTAGTTTGCAGACTCAGCAAATTCGCCTTGCAATATACGAGGATGGCTTGATTAATTTCTGAGGCACTTTTCCTGTTTTAGACAGACCTGTTGTTGGGTAGGGTGGGGAGAAGAGTGCTTTAGGTGTTTGTCAGCAAATATTCTTGCACGCTTAAAGATGTTTTTAGAAGTTGTATTTTTCTTGCCATTCACAGACCCAAGCCCGGTTCTTGATCTCCAGGCAAAATATGTTGGTGTGACGTCTGTCAACTTAACATGGACAGTTATCGACACTGCTTCCAACTCCTACACATACAGTATACAGGTTGTAAATGGTAACTCTACTAGGAAGCTGGAGTCCAATGACACTGAAGTTGAAATTACTGAGTTAATGCCTGGGACACTGTACAATTTCACCGTATTTGCAGTAGCTGCTGATGGTTCCACAGAAGGAGAAGGACAGTCCATAGAACTGTATACCAGTAAGTCATGGTTTATTGCACCTCTGTTTCTGGAGGAGCATATTTTGCTCTGCAGCACAGGTCTCTGCTTACCTGCCCAAGAATCGAAATATAATACAGGCCTTACTTGGGCTACCACCTAAGAATATACTGTTAATATGTAGAAGAAAGATAGCCTGGTGTTTTTGGGTTTTTATTTTAAATACCAAACCCCCTGCACTCTTCCCCTGCCCTTGGAAAAAAAAGATAAAAAATCCATCCCCACCTCCCCGCAACAGCAAAACCCAAACCCAACCAGCTGAACAAAAAGCCCCTCACTCCCTGCCCACCCTTTGCTGCCCAACCTCTAGATTCCCAAGGGAAGACCTGGGAGCACTGGCACAGTGGTGATCTGTGCTTCTAATTTGGAGTGACAAAGGAAGATGAATCTCTCTCTTAGTGACTTCAGTTTTGCAAAAGCATCAATGAACATCTTGTGATGATCTTTGAGTGCTCCTGAACTCTGGATGGTGACTGATATGAAGACACAGTGAAGGAGTGATGTGTTTGTTTTGTTCATGTGTGTGAGCAGATGTTCTTGGCAGTTGACAGATTGTTGTCTTGCCTTTCACAGAGCCCAGCCCAGTTCTTGATCTCCAGGCAAAATATGTTGGTGTGACGTCTGTCAACTTAACATGGACAGTGATCGACACTGCTTCCAACTCCTACACATACAGGATACAGGTTGTAAATGGTAACTCTACTAGGAAGCTGGAGTCCATTGACACTGAAGTTGAAATTACTGAGTTAATGCCTGAGACACTGTACAATTTCACCGTATTTGCAGTAGTTGCTGATGGTTCCACAGAAGGAGAAGGACGATCCATAGAACTGTATACAGGTAAGTCAGCTTATTGCAGCCCTCTTCTGCTGGACAGCTCAGAGCTCTGCCTGCCTGCCTGAGGGCTGAAATATAAAAGTATTCTCTAGATGTGTGATATTTTAATTCTAGAGTCTAATCTGGGCTGTGTACTAAGCTTAGGATGTTAATGTGTGGAAGAGACACATCCCTGCTCTAAAAAGAAATAAAGCGAAAATGGCCAAAGAATACCCGCCTTCATTTCCCTCCATCCTCATTGCATCACATGGGAGATAACTTCTTGTCACAAGTATTAAGTGAGTCAACTAGGAAAGATCCTCTTCTAGACTTATTTGCCAATAGAGAAAGAATTTGTGCAGGATGTGCCTGTGTTGGCCACAGTGATCATGAAATAATTGAGTTTAAAATTTACAATGTAATAAGTAAAAAGGACAGCAGAGTTACTACCCTGCACTACAACAGAGCAAACTTTAAGCTACTCAGGTAGCTACTTAGCAGAGTACCCTGGGAATCTGATTTTGAAGGCTTGGTAGTCCATGAGTGCTGTCTGTTTTTAAGAACCATCTTTTAGAAGCACAGGAGCAGAAAATTCCACTGTGTCAAAAGTTAAATGGGGCTCAACAGAGAAAGCCATATGGAGCTCAAGAAGAAAAAGAAATTGTATGATCTCTATAAGCAAGGTCAGGCTTTTCAGAAATATTACATACCTGTAATTTGTTTATGTAGGGAGAAGGCACAAAAGGCCAAAACTCAATTAAGAGTTGAAACTGGCCAGTGTTGTGTCAGACAGAAAAAAAAGGCTTTTAAAAGTACATTAATAACAAAAGGAGATCTAAAGAAAACATTGGACAAATACTTGTTGAAGATAGTTACGTGACTAATAGGATGAAGAAAAAGCGCAAGCATTCAATGCTTCTTCTGCCTCAGTCTTTAATAATATGGATGGACCTTGAGCTACCTGGTCCCTGGAGTCAGAGGACTATGAGTGTGGGAACAGTGATATTCCTTTTGTGGACACTGAAATTGTAAGCTGTAACAGCTGAATTTTCCTAAGTTCATAGGGCCTGATGAGATTCATCCCAGAATGCTGAGGGACCTAGTACATGATACAGCAGGACCCTTGTCAATAATTTACCAAAGCTTTTGGGAGTCTGGGGATGTCCCTGCTGACTGGAATCTAGCCAATGCTATTCCAGTTTACAAGAAGGGTGTAAGGGAAGACACAGGGAACTGCAGATGTGTTAGTCTGATCTCAGTTCCTGGAAAAAAATAAGGAGTAGGATCATACTAGGTAGTATTGAAGGGCGTATAAAGAATGACACAATGATCAGGCACAGTCAATGTGGGTTCACAAATGGAAGATCCTATTTAACTATTTTTATGTCCTTCTTCGATAAGTTCACCCATCTGGTTGATGAAAGTAAGGCGGTGGATGGAGTTTTTCTGTATTTTAGTAAGTCTTTTGATGCCATCTTTCACAGCATCCTTCTGGACAAGTTGCCCAGCTGTGGGAAGAGGGAGTTCATGGTGCACTGAGTGAAGAACTGGCTATAGGGCAGAACTAAAAGGATTGTAGTGTATGGGACTACAGCTGACTAGTGACCAGTCAGCAGCAGTGTTCCTCAGGGATCAATTTTAGGGCCAGTCTCATTCAATAAGTTGCCAACAGTCTGGATGCAGGAGCTGAATGCACGTTAGTAAGCTTACTGATGATACCAAACTGGGGAGAGGCTGTTGACTCTTTTGAGGGACAGGAGACCTTGCAGAAGGCTCTAGATAAATTGGAGCATTGGACAATAATTAAAGAGGTGCAAGTTAACAAGTCCAAATGTCAGATTCTGCACCTGGGATGGAGAAATGCTAGGCACAGGAATAAGCATTGAGAAGAGTGGCTGGAGAGCAGAAGCCCTGCAGAAAGGGAACTGGGGATGCTGGTCAACAGCAGGCTCAGTATGAGTTAGCAGTGTCCCAGCAGCAGCCAAGGGGGCAAACCGCCTCCTGGAGTACATCAAATGCAGCATAACCAGCTGGTCGAAAGAGGTGATCATCCCACTGTATTCAGCATTGATGTGGCCTTTCCTTGAATACTGCATGCAGTTCTGGACCCCACAATTTACAGAAGGATGTTAAGGTATTTGAATGTGCCCAGAGGAGGGCATCAAAGCTAGTGAAAGGGCTGGAAGGAATGTCCTGTGAGAATCTGCTCAGGACTTTGGGTTTGTCTAGTTTGGAGAAAAGGAGGCTGAGGGGGCAACCTCATAGTTCTCTACACCTTCCTGAGAAGGAGAAGTGGAGAGGGAGGTGCTGAGCTCTTCTCCCTGATGTCCAGTGCCAGGATCTGTGAGAATGGTTCAAAGCTGTGCCAGGGCAGGTTTAGACTGGACATTATGTAGCATTTCTTTACTGAGGTGGGGATCAAACACTGAAATGGCTTCCTAGAGAGGCGGTCAGTTCCCTGAGCCTGTCAGAGTTGGAGGCATTTGGACAATGCCCTCAATAATATGCCTTAACTTCTGGTCAGCCCTGAAGTGATCAGGCAGTTGGATTACATGATTGTTATTTGTCCCTTCCAACTGAAATTGTTCTGTTCTGTGCTATTCTCTTTCATGCCCACCTCTCTAGATTCACAAGAGAAGCATTGGGAGTGCTGGCATGATGATGACCTGCGCTTCTGCTTTGGAGTGACAAAGGAAGATGACTAATCTTCAGTTCTCTTGTAGCTGTCCATTGATGCAAAAGCATCCATGAACATCTGGTGGTTTTGTTAGAGTGCACCTGCTCTCTGAGTGATAGTTGACGTGAACACAGTGGAGTAGTGATATGTTTCTTTTGTCTGTGCATGTGAGCAAAAGTTCTTGCAGGCTGACAAATTGTTGTTTTGCCTTTCACAGAGTCTAACCCAATTCTACATCTCAAGGCAGAGTATGTTGGTGTGACATCTGTCAACTTAACATGGACAGTGATCGACACTGCTTCCAACTCCTACACATACAGGATACAGGTTGTAAATGGTAACTCTACTAGGAACCTGGAGTCCAATGACACCGAAGTTGAAATTACTGAGTTAATGCCTGGGACACTGTACAATTTCACCGTATTTGCAGTAGTGGCTGATGGTAACAAGGAAGGTGGAGGACGGTCCATAGAACTGTATACCAGTAAGTCACATTGCTTGCTACCTCATTTGTGGTGGAGCATATTTTGCTCTGCAGCACAGGGCTGCGCCTACCTGCCCAAGAGTTGAAATATAGTACGAGCCTTACCTGGGCTGTGAGCTAAGAATGGACTGTTAATATGCAGAAGAAAGATAGCCTGACTTTTTTGCTTGTTTATTTAAAACACCAAACCCCCTGCACTCTCCCCCTGCCCTTGAAACAAAAAATCCACCTCCACACCCACCGCCCCCCCTTCTCCCCACTCCCCCAACTTCCGAACAACAAAACCCAAACCCAACCAACTGAATAAAATGCCTCTCCCTCCCTGCCCACCATACTGACCCCTTTGCTGCCCAACCTCTAGATTCCCAAGGGAAGCCTTGGGAGCACTGACACAGTGGTGATCTGTGCTTCTACTTTGGAGTGTAAAAGGGAGATGTATCTCTGTCAAGATGACGTATAGATGGTTTTCTTGTAGCTAAAGCATCCATGAGTATCTGTTGATGATGTTTGAGTGCTCCTGCACTCTGAATGGTGACTGATATGAAGACACAGTGAAGGAGTGATGTGTTTGTTTTGTCCATGTGTGTGAGCAGATGTTCTTGGCAGTTGACAGATTGTCTTGCCTTTCACAGAGCCCAGCCCAGTTCTTGATCTCCAGGCAAAATATGTTGGTGTGACATCTGTCAACTTAACATGGACAGTGATCGACACTGCTTCCAACTCCTACACATACAGGATACAGGTTATAAATGGTAACTCTACTAGGAAGCTGGAGTCCAATGACACTGAAGTTGAAATTACTGAGTTAATGCCTGGGACACTGTACAATTTCACCGTATTTGCAGTAGTTGCTGATGGTTCCACAGAAGGAGAAGGACGGTCCATAGAACTGTATACAAGTAAGTATTGCTCACAGTTGCTTGTACGCTTCTTCCTGCTGGGCTCTGTTTCACTCTGCAGTGCAGAGCTGTGCCTACCTGCCTCAGGGTTGAAATTTAAATTTAAAAGATTTTTCCCCAGAACCTTTGCCTTCTAAATTTGGGAGAGTGTTGGTTTCATTTCCTGTATGAGTATGGGGGCCTCAGGCCTTAATATTAAGGAAATCTCAGACAGAGCAAATTGCACAAGGGAACTTCAGTGATTTGGGAACCCATAAGTGCCATCAGCATGGAGCAGGAATGTGAGACTTAGGTAATTGTAGTTCAGGAGAAATACTTTGGCCAATGCAGCACCTTGCTGTCTTGAGTATCAAAAGTTGCAACGTGTGAGGTCAGAGGAACCTTTTTGGAGCTGGTCTGCAAGGCTGTAGCCTGGCCTGGTTATTCCACAGGGTATGTTTGAAAGTAAACAGGTGCCTGTTCTTTTGTGTTGTGCTGAAACATTAATTGCATGTGTGCTCATACCTTGCCAATTTATTCCCAAAAGTCTCTCCTGTCCTGCCTGACTGGAATGTCTGGTTGACCTGATAAGGATTAGAGAAGGAGCAGGATGTCCGAGTCATCACCTCAGTTCCTTTTCTAATGATATTTGATGTTCCTTACCTTTTGCTGTGCATAGATATGCCACCATCTTTCCTGTCTACTCTTTTCTTTTTCCTGCCCACCACCTCTCTGCATTGCTGTGGTAAACCCTGGGATTGCTGGCACCATGATGACCTGTGCTCATGCTTTTGAATGCGAAGGAACATGAATCACACCTGAGGTGGCTCACTCCTTATTTCTCTGTTACCCAGCCATTGATGCAAAAGTGTCCATGAGCATCTGGTAGTTTTGTTGGGGTATTCCTGCACTCTGAATCATGGTTGAAGTTAAGACAGTAGTGTTTCTTCTGTCTGTGCATATGAGCAGATGTTCTTGCAGGTTGACAGGTTGTTGTCTTGCCTTTCACAGAGCCCAGCCCAGTTCTTGATCTCCAGGCAAAATATGTTGGTGTGACATCTGTCTACTTAACATGGACAGTGATTGGCACTGCTTCCAACTCCTACACATACAGAATAGAGGTTGGAAATAGTACCTCTATTAGGAAGGTGGAGTCCAATTCCACTGAAGTTGAAATTACTGAGTTAATGCCTGGGACACTGTACAATTTCACCGTATTTGCAGTAGCTGCTGATGGTTCCACAGAAGGAGAAGGACGGTCCATAGAACTTTATACAAGTAAGTATTGCTCACAGTTGCTTGTACGCTTCTTCCTGCTGGGCTCTGTTTCACTCTGCAGTGCAGGGCTGTGCCTACCTGCCTCAGGGATGAAATTTAATAGCGTTGCAGACAGAGGTGCTGCAAGCAGGCAAATGTGTTTGTTGATGGGCAAAGGTTTTCTTTTTAAGATTAAAGTAAAACAAATCCCTCCAAAACAGTGGATTTTGAAGGTCATCACCAAGGCTTGTGACACAATGAAGAAGCGCTTGCTGAGAACCTCTCTCCCTATACTGGGATTTATGTGGGCGGTTTTGCTTCCTTCACTTCTTGGAGGATGGGGGCCTCAGGCCATTATTTTAAAGGGCTCACACACAGGGAATGTACGTTGCATGCAGAGAACTTCTGTGATTTGGGGGCCTGTGGCTGCCAGTGGGCTGCAGCAGGAGAGAGAACTTTACGCAACACTAGCTCAAGAGCAAGCTCAGGGCATGAAGTGCGGCAGTGGAGCAGGGTGCCTCAATCTTCTTCCAGGGATATATGTATGATGCTCCTTGCATTTGTTCTGCAAGAAACACCACTATCTTCTTTCTTCATCTTCTCCTGGAACCTTGTATTTTTCCTAATGTCACTGGATCCCCAACTGCTGCCTGTTGGTGTCCTGTGCTTCAGCTTTGGAGTGTAAAAGGGAGATTATTCTTTCAAGATGACTTACAGTCAGTTTTCTTGTAGCTACCCATTCATGCAAAAGTGTCCATGAGCACCTGGTGACGGGGTTGGGGTGTTCCTGCACTCTGAATGATGAGTGATATAAAGAAAATGGAATAGTACTGTTTCTTCTGTCCATGTGAGCAGATGTTCTTGCCGGTTGACAGATTGTTGTCTTGCCTTTCACAGAGCCCAGCCCAGTTCTTGATCTCCAGGCAAAATACGTTGGTGTGACATCTGTCAACTTAACATGGACAGTGGTCGACACTGCTTCCAACACCTACATGTACAGGATAGAGGTTGTAGATAGTACCTTTGTTAGGAACCTGGAGTCCAATGACACTGAAGTTGAACTCACTGAGTTAATACCTGGGACGCTGTACAATTTCACCATATTTGCAGTAGCTGCTGATGGTTCCACAGAAGGAGAAGGACGGTCCATAGAACTGTATACCAGTAAGTCACAGTTGCTTGCAGCCCTTGTTTTTTTGGTGGATCACATCCCTGCCCTGGATCTCTGCAGTGCAGGGCTATGCCTTCCTGCCTAAGGATTGAATTAAAGTATTCTGACAGAAGTGCTGCATGCAGCCTACCAGCAGTCAGGGATGTTTATGTGTGGAAGGGAGTTCTGTGGGAGGTTTTATTTCCTTCACTTCCTTCTGGATGAAGTCTTCAGTCCTTATGTGGATGGGCTCCCACACAGTGCATTGTGCCTGGAGAACTTCCATATTGGAGGGGCATGTGGCTCAAGCTCAGCTGTGGCAGCCCTGGACTACATGATTCTCAGCCATGGTGCTTTGCTCAGCTTCTCAGCAAAGAGCACCATGTCCATTGTTTTCCTTCCTTGTTCTGAATATGTTTTGCTGTGTCCTTCCCTTTATTTTGTCCCATTTTAACTGAGGTGAAGTGATTCTGTCCCAGAGTTCCTCGATGGGGTTTCCAGAAGTGCCCCAAGATGAACCTTTTAAGAGAGTCTCTGGTACTGTGAAAGTGCTGTTTGCCTACTCATAATACCCAGTCTATCCAAAATGTTGAAGTGTGGCTGTCCCTCTGCTTCCTGTGTTTGTCAACAAATATTTGTGAGCATTGGTGGAGTCTTATCTTGACTTGTAGAGAACCCAGCTCCTTTTTCGATATCTGGGTGGAATATGCTGGTTTCTGTTTTTTCCCATGGAGTACGCGTGATATCTTTTCTAACTACACCTACAGGATAGAGGTCCAATCCATGAGTCTTTCTCTAGAAACTGGACACCCACTGTCATCAGAGCAGTTATTATAGATGAAAACCCTGGAACCTTCTTCTACCATATTTGTAGGAGCAGCTGACAGTATCACTGAGGAAAAAATATAGTTATAAAATACACTAGAAATATGTCCTGGTCACTTATATTTATCTTTTACCTAAATACGTTTCTTCTGGTGCACAATTCTGGTACACAGCAGAAGCCATCCTTAATGCACAGAGCTTATATTAATTTTCTTAGTTGCTGGCCTCTGAAAGTTTTACTTAATTTTACAGGGAGTGAGTATGAATCTGCATACTCATTTAAAAATGTTCTTAGAGTACTATGCTCAATGATTTAACAGTATTTTGAAAACCTTACTGGTATTTTCAGTTATTCAATATAAAGTTTCTCAGTAAACCTATCTGCAGAGGAGTTAGAGAGCAATGAAGAGGTCTATGTTCTTAATGAGCTAAATATCTCTTCCTCATAGGGTAGCAAGTGTTTGTAGGCAGTAGCTTCATCTTCTTAAAAGTTGAAAGGAATACTGAAGTTTTAAAAAATGTTTATACATGGAACTTGTAAATATAAAAGACTATCTATTTGTAATACTTGATTTCTTACTTCTCTTTTTTCTTATTGCTCTTTTTTTAATTATTTTTTTCCTCTAGTTCCTGCCTCAGTGAATTCATTTCACTGTGAACCAGTGGCAAAGCAGCCTTACCTAATTCTTAAGTGGGAATGTCCTTCTGGTAACAATTCTGGCTTCAAAATTGAAATATTTAATGAGACATGGAGAAAAGAAAAATGGGCTCCACCCTGCATGAGAGAAGGCTTGGAGGAAACCATTGAAACAGCTTCTTTAGATTATTTCAGGACCTATACTGTTACTATTGTGACACTTACAAATAGCAATGAGAGCTCGCCAGTGCAGAAAACGTGTAATACCAGCATTACTGGTAAGCATTAAAATTTGAGAATGAAAAATGTTTATTGGACCAAAATATTAACATCGTGATTGCAGAATACCAATCTTGACATGCAGTACATTATCAGCCTATGGATTATGAATAAAGCCCTACATTCATGCAAGTTCTAATGTGATATACAATACGTATGTGTTATATGAACGACATTGGTATTAGAGCAGTTGCTTGTTTGGAAAACTGATAAAAGTGACTGGTATAAGTCGTTAAGGTACTAAAAAAATTTTCTGTTCATAGACCCACCTGCTCCAAGCAAACCTCCTTTAGTCAAGGCAGTCAGTCACAGCTCATTGTCTGTTGAATTCTCCGATTTTAAGTCAGTGAATGGACCATTAAAAGCTTATGCAGTAATGATCACAACAGAAGAACAAGGTAAGATGTTATGGTATTCTCATGTAGCTGTGTGAAATGATTTATCAGACAGCATTATATGTTAAACTTAAATAGGTGTTAAATGAATAGAGAGAAAGCTGGCTCAGTATTTTCAATCACCTTTCAAAAATCATAGGCCAAATACATTGGTTGCTTGCAGCAAGTCACTCCTTGTTTTCAGAAACCCACTATTTTCGCTCAGCCTTTTCCAGCCTGACTTATCCTTGTTTGTAGGTCTCGCGTGCATTGCCACTTTGCTGTTGCCAGCTTCATTTACCAGTCATACCTGCCACAAGGCCATGTGCTATCCTTTTCCCCCACACAGAGCTACTAATATAAGTAGCTTTGGAACGTAGGATTCTCCCCTCCCCCCCACCTTTCTTCAGCTGGAAGATATCTGCAGTAAGATCTTAAAATAAAAATAAAAATCCCTCTGATTTTATCTAAAACACTTTATTAACTGAGAGTGATGGGGTACGGGCGGATGGCTTGAATAGCAGTCAGCATTGAGGGGTTGAATACCAGGGAAAGCTAGAGGGTAGTCTATCAAACTTACCTTTTTGAAGGATCAAAACAGATAGAAGTCTTTCATTGGTGAATATCTAGTGTTAAATCCTAAAATTAAGGAACTTACCTTTGCAGTGTAGGTTCTAGTGGAACTTCTTTTCATTACTGCCAGTGCACTGGAGGGGTAAAGTAGCTGATGGAGATAGTTTCCCTGAAGTGGGATTTGACATTTATCCTTACAGTTTCTGTTAACACTGGAAACTAGTCTTGCAGCAGCTTGGCTATAAATCTTTCTTCTGTATTTTTCATACAATGTATGTCCAAGAAATCTACATCAGTACAGAAAATTCATATTTTTCACATACCAACTCACCTGCCCCAGAGTTGTTGATTTGAATGTCAATCTCTTGCACACAGCAACAGCTCGACTTGTACCTTCAGCCACTTCTGTTTAGTCTTAATGAGATTCAGTGTGTTCTGGTTTTGATTGCAAGGGAGTCAAGAAAGAGAACTTTCAAGGTGTGATTGAAAGAATTAAGGAAGGAAGGTCGCTGCTATTTATAATATAGAGTCTGAGCGTTTTGATAGGAGCAGAAAAGCATCATTATACCCAATCATTGCTTCAGCATTATAGTGTTGAAATAGCATTAATATGTTTGAGATGTGTTTCTCTGTCTTAAACCAGACGTAATTACCCCTAGGATTCAGTTGTGTAAGCAGTGGTGTCTAAGGCTGTTTGAGATGTCGTGGGATGATATCCAAGACATCAACAGGGAGCTGCAGTTGTAACACAGGATGTACATCCTTTTGGGATGGAAACTAGGGACCAAACAGGGCATATAGCATGTCTCAGATAGTATTGAACACCTCTTTCTAGGCAACTGAGTTAACTGCAACCTCAGCTGCTTTTAATGTAACCAAACTAGTGCTTTAGAAGAGCTGTCTTCCACCCTGTTCCTGTTATGGTTGATGAGAACTTTGCTGCTGGTGGCAGATCAAACTTTGTTTACACAACTATAGAAAATTTAATAAAGCTTTTTCACCTTTCAGAGCTCCTGCAAGACTTCTTCCTTTTAAAGGTGAATTCAATACTATATCTGCTTTTAGAAGAAGCTTTTAACTTCGTAAAGGCAATCACTAGAGAGCAATGTATGCAAACTTCAGTCAAATGAGCAAGATTCTTTGTCCTCCCCTAACACTCTGAATATTTACATTTGTTTCCTTGCTTTTGAGTTGCTGGATAACTGGTGATGTGAGCTTGTTTATTACCTCAACTCACATGTGCCTCAAGTGTATTATCTGCCTGAAGTTCCTAGGGCTCATCTTGAAGTGAATGATGTGAAGTGATGGTATTCTGCAAATGGTGTCCTGTTGGTCGCCGCTTGACTGCAGTAGCACATTCTTAGTCTTCTGGATGAGAAACTCTTCTGATCACTGTTTTGTCCAGTGCTTGTCTATGTCAAGAAATTAATTCCTTTGTATCTTAGGTTTTATGTGTAAAACTCCTTGAAAGACAGAACAGGGAAGTATAGGTCAGGACAAGTTTAGTGTCACCTTGCATGAAGCTTGATGCTGTTTGTTTAGCACAATGTTACCAAATATTGTCTTTTTCTACACAGTTTGCATTGTACTCTCTTAATATGAGAATTGATAGAGTATGTATGAGTGACTTACTAGTGAATTTGTCTATGAGGTTGTCGGAATCCACCACTAATGTATATTTATAGAGAGCTCCGCTATACATGGTAGAAGTAAAACAAAAAGGAGATTAAAACAAATTATACCAGGGAGTAGGGATGTAGATTGCAATGCAGTAGAAGAGATTGCTAAGATTTTCTGTTGCACTCAGCCTTACCTTTCAAGCAGTATTTATGGTGTAATAACTATGGTTAGTGTGACACACTGTATTACCATCTCAGCCACGTTCTGATTGATACAAGATGTATAGCTTGTATATTCTTTTTTTTCCCGGAAGGTTGTGAACATTTGAAGTCTGAGTTGAACAACACATACAGTGATTTCAAGAAGAAGATGACAGTCACCTATGTAACATATATTATAGATAAAACAGAGCAGGCAAAATCGCCTTCTTTCCGTTCTCAGGATGGTACAAACTTCGTTAATGTAGGCAAGGGAAATACAATGTTTGGCTATGAAAATGGACCATTGATTCCACTTCGTTCATACAGGTATTTCTCTCAAACTGCTGATTGGTTAATTTTGCTGCAGTTGAAATCTAAAAGATCATCTAATTAAAAGATTACAGATCTTGCTTAAGGGTGTTAAAACTGTGTAATGAACCTGTGTGGTTTTTTTTCATTTCCCTTATTGACAGGGCAAGTGTTGCAGGTTTCACTAATATCACCTTTACTATGGCCAAAATCATTGTGGGAGAAGATAGTTATGTTTCATTTTCACCCTGTTCTGATGCCGTTTTGCTGCCCCAGGATCCAGGTATGGTTTATCTCAAATATGGGACTAGTGGCTTGGCGTGTATACACTGAGTGGAAATTCCTTAATTATGGCAAGTTTCATAATACCAAAACACCCATCAGTTTCCCTGTGATGGACCGTTCCTTTCTGGCTTTGTAGTGACACTGCCCTGTAAATTCATACCTTGCTAGTTCTATGGGCTACTTCTTTTTCCCATGTATGACTTCTGCTGTGGAAGTAACCAAAAGCTGTGCTATTCATGGCATGTTTCAAGGAATTGGATGGCACAGTGACCCTTTGGTACAGTGACAAGTACCAAAAGGCAGCTGGTGTTCTAACAGTACTGGTAAATTAGAAGCAGGTCTGTTGGAATGCAAATGGTAGTCCTTTGATCCCAATGGATGATTATCATCCTCGTTTTATTATTCTTAATGAACTTTCAATACCAGTACTGCCAAAGGACACAGGAATGAAAAGATGTTTAGTGGAGCAGAGTATATTCTGTCACTTGTGAGGTTCTCTTTTAGCTTGTCGATTGACTTAGATTATTACTGAAGAGGTAAGTCAATAATGAATAATACTTGTTCTCTTTTATCAGGTGTTATTGCTGGAGCCGTTATTGGATGCCTTTTAGCGATATTGGCTGTAGTCGCTATAGGGGGTTTCATATTCTGGAGAAGGAGAAGGTAATGTGTGTTCATGACTGTAGGTGTTGCAATGAGGAACACCAGTATTTCACTTCTGTATTTTTCTCCTAAAACTGCACCTCTTTTTGGTTTACACCCTTCTGTCATGATGCTTTAAGATACTCTCTATTAAAAATCTTGTTTGTATGATACAGATTAGAGTTGATCTGTCAAACAAGATAAGTGACTTGGTTCAACCCCATGTTTACAAACTAACAAGTTAAGGTTTGTTTTATTTAGCTCTTCTGAATTCATGCATGTCGATGAAGTAATTCAGTCAGAAGCAAGCAGACATCACGAATTGTTGTGCTAAAAGCCGTATGTAATTGTATCTTAGATGAGTTTGTTTGGAATACCCATTAATCACACTTTTTAATAGCTTGATGACCTATCACATAAAATTTCCATTCTAGAGTTTCCAGAAACTGTTGAGTTTCTAGGGTTTGAGCTGATCTTGCAGTTTCCAGTCTTTTCCAAATAATCTTGCACTTGAGTCCACAGAGGCTTTTTCTTGCTTCTCATCCTATGGCAGAACCTTTCTATAGAGTTGGCTGTAGGGCCCTTAGTCCAGTTTTCTTAGTTTCTTTGATTAACTACCATTATTCTTACACATATGTCCAGTAGCTGTGGATAATAATGAGAAGAGCTTCCTTTAAAGCTAGGAGCACTAATTCATTCAACTACGTCTTCCAGTACCACTGAGACATCACTGTTGAAGGCTTACTATAGGGATTCTGGGATTAGTAGCAGAGGTGTTAGCTAGTGATGCAGATCCTTCAGATGTTGCTCCAATTCCAACAGAAAGAAACAGACCCATTGCACAACATCACTGAATTAAGGATTTTATTCTTGCTCCTGGTATAAGGTTTTCCTCAGAATGCAGAGTGAGATGTTTTAAATAAATTGTTCTGAGCAGGCACAGGAAAGGCTGTCATCAGAAATCTTATATGCATTCCATTACATTCTGCTGTTAACCTATCGTGTTTGTTTTCTTTTGTCTTATAGGAAAGATAAAAGAAATACTGAAGTGTCCTTTTCTCCAATTAAGTAAGTCCATATCCTTTCACACATTGTTTTCTGATCTTGCTCAAGTGGTATTTGCAAAACTTACCCTGAATCCTGATACTTTTTTGTGTGCAATTTTATGTAGAATTCTGCAGTATTAATTCCTCCTAGAATTTAAAAACTGCAGCCTGCAGACTAAAAATAATCATATTGATTGAGGCCTCTAGAGCTATCATGGGGATTTGAGTGCTCACTTCATGAATCATTATTAGATAACACAAATGCCCCACTGAAGAACAGGATATTTGACTGAAACACAGGCTTAGTGTATACCAAGGAAACAATCCAAATTGTTCATAAAGTGCATGCAGGCAAAATTCTGCACTGTAGCCCGCACTTTCTTTTGCTTTATGACTACTTTGCGCTGAGTCAGTAATTTGGTTAATTTGAGACTGTAAAAGCTAGCAGTGGAAGGGTAACCAAAATATATTGGAAGTCACAGGCAGTGCAATTGAATCATATTATTGGTTCTTGCACCACTTTTTCTGCTGATGGAAAGGGATGATGTGTTCATCCTGTGAAATCCCACTGTGTAGACTTTAATAGTTGACATAAAATACACCAAAGCATGGGGCCAAATCTGATGGGAGTACAGAAGCAGCTGATGGATACCTTCTGTGACAGTCTTCTCCTGAAGAATGTGCTATTCTTTCCTTGTTTAACTCATTAGCCAAATGCTTTGCTTGATATCTTGTTCCCTGTAAATACAGTTTGGTGGCTGCTACTAACAGTCATGCTTTCATTCTTAGATTCACATAGTGAAAAATCAAGCTACATGTGTCTAATCAACCTTTTTTTCCTTCCCCCTACCCTCCCCTGAAGAATCAAGAAGTAAGTAAAACACACTTTCTAACAACTTAACTGGTTTCGTGGTTTAATTACCTAATATCAGTTACTAATACATGGGTTTTCTTATTTTAGATCAAAACTGATTAAAGTGGAGAACTTTGAGTCTTACTTTAAGAAGCAGCAAGCTGACTCCAACTGTGGTTTTGCTGAAGAGTATGAGGTATGTGCCCTAAGTGGAGAAACCTTGGTGCTTCGTGGCAAATATTTTTGGAAAGGCAAATTAGCTTTTCTATGGAGCATACACAAGCCTTACTGAAAGGGAAGGGACTTTTATTATGGAGATTATTAAGCCATGTGTATAGCCTTCCCTTCCCTGATTTAGTTCCAATTTTAGTTGAAGTACGTGATAAATACTTGACATCCTGAACCATTTTATCTACTTTTGAGCTTATAGCATGGTTTGCTGTTCAGAGCTCTCTCCAGAGTCCTTGCCCTAGTTGCACTACAGTTAGCCTAGCAAAACTTATTTAACTTCACTGCATTTCACATTTTTGTTATTTTTGTTTTTCCATACAGCAAGACAGGTCTTCTGCTGATATCATGGCCTTCTTTAATGTGTAGGTGTGATTTGCAAACCACACCTGTGAATAGCTCAAAGGAGCAGTCAGAGAAATGGCAATTGAGTTGCTTAGTGACCATAAGTGTTTTGGTATTAAATGTGCTAAAGCTCAGCTATTACAATGTACAAAAGAATCACAGAACAACCAGGTTGGAAGGGACCCATCGGATCTTCTAGTCCAACCATTCTTATCTAACGCTAAACCAAGTCCCTCAATACCTCATCCACCCGTGTCTTAAACACCTCCAGGGAAGGCAACTCAACCACCTCCCTGGGCAGCCTATTCCAATGCCCAATGACCCTCTGCGTGAAAGGAATCCAATGTTAGTAAGGTTACTGTGTTGCCATATCTGCTGTTAACCTGATTATTTTTTTTCATCTCTTTGAGCTATTAATTCACTTTTAACTTTCTTTTTCTTTCCAGAATAAATTCTGCCCCTTTTATTGTACTTTGCAGGCTGGTGCTGCATCATGCCTTCCTCACAGATTTGCTTCCTGCAGACCTTGCACGATGTGCTTGCTCCCTTTCTCCCTCTAACCTCTGCAAAGTTTATATGCGTGCAGTTGATGTCAGCATTGTGTTTTTCTACAAAACTGTCTGGGCTTTTAAAGCCCATCTCTGAGTTTTAAACATGTTGCTATTTCCACATCCTGTACGTATCATTTCTCTATCCAGTTTGCCACTGTCACCTTCCCACTCTGTAAAAAGCCAATTTTTATTATCATTTATCCCAGTTTAGCATGCCTACATTTGCAGCAAAAGCCTAAGAGTGTTTTGAGTATTTGCCTGTTTTAATCATGTGTTTCTGTACAATACCTAAACCAGGACCAGATGTTCATGAATCCTCCTTTTATTGTAGGAACTCAAGTCTGCTGGTATTCATCAGCCCAAATTCGCTGCTGAACTTGTTGAGAACAGGGGGAAAAATAGATATAACAACGTCTTACCATGTGAGTTACTCTTAGGCTTGGCATCTCATACCATTTGTGTTTTTAGGTTAAAAACCTTGGGTTTGCCTCATCTGTCTCTAATAGTATCCAGAGGTTTCAAAGAGTAATTAATGTCATCAGTTTCCAAATGAATGAATTTGGGATGCTGATTTCCCAAAATCATTGTGTAAGCAAACCTAAAGAGTTTTCCCTCGAGAATGTTCCCTAAAGTTCCCAAATTTCCTGCAATACAACTCCTTAAAGAACTCCCCCTTAATTAAGGAATTTTAATTTTCCATTTGTGAGAAACTTGTAGTATAGATTGAGAAAACAACAGATAAAAGGCAGATAGGCATGCAGAGCTATTAGAAATATTAAGATGCTGCTGGCCAGCTTTGAATATGAACTTAGGACCTAAGTCTTGCCAGGCTGTCAGCGTACACCCCAACGTAGCAACGGGCGAGAAGGAGTTGGAAGTTGAACAGTGATGGATACCTAAGGATCCTTAGGAGGAGAAACATCGTCTGTGATGGAAGCAGGAGACAAATTACTTATTTTTCTCCTGTAACTGAAACTATATTCAATTTTGTGTTGGATTAAAAATACACAAATATGCAAAAGCAAATGATATTTTTTTTAAAAAAAAATCTCAGAATACTTTGAATTTTTTTCCTAGCCACTCATTTTTTGGAAGGCTTTCATTATAAAATTTCTCAGCTACTGCTATTTATGATTCCCAGTTATATTCTTGTTCTTCAAATGCACATTGTTCTAAAACACCATGCATTAGGTAAGCAGTATTTTACTGAAAGGCTCTAGTTCTAAATTTAATGATTTTCTTTTCCTTTTTTTCATTCTGCAGATGATATTTCTCGTGTTAAACTTTTAGATCAAAGCTCTGGAACTGATGATTATATTAATGCAAGCTATATGCCTGTAAGTTGCTTCACTAGTCGATGCAAAATATAATGTGTATTTTTATAATGTAGACTTAATAGGTCACCTTGTTATGTCTCATTAATGCACATATGGATATATTTATTCTTCTTTTTTCTTCTTAGGGCTATATCTCAAAGAAGGCCTTTATTGCTGCACAGGGTCCTTTACCCAATACTATAGAAGACTTCTGGCGCATGATTTGGGAAAAGGATATCTACTCTATTGTTATGTTGACAAAATGTGTTGAACAAGCCCGGGTATGTTTTTATTAAAACTGAACTGTCTCTTAAGGACAGTTGGATCTTTGCTAATTTTGTTGTCATCCTGGTAGATTGGATACTGACCACTTCCTTTGGACAGCCATCAACTTATTGGAAGGCTAAACTAAACAAACCCAATTTTTTTAGCTTTTCCTTATTTTTATATCTGCTGACTACCAGAACAGGTTGTGTCAGGTGGTTGTGGGTTCTTAAAAGGTGATTCTTCTCCCTAAAAAATTATTTTGGTAGAGCTTCTCCTACCTTGCGATAGGCCATTGGAGAAGGGTGAAATGCTTTCTAACCCTGCTTGAGGTGTTATGTTATTTAAAATTAACAGTCAGTTGTTTAGTTGCAGTGTGTAATGTGTCTAATCTTGTAACTCTTGTAGACAAAATGTGAGCAGTACTGGCCAGACAAACAATCCAAGAGCTATGGTGACATTATTGTGACAATGGTCTCGGAGATTGTCCTTCCAGAATGGACAATAAGGGACTTCACTGTAGAAAAGGTGAGTAACCCCTCAGTTGTTAGTGTATAAATCCCTGTAGAAGTCATTTATCGTATCACTATGACTTCCCATGTCAAGCTAGAGTGATAGAGTATAATAATTTCACTAGAACTTAATCAAATTCAAAGTTATCTGAGGGGAAAGGATAAGAGTGGTTTATTTTAATGAGAGGCTTTGAATGTATTGACCTGCTTTCTGACAGAAGTCTGATACAAAATCTTTCACGCTACTTACTGACAACGAGGTTCTGATGATGTTTATATATAATGTTTGCTCATTTACCCTGGCTTCCCACAAAAGCATGTTAGTAACATATCCAGGGGCAGGAATGAGTTGCCAATAAGACCCTCCCTGTGGTAGAAAAGGATCGACCAGCCTGATAAGTGATACTGCAGCTACTGTTTCCCCAAGAATTGCACAAAAACTTGTGCTTATGCAGATACTTGTAATATCTGCTAGACTGAACAATTAGCCCCAACTCTGTCAGCCAGTTTAATGCAGAAGAGATCATCTTGGAGTGAAGTGAAAAGTAAAAGGAAATTATTTCCAAGTCTTCTCTACCAGAAAGGAAAGAAAAGGGAAACTGAAATGTCATTGATCAACTTACTCCACTGTTTGTAACAGGCATCTGCTATGAAGATGAGGTTTGCCCAGGACATATGGCACATATGGCAGGAAGCCTTACTGCTTTTTCTCCTCTTAGTCTAGTCTCCTTTTTCTTTTGTGTATTCCTCTAGACCAACATACCAGAGGGCCACACGGTGCGCCAGTTCCATTTCACCTCCTGGCCAGATCACGGAGTGCCAGAGACAACAGACCTTCTCATCAATTTTAGACACCTTGTTCATGAGTACAGCAGTCAAAATCCAATCGACTCTCCTACTCTGGTGCACTGCAGGTAGGAAGATTGTGTTTGTGTCAGACACACTTACATCTTGTGCCTTTCTTCATAACAACTCTTTTTCAACGTGATCAAAAAAACTAAAAAAAAACACCATGACAAAATAAGTCTCCTTGCTTAAGGACGTGTGCCATTCACCCTGCCAAATTAAAACTTTTGCCTTGTGGTCCAGAAAGGGGGTGATGCTAAACAAGTAATGCAAAATTTTATTACAACAGACCATCTCTCCTACCCTGCAAAACCTGGCTGAAAAAAATGCCTTTTCAAGTGCTTTTATGTATAATCTTGTGCAAGTACGAGGCTGGGTAAGACCAGAAGCAGGTTCTTCCTTCCTCCTGGTGGTGGTAAGAACCACCCCTCTGGTGTGCAGAAACTTCCAGTACTTGAAATAATGGAAAGCATCATGCTAAACTTCTGTGATATTTCATAAGGCCATCAGTGAGCAGGCAGTTGAGAGAAAGCAGTTTCTGGCTTCTTCATGTCATTGCAGTGCTGGTGTTGGGAGGACAGGGACATTCATTGCCATTGATCGCCTGATTCAGCAGATTGAAATGGAGAATACTGTGGATGTGTATGGAGTGGTGTATGATCTGCGCATGCACCGACCTTTAATGGTGCAGACCGAGGTAAGACTGTCTTACATGCAGTGGCACATTTTTAAAATGCGTGTGGTAATCCAGGCAAGGTTGGTTCAAGATGTAGCTCAGAATTATAGGAAGAGAAGTTGCTCTTTAACTTCCCTTCCTCCTGCCTATTCTCTTCGCACAAAAGTAGTTGCAGCCAGGGGCTGCAGTATGTCCAAGTGATCTCTTTACAAAAGGCTTTGTAGAACTGGCATTTGCAGCTGGAAAGAATCAAATCCGAAAAAGTGTTTTTGAAGGCTTGTTCTTCCCGTGTGAGTTATACCTTTATAGCTGTGAGCTAGAGTTATTGTGAGTCAAGTGATCTTGGCATGCATCTTTTGGTTTGTGTTCTGCAGGAAATGTGTTCCTTCTGAAATTATCATTATGATCCAAAAAAGGTGTGTGGATTAACCCACAAGGTGATCTGGAAAAAGCTGTACAATCTCCATCATGAAAGGTTTTTTTAAGAGGGTGTTAGATATGACAGTAAAGTTGATCACATGACATTGTGAGGTCCTTTCTAACCCTATTTTTCTATTAACTATATGCACAACTTCTAAAGATACTCAGTGGTAACACTGGGTGCAGTGCATCCAGATCCTAAAAGCTCTATTCAGGAGCATAACTGTTTCCTAAATAAGGTATTATCTAGAAATATACTATGCTCTTTTTTCTTTTTCTCCCACCAGGACCAGTACGTCTTCCTAAACCAGTGTGTTATGGATATTATTAGATCCCAGAAAGAAAAGAAAATGGATCTGATTTACCAAAACATGACAGCAATGGCAATCTATGAAAATTTTACACCTGGACCAGGCTTCGGGAAGGCCAATGGCTACCATGCATAGCCTGGAAGGAATACAGCATCTCCAGGAGGTGTTAGCTGCGTGCAGGAAATGGTCAGCTCGTGTTTTCCAGGATTCCGTGCAGTATCTCGTGTCTGGTTTCTGCAGTTCTGTCTGCATTCAGAGGTGTGATCTACAGGAGGAAAACATAGTGCTGGCAGGAGCCACAGATCAATATTAAAAAAAAAAAACAACTCAACAAGCAAAACTATTTAAAGTTAACAGAGGAATCTTGCTTTTTCTTGGGAATTTAACAATGCTGATAGGTGAAATAGCATTTGCAGTATAAACAGTGAACTAGAGTATAAATATTAAAATAATAACACAAGCTTTTGTTACTTTTTTATATGATTTCATTTACAGACACCAGGCTTGTGGGCTGTTTTAATATATTGAATTGTAAGTTTCAGGAACATATTTTACCTACTGTATCTGGTTACTTAGTGAATAGGTATGTGCCTCTGTGATTTTAGGGGTTTTTTTCTGTGTTCCTTTTTATTTAAAAAAGGAGCACAAACAGCTCCTTCAAATGGACATTTATACATGGAAATTGTGCCTTTTCTAGTTGCTACTCTAGATAAAAACCAGCAGAGATTCTATTTTTATACTGAAACTCTTAATGAGAACACAGATTTTTAAATAAGGCTTATGTCAAACTTAACTGTAGTTGCACTGTTGGCAGGACTCTCCAGAAGTTTGGAGGTGAGCTTTGGTTTTGCATTTCACCACAACTATCCCCTGCCTTAATGCTTCGGTGCCTCTGCCTGAGGAAAAGGAGTGTGATCTGTCACTCTGAGCTTTAACTATAGTAAAAAAAGATGAGCAAGTGAATACGTGGATGCATGTGCGGGGGTGCGTGTGGGTGTGTATGAAGGACAGAATAGCTCCTCCCTGTTCCTGGCTGATATTCCTGTTTTTATACAATTTATAATGATTTATTTAAAGGTGCAATATATGATTTACTGAATAATGATCGCTCTATTCTAATAGAGTTTTACTCAGGTTGGTGTCTTTATGATTGTCGTTGTTTTTCCTCAAATATATAAATCTGTGAAAATGTTGGAACTAAGGTTCCAGGTGTCCAAGCACTCCCAAACAGATTGACTGGCTTTACTGTTTCTACCAAAACAAATTGCACAAAATTCTGCTGTAAAGACCAATTTCTTGGTTGTTTTAACCATTCAAAACTGAGACACATCTTACCTGCCTGCATCTCGTCGATCTAATGTAATTGCTTTATAATTACTGCTGCTGTTATTTTAACTGATCCTTTAAAAAACGGAACAAACAAGCAGAAAACCCCTAGTTGCTGATTTTACAAATCAGGGATTAGATTGGATTTATTGTGCTGGTACATAACTGTTAGACTTATGAAGGACTTCTCAAGTATTTGGGGGGGGTGTTTTTTTTGGTCTTTGGATCATTGCACTGGTTGCATTACAGAGGAATATGAAGTTTGTGAATAATGCTATAGAATAGCTATAAAGTGGTGAAAATCTTATGAAGGTTTAATAACCAGAGTCCCTGGAATTCTGCTGCTCCTTTTGGGTTTAGGGTTTTTTTGGGTTTTGTTTGTTTTAGCAGAGTTGTCAGAAAAAGCTACAGATATTGGAAGTATGTGTGGCATTACAGTGGAACCTAGCAGCCTTGCAGAATCCACTTCCAGCTGAAGGGAAACAGGAATTCCTGGTGCACAACTGTAACTTTGCAGATATCCAGAGTAATTTTTTAGAACCTGGTGTGAAATGGTGATGTTCTGTGTGAGCAAAACTGGAGGACAAACCACAGTGTGCTTCAGCTTTTTTTTTTTTTTTTTTTTTTTTATTTTGTAGCAGCCACTTGTGCGATCTTGAATATATTTTTTCTCTTTCTGTGAAATATTTTAAAAAGAAAAAAAAATCTGAAAACTGTTGATGATCCTGCCCGACTCCATCCACATAGTGGATCTCTCACCCAGCATTCTTCCTAAGCTGCTGTCAGATAACAAAGATAAACCACTTGGACCAAACAGAACCATTCCAAAGGAACTGGGAGGAGGGAAAGCCTAGCCCTTAGTCACATTATTTTTTTTCTCTCTTACTCTTTTAATTACTGTGCATCTGTGCAGAGCACAGAGCCAGTGTTCATTATTCTGAGTCTCTGAAGAACTTGCAGCCTTAAGTGACGCGAATACTGTCTTGATTCAAAAGGCCCTGGGTTTACACAGCATGGAAGAGAAGGACATTAATCTTCTGTGCTAGATCACGTTTGCATTATATTGCAGCAGAATATTGGGAAACTAGCTAGGATGCCTACCACTGCCCAAATACTGTTACAGAGGTAAACTTACCTGTCACATTGTTTTGATGTTGGAAGCAGGTGCCAAATTCTTCTTCGATTCATCATCGAGTGAGTATCCATTTTTAATAAATGTATATGTGTGTTTTCCTAAAACTGACCCACTGTGAGAAGAGACAGAAATTTTAAGTAAGTGATGTCTTGATCCCATGTAAGGGTGGAGAAAGTTGGTAAGGCTTAAAATATTGTAAACATGCAGTTGGCCCTGCTGTCAGAGTGAGCAAGTAGGACATGCCTCACAGCATATCTCTGCAGGAGGAGGAGGATTACAGGTAATGCTCTACTGCCTTGTGGATCTGTCTTGGTCAGGACAACTTAAATTCCTGCAAAAATATTTTTTCCTGCTTTCTGATGGTTCTTTGTATTATAGTTGCCAAGATCTGTCTCTCTGGTCAGTGTTTTCTGTCACTGCTATCCACTTTTCAGGCTGAAAGTTCCACTGTGGTAATTGCATCTCCTATATACCCGTTCTACTCTCTTTCCCATTTGGGGCCTGCTTAAGAAGGGAAAAGTTGATGTGTTTCAAATAAGTGACTGTTGAATATCTTGAAATGATGTACAAATTTTACTGTTTCCATATTTGTTGTACAGGAAAGTTCAGCACGTCTATAATGTTTTTAATGGTTTGATTTGTTTTTAAAGATGTAAAAATAACAATTAAAAGCATCATCCTAGAGCACTTCCTGTCTTGTTTCCTTTCTTGGGATTTTATTTTCAGCTCCTTCTGAATAAAAATGATTTGCCAAAATACCCATTTCATTTAAAAGGGCTTTACAATGGATAAGGAAAGTGGGCTTCCATCCTCTAGGGTGGCCCTAGAGAGAGGGGTGTGTTACAGTCACTGGGGCTTCCCACGAGTTTGTAATCTGCCATTGGGACTTGCCTGGCAGGACCAGGGCCCAGTGCTCATGTGTCCTGGCAGTTGCTGGTTTCTGTAAGTGAGGAACTTGGTACCAGTTAAAGGGACAGTGCCTTGATCCCAGGTAGATCAAAGGTTTTCCACTCAATTAAATAGCCTTGGGGAGGGCCAGTGTTTTCAAGGAGAGCAAGAGGTCCTTGCTCTCATTTTTTGATAGTAAACTTTCAGGAAAAAAAAGGTATTTTCAGAAAAATGAGAGCAAGGACCTCTTGATTCATTGAAGGGGATGTTCTCTTGGCAGGTGAAGATGATAGACAGGTATGCAGAAATACCTCTGTGGTGTTATAGCCAGCTTCTTGATTACAAGTGACCTGTTCTAGATCCATAGAAAATTACCTCCATTAAATCCATTTCTTCTAAAATTCTTGGTTTCCATTCCTGGTTGTAGTCTGAATTACTCCCAAGGAAGATCACATGCCTGGAGGGTGATACTGGAACTCAAAAGCTCTCCAATTCCTCATGGGTTGCTGACAATTACTGTATAATCTTGTGATCCTTCGTGGCTGCATTTTCTGAAATGACTGTGTGGTGAGATGGGAAGAGCAAAGTGTGATAGTCTCATCACGTTCCAGTGTGAGCATATGCCGGCCACACAAGTGGCCATCCGAGTGCTCTAGGTGAGACTTGCGCTACAAAAGAGAACCTGTGACAATGAAACTCCCACTGCACTACTTGCAGCAGGTGACCACCCCTGTCAGGGGCAATCACCCTCAGAGTGACTTTGGGGGAGCAAAATCTCACTTTTCTTTTTTCCTTTAAAATGTGTGGGTGGGTTTGAAATACTAGAACTTCAACAAAGCCAAAAGTTCTGACTGTCATTTGGTATGTTAGTGTGTGCACATGAGTAGAGTTGAACATCTCTATTGGACACTTGTGTTCTATACCTGGTCATGTCATTTCCTAGTTTTACTGCCTTTTGAGACTAAAAAAATGAGTATTGGAGAGGACATAATGTTATATAAGTGGCATGTAGTCAGAAATACTGCTACCCTTCTGTGCCCTCCCTGGCTGGGTGCTTTCAGGCAGTAAGTGGAGTTTGGAGAGGAACAAATGTGGGTGTTCTTGTGGAAGAGGATATGAAATGGGAGCTTAGAAGGGAAAAACACTTGAAAACTTTGCACACACTGCTTTTCTCAAGCAAAAAGAAAAACCCCACTTAGCTTTGGGAAAGGTGTGAGGTCTTAGTAGCTCCTGGGTGATCTGAATAAGAACTAATTAAATGCAGATGCAATTGCTTTTGTCCAGGGGCAGAATAAGGGGCAAGCAGCGATCAACCGTTTCTTCACTTCTCGCTTAGGTACAGTCTTCTTCCACCCACCAGAGAAGTTACTTCCTTTTTCCTGTTACTGTGTCTCTTTCTTCTGGGGCTCCCTTTCAAGTCCTCACATAAGCAACCTTGTGCTGTGGAAACCTGTCTTCATTTTCAGCTCTGTGCAGAAGCGTTTACGGAGTTGGTACCTAGCAGTGTCTCTCTAGTGTTGTCCTTCATTCCATTCTTCTTTCTGTCAGGCTGGGTGAGCTCATTACCCATGCTAAGCCTCTTGCCTATGTTGGAGGATGAGGCAAACGAAGCAGAAAGTCTGACTTGGAAGCACCAGGAGAAACTGCTTCCTGCCTGCTTTGCTGGTAGAAGGGAAGGAGCTGTTTGTACATCTTACACAAGTGAAAAGATGAGAGCCCTTGTCAGATGGTTTCTTAGATATGAAGGAAGCGATTCAGGATCCAAGCCTGTTTTTTGTCCCTGGTACTTAACAGGACCTGGTATTCATCCAAGTTGCTTTCCTGAGTTTATTTAATTATTAGACATCACTTCCTGATGGCCAGAGCAAAGCCAGCAAATTATCCCACCTCACTGAGAAAAGGTAGTCTAGCTTAATCCAAAATGAGTTACTTTTAATTCACATTGTATCTCCAACTTTCCAAATAACCAGGGAAGAGTTAGATTCTTTGGAACTCTCTTCTGTGCATACTGCTCATGTTCCGTGGACATCCCTAGTGTATTAATAGTGCTTACAAGAAGCTGTGTGCTCAGTGTGCTGGGGATGGAGTGCTCTCCACACACTGTGCTGTGTCCCTGCCCTTGTTTTGGTGCAGGGCAGGAAGAGCAGGTAGACATATATCTGCTGCAGAAAATGTCAGAACTTGTATCCTTTGTCTGGAAGTTTTCTCATGTGCTATTTCCAGTGTTGGGAATGTACTGTCAGAAGAAGAATGTGATCTGTGGTAAACGCTAATTTAATGACAGCTCTAGTTAAGGTACGTGTCTCCCTAAGAGATGATTTCTGTCTCTCCAGAAGGAAAATCAAGCGTGTTCATTTCTGCTTTAAGCCTCCAGATGGCATATGATACCACTGAGCTTTCCAGGGAAAGCTTTTCCTGCCGGGCGTTTTCACTTCTTTCACAGACTCTGATAATCTCCCTCCATCCATTGTGCTGTTTCCCTTTCCTCCTTGTAGGTGCAAAGCCTGTCTCCTCCAGCCTCGGGTGCATGTTCAGTAGTTAAATCTGAGACACCACACCTGTGAGAGGCCCTGGGTGCCTCATGCTTATCTGCACAGCCAAGTCCAACTGATCAGATGACATCTTTCAGAAACTCCCAAGCTCAATAATAGCATGACAATGCCAAATAGAATCATAGAGTAACCAGGTTGAAAGAGACCCACTGGATCATCGAGTCCAACCACTCCTATCAAACACTCAACCATGCCCCTCAGCTCCTTGTCCACCTGCGCCTTAAACACCTCCACGGAAGGTGACTCAATCACCTCCCTGGGTAGCCCGTTCCAGTGTCCAATGACCCTTTCTGTGAAAATTTTTTCCTAATGTCCAGCCTAAACCTCCCCTGCTGCAGCCTGAGGGCATTTCCTCTTGTCCTGTCCCCTGTCACTTGGGAGAAGAGGCCAGCACGCTCCTCTCTTTAGATAGGAATGGTTGGACTAGAAGATCTGATGGGTCCCTTCCAACCTGGTTGTTCTGTGATTCTGTGATTCACCTTTGCTTCCTTGCAAAGTGCTCTTGCACTTGAATCTTGCTGATGCCTAGGCGGTTTTTGATGATCTATGTAGTCCATGGTGTAAGGATTCCAGCTTGAACCTGCCTGGATCTGGTTATTCAGCTTTGTCAACCGTGTGGTCATTTCCCAGCCTATCAGTCTACCCTGCAGCTGTTCCCAGCAATAATGGATTTATAGGATTGCTGAACACAATGCAGATACATCAATAAAGACAGCAAACACAGACGTGCTTGTTCATATTGCTCAATGTGAGTAACAGTTTAAAGGCTGTTTCAGTTCATGGATCTGTTTATGTGTGTGTGTGTGACACTAACCATGATTACTCTTTGTCTTTTTTTTTTTTTTTTTTTTTTTTACATAGGTCCTTAGGGAGGTTTTTAATGCACCTTTTAAAGCATCCAGCAACATCTGCTGAGTTACTTTGGCTTCTTCCATCTCCAACCTGAAATACAGGGAGATTTTAATGCAAAGCTCTAGTGATAGGTAAATATACTTTTTACAAGCACAGCTGTAATGGAGATGAGTGTGTGAGAGAGCTTCAGCAAATGCTCTAAATTGATGGGAAGACGTATCTACAACCACCCAACTGCTTACAAACCCTTCCCCCTTTGAATGAGAGATAAATCAAAACTAGAAATAACACTGCACATCCAGAATTCTTGTGCTCATATATCAGTCCTGATGACATGGAAGATCTGCTGAGCAGGGTCTGGCCAGGCTGAATGGCCCTTGGCTGCTGCCCCCAGCCTAAGCTATGCTCCTGGCACTGATGGTGACAGGTTGGCATGTGCAGGCCTGTTACCAAAATGGTAAGAAAAATTTCTGAACAGTAAGGATCAATCAAATGCTTAAACCCATTGCAATTTAATAAAAAGCCATGTCTAAAACTATTAAACTGTTTTTCCTGTGCATGATGATCTCCTAGAGTGTGACTTAGATGCCAGCAAATTAGATTTCATAGTGTTAGCTGCATCAATATTTTAATTTGTCAAGCTGACTGCCACCACGTTGGTACCAGTCACATTATCTCTGTTGAAATACTTGGTGCTGCCACTTGGTATTTTGAAAATGAGCTTTTTAGGGTTCTAGAAAACATTACAAAAATTAAGCTCCCAGCTGGAAAATGGTGGGACAGAGAACAGGAAATCTAAATATACACTGATATCAATCAGTAATATGCCTTTAAACTCTCTGCAGATGGTAACCTGAGCTACCTAGAACTGAAGACAGATTACCCAAACCCCGAAGGCTGTCCTGTATATAGATTTTAGTATTGAAACAGGTCAATACATACAATATGTACTTCTCCCAGAGTATTCTTTTATCTAATTTATAGATTTGAGAAAGGCCTTATTCTAATCAGCTGTGGAAAGTATACGCTTTTCCCTGAAAAGTGTTGCATTTGAGTCATCACCTTGTGTATTTAGGTATTTTTTCCATTTCACAGACAGAAGTTAGATAGCTTTTTTTACAATTTTTTGCCTCTAGCCAAGTGATTCTAATGCTGTGTAACTGTACAGGGCTGGGTAGGCTGGATGTTACAAGTTAGTCTGAGAAAGGTAAAGTGTTATAAAAACAGAGCCTTCAGGCTCTCAAAGTCACCAGCTTTAAATGGTATTAGAACCATGTGGAAGTATTATTCTATAGAATATGGCCAATTTGTTCCAGATGCAATTTATTAAAGTGATCAATAGGTTGTAAATGCTTTTACTAGATCGAGCTAGAAACTACATGAAAACACAACCACACACACCATAGTCAGTAGAGGCTGTTCCCTCTGCACTCAGAGAAATATCGGTGCTGCAGTTTTTCCCAGGATTGGTCTTTCATTCAGCAAATATTTCAGCTTTCAGGGACTATGCTATTTAGTTTATTTTGGAAAAGACAGGATGGCTCTGAGGTAGTCAGGCTGCCTGCTTTCTGAGCTGGGGACAGAGCTGATGAGTAGGGAAGGACCATCTCCTCGTGAGAATTTACAATCAAGTCATGGCCAGAGGCAGGAGATAAACATAACCAGCAGGTAAGTGAGGGACAAGACAGCAGTGTGGTGAACATGGTCATGCTAATAAGCTCCATATGTAATTGTCTACCATTTTCCAGGTTCCTGGGATAAAAAATTTTTAGAAGACATTTGAAGACAGTTTTGCAAAATGTTCATGAGAAGTTCCTTTCAGTTAAATGTGAGGAGGGGTACTATAATTGGAGGGGCCTGGGGGTGATGTAAAGCCTAGACAACCACTGTTGCTGTCACTAGTCAAGGCACACAATCACCTATGAAATACCACAAGAAGGACTAGCAAAATGAATTTACATCTTTGACAGCAGCTGCACTGTGTGGTTGAATCGTTTTCCCATGGACTGGGGGAAATGAAATATGTTTGTGCTGTGCTGGAGCTGAGGGGCTATGGTGGGGAAAACCTGTGTGAATTGCTGCAGGTGTGCACTGCAAATGTTTGCAGAAGGGAGGCTGAGGCATCTCTTCTTCTTGTTTCACACAACAGAGAGGGGTTAAAAATAAAGCATTTCCCCATACTTAAATATTTCCATTGTAATTAATACAACATCTTATTAACCTGGGCCTGCACCAGAAACCAACAGGCAAACAGCAGGGTGAGATTAGTGTGAAGTCTCTCATCAGCCTCCACAGGGAAGGCATCATGCTCCAAGCTGACAGTGGCCCTTTAACTTTGCTGGCGTGTAAGGAAAATTCTTACATGCTAATAGTCAAATTATGATTTCCCATGCTTGAAAGGCAGGAGCTGCTAAGCATAACAAAGCAAGCTTCCCCTGTTCAGTAGGATATCTGCCAGCACTGTGATCAAACCACGGCTTTCCTTGGCCCACAGTCAGAAGTAAACTGAATATTCTTGATCAAAAGCACAGTCTGCTTGGGTGGAGACCGTTTAATTATTGGTGACAGATCTGACAAAAGTCCTTTGAAGTGACAGTCTCAGAGTGGCTCACTACTCACATACGGGGGAATCAATTGACTAATTACAGCAATAAATAACCTTAATGACAAAACTAAAATATAAGGTGGAGGTCAGAGCTGTGCAAAGTCACAGACAGCAGGCATAAGGGTGGTCAGGCTTGAGGGGGATTGTCAGAGCTAAAGGCCACGGGTGGGGGAAGAGACATTTAGGGTAAATCTAAGGATGTGCCTGGCTTTTTGATCTGGTACTTACTATGCAAAAGCAGCTGAGGGGCCTGCCCAAGAAATCACAGCGGGCAGAGCAGCAGTTCCCTGTGGTGCCTTGCCAGCCTTGCAAAGTAGTTGGCAGGGGTCTGTCTCCTTGGCCTGGGCCCGTCCCCAGGACCACCTCAGGGCCCTCCATGCCAAACAAAGCCACAGCACAGGAAACCAGGAGATACAAAAGGGCTGCTGTGGATGGGAAAACCCAAAATAACTCATAGTTAACTCAACTATTCCTAAGAAACTTCAGAGCAAAGTCAAACAGAAAACAGTGGTGCTTGGGGTCTTGCTACATCTGGACATAAGCCTCCACCCTGGAAGCTGACCATTTTAGTTGCAAGGAGGGGGCTGTGTGTAGCCTGAGTATGTCTGCTGTCTCCAATCCTCCCTACTCTGCTGGTAAACCAAAACGAGCAGGCATCCTGAGTGTGGCCGCAGGCCTGTTGCAAGCTAACCTGTGTATGGAGGACTCATTTCAAAGGGCGGAAGCCGCAGCACCCACATGGATTCCCCTTTGGCAGCAGATGAAAGCCATGTGGTTTCAGAACAACAATCTCAATTTTTGCATGTAGGAAATTAAGAGATCAGCTGTGTAACATTATGCAAGCCTCAGGGGAAGCCTTAAAAGTTTAAAAAAACACATTATACTTGATGCATTTGCTGGTGAAGCTGACCGAGGCATTCTGCGCTTAACTAAAGTTGCAATACAGCACAGGTGAGGGAGCTGGGACAGCAGAAAAGTGGTGACAGATCTATACCTCTCCTACCCTTCAGGAAATCACAGTTACTGAAAGGAGGTGAAAGGTTTTCTTCTATCAGAAATCCACTTGTACCTGTTTGGAAATAGGAGAAGGAATGAAATGCCAGCAGAGGTAACTAGTACTTAAATTTCAGAAGCCAGTAATAATTTCACATTTCTCCTCAGTATGGCTGTGCCTGTGGACTTGCACTGTGTGGAGCTGACTCAGAAGGACCAGGCCAACACCAAAGATTTTCTTTTTAAGGAAGGCTTCATCACTCTGATGCATGATCCTGTTGAGCACATCCATGAGTACCAGACTCCTGTGACACTGGCAGTTGAGAGCAGCATTTAAAAACTGGCTCACGGGAAATGCTGCTGTGCTCTGTGTAGTACCTTATTTCATGGCTTTATACATAAGAGCATCCTGAAACCAGTGGACTAAACACAGAGGTGGTACCACTGTGAGAGCAAAGATGTACCTGCCACCCTGTGGGAATGCACCTTTAAGGCACAGAGATGTGGAGAAACCTGAGTGCACTGGAGAGAGTGAAACACATGGGGAAACTGTCTTTGTTGCCCACAGAAACAGGTACAGCAAATCTAAAGAATAATAAATAGTAGAGAGACAATCATAAATCTAACAGAAGAGAAAAGAACAAGTGTGAGGCTTGTAGTAGGATAAATAATAATATGCAGTGGATTGGTCTGGGCCAACTGGAGACTCCTCCAGCTGCTCTCACTCCTTAAAAGGATGGGGGAGGAAATAAGATTAAAAAGCTTGTGGGCTGAAATAAAGGCAGGGAGACTGCCTACCATTTATTGTCCTGGGCAAAATGGACTCAGCTTGGGGAAATTTAATGTATTGACAATTAAAATAGGTTTGAATAGTGAGAAACAAAGATGAATCAAAACTACTGCCTTTCTTTTCCTCAGGCTGATCTTTGCTCCTTCATCCCCAGCTCCTCTCTCCAGGGAGGAACAGGCTATGGTCAGTGAGTCATGGCCAAAGATAGCCCTCTCCTCCTCACACCTTCCCAGGTGGCAGGAGTGGGGACCCTTTCTCCAGCAGCCTGACCTCTCCCTGTCCCTCTTCCCTCTCCGGTCTGGCTGCTGGTAGGGCTGCTCCTCACACTTTTCCCATCACTCTTTGCTGCCGTTGGTGGCATTTTGCACTTTCCCAGAAGTCACCTTCAGCCCTGCTGCCAGGCTGGGCAGTGCCTGGTGCTGGGGCTGCTGAGGGACTGGCTGGAATTGGCTGGGACTGGCTGGCCCCTATCCTCACAGCAGCCACACCGCGGACCTCCCTCCCCCTACCTAGGTGCTGATACCTCATGTAGACCTCCTCCTCACCACCACATGGCCGTTACATCTGGGCTCCTCATCCAACCTGGCCACCACACCCAATCCACCCTTCTCCCTCTGCAGCTTGGGACAGGGCAGGCACATCCCTGCAGTTGTCACTGGCCCTGAAACAGTGCTCAGCTATGGCGTCACCTAGCAGGCAGGTCTGCCTTCTTCAGATCTTTCCCTCAAAATAGAAATGAAGTGAAAATGTGGCTGGAAGGAACAGGGAAGGCCATCCCAGGCAAGAGCGCCCTCAGGGTCTGCCAGGGCTGATGTTACCCTAGTGTGGGTGGGAGGGAACGCTGAGGCATCTCTTTAGGGATCCTCATTACTTTGGGGGCCACAAGGTGGTTGTTTTGGACCTCACACTGAGGTTTCTGGGGTGTGTACTGATGGCTGCACCGTGCTTTCTGGGGGCACACCAGGTTCTCCCCAGCCCACAGCACCTGCTCGAGAGGCAGGAGGGTTGTTAGGGAGCCCACAGGGAGGCTGACATCGCCATGCATCAGCCTCCTGGTCTAACACAGTGCTTCTACACCTTCCCAAGGTCTGAACCAAACCAGACAGTGAAAATGTAGGATTTTGGTTTCTCTAGTAGAAGACAGCAATGCCCAGAGCCAGCCCAGCCTGCAGGCTAAAGCTCTTGAGAGCTGGTGGTATGAAGGCCTCGAGCTGATGAATCGTGCTGATTGATCTTTGTGCAAGTGGAAGGGAAAAGGGTGAGGGTGGATGGATTAATGAAAAATTAAACACTGAGATAGAGCAACATACATAATGCACGATAAATTAGTCCAAGCTCAGCAAAAGCAGGATGGGTAAAGTTTGTTTCAACAAGCATAAAATGGGATGTGACAAGGCATTTATACAGAACAGCTGTTTGTTAAAATTTTTCATTACAGGTTTCCTCCCTCTTGCAGTTAGGGTTTCAGCCCAGGGTGGGACAGAAATCGGCAACTGAGCTGGAAAACAAATTTGGTTCCTGCTGTGTCCCAGTCCAGCACACTCCCCACCTGGGAGATCTCCCTCTTTGCATAGTACTAGACTTACCTATTTGATAATCTGATGCAATATTTCCCATGCTGAGAGTCAGCTGATAATTTAAGCTTTGGGTATATTGCAGTTAAGGTGGGTAGGGTAATGCTTGTAGTTCCACGGTAACCAGAGGGCTCTTGTTGACTCACTTTAGCCTTTTCTGATCCCAGTTTCCCCAAATGTTTTCTTCCTTCCAAACTATATTTGTTATTACAACATAAATTATTTATATTTTAAGATGTCACATTCATTACAGAAAGTAATGATGCCACCAACCAGAGGGCATTGACTCTATACTTTAATGTGAAATGGATTTAAAGGAGTCGTGGGGGGGTATAAATAAAAACCCAGTCCCTTCCTGCTTTTTAAACAAACCTGACAAATCTGTTCATGTTCAGTTCTCCTGTAAATAACACTAAAGGCCAAAAAGTGTGTTATTAGCCTTGCAAAGCTGCTTCATCTGAATCAAAGTAAGTTCCAATCAACATTACTTTCTTTTTTTCCCCTCTGTGAATTGCTTTAGGGCTCCTTACCTATGTTAATGAGTAAGGTAGGTATCTGTCATGATAGATCACAGGTCACCACCTGTGTTTATTACAGATAGCTGGTACCTCTACTCTAACAGTCAAAACCCTGAGCTTTGACTCAGCTGACTTTGTCCCTTTTACTTATTACGGGCTGCATATAGAGTAGGATTGTGTGAGGCTGCCAGGAACACTGAGGCTTTCTTACCACTCCTGCACCCTTCACATGATGGCTTACCGAAACACTAGTCCTTTGATCTTGTCTATCCTTCCAAGCTCTGCTTGCTCTGAAGCAGCCTTCTGCCTTAAAGCAAGGGCTGCTGAATATCATGTCTGATAACCTCCCTGCTCCAGGAAAAGGTATCTTATTTCTCACAGGTGTAAACAATACACAAGGAAATAATTTACAGTTCCTCTCTGCAAGCTGCATATTTCTACTCTAGGAATGATGCATGCTCTCCGGTGTATACTGCAGTTCTTCTCCTAGGATGGCATCTAGATTCTTGTGTGTTTCTGAAGCCGATAGAACAGTACCTTCAAGCAGGGACTGCTTAGACTTGAGGTAGGGAAAAAAGTCTGATTTCTGTTTGTTTAATAATTTTTCCTATATCTCTTTCCTCATTCCTTGCTAGAAGGAGTAAAACTATGGAATGTTAACACGGTCCTGCTGTCTGTCATTTATGTGCAGACTAGGTGTGAAGGGTTGAGTATAAATAGCTGTCCCCCACCAAAATAAGTATGTTCTCTTTAAACATTGAGGTCATCAATACACATAAAAATATATCTTGAAAAAAACATGCAAATACTGAGCCCATAAAATATATGAAATCAGAAGACTGCTGTTAAGAGGCTAAGAATGTACAACCCCCTCACTGATGACATGCAGATGCAGCTGCTTATTCAGGTGCTGGAAGGGATGGAGAAAAGGGAAGTTGCTTTTTATCTTGGAGAAGTCCAATGCAGTCTGAACAGCCTTAGCTATAAGAATAAAGATATAACTCAGTTCCTTGAAGTGTTGTACTCCAGGAGCAGTTAGAAAGTAATGTAACTTTCCCAGAAGTAATGCCCTACTTCACATATGCACTAAAGACATATGCACTAAAGTGAATAAAAATGTACTACAGCCAGGCAAAAGCTTCAGCATGCTATGGGAACTGCTCAGTGAGCAGGTTCAGCAAGCGAGCAGTCTCTGATTTCCATGGCCACTCATGTTATGGTTTCTGAGAAGCTTTGTCCAAACAACTGTGATGATGAAATGCCCAGTCAGCTGTCTCTAATTCTGCTTGATTTTGTTCCTTCTCTTCCTTCTCCTCCTAGTGCCTCAATCTAGACGGGCCTTACCACTTTAAAAGTAAAGTGGGACACAGGGATATGAGAGAGAAAAGGAAAATTTCTGAACTCTGTGCCCTGTTCCAAATTAATTAGAGCCAAAACCACCTCAAATACGCATAGAAAGCAGCTTAGAAAATGCTCTCCACTGCTGCATTTAAACACTGAAACTGAAGTTTATGATGAATGACAAGACAAATCCTCCATTAGCAGCTCTCTCTACAGTTTGACCACCCTCCAAATACAGAGAAGGAGAAAATGTATGTGTTTACTGGGTTTATAGCACAATGTGAAGAACTTGCAAAATAGATCAACCCAACGCTTGCCAGTGGGATACCAGCACAGCTGCATGGCTGACTGATTTTTATTTTATTAACTATATGAAAATAAAGAAGTTCTGGAGGCAGGCTGCTGTGGTAACATGCTTGGCATCTCCCTTTTTCATATGCAACTGGTATGGGTGCTAGCCAGTGACTACCTTTGTTCCCTCCTACTCGCAAAGGTATGGGAGATCCTCACTTGCTTGTTGTGTTTCCCTAAGATGGCTGCTTCCAGTAAGGATATGTCCTGCTTCTCTTTGCAAGCAAGATACTATTTTTCTAAGCCACTACTCAACAAGCCTCTTTCCAGAGCAACAAGATCCCCTTTGAGTGAACACCCAGCATGCCTTCAGGGTGGCATGAGCTCTCTGCCCAGCATTGCCATTGAATGGGGAATATGACAGTGTGCCGTGGCTTCAACTGAAACCCCACATTTTCCAAAGACAGCAGAAGATCCCCAGCTGGAAGAAAAACCTGTGTGGATTGGTGTGGATCTATGCCAATTTACATCAAAAGAAAACCCACATCACAAATGCTTGCACATCTGTCTTTCCTAGATCAAAATCCGGGCTATTAAATTCAGTTAGGCTGTGCCACTCAGCTGCCTGATTTTGGCATAGCGAGGCTCTTCAGGACCCTCTTTTCCACTCGTACAGTGTAACACAGCCTTCAGAGCTCTGGCAGTAACATCTTTGATTGGTGGTCCTCCAAAGGGCTTTAGTATTTGCATGTAAAGAGAGCAGAAGGACCACTATCTTGCAAAAATAAGTGAAAAGTCTGTATCATAACAGGAGATTAAAGACAATGCTACATGAAAGGGGAAAGTGGTTACTGTTAATAAGAGTCTTTCTGACCCTTTTCTAAGAAAACCCTTTTCTGTCTTGCCACTTGCTTTTTCAGTAAGAAACCACTCCCATGTTAAGGTGTGGTGTAGCTTTTTGCAAAGTCTTAACTTTCCAAGAGGCTGTCTGCACTACAGACAGCTTTGTCCTCTAATACATGTAGGTGAGGATACCTAATGGTACTGGTGAAGACTGGATGGTTATTTGCTTTTCACTTGTGTCAGGAGACTGAATAAATGTTGCTGGAGATGTGGGCCTTGCCCTGGACTGCCCTCAGACTGGGTGGCAAGCCAACTTTGCAGATGAAGCACTTTGGTGTAATACTTCTGTGCAAACAAATTCAAGTAGTTTTTACCTCAAATAACTTAAGAAAAGTAAATGACAGTAAGGGAGCAAAACAGTGTGCATAGATCACCTGTGCTTTTTTCTCTATTCGGATTTCAGAGCAAAATGGATCATCTGCTGTCAAAGACACATTTTCAGACTGGTGTCATATAGACTTAGTCTTCCTCATAGTGTTAATTAAGAAATAAAGACCTCCCAAGGCCTTTCCTGATCTACTAACATGCATAATTGCAACAAATGCCTTGTCATGTTTAGGATTTATTAGATGTTAGTTAACACATACTAAGACTGCCTTTGGTATTTTTTCCTAGTGAAAGCAAGACCTAAGGTCTCCCAGATGTCTCTGGATGTCGTCCCTCTCCAACCGCCACCTCTGTAAAATTTTGTTGCACATGGGGATATTTTGCTGCTGCCAGCAGACTGGCAGGTTGAATTCAAGGGCTCTTCTGAATGGCAATGAACTCCAGGGTGAACACGTGGGTCTGAGGACAGGATGGCTTCATGCAGCCACTGCAGCACATCCAGCTCTGGAAGATAAAATAGAGGTAAGACTTTCTCCACACTGCCTACCACGAACAACATATCTGCCCTTAAGTGAATGCACTGTTATTTGAGCAGTAATTCCCACCACCCCCTACAAAGCTGGGTCTGATGTGGTACTTTCACCAGCAGCATGAATTCACATCTCATCTCAGGATGTTGCTATATTTCTTCCCAGTGCATGAGGCACTTGCTTGACTGATTTCTTTACCCTTGTCAGTGTTCAGAATAGCTGTGAATCTATTTTAGCCAGTCAAGTCAAGTCCAAGTTGTTTTTCATGCAGATTGACTGTATATAACAGGACAGGCAGGGGAAAGCTGAATTTTTGGAAAGCAGACACTTAACATGGGATTAAATGCTTGCCTGCACTCTGACGCTGATTTTCTCCTTTATTGGCTGCTCCCGAGTCTGCAGCCAGAGGAACGGTCTCCTGTGGAACGGCAGCTTTAGACAATTTTATTGGCTGATGAATCTGATCTTGCCTGGCCACCTTCCAGAAACACTGACTTGCCCGAGATGAGAGTGAGAGGAAGGTTGCTCTGTCTGGGGTTGTAAAGCAATTGTTTCGATACCAACATTACACCCATGCCTTGCTGCACAGTAAGTATATAAAGATAGGTCCATTTATACCCATATATATGCGTAAAGTGTTTTATGATGTAATTGCTGACACAATTAAATGTGCAGCGCCTGTGGACTGTGTCTGGTTTGCTGCTTAATTATGTGAAAATGTACTTGGTAAATTGCTTGCTGTCACAAAATGCTCAATTAACTGTTGCAATGATCTAAGTTGAAACACTGCATTTGTCTCCTTGTCTGATTATTTGCTGTGCTGTAAGACATTGATTGAAGCATTTTACCATGAGAGAACAAAATACATGTGCGAAATATTGATGTTAAAATGTTTTTTTCAGCTTTATTCTTTTGCTTGTGGAAACACAAAATACATGAGTTGCTTGCTAATATTTGCTCAAATCTTCTAAAAACTGCTGATTAATCTTGCCCTTTCTTTTTTAAGGATATCTTTTGTGAAATTTGATGCTATGAATTGTTTTTCAAGTTGTGCTCTACAACAGCAAAAATAGGGCAGAGCTGAGGAAGAGAATGTTTTTAATGTAGCCCCCAAAGTGAGTGGTGCTCAAAGTGGCAGGATACTGCATTGCACCGGCATCAGTTGCAAACAACTCTCTAGATGAACATTTCTGGAGGAGACTCCAAAACTATTGCTACCTAAGGAATTGACGGTTGACCTGCAGCACTAGAACAGATTGAAGGAATGCAGCTTTTTTAGACTGCAGCAGATCTATAGTATTTGAAGATGCAGATAATCCTGAGAGCACAGCATACCTGCTGCTTCAGGAGCTGTACCAAATATTTTAATGTCACACTAACAACCTAATAGTCAGAGTGGAGTTGGTAACTGTGACTTTTTGATAGCTTTAGGAAACAACCTTTTATCACTGTACTTGTTGAAAATACCTCACTCTAATGTTTCATTGTTCATAGGATAAGCAAGCGAGGAAGTGGGGT
The DNA here is from genome assembly GCA_033558105.1 of Coccyzus lansbergi. Classification (NCBI taxonomy): domain Eukaryota; kingdom Metazoa; phylum Chordata; class Aves; order Cuculiformes; family Coccyzidae; genus Coccyzus; species Coccyzus lansbergi. The sequence continues at coordinate 1,483,949 of JAUMJK010000121.1, read as the reverse complement.
GGTAGTGTTTTTGTCAAATAGACCCTAGTAAGCATAGTGAAGGGACTATATAGCATCCTCAGGGCTAAGACCAAGTATTAAATTAAAGATTAGTAAATCTATAGCTTTACAGTCCTCAAACACTTCCTGAACTGAAACCTTGCATACTCTTGGGCTGTGCTTAGCACAACTGTGTTGAAGGCAATGATGACTTTCTTCATTCTTCCTGAGGGCCAAGGGGAACCTGAGCAGCTTCATGATCTACCTTTGATGAAACAGCCTTAAAGTACCACATTGGCATGGGTTGTAATGACTTCCTTAAGCAACCAGAAATAGATGACATGGTGCAGGCTATAGCCTTTTAAAACCACCTGCATCACAGCTGCCTTTCCAAGCAGTGTTGGTGTTATGTTTTGAAAACTACAGGAAGAGGTCAGAGTTGGAGGGCCAGGTTTTGCAGCTGGAAAAGAGATGTGCACATGGATTTGCAGCTGTATTTGTAAGGAAGAGTTTCCCTATTGTGCCCAAGTGGTGTGGAGGGGAGGCCTCACTTGGTGCAATTCCTAGTTGTATTTCAGCTGCAGGAGGAAATAACCATGCTGAACTGATTCCCATGACAAGTGGAATGGCAGTATATGAATGGAATGGCAGTATATATGTAGCTCTAGTATCAGCAGCAATTATGGGAGTGAAATAGGACCTTATCTTAATGAGAAATGATGCAGCAAATGTATTTTAGTATGGCTTTGGTGCAATTGTGCCAGGTGGAACTGACAAACTCTTGTGCTCTGTCTTCTAAACATTTGTTTGTTGACCAGGTAAATAGTCAAAAGTATTTTGCCCTTCCCCTGTGTTTTTGCTCAACTCCTGCTCCTATTCCTGCTGGCTGAGGCTTCTAAGGGAGACACAGAAAGCCAACATTCATACTTATTGGATTTCAAACATTGCTTCTAGAAATCATAGGCATTGCCATTCTATGGAATGTGAGGCAGTGTCTGCAGAACAGAATTATCTAGTTTTATAGATGGGTTTGTGATTTCCTGAGATTTTGTTGTGTAATTTCAATTAGGGCTTCTTTCAGATTAAGATTTAAGTTTAACACACTCAGAAAACAGTATTGACATACCAGCTTGGTACCTGTTCATCCTCCTGGAAAAGGTTTTTGTACTAATGTCAGATGTGCATTTGAAGTTGCAGCCTGTGTCTGTTGTAATACTAAAAAAAAAGAAGGAAAAGAGGAGGAAACTGTGCATGGAGCTGTGAATTTTGCTGCTTTTAGGTTTAGATGAGAAGCACTTGAAAGCAACCCATGGTAGAATTGAAGCTTTACCACTAAGCAGGATGCAACTCACTTCGGGGAGGACACATGGTCCTCTCAGTTCTTTGGAAGGCACTTTGATACCCCGTTACTGGTATGCTGTTGGTGTGTTTCTGCAAGACAGCAGTCATGCAAGTGCTAAATACAGGCTGCTCTCAGGTAAAATGCAGGTGACTTCTGTCACTGTCAAACCAAAGTGGAGTTGGCCTCACTCCAGGCACCTCTGAAATGGATTTCCAAGGAGCATTCCTTCTGCCTGCACTGTGTTGGTGGCCTCTGTGAGCAGTCCTTGGGAGGTGAGGATGGCCCAGGGCCCTGTGGGAAGGCAGGGGAGGAGGGCAGGTCACATTGGCTGTATCAGCCATTTCTGGCCTGTGACAACAACTCACGGGACTCTGAAGGCAGCAATTGCAGTCAGCCTTAAGACAGCATGGCAGATTTTTGCTCTTCTGCCATCAGTTGTTGGGTGTGGACTCTGCACCCCAATTGCCTCTCTTGGCCCTGTAAATGTGCCAGTATTATTCTGACTTTTCTTTCTTTTCTTGGAGTATACAAAAGATAAGGGCATTTATATCCCTTTTGCTTTGAGGGAGGAAAATGGAGAAAAGTGGAAAAATCTCAGAAGAGGAGGCAACTAAAAATATCGTAAAGCTTGTGATCTTTGTTAATGGTTATATTTGGTTATTCTGTAGAACTGGATCTGAGGGGAAACTATGATTCTCAGACTTTTAAAAAGGCATTTATTTGAAAATGTTTTGTTTTTAAATTAAGATGTGAGTGAAGAAAGTGGAAATACATTGATTTTTATTTTGACAGTCTAAAATAGCTTTTGTACGATACATTTACAATAAGTTAGTTTAGAATGTGGACTTGAAGATTGCAATAGTATTTTAAAGTACTTGAAATTCAGAATGACATATAAACTGACTGCAGTGATTTTATTTTTATCTTGATTAGTTTTGTGTTAATTTGGATGTGAATTTACATTTCTTTAAATGTGTATAAACACAGTCCTATTAACAGTCCTCCCTATATAGAGAGGAAGCTGGCAGGCAATGTGTATCAGCATATTATTAAGCCATAATATGAAGTATTTGTGATAATACCAGTATCCATTTGTAAACCTGATGTGCTGTGAATTCATGCTAGGAGTGATAAGGCAAGAGAATGTTTATTCTCTTTGATACAAATTGTCAGATCAACAATGGGAATGAAAACCAGAACATTATTCTTCAGTTTAATTACAGACTAACAAATGGTGCATTCATTTTTCATTGTTAATAAGTGGCCCATATGGCATTTTTTGATCACATGCTCTGCAGCTTCTGCAACAGTAAGGCATTTATATTCAGGCAATACAGAACATAACATATAATCTTGGCTTTCTGAGTAGAAGATTGTCTTCAGTAAGAAAATGGACACTACCAGAAGGTAGCTTAGATAAATCAGCATTTTCCAGCGTGAAGGTCTGGTGCATGTTACACACACCTCATCAGCAGGGTCAGCAACTTCCTCGTGTTCTAAATCAAACCAGGTAAAACCAGGAATGGCTTTTCCCCACCAGCAAGTTTCATTCTTTCACAGAATGTGTGAGGACAGTTTTTTCATGGCGTATAATCCAGATTCCAGGATGTCTGGCATAGAGGGACAGATAAAAACTAGCCAGAGCATGGGGGGTTATTTAGATAACAAAGCAAAATTAGAACTTCTTGTGTGTGAGAAATATGCATTGCAAAAAAAAAAAACAAACCCCAATCTAATCCTCCTCCTTTCTCACCCCTAACCTTTGCACACCTCAGAATAAAGCAACCTATTTGCTTTTAATCACAGTGTTATCATGCCTTTTAGATACAAAACTGAAATCCATAGCCAGGACACCAGCTGGAGACATTCAGGAATATCTCCATGGAAATAGCATCTTGGAAAGCAAAGCTTGCTGAAGTTTGCTCATTATTATCCTCAAAACATTGCTATGAGGCAGAAAACAGGATCTAGGTGACAACTAGTCTACCTGTTTTCTATACTCACTGTCACAACAGATGGATGGGCGATAGGATCTCTCCAGAGCAGCTCGTGTCCTCCCTTACAGTTTAACTCGTCTAGCCACTTTGGTCTGAGTGGGCTGCTAGTGTTTGGGACCTTTCTGAGGTGGTTTCTACCAGAAATTTATACTGATTATACACGACTCATATCTTTAATGTAATCTTATGTATTACATACACAAACATGTATGTACATTTCTGTTTCCCTGAACAAAGGAGATTTTCTCCCTCACAGTTTTCATGTCAACCTTTAAAGGGCAAGGTGACGCAGGAAGGAAGCAGGGAGAAGGATAGTCAAGAAAGCCTATTGGTGTCGCTTCAGGAATGTTTCATCAGTAAGATAGCAACCTATGTCCACTCATAGCCTGCTGCAACACTACCAGCACCCTCAAAGTAGTTTGAACTTCTGGTCTGACAGTAGTGAACTACTAACTGCACAGATTTGCCCACTGTTCCATGTAAGCAAAGATTTGTTGTCCCCTAAACTACTTCAAATGGTTTCAACATGATAGCTTAAAACCCAAGGCAGATGGTTCATTTCCATACCATGCATCATGCATCACTTTGTATGTGATGAAATGAGGCTGGTGAAGTGTGTCCAGATGGACATTGCTCCTTTGATGAAGAAATCATTAAAATGTGGCAATTTGTGGGAATCTAGGCTAAAATAAGCTCTCATGTGGAGTCTTAGTACAAGGCACAAAGTTGAAAAAAATGTTCTTCACATATGTAACTAAAGTGAGGGGAAAACCTTCAAAGGATCCTGTAAACATTTAAGTTAGTGCTTCATGGAACTCAAATGCAAAGCACTTAAAACACTGTGAAAACTAGTAGCGTTGTGAACTTTCAGCCAAACACTTGAATCTTAACATATAAAATGTTTCCCCAACATACCTGGTTTCTCCTTTCAACTAACTTTTCTATCTGAAGTTACACACCTATAATTTTGAGGTTATACAGAGGAATTATATACATGTTATATTTATATTTCCCTTTAGAGGAAAAGAGTTTTGCAATGTTTCATAAACCTAGATGACCAGTACAGATTTTAGGAAATATGTGTTTTGCCACATGGAATATATGCTGGTCACTTCCTCTGTTCTTACAGGAGGTGTTCATACACCTGACATGCTGTTTCAGACTGTGTGGAACAGTCTGCCATCTCCTCAGGTTCTGGTAAATTGCTGTATGTCAAAACTGGGGTAAAATATTTGGAGTTGTCAAAAGTATCTTTAAAGCTGCTGACTGTCTAACCTTTAAAAGTGGCTCAGATAAGTGCTTATGCTGTTGAATCCTTTAATCATCCTTGAAATGTCTTTCTAGCCCATCTTCCTCAAATGAATAGAAAGTTCTTTGTTTACCAGAAGCAAAAAATACCTAACTTTGACCACAAAAAAAGGCTAATCATGAAACAACTGAAATAATATCTGCGAGGAGTAAAGTTTGGAAGTTAAGTGCTGAATTGATAAGAGTATCAGGGACAGTAATGACTAAATGTCTCAACCCTTGTACTATAAATGGTCACACTTGAAGCTAAGCACACAGGGAAAATGCACTTGTCTCAGGAAAGGAACAATGAGCACTTTAATTATTTTTCCTTCTTCCAGAATCCATGCTAGAAACAAGAGTTTCCCCAAACAGTTTTACCACAGCACATTAGGTTTTTATATTAAATGTTCCTTCCTTGTCTGCAAACGAAACCTCATTCCTCTTTTCCTTATCTAATATGGTGGACATCAAAGTTTAATATAAAAAACCAGAAACATTTACCAGCTTCTTACCTCTTTCTGTCTTGAAGGACAAAGATATTAGTTGTTTTCACAAGTTTGTGATGCTATATGTCAGCTCCCATATATAAGCATTACACTTTTCATCAGTGTATCAGAGAATACCATGAAGACCCTATGCAGATGGTGATTTCTTCATGGTAGTGCAGGTAAAAATCTTGACCTGGTTAAGTCTGTGAGATATACATACACTCACTGCAGCAACTTACACCAACACAAGCTCTGAGTTGCAAGTGAGGCATGTGGATATGTCTTGGCAGTTAGTGCCCACTTCACACTGCAGTTAAATTGCACTGGCTTTTAGGAAGTTATTGCATTTATAGAATCATAGAATTACCAGGTTGGAAGAGACCCATCGGATCATCGAGTCCAACCATTCCTATCAAACACTAAAACATGTCCCTCAGCACCTCGCCTACCCGTGCCTTAAACACCTCCAGGGAAGGTGAATCAACCACCTCCCTGGGCAGCCTATTCCAATGCCCAACGACCCTCTGTGTGAAAAACTTCCTCTTAATCTCCAGCCTAAATCTCCCCTGGTGGAGCTTGAGGCCATTCCCTCTTGTCCTGTCCCTTGGCACTTGAGAGAAGAGGCCAGTTCCCTCCTCTCCACAACCTCCTTTCAGGTACTTGTAGAGAGTAATGAGGTCTCCTCTCAGCCTCCTCTTCTCCAGGCTAAACAACCCCAGCTCTCTCAGCCGCTCCTCATAAGGCCTGTTCTCCAGACCCTTCACCAGCTTTATGGCTCTTCTCTGGACTCGCTCCAGAGCCTCAACATCCTTCTTGTGGTGAGGGACCCAGAACTCTGAACATAGGATTCAAGGAGCAGTCTCACCAGTGCTGAGTACAGAGGGAGAATAACCTCCCTGGACCTGCTGGTCACACCTTTTCTGATACCATTGGCCTTCTTGGCCACCTGGGCACACTGCTGGCTCATGTTCAGTCGGCTGTCAACCACCACCCCCAGGTCCTTCTCCTCCAGGCAGCTTTCTAGACAGACTTCTCCTAGTCTGTAGCTCTGCATAGGGTTGTTGTGCCCCAAGTGCAGGACCCAGCATTTGGCCGTGTTAAACCTTATGCCATTGGACTCTGCCCAGCAGTCCAGCCTGTTCCGATCCCTTTGCAGAGTCTCCCTACCCTCCAGCAGATCGACACTTGCACACAGCTTTGTGTCATCTGCAAACTTGCTAAGGGTACCCTCAATGCCTTCATCCAGGTCACTGATGAAGACATAGAACAGGGCTGGACCCAGCACTGAGCCCTGGGGAACACCACTTGTCACTGGCCTCCAGCTGGATTTAACACCATTTACCACCATTTTCTGGGCCTGGCCATCCCACCAGTTTTCCACCCAAGAGAGTGTGCACCAGTCCAGGCCAGAGGCTGAGAGTTTCTGTAGCAGAATGCTGTGAGAAACTGTGTCCAAGGCTTTGCTGAAGTCCAGAAAGACCACATCCACAACCTTTCCCTCATCCAGCAGCCGAGTCACTTTGTCATAAAAGGCGATCAGGTTAGTTTGGCAAGACCTGCCTTTTGTGAACCCAGGTTGGCTGGGCCTGATCACCTGATTCTCTTGCATGTGCTTCATGACAGCACTCAAGATCACCTGTTCCATGACTTTCCCTGGCACTGAGGTCAGACTGACTGGCCTGTAGTTCCCCGGATCCTCCCTGCGACCCTTCTTGTAAATGGGTACTACATCAGCCAGCCTCCAGTCCAGAGGTACCTCCCCAGTCTTCCAGGACTGCTGGAAGATGATGGAAAGGGGTTTGGCCAATACATCTGCCAGCTCCCTCAAAACCCTAATATGTATCCCATCTGGCCCCATAGACTTGTGGGTGTCCAGTTGGCCAAGCAGGGCTCTGACCACCTCCTCTTGGACCATGGGAGCCTCGTATTGCTCCTCTATTTCCGGGGTATCTACACAGAGGGAACAGCTTTCTTTACAATTAAAGACTGAGGCAAAGAAGGCATTAAGTACCTCAGCCTTCTCCTCATCCCCTGTCACTGTTGTTCCCTCTGTGTCCAAAAGGGGTTTTGCATCAGGCATTTGCATTGATGCAATGGCTGCATTTCAGGCTTTCCCTGAACACCACAGAAATGCACCAGCTGCTCCCAGGAGAATTTGTCTCTGTGTGAAGTTTTGAAAAAAGATAGTTAGATTTCTGAAAAATAAAATTAAAAAGGAAGTAATGCCAAGTAATCTGAGAGATGTCTTTCTACCCAAGCTTTGTTAATGATTGTTTCCTACTGTTGTTATTTGTATACATCTATTGAGCCCAGCAGAGTTATTTTCCTTGCTCTGGTTTTGTCTCATAAAAATCCGAAGTATAGACCTGTCACTTATGCTTGCCAGAGATTAAATGTTAGTGGCTTAATTAGCAAGGCAAGGTGGCTGACCTAGCACTTACGGCTTGTCTTTAATAGGTGGGTTTAGGATATTCAATTTCCTTTTGTAGTAACATTCAATTTTTCTTTTACATCTTTCCCTTTCTACTCTAGCAGTGGAAAAAGAGCTCATGTGCTCTTTAGTTGTCATATGACCATAGAGCTTCACAGAGGACCAGGGAAGACTCTGTTCAAGAAGAGTTGATATATTTGAGTCAGGACTCAGCAAATTAACTTCCCAGTTTTACTAAAGGCTGATTTGTGCCAACAGGGGGATGCTCAGTGTGAAACAGCACTGCACTAATCTCAACAGAGCTACTTTGTTTGGTGGCAGTTGAAATCCTGGTTCCAAGCATATGTGATTCTCTCCTTACGCTGAAGAAATTAACACCAGTGCGCTGGGGGGAAGGTTTTACATCTGTCTCCTCCTTTCCTCTCGTTATGGCCTAGCAACACTACAATGCACTGTTTATCCCCTTGTTTTTGTTTGAAGGTTCTCCATACTCACGTGGCAGGTTGTGTTTGTGTCTGGGTGTTGTTACTTTTGTGAGCTGTTGTGATACAAAGTTAGTGGCAGTGAAAGCACAGCAGCCTCACTGTCTGCAAAAGGGTCCCACAACCTGGTTTGTCCACTCAGTCCATGCTGCCATCTCACTAACTGCTCACTTGGTTTGCCTCCACGTACCAAGAGTGTGCTTTCCTCCCTGCAGCATGAGATATTTGAGGAGGTAGGAGTTATTCTGAGATATGCTTTCCTGCCAGCATTGGCTCATTGTGCTGTATTGAACTGGATTGCTTCTTACATATGGCAGCAGGAAAACCCCAACCCCATGCTGCTGCTCCTGCTCAGTTTATAATTTTAAAAGGCATGGTCTGTTTGACTAGCACTCCTTCTGTGTTTGTAGGTTAGACAGAACTCCCTGTGGGTCAGCTTTATGTCTTCAGCTGTAAATGTAGGTCAGCTGGCTGCCACATAATATGTTCCTTATCCTTAAAAGCACAAGTCCTCGCATGCAGCTTCACAGCACATTGCATTTGCTTGTCTTGTAAGAAAGCTCATTTTGGTTCAGCTGCTCTTGTGACATTAGCAGTCCTGCCAGCACGGCAGCAAAATATTTGTCAGTCTATGTATTGCAGATGCATAAAGATATTTTCCGCTGTTTTGCTTGAGGATTTTCCTGCCACTTTTTTGGTAAGCAGACACTGATCTCAGCCCTGTTAATGAAATTAATTATTATAGAGCATGACAATTGGTGTCTATAAATCAAAGTGAGTCCTTCAGCTTTCTGTGTGCTCACAGTCTGCCTGTTCTGATGCTAAACCTAAGATTTGCTCATTCCTGCATCCCAAAGGGCCCATCAGAGATTTGAATTCCAGATGTGAGAGAGATTCTCATGAGCAATCAAGAAGCCAATTGTGTTTCAGTCACACTGCTGAAGGACTTGCTGTTTTCTTTATAGCACACATTTGGTTTATATATCCCTGCCTGCAGACTCTAATCTTAGTCCACTTAATATGCTTTGAATTTTGTTTAGTTCAATTTATTAAGATGGTGAGGCTTATGAAATCCTTATGCAAAAGGAAAAGCCCCAAAAGATTTCCCAAAAAAGATTACCCAAACCAGCCAATGGGTTCCTGAATCAGAAAATTTATAAGTTTCACACAGAAGATGGGTGATGTGGTGCTCCCTTGGTCCATGGTTGTAGGGACCCTCCAGCTGCTTGTAGGATCATGACAAGATACAGAGAAGGTGGATGGTGCAGAGCTGCCTTTGCCCACAGCTCCAGGGATCTTCTAGTTGCTTGTAGGACAATGACAGAGTACAACTGGGGCTCTGGACAACCTCCAGAAGTCCCTTCCAACTTCAACCACTTTGTGATTCTGTTGTTATACATCGCTTTATGATAGATTATTGAGGCTATATCAGATGAAGTCAAATCCCATTAGAAATGTCTTAGTTCTGTTGTTTCAGTAGTAGGATGCTACTTTATACTGCTTGTGAATCTTTGATTCACTGCCTTTTTTTCACTGTCTCCTCCTTAAGCACAGAACAGAAATGTAAACAGCCACGTGGGACACTGACGTCTCAAAATTCTACTGCAAAAAAAATCTGCTAAAGTGATGCCAATTTAGCAAGTAATTTTCAGGGCTTCTTCACTTAAAAAAAAAGAAACTCTTAAGGGCTTCCTTAAGATCAGTCTGACCTGTTACCTCTCAGACAGGCTGTCCTTCCTAGAAGACACTCCAAATAAGATCAATAGCTAATTATTTTAAAAAGAGCAACCTCAGATTTTGAGGCAGAATTTTACCTGGCACCATTTGGTTGGGTGTCGCCAAAGCCAGCTGAGTTCACAACCCAGTGGGTAAGCAGCTCCATGGGCAGATATCTGTGACATTCATTGATCATTTACAAAGACAAGTGCCATTCAAGATTTGTTCAACTGTAAGTAAATACTAGGTGCTTGCGGGGAGGTTATTGTTTTCCTGCAGCACAAAATCAGGCAATTTGGAACTTGGAGCAAGTTTCTTGCACAAAATTACAGGAGAATAAAATAGGGCTTTGTAATGGAAATTATGTAGCATCAAACATGGAGTGTTGCCTCCCTGCAAGAAACAAAAGGTATTTTGTATCTGACAAGATATGTAAAAACCTTGTAATTTTTTCCTCATTTCCCTATCCATAAAGAGTAAATCTTCAAGAGTAACTCTGTATATCTTAGCACTCATATACTACCAATCTGGAGCTGTGAGAGTCTGCCAATCTGCCAAGGAAAGCAGAGGGAAGCCTGTCGAACTTGGCCCTTGGTCCCCCATCAAAAAAATCACTGACAGGATATGTTACAGCTTTCTGCTTTGATGCTCCTTGTTCTGCCAAGCAGCAATTTGCTTTTCCCTCTGCATTCCCTCCCTGTGTATGTAGCAGGAATTGGGAGGGGGGAGGACCGACCCACTTTGCTGTCAGCTGAGGGCCAGGCTGCCAGCAGTGAATGCTAACAGAGGCTGTTTCAAATCAGACTATGTTGAGGGTTTGGAGATAGAGGGAATGTGCTTTTAGAGTCATGACAGTGACCTGGAAGGAAGCAGCAGCAGAAGTGCTGCTGACACTAACAGTAGATGACATGTGGGTCAGAGACAGAAAGGAATAAAAGATGGTTGGTAGGTCAGGGCTGTCTAGCTTGACTGTAGGTGGGCACAGAGAGCAAACTCTGTGTGTTTCTACTTGGCCATGTCTCTGTGCTATGAATGCAAGAGGAGGGGTAAGAGGGACTCTCCTTGGGCATTTGAACCAGGTGAGCTGAAGCACAGGGAGGGAAGTCAGGTGCAGCTAGCTTTTGGAATCTTCTCATCAGAGATGGCAGTTTGGGGAGCGTGGCAGTAGGTGGCTTGCAAGCTGTCCATCTTCTGGTGATGTGCCAGGATGAGCTCCTTTCCCATGTCACCCGACTGCAGCCCTTGGATATCAGCAGCATAAGAAAACACCATATAGGGACACCCAAACTACTTCCCCATGGATCTTTCTCAGTACTACAAGCAGCATAACTGCCTTAGCTCAGCCTAAACCCTGCCTTGCACCGAGGCTAATTCAGTTACGTTGGAAGCAGTACCTGGAGGCTGTGCTGCTGTTTGTACTTGACTTAGCCACGCTGTCATTGCCCAGCACTGCATCCTGTTGTGGAGACCTCTTATCAGAGACAACAGCATGTCACCTGTTCTACTGTCTGGCAGTCAGCACTGGCAGTGGAGGAGAAGCAGATAAACATAGCCTTTACATGAAAGAGATTAATCAATCACTGGAGCAACTTACCAGTGCTTGTTGTGGAGTCTTCACTACTTGCAATTGCTAAATCAAGATGATGTATGTTTTTTAAAATGCAAAATACATATGTATGAACAAGTTCAATGACATCTTTTCCCTTGTTCCAAACAAGAAGCCAGACTATTATCACAGTGATCTTTTCTGGCCTTGTAAAAATGACTCCATACATAATTTATAGAGTTATAATGAATATTAGAATTATATTATTAATTTTCTCTTGAAATATGTTTCCTCTTATGTCTGGATCCTACTTCTGACACAAAAGTATGTTTAATAAAAAATTGCTTCTTCATAACTAGTTAATGTGACCTTCATTTATTCTGATATAAAACAACTAATATTTTTCCAAGTATTTAATAATCCCTTTGTAGAATTAAATGTGGAAAACTGAAGTGAAGTCTTGGAGTCCAGAACTTTTGAAGAACTGAGTACTCAATGTGAAAAAAATTGTCTCCTTAATATTAGCAGAGTTAAGCATGACCAAGCATGAATTTGAGTAAGATCAGGATTTATGCAAATTAGGGGACTTTGAATATTAAGCCAAAATCCACTGAACAGACTAGAGGAGCTTTCCTGGTAAAGGCTTCACCATGTTTCAGGTCCATTAGGTCTCTTGATTCTTTTCCCATACACTTCATTGCTCCCAGCTGTAATAATCAGCAGAAACAGTTATTTTTAAAGACAGTAGGCTGTATTTTGCTAGAATGTATTTATGTGTAGGTTACTAGTGATTATAAAGAGGTATCTCACTGAGGCTACTCAGACTAGTGTCCAGTATGGGCTTTCTAGCACTCTGGTGTGCTCAGCTGCTGTTTTCCGAAATGCCTCATCAGATGTGGGACTGGGACTGGACTCCACTTGGGACAGAAGTGGCACTGGAAGCAGAGCAGCCTCTGGTGCCACCACACCTAGAAAAAACAGCAGGAGAGCCAATGGCATTGAACTGTGGGACCAGGCAAGGCACTGCAATTTGTGAACACACTTCTGCGTGGCCTTGTCTCTACTTTATTTGTAATCAAGGAGTTTATAAACACCTTGTTCACGGTTAACTGTGTTGTCTTGTTAGTGACTGCTTCAATGGAAGAGAGGCCAGTTGTATCCCAAAGTAAAACACATTTATCAGGAGCTCTGCAAATTAAATTGCTATTTCACTTCAGATTTTTTTCCAGTGGTGGTGAATTCCTTGGAGATGCTTTGCTTTATTATCAAGAGGAGTGTGTACTCAGACAGAAGCCAAGAAGAAATGGGTTACCTATTTCCAGAGGGTAGGATTTACAAAAGCCCTTGCAGCCATGAAGATAGAGTTTAAAGTTTTTCTGCCTGAGCTTTGCAGGTGCTATCCTTGCTGGGTTGGCTGCTAGCCCAAGACTGTCAAGCATCAGCTCTCACACACTAATTTTTTGCGTCGTGGTTTCCTGATGTGCCCATAGAGGGAACACATGACTCTACTGTGCTGCCATATTGGTCCAAGTAAAAGCCTGGATATGCAAAATCAGGTTCTACTGAAAGGTTTTTACAAAAACTCTTACAAACACACTGAACCAAATTGTCAATTGCTATAAACATGAATTATTCTACTGATATGATTTCCAGTTACTTCAGGACATATGCCAGACATCTAAAAACCCAGCAACGTAGTGAAATAAATCCAAAGAAATGAAGTTCAGTTGTTTTTATTTGGGGCAACAGACACCTTCTTTTCTATCAAACAAAAGACAATATTATCTTTAGTTGTTTCTGGACGTGCCCAGGGGCACTAATATTTTTGCAGCTTGATTTTAGTTTCTTGCCATCTCATATTCCCTCTGCTTTGAAGAACAATGTACCCTCAGCTTTGCCTTTTAAGCCTGCAACCCTTTTCTCTGGCCTCACACTTGGGAGTCTTTTTATTACATGATATTTGGCAGTGTCGTAGTCTAAAACTTCATTTTGGCAGACTGTAACCTTAGCCCTAGTGTGACAGTGTGGGCCCCGTGTGCAGAGCTTATGGCAGGAATGCACAGGTGACTGGTCCCAATTCATAACAATCTTGAGATTGCAACCAAGATACCAGCTACTCATGAAAGAGGGCCCTGTGAAGGAGTTTTTATCTCTGATTGTTCACAGTGCCTTTCTTTGGTCAGGATTGAAGAGCCAGCTGCCAGGGACAGTCTTGGGTTAGGTAGGATAGAGAAGCGGGAAAAACTCTGCCATGATCCCCTTTAGGAATACCTGGTCAGTCCTTATCTCTTCTCAGGTTACTGATTTAGAGATTAATTTTTGCTGTATCTGTGGGTTAACACTGGCATAAGTATGAATTTCTTTATTTTTTATTCAGTGTGTTATGGGAAAAGCCAGTTTTATCTCTTTACTGTGATTGGGTTTAGGGTGGTGAAAAAGCCTTTGTCATAAGAAGGATGATTTTCCAACAAAATACAAAGCCAGGTGATATTCCTGGGTCCTTCTCAGCTGGCTGTCATTCTGTGCCACAAAGTGCCAGGCAGCATTTTCTACTGTCTTGCTGTTAAAAAAAAGACAATCAAACTAGTTTTTGAGTGCTTTGCTTTTGTAGAGATGCTTAAAATCCTTTATTTTTCTGTGGTCATGTGACATCTGATGAACTTCTGCATTAAGAACCAGGAGATGACGCTATCATTTGGTGTGGTTTGTTGCAGACCAAATTGAATCACTAGAGGAAGCCCAGCTCTCTCTCTGATAGCACTCCTTTAAAGATAATTGATTTTACTCTTGAATGTAATGAATGTACAATTCTTAACATTTTTTACATTAATGTGAATGTTCTCCCATTTAAGTAAATCATAAAACTATCTTAATTTCAATAAACACAAATCTAAAAATGCCATGCCATAAAAGCCTTCTAGGCAAATTTTAACTCTACACAAATTATTTTACCTTGTCAGACTAGCTGAGAGAGATTTTTATCTGACTTTAGATAGACTCCTTTTTAGTAGGAATCTCCCAATAATGAGTGGAGAGTGAGCATTTCCAGAGAGCAAATCATTGTACCTACCAGTGATGCCCTTTTAAGAATAGGATTAACTACACTGTGAAGATCTGGGTTACCCTGCACTTCCTGGGGTGATTACACCATTGTCTAGATGGATACAACTTCCAACAATTCACTCAATGTCTTTATACTTCACCATGGTTTTTTAGGCATTTATAAAAAGGTTTCAACTTAATCAGTCTTTCCCTGTCAAAATGTGTGTATATATAGTTGCAGTTCATACTGTCAAAGAATTTAATTTAAAAGAACTCAGATTATCCATCATTTAAAAGCTTTCATCTTGGTCACCTTGATTATTGACAATTTTCTAGGCAATGGATGCAAATAATACTGTTATTTCTGTTTATCTTTCCCTCATACATTTCCTTCATTACTAAGATAGTTTTCTCCTCATTTTTGTTTGTTTGCTTTCTCATCTATATTCCTGGAATGCTGTAAGCTCTTGCAAGGCAGTGCTGGTTTAAATCTTAGTGAAATAATGTCTCAAACACGTTCATCTCAAAGACCTGTACTGCAATGTTGTGATTCTCCCTGGTGCTAGTGGGAATCATGCACCTGAAGTCTTGCATGCCGTTTTGAAAATACTGGAGCAGACTTAGTCTTGTAAAGCATATTGTACTTCCTTCATTTCTTGGATGATTTCCATTTCTGAACAATGTACTAATTTCTGTGTGTTTAAACCACTTGCTGTGGACAGCAGCAGAAGGAAGCAATTTCCTGTAGCTATTGTGTCATTTCCATTCCAGTCAGGGCTACAAGTGGGTAAATCTTGCTCAGCAAAAAAAAAAAAAAGCAAATTGAAAATCAGCAAAACACTTTGCGAATTTGTGTTGATTCCGAATATAATTCAGGGAAGAGGAAAAGAAAGTTTTATTACAATATACACCAAATCTTCTTGAATCCTTTCTGATCAGGTCGTATTGACTATAAGTTGTCTGTAGACCTGGGTAAATTTCTCTGGTCAGGGATGTTCTTTTTTAGTCTTACTTTTTTACTAATCCACTCTGCATGGGAGAGCCAGTATGACTTTCATGAAAACTAAAGCTATATCTGCATTCTAGAGTGTGTGTGCTGTAGAAAGACAGCAAGCCTGTTCTCAACAGGGTACTCTCCACAAAGTGTCAGAGAAGTCATACAGCTATGGCGAATGATGCCAGTGGATGATATTCTTCAGCTGAGTTGGCAGGAAAGCTGTGTTGCTGGTGTATGTTGTACTGCAAGACAAATTTGCTGTCTTCTGGCTAAAGTGTAGCTCCCTGCTTCAGTAATCCTGAAGCCCTTGTAGAATGGGCAGCACAACTAAGAAAGTCTCAAGCTTCATCCTGGAACAACTTCCACAAACAGGAAGTCATCCCTCGAAGACACATACAGATGTGCAGATACCCATTGCTAATCTGGGCACAGGAAATATCCTGTCATATCAAATGGCTTTCACTGCCACTCTTTATGAAGTACAACAGGACTGCAGTGCAGGTTTAATGAATAGTGTTTCCAACAGGTTAATCAAATTCTTAAAGCCTGCAGAAAAACTAGTCACATCTTCTTCTTCACACTAAAATTTCTATGTAATCCTGACTGGAAAAAAAAATTACATGAATTTATTTTTCTGGAAATATATCTAGAATTAGGCTCTGAGAGGAAGATTCTGTAATGTTATTTTTATTCATATAAAAAGATACCTAAGGAATGAAGAAAATCTCTCTGTGGGAGTATAAAGTGCTTACCAGCTAATGAAATGGAATCAATATCAGGAATGTTAAGTGACTATGTTATGTTCTCCATTAATTTGCTTTGAACTCACTTATCTTGAAGCCTCTTAGAAGAGCTGGTGATTGAAAAGCCATATCTAGTGAAAATGTAAGCATTTATTCTTGAAAAATACCTATTGTTAACATGTAACAACCATCTAATTGTATTATTGGTAGCACTGGGGTCTCATTTATCTTTTTTTAGTAATTTTGAGGTTTAGTTACATTATCTTCTATTTGTTTTAGCCAGTCTCTTCGGCTAAAACTAAAAAAAACTCCTTCAGGGAGAAAAGGGCCATAGGGAAAATAGAAGAGCTCTGTAGCCTGGGGAGACGTTCATCTCAGTCTTAAGGCTGACATAAGGCTTACAAATCTCCTAAACCCTCCTTTTAAGTCTTCCCTGTGCAGGTTGACATTTCGCTATATAGGGCGAAATTCTATATTTCTATATAGGGAGAATTCTATATTTCTAGAAGATATACCTACAAGAGAAGTCAGAAGTATTAATGTACAAAAATATTACCTTCCTTGCTCATGTGTGGTTTGTTTTTTTTTTTTAATCTCAACTCCCAGAATTTTCTGGAAGTGAGGTGTGATATCTCTAAACATGAGACAGCCAATGAAGAAACCGGCTTTATGTGACTGTGATGATGACTGGTAAACCTAATAGCAAGAGGAATGTCTAGAAAAGATAAGGCAGGCACACAATTTACCAGGTAGAAGGCAGCATCTTAAACAGAAAACTTTGTTCTCTTTTATTAGCAGCACCTGAGAAGCCTCCGTGCTGGCTGGACACTGGGACCAGCCCTCAGCTGGTAGCCAAGGGATGGGCTTTTTCTTCGACTTCCCTAAGCACTGAGCTCAGGATGAGCAATAGCACCCAGAGTGCCTTCCAGTAAAGATGTCCTCCAGTGCATTGACTTTGGTCATAGGGTCTCCCATGAATGCCTGCCATGGATGTGTACGACAGTGGCAAATAGCAGCTTGCTACTCTGGGAGGTCTGCCTCGTGCTCAGCTAATTAACACCAAGCAGCTCTATGGTGTTTAGTCTAGCACAAACAGATTAAAAAATGGAGGTCCCTCTCAGAGCATGGGTCTGACAGACAGGGAGATGTGCACGCAAGGGAATTTGAAGAGTCTGTGGTTAACACAGATCTTTAACCTGTGTGGCAACACTTGGACATGTGAAGCTAGCATCACTTTTAAAAAAAATTAAGCCTGGAGTGTTTATGTTAACCTTCCTTCCTGAGTGGTGTCAAAGGAAAGGATACTTTCATTTATCTTTTAAAAGGGGGGAAAACCATAGAATCATAGAATCATTTAGGTTGGAAAAGACATCAGGGTCATTGAGTTTAACCATAAAACTTACACTGCCAAGTCCACCATGTCCTTAAGTGCCACATATACATTCTCTTAAATACCTCAAGGGACAGTGACTCAACCACTTCCCTGGACAGTCTATTCCAGTGCTTGATAACACTTTCAATGAAGAAATTTTTCCTAATATCTGATCTAAACATGAGGGCATTTCCTCTCATCCTATCACTTTCACCCGAGTGAAGAGACCAATACCAGTCTCACTACAATCTCTTTTCAGGTAGTTGTAGACAGTAATAAAGTCTTCCCTCAGCCTCCTTTTCTCCAGGCTAAACAACTCCTGTTCCCTCAACCACTGCTCGTAAGATTTGTGCTCCAGACCTTTCATCAGCTTCTTCTTTGCTTACACTCCAGCAACTCAATGCCATTCTTGTAGTGAGGGGCCCAAAACTGAACACAGTATTAGAGGTGTGGCCTCACAAGTACAGGGGAAAAAAATCACTTCCTGAGTCCTGCTGCACATAATACTTCTGATAAAAGCTAACACCATGAATATGGGAAACATTTTGGAGTGTGTGCATTTTTGCTGTAGAACATTTCTGTTCTGTTCTGGAAAACTGGAAGTTGACTCTCTTGACTGAAGAATGACAAAGGGGAAACAAGGTGAAGACACATAACATTGGGTTGCCAAGAAATTTTGTGACATGATGATTTTGTAAGCATCTCTCTAGAAACTAGGTCTGAAACAAGTTGTGGATCTTTTTATGTTCTTGAATACAGAGCAATTTAAACATTGAGTTATTATCTATCCTGCTATTAATGATGTTCCTATGAATTAGTGTGCTATTTTTGTAGTAGACAAAAGTAGTGAAATTGTCTTTTAGTTTGTTTTTATTTGGGTTTTTTGCTGATTTTGTTTGTTTGGGGTTTTTTATTTATTTTAATGTGGATTTCTTACATGTTGCTCCAGTGCTTTTAAGTTCCGGAAGTCAGTGTGTTATTCTTCACTGAAATGAGCACTACTAAGGCATAGTCAGCCTTTTAATGGAACTCCTCTTCAATAGGAGTGAAACACATCTTGAAGTATTTTGCTGAATTGCAATATTTGTGATTTAGACATGCAACATCCATTTTAATATTTTACAGCAATAAGTGTCTAAGACTATCTGGTCAGTCTGAATAATTCTTAGCACTTACCATCAGCTGCATTTATCTGTGGAATCCGTTCATGTAATTCATTAGGTATTTTTTAATGTTACATACAAAATTAACTGCATTTTAGCTTTTGTCCCGAGAATTTGGGCTGCATTTTGGTCTCTGGCCTTCTGCAGAGTAATTGTCAGCTAGTAAGAATCAGAGTGGGAAATGGCCAGAAAGACAAATTCTCTTTGTCATAAGGTAGCATGGTGTAATTACTTGGTAAAAGATAACACCTTTTTTTTCTAACAGTTCAGCAGCAGTAGCAACTTTCCTTTGATCCTGGAGTATTTGATTTTGACCACTTACACCTCTTCTAAACCAGAACAGTTTTGAAAGCCTTAGTACAGTTTTGATTTAGGCCAAAAAATGCAGCAATGTGATTAAGCATACATTGATTTCAGTCAGGATGAAGCCTGTTCTTAAAGCTAATTTTGTACTTAAATATGCTGCTGAAGTTGACTTTGAGCTCAAAAATACATATGAAATAAGATAGGTATCTTTCTTTTGAGAAACCATTTCCCATCTCCTCCTCCATTTCTCTGCACCAAAAGACTATCTTTTCTTTTGATTTCTAAAGACTTGATGATGACGTTTTCAGCAGCTTTGCTGATGTTCCCAGATTTATGCCAATAAAATTAATCCAGATGCTTTCTATACTTCCTTAGCAGTCTCACTAGACCTGCAATAGCTGTTAAAGCAGTTTTGCTGCTAAAACTTCTGTTTAGCTTTTGTCTTTTTTACTGTGCCTTTTGGAAAGATTGATATCTGCATGGCCTCTTCTCCCAAGTGACAGGGGACACTGCAAGGGTGAATGGTCTCAAGCTCCACCAGGGGTAGTTCAGGCTGGACATCAGAAATATATTTTCACAGAAAGGGTCACTGGACACTAGAACAGGCTGCCCAGGGAGGTGGTGGAGTCACCATCCCTGGAGGTGTTTAAAGATGGTGGATGAGGTGCTCAGGGACATGGTTTAGTGGTTGATAGGAATGGTTGGACTCGATGATCCTTGGGATTTTTTCCAACCTAGCGATTCTGTGATTCTGTGACCATTAAGCTTTGGATTTCTTCAACTTCATAAACAGTGACAATGAGACACTGACTGCTGTTTCAGAGATCTGCAGGATATACAAAGACTGCCTGAGTTCAGTGAACTCTGCTCCCTCCTTTTAGAGTACATTCACCTCCTCTTCTCCAAAGACATGGAGTAACAAGGGGAGGCTTTCACAGCACACCAGTATTGGAGCATGTTAGCTGTTTTCCACTCCTCTGGTATTTTCCAAAACACAGGGCCTGAACCAGTGTGGGTAGACTGGGAGATCTGCTTAACTGGGAATAATTGGTGTAAAATTAGATGGTACTTCCTGGATACTGGTGCCTGGGAGTCTGTATCTAGGATAGCTGTTCTGTTGTCACTTTTGCTGTTAGTGGGAAGAGGCCCTCTTGCTGGCAGTTGCAGTAGAGCACTTTTAAAAAAGCCCAGGGAACATTTTTTTCTGTTCATTTCCTGGAGTAGTGCTCTGCTGAAGATTTATCTGACTTTGTGGCACATCCAGGATAGTAAACAATGCAATATTTTAAGATATGAGAAGTCTTTTCCTATGCTAGGTCAGTTCAAAGTCCCTCCATTCCACATTCTTCAAACAAAGATAACATTTGCTCAGAAGTCATTGGACTGCTGCAATCAGGACAAACGCTGCACTCTTTATCTTCAAGTCTATTAAAAACACACTGCCTTTCTTGTTAAGCAGTGGTAGTCAATGGAAAATATGAACCCAAAAGGAATAAATCCATTACAGGCCCTCTGGCACTCTGCTTGTATGTCATGCTGAATGCAGTTGTAATTCTACCCTAAATCTTGGTGCTTTGCTGCCAGTATCCTTGGGCTACTCATTAATATCTGTGCAAAGACTGTCTAAAATATGAGCACATCAGAACATGCATTGATACCCACATGTGCACCAGTAGCACACACTTCACTGGATACAGAGTGAGTGCAGGCAGCTCAGTTGGCTTTGTCTGGGCACACCTTTCATCCTCCCAAGGCCAATGAGTCCCTGCAAGCAGGGCAGAAAGTCTCATAGCTCTGCAGACAGCCTATGAAATGTGCACAGGAGAGAACCTGCAAATCCATTTAATACACTTGCACTTGGGAACAGAAGCATGCTCACTGCCATGCATTACTGACAACAGAAAGGGGACCCCTTCTAAACTGCTTGCAAAAAGAAGACATAACCTGGTTTGGAGGTTGGAAATACCAAAATATGTGAGAAAAGGCTCTGAAGCTGGAGTATGTTTTTTCTTCTGGACATTAGAAAAAAAAAATCACAGAAAAGGTCACTGGACACTGGAACAGGCTGCCCAGGGAGGTGGTTGAGTCATCATCCCTGGAGGTATTTAAAAGATGGGTGGATGAGGTGCTCTGGGGCATGGTTTAGTGGTCAATAGGGATGGTTGCACTTGATGATCCTGGGGGTCTTTTCCAACCTAGTGATTGTGTGATTCTCTGGAGAACTAAGCTGTGTGGCTTCTGGTGAACCAGTGCTTCCAGGGGGTTTAGGCAGGATGCAGCCTGTGCAAAGATTGCTGTAATAGTAAAAAAGCTCTAAGAAGAAAAATTGCAGAAACCTTGAAGACAGCTGAGATCAATTTTCAAAAAGATCAAATACGAATCTCAATGTTTTGCCTTGGAAACCTTCTCCTTTCATGAACTGCTTTCATTCTGCATCTGTATAGAAACAATCCAGCATGCTGGGGACACAGTTTGGGTCAGACAGCCTCAGTCTCATGACTGAGAAATAATCAGAAGATCCTGTCTCTTTCAAGTAGAAAAGCCATAAAACATTCTTACTGAGCATTCTTATTAACACAGAGGTTTACAATTTATGAGGCATTTGTCTTTTAACCCTTAAAAAATGAGTGGCAGCAAACTGTATTCCGAATTGCAGATAAGCTCTGATACTCTGAAAGAACCCATACTTAGGAAAAGCTCTCTATGGCTTCCAACATATAATCTTGCCTAAGAAAAAAATCAGGTTTGAGCCCAGAATATGTATGTGGGGATAGAAAGCAGAAGCAGGGAAGGTTTGAGGGGAAGTATTTTCTTCAGTGTCCAAACCAAGAGTCGCAACAAGAGGATTGTTCCCATACTTGGTCCCATCTATTTCGAAAGAACTCACCTACTTAGGACCCAAGGACTAATTGATGTTGATTGAAAAAATTTACTTGTGCAGTTGTGAACACTCACATACAACCCTACCTTTGGGGCTAGGCATTTAGGTCTTCTGAGGGGTAGGAAAGAAGCACATGGAGATTTGTACTTCTCTGTTCTGGAGCCACAGGGCAAATACAGACATGCTGAAGATTCTCTCCTTTATTCTCAGCTTTGTAGCAGTGTACTTAGCAGCTCTCAACACCGAGGCGAAGAGCTCAGCCTTTGGCTGCTGCAGAGAAGAAATGAAAGGATGATAGTGCAGCTATTCTTTGGTCCTCTTTTCTTTCTAAGCTACAGATGATTCATGGGTTACATTAGCGTCCCTCCAACAGAAGGACATAGATCATTAACGCATCAGTCCAGAGGAGACGCTGTGAGTGACAGATTTCTGCTTTGATTATGAATCACATTTTTTATGTTGCTTATAGACAACCTTGTCTATGGGGCTTGTCTGTGCAGCACTTCCCACTTATGACAAATAAATTCTCCAGACTCCAATGTGCCATGCTAGATACACTCTCCTTTACAAGGAATCTCTACCGTTTCAGGAAAACGTGCACTGATGAAAGCAGACAGTGTTGGGATGGCATAGAGAAAGAGTTACATACAGTAGCTTAACTTGTCAACATAGTAGAGCAGGTCAAACTGATGTAATCACTAGTGCAAACTCTCTCCTTTGGGCATGGAACACAGTATCCATGTCAGCGTTGCAGTACTGCTGTCTGCCCTGGGTGGGGAGGATGTCCTTCTCCTTTTTGTTCAGGTCAGAAGAAAGCACACTGTATGTCATACTTGAAGAGCATTTGGTTTGGGTTAGTAGGGACCTTAAAGATCATCTAGTTCCACCCCTCTTGCTGTGGGCAAAGATACCGTCCACTAGATCAGATTTATTTGATAACTATGCTCTCTTTCTCAGCTAACCTATTCAGTGAATTAATACTCTGTCTAGAACAGCCTGCTTGTCTTCCCAGCATGTTCTGCTGGATAAAGAGGTGTCTTTCCTCTGTGATTGGGGGAACCTCCCTGTTTGCCCCTGTGCTGTGCGACTGGGATTTGCATGGGAGTGGCAACTGCAGTCCAGCCCTTTACAGTGCTTCTTCCACAGTGAAATGCAAGTGTTGTACCCTGGGGTCACATCGCAGCTGCATCTAAAACTTGCCCTAAAGCAAAGATGAGATCATTCTCACTAAGAATAAAATACATTAATATAAACTTTCACCTTCATCTTTACTGTTCTTACAGGGATGATCTAGCTCTTTAAGTGACACTTTCCCCCTCCTGGTTAGCAAATTCAGGAAATCAAAATATATGTTAGGAGAAGTAACAGCTTGTAGATTCACAGCTATCTGGAACCCAGTCTCCAGAGAGATCATAATTTTCAGGGCGCTGCATACAGGCATCTACATTGTACTTGGGTACCCTAGGGTACTGAGGGAGCTGGTGGATGTATTGGCCAAACCCCTTTCCATCATCTTCCAGCAGTCCTTTAAGACTGGGGAGGTAACACTGGACTGGAGGCTGGCTGATGTAGTGCCCATCTACAAGAAGGGTCGCAGGGAGGACCCAGAGAACTACAGGCCAGTCAGTCTGACCTCAGTGCCAGTGTAAGTCATGGAACAGGTGACCTTGAGTGCTATCATGAAGCACTTGCAAGAGAACCAGGTGATCAGGCCCAGTCAACCTGAGTTCACAAAAGGCAGGTCTTACCAAACCAACCTGATCGCCTTTTATGACAAAGTGACTCGGCTGCTGGATGAGGGAAAGGCTGTGGATGTGGTCTTTCTGGACTTCAGCAAAGCCTTTGACACAGTTTCTCACAGCATTCTCCTACGGAAACTGTCAGCCTCTGGCCTGGACAGGCGCACACTCCCCTGGGTAAAAAACTGGCTGGATGGCCAGGCCCAGAGAATGGTGGTAAATGGTGTTAAGTCCAGCTGGAGGCCAGTGACAAGTGGGGTTCCCCAGGGCTCAGTGCTGGGTCCAGTTCTGTTCAATGTCTTCATCAACAACCTGGATGAAGGCATTGAGGGTACCCTTAGCAAGTTTGCAGATGACTCTAAGCTGGGTGGAAGTGTTGATCTGCTAGAGGGTAGGGAGGCTCTGCAAAGGGATCGGAACAGGTTGGACTGCTGGGCAGAGTCCAATGGCATAAGGTTTAACACGGCCAAATGCCGGGTCCTGCACTTGGGGCACAACAACCCTACGCAGAGCTACAGACTAGGAGAAGTCTGGCTGGAAAGCTGCCTGGAGGAAAGGGACCTGGGGGTGTTGGTTGACAGTTGACTGACCATGAGCCAGCAGTGTGCCCAGGTGGCCAAGAAAAACCAATGGCATCCTGGCTTGTATCAGAAATGGCGTGACCAGCAGGTCCAGGGAGGTTATTCTCCCTCTGTACTCAGCACTGGTGAGGCCGCTTCTTGAATCCTGTGTTCAGTTCTGGGTCCCTCACCACAAGAAGGATGTTGAGGCTCTGGAGCAAGTCCAGAGAAGAGCCACAAAGCTGGTGAAGGGGTTGGAGAACAGGCCCTATGAGGAACGGCTGAGAGAGCTGGGGTTGTTTAGCCTGGAGAAGAGGAGGCTGAGAGGAGACCTCATTGCTCTCTATAACTACCTGAAAGGAGGTTGTAGAGAGGAGGGAACTGGCCTCTTCTCCCAAGTGACAGGGGACAGGACAAGAGGGAATGGCCTCAAGCTCCGCCAGGGGAGATTTAGGCTGGAGATTAAGAGGAAGTTTTTCACACAGAGGGTCATTGGGCATTGGAATAGGCTGCCCAGGGAGGTGGTTGATTCACCTTCCCTGGAGGTGTTTAAGGCACAGGTAGACGAGGTGCTGAGGGCCTTGGTTTAGTGTTTGATAGGAGTGGTTGGACTCGATGATCCGATGGGTCCCTTCCAACCTGGTTGTTCTATGATTCTATGATTCTACCACTTCTTGTGTACTCAGCATTTCTTGGGAACTAGCTTTCAAATATCTCACTCAACTCCCACACATAGGTGAAAACAGCTGCAGCAGTCCTAAGACAGGCTTGGTATATTTTTGTCCCAGAAGGTGTCACTGAAGAGCCAGGAAAAGCTGCAGTTTTAGTAATGGTATTAACTGGGTCTTAATCGCAGCGCCATGAAGAGTAGCCTGGTGAAAGTTAAAAGCAATTTGGAGCCAGACATCCCCGTGGCTTCGTTGGGACTGAAGATCTTCAGATTTTTGCATCAGAGGATGAAACCCTGACATTTGTAATGCTGCTTTATTCCTCAGCTAAGTCATCTTACGGTCTGTAACAAAACAAAATTATCTGTGGGAGGTGGGAAGAGGTTCATGAGTTTGGAAGTGCTTTTTTTATAACATATCTTTAAAAGAATAACTTTACCTTCTTGCTTTTCATTTCACATCCATTGTGTCCATGTTACGTCATAGAGTGCAATCATCATGCTTTTTTTGCAAAATCTGGGTCTTTAGGCCTGGACTTGAGGAGGGAAGAAAAAGCTGCACTTCCTGTCTGATTGTTTTGTTGTCATTTATTATGCATTATTGATAGACACAGAACTAACACATAATTGGGCAATGATGCGAGAGGCCTCAAGAAGCTTGCAATGTGAATTCAAGCAATAACAATTTATACATAGCAAGCTGGGAGAACCTCTCTCCATTTGTAAAAAGTAGTTTGAGTTACTGTCTATGTTTAGCTCCTATTTCAACTGTCTTATGAGACTTGATATGATACTTAAAACGAAGACTTGTAGAATGCCATGATGGGTATTGGAAAGAAATTCACCATTAATGTAACCAGAGTAGATAACCCTCTCTAAAGTCTATTAAATACCATGCTTTAAGGCAGTCTCTCAGCTACTGAAGGCTGAGCTGTGACCTGATGTGGGGGTAAGATTATCCTACACCACCCTACTGCAGGTTGTTATTTCCTTCCCCAGAAACATCTGCTACTGTCTGAGGCAGGATAACGGACTAGATTATTGCATCCATGTTGTCATCACTGTGCTTTAATAATTGGAAAGTCTTAAAGAAAAAAAGCAATTTTGATGATATGTTGAGCTATAGAGCTGGTACATACCTAGCCAGTTCTTTGCTCTTCAGGGTATTGATGCTGCAGATCTTGTTCTTTCCAATAATGTGTCCAAGTTGGTTTATCTTGCCTATACTCCAATACACCACAGCTTTTTGGCATGTTGTTAGCTTTATTAGGAAAAGAGCAAAGGAGTATAAGTTTTTCCCTGACATAACTATGCCGAGTTTATTGCTCCAAAGGACTTCCAAGGTCCGCAGGAAGGAATATGAAAAATAGTCCCAAATTTTCTAAAAAAAAAGAAAAAAAAAATTGTCTTCTTATTTGATAGAAGCTACTCAGGATTTCATTTAAGTGAACATTGAAACACTTTTCCTAACCTCCTCAGCACCAGTTGAATCATACAGTGGCTGCAACTATATTTAATGGTAGAAATAGCATAAATTCATAGGAATGTATAAGAAAAATGTTATTGTTTATTCAATATCAAGAAAATAAACTCGAAAAATGCATTTTTTAACAATATAATTAAGTCTACACAGTGACATTCTCCTAAAAAGATATTTGGTCATACTGAGGCAGAGTGGAGTTGCAGGTCTCACTGTTGGAATTTTGCCATTTAATCTTTCCTCTGGCAGATTAGCACATAGATTACACAGCCTCTGTGCATTGTTATCCCCAGAAATAAAACCTATAAGAGTTTGTTCACCCGCATTCCCCACTTTATTCATCCATTTTTTATTTCAGCCACTAATCTGCTAGGGATTTCAGCCTTTAGCTCAGGGTTATCAGAATGGCATTGTGAATGGATAACATCTGTTTCAGCTTTCATCCATCTAGAACAGGAACATTAGTCACTAGAAATGGAGTGTGAAATGGAATGAAGAGTTAAATGTACATTTGATTCTGAGTGTTCTCAGAGAAAATGTCTTTTAGGTTCTGACCAGAGGGAAAGCTTTGCTGTGCTACAGCTGATGTTGCCAGAGCAGCTTGCTTAAAAAGAATCATAGAATGCTTTGGGTTAGAAGGGACATTTACAGGTCACCTAGTCTAACCCCCCCTGCAGAAGCACGGACATTTTTGACTAGATGAGGTTGCTCAGAGCCCCATATAACCCGACCTTGAATGTTTCCAGGATGGGTCTTCAACTACCTCCCTGGGCAACTTGTTCCAGTGTTTCACCCAAAAAACCCCAAAACAAACCAAAACTAAACACAAAAAAAACCCACAATAAAACTTTGCACTGTCTGAAAAACGCATCTGTTTAATTAAATATAGTTGTAGTTATTAGAAAGCTGTTCTTTCCAGGCTTTCTGTGCCCTGGCCTCTGTTTCCAGCTCTGAGCCATTGCAGTCTCTTGCTGCAGATGAGTAGCTGTGGACAAGCTCTCTAGAGGGATGAAGAAAATATAGCAAGGACTAGGAACAATCTTGGATATAGACACAGTGGGCCTTTTCTTGGCAAGATGTGATGAGAAATTCTGTTGATTTTTTTTATTGGTCTGGCATGCCTCATGGTAGCTGGGCTCTTAATTTTTAAGTTACTTTAAGAACAATAATCAGCCCTCCCTTCACAGAAGCAATAGATATGAGTTACCATGAGACTGCTTAATTTTCCCTCTTGCTATTGTATATTTATTTCTTTTTTGTAGTGAACTTCATGTACCTCTGGTTTGGCCTTCCACTGCCTTCCTCTTGTCTGGTAACGCCTTCCTAACTAGAAATACAAGCCTCAAAAAGCAGCATTATTGGAAGGAAGGTATAGTCAGTAAATCAGTATTTATGTGATGTTAGTCACAGAGCTACTGCAGAGACCTGTCCTGTTTTGTTAGGGAGGTTTAAGGGCTGTAAGATTTACTCCTGAAAGTAAATTTTTGCAGAGTTAAGATCCTCACTTCAGGTGGATAGTTGGACTCATGGCTGACTTCTTTGACATTTGCATGGGGATTTTTTACAGCACAATAGGTTTAATCTGCTACATTTTTTTAGGATTTATGTGTGCCAAGTTCCCTGTATACACTGAAAAAACTGATGTTGTAGTAGCTCTGGAAAGCTAGACTTGTAAGATAGCTATATTCAGACCTAGCTGGTGATACATATTTTGTACAAATGCTCTTTTGCGGAGGTGATTTCCAACTTTGCTTCTTACATCACAAGACGCTCAGAAAACTGGCTGTGATTATTCTCTGAAACCTTCAGAGAAGGCTTTTCGGAGAATTCCTCAAAACTGCAAAATATAATTCCTCTGGAGTGCTCAGTACTACCCATTTAATTAATTTTAAAATCTCTTTTTTCATCAACAGACAGTTAACTGAGTTCTTTAAGGCATAATTTTTATGCAGCCAAGTGAATTCAGTCCATCAGTCCAGGACCATCAGTCCCCATTTCCTTTATTGCTCCTTCCCCTTGGCATACCTTGAAATAAACTGTTCTCAGCATCTTAAGCTCTTGAAGTCCCTGGAGAAAGCCATACAGTTCATTAAAAACACTCCAACAACCCCTGCCCACCTATCAGATCAGTGCTACACCTCTTGAGAGGGCCCTACAAGTGTTCAGAACTAAAGAAGGATGCATCTCTGGGAACAACAGAGAGCCCCATTAACAAGAATATAATTTCTCTAATATTTGAAAGCTGAGCCCATCTCTAAACTCTTCTAGAAAAAAATTACTTCATTTGGTGTGATTGCCCCCAACTGCCTTGCAGTTTCACTGCAGACAGACCTAAATATATCCATCTTACATACACCAGCAGCCAATCTCTGTATTTTTCAAGTTCTGTATCCTGGAAAGTGTTTCTGCAGGCCCATGTCCTTTGGTCCTTTGATTTCCTGTATGTTTTGTTAGAAGTGAAATAGTTAATGTTTACTGGCATTTCAGCGACTATACTTGTCAGTTGAGTTGGCACTCATTCAAGTGAAGGTAAATATCATGCATCAGAGCAATCAGTTCAGTCTCTCTTCAAACTTGGCTTATTGACATGGGATAGTTATTATAAAAGGGGAAAGAGTTTCAGCGTCTGTAATTAAACCAGCAGTAGTACCCAGGAGGACACTCTGTGTCTAAAATTAAGGGCAGTCCTTATTCCTTCACAATGCTGCATGGATTCTTAAAGCTATTCTAACGAAATCCACTCTTCACCTAAAATCCATTTAATTAGACCAGTATATCCAGAAAGAAAAAATCTGCATAGGTGAGCTCACAAGTACCTATTTGTATTCACTTTGTGTTTAGAAAACTCTCTTCCCATTTTAACAGAACATAATTTCATTATACAAGTGAGCTGCAAGTCTGTCAAGCAACTGACAGACATTGAATTCTTTGTATTTCCTGGAGCTGATGCCATTTACCTGTGCTTTGGGTAAGAACTGAGAGTCTGTTCCCTCCCCAGACAGCACTCTCCTACTTTTCTGCTCCGAGCTTTCCTCAACCAAGCATACTGCTCCCATATTAAGCAAGCTTTTCTTTCTGTTAAAAAGAGGGGGAAGAGAAATTATTGCCAAGTCAAGGCCTTATGCTTTTAGGGTTGCATGATTTAGGGTATATCTTGCTGTCTGCCTTATTAAAAAGCCATAGAAACACCTTTACCAATATTTTTTTCTAGGCATGCCACTGCCTAAACACAGAACTAGAGACACTATCTCTGACTGATTTATCTCTTCTCTAAAGCTAAATTTTCTTCTTTGCAGGTCCTTTCAGTTTTGGAAAATAGTGTCTTCGCTTCTAAAAACTCATTGTTGTTTTTAGAAACCCCTTGGGGTTTTGGAGGGAAAGCCTAATGAACCCACAGGAAATCAAAAGAGAAGAACAAGTCAGTGCAAAACTGTAGTTCTGAAATGAAATAAAAGATTGTTATTTATTTCAGAATATAAGTAATAGCAGTTCTAGATGTGACAGGTATGACATCCACTGGCATCGAGAATTTATAATGTAAGTAAACAAAATCTGAGGGAAGGGCTTCAACCTGCGGATGAAGAACTGTGAGCAGGTAAAAGGTTTGCACTGAGTAATTCAATAGCAGAGGCCAGAACTGAGAACTAGTCTGATGAGGACTTTGTTTTCCTCTCCAGACTCTGCTTTCTTTTTTTTTGGGCTTCATGCTCTATACCAGCTTACAGGCTTTTTGAAACTATTTGGTATTCATCACAATGATAGCCTGTAATTTTGTGAAAAGTAACATCTGTTCAGGGAGAAACTGTGTGTGCATGTACAAGCAGGTTTCTAAGACATGTATTTGAGAGAAGAAAACAGTTTTGCCTGAATAGCCCCAAAATTTACCAGCCCATTCAACATAACCCAGTGACCTAACCTCAGAGCAATATTCTTAGGTAAAGAAAAAGAATAGATAATGATCTCCAAACCACCAGCTGACAACAAATGGCAATGCTCCATTATAGATCTAGTCTAGTCTAGTTATGTTTTTTGCTGCCTTACAAAAGCAATTTCCCACCACTGGCAAGTGGAATTTTTCAAAACCAATCTATAACCTGTACTTCGCTCTGGTTTTAACCAGCAGTGCCTTGTATCTGTGCTGTTGCTGATACAGGCCTCCTATGAGCTTTCTGGCTGAGTCCAGAACTGCTGAGTTTCATCTGTTTCCACTGGAAAATTTGGCATTTATGAGCAGCACAGAGTTTTGCAGTAGAACTACAAGTTGGCTGAGATACTTGGCACAGCTCTGATGAAAACAGGCTGAATTTTGATGCTTTAATATCACTCCACACCCAGGAAGCTTAATTTGGATTCTGATGTGTATAAAAAAATATCTCTTTTGCTACGGGCTACTTAAACTACTTTTGCAAAGTACTATAAAGTTAGCTCTCCATATTCAATCGCAGTGATTTTTCTCCCTTTGAGATGAGCTGAAGGTAATATTTTATTCTGTTCTACATTCTACTCTCTGCTTTGTACCCAGGCATCTAATGGGAAGCTGAACAGGGATTAATTGCATGTCATATAGTCCCAGAAGGTCTTTTGTTCTGGGTAGCAAGAGATCGTTGATGGTCTTGAACCCTGTTTTCATTCAGATATCCCTGATCAACATTACTCTTCTAGTTCCACAGTCATATAAATATAAATATAAGTAATAACATTTTAAACTAACACATTTCATAATTTGGATATTTATTACAATTTCTCAGTGTATATAATCACAGGTAGTACTTGTTCAAAACCATGTTGTATTTTTCACTGACTGTCATTTTAAAAGGCATCTGTTCCTAGAAGTTGGTCTTATTTTTAATCCCTGTATCTTTACCATATGAGTTCAAATGGAATGGTTGCTACAGTTAACATGCTTCATCTTCAAAACATTAGTATTAAAATACCATACGATAGTGGCTGATCGAAGAAAGCAGCCTTTGGCTCCATTACAAGGCTTGTACTTGGTGGAAACCTGGGTGGAGTATGAGGATGCAGTGCTCCAGCTGCGAGCTCTGCATCCAGCGGTCCCTCATGTGGGCTACCTGCCCCACTTGCCACATGGCCATGCAGCCCTAGGTGTGAAGTGGGGATGAGTAGCCTGACCCTCACTGCCAAGTAGTAATTGAGGGGGCATATGATAAAAGGACTAAGCAATGTGCTCCTGGGCTTGTACAAACCTAAGGAGCTATTAACAGTCAGTAGATAAGGTGACATCACGTTATCCTAAAATCTGTCTCTTTATTCAGCAGTATTTTTTTCCACCAATATCTCTTTCTTCAGTCAGCAGCTTGCTCATATCTCAGATGTGTCACACTTTTTTTTTTACCAGACAGATCAGCCATGTAGTTTTGAGGTAGATTTCCAGATCATCTTTATTTATTGCTCTTTGATTCACAGCCAGAGCAGTCTCAGAGTATGTGCACCTGGATTCCTTTTCAATGAAACAGCACAGGCAGATGCTCTCTAGGAGCACACCTACTTCACTATAGTTGCTGGTGGATGCTGACTTGATGGGAACAGACTAAAGCTAGTCCAAAGCCAGCTCTCTGAAATGCAAATAGTGTGGATGTGGTACCTTCACTACCAATTTCTTCACCTTCCAGATCTGCTCCTACTTGCTAGTGTAGCAGCAGCACAAGAAAACAACACATCACCTGATTTCCTATAATAAATGGCATTGGAACAATAGAGTTCATCAGGGCTGAAAATAGCTGGGACACTAATAATTTTATTTGCATATTGATGGAGCAACCATCTACATTTCTCTGTGGTCACTATTGTACTTCCCAAGCTATTACTCTGCAATTTCAAGACTCAAATGGTAGCTAAATCCAGCCATCCACTCTGATACTGCTTTTGTGTTATGACTTCAATAGCACAGATTTAATCAATGAGCAGGATCAAATCAGGTCCTCTATGGCATAAAACAGATGGATGTTTTGCCCTGGAACAAACCTTTGTGAGCTGCCTTTTTGGGCTGTAAGTCAAAGCATGGTCTTTGATAGTGTTAGATCTCTTTGGGAGAAACAGATTTGTTTCTTCCAGGCTTCATTTTTTTCGTGTTTTACTTCTGCAGCTGTAATTTGTGCGGAAACACTGGACAGGTCTTCCTGTTCAAAGCAAAAGGAGAACAAAAATACTAGCATTTCCCTGTGAAGACAAACTGATAATCCAACTGCCCTTCAGCATCATCAGCAGAAAATACTCTTGTACCATCTCTTCCTGATCTCCTTCAAGCCCCTGTGTCATATGCAGGTGTCCTGTTCCTGGGAGACATCAGCAATAACAAAGAATCCTTAAAAGCAATTGCAGCAGTCAAGGAGACTATTTTGCTTGATCATGGATAGAGACAGAAGATGAATTTCAGAGAGCAAAGCAAGAAAGAAGTTGTGAAACATTCCATAATTTATCTGAGATGAGCTGGCTGCAAGAGTGAGGCAAGAATCAGGCAAAATAAAAGGGGTCAGTATGAGAACAAACACATTTGGTAATGACTGGAGGAATTGTAAGCCTGGGAGTATGATATAGTGTTATTGCAAAGCTACTAATAGATCAAATTTGTGACTTTTTGTCCTAACTTCTAGATCAATAGCATACGCCGGATATCAGGAACTAGATTCAGTCATCTCTAAGTCAAAATGCCCCTCTCTGGAGACAATGAAGTAATGAACAATGCAGAATTAAACTGAGACTTCGTGTCAGCCTAGATCTAGATGAAAGTATGGTCAGAGTATCATCAGTCAAAAAATAAATAGATATGTGTAGAGAGATTGATATTGGTCTAAACAAAGATCTGTGTGCCTATGAGTCTGATGATCAATTCCTTTATAGAGAGACATTTGTTTATGTTTCTTGTCACTGTAATGTTTCCTGTATGACAGCAGCACTCAGTCCAGACAGATTAAATTTTTTGGCATCTCTTCCAAAGTTTTTCTGGGACAGAAAGAAAAATTAGCTAACCCCCCTGGTTGTTTATAATAAAGTTTGACTTCATATGTATGTTTCTCATTAGCTGTTGAGGAAATTTGTGATCATTCAGAAACACATCAGCTACCCACACTGATGTGGATGTTCCATTCTTACATAGATATCTAAAAAGTTCAGTAACATATGTTTTTATGCACACATATATTTATGTATACACATATGTTTCAGTTTTACCCTTCAAGGCCTTGTAAGCTATCATGCATTGCAATTAGCTTGAAATATAACAAAGAACAAGGGCTATTGGAATGTTTTTGAATAGCAAGTAAGTTTCATGTCATATCATATCAAGGGTTTTGAAATCTAGCCTAGATTTTGCTGGACAGTTTATCAGATACTGGATATCTTGGCTGCTTTCTAGCCTGCTGCTAACTGCAGAAGGAACCTGGCTCACCATGTCAGCTCAGTGTGATGGGCTGCCCTCTAAGAGGAAACTTACAGTTAGTTACTATCCAGAACTGCAGGAGCAAATCAGTGGTGACCAAACTCAATGATCTATTTTTCACACAAAAGCCATAATGGCAGCATTCACCTTAATTTGCTGCCTTAGACACTTACAGGAAAACAAAAGAGGTTTATGGAGCTTGATGTGAGCAACCTTCAGATGAGCAATAAGAAACCAGGACCTCAGGCAGTCACAACTAAACCTCATTTGACTCCAGCTGCAGCAAGACCAAGGTGTATTGAACAACAACCTTACCTTCCAGCACAGACCTTAATCTAGGACTCTTGAGGAGTAGCCTCCCTGAGACAGACGTTTATGTGAGTGGATGCAGGGTAGGGAAGATGATATCTGCCCAAAAAGTCTTGTTTAATATAAAATACTGGAGATACAAAAGATGTCTCTGGGATGAGGTCTGTGTAACAGTTGTGAAAGGATGCTGTGTTTAGTTAGACTCCTGAAAAACACCCTTGAGATTAAGGTTGTAGAAAGCAGAATACCAGTAAAGCATATGACAGCTCCTATACAGAAAACAAAGAAGGTAAGAACATTTGTGACCTTTTATCTTGTTATTGGCAGATCTTTAAAACTGCCTCTGAATCCTCTGATGCAACCTTTTGCAGGAGACGTCCTGGAAAGATCAAATCATCTTTTACAGGACCATCAGAGCTGTGAGTGGATTGTGAACTCTTTGGAGGCTTAGCCTGCTGGGTGAAATTCCTAATTAGATAACCTCTTTGCTGTAACGCCAAGCCCAAATATGGACGTCTGAAAGTCTTCTGACCACAGAGTGTGGGTAAAGAAACAGCCTCAGATTGTTTACTTACTGTACCTTTTCTAGTACTGCTCCAGGCAGGGAGCATGTTGCTAACATGGCCAACATCCATCATTCACATGAAAAGTCTCCTAAGGCAGTCCACAAGGACTACTGCAGGTAGAAAACAACTCAGCAGAAAAGGAGATGAAATACAGAACAGCAGGATTTAAACAAGACCTTAGAATTGTGATATTTACTCACCTCAGCAGCAGACTGACAAGAAAGACAGGAGCTGGCCTGTGTTATTATACAGTGAAGATAAAGGAGAAAAGTTCTCACTAGTGAAACACACAGGAAAAAACATATCTACTAACAGAGGGGGAAAAAAAAACCCCAGACAGAAACACGATTTCAGCAGGTAACAGACAGGAGCTGCTAAAGCAAAAAGAAGAACAGTTTGCAGTATCAAAATATGGTGGCATTCTGCTCCTTCTGATGCTTCCCCAGTGCCATCTGCAAAGCTTCATGCTACTACTTTTATGCTCTTTTTAGCCTCCCGTGTAGAACCCCAACTTTCAGCAGTCATCAGCTGCTAAAAATTTTCCTCTAACTTTTGCCACAAGAGGACTCCAGTCTCCAGTGGCTTCCAGAGAGATGTTTGTGGCTTTTTCTAACTTTCTTGGAGACCCATTCCAGCCAACTTGCAATTAGGAATCTGGCATAGTAATAGCTCTGTTTTTCAAAATATAAAATGTGCAAACATATTTAGCCGTGAACTTAGTTTTTCAGAGCTCTAAACAGACAAACTACTATTTGTTAACATGAAATGCTAGCTTTATCCAGCTGTGGCATTGAATATTTTTGCTAAGGAACTTTTCACTGGAAAATGCGTGCAGGTAAAAGTGATCTTTTTCTTATGATTAATTGTATGCAGCTGTGTTGAAGCTTATGGCTAATGATAAAGATATGTGTTTAATAACTTCTTTTTAACTCATTTATTTTAAAGCTTTCTGCTTCTTGTCTCACTGTGTGTCATGTGTCTTGCAATGCTAACAAGCATTTAGACATTGTACGATGTCCGATCAGTATGTTTATGGCTGTAGAGATCTTGTACTTATTTTGATAGGAATAACATTGTTCCTCTCAATTTCCATTTTAACAGAGGCCGACAAATATAACCAATGGTGTTTATAGTGTTTAATAACCTTTCTAGTCATAAATTGGAATTTATAGAACAATTGTAGGTCTGTTGTGAGATATAGGAAAGCATCAAATCCAAGTCTTGTGGACACTGCAAAATGAGTATGTTATTTGCATTTTACATATGTGGGGTTGAGATCTCTGTTGAGGGGAAGAGTAGCTCAGCAATTATCAAGAGGTGAAGGATTCAAAAAGAAGATTCAAGGGAAAGTATTGCCATCATTTCCTAGAGTAAACAGTAGGCTGCTGACCTGGAAGAAGAGTGATCTGTCTTTTGCTGCAGCTTGTCTCCTTCCTCTCATTTATCACAGTTTCTAAATAGCATTGATATTGTGTCGTTGCACATCTTCTAGGGTTGCCATAAAAAGACATTAGATACTGGTTTTAAGTGCCTTCGCTATTAAGGTCTCTCGGTTGCATTATTGGGTTGTAGGGACTAGAGTAACACAACTGAATCACTCTGATTTTGCCTTCCCAGAACTACAATTACAGCTTTGTAGTGCTTTTCTGGTTTTGTTACCCTTGCTTATGATAGCGTTCAGATCAGTTTACAAGCCCTCTTAGGACAGAGTTGTGTTACTATGGTGGTAAAAGTAAGTGTTGCAAACACCGGCAAATGCCCGAAGAAATTCTCAGAGCTGTAGACCCTCTAAAGGAAGGCTGGTTTCTTGCAAAGGAGGACTGAAGCCAGAAAGGACCTCAGCCCTAATGGCCCAATACAGCCATCAGAGAGCTTTTGTCAAAGGGATATGTCATACCTGGGGACTGTCAGGGAGCTCAGGTGGTATTAGGACAGAAGCTGGTGTGCATAGTAAGCCTTGTTCTAAATCTAGGCTGGGCTACCCCAATAGGGTTTTATGGGCAGCTCAGGTATATCTGCATGAACTACCAACAGCGCAGGCAAAATAATCATAAACAGCAGAGCCAAAGCACATGTGTTGTCTTCTGAATGGCTGTTAATGGAAGAGACACTAGAGGGCTGTGGAAAATAGCCTTTAAAAATATTAGTATTTGCATGATTGTCTTCTCACTTTTCTGTAAGGGACTTGTAAGGGAAAGAATGGGTCCAAATCCTGTCTTTGACAGACAGGCAGGGAAGTGATGGATGTTGCTCTTCTTCTCTAACCCAGAATCAGAAGACCCATCTGGTACGAGATCTGAAGACACAGCAAATCCAATTTCAGCACTCCCTAAACCATGTCAGAAATGTCATGGATACATGATGCAGAGCATCAGTCTGATGTAAATTTTCTCCGATGATCCAGTTTTACTTATAAAATATTGACAGCTGTACTGGCAAGTCTTTTGCTCTGGGTATCCACATCACTAATGTCACATGCACTGTCCTAGACAAGCAGAAAGGATTATTCCTTATCAGGGTCTCTAACTGTTTTAACAGGCACATTTCTAGATGCTCAGGTTTTTTACCAAATTGGCTCTGTGTGGCAGTGCGGCAGTGAACAACCAAAATATTAATTATTATGGAATGATTGTCTGAGAAGAAAACTGTTTAGTGGAAAACTTTAGCCAAAACATTTTTGAAAGGGTTTTTAAAACTTTCAAAATGGAAATCCTTGGAAAGTGGACTGAGTCCCACTGTGATTCATGTAATGTTAGAACAGCTGCTGGAAACCCTAAATCTCTGAACCAAAGTAGCCGAGGAACCACTTCTGTTGCCATGGCTAGACAAAGCCCATCTGGATGCAGACGGCTGGATAAACGTCAAACCCGTGGTTTAGTGAATAAGCCATTTGCACCCGGCAAGATGCGGACAAACTATGTGGCTGCAGCCCTAAAAGCAGAAGGGTGAAGGAAGCAGAGGGCATGGAGAGGAGCTTGGTGTGGCCTGGAGCAAACAGGGTAGGAGGCAGCAGGAAGCAGGAGAGGCAGTATGAGACAGTGTCAGCTGCTTCTGACCCTAGCACAGCGGCTCTGCCTGGCAGTGCTCTGAGTCAGAGCAATGAGAGGCCTTGGCTCATGCCTGTTCTGGCATCTCTGTGTAGTGCCCTGTCCAATTGTGAAGTACAGGCTTGTCCTCAGGGTAAAATTTTGGCAAGAACCAAGTTAAAACTCTAGTCGACTTGAAGGCAGCTGGAATCATGACAATCCTCCACATCTTGCAGATGATAGCAGCAATCACTACAAATACAGGTGAATTTAATAATTACCTGCCTATGCAAGGGATTAAGGGGCTTATTTAATAGACAGAGAAGACCTATGGTGGCTTTTTCTAATGAATAGCAGGGATAGTTTAAGCTGTGTGATCTGTTCATAGTCTAGTTTATGATCTGTTAATAATCCTGCTTCATGGTAGAACTTCTAGAAAAGAGAAAAAAAAATTTCTCTCTAGTACCACACTGTATTCCCAGCTAGATAAAGTGCATATTGCTCTATGTCCTACTAAGCTCACTAGGAGAAAATTGGCTACCTCTGCTAGCTAACATTAGGTGTGTGGATATAAGTGATGTAAGGTCAAGCCTTGTAGTCTGTGGATGGGCTGTAGTTAGCCGGAGGCAGTAAGTGGGAATAATTGTGTCCTGGTCCAAGTTATGCTTGCAGCTTTGGATGATTTCAGGATTTTTCTCTTTGATCCAGGTGACCTTTTCAATTAATGAGTCGTTGCTTTTTAGACTTGGCGGCAGGTTTCCTGGGTAGCACGAGCAACATTGGAGCTGGTGGGTCTTCGTCTTGTTTTAGAGGCTGCACACCCTAAAGAGAAAAAGGATGTAGGTTTTTCTGTGAAGGGTGGGGTAGCAGAGCACTTGAGGCATCTGGTTTAACACTTCTGTTTTCAGAAGTATGACTCTGAGCTCCACGCTCTGTTTTGCACAAAGGGTTCAGCTGTACGTGGGTTACTCAGACTTGGTGATGAAAGTCAGATACGCGTGTCGATCACATTACCCCCTCATGTGATTTTGGTTTCAAAGTCTGGCAGCCTTTTAATTCGGCTGCCCCGAGACCCTACGGACTTTGAATCGCGGGACCCGCAGGGCGGAGAGGAGAGGCAGCGGCAGCCAAACGAGCCGTGGCTGGGTTGATACTGCGCTGCGTGTAAAGTCACGACTCCCCCGAGGGGCAGGCTGTGGCCAGGGATGCGATGATTGGACTGTCCTCCTCCGTCTGGAGGAGCTAAGGGGTCTGTGTTTGCTATGGGATTGATTTTTCACTCTGGATGCACAGCCGAGGCTCAGAGCGTGTCGGGGCCGCGCGTCGCACGGGCGCCTTTGAGCTTCGGAGGAGGCGAATGGCTGGATGCTGAGACCAAGCGTTCCTGCAGCCGGAGGGCTTCAGCGTGCCCAGCTCCCCAGGTTGATTTTTCTCCGTTAGCTGGCACGCCGCGTCGGTGAATCCGAAGGATGGCCGGTTGCTTGATCTGGGGCCGGGGTGGGGGTGGGGGGGCCCTGCGTGTGTGTCTTCATGATTTTTGTCTGGGGCTTTGGGGTTCGGATTTTTTGCTTTATTTACTCTGCCTCGGCTTCGGCCTCTCCCTGGATCGAGGAGAAGAAAGAAATAAACAAACTCCGGGGGGGGGAGATGCGAGCGGAGCCTTTCGGGACGGGACCGGGCGCTCCGGCGGCTCTTG
The DNA here is from genome assembly GCA_033558105.1 of Coccyzus lansbergi. Classification (NCBI taxonomy): domain Eukaryota; kingdom Metazoa; phylum Chordata; class Aves; order Cuculiformes; family Coccyzidae; genus Coccyzus; species Coccyzus lansbergi. The sequence continues at coordinate 1,444,732 of JAUMJK010000121.1, read as the reverse complement.
CGGGGGCAGCCGAGCCCCGCGCCCGCTCCGCGCCGATCCCGCCCGGGTTTTACACGTTTCCAGTCCTTTTTTTTTTTCCCACCTCCTCCTCTTTTTTTTTTTTTTTTTTTTTTTTTTTTCTTCTCCCCCTTCTATTTTTTCCTCTATTCCTCCCTCTCTTCCCTCCCTCTCTAGCGTGGTTGGATCAGTCTTTTGGTATTTCCTGCCGCCGCCGCCTCCCCCGAGCAGCTGTCCGGCCGCGGCCGCCGCTCCGCGTTCCCTGCCGCGGGGGGTGAGGGGAAGAGCATCCCACGCGCGTCCCCCCGCATCCCACGCGCGTCCTGGCGGCGATGCGGGCGGGGCGCGGCGCGCTGGAGGCCGCCCCGAGCAGGTAAGGCTCGCCAGGCTCCCCCTTCCTCCAGCCCTTCGCCGCCCCCCCCCCCCCCCCCCCCGCAAAGCCATCCTCCCCAAAATACCCTCTAACCCCTGCTAATCATCCCAATAAACCCATTCCTTCCCCAAACCCAGCTCTGCTCCCTGTCCCCCGCGCAGCCTGTTTAATCGTGGTGCGGTACCCTAGAGTCCTCTGATGAGCGAAGTGATTCCAGTGAAGGGCTGAGCGCTGCCACCCGTGCTGCCTCTGCCCGTGCTTTGTGCCCACGTTGTGTGTAGCAAGGGGTTTTGCCGTTTCTGTGGGTGCCTGTTGTGGTTTAGGGTTTGGTGGTGGGCGATGTGGGGTGCTCCCTCGCCTACCAGCGTCCCCGCACGGCCAGCGTGTGGCTAGCGCGGTGTGGGGGATTGCAGGCTGTCAAAGTGATGTCATTTCTTCAGATATGTAGGCACATCTGGTCGGCGGAACCCATTTTTAATGTACTTCTGGGGTGATGAAATAGTCAGGAAACTGCACTGATGCTGACTGTGTAAGGGAATTTAATAATTGCCTTTCCTATAATACAAACACAGAATCACAGAACAACCAGGTTGGAAGGGACCCATCGGATCATCAAGTCCAACTATTCCTATCTAACGCTAAACCAGGTCCCTCAAGACCTCATCCACCCGTGCCTTAAACACCTCCAGGGAAGGTGAATCAACCACCTCCCTGGGCAGCCTATTCCAATGCCCAATGACCCTTTCTGTGAAAAACCTCCTCCTAATCTCCAGCCTAAATCTCCCCTGGCGGAGCTTGAGGCCATTCCCTCTTGTCCTGTCCCCTGTCACTTGGGAGAAGAGCCCAGCTCCCTCCACTCTACAACCTCCTTTCAGGTACTTGTAGAGAGTAATGAGGTCTCCTCTCAGCCTTCTCTTCTCCAGGCTAAACAACAATAATAGGAGATAGTTTGCATTGCTATCTAAAAAACAGGTAGACTCGAGTCTGAAAATGCATTTAGATTGCATGAAGTGATACAAGACAGAGTTTCCAGAGAAAAATATACATAAGCACATATAACTGTGGTGTTATATGTGGAGGCTGGTGAAGGGGCTGGAGAACAGAACCTATGAGGAGCGGCTGAGAGAGCTGGGGTTGTTTAGCCTGGAGAAGAGGAGGCTGAGAGGAGACCTCATTACTCTCTACAACTACCTGAAAGGAGGTTGTAGAGAGGAGGGAGCTGGCCTCTTCTCCCAAGGGACAGGGGACATGACAAGAGGGAATGGCCTCAAGCTCTACCAGGGGAGATTTACGCTGGAGATTAGGAGGAGATTTTTCACAGAAAGTGTCATTGGGCATTGGAATAGGCTGCCCAGGGAGGTGGTTGAGTCACCTTCCCTGGAGGTGTTTAAGGCAGGGGTGGGTGAGGTCTTGAGGGACTTGGTTTAGTGTTAGATAGGAATGGTTGGACTAGAAGATCCGATGGGTCCCTTCCAACCTGGTTATTCTGTGATAACAGTCTGCCGGATCAGAAACCACGTTTTTCGAGTGCTACGCAAACCTAAAGCATTGTAGCGTGTTTAACTTAAGTGAGGATGAAACTTTTTTAAGCTGTGTAGTCACCTCCTTGCTTCATCCAGCTGCAGCATTATCTTTGTTGTCAAAATATTCCTTCACTCTGCACTGATGCACAAGATGACAGTGTTCAGCAATGTCTGTACAGCAGAGAGCAGCCACAGCGTTGGGTGTGTCCCCAGCTGCCACCTTTCTTCCTTGGCAGCGAGTTTCCAAAGAGGTGTGAGTGGTGATGGTGGTGGGGGAGATAAGCCTCAAGCTGTGCTCAACGGTGGTTTCTCCTCTGCACATGTTAAGTTTTCTTGCTGGAAAGTTTCTTGCTGAGAGTGGAGAATGGGTGTCCTCCACGGAGCAGCTCGCGGTGGGATGATAGGTGACCCTGAGAGTAAGCTTACCTCAGCCTTGCAAGGAGCGCAACAGCTGAGCTGGGCCAAAAAGATATGAGGGCAACCAGGGAGTCTGGTTCAGCACCGCAGTTTACTTTGTGCCACTATTAATCAAGGTAGGGACAGCAATTCTGTGTTTCAAGGGGAAGAAAATGCAGGCCTTAGTCTAGCCTGCAGCCTGTTTTGTTCTGAAGCAGACAAATGCGAACCAAAGCCATGATTTAATTGTGGTGCTACATGAATGTAACAGAAAGGTGGATTTACTGCTGTAATCTTTTCATGGTACTTCATTTAATTTCCATGTGCTTTGTTGCAACACTGATTCATCGGGTGAGTGGGAGGGAGGCTTGTACAGTACAGGTGGTTCAGTTTCCATTGCTGGGTTAGGTATTTAGCAAGGTGTTATCTTTGCTACGGAAGGGGAAGAAATTCTCTGTGTCCTATATGGTGCTGTGGTTTGGAATTTGGGATATCTCTAGGAAAAAGCCATTTCTGTAATCTCTAATTGGCAGTCTTGAAGTCTGTACTTGGTTCAGAGCAAAATTCAGACTTGACTAATTCATATTGTGTCCACAGATCATAAAAATATTAGCTAAACTGATCTGAATTCAGTTAGACTCACTTTGTGTCTAAGGAACCTGTTATCTCTTGGAGGCAATTGTGAGATCATCATCTGCCAGTGGCAAAGGTTTTTTAGGGCTGCATCAGGGACTTAACAGGTGAAAATGAGAGAGCCCTGATGTGTCAGCAGGTTCTTGTTGCTTCTGAGCTGTGGAGCACAGAGCTCCCTCTGCAACTGCGCAGATTTCTGCTATTCAGTCTCCTGTTTTATTTTTGGGAAAAAAAAAAGCTCCATTTAGTGTTCCTTCTCCTGACCTCCCTGCCTTTGGAGCATTAATAGCAACAGTGTTTTCCCAGCCAGAAATGCTGCTCCTCACGCCTCCACTCCTCAACACGAGATGTCTTTGGCAGCACACTGTAGGTGTTTGTGCATACCTGCTGTGGTTACTAAGGTAAAGGAAACACAAGAAGCAGCCCAGGGAATGGGAACAGACAATCCAAATGTCAAACACGTGTGGCTTTGGGCAAGAATGACAGTGACCAGGTGTGGGGCTTGGCTTGCTTACTCCTTGTGCAGGCTCCTGACTGTCATTGCTGGTGTTTGTGCTGTGCTTTTCAGAGCACCAGGCTTCTGAGACTGAGCAAACTCCTCCCAGATGCTGCTGAATGTAGAGCTCACAGCCCTGCTTATAGAACAATGTGTTGGTGGTGCATTTAATTGTACAGGGCTGTGTCTCAATCATGAATTCTGTCCTCATCCCCGTCCCTCCCCAGCACTGTGGCTCTTTCTGGACATGCAATGAAGGTGGAAGGAGACAACTACCCTGCAAAACACCCTTTTGAGAAGGAACTGCTGAGCCTTTGTGGAGGGCTAAGGAGCAGTGTATGTCCTGCCCAGACCTTATCACCTGCTGCCTCATTGGTCTAGGATGAGCTGCTGAGGACTTCATCACAAATCCTACGTGGTTCTCCTCATACTTGTCTACCCACTGCCCTGGTTTTGCATTCTCATCTTCTCATTGTGCCTGCCTGCCTTCTTCATGTTTACCTGCCATGGTGATGGGTTATTCTTCAGGAGCAGTTTTCCTGCCTGCAAAATTCACTACCCTTGTGCTTCTGCTGTGATACTAATTGGACACGGCACAATGTAGCACACTGTATATTTTAAGCCAGACTTCACTTAGTAGCAGCTCTGGGACTCCTTGCTGAAACAGTTCTGTCCGTGGCTACTCTGGAGGTGGTGGGAGCAAAATTAATTCATGGGTGCTTGGAACATGAGCTCAGGTGAGCTAGGAAATAGCAAAATCTTCCCCCCAAAATGCCTGCTGAGCAAGAGTAATTTATCACTGAAGGTTTCAAAAGCCAAGACTACTTCAGTAATTTCTGAATTGTGAGAGTACTGTTTCAAAGTGTAGGGGTACTGTGCTTGCATCAGGTTCTAGGTACTGTATATGCATCTGTGTAATACAAAATGATCAAGGGATTAAATAGGAACATCCCGCAAAATTGGAAGCGGCCGACAGGCTAGTAAGAGTTACCTTTGAATTGTTTCTGCCTATCACAAAAGGCAATTGATGTGAAAAGTGGATTCTTTTTTCTCTCAGGTTAGAATAGTCCAGCTGCATCTATGTTTCCTTGTGGAGTTTGGATGGTTTGTTTTTTCTTTTTTCTTTTTTCTTTTTTTTTTTTTCTTGCAACCTCCGTATAAAATAGGGCCATATCTCTAGTCTTTGTTAGTTTTGTGTTGTGTTTGTAGAGCTGGAGTTGAAGTTGTGCCATTATTTCCTTTATGCTCCTTTTGGATTTAAGGTTTTATAGAGGTATAAATCAAACTCTAGATTGAAAAAACTCTTTTTTCCTCCTGTTTAACAACTAGGTGTATACCTAGGCTTCCTTTTTGAAATGTGCTGTGGAGGTCTGTGCTGTGGGCCAGAATCAATAACTTTATCCTACTGGCAGCCTTCTTGATAACAGATTTTTTTTTCTGTATTTTGTTAAACTCTTAGTCAAGCTTCGACTTCTTGGGAATTGTTCGTAGGTCTGTGTGAATTTAGGTGTTTTGGCAACTCAGTTACTATCTGCGTTATTGTAATATCCCTATAAAAGTAATCAGCTAAAGGCAAAAGGAAAAAATACATCTCTTATAAATTGGGACATGTGCAGCTATCCTGGGGGGAGTCACCAATGCTGAGTGCTTGCCTCTTCCTGTCTAATCTGTCAGTGAATCAATCAATGTGAAATCATACCCCCAGGGAATAATATAATAGCTATTTTGTGTGTACTCCCAAAATGGGATGCTACAGTAGCAGATTCCCAAAAGGTATGCTGTCTAAATTGATCAGCAGAGGCCAAGATAAAAGCAGACTTGCTGCTTTTCTTTATAAGGTGTGCAAGAGGCATTGAGTAAGGAAACGGCTGCATCTGTGTTGAGTGGAAAGCTTGAATGTGGACTTGGTCCTTCTGCATCCCAGTCCACCACTTCAACTGTTTGTGTATTGTTGCTCTTTCCCATCTTCAGTGCTACAGAGAGGGTTTGGCATTTGTTACCTGTGTTGTCTGATACCAGTTAATAGTGCAAAGTCTAGTGCTAGTGTTGCACTATTTATTTGTTTTGCTCTTTTTCTTAGAGTATAATAAGAAGGAACTCCTCATAGCAAAAAATTGCTATGTCCCACTGAGAAGAAGGGGACTCGTGGGTAATCTTGGCAGAACGAAAAGAAAATGATTTGTTTTAACATTTTCTTCTTACCTTTTTTCTTGTTGGCAAGACTTGCAGCATCAGGAGAGAATCGCTTTTATGTAGTAGTGGGAGCTGACCAAGGCTTTTTGCCACTTTATTAAACGTTGCACAGTTCACTTCAGGAGCTGCTGCTGGCTTGTCTGTAAAATCCCTGGAAGCTGAATGTGAAATTGTTGCTGGAATTAATGCTGGGTCGGGGTGGGGGGGTGGGAGGCTACACGGGTAAGCTCCTGACATGGATGCAAATAGATGAGATTTACATTTTATAAGATGAATCTTTCTGCCTTTTCTTCCTGTGTTGCTTTGAAAAGAACCTCACACAATGCTGCAAGCCTGACAGTTGCTGATACAGTGAATAAATTTTTTGCTTTTATTTTACTAAGGAAAAAAACTTTGATTTGTAAATTGTTTCATGACCTTTTCTTTAATATGTGGGTCAAAGAAAGTTCAGCTGTAAGCAATATAATTTTTTCCCTCTTAAGGTGTAACTCGTTACTCAGATTGTGGAGGCTTTCTATGAACACTGAATGCACTGTACATATTGCAGCACTAGCAGACAAGGCAGTAATTTAAGGTGCCTTCCATCGAGCCCTCTGTTACGGTCAGTCTACAGCAAGACAAAGATGTGTTAGGCATGAAATATGCAATCTTTGTATTTTTTAATTTGGTTCAAAATCGATCTTCTACTTTCAATTTTAAAGTCTGTTAATTTGCCCTGACCTTCTTGTCTTGCTTTGCCTTTGTAACATTCCTCACTGAAGACGAGATGTAATTTGATAAGAATGGATATAAATGGACTTTTTCTGTTTGTTGGCTATAATTGTTCTACCATTACCACCTGAATTCCTCTCTGGACTGCAGGGCATGGGAGGCATGTTGACCTACCTGCACTCATTTATTGCTGCATCTATGTATTGCAGTAGACTTGGGGAACTCTAACTGTGGACAGGGCTGGAGGCTGTGTAAACCAAGCCCAGACTGTCAGGCATCTAACCTAATTATTTTGAACCTAGTATTCATGTTCTGGCGTGTGGAAACCCTCAGTGTAGGTGCTGAAAGCTTTCTTTTCCAAGAGAGTGAGGCGTGCTGAGAAGCTAGGAGGGTCTCCTAGCCATGAAGTTATCTGAGAAATGTGGTGTAGGGTCTCCTATTCCTGAGCACCTCGAGAAGGTTGTGTGTTAACATCAGCTTCTTGTGCCTTTTTCATCTTCTCCTGTGCTTGCTTGGATTACATGTTCTTTGGTGTCGAGGTCTGTCTTTTTTCCTAAGTTCATACAGTGTCTAATGCAGTTTGGCCTTGGCCCCTGCTGGGCTATTCTGTAATATAAGTAAAAATAATCCCATTGTGTAAGCAAGGTACTGAATAACTCCTCTAAATTAGCCAAGAGAGCGGGTGCAACAGTGGCAGTTTTAATCTCTTCTCCAAACAGGTGCATCCTCATCAGGAAATAAAAGGTAGGTAGGAACTAACTGAAAAATGTTAAGCAACAACTAACTGACTCAGAAGCAATTTAACCACAATCATCCCTACCGTGCTAAAGATTTCTTTTCCCAGAAATGCACAATATGCTATTCTCTGTTATAAAGCTGTCGTCAACTGACATCATTGTGTTAATCTAAGCCTTGCTGTTACCCACAAGATGCACAGTTAGCAGAGAGCATTTATAATGCTGGCTGCTAATTATTGCTAATGTTCTCCCACTCATTCAACAACAATATAGTAAAGATATTTCTTGCTTAATATTTTATTCCCAATGGCTAGTACGCTTACATTGTGTTAAAAATAATGCTTCTAATAGCAGTTCAAATATTACTGAGACAGTATTTATTTGTAAGAACATACAATGACCATTTACCAAGGGACTGTCTTGGGTACCTCTTGGGGATGCTTTCACTTTTTTTTTTTCCCCTGAGTAGCAGTGTAGAAATTAATTGCTTGAAACAGACTAAGCTTCTGTGTAAGATCCACGTTTGGGATTTACTTGTTCTTCCATGGTATAGATGTGAATAGGCATGAAATCCATGCCTGCATTTTGTTCTCACAAACTAAATCACTCTGAGCGCAATGCGATTGTTCTAAATAGTGACTTGGAGTCTTTGTTTGCAGAACTGGATCTTCCAAGCTTTTTCCACTTACCACCATATATTTATTGGAGGGCGTGCCAATATGCTCATCTTACCTAATTTCGTCCTGGCCTCTGTAGTTTGATCTCCTGTGTTATACTTGACATGCTGACCCTCTTCAGGCCTGTGTGTTTTCCTATTGACTTGCTAGCAGACAAGTGCATTTCATCCTGTGTCTGTCTCAGAGAAATCACATTAACAATACTTCGCTAGCTAGAGAGAACTTTTGCTGAAAGCACACAAAGGAAATAATTTCCACTCTTGTTTTGTAAAATGCAATTTTTTCCCTCTATATAAAAAAAAAGAAACTTTGTTGAGGTGAATGCAAATGAACAGAGAACTGGTACTCAACTACTGTCTCTCCAATGTGAAAGGGACATTGTGGTATCATTAATGAGATTCTCCTGTTTTCCCTTGGAGATGTGGTATTGAATTTGGAAACAGAATTTCAACAATTTTCAACTGAACATCTCATTTTTCTTCTCTCTGAATAGATTATTGTTTAGTAGATAGATTCACTTTTAACTGCTAGAGTTCCATAGAGGTAAGATAATATCTCTGAAAAAGCAAGACACTATTTTTTAGACACTATTTAATTTGCAATAATTACATTAAGTGATAAATTGAAAGGCACTTTTCTAATAAAGATTAAGGTCGTGAATAGTTGTGCGTTATTTCCATAGCCATGATAAGGGAAAAGTTCCATATAGAAAAAAAAGGAAAAAAACCTGTATGTGGTCCTTAATAATTTAGTTTCCCCTCCCTTTTGCTGACTGTTGGAGTTTGCTAGATGAGCTTCCTGCCCTTTGTATCAGGGATGCATCAGTTTTTGAAAGGAAGTGGCAGGGACTCCAAGTAAAAATGTCTGTGGAAATAGAGTGAAGAAGCACACTGCACCTTCAAGGCAAGCCTGGAGCTACATAAGCAGGGGCACTGCATGGAAAGTGCTGTGCAGAAGGCTGCTCTGAAGTCACAGCATTGACAAATGGCTCTGTGGGGGCTCTGCTCCCTCTATACTTCACCCATGCTGCAGAGCAAGATGTAGTTTGCTGTTCTTTTCTGCTTGTAGGAAGCTGCAACAGCTCATGGCTCAGGGCCCTGGGCTGGAGGAATGGGTGTACACCAGCTTGCTATACCATCCGCCAGCACCTGCCTCTGCTGCTCTTCCCTGACTGGATCTATGGGCATGTGGTGTGGATGGTCACTTCCCTCTGGCTCCTTTGGGTGCCTGAACAAATCACAAGGAGTACAAAGCTATGTATCTTACGTAAAAATCACTAACTCTTTGTTTTGACATGTTTGGTGCAAATGAAAAGAGCATCTTTATGCTTTTAATGTGGAGCTGCTGTAAGCATACCCTGTCTCTCTTGTGTGATTTATTCGGGACAGGATTTTGCTGGATCATGAGAAGCTGAAACTGTCACAAGTGTGTTCCCTTGTTTATTCACCTCTGTACCCTGGGATGCAAGACACCACTTCCCTCCAGTATTCCCTCCACTGGCTTCACTTACTGTCCTTCTAGGACTGCTTCCAAGCTGATCCACAGGGCCTTGCCCCATCAAGCATTTGTCTTCTGGGAACTGTACTTGGCCTATTCTTTTACCTCTCAAAGTCTATCAAGACTGCGCATGATTGTACTTGACACTTGTGATCTGAACTGAATGTGGACCTCTGGGGAAAGGCAGTGTGTGAATTATTAAATCTCTTGAGCATTCCAGTCCCCTGTTTAAAAGCCATTAAGCAATATGGGATTTTTTGCTTGATTTAATAGAGGCTCTGTATCAGCTTCACTTGAACTTCAGAAAACTGAGTATTTCGAGCACTAAAAGTTCATCCCCTTGTTCCAAATTCCTTGGACTGCAGTATGGGAGACTTACACCAATATAAGTAGCATCTTCTGGGTAGTAGCATCTTCAGAAATATTCTGATAAATGTCCTGTTTTCTTCCCCTTCTTCCCCTTTTCCTTCCTCCAGTAACTTGGTACTTCTGGATTCAGACAGGTTGATTGATGTAATGAAAGCAGGATAATTTTGTGAATAAGGCATTTGGCATTTGATTCAGGAGATCAGCATTAGTTCCTACTTCCATCACAGGCTTTGTGTTGCTGTGAGGAGATTGTTTTCCCCCTGTGACTCTGTCTGCACCAAAAAAACAATGAACAGAAAGTAAGTTTGGAGTTTGCATTTTGATTTATTTTTCTGTGCTGCTGGCCTACAAGACTGATATGAGGGCAGAGGGAGGATATCTTCTCTGGGTTATTTGACTGTGTCTGCATGCCCTGTCCCAGCCAGAATATGCCTGTTTGCTCTCTGGATAAAGCTAATGGGAAATCTTCAGGCCATTTTTTGTTGGTTAGTTTGTTTGTTTTTCACTGCCACTTTTTTGTCATACTCTTTGCTTTCATTTGATTTAAAAAATTAAATGGTAAGTTAAATAGTGTGGCTTTTTATGTTTTGAGAACAAACTGAGCTGCATATGTAGATGGTGCCCGCAGGAAGCCTTGAATTATACTGGAGTATTTTTAATGGGCAGTCCTGCTGTGCTCTAAGCTGTTGGCTGAGTGACTCTATGTTACGTGAGCTACCAATGAGAATTCTAGTATTGTAAATATCTGTGCCATATAGTTTTGAATACTAGTCAATAAAATAGCATATGAAAAAATAAAAAGGTTTATTTTACCGAAGTCAGTAAGGCAATTTTTTATTCAGGCTGATTTAGAAATGAACCTTAGAAAAATTAAGTGGAGAATAAATACAGTGTCGAGGGGCTAGAAATGTTTAACAAGCAGCACAAGCTGCCTGTTGCAGGCTACCCTGCTGCTTGCTTACAGAGCAGTGGGACACAGCATTTAGGTAGCCTATAGAAAGAATCTGCAGCATTTGGCATGGTGATGTCGTAAGGTGCTTGTGTGGTGAGCAAGTGGGCTCGGGTGGGAAAGAAGGGAGGCTCGAATTGGTTTTTGGACAGTTCAGCTTTTCTTTGCATTCTCGACTTGAAAGCCAGAAGTATTAGCCTTACTGATCTTGTTTGACTTTGCATATGCAAGCCATGGGATTATAGCCTGTGATTCTTGCCTCCCATCTAGTAACTTCTGGATGAATTACAGCATGTATCTTAGACATGCAGTGCATTTCAGTTTTTTGTTGGTGATTCTTTCGTGCTCTTCAGCAGTGAGTGCAAAGGGTAATTATCTTCACAATAAAAGACGTGTACTTTCTCTCTAATCTGTCTTTTTTCTAGCTTCATTTTTCCAGCTTTCTGACATCTTTTTTCCTCAAAGTAATTGCAGTGTATGATCAGGTGGTGCTTTGTGTCTTTGATTGGTTAAGTAGGTTGAGCACCTTAAATATCTTTTTGCAGTTAATTTAAGACCTATAGACAGTATTATGTGGTTTTTTTGCTCTGTCCTTCCCATTTTTTCATGATGCTATATTTCAGGTAGAGGTAAAGATCACTTGTGTTATGCCAGCAGTGATCTTACAGCTGCCACATGAAGAAGTAAGGTTGAATTTTGACTTACTTTTTTGTTCCTTCCCCTGTGTTTTATACTTCCAGGAACTGAGCAAACTCTGTTCACCCACAGTATTGCATTTGGCATTCAGGCTGTCGGTGAGCTGTATTTCTTTATAGATCAGAGACATTTTTGAAAACTAAGGTACATGTCTGGACAGAGAGGAGGGGGCGTTTTGGTCTGATACATGGCAACATAAGTTTATTTATAGTAGGTTGTGCTCTCTGCACTTTAATAATCCATTGACATTTTGCCAGTAATAAAAAGGTCAAGGAAAAATGTTACTTCCTACAAATCATGGCATTTGATTGTTCTTATTAAACAGAGCATGGTTTCCTTGCCATCCACAACTATGTAATAGACTATAAAAAAAGAAAAGCTAGAGCAGCTTTCCCAAGCATCCATTGACTCCTGTTCCAGTGATTTGTACTTTCCTGAAGCAGAGTAGAAGCAAGAAGCAAGAGGAAACCTGTGCCTTGTACATTGGAAACAGTAGTGGTGATCAGAAGTTCTTATTTGGAAAATGAAATGTTAAGTTGATTTGAAAGACTATTAGAATTATCTGTCTACTCTTGGGTTCATGGGATCTTACATATTTCTAAGTCTTAGCAATGGTTTTCCGTGTTGCCTATTAAGAATCCTCTGTTGTGTCCTAAGTACAGTAATTCAGTGAAATACAACGCTGCATCTTTGTTTTTTCCTTGCTTCCTAACTTCCCTATTGATTTTTGTCTCTCAGATGCCCGAGTTTGAATCTACAGTGCTATTTTTTCTTGTAACCTACTATGGCCCTTAGAGATACAAAACCCATACTGTTGAAGACAAGGTTGTAGCTTCTTAAATATCCCGGAAGTGACTGGGCAGCAGGTGAGCATCAGCAGTTTAGTTGGAGGGGTTATAACACCTGTCCTGATGGAGGACTTGGGTGGGTACATGGGAGCCCGAAGGGAAAGATGCTGGCTCTTTGGAGTGTTACTTTTGGAGAGGGGGAACAACGGGCTCCTGTGGCAGGTTGATGAGCCTTAGTTCTGTGAATTAGGGTAGTTTATTTTGCAGGGAGGCACCACAGGATAGTGTATTTTTGTTGAAGGAAATGAACAAAAGTGTGTTGTGGTTGAGTGCTGGCTTGTTTCTCTTGTAATGATGCATTTGCTGCTATCCTTTAAAGCATCTTTGTAAATATCTAAGAAAACATGCCTAGAAAGCTGAAATACAACAATTAAATGGCTACAGTAGACAGAGGAATTGTGTGTTGCAGTTCTTACTGCCAAATGACCTTCCAAATGAATTTGAGTGTAAATACTTTGAAAAAGGAGTGTTGAACAGTCTGTACTGGGGAAACAGCATGCAGTCTCTGGCTAAGTGAGTCAGGTTGTTTTTAGTGTTTTACACTGTCATTAAATGGAAGTCCAGGAGGCAGAAGCTGCATATTTAGCTGCCCAAGTATTCAATTGCTATTAATTGGTGTCAGAAACAAGGCAGATCCACTTGAAGTTGATTTCTTTTTAGAGCTGCTGTTTTGGCAGTTAAATTGCTTTAGCCAAAGAGCTCTTGGGCATCACAGTGGATTTTACTTTTTTTACACAGCATGGTATGTTAGTACTAGTGTGTAGTATGGGATATTGGTTTTGGTAGCGGCTGCTGCATCTTAAAATGCTGAAATGTACTGGAGCAACCTGCTGGCTGTGCAAGGGATATGAGGAGTCCCATTCATGCTTGCTTTTCTAGCTTTTCATATTTAACTGTTTTTAAAGCTTGTCATGCTTGTGCAGAAAAAGACAGTGTGTTTCTGTACTTACCTTCTACCAAATGTGTTTTGTTTCTTCACCCAGCAAAGGTGTGCAGAGTACCTAAACAGACTATCATTAGAAAACCCTTAAGAGTTTGCATTTAGTACATGAAGTACAAAAATCTCAAGTTTTACTTTTAAGGTATCTTTTTCTTAGGATAACTTGGGTCTGGAGGTTATGCTTTCCTAAGGTCATTTCTACTGTAAGAAAGGATGCAGGTTTGACTTGTCAAAGTGTGCAACATTTCTGTTTCTGTTTGTGTGCTGCTCCTCCTGCTCTTTGGAGTATGTCTCGCAAAATACAATAATTTCCACTCCTAAAGATGGTATTGGTGTGGGGATTTTTTTGGTTTTTTTTTGGCTAGCACAATCAGCTGAAAGATAAAGGTGGAAACCTTGAATGAGACCGGAAAAACGCTTTTAATTTCAGGAAGGTCTAAACTGAAAAGGGAGGGAGCAGGTGGGCAGGGTGCTATGCAGCAAACTCATTGTGTAATTCCACCATCTGTGTACACACAAAAATGATACCTTACTTATCAGATAACAGTGTTATCTCATCCTGGGAATTTCTGTGGCTTGTCTCCACCCGAGCTGAAAACTGGATTTAATGAGCAGTTTTGGGAAAGGAGGGAGGAAAAAATACATCATGGCCTGTCACTGTTTTTCATTCACAGCTGTTTTACTGGGTCTTTTCTTGATATTTCCATTAGTTCTTCATAGTTTTTGGGTGGCTTAGTAACAAAAATCCCATTTATCAGGCTGTGTTTTTTTCATCGGCATAATTCAAGGAAATGTCTCTCAGTTCTCTTCTTTAAAAACTCAAAGTAAATCATGCAGTTATGCAAATATCAGTGTCCCAGTGGTCACAGAAAAGAAAGATAGAGCCAAGGAAAGGAAGGCAGGGTAATCCCATAGCATTCAAAACACTTCTTTATTTTCGTTCAGATATTTTTAGATAATGGTGATTTTTTAGCTGATGTGAGTTGATGTTTTGTCAGCGCTAGAAGCTGCCAGTGTAGGTGTCTGTACCAGGGAAAAGATACAAGTTGCCATTGAATACATTCCAGGGACTGCTGGATAAAATCATGTTAAGGAAAAACAAGGAATGTTTCAGCAGCTCTCCTTATTAGTATTAATAAAATCCAGATTAAAAATTGCAGCACTAGTTACGTCAAAATTTAATTAAACATGCAGTATTCCAGAGTCTGCTTTATTTGCATTGGAATCTTCTGCTGTTTCAGACAGCCCACTCAGGTGGACACATATGTCATGTTCCTTTGTTTGGTGAAGTCCTTCCCAGGACTGGTGGTTGTAATGTTTTCAAAGAAAGTGATAAACTGTTTCCAAGCTTTTCTTGAAATGGATTTTTTTTTTTTTATTCTATATATCCATTGGGGTTGGGGCAAAACAAATGATGGGAACACCAGGTAAATCAAGCCCATGGGTTTTATTTCTGACTTGACTATGTATTTATCGTTATTTATCTTTGTACACATTTGATCTTTCACTGGGGTCTTGTTTTCTCTGACCTGTACATGGACTGACGGTGTGATGCAATGGACATGTAGGATGTCACGGACCTGCCATATTTGTAGGTGCAAGCAGGTTGTGCCCTTCCTGGGTGTTTTTGAATTTTCCAGTATGCAAGACAGCAGCTGCTCTAGAAGTGCAAAAGGATGCAAAATGTGTGTAGAATTGAGGCAGAGAGTCTTCTACTGTCTCCCCTAGAGCATGCAGAGCTCAGGTACCTTGTGCTGACAAGGCTTTCTTCCATGAAGTTTTATTTGCATACTGGGGAGCCCTGGCACGGCCGTGCTGTCTCTTCTTGGGGCAAGGGAATCTGGGAGTAGTGGTACAGTGTCTTTTTTCCAAAAAGAAATGGTGCTAGACACACAAAAAAAATCCCATTCCTTGCAGGATAAATGAAGGTAGCTACGAGACTGCTATAATTTATACGGCTTTCCTTTTTCAGTGCTGTCACTGGGGAAAACGACAGTTGCCTGCTTGCTGTCGGAGATCTGCGGGCCAAAGCAAATAATTGTAGCACATGGCAAGCAAAGAAGGCACCAAGGTGTTTGACAGATGAGCATTCCTCCCCCAAGCAGAGGGAAATATTTGTGAGAAGCTAGTAATATACTGTGGCTGAAATGACCTATTCACTGCATAAAATTCCAAATCAAGTTGCCCAGCAGAGACTTCACCAGCTGTTGTAGGAACAGAAATCACTATGGGTAAATCAGGTTAGCAAAGAAATGATTGTGGGCCCTGATCAGGGTACATTACCATTTTGTCTTCAGTGGATAAAATTAGGAACGGTTTCATTGTGTAATGGCTAAAATTTTCCCAAGCTCCTTCCTTTCATTTTACAGCTATCTCATTTCATCTGAAAGAAGATGCTTGTCATGTTATGCTACTGTTGAGGTTTTATATAGCAGTAGTGTCCCAAAGTCCTTACCCTCGACCAGGGCAAGATGCTGCTCAAACAAGTCCCAGAGAGCTGTTAGTAGGCAGTAATAAGCTGGATGGAGAGCTGGAGCATTGATGTGGGTGAGCGTAGCTGCTGAAGAGCGCTCCAGAAGTGAGAGTAGTTACAGCTAGCTGTGCAGGTGGAGACAGGCTCCTGTGCTGTAATTACAAAGACTGGTGTTTTAATTGCTGCTGCTTGCTTCAGAGGTGTTTTTGAAATTAAGACAGTGCTTTACAACAGTAGCATTTAACATCTTTCTGTTGTCTACTTTCTGACGAAACAACCAAGCTGGGGTTTACCAAGGGAGGCTCCCTGAGCTGTGTAAATCCCTTGAAAGGATGTGGGCTCTGGGTACCTAACTCTCCTGGAGGTGATTTCATGTTCTCCTTAAGCCAAGGTATTTGGGCTCCACACACCTTGTTGTACAAGCGCTCTATGTCCCATGTATAAAATCCAATGACTACTTAGGTTGATCTGAGGGAAAGCTGGACCACTTTCTTTCTGTCAGATAAACCAAGGGACATCCCCGGAGGCCACATGATTGCTGGATGCGAGGCAAGAAGAGTGAGTGTGCAGCTGGAGGGAGAGGAGCATGTCTGTATTTGCACAATTAGGTTGGGCATTGAACTACAGCCCTTTGAGAATCACTACTGAGAGTGTGGGCAAAATGTCCAGTTCCTACTCATTCTTCCAGCTTTTTTATAAATTCAAATGAGACAGAGACCAATTCAAAGCTGGAGAGGCAGATTACATATGACTAGATAGTAAAAATTAAAGCTCTGGTATGCAGATATAGTCAAAATAGTTGGGACAGTGCTTGTTTTAAAGTACTTCATTCACCCATTGGTTAGGGATATATTAAATGTCCAGGATAATACTGTCAGTCTCAGAGATCCTGAAGTTGCAAGAAATTGTGCAGCTGTGTTTAAAAATAGAAATTTAACAAGGAGGAAGATTAAGAAGTCTTCTTTATTTTTAAATTTTTTAAATTCTAATTTATGCTCCATGCACACATCCAAACATTTTTTCCCCAACCTTTTGCTTTTACTAACAAATGTATATTTTTAAAGCAATGCTTTGAGGTTTAAAAGGAAAAAAAATACAGTGAAATTGATTACGAAACTGCAAATCTCAGCAGCAGTTTAAAAAACCCCAAAACAAACAAACCCAGAGCCAACATCTCCTTTGTATCCCTTTTTACAGTCGATACCTTTCAAGCTTATGAATTGTAACCAGAGGAAGACATTCGCTCAATAGGAGAACAAAATACATTGGAATTAACTCCAAGATAATAGTACGGATTGGTCATAGGCCTCTCTGTCAACATGTAAACTGTGTGGATAGATGCAGATAACAGCACAAATATAGGTTTGTCTTTATGAAGTAATCAGTACCGGCACACTTACTTGTAGTCTGTAAGTGATGAACCATATGTGCAGGCGGTCCTCCTGGGATGCTGCATCTCCTTTCTCAGCAAACAGGCAGGCTACATAGCAGTGTTCATAACTGGGTCTGGTACTTGATGCAGCACACTTGCAGGTGTCTTTTATACAGCGCTGTGCCATGCTTTCGTTCATTATATAATTGGCAGTCTTTATTCATTATAACACTCTTGACAATTGATGTGGTGGTAATTAGAGTCACTGTTATACATTATGTACTTACTATTGTACATTATGTGATCATCAGAGGAGAAAGGGAAAATAGGTGAGGAAATGCTAGCTTTGAAGAAGAGGAGTGGATGTGCCAATTATCTTGGATGAGTTGTTCAGTGACAGTTAATCCATGTGAGTGAAAACAAGGCCTCTGTGATGTTGTGCCAAGGTCAGGAATTTGAGCTCTGTTTGGGGAGTGAAAGTTACAGTCTTGCAGATTAAAGCTCCTTAGAAGAAAACATCTTTATTGCATAAATTGAAGCAGAGGTTTTCGAACCCTTTCATCCATATAATCACCTCCATTCAATGCCTATAAGAGGACCACGACAGAGCAGAGCTAAGACTCTCTCATTTGAAGTGTTCAGCACTGCAAGAGTGAGACACAGGGATTCTGTGAAACTTGTCCAAGTGTGGGTATGCCTATGTGCATGCATACGCATACAGGCTGCCAGAGGAGATCAGGTAACGTGTGCACTTTATTTTGTGGGAGAACAACTTATTGCAAAAATACATCATCTTTTGCCATCCATGGTAACAAAAAAGCTGTACTCATTTATACCGCCCAGAGCTCCTGCTCAGTAGCTGCTACATTTTTACAAAGTTCAGAAAGGTGACTGACTATTTTGTCTGTAGTTTCTCATTTTGCAACCAGAATTGAGTCAGCCTTTGAGATGCTGGAGATTTATCTGCATTTGCAATGCAGTTCTCCAAGCTGGGAATTTGGGTTATCTGGTTCATCCATATGAATCACTCTATTGTGCAGAACAAGGTCATTTTCTTCTCTGTCTCTGCCTTCTATCTAACTAGGCACCATCTCTTAGACATTTTGTTCAAATCTGTGGAAATAATTTTCAGTTCACTTCATATTTGGGTTATATGTGTCTGTCCATGAGCTCCTGCTGCTGTGCTGCCGACCCCCACACCGACTCCTCCCTTATTTGCACATATATTGTAAAGGCTATCCAGAAATTGATATTTCATTTTATTCTCTAAAAAAATAATGCTATAAACTCCAGACTGCAGCTTGTGGGACATGTGATCTGTGATGCTGACCAAGGAGACGCCCCTTTATCTCGTTATACTGGCCTTGCTGATAGGTAATCACACCCATTTTAGGATATACTAGTACCGTGTGTTTTAAATCCATAGCAGAGTAGAAATACAATACTTTCCATATATAATTTTTTCTTTAATATATTAGTTTTGTATAAATAGTGCTCTTTTCATGCAGAAATTGCTGTGTTCACTTGCCTATACGGATGAATGTGTAAGGTCCTGCATATGGAGCCTCATTGACTTCATTATCCACCTACAATACTGTGCTTGAAGGAACAAGACCTCAGTATATAATGTGCCATGATATACTTTACACTTGCCTCTTCTGTACAGTTTAGACATAGAGGGGAAATGATGGCCCTAAAGATAGTTACCTCCAAGCATTAAGGGCTTGTTTATTGCAAAGAACAAGTTGGCTAGATTGTTCCTTCAAATATGAAGTGTTGCTGGAGCTCAGCACCATCAATACTTCTCATGCAGTGTGAAAGAAAACACTGAGACTCTGAATTCCTTTGCAGAACAAGATTGCTGTGTTCCTGGCAGCCCTTCCAGCGAGTGGCTCCACCAACCTCAGGGTCTCCTGCCCTTTGCGGTGTGGGTGTTCTGGCTGCCTGCCCCTTCTCTCCTCCGCTCTTCCCTGTACTCTCCAGTGCAGCCAAAGTTAGGCCTTCCAAGTTAATGTGTTGTGGGAAATGGCTCCCAGCAACTTCTTTCCTTATTGCTGACCCATCCAGGGAAAGTCACTACAACTTGACTCTTTTCTAGCATATCCGTAAGTAATTTTTATTTATCTCTCAGTCTTAAGCTTTTTTTCCCCTTGCATGTTTGGGATGATACTCCCTTCTGTCGCAGAGGCACTGTAGGCTTAATAAATACTTAATAAATGCATGGGAAAACCTCTATTTAGTTAGGGGTAAAATACTGTTCTCAAACAGTAAGATTTTTACCGCACTGCTCACATATAATTGAAACCAGGCTTTTCCAGAGCCTTTCACTTCCATGAGGATTTGCCAGTGCTGGAGAACTGTGAGTTCAGACACACCCTGTAATTGCATAAGTGCAGAATGAATCTAAGGGGGACAAAATCTATTCAAGTTGTATTTTGTAAGGTAAGAGTGTTGTTAGTTTTTTGAGGTTTGAGTTTTATTAGCAGTTTGTGAACAGAAAGCTGCCATTGCTCTGAGAAGTTTGTGTAATCGTTTCTCAGGAGGGAAGAGGCTGGGAGGTTTTGGGGATGAAGCTTGGGGCTCCCTTTGCTGCTGCTGAACACAGGCACTCACACCATGGCAAGCACCAGCGCTGGGTGGAGTGCATCAAAGCCAACTGGGCAGAAGGGTAATGCAAATAAAATGAAGCGGGTTCTTGAACAGACTGAGCTCTGTGCTTTAATAAATCAGACTATAAATATCAAATTCCTGATAAATACCAGGGAGAGCGCAGCTGAACTGAGCCAGCATCACTGCTCTGGTCTGCTGGGTGGGAGAGCAGGGTCCAGCCTTTCCTCCCTGTGAGCCAGAAGTGTGGTTGTTGTGCTTCTCAAAAGCAATTACTCGCATTTCCCCTCAACCTGAGGTGATGGGTCACCTCCTTCTTAGTGTGGTGAAGAATGTGTCCAGTCAGTGCTTGGGGAAATCCTGGAACAGTCCACAAGTGCTGGGCATGCAAACACAATACTAGCATTGGCAAAACAGGGTGAATAGCTGTGGAGTGCTGTAGTGTGGGCTGCAAATTGCAAGGCTGACTCCTTACAAAGACCACAGATCCATCATTTTGAAATGTCAGGCCTTTGTCACCCAAAATAGGCTTTTGTCTTTTTTTCCATGCGTGATTTTATTTTTTTTTCTGCTTTGTGTTATACAGCATAATTGGAAAAGTGTCTGGGCAGTTCACGCTGAGAAGCTCAGCTAGGAAGGAAGGCTCCTGTCTAGTTGCTCGCTGAGCAAAGACACGCAGGGACAGCTGAGTTGTGGTCAAGACAGGCAGCCAAGAAGCAGCTCTTGCACTCCTGGTACAGTGTTAGGCTGCTGTCCCCTCCCTGCCCACTGCTGTGCAGTTTGTGGAGGGTCTAGGATAGCCATCACTGAGCAGTTATGTCTGAAGCCCAACACCTAAATTTCCCTTTTTTAGTGGCTTGACTGGATTGTGAGAGTGGGCTTTCTCCCTCCAGCTTACCCGCATGAATCAGGTATGTTTGGATCCTGTGTGAAAACAGGGTGTGCAGTGTTAGCAGGAGGGTGATCCCCCTCAAGATCTCAACTGTGGTGATTTTCTGGGGCTTGATTAGATGAGGTGTAGTCCATGTGTGAGTTGAAAGTCTCAGAAAGGAAAGAAAAAAATGGTTCTCTTTTTTCTACACACGTTTGTACTACCAGAATTATAGCACGTACTGGAGTGTAGCACATACTTAAGGTCTCATCTGGCTTTGTGGTTGAGGGCTGCGCTGTGTATGGTGCAGTGGGAGGGGACTCACGGTGTTTCCAGTAGCATTTTGGTTCATATAAGGATTGTGCTTTGCAGATACAGTCTCTGCTTCTTGTGGAGTAGTCTCCACTTCCTGTGCTCTAATTTCATGTTGTGGAATAGTCTCGGAGTATGCAAACTGGATTACTTTCAGATGAAACTAAGCTGTGGTCCAACTGTTTATGATAACCAGAAGAGATAGTCCAGAGTAAAACCTGTCCTGTAGCTTGATTCCCTAATCTGGGTTCATCTGCAATCTCAGTAATTGCAGTTCATGAGTTTGGATCTTCATATTTGTGAAAGACATCAGCCCATCAGCAGCCTTGAAGAAAACAGCCCTGTGTTGAAGTCCCTGCTCCCACATGCTGTGTAGGAGCAGGGAGGAGACAGGTTGTCTGAGAGCCTTTCACAAGGGAAGCAGCACATTTATAGGATTGAAGTATTGTGGGTTATCACATTGCTTCTAAGTTTGGCCCCAGCAGAGTGGGATGTATTTCTAATGTGGCCAGTGATGATGTTGAGTTCTAACCAGCAAATAACAGAGCTCAGTTTTGTTCTCATAGGTCTTCTGTGCTCCAGGGCAAACTTGGAGGGCTTTTAACCTTCTGAAACTGGAGTTTAATGTTTGTGCTTTTTATTGTAGTTGACATCTAGACTTATAGGACACTGCTCTTGTGCCGTTTCAGTGGAAGTATTACTAACAAATATCACAGAGGAAACACAAGATACTGACAACTATTTTGGTAGCAAAGTACATGAAGAACAGACGTTCATTTGTAAATCTAGTCTCTAAATATGCTTTTTTTGTTTTCTTTTTGATTTGGAATCTTTCCTATATCATTTGATTTCAGATAAGAAAGGGTAGGTTCATGAAGTTTTAGGGATTTTTGTTTTGTTCTTATCTCACCACTCTTCTGCTTTTGTGGGTTAGCTTCATGGGCACAAGTTGTTTCCATGGAAGGAGGTGTGAAAACACAAGCACCTCCACCATGTCACTTTTTATTTTTTAAAGTATGATCTTAATACTTCTTCCCTATTTACTGGGAGGCAGGGCATGAGCACTGGGGAACTCTTGAGTGAGTGGCAGAATGAAGTGGACGTGTCACTGTTAATGGCAGGCTATCCAGCACTGAAGAGCACACAAGAGTAGCTTTTTCTGAGCAAGTTTGCAATGCCCTTCTCAGAAATGTCATGCGAGTAACCTTTTCATATGTCAACGTCCCTTTCCAGTAAGTTGAAGGAAACTCAGGGGCTCTTGTTTCCAGGGCAAGACATGAAAAGAAAAAGTGCATTTCTGAGAAATCAAGTAGAAGCCTTAGATTCAAGTATAACTTTAGGGGAAGTAAAAGGGATTCCACTTCACTTCGCCTCCATGTTAATATAGGTTGTAATTGATTGACTATGTCATGTGTAGAGCTTTAAAAGTCTATTAAGAGTCTCATTAGCTTAAGCAGAGTTGATTTTGACTGAGCTATTCATACCATAATCTTTTCTTATGCATCCTAACATAATGTTCTGATTTTCTGGGACAGATGAATACCCAGAAGAAGAAGAAACCTTGAAGAATTCACCCTGAACCTTGAAGAATTCACATTTCAGGGCCCATTCCTGATATTTCTCCCCCTGCCCCAACACTGTCATGTCAGTGGTGCCTATGCAAAGCCCTGCATAATTCAGCTGTAGGGCCAAAATGTCTGCTCCCACGTGTCCGTCTGTTGGAGAGGGTCAGGGTGTTCTAAGGTGTGAGCAAAAGGCCCCTCAAAACAGAAAATAGTAACCAGGGTGTTAGACTTCTGTTTTGGGGGAAGAGGATCAGCAGCCACTGCGAAATCAATTCTGTGCTGTCAGTGCTAATGACTTAGCATTTATATCATGTTTTGTTTTCTGCTTGGTCTTGGACAGGGAATTGTTTGTGATGTGAACCATTTGCTCTTATCTTTCTAAAGCCAGGAAGTTTTAAACATCTAACCATACCAGAGTATGAGTCAGCTCCAAGAAACGTTCCTAAAATCTTTAATGGACTCTGAAAGAGGACAAGAGCTCTGCAGCTCATCATCCCATTCCAGGGCTTTTTTCTCTGGAAGTGCTTCCCTTTATATGTTCTGAGGCTGTTGCTCTTTCTGCTTACACAGAAACTGCACAGTCAGATGTCCAAGACATGGGGAAGGATGTTAGTGTCCCATATCTCCTGGAACCTGTGGGATAAAGTCCTTTTGGGTTGCAGTGACTTAAGAAGGTTATAGTTGAATAGCTTCAGCTGACCTCAGTCCTAAAATCATGTTTTTGCGCTGCAGCTCTCTGCTTGTAAAGTCCCTGTCGGTGTAAAGTGTCGTATGTACCAGAAGCAGTTTGCAGCAGTCATCTGAAAAGGTTGTTATGTCTTACTAGTGGCTGAGTTTCCTTATTTTCATAATGGTGTGTAAACCTGGTTTAAATTTCCCTGGGACAACCAGAAACGTGAACTGATAACCTGAGAACATCCTGCAGCTGAATCTGCAGGAGCTGATTTACAATTAATGAAGTGACAAGGCTAGTCACCGAGCTCCTGAGGGGTAACAATGGAGTGCCTCATCAGCACGCTATGTATTATGCAAACAATATTGAGAGTAATAGGTTGCAGTAAGGAAACACTCTGATCCTTTTTTTCCCTAATATTGTTTTAATTTATTTATTTTTTTATTTTGGCAGTTAGGAAGTAGAAGGTTGTTCCTGCTGGGCTGGAAGAGGCTGGTGTAGTCTAAGTTGTTGCTTGTTGACTTATCCTTGCAAAACTACCACAAAAATGTACTGCGGGCTTTGCTCCTTCTGGCTAAATGCCCCATCCTCTATGAAGGACAAATTCAATTAAGAAACAAAGCTATTTTCTACAGTCTGGCTGTTGCTATTCAGTCAGATGCTGTTAGAATTCATTTTAAACATGAATCCTGAAGTTGATTACGTGTCAAGTACAAACAGACACTAGAAAGCAATACTTTTGTATCTAAAAGTTGAAAGTGGTGTTGATTTTTCCCGTCTACGGTGCCAACTTTGAAATATGAACACAGTCTGTGTCCCAGGCAGACTTGCTTGGTAGTCAGTACTTCCACATATTATTCAGGTGCCTGAATTTGTGACAGGACTCTTGGGGATCGTGGCTTACAGTTGAGAATTAAAATGTAGAAAATCAGAGTCTGAGTTTTGCCAGCATATCTATAAACAGCTCCAAGTAGGTGTAAGATGGGGCGCCTTTAGCTTTGTGAATTTACCCTCCTTTGTTCCATGTCTCTGGGACTTGCTGGAAAATAAATCTACTTTTCCTCAATCTGCATTATAAAAGGAAGATCTTTTGTTATGTGTCTGCATTTCTGTTTTCTCTGGACCCTTCCACACACAAAATCTCCAAACTGTAACTACTGTAGAACAATGGCTCCTCTCCCCTTTTGTGTTTTTGACACTAGGACTTTATCCCACAGGTTTTAAGCCCTCTCAGGGAGATATGGGTGGTGCTGAGCAGAGATGCAACCCTAACCTCTTGGGGGCTTCTGTCCAGGCACTAGTAATAAAGACAGCCTCTCCTAAGCTTTGGAGATGGAAGAGCTTTGGAAAAAAAGTGCAGTTTTAGCACCTTGAGTTTAAACATTATGAAATGGAGCTGTCAGCCATTTTCCCAGATGCACTGGTGACTTGAGATTGAATCTGAAGCTGAACACTACCTCCAGGAGCCTGGGACTCCAGAGGTACAGCACTCAGCTGACCCTGTCTGCTTCTCAAATCTGAAATTAATCTGTTGCAGTAGTAGGATTTATCCGTGAGCTGCCAAAGTATATACTGTTGTGTCAGTGGGAAAGATCCCACATGAAAATACATCATAAAAATTGAATTCTTCTCCCCTAAGGTCATGAAATATGAAGCTGTCTACCATGGAGCTCTGAGGGGAATGATTAACGGAGACCTTAGAAATCTGTAAGCTTCACCACTGCGCCTGTCAGCTATACAAGCTAAAAGGTCTGACATCCCTAAAATTGCAAGGTAGTAGGGAGCTTGAGACAGAATTGCTACCGTGGCCTCTCCTCTGTCTTCCCTCCACCCCTTTTGCAGCTCAGTTCAATGTCAAGATGGACCCCAAATGTAGACAGAAGCTGGCAGGTTTCTTAGTGAACAGTGTTAATCCCCGTATCTCTCTGTTATGTCTGTGCCAGCTCCTTTAAATGTGATGCACTTTGAGGAGCAGAAATGTTTAAATATATTTAGTAGTGGCTTAGCATCTTTATTTCTTTTCTTCCACTGTTATTCTTGTAAATAGACAGCGAGTGGTTGGGTCATGGTGTTGCTATGGTGACTTTCAAGATACACCTTTGAACATAGTTGATAGGTGCCAGCCAGCATATCAATTCCAAACTGTCTGTATGGTTCCAGACCAAAATATTTCTCTCTTGTTACTCTTCATTTTGTTGAACACTTAACCTTCTAGCTCACAGACTGTTCTGCCTTGTTTTGCTACTCTAAGAAATTGGATCAGATTTGATATTTCCTTTTTTCATTGGAACAGGAGCTGGCAGAGTTAAGGCTGAGTTTCTTTACATTTGTAAAAGTGCTAGTCAGGTCATGGTGTCTTTCTCAGAGCTGACTTTGTCAGCCGTTTAAGGCTGGGGTAAAAAAGTACATTAGAAGAAGGGAGGAGAAAGGCTCTGCATTGAAACACAAGGTACCACAAGTGTGGACCTAGTGATTTAAATTGCTTATGTCCTTGTCTCTTGCTTTATCAGTCTTCCTGTTAAGCCATCCTCTCATTTTGAAATGTATCAATTTGCAGAAGTCATTTCCCTGAAATTGGGAACCCTCTTACGAGAGCAAGCATTTGCTGATGTGAGTAAATTGCGTAGTAGAACCCTGGCATTTGTGTTGTTCTGTTCTGTAGTGGTGGCGAAGTGTTGTGCTCTGTATCGAATCCTCTGGCCAATTCAGCAGCAGAATTAATTGCAAGTCAGAATCCTGTTTGATTTTCCTTTGATACTTGCTGCAAGAAAACGCTCTAGCAACAGACATTGCAGTGCCGTATTGGTGTCACATCATGGTGTACCCCTAGTGTTCAAGAGTAAGGAGAGAAAGAGAAGGCTTTGGAGGGATAGTAGTAGGAATCAGAAGTTGTTCCTTATTAGACTGTGGGAATGTGATGGTTTGCACTCCGAGAGCCTAAAAGAAGCATCTGGTAACTTCTTTGCAGAAATGAAGCCATATGTCTTGTTTATGTTGGCCAAAGAGGAGTCCATGGCTCCAAAGCCTTAGTAAACCTCTCAGGTCTTCTCACTGAATTGAAGTAAGCTGATGTCAGAGTGGCTTGGGCATCACCCTCTTTTTGACGAATATCTGAAGGTTATTAATACATTTAATAACCTGCGTGTGTTACTTGGAGATGATGTACAAATGACTGAATTCATAGATAAATGGGTAAGCAAGTGTTGTAATTCCAAAACACTGTCAAAAAGTCATAGTTTTCCATGTTGCTGTTTGGGATGAGTCTGGCCTGTTGATTTAGTGATGCTGTTCTGCAGCAAGGTTGGCTGGGTGATGATTTTCTGGCCTTTGACTTCATTTGTTCTTTGAAAATTCAGTGTCTCCTAGCTGTGAAAATATTTTGCTGTCTTGTGTGGTTTTATACAAATATAACTAAAAAGCCAAGTGACGGGGAATGTGGTACTCAGTTATTTTCTGTGATTTACGTTCTGGTTTATCCAGCGAGGCAGCCTACATACCCGAGAGAACAGTCTGGACATCTGTGTGAGCAGAGATCAGATAGCAGTCTGCCATGGCTTCTTGGGCTGGGTGGCTTAATCAGCTATTAGAAGGTGATATTAGGAAATATGATTTATAGAGAGACTACTCAGAGTTTTGAGTCTTTTATCAACTCCATTAGAATATTCAATAGGAGCTTTGCAATTTCAGTCTAATCTTTTTGGTTTTACTTTTCATTTTTGTGTGCTTGATTTTCTGACCAGCAATAGCCTACTGTAACTAATATTTGCTAGGATTTGCTTATCTAGGCTTCTGTTGAATATCCTGGTTGAATATTATTACTCACTGTATGATAATATCTAGAGTTTCTGACCAGGGATCAAAGCTGCATCGTGCTACATATTATACAGACCTATTTTATTAAAGATACGTATTCAGTGTCCTAGGACTGTATGAGCTTGCCTTATGACATCAAGAAGAGAGGGAACAAGGTAACAGGAAAGCATTCATGTGTGATATAATAAGCACTGACCAGCTCACACCAGCTCTCTTGAAATGGGCCTGCACTAGAAAAAAAATGTAATGACTAGAAAATGTTTTCCCCAACAGAATTACAGTTATCAAAGTTTTTTCATTTTTGTTTCCTCTGTAAAGTATTTTTTAGTGCAAAATGGGTTTTGCTACTATTTGCAAGATTACAGCTAACTTCACCAATCAGTGGGCACAAGAGGCTTCTTTACACTGAAATTGGAAAAATGCAGGTAAGAAGTCTGCATGACACACCATAGTCAATGTATACTCCTCTGAATTGAAACCTGGTCTGAGTCTTTAGTAAGTCTTTGCTTTGACCTAGATCCAGCAAGCTTCCACATCTCCTAACCACTTCTACAAAGCAGTTGGCACTGCTTGTGTTACTCCTACTTGGCATGTCTGCTACAGTTGTGTTACAACAGACAGCATCATTGACCTTAAAGGGGTTAAATGTGTACAGATTTTGGATAAATCTAGTATTTGTCATATGCTGAACTGGGAGGTAGCATTAACTGAGCAGGGAACTAGCTGGTTGGTGTGCTTCCTACCAAGAAGGACCACTGTGGACACGGTAAAGACAGTGTTGTGAGCAAGACAAACTGCCTGCTGGGCTGCCCTGTGAAGAGCATATCCAGAAGAATGAAGGAGATGAATACTTTCTTCTCAATTTTGGTGCCCTTCCACTTCAGGGAGGTTGTGGAGAAGGTAGAGCCCAAAGCTGCTGACCACATTTGATGTGTGAGAAAAGTCGTAGCAGCAATTTTGAGACGTTCTCAGAGTACTACAAAGTGAAAGCTGAATGCTTCTCAACAAGCACGAAGTCTGGGAATTTCCCCTCGTGTGAGAATGGAAGCTTTAAATGTTATCTTCCTCATCTTAAATGCATTCTCAGCAGGCCTGCCTGTACCAGTGGTATTTGTCAACCCAAGTCCAGTGATGTCCTTGGATAAAATCAGCTTTTGCATAATCAGCTTCATAAGGAGAGTGTCTAAAGCTTGCAGGGTTAGGTTTGTTTTCTTTGTTGTCTTGTTTTGGTACATTTTTTTTTCCTTTTTTTTTTCCCTTTGGAACAACAATGTATTTCTCCTGCCAGAAAGGAGGCAGACATCTCTTCCACCTTGGAACTGTGCAGTTTGCACTTCTGTTTTTCTGCTGGCTCCCACACTTGGCTTTCTGTTGTTGCTGCTGCTGGTGAACTTCATTTCAGAGAAGTGCCAGGCTTAGCAGACACATCCAAATTTAGCCTCTCTGCTTTTAAAAAGAACAGAAGGTCTACAGAAGGCATTTTTTTAGGGTAGCTCTTCAAAACAGCCAATAAAAGAGGCTTCTTGGCTGTGCATGAGACTGCACAGCATCCCTGGACCCAACCATGCTGGGCACTTAGCTTCTTTTATGCCTTCATTACTTGCCATGGTGATGGCCCTAGGTGACAGTGGCCCCGAGAAGAAGTTGGGAGCAGAAGCCTCCGACCAGACTTGATGTGGGACTAGAGTTATTTTTCAAAGCTCTGGGACACCTTATCTCACCCTGGCCTTTCTCCTTGCTTAACTTACATACTGGTCTCCTGATGCGTGTCCTCTCTTCTTGTATTCCTAGAGAACTACTGGTGCAGTGAGTTTTATTCCAGACTGGCAGAGAAAGATGTTTCCTGGGCAGAAGATGGCAAAAAAGAGTGGAGCAGAGATAATTTACTTAATGCAAACTGGATTAAAGTATACCTTTGTAGCCAGGAGGGCTGTATTACGTAGCTTTTGGACTGCTTTGAATTGCAGAACAATTGGAGATAGGAGCTGGGACATTTTAAGTAATGGAGAGCTATTTCTGGCTTGTTTGGGTGAGGTTGAGAAGCAAGAGGGAAGGGGCTGAAAGTGAGCAGACTGGTGAGAAACTTAATGTGGCATATAACTAATTGCAAGACAAATGCCATCTTGTATGTCTGTTATTTTATTTTAAAATTGACTGGAAGTTAGCTACTTATTACTTGAAGTCCCTTGTGTCTTCAAGTTTGATGTTAATCTGTAAGGGAGTTCACAGCGCTCTGCAGTCAACTAGAAACACATTTTAAAAGGTCTTCTGCAAGCGTGCTGTTACTTAACTTTGTCCATGTTCTTTGGTTATACAGCAGTAGTAAATGTGTAACTCCAGGTGCCTACTTGTACGTGTGTCTGATTACTATATTTGTTTCTTCTTAGAGTTTTAAGTAGCTAGTATTTGAGTAAGCAAAAGCTGAGCAAAAGTATTGCACTATCATTGGTTGCTTTGTTTAATACTTGTGCCCCCTTGCCTTCTTTCATCAAAGCAACTGAGAGAGCTGGGGTTATTTAGCCTGGAGAAGAGGAGGCTGAGGGGAGGTTGTGGAGAGGAGGGAGTTGGCCTCTTCTCCCAAGTGACAGGGGACAGGACAAGAGGGAGTGGCCTCAAGCTCCACCACGGGAGGTGCAGGCTCAACATAAGGAAAAAATTTTTCACTGAAAGGGTCATTAGGCAATGGAACGGTCTGCCCAAGGAGGTGGTTGACTCGCCTTCCCTGGAGGTGTTCAAGGTGCAGGTGGATAAGGTGCTGAGGGACATGGTTTAGAGATTGGTGGAAATGGTTAGACTCGATGATCTGGTGGGTCTCTTCCAACCTGGTGATTCTATGATTCTATGAAAGGGATTTGAGCTTGGCAGTCTGCTGGGCTGCGTAAGGGCTGTGCCTGGTGAGTAACAGCCTGTGCCACAGCTGCCAGCTGCATGCTGCACTCACCTTCCTCTCCTTCCAAAATATTCCTCTGGGTTTGGATGTGTCTACATTTGGACCTGGTCCTGGTCTCGTGACAGTTCTTTATGTGGTTTGTTGAATGCACATATTTACCCAGAAATCATGAGGTAAGTTTTGAATCTTGCCTCACATGCTATGGATAGGTGGGAGGAAGACGGTAGTAGCTACTTGAATGATTTCCAATGTTGTATAAAAGTCTTGGGTGGAATTAAAGTGCTATAAAATTAGTTTCTGCCACTGGTACGGTGTAGTAATGATTTCAGAGTGCTGGAGAACGCTTAGTTAGGATTTGGGAGAACAGCAACCTGAATCATTAACTGCTGTGCCTTTGATTCTTGTTCTTGAATCACGATGTTCTGCTCATGGCCTTAATACCAGCAAGAGTGACATGGAAAGGAACTAAAGATACTTTTAGGACTGTGAGGCATTCCTGTGTGGTAATAAATGGCAGAAATGACTCCTGAACTGCTATTTGTGAAGAATCTCGCCCTAATGTTTGATAGCAGTTGCTCTGTGCTGCTACTTCCCATGCTGAAATGACTGCTGTTGAGCATACAGTTGTGAAAAGTTGCTGGGAGTGTGGCTAGTTTGTCTTTATCAGCACCTGCTACGCCTGATGGTGGATTTGGAGTAGATCATGTAAAGGGACAGAGGTCCAGAGTCTTCCTCCTAAGCCTTAGCCTTGCCCATGGGGTATGAAAGGTATGGGCTGTTGCTGGTCTCCAAGTATATCTGAGGGTACTTTTTTGCAGGGGTACCTGGAATAAGATTGCATAAATCTGGACCCAAATGTGTCATATTTAGGGAATTAGCACCATCCGTAGCCTAATTCAACAGGGACCAGAGAAACATATTTTTTTCTGTTTTAGAGTCACGTACCTACTTTGCTGTCATTTTTATTCTGAGTTCATTAACATTGAAACTGTTCTGTAAGACCTCAGCTATTCATTAAGCTAACAAATCAGTCCTGAGTTTTAATTTCTGTGGCTGGAATTTAATTTTACACAAGCCCTCATGCACAGGAAGCTTACAGACACTTCTGTCATTGCCTTACAGCAGACTTGCTGGTACTTACACCACGGTACTGTTATTACTAGCAGTGACACACTAATACCTTCCTGCTTAAATCTGTCTAGGAATCTATTAATGGGGTGGCCTGCTTCCAAATTGCAAAGAGGAGCAAAAGCTCATCAGAGAGAGTAAATGGTAATAATTTCAGCAAATGCTTTCTGTGTGAGGAGATTGATGTTTTAAGTATCTCAGCAAATTGGTAATAATGATCAGCAATTCTCTACCATTCTTCACAAAGGAACAGAACTTTGATGAAAGAAGCAATTAAGGGCAGCCACCTTCTGGACTGAGCTAATGCAGACTTCTCCCATTATCCTGTAAGTTAACTATTAAAGCTACAAGTCATGTTTAATGAGCTTTCTGCTTCTAGACCAGCAAGGAGTCTGCAAAGGAGCTGGGGAAATGTGACCACGGTTTATGGCAAGTGCCTACTACAGCCTTCAAATTACACTGGACAAAGCTGTGATTTCCTTGTAGTGGAAACAGAATAATCCAGGAGATAAACAATAATTCTGCAACAGCTGCTGTTCCTGTTATGCTGTTTGCTCATCTTATAGTTAGCAACTGTACAATAACATCAGCTGGTTTCCTAATGCAACATATGGAAAGATTTCAGCCTGGATGTCTGCATACATCCTGACTCTGTTTTCAGAAGTGAGGAAGAGATATAAATTGAAGGTAAAAATGAATGCAGTGTTAGATGCTTCAGTGTAGGGGTCCTTTTCCTTTGCTACAGGAGACACTAGTGTGGTCTGTATGTTGCAGTTGTCCCTGAACAGCTTCACCTTCCCAGATGCAAGATAAATGTAATGCTCTGATTGCACAGAGGAGCTTAGGGAGCATTTTCCAGATCCAGTGCTCTCTTTAACAGTGAAACTTACTTTCCTGATTCAGTCTTCTCCCAAACCTGTGTAAACTTCTTGCGCTCAGAGTGACCTTTCACAGGGCTATCCTACTTGTGTGAAGAACAGGGATACCATTAGCTTCACTTAGTAGACTCGAGGGTCCTGCTGTGGAAAAGATAGCAAGTAATCAGTTGTTATCCATGTTGAAACCAATCATCATTTTACAAACTTCTGTTTTGTCCCTCCAAGACTGATGTTTTCCAGACTAATGAGTCTCAGACAGTTCTGTCATTCCTTATCCAGGGCAGTACCTTTGATTGTTCTTACTGTCTTTCCATGAGCATGTTCCAAATCTAATTTATCATGTCTGAGGTAAGAGGACCAGAATTTCAATATTATTCAATGTGTTGGTTGGCAGAGGATTTATGTTG
Organism: Coccyzus lansbergi; assembly: GCA_033558105.1. Lineage (NCBI taxonomy): Eukaryota > Metazoa > Chordata > Aves > Cuculiformes > Coccyzidae > Coccyzus > Coccyzus lansbergi. The sequence continues at coordinate 1,412,708 of JAUMJK010000121.1, read as the reverse complement.
TCTTCCGTACTGCATTGTGGACTCCTAATGAAATTTTCACTGAGAACTGAACACTTAATACTATCCTATTTCCTAACTTAAAACAACTGTTTTTTCTATGCAATGACTTCCTTTCTTATCCTGCAGCTTTTAACATTAAAGAGCTTTAGATTAAGGTCCTTGTCACAATTCTTCTTGAAAGCCCGATTGTGTGAGATAAATCACTTATCCACATGGTTGCTGATATATTGCATAACTCCAAGAGGCTGGAAAGGCAGGTCTCCCCCTTACAGCAGCTGTGTTGACTCTGCAAGGAGCTTGTATTTATGTGGGTATTTTGTTTTCCTTTGTTACAAAGTTGACAGATGCAAACGTTAGTCATATAGGCCTGTAGTTCTCCAGATTCTCCCAATTTTTTTTCTAAAGGCTTCGTGTTTTTCATTTTCTACTAATTCAGTTGTCTCAGATATGAGTGTTCTTAAAATTCTCAAGTGAATGGTATCTAGTTGTGATTTGTCACTGTTCCTTTTTCCTGTTTGTACCAGAAGTCCTCCTATGATCATTGAAATTTCAGATAGATTCTGAAAACCGCCTCAGCTCTGAGAACCACCTCAGTTTCTTGTTTGTGTTTTTCTTGCAATTAGATCCGTGTAGGTTTTAATGAGTAGAGGTTTTGTTAGTTACTTGAAACAGCTTTCAGAATAATTTCTGTGATAAAGAATATCAAGAGACTAGCTATGTTTCTTTCCCCTACTTGTCGCTTCTATTTTAATGCCATTTCAATTTGCTTTAAAAGGAGGAAAAAACCCAGACAAACATCTTACTCTTGGGATGTTTTTTGTTGCTCTGGTAAGGAGAAGGGATCTTCAGCTTTAGAAAATCACATTTATGTCTCTTTACACTGACAGATCAGTGGAAAGCAATTGCTGTGGTAAATGAGAATTACACCCTGCGGTTTTCTTTTGGCAAGACAAAGAATACTTTAATACAGATATGGAGTACTTAAAATGTTCATTAAAGTCACTGCATTACCCTGAATCTAAGCAGTTACATTTAAAGGAAAACTAAGCGTGGCTGTTCCCACATTCAAGTCAGCTCATCTAGTTATGACTTATTTCTCTCCTGTGCTTACCCAGTTGCATCTAAGACCATCCGTCTTTTGATTATGATGGGGCTGAACTTTGTGCAGGCAGGCTTAGAGCTCACATTAGTACTTTGAGGACAGCTTATGGCTTTTCACATTGATTTCTCTGTGCTATTGTAATCTTATCAGCTTGTTTTCATCCCCTGGAGGTATAGAGAAATGCAAATGCTAACCTAGCACTCTCAGTTTCTAGAAGTAGCTGAAACGAATGACTTTTGTATGGAACTACATTTCTTTCCATCTCATCTATTACCATACAGAGTCTTCAAAATAATACTCAAATCAGGCAATCAGTAGGCAAGTAAATGGCATTTCAGCACACAGGGCATCTTTTGCCTCTATTCTGATTTCAAATTGTAACATTTTAGTTGCTGTTTTTGCAAGTCCAAGCAGAATAGTAAATACTGAATTGCCAGCTCTATAGTGAAATAGCATGCTCTTGGCTCCCTCAGCACCTGAGGTGTTTTAGCAATCAGCTTAATTTATTGATGGTTTTTTTATAAATGTCTTCAGTTTTCATGTTTTTGTTATCTTGAGAGCTAGAAGCCTATATTTTCATAAATAAGAGTTGATATTATTCCTGTTCACATATCCCCAGTAACACAGATTTGAGGAAATATACTAAATCTCTTTAAATTGGAAATGAAATGGCACATTGGTACACTTGGATGTACACATCTGAGCATCATACTTTGGAATAATTCTCTTTTATCACCTGGGAAGAGTTATATGAAAATGTAATTCCTGTTAACTTTCCTGAAGCCCCCCTTGCTTCTGGAGATCGTTCCATTATTGTAAGCAGACCAGCAGCAAAGTAGCTGGGAGGTGGTTAGCTTTGATGTTTGTTAGTACAGCAAAGGTTACTAGAGTTCTTTCTGGTTATATATTTGTGTTTTTAAAATTTTGACAGGAGGGCTCAGGAAGAACAGTGAGTGTTCTTACTTGGGCATATAAATGGAAAGAAAATAAAATCTCAAGTCAAAACTTCCCGTTCATTGCAGTGTTACACCTTGTAACACAGAATGCACTGAATACAAGAACTTCAAACTACATTTGAGAGGCAGTTGAAGCCCATCTTCCAGATGGAAAGACTGAAAATAATCACCATTTAAGATGCTGCAGAAACACTTATTGAAGATGAGAAAGTTTCAAGACTGGAAGAGATGCCTAATAATAACGATATCCCAGAACTCAAGTAACTTATAGCCTCTAGCTTGTAAAGGCCTTTTATTGATGAAAGTTTTACATCCTAATTCAAGCAAGCAGTCCTACTCTGCAAGTACCCAATGTACAGCTTAGTATATATAGGCTGCACTAGCCTATGCCCTGCCGACGCTTTTTGTGCTTAGAGGTGTGTGTTTTGCTGAACTGGAATATTTAGCATGCACTTGAACAGTTTGCTGAACTGCCACCCTAGAAAGGTGGTATAAATTAGGTTTCTTTAATTTCTAAAACATTGCAATGAATGGTTCAGAGAAAGATGCTGCTCTAGTTCCTATTATGCTAACAGCTACATGGTAGGTTTTTTGTTGTTTTGTTTCTCAAAGTTAGACATTCTGTCACATTTTTCTTGTACTGTATTAATTCTTTTAGCTTTTAATTCAGAGATATTTTTGGAGACTGTATTCTCTTAAATAAAATAAAACTTTCATCTCTCCTTAGACATCTCAGACTGACTTTTATTTTTTTTTTTTCAACTAAGGATGTTTTATTTCAAAATATTGGTCTCAAGATTTACTTCCCCATTTCCCTGTCTCCTTTTCATCAGGTCTCAATGCAGAGTCATAACTGTGCTTCTCAGACCCAAGCCATCAATGTCGTCTCTTCTTGGTTTCAGTTTAATTACAGCTACAGCAGGAGCACTGCCTTGAAATCCAGACTCCATGTAATGTGGCTTTCTTTGACTGAATGAAGTATATTCTTCTGGGAAATCCAATGTGCAAATTAATTTCTGGGCACAGGCCATAAGAAATTCACAGATATGGACTGGTCAAAGTTTTTCAAATGTCAGTCTTGATTTCAAGTTATCTTAAATCTTTGGTATGCCACTTGAGGTGCTGGAGAAGATCAAGGCTTACAATCCATAGTACAATTCCAGATGATTTAAACAGAGCAAGAACCAACCTCATGATCTTGTCTCAGATGGTTGTCTTGCTGTTACTTCCATTTTCCTGTCATGTTAGACTTAAGGTAACTTATATTTAACTTTAGAACTGATTCTGGGAACTAGGGAGTTGCCCTGAAATGCAACTAGTGCTAGAGCATCTTGAATGTCTTGCATCTCCTATTTGAAAAACAGGAAGGAAATGAAAGAACAAAAAAAATATTATATTTTATTATTTCATGGATTTTTTTTTAGTTAGCCTTGTGAGTTTTATGGTTTGACTCATGAGTATATGTTACTGTGTCTTGGCACTTCTAGGAGCATGCAGGAGGCTTTTGGCTGTCACGAGGAGTCACATTGAAGGTCATGTAACAGCCTTATAATTATCCTGGTCTTTCTGTGCATGGAAAATGCCTTAGTGTTGGGAACTGCAGAGTTTCTAGACTTCTGTGATGCTCCCCCTTGTCTTGTGACATCTCCAGCAGGAAAGCAGAGAATAATGTTAGCCAATCAGCTACATATCCTGGACAGATTGCTCTTGTTTAGTGCCGTGGTAATGTAAAACAGGATGCTGTTTCTTTTCTTATTTCTACCTGGTCTGCTTGAGGGGTTATGGCATCTATATCAAAAGCACTGTTTATGCACATATCCTTTTACTTTACCATGATTACACATCAAGATAGCATATAAGCACCAAAAAAATCTCAGTCATCTGGAATAGGATGCTTATGGGTATGACTAAATACAGGCTCCATCCTGCAAGCCCTTGTTGCTTCACAAAGCAGAATCATGGTGAAGGATCTCAACAAAATGCTGTCAAACCTGGACTTCCTGTGAAGTGGTGTGGAGTTGCCTGACACAGAGCATCTCTCCTGCAGACTTCCCACATGCCCTGCACCCCAGGGTGAGAGGCTTGATTTGTCAGCTTTGCCTTGACAAACGTTCTCTCTCCAGTGGGTCTTACCTAAAGCCTATTGCTTTAAAGGCAAGTAAGCAGCAACGCTTACAAGCTGTGCTGCTTATTGATTCTAGGGGTGGAGAGTTGTTTCAGGGCTCCTTATTAAGAATTCATCGCACTATAAGGAACCAGGCATCATCTCACCTCTTAAATGAAAGAGCCTAGGAAAAATTATCTCACTGCTGCCTTTTCAGGACGATGTTGGCAGATGAGCTGGACCTCTGGCCTCTGCAGACTATGGCAGCAGCACAAATCATGACCTAGAGGACAGTAATTGTAGGCAAATTATTCCCTTTTTGCTTCTATCAGCGCTATTTTTCACATCACAGACATGGCTTTTGTCTGACACCCATGCTCTCCTCATACTTTGCTGATAATCCTCCAGTCACATATTTTTCTTTATATATCTCTTGTTGTATTATTTTTCTGGCTGGAAGCCCCTTTCACGTGCTGGTAAGGAGTTTCACTTTCGAATATGTATTTCTTTTAAAAAAACCCTCTGTGCAATGACCAACTTTGCTTTTATAACAGATGTCTGTTTATCAATCCAGACACGAAACAGGTAATTACTTGGGATCCTGCCAGTAAGCCCTATTCCTCTGCCATGAATAGTGAGATAATGTGTTGCAAATTAACTCTTTATCTTACAGTGGCAGATCCCAGGAAAAGACTCTCCAAAAGTTTCATATGAGTTTGTAAGACACTGTTAGTGTTGACCTCTCTCCCTGTTTTCACAGACACCTATGTTGTGCTGTGCATTGAGGCTTTATTTCTGAATTAAATTCAGTAACCAGGAATAGGAGAGAAGAATTAAGAGCTTGGAGAAGATTTTTCTGACTGTGATTTCAGAAGGCATAATGGAGCAGATAGATACTTTGGATCAGACACAACAGACTACTTAGATTCTTAGTGAAGTAAGTGGGAAATCCAATAAAATACAGATCCACTCCAATGAAATCAGTAGTAAAATAAGGGATGTAAACAAGCTTGTTGAGTATCGTCCATATTGTTCGTGAGGAAAACAGGCAAGAAAGTTCTTCCATTAAAATATGTCGTTCTTGTAGTAACACAAATGAAGATTTGAAAATGAACCAAGCAAATTGGAAGCAGAAAATCAGTTTCTTTTGGTAGTGGAAATCTCTGTGCCAAGTTTCAGCCAGAGAAGAATGTTATTTGTACCAGGTACAAACATGTTCCACATTTCAGAAAATGAGTCCTTAGCATGGAAATGCTGATCCAGACCTAAATACAGTTTTATAAATAACACATTAATAAGAAGAACAAACCCAAATCTCTTCAAACCAGTCCCAGTGGTCTGAGTTAGATGAACTACAATGGCAGAAGCAGAGATATTAAATCTTTAATCACTTTTGCAAAAAGAAGGAAACATCCAAAGATAGTGCAGTTCTTTCAGATTCTGAACCACTTTTATGAAGTATTAATTTAAATTTGACCACTAGAGTCTTTTTTGTTACTTTCTAAATAGTTATAACCAGGAGAATACGAAAAGGTCTGCTTTTATGCTGATGTGAGCTTAGCTAAGACAAACATCTTTCTGTATACATTGAAATACACTGTGGGAGAGAAGATGAATTTCAGCCAAAGATAAATATAAACTGTGCATTTCAAGCTTTAGCAGAAGATATTTCTGGTTGCAGCCTAATAGGCAGCTGTCTCTTGGTGGTTGTAGCATTGCTTTGCCTTCTGCCGAAAGGACAGATATGATGTGCTTTAAATTTTTTGCCAGTTTTAGAGTCTTGCTAATTTGGGCATCTCTGCATTTGTTAAGCAGTACACTCATATGTTCCTCCGCCTTTGTAGGGCACTCTTCATGCAGATGTCCTACACTGGAACTATCCATCAGTGTTTACAGAATGAGAGCATAAATAATTTACAGACTGAGAGACTGAGATGCTGTACAGTGCTACAGATGAGGTGTTGTATAAAGTTCTGTTAACATGGCCATTGCAAAAGCATTCACTGAAATGCACTTACTTTGTCCACTGTTCCTGGATTTCGTGGACAAAATAATCATAAAATAAGTGCAAGTAGTCAACAAATCAGGTTTTTCATTGTCAGTTCTGCTCATCTGGAATATGAACCACCTCTTGGTATGTGTGTAGATAGATCAGGGCCTTGGATGACTGGATTCAGCCTAATTCCTCTGAAATGAGAAATTCAGTGGGAGATTCAAGAGACAGAGGAACCTGCAGTTGAAAATTATTTTATATGTCTCCTATGAGTGTCTATAAGGTGCTTAAAGTGGCTCTGCTGGTGTTGATGGAGGGCAGGTCTGTAGCAGCCAGGCATTTTAGGTCTCTCCAAGTGAGAAGAGGGAAGAGGTGCAATACACTTAAATTAGCTTGTTTCCCATTTGCTTGTCTTTGAAAGAGTGTGTCAAATGGGTCAGGAGGAAGGGTTAGAGTTGGGAGCACTGCCTTGGAGATAGGAGAATGTGCAGTTCATTATTAGATGCCAAAAATTTCAGGCTAGTGAAAATCGTCAGATTTAATTATAAATCTCCTAGGAAAGCCACTGGTTTGACTGTCTTCTCATTATGTGCCTTGGGAATGGACTCCATGAGATTTCTGTTGTGTTCTCTTACAAGTTTGCAGAAAGGCTTATTATGGGCTTACAGCATTAGACTTTTTCTTTGTTTATTGCTGTTAGCAAGTGGAGAGTTTGTCCTGATGCAGGACGAAAATGAAATTGCCTTCAGTTCAGGGTGAGTCACGTGAAACAAATATTCTGCTACTCTGAGTGAATGACTCCTTCCTTTTGCACTTCATCCAAGCCAAATAAAAAAGCCACATCATCAACTGGAAAGAAAATGCTTGCAGTCATAAAGCAAGCGGGGCACCAAAAGGGGTCTATTTAATCATTTCCATGTGTTGTTAATGGGAAAATACAGAAAGCAAGTCATTTGCAGTAGCGGGCATTTTTAAGACTTCCACAAACCAAGCTTTTTTTAGTGCTTATGTGAGTATGACTGCACAGTAATTTTTGTCATAACTTTTACTGGTGATTGTCCTGCAGAGAAATTACAGTCTGTACCCGAGAGATGTAGCCAGAGATCTTTCCACAGGGAATTTCATGTCATAGACCAGACCTGATATAACATAGGCAGCAGGAGGTTAACAGGACAGAAAGCAGAAAATATAATTGGGAATCTTGGGGAGTGACAGTAGGGAAAGAGCAATCACATCTTGCAGCCAAATACATCTAAAGATCCATGTCACACCGCTGAAGATAATTGGTTCAAAAAGTGGATTAATCATGTGGAGAGCTCCATAGCTCTGTCCTTATATCTTTTTAATGGTGGCTACGTTGAAAATATAGAAATCCTGGACTGAAACTTGTATTTGAAGTATAGTGGAAGTTTTGAACATACCACATTCTGGAATGTTATATGGACCACGTACTGCTCCTGACTTCTTGTGTTGCAGATTTGCCTTGTCTTTGTCAAGTCACAGACTAATTTACCCAGCTGTGTGGCAGCAAAACCACTCTTAGTCACCAGGTCAGTTGATACTGGGACTTTGCTAGTAAATTAACATTCTTTGCACTGGTCCCAGAAGAGGTTTTTGTAGTAATTTGAAATGTAAGGACAATTTAATGTTTTCCTGTGGTAAATCTCCTTAGGCCTGACTCAAGGTACCAAATGCTACAAAAGCTGAGATCTCATTTATCTTACCAAGTCTACAGGCAGTACCTACTTAGGGAATTAGTCCACGTGGTCAGCTAACATGTGTTTTGGACTGAGCTTCTTGGTTAGGTGTCATATGTGCACTGCTGCCCTAGAAACTCATTTGGAAATTAGAAAAGTCCAAGGAAATTTTTCTTGGCAGGTCCTGCCCAAACTAGCATTGCTCTGTGTTAGTGTCGGCCCTTTGTTATATATTACCATTTAATTTTCAGAGCTCTTTCTGCTTTACAGCAATCGTAACAGCTTGCGTGGGGTGGGGAAAGCCAAAACACATTATGAAGAAGCAGATTTACTTTCATTTCAGCTGCCCTTTTCCTCTCAATACTTTCATAACTGCAGTGAACCTCTGTCTCGGGCAGAACATTGGAAACAAAAGCTTAAACCTTTCCTTGTTACTCTTCTGGGTGAGCCATCTGTATAAACCGGCAATACCTTTTGCAACGATTTTTTCACATCTGACAGCATGTAGATACTGTTTGTTTACCTTTGCCTTTCTATTGGAGACAAAGCTGGGGGAATGTCGGTTCCTTTTCTGAAATGTCAGCCTTTTCAACTGAGAGCTCTCCCTTTGCTATACATTCAGAGCTGTTGGTGAATTTGGAGAATGCCTGCTAGTTTGAGTTATTTCTGAATAAATACCTACCTAACAGCTTTATGTAATTTTTGCATATGTTTTGTCTTGTTCATTTTAAATGCCAGCTTTTGTAATGTACATTAAAGGTATAATTCATGATTGCCATAGTCTGTTTAATTTGCAGAAGATAGCCCTGTGCTTTGCTGTAAGAGTTGTTTCTCTCTGGTCAGTCATGGTGTCTTCTGAAACCAGAGGAGTTTCCCTCATGAACAAGTGATGGGTTCTGATTCGCTTCTCTCTCATAAACAGTGTGGAGCATAGTCTGGTTTTGTTTGCAGCTGTGTAGTTCCAAGCTGACAAGGTACTTGTTTTTGAAAGCAAGGACTTGAATATCTGGCTGTCATCAAAATGCCAGTGCTGTAATTAAGATCATATGCTAAGAGAGTTGAAAAATGTAAGACCTTTTATATGTTTAAGTCCATTTCCTTACAAAGATAGGACAGATTTCAGTGAAGGTTTTTCTTCAGCATTAAATTAAAGCTGTAAGGATTAGAACCAAAAAGCTCCTTTTTCAGCTTTCACTTGCTTCCTCACACTAATAATTTTTGAATTGGAGAAAACATAAAGTTTGATCATTTGGGGATTTTTGAAGTGACCAAATGATACTTCACCCCACTTTTGTGTTTATAGATTTGGGTAATACAGAAAACTTGTCTGTAAAAGTTTACATGGCCTTCAGCAAGGACAGGCACCTTTCTGTAGGAAGCTGCTCTAGACTACATCCCCAGTACTGCAGCAATGTTCTTGCTCTATACAGCTTGGTAATGCTGTTGCAGATGGCAGAGATTTGAATCCTGGACGATCTGAATGGGAACATGCACATAGCAGAGTCCAAACACAGCTGTGCTTATTTCAGTCCTCACACATTCGCATGCCCTTGGATGTGCTGTTATGTGTATGTGAGAGCTGTCAAATAGCTGCCCTCATTGGCTTATGCTCTGTAATCAGATGTGTGTGGGAAGCTTACAGTGACAGGCCCCTCTTTTGCAAACATTTGCACACTTGAATAATTTCACTGACATGAATAGATCTGTTAGGCAGGAGAGCACTTGAGGCTTTGCATTTTTTTGTAACTTGGGGGAGTTTTAATTTGAAAAACAGACTGAGATGACTCCTTCCTTCATCTTGGACATAGTCTGAATAGGATTCCTGTCATTTAACGTTCTTTTTACAAGAGTGAAGTGAAAAAGTGAACTTAATATACGAAGAGACCTGTATACGTAAATAATGTGTTAGGTATAAGTGTAGATGGGACTAAGAAAATGAAGTCACTCATCAGTGTAAAACCAGGAATGAAGAAAAGATTTGGAGATTAGTCCAAGTTGAGTAAAATTATTTATGTGTGCCCTCTTGAAATGCTGTGTCTTTGCTAGAACCGCCCTGAGGTGCAAACTGTGACACAGCTTCTCTTACAGACAGGCAAGATGGATGATGTATCTCCAGGTACCAGTATTTGTAGGGGTTTCACCTTTTCTTATTTTCTTCAGTTTACTTGTATGTTATTATACTATGGTTAATTACAGCCTAAGAGAGCTAGATTTGTATTTAGGTTTTGTTTGTTTAGGGCTTTTTTTTTTAACCAGATCTTCTTATCTGTCCCCAAAGCTGCTGCCAACCCATTTAAGGTTTTATTTGTTTCCCTTTCACTGAGTGACTGCAAATTGAGAACTTCCTTCTAAGAGGTCCCTCTGAAAAACGCTGATGTGATTCATGCCCCTTCCCATGCTCCAGCTGTGAAAAGCTTGTTGCTTATGTGTAATGACCCTCCAGGCAGCACGTCCACAGGTGCCCATTCTATGTATTGTGATGGAAAGCAACGGGAAAAGGTAATTACAGTGAAATTTTCTTCTGCAAATTGGAGTGTATTACACTTCCAGCTTGATTGATCTGTTAATTTTACAAAATTTGTGCCTTTGAAGAGAGACACATGATAGCATTCAGAACTGCAATACTCCTTTTATTTCCAGGCAAATTACCATGCTTGAAGTAGGGACATACACTTTTTCACTGCCTTGCCTGGCCTTACCTTGCCACTGTACCTCATTTTTGAACTGGAGAAGTCACAGGGAAGGTGAAAGGGTAGATTGTGAATTAAGTGCTAGGAACCATCTTCTGCTTCACTGAGATTACTACCGGGTTTGCCACCAAGCTGAGTGAATAACATCAGGTCCTGGACAGTCTTCGTGGAGACTTACCTCTGGTTGCATCTTGCATCTTCATTTGTGTCTTGCTCCACTGTCTGCTCTCAGCGCACCTTCAGTGTGTGAAGGCCAGGCTCCTGGTTTTCAGAAGGAAAGGCTCAATATTTTCCCTGTCCAACTTGTGAGTCTTTTTGAGCTGTTTGTGGCTTGTTTCAGATCTTCTGTCATGTCAGTGAGGTTGAAATAAAAACTCACAGCTTGAAGAAATTTTGGTCCTTTTCCACAGGAGCAGTGCTAGGCTATATTTGTAAGTTCCTGCTTCAAAATGGGGAGTCAGAACAGAATTTCAATACTAAAGTTTTCAAAGAGAGGTATCTTGCTAGTGTGAAAACTATGCTGTATCTTTACTCGTTCATACTGATTGTATCTGTTTGAAGTATCCTTTAAACCAGCGGTAAGGCAGGTGGCTTGAGGTGCTGAATTTCAACACAAATAGCTGAAATTCAGTTGAGTAGCAGTCCTGTACTGGGAAGTCTAGGGTAATGATGTTAGTAAGTTGGTCTTCCACTGCCCATGGCACTTTCATTCTTAGTGTAAATAAATAAGTCAGATGAATGTTAGGAAAAAGCATGTAACTGTAGAGATGATGAATCATTGGAAGAGGCCATGGAGAAAAGGTGTGCAGTTTTCCTCACTGGAGGTCTTAAGGGCATCCTAGAGAAATACCTGCTTCCTCACTGGAGGTCTTAAGGGCATCCTGGAGAAATACCTGCCATGCCTGGGTCTTGCTTTGGGCAGAGGCATGAGAAAGATATCCATTACAGGACTTCCTGGGATCTCATTCAGCCTGGGATGAAAGGAAAACATATTCATGAGTTAATAACCATTTCACATAATTTTCTTACATGCCTCTTCTACATAATGAATGTTGCCTTAAGTGGTAATTTGCTTTCTCTTGCAGTCCCTTATCAAAAAGGCATCATAACTGTAGTTAATTTGCCCTCATGGCTGGGTGCAGTAGATTAAGAACAACAGTGTGTGGTACAGCTTCAGAAATCCCTATAAGTAGGCTGTGCCCTGCTCTTGTTCTAGCTCTGTGTGGTGTTGGCAGCTGTTGTGGAACAGAGCAGAGATCACTTACTTTGAAGGAAGCATTTGGGTGCAAAGTGTATCAGCTAGTGTTTGGTGCTGTCTTCTCAAAAAGTGGAAGTCCTCTGGGGCAGCTGCATCTGCATGATAATCTGCTGGTGTTTTGGGTTGGTTTAGATTGTACTTCTGATGGTAAAGGCAGCAAGCACAGCACAGTGCTGTATAACCACAGAGAGACAGAGCAGTAACGCTTTTGGATTGCATCTTGTATTTATGCTGCTTTGCATGTATTAAGAGTCACTGCACTGGCTTTTCTGAATCATTACAGACTTGCCTCCTGTTCCAGATTCTAGTCCAAGTCATGAGCTGCAAATCTTGAAAACCTCCAGAGCTGAGATTCTCCCCTCCACCCCAGTATTTCCACTGATGCATGAGGCTTCCACATGCAGTTGCAGCCAGTCTTGGGGGAGAAAGTAACGCAGCCTTGATTCGGGAGGAGTCAGTCAGCCAAAAAGTTAGGAGCCAGAATCATATAGCCAAAAGTGGTGTTCCCTTCCCAAAAAAAGATATAGGTGAGAGGAATGGAAAGGAGTTTCAGTGTGTGTTTTCATTCGTTCTGTTGAGATGTCTGACCTAAATGCCTGCCTTAAGAGTGTAGGGGTACTAGAGTCCTGCTAAGAGAGGCTGCTGCTTTGAGTCTCTCTTGGCAGCAGCCTCTCTCATTCCACTAAAAACAGAGAGAATAATTTCCTAATTGAAGAGCCATAGTTGCTTACCAGAAGTTAGGCAATGTAAATACAAGCAATGAAGATCTTCCTGAAAGAGGTGAACACTGCTAGAATGCTTACCTAGTGCATCTACAGTTCTCTGGAGTTTGCTGCAGGTGGGATGTGATATACAGCAACCAGGAAGCTGCCATAGTTGCTCTGGAGTTTAATTTACCATCAGCTATAATCAAAATTAGGCTCCTGTGTTCTTGTGCATAGTGGTTTATTCTCGGTGTATATGTTGTACTGCTTATCTTCGTAGATCCTAGTCTACTCCTAGCAAATGTCTGCTTGGAATGCCTGGATATGATTTTTGTTGATAATGGGATCTCTCCACGGGCCGGAGCAATAGTCTTAGATACCCTGCTGCTGGCTTTCTGAGGTGCAAATCCCCGACACACAGTTCCAGGCACAGTATGGCAGGATTTGGGCTGCTGCTTATTTTCTGTCAGTTTTCTTGTAAATGCTATTCCTCCAGGCATAAGTTGCATCCTGAGTCCATTCTATTCCGCCTGATAATAGTTTCAGCTCTTTTTCCAGTTTAAGGTTTCTTCTCTTTTCAGTCTGAGATTTATACTTTGATTTGTGAATGGAGAAGCCTGAGAGCTTGGGATGTGGTTTGCCACCAAGGAGTAGAGGGGAGTCAAAAGAAAGGGCTGTGGGTAATGCTTTACATTGTGTCATATGTGCCAGTTTTAGGTAGGAGGAAGAAAGCTGGGAAATAAAGAGCTGAGCTGCTGGCCCACCTTAGCTTATCTTCGCTTGGAAAGACCACATTTGGAAAACGATTGCAGGGAATCGCTTATTACCTGGTTGGTCATTTAGCTGGTAAACACATCTTCAAAAAGATGTGCTTCCAAATTAAAGGCATCTGCACTGCATTGTCATTTTTGGAGTAACACCCCTTGTGAACAAATCTGAGAGTACATCAAGATTTTTCATGAGATCAGAATACAGAAATGTGTTCATGCATTGCCCAACAGGAAGAGAGAAAGTTCCCCAGCCTACACATTTGTACAGTTAAATATGGACTAGAAAACAGAAATGCAGAAGGTGTGGGGTTTGGGTTTTTATTTTTAACTTCCAATCCAGTGTTAGATGCACAAGACCATCAGATCTATATGACAATGTGCTGCATGCATATGACCATCTGGATATTCAGCTGAGAACACCAGCTGACCCTGCAGATATATTTAAGATGTCTGGGGCAAACAAAGGTGAAGTTTTTGGGATGAAGCTGTGAGGGATGCAGAAATGGGAGAGGTTTTCTCCCTTTATGAGAACGTTAAAGCAGAGCATTTGGTTTCATTTTTGACTTCGCATTATTTCTGGAAACATTAATAATACCATGCTGATAAGAAATTTGGAGACTTTTGCCGTAGCTAATGTCATTAAAATCCTTTCTTCTGTACTGCATAGTAGTAGGATAGTAATAAATCCATTTAGGACAATATGTGTAAAATTGTTACTTTTCTGGAAAATTATGGTGTTAAATAGCTTCACTGTTCTGTAAAAGCTGTTCTGGGCATTCACAGAGGCTACGTATTCTGCTTTTAGACCACTCTAGGGCACTGTGCGGGGAAATGGATAAGTAGTTGCTTAGGGCAGGACCTGGGCTGGGTTTTGGTATGAAGACAGCAGAAGTATCAACTCCAGCAGGGGTTATTACAATGCCCAATGCCCATTTTAGGTATTTGAAACTTATTGACTTGGTATGTTCATCAAAAACACTTGAAGCAGGCTGTCCTGTCATCCTACCTCTGTGTGTGTAAATTTGTCATATAAATCACATAAAGCTGAGGACACAGGCATTGAATTCCTTGCTTACCAAAAGACACTGAAATCATGCAGTATACAAAGTCCCCCCCTTTTTTATGTAAGTCTTTCTAAAAAGAAGGCACACATAAAACATGAGTCTGTTCTCTACATGCTGTTAGTCTCATATAGGCAGAAGCCACTTTTTTGTGTTAACCAGGAAAAAATAGATTTTTTTTTAAATCACCCTTGCTCCCTGTGAGTATTATCTTACTCATCGCAACCACTCATTCTGATCAGTCAGGCTATTTGTGGAGTACAACATTATTCACTTTGTGGGGGCTTACCAGAGATTGGTCCCTGTTGAAAAAGATTTGTCTTGCACTAGGGTGTTTCCAGTGGGATCACCTCGTTTATTCAGGGAACATTTGCAAAAAAGGACTCCGTGCTGTAAATGAATTGTGATTTCAATGAAGCAGTGTCCAGTTCTGGCAGCTTTGGAACCCCTGCTCTGCTCTTTATTTAGGTGCATGGACTCAGGATGTCCTGCAGAAGCAGCCTGGATTTTATGGTGCAGTGTGGTTCCATATTTCATCAGGGCAAGATTTGAACTGTGGTTCTTTGTGAAAATGTTAGTATATTTATCCTGATGTATATTTCTGCTTTTGCTGAAATGCCGTACCTACTTTTCACTTAATGAGAGATTAAATAAATGGCACCTGCTGCTCTGGTGCTCCAATACCCAATGTATTTTGGAGGAAACTCCATTTCTAATAATTGTTTTCTTTCTTTTGATGGAATTGCTTGGATTTGTTAGCTCCTTCAGAGTTTGATTGAACTGAATAGTCTGATCAAGCAAGGTTTCTGTGAATTCTTTTTTCTGCTTGAAAGTCAGTTCTTCTGGTGAAAGTCAGTTCAGTGCATGGAGTTGATGAGATGCCAAGATGATGTGTTTTTCTGAAGCCAGAGCTCTTTTTTGTGTGAATGTCATGTAAGGACTGTGAGGTGGGTTGAGGGAAGAAGAGAGAAGCCCTTTTCTCATCATGATAATCCTAGCAGTGATTTAATTTAAGCCCAGGTACTGCTCTTCAATGCTTTGTAGTAGGTGACTCAGAATCAAAGAGGAGCTTTTGCCAACTGAGTGACTGACTGGAAAGTTGTTGTGCAGAGCTCCCAGATGGAGACTTGAGTCTTAGCAACAATCTGCTGTTTGACCCAGCAGAAATTTAGCTATTGCTCTCTTTAAGGAGAAGGAACACCCAATGTTTTTCATAGTTCTGATATATTTTTTTTTTTGTAGCATAGGTGCTATAAAATGAATGCAAAAATATTTCATTTGCAGCCTGCGCAGCACAATATGGAGCAGTCAGAACTTGGGGCCAAATCCTAAGTCATGTTGAGCACTGTTCTGGAGTGGTGTGTGTTCACTACTGGTTTGCTTCCTTTGCAGTGTGCATGACTACGTCCAGCCTAGGTGCAGAGCCTCTTATGGGCAACCAGAAGGTGCCTGCAGTTCCTTTGTGTCTCAGAAGTGCTTGTCTGTCTAGAGAAGCACATGATAGGAGAATTTCCTATTTTAGTTTCCTGGAGCAAACTATCAATTGACATTAAGCTCTTGTGAGGGATAAATTTTTGCAGCCATGATTGATATTTATGGTTTGACTCTAGCACTTCGAAGTTACTTTTACTGGATGTTCAGAAGCTTAACTATGCCTCTTCACACACCATAAACTAATCTGTACTGTTCCCCTGCTGATTAAATTGCAGTGATCCTTTTTGTTTATAAGCGGGAAACTTTGATACATAAGAATCAAGAGATGGTAATTAGAACTTTCTGATGCTTTTCACATAGGGACTATAGCACTAAACTTTCTGAGTCTTGAGCTTTCTCTTTTGTTACATGCAATGCATCTCCATAGTGTTTTTTTTCCTGTGAAGCTTTTTTTTTTTTATATGAATTTTCCATTCATTGTCCATTAATATAATTTGGCACAAAGACAGACTAATTGCATGGGCAGGCACAGTGATAGGGATATAAATCTTTTCCAGTGACAGTGTCTTGAAATAGCACTTAAGATGTCATCACTGCACTGTAATATTGTGGGTAGATTTTCCTGCCTTTCTTTGAGGATATGAGCTTTGTGTTAAATCCATACCTGTGTGTATGTGTATATATGTACTGGTATGTGTGTGTGTGTGTGTGTGTGTATGAATATATGTATCTATGGTGTGTATGGGTGTAGAGAGCTTGTATTTAGTTATATTGGATCCTTCTGTCACTGAATATGGTGGATATTATCACATAGAGATCTAAGTATCAGATGTTGTCCAGAGTGCTCGGGAGACAAAGGGCTTGATTGTGAGGAGTTGTGATGGTGTGAGCCCAACTGGTCCTGCCTGCACGTCTGGTCAGGCTGGGCAAGGATGGCACTGAATGCATTTCAACCCAACTTGCTGGTGCTTTTTGCAGGCTTGGCTTTCCCCAAGCACTGCCTCGATGTCATGTTCCTGCAAAACAGTGTTTGTCATGCTCTGATCCTGAGCTTGCGATGCGGATGTGATCCTACTACACCATGTTTAGCAAGCTCAGGCTTGTTTAACATCTCTGGAAATTCTGACCTGGAGTTGACCAGTGGTAAACTCAAGATTTGAATCCAGATATCAAGGGATTAAATGTACACTTGACTTCTTTTATTTCTTGATTGATTTTCACCATCAGAGCTCCAGTCAGCCACCTTTTTGCCTGTCCCTATGGGGAAGTACTTTGCTTGCTTTGTTGAAGAGCAACAAAGCTGGTGAAGGGGCTGGAGAACAGGCCCTATGAGGAACGGCTGAGAGAGCTGGGGTTGTTTAGCCTGGAGAAGAGGAGGCTGAGAGGAGATGTTATTGCTCTCTACAGCTACCTGAAAGGAGGTTGTGGATAGGAGGGAACTGGCCTCTTCTCCCAAGTGACAGGGGACAGGATGAGAGGGAATGGCCTCAAGCTCCGCCAGGGGAGATTTAGGCTAGACATCAGGAGGAAGTTTTTCACAGAAAGGGTCACTGGACATTGGAACAGGCTGCCCAGGGAGGTGGTTGATTCACCTTCCCTGGAGGTGTTTAAGGCACGGGTAGGCGAGGTGCTGAGGGACATGGTTTAGTGTTTGATAGGAATGGTTGGACTCGATAATCCGGTGGGTCTCTTCCAACCCGGTAATTCTACGATTCTATG
Source organism: Coccyzus lansbergi (assembly GCA_033558105.1). Taxonomy (NCBI): domain Eukaryota; kingdom Metazoa; phylum Chordata; class Aves; order Cuculiformes; family Coccyzidae; genus Coccyzus; species Coccyzus lansbergi. The sequence goes on along the minus strand of JAUMJK010000121.1, from coordinate 1,395,220 downwards.
ATTTCTCCTACTGTCAGGCCCTAAACTGAAGAATGGCAGTCCATGAACTCAGTCCACTTGAAAAAATTGTAAAATGCCAGAACAGGAGCAGCAGGCATGAGGGCTACGCAGGTCTTATCTTCCACTTGTTGTCATCAGCTGATGATCAATGCAGGGAGCTGCAAAGAAAGAGTGTTTGTATTGCCCTTCTTCCACTGCCTTTTTCCAGGTATGGTATCACAACTCACAATCTGGTTTTGCATTCGCTGGTGTATTCACTCTTTAATACAAGAAAAAAATGCTCCAGAAGCCAACCTGGGTCATATGGAGGTGTCAGTCCTGGTTCCCTGCCCTCTTGAGCTCATCTCCCCTTCTTACCCATGCTGCCACTGGGCCACTGATGGGACAAGTCTAGGGGCTCAGCACCATGGAATCTCTGAGTCACTAATGCCACAGATACAGAAATGGATTTTCTAGGCAGAAGAGACTACAACAGGCGTGGCTTCACAGAAAAAAATCTTTTGGCAAACATGTTACATTGCCATTTTATAAATGACATGTTCTGTCAGAATCCCTTCTTCTGAGCACTCTTGCTTTAGATTTAGAAACATGCTCTTTGATGTGGAGAGCAAACTTGGATCTGGAGGTCCTTCCTTTGGGCACCCACCCTTTCCAGGAAAAGGCTTGAATAGCAGGGTTCAAGTCCGACTGTCTTCACTCTGAATTAGCTGCCACCTATAGTACTCCGTAGCCTCCAGCACGTATGGCACTCTCCTGGCTGGAGTGCAGGCACTGGTGATTCTCTGGTGTTGAGAGTCATTTCCTCCTTGCTGTGAAGCCTCTCTGCTTAACCACAGCAGCACAGTTTAAAATCAGAAGCCAGTGAACACATGATACCCAGCTATCTGTAGCATGAAACTCTGTTAGCTCTCCAAAGACAGCCTGGAGCCTCACAGTTGTCCTCTCGAAAAGATCCCGCTCTTTGCTAAACATAAAAAGACATCGTGTAAATAACCTCACTTGCATCAAAGTCAGTTCAACAGCTGTGGCTGGCTCCACATGTCTGGCATGTTCTTAACTAGCAGAGATAATGGTTTTTAAAGTGACCTTTGCTGAGGTTTTTTGATTCTGTTGTTTCTCACTGCATCTGGCTCCATTATTTGCTTTCTTACCATTTGTATAACATCTTTTTCTTTTTGGGAGCTGTTTTAAAGCAAAAACTTGTAGATCCAAAAGTATTAAAGCAAAAGGGTTCACGAACTGGGAACAGAACAAGCTGTTTCTGATTCTGGTTACTTATAGCTGGATTCAAAAGAAGCTGGACACATTAGTTGTCTTGTCTGCAGTAGCGTGGTTCTGGCTTCATTTTAAGCTACAATACACAATGTTTGTGTAAAAGGCTGTAATGAAAACAAAAATGTTATAAGAAATAAGATTGTTTACTTTTTGTGGGGTTCCTTCCTGCCTACTTTAATGAAACACTGTATCCTCATATATAGCTCCAGACAATAAACTCATCTTTAAGCAGCTATATTAATCTGCTTGTCAGGCTTAATTTACATTAATTTAAGTACCTAATACATTCAACTAGTCAGTACTGGCTGTACTGAAAAAAATCTGACCACTGAATAAGTTATTGGTATAGTTTGATGTATGTGGGTTTTATTGTGTAAAATAGCATCAAAGTCATATTAGGAGACATCAAAATTACTTCATTACTTCATCAAAATTACATTCTCTGATACAAAATGACAAACCTTTGAACATATGAAAGCTGTGTTTCTGAAGATTTGGAATAAATTCACTTTTGCTGAAATTTACCAAATCTGAGTAAATCTAGCCAACAAAAGTCTTTTTTGTACCATTTCATCTTCAGTGGCCCCGATTCTTAACAGATGCCTTCTGTGTTATGCTACTATAAAGAAGTACTTGGAACAAAACATATTGACACCAAGCACTAAGTGTGAACCTGAAAATGGAGCAAAGCTGTGGATGTAGTGCAAATGAGTGGGAAGACGTGCTGTTTTGTGGATGCAGACTGATGCTGCTGAGAAGGCAAGGCCACAATTTATAAACACTTCTTCATTCTGCCTTTTTATTGCAGAATTTGGTCTCAGTTCAGCTCTTGCATGTTAGGCAACAAGGAAAATAAATTTCCTCTTTATCCCTTTTAGTGTTTTGTTTTTTTTTTTTTTCTCACGGTATGTGTAAAACTAAGGGGTGATATTTTTTTCCTACCTGTTTTAGTAACTGAAGTTACAACAAACAATTCAGGATTGTACATAATAATGGTAGCTCAGCATGTTTAGAAAATTTACTTTGCCATGTAGCAGCCTGCATGTTTCACCATGTGGAGTTTTTCAATGTAAACCTCCTGTTGTGTTCTGTAGCTGCTAGAAGCAGAGGATGGTGTTTGGGTGGGCAAGTAATACCCTTGTCCTGCCTTCTCTCTGTGCTGGGGAGCACTGGGATCTGAAACAGTTCTCAGTAGCCTCTGCCCTAATTTTCAACAGACTGAACACCTGGTTTGCCTGGGTTAGTGACCGATTTGTCCATGGATGGCTGAACTTGCCCAGCCATGGCTGTTCTCAACAAAGCAGCTCGTGGGGCTGCCAGTCCTCCTCATCCCTTTCCTGCTGGCCACAGCTGGGTGGTTGGACTTGCCCATCTGCTTTTCCCCTGTTTTCCTGCGGTGTGGGGCTGATCTTTGTAGGGCAGCGTTGCTCTGGCAGCACAGTCCTGCTCACTGCAAATGAAACCCACTGCTGTAATTCCTTGAGAGAAGCCAAGTGCTGCAGATGTTTCTGTGCATGTGTGAGTTCCTACAGGGTGCTTTGCTGGACTCTTGGTACCTTCTAGCCTGGCTAAAAAGCTTTTCTGTTTTTTTTTTGTGGAGATGAACTTTGTTCACAGTTCTGCGGTGTCTTTTACTTTTCAAAGACAAATTCTTTCTTATTGTTCTCTGCAGATTTGCAGTCTGCCTTCAAGAAAAAGACTTCTTTTTGCAGCTTTTGTTTATTAAGCTGAGGAATAAGAACAACAAAACCAAAGCACTGTCATTTATTGGCAGCATGGCTGTGACTCAGGCTAACTGGGTGGCAAGCGCAAATCCTGTCTTGACTACATCGTGCCATTTGGGAATATCATCACAATAGTGCATGTTTCACAAGGCGGTATTTCCTTATTGTCCTAGCCCTGGAAAACCTCCTGTTACTGAACACTTACTAAGTTGTTAATGGAGAATTTGGATGCAACCATCAGATGTGGCAAGATTTTAAACACATACATTCTTGCTTCTTCCTCAGTCATGGGACCTAATCACATGTTTGGAAAAGGTTTATGTTTTCTCCTAAACTAGGGTCCGAAGGCCCAGACCTACCTGTACTTTCTAGACAGGCTTGCATCTGATGGCCATGTTCGCAATAACAGGCACAGAGAATGTTAAAAAGGTGTTTCCAAGATCAGCCTGTTAGCCAGAAACATCCCAAGAAGAGTTATTTGACTAGTGGGATAGCTAGTGAACATGTTGTTGCTGCTTTTAGTTCTCCCCCATTGCTGCCATTTGAGCCTTCTCTATTATTTTCTAACAGATTTTGTTTTCACATGCTTTTCTGGCCAGCTGTCCTTCTATATCTCTGTGACTTCTGGAACTTTGTATTCTTTGAACTACAAGAAATACTGGCTGTAATTCTTTCATTCTCTTTTTTTTTTTAAAAAAAAATAAAGTACCTTCAAGTATCTGTCTTTGAAAGTCTAACGTGGTACCTCTCTAATCTGATCCTTTCATTGCTGCAAGTATATAAAGCCTTTCATTTTCTCTCTTTTCTACCCTGTTACTACAGTATTCTACTCCTTAGATACAGTGGAGCCCCTGTGAAAGCAGGAAGATAGGAGTCTTCGAAAAATCAGCTCTGTAGTAAAATAGCAAAGCACGGCAGGCTTTGATAGTGGTGATGGCAGGGGAGTTCCTACACTGTATAACAGGTGTTAATGCTACAGATCAGCCAAGTTCTTGATTTGTGTTCTTTTAGTGGACTGCATTCACCTTTTTAGTCCTGGGTATGGGAGCGGGGCTGTTGCTAATCCTATTATGCTTCAGGAATGAAAATACTGTGATTTAGAAAGGTTACTTCCTTCACATGGGTTAAATTGATGACAGTAGCAGTGTTGCTGGTGAAAAGCAGCACCCTATCAAAGCTGTACTTTGTGTAAAGTGGTAAGCATCCCTCAGTACTCTCAATAACCCACTTCTGGTGGCCCTATTAATTTGCACAAAGAAAAGGGTGGTATTTAGGCAAAAGATGCTTTTTAGCATGTAGGACTGTTAGCATAATAAAGGAGCACTGGCTGTTTCTCCAGTCTCTTCTGTCTGACCCAGGCCTTCCTCAGAAGTGAAGCAGTAATGGGTTTGGTGCAAGAGCGCAGACCCTTTCCAGAGGAGCAACTTCTCCCAGCCCAGGCTTGGTGCAGCCAGGAGCACCTAGTGGTGTGGTGTGTACAGTGACTTCCTTGTCACCACTGTAGATCAGAGTTCACTCCAGTGAAGCCACAGAACAGGTTGTTATCACACACAACTAAATGAGTGAATTGGGATAAAAGATACTTCCTGTGTGAAAAGACATTAGTGCTGGAGTTCTTGTGAGAACTTTGGCTTCTGTTGTCTCTGTTTTATACCTATGTCTGTCTTCATTTATCTGAATTTCAAGTTAAAAGTATGGCAGCCACTTTAAAAACAGGAGAAACTTAAGATAACTGTATGAAATTAGGAAAATAGCAGGAAATTGTTTTGGCTGCTGGTAAAGCTATTGGCACAACCTCGATAATTGTCTTAAACCACAGCAGTATAAGCATGTATTTCTGGAAATTTGAAATGTCCATTCTATACCTTTTATATATATACACACACACACACACACACATATATATATAAATGATAGGGAGCTGGTTAAGACTTGGCCCTGTTTGCAGAGTGTCTTTGGAGCAGTTTAAGAAAACGGATAAAGTAATTATATTTTTTCAAAAATATTAGTTTGAATATAGCATGACAAGGTGCAGCATTAAAGATATTGTAAGTATGTTTGAGAACAGCAATTTAGAAGCAAAAGATATTTCTTTATCAGAGTTTTGGCTATAGAATAGTTTAGTGTGCATTGTAATAGAAACCAAGAACTTGCCTGTGTCATTCCAAGATGTGCAGTTGTGAAAATGTGAAGTTAGTGGGGAGTCTGGATGAAGTGAGAAGGCATGGCCAAGTGTAGACCAGAAAGCAAGTCTTCTATCTCCTCCTTGTCTTGCTTAATGGAAAAGCAGCACTGTGGAGCTTAGCATGTTTCTTTTGTGTGTGTTTGCACTCTGTGACCACAGAAAAATGCAGCCCAAATTACACCTCAATGATATTTTAAGATGATTCCAAGTCTAAAACGAGAAAGAAAAATAAGTTGGTTTTGGTTTGTGTGTTTGCTTTGGTTTGTTTCTTTCAGAGCTAGAAATATGCTGTGGGCTTCCTTCAAAGGAAGGCCCAGTAAGTTCAGTTGTGCTAAGCCCTCCTTGTCAGAGCTGCTGGAGAAGACCTCGTGACATCTCTACACTGGGCTGGTATTGGTATGTCCAAAGGCTCCTGAGGCTAGAGGGGTGAGCAGGGGTGTAGGAAGTGTCCCCAGCAATACTTACATCCCTCTGCCTGGCCGAAAGAGGGTTAAGGGCTGCCTCTCTGCTCTGTGATTCAGAGGTATTTGAAAGGAAAAGGTGTGCCTTTTTTACCAGGAAATCTGAAGACACAAAAGGAGATGCCTTTGGGCCTTTGCTACTTGGATGTAGGAACAAGCTGTGTTTTATGTTTCTTGGGCATTGTCTTTGGCCAAATAAATTGTGCCCAGAGGAAAAGGGGCAGTGTAGACATTCAGATGGGAGTGTTCTGAGATATTCCTGAGAGGTTAACAAGCTCTTCATAGATTGTAGTGTCTTTGAAAGCAGCTTCCCTACTGGATCATGAGCTGCTGCATAGGAGCTGAACATACTTGTGGAATCCAGGCACCAGCTCCATTGTTTCCTAGTTTTAAATTGAGCAGGACTGATTTGTTGCAAGCATCAGAATTTAGAGGGATTTTAAGTGTGACAGTCTACTCTAAGATCTGGTTTTACATTGTTGATTTAGCAAAACAAAGCTGTCTATGGTACTTGCTCCCTTTCTAATAGCATTTAATAATGGAATGTTTTGCCTCCTTTTTAGGAGGGGAAACAATCCAGCCAAACTTATAAAGAAAATCACCTGGTATAAGCTTGGGGACGCAGACATTCTTTTCCAAGTACAGGAAGGAAGCTGTTGCTTGGCAGAAATGGAGCATAAACAAAGAAAGAAACAGTGGGAATGTGATTACCAGGCACGTGGAAAACTACGTTCAAGCAAGTCTCTTTAAGATCAAGTAACATTAAGACTGATCCTGTCCACACTGACCCCAAACAAGGCACCACTGACCCATGTCCAGAGGAGCGGTACGAGCTATCAAGAGAGCAACCACATAACAGTATGCAGAAATGAGTTTTGTTATGCTATTAATCTTGAACTAGGCTGTGTAAGGAAGAGGTAGGACACCTTAGAAGGGTAGTATAATAGTTTCCTTCTGTGAAGAAATTTGAGGATATCCTCTTGTTTTGTTGTTGCTGAGATGGTGGAGGTAGATATGCTATTGCTTGCAAATAATGCAGCATCAGTTCCCCTCTCCAGATTGTCATGCCTTGCATGGAATCAGTGACTTTCATGGCTGACAAGGGCAGATTACAGTCCAGAACTACTGGCGAGGAGACCCTAAGTTGCTGTGACAAGTATTGGTTCAATGTAGAGAAGGGATTGCTTACAGCTGTATCTGCATCTACGGATTCAAAAACTGACCACCCTCTCTCAGCTGCCGGCTGCAGCACTGTATGATTTTCTGGCATTGCTGCAAATGCCAAACAGCCTGAGCAATTGCTGAAAGACTAACTTATCTTGGTAGTGCTGGGTGATGAAAATGAAGGAATTATGAACCAAAAGAAACGCAAGGCTGTAAGAGACCTGCAGAGACCATTTTCTTTTTCCTGGACAAAACTGTTCCAGGCATCTCCTTGTCTCATGTGCCCTCAAAAGTCCTCTGTGCCTTCAAAACTAGCATAGCCTCAGGGTGTCCTTCCCAGCCAGAAGCTCACCTGCATCCCCTTTTCTTGTAGGAGATCACAGATTCCTTGCAGTGCCAGTTGCTTGTGAGCCTTTCTCTTAAAATTCATTCTATTTTTATCTTTTGTCTCATACCCATCAGCAGAGGGCTTCTTTAATAACTGTCTGAAAGCGAGAGAAACACTCTTGTCTGAACACTGTCTCCAAGACCCAAAATGCACTGGTTTAATTTACTGTGCTGCCTGCCCAGACCACCTCTGTTACATGCAATACAAAAAAGTTACTTTCCACTCTGTATGTCACATACTACTGAAATTTACTACAGGATTTCTCTGCCCTCTTATATGAGGCTGGACTTTTTTCTGTGCACAGTGTGCAACCTGCATGCTTCTTGCCCTTCTTGGTCACCCCAAGACATGAGATGGTATTTCTGGGTGCCCTTGTTCTCCTGGCCCTCATGGGAGAGGGAATGTTGACCCCTGGCCTTGGCATCACTCCTTGTACGGGGCCCCACCAGGATGCATTGCTTCCCCCTGAGGCAGCAGTGTTAGGATCCCAGCAGTGTTCGTGCTGCCTGACACGTGAGCATTGCCTCCCATGAGGACTTCAACAGTTTCCCACAGCAACAGTGTCTCTGATAGCTGAAATTTCTGATCTAATAAAAGATCTTCATGTCTCAGCAGTCACTGTGGCTTCGGCATACTGTGGACTCTCACGTGTACAAGATGATATTTATGTGTACATTTTAAAATCGTTGTTTGCACAGTGCTTTGAGGGTGTAAAAACCCTCAGAAATGCTGGCTTCTTATTGTTACTATTGCCACAGTAATCTTAATTTTCCATCATTTGGAATATCAGTTGTTCATGAGAAATCAGTGCAACAAGTGAGAGTTCTTCCAAAGCTTTTTAGTTTGTATTGTTTTCAGTCACATCATGCCAGATGTCTTGGAGGAATGTGATCTGACACAAACCCAGACAAGTCACTGTAAAACTGTATACGAAATGACACAGGCTGATGCACTGCAGCTGGTGACACCGGCAGATATAGATGTTATTTGCAAAACTCTTCCTTCACTGTGAGAGCTCAAGGGCCAGAGAAGAGCATGTGCTGTGGAGAACAGCAGCAACACAAATAGCTTTGGGAACAAACTTTGGCTAAGGTGTGTGTTTTGAGCTTATCACTTAATTGAGCAATAGTGGGAAAACCCACAAAGGAAAAACATTTGGATATTTTCCAGATGTGGAATGATGCAGGAAGAAGCAGGATTATAATTATGCATGCTTGCCTACTGAAATATGTGTACAGTCACTATGGGATACTGTAACTAGCAACATCCATTGGACTATTTTTAAAGCTAAAGCATTAATACTGTGTCAGTGTCCCTGATGCCTGTGCTTGGCAAACCTGCTTCTGCACTGCACAGGTTCTGTGCAGCTTAGGAAATGGTGCTTTTACTGTGCTCAGCAGCATCAGCTGAGAAATCTTTGTCAAACTTGGCTGTATCTGACTCCTGTGCAGAATGCACTGGTTTTCACCACCACCAGCCCACCAGTACAAGGATTTTTCTTATTCCTTACAGACTAATTACAGAAGAGAGCAAACTGCGGTTTTTTCCAGGTCTGATTTCACAGTGATTATGTGTGTTAGGAAGCCACTAAAAAACAGAAAGAGCGCAAGAGGTTGCGTGTGACAGGAACAGAATCTGTCACAGAACTGCACGCTATTTATTACTGTTGCCTTTGAGTGGCTGTAACTGGCTCTAATTATCTTGGTGCTGCCCAGCTTTGATCAGCAATGAAACTGTTAACAGTGCTGACAATTAAATAATTGTTAGCAAGCATTGCAGTTTAAATTTACCCTGACAAACAGTGGCAAATTATACCCGTCAGGTCTATTGTTTCAAGGTTTCTTTGGACATATGACTGGTTTGAATCATGCTGCGTTTCTTTTTAGGATTTTCTCCCACAGTCATCATGGTTAGAGAGTCACTCTGGTTTTCAGAGTGAGAGCTGCGATCGTAGACAGCATGCTGGCAGCATGTGGGAGGTGTGTTTCATTGCCATGTGCCCCTGGAGCAGAGGCTTTGTGTGCGGGTGTCTTCTCTGGGTCCTTTGCCGATCTGCAGCTTGGAGGAGTGTAGCATTCAGGAGGGGACGAGAAAGCTGCTGTGCACATAGCAGGCAGCAAGGATCTGGGATAGGGATGGCGACTCTGAATGCAGGTGTCACATGGGAGAGGAGAGTGAGTGCCATCTGAGCCAGCAATCACTGCGGTGAGTGCCCTTTTTCCCTCCTTCCCTGAGACCGATCCCAGCCTTCCTATATGTTCCTGTAGTTCTTTAAAATCTCTTTCATGTAGGCTCTTTCTTTACTCTTTTCAATCTCTCCCGTTTTACCTATCCTCCTCTTCTGCATGCATCTCTTATTCCTCTCCTTTCTTCCTTTGTTTCAGACCCTGTGTCTTTGAGACTGGACACAGTTTCATGCAAACACTGTGGGCTCTTTGAACATTTGCAGCCTTATGCTTTGGGTTGTGGCAGGAATTGTCACTAGAGGATTTAGAAGTACCTCAACAGCCTATTTGCATTTCTGCCTGCCTGCTCAAAAAAACCCACTGGCACTCAGCTCTCGGGAGGCTTGAATTCGGCTAGAAGCAGCTGTGGCAATGGCATCCTGTGATTTGCTTCATCTGTTGACATTTCAGGAATTTGGTCTGATATAATGAGATTGGCCATTTTACTGCCCCTTGCTGCTGAACAACTTGGGTAACTTCTCACCCGCTGAAAGGGACAGAGTACCCTAGATTTTTTTGTTAGTCCTCTAGCTTTATTGGTAACAGCCCACATGAAAATGTGCTGCCTCCTTATGATGTTATTCAGCAGTTTGTATTGATTCGTGGTATATTTTATTCAGTTAAAACTCTGATTGGTGAATCCTGCTCTGTGTCTAGTTTGCATGTAGAATTAGGAGTTTTAGTATCTATTTCAAGATCTGGAGCAAATCCCCTACAAAATTAGGTCTTGCCTACATAAACAACATGCACTGCTTTTAACCACCGTTCTGTAATATTGATATAACTCTCCCCTGGTGCGAATTGAGGTATGCCAGTATGAACATGCTTATACTAGCATAGCTTATCCCCCTGTGGGAAAGGAGAACAAGCTATTCCAGTATGGAGCACTTTTATTTGGCTCTGACTACATCCACACTTATGTTGTATTGGCAGAAATATACCAGTAAACAATACTTGTAATTTAATATGGGTGAGCTAGAGAACAAGTCTTGATCTGCACTCTGCCTCAATAACTCCTTGACAAGCGAATATTGAATATGTTGCATGTTTATAATCTGGTCTTTGTGACTGGAGGTACAGGGGAAAGACCTACATTCATTATGTAGTCACAATAAAAAAACCTAAGAACTGGTCATTGTGTTGTTTATAAAGTCATGACTGTAGTGTATTTTTTAATAAACTGTGTAAGACTTTATTCACTTTCAGAGTGATTGATGACCTTTGTTTTTACTTGAAGCATATTGGCAGTGTAAGTGGGCTGTGGCAGAGATGCAAATTCCAGTAATGCTTACTTGGAAGTGCCTTTGAGTTGGCAGGGAAATACAGAGGTGTTCTAGCAATGCTGAAAATCTGGGTCCTGAAAGGCCACTTGTGCCAGTGAAGAGTGGGTGCCTGGTGGCTGTGAAATACTTGGCATTTGTATCTGTGGTCATCTGCCTCAGTCCTCAGCAGGGCAGGGCAGTCCAGAGTTCAACAGGTACAGAGAGAAACTTTAAAAAATTCCAATCAGATAGCATAATCCCGAATATCATGGTTTATTGATGGATTTTTCCCAGTAATGCTGCTAATCTAGGTGATCAGTGTGTGCTTTGTAACCAGAAACATGTAGGAAAATTCTCAGTGTTTGCAGGCAAAGAAGTAATATATTTGGTATGGGAAACACTTCACATTCAGAGTTATTGGGGGAAGGCAGTGCTACCACCAGACTAGGGTCTTTCGGAGAGAAACTCTCTTAATTGCACATGCTTAACAGGTGACTGGAAACATAGGACCTAACTAAAACTTCTAGGTTTTCTTCTACCAGAGTAAACAAACCTATATGACCCTTTCCTTCTTTAGAATAAGAGGTGATTTTAAGGCAGGTGACAGTGTCATGAAGGAGTCTGTAACGGGGAGAAGCTGATGCTGCTGGGACACTTCCAGAGCTTTGATGGGATGAATGTGCTTTATTGTGCTGCTTGTTGATATGGTTACCTTGCCACGTGTTGTGGGAAATAAAAGTTCACAGAATCTAATAGTTTCCTCCTGTGAGTTAGTGTCACTCCGTCTCATTTAATTCCCACCTTTGCTTATTGTGAGTGCCATTTCAAGATTGCATTTCTCAACTTCATTATCTTCAGACTGAACACTGCTTCAGAGGCAGCTTTTCAAACTGCAACTGGTCTCTTTTGCAGTGTGGGGAGGAAAATTCCTTTGTCATTTTTCCCCCAAGCTCATTGACTCCCTATGACTCAGATGACAGTGTCAGAGGTGGCTGCCATGAGCAGGCTGGGAGCAGGCTGCCATAATGATGCTGAGGCTGTTGGGGTGGCAGAGACAGGCAACAGTTGGTAAAACTGGTGTATTTTTGTCAAGTGCAAGCAGCAGACCTCAGACATACCTGCAGCTGGGCTGTAACCCAGCCTAGTGTCCAGCTTGCCCCGGTTTTTACTGCTTCTTTCTAGGAAGGAAGTAATTTGTGGTGCTGCCTTTACTGGTTTAGCTTACTTCTGTCCCTGGGCTGACTCATAGGTTTTGCCTGCTCTCTTTGGATCAAGCAGGAGCCACAGGCTGTCAACAGCTTATCTTTCTCCATAAGGAGTCCAGCAACCCTGGCAGCCCAGGAATGAGAGACATCAGACAGGTCCTTGCCTGCAGTTCTTGGCAGCGAGGCTTGCAGTTGGGACAGTTTATGTAAGATTGGCAAACGAGAGCAATATCTCTTCAGAAGCAGTATCAGCTCAGCCTCACTCCCACAGGAGTCTGCAGAATCCATTGGTGAGCACTTTTGGAAAACTCCTTTTTATTGTATTGTTTCCTCCACTTTTAACCAGATGTGAAATTGTTAGTTATAAAGCACTTAATTGTATTTACAGCAATCACATCGCTGATGGCTGCAGTGATGCATTGTGAGCTGTGCAGGAAAGAAGTAATTAATATCTGTGTTTCTACATTTCCCTAAAGATAAAGAGATGACTGTAGTGGAAGATTAGTTTTGCTGAAAAAGGCAGTAAATGAGATGACCTGATCAAGGGAAAGACATTAAAACGTTATGCTCTTTAGTTTTGTATGCCTCACTCAGACATTAGCTTGTGTGGCCTTAGGGAATGTTTGAGTCCAAGCACTGCTTGAGACATTAGAAACTCAATAGCCTTTCTTAGGCAGGGGCAGTTGTTTATTACATGATTGTACAGCTCTTGGCACTCTTGGTTAGTGTGCCAGCCGACTGCTAATGGTTGGACAATAGTCTTTCTTACTGGTACCTGATAATAGCAATCTGTGTTTATGCCTTGTAGGAGAATTCAGTATGTGTGGACAGCCATGGGATATTAAGTTTTGTACCTTTCAGAGGCACCACGAGGTCTGTACAAACTACCCAGGCTTCTGCCATTTTAAGTGCTTCCTTACCTCATTTCAGAGATAATTGTTTATTTCTTCCCTTGTTACCCTCCCAAACCTTTCAAATCTTTTCCATCTGGGCTCTTTTGTTTATAAACTCACCCGTGTTTGGAGCTTGTAGGCAGCAACCACCTTGAAGTGTGCTTTTGTGATACACACCAAACAGTTGCTGGAAAGCACCATGGGCTCTTGTTATCCTCTGCTGCCTCCTTACAGTTTTGCAGGTCTCTCTGGCATTGCCTCCCTTTACTTGTTGGATGCCAAGCCCTGTGTTCACCACTGTAAGTCAGCATCATCCTGCTAAGAAGGCCATAAAACTTCCCTGATATACACAGCCTGGCGATATGGTGCAGCACAGTTGCTTTAGAAATATTTTCATTTGGTTTGGTTTGTTTCTCTTGGAAAAGTCATCGTGCAACAGTTCTAACTCCTGTTTTGTAAGACCCACACTGTTGAAGCGTATCATTTTTTTCTGGTGTGGAAAAGATGAGCTGGTCAACACTGAGCAGGGCTGAAATCCAGCCTCATAAAATCTGTCACCTTTTAGCCATTCTTCTTGCTGCTTCCTTTTTGTAGGGGAGATAATGGGAGTGTTTCCTGCTAACTCCTGTCTCCTGTAATAAATTGCTGTGGTCTGTATTGGAAAGCATTGTCTGGCTGCTCTTAGTGCTGTGATAAAGAAAATGCTGTGAATTGACTGTATTGTGTTTGGCTTCCTTTCAGCCAGGGCTAGTCTGGATGCTGAGGACCTGCTCTTCCTTCTTTGCCAGGCCTCAACTCTGTTTATGTGGAAGGCAGGGATTTTTGTTTGCTTGTTTAAAGCCATCTTGATGCTTTAGACATGGAGTTGTTAAATGTCAGTGTGATCCATAATCTATAGATGGGGTCTTCAGGTGCCTCTTCTTCTCCATATCCTCCGTTGTGCTCTCCTCACACCTTTGTGGCAATGCTAGAGCTGCTGTAGATATCCTTGTATCAGTGTGCTGCATAGTTAGTACTTTCCTTACCCTACCCAGCTGGGAACCCCCAGCTCTCCAGGCAGGGTTGCTTTCAATCCCTCCCTCACCCACTGTTGTATTTCCAGTTGTCAGTGTTTGTAGACAAGCAGTACCTTGCAGTTTGTTTGGGGTTTTTTCTTGGATCTTTCCATTCAGTGACCAAAAAAACCTGGTGTCAGTATAGGTTTGTTTTAAAGTGATGAGAAGAGTCCTCTTTCTGAATTCCACAGCTTTAAGATTTGTCATCTTTTGTCAAGAGCTGTATTGTGAAGTTTGCTGCCCATGTG